>CM040121.1:483256540-485656540 GCA_022559845.1 Amorphophallus konjac
GGGCATCTGTTGACACCCGTTTTATGACCAATAAGTCGGGTCATCTCCTTGTTCATTCTATGTGATGCTCCGAGTTGTTCACTCTTCATTGAGTTTCCTTCATCAGTTTGAAGTCTATTTCATGGGTCTTAGTTCCTTGGTTGGGTATGGTTCCATGCTTTCTCGTTTGGATGAAGCTTAGCAAACTCTTATTTCTTTTTGATCATTATTGTTTCTAACGGTCCATACCAGGGGCGTTACATCCTTCTGACGCATCCTCCCTAGACCGTTACATCTTGAAGAGTCCTATAGCTTAAGGCCTTTGTTTCAATCCTTATCCTTTGGCCTGTCCATTGATTCTAACGGTCTGTCGTGCAGCCGTTACGTCCCTCTAACGCGTCCTCCCATGGCCGTTACATTCCTTCAAGAGTCCTACTGTTTTGATTTTCTTCCCGTTGATCTTATCTTCTTGGGGATAAGATTAGTGTAACGGTCTCTCCATGGGGCATTACATTCATGTGACGGTCTGTCGTGCAGCCGTTACATCCAACAGAGAGTCCTGGCCAAGACTGCCTTTTCTCTGCTACTCCGTGGTCGAGTTGAGAGTTTGATCTTGTGATTTCTCTTCCAAATCTGATCCTCAGAACCTTCTGTTTGTTTCTATGGACTCTTGGTGATATTATCTTCAAGGGTTTGCTAAGAGTTATCCTCTTTTCTTGCTGGATTATCCTCTGCTCAACCAGAGATTTTGAGGGCCTATAAATAGAACCCTTAACTTCATGGCAAAAGGGGGGGAAGATCTGGAATTCGTGTCGAAGTGCTGCCGCATTCTGGAGCCACATCCAACCAAGGAGAATTGTTCCTCACGTCCATCTGCTTCACGGTGAAGGGAGTATTCGTTTCATTGTGCTTCAAAGTTCATCATTGTCATCTTGTGTTCTTCCCCCTCCTTTCCATCAAAGCATTGTCCCACTACTTTCTTCCATGTTCTCCATCTGTTTTCATCATCTAAACATCCTTCCTATCTTTTAAAACGCCCAGAGGGGTTAAAAAACTAAAACTTCCCCGGTATTCCCCTTTCCTTTTGCATGATCTTGAGTTCTTTAAGAATTGATACTATGCTTGTTTGAAGGGCTAATTTGGGATTGTTTTATTGTGTTTCACGTTCCTTGGCAGGTTTACAGGTTCGTTAGACGAGGCCCAAGTCTTCTGGCCGGATGGAAGGTTTGGAGTTCAAAGAATCCACAGGCTATTGCTGCAGGTTCTCTGACGGTCTTATGCAGGCGCGTCAGGCTTCTCTAACGGTTTATCTGGCGACCGTCACACTTCTGTGACGCACAGGGTCTGGACCGCTACATTCAAGGCAGATCTGCATATTTTACTAGTTTCTCTCTCCCGTGGGCGGGTGCATTATCCTCCTATTTCTAAGGTATTGATCGGGTCTTTGGCTTGTTTTATTATCTTGGTGGCGATCACGTTCCTTCTTGGTATTGGGCATTAGCTTTCTCTTCCTCATCTTATATCCCTTATTTCCTTTGCTTGTTCCACCCTTGCGGTGTGTTTTTTATTTACTCTTTGCTCCACGCTCCGGTGTGTGTTTTTCTTTGCTTTGTTTAGTTTAGTTGATGATTGAGATAGCATTGCCCATGCTAGAGCTTGTTCTGATTGCCTAGGTTCATGGTTCACATGTCCTTAGGTTGATTGAGATCATTGATTTTTGCTTATCATCTTTATCACCAAAAACCACAAACAAGAGAAGGAAGCAAAACAAATCAACAGGAATAAGTTGTCTGTCTGTCGTATGAAGAGTCTATATAAGACTATGTAATCCCATGTTAAGAAAAAAAAGCTGAGATGAGATTATTGGAAAGTTATTCCATATGAGGTGTGATGCCTCCTTGTTTGTTCTTCTCCGAGAAGGAGATGCCCATGGGTGAGAAGCTCCCGGGGTGAGATGCCCCTCTACTATCCACCGTACCACACCTACACCCTACCTGTCCTCCCTTTCCCCCCACCACACTAGCTGCAGGCAGCCCTACAGAATGTGGCCACTCATCCCCTTTGTCTAGAGCGCTGCCATCCACACCTCCACCTTCAGAGCAGCGGTCCCACCTTCACAACGGGAGTCCCTTCCCCGGCCAACCTCATAGCCCATCTGGGAACTCAGCCACCCCAGCCCCCTCACTGCTACCACCACCCTGCCAACCACGGTGCCACCGTGCCCATCTCCCTTGCATGTCGGTGACATCCCTGCCAGCTGGCCGCGTGCGAAGACCTCGCCACCTCTGCTACTGACCCCTCGCGCATACCCGCCGTGGTCCGCGTTTGGCCGCCTGCGATTGCTGCCGTGCCCACGTGAGAAGAGGCCGCTGGCCTCGTTGACCCTTGCCCAAAGCGGCGTGGCCACTTCTGCCGTTCGCGTGCCTGCCAGTTGCACCTCATCGCCGGTGCGCCTACGTGGGCTGCTGTGGTCCACGCTCGCGTGCGCCGAAGTCGCCTGCGTGCCAACCACGTCCGCCCGCGCGAGGAGGTCGCTCGCGCCCGAGGCTTCCTGCCTGGCCTGTCCACGCGTTGGGAGGCCGCCCTCTCGCGAGTTGACGTGTGGGCATCGTCGCCTGCGCCATTCCCTGCATTTCTTTCTGGCTGACATGAAGAGCTGCACACGAGCCTGTCATGCACGAACACTTGGCCACCACGTGAAGCCGCATGCTTTGGTTTTGGCACGTTGAAGTGCTATTGCATTGGAAGAATGCATGCTGCGTTTGACACCTATACATATATATATATATGTTTGAAAACCAAATGACAAAAAAAATGACGAGTATATTTTGTGAAAAGAAAGATAAAAAAAGGAAAATAGACAATGTAGTCAGAAAAATAAAAAAATCATAAGATGTGGATTTCGTTCCGCATCAAGTGGTATCAGAGCAAGTTGTCCACTTGTTCTCACAAGTCAAGTCCTTGGCCAAGTCCACTCCGCCGAGAAGGAAGAATTTGAAGCTTTGGATGCATCGTCCTTGAGATGGGGGCGGGTGCGAGGCCCCATTCGAAGCTCCAGATCTGTCCTCCTCCGCTCCGCCTGTAGACACGCCAAAATTGACGTTTTGTTGATCAAATCTCATGTTATTATATAAATGCCCCAAGTGGACTTCAATATTCCTATAACATAAAGTTTTTCTATTTTTGTGAGTTTTTTCTGCATTTTTCCTGTATTTTTGTGAGTCACGACTTGATTAAGGGCGTTAATTTCACAAATAACGACCTGTTGTAGGGCGTTTTCAAAGAAAGGACGACCGTAGATGAGGGCGTCAATTCCTGGTGTTATCCCTTAATTTCTGGAATTATCTATTTTCAAAATAAAAGGCATTTTGTGAGTAACGCCTTTCCTCAGGGCGTGATTTTAATTAACGCCGTTATCTCAGGCGTGTTATCTCAGTTTCAAACAGAGGAACGTTTTTATTTCCAAAATTAAATCCAGGAAGAAACACCCTTTCCTAGGTCGTGTTTCAAGAAACGTCTCTGTGAAGGTCGTCAATTCATAAATAGACGCCCTGTATTAAGGCGTGTTTCACTCCAGAGTCCTTCTTTTCCCCATCTTTCCCTCACAGTTCCCTGCTATCTTTGGACTCTTGCCCGATCTTAATCCTTCCTTGGATGCCTCATTACCCGTTCTTATCAATTCCCTTGTTTGATCACATCCGATTGACACTATAAAAGAAAATCTGGTTTGATCGTGTAAAAGGTTAACAACAACAACAACTCAAAAGGTTGAAGATTTTTAAGTATTCAAGCACGCAGAGCTTCCTCCTTCGAGCATTGTTTTTTTCTTCATCCCTCTGCATCCGTCCAGCGTCTCTCCGGTTCCCTTTACTCTCGTCAGGGAGAGCAGGGCGATATATATATAGCTTGTTTGTTGTTCATCATATTCTTGGCATCACTATTGTCTCCTGTCGTCAGTTCTTTTACTGCATTTAGCATATTAGCTCCTTCCCTAGTTCTCTGCTAGGGGTTCTAAAAAGAAAACAAAAGAGAGGTGCGCATGTTAACGTCGTTTCATCATTTTATGTTGTTTGTTTTCGGAGTGGTATTACTGCACTTTGGCTGATCCCCTTTCTTTTGCTTGTCTTTCATTGTCTTTCTTACAAGGTAATCAATCAAGAAAACCCACTTCGTCGGCCGGCCGATTGGAGTTGGAGGAGGAGATCCACATTCATCCCGCATCCCATCTTTCACCAGGTACATGCGATCTTATTCTTTTTTTTATTGAGGTAAACCCTCTGGCGATCACACACTCCCCTTGTGCACCTCGTGCATTGTTTCATCTCCACCATTATTTAATGTTTCCCTTTTCCTTCCTTTTTAACCTTTCCCCAAAGTGTGGATTTTAAAGGAATCCACAAATTGGCGATCACGGTGGGACATCCACTGTTTTCTTTGTTGATTACCATCTCCATTGGCACCCTCGTGTGCCCTTTCCCCTTTGACACCCTCGTGTGTCCTTTCCCATTGACACCCTCGTGTGTCCTTTCCCCTTAGGCACCCTCGCGTGCCCTTTCCCCTCGGTACCCTCGGTACCCTTTCCTTTGTGCCCCTCGGGCACCCTCCATTGTGCACCCTGCACACTCCCCGGATCAGTCAATTGCTGCTTATTAACGCCTTCGACGAGGGCGTCTTTTGATTTAACGCCCCTCACAGGGCCGTGTTTTTATTAATTAACGCCACCCTCAAGGGCGTGTCTTTATTGCATCTGCTTGCCTGATCTTCACTATTTTCTCGTCTGATATTTAGCGCCCCTTACAGGGACGTGTTTCATTGATTAACGCCCATCTCCAGGGCGTCTGTTTCTATAACTGCGGTTTGTTGCATGCTGATTATACTGTCTGTGGAATAACGCCCCTCTTCGAGGCGTTTCATTTCTTGTCAACGGCTGTCATTAGGGCGTTTCTCTTTATCATAACTGCCGTTCGCTGCATCCTTATTATACTGTCTGTGAATTAACGCCCCTCTCAGAGGCGTTTCATTTATTATCAGCGCCTTCCATCAGGGCGTGTCTCTGAGTTTTGACGCCCTCAGCTACAGGCGTCCTTTATTTATAACGCCTAATCCTAAGGCGTGTTTTTCCTACGGTCTGTGAGCCCCTCACAGAATTTACGACAGCCACGCTGCCGTGTTTTCATTTAGTCACGACCTGCCACAGGGCGTGTCTTTCCTCTTGCTGTGAACACGACCTTTCCAAGGGCGTGTCTTTACTGTTCTTTTTCACAGATTGGCTATTATTCATTGCTTAGCATTTGTCTTGATATTATATTACTGCTTGGATCATCTTGGTTTGCTGGCTTGGTTGAGAGACCTCCTCTCTCTATCCTAGGATCCACACACCCTTCTTGGAATCGGGACGACCCTCCATTGAGCATTCCGTCTCTTTGGACCGGAAATCCCTTTTCCAAGACCTCCATAAGTCCCCGCACCCGTGGATTCCCTCACGGACGCCGGGCTGGTTGTACCCTCGAAGTACCTGGAGTTTAGAGAACCTATACGTTGTTAAAAGAGAGAAGAACTTAGTTGACCCGGAGGTTACATTCGGATCAAACTAGGTCTCATTTGGCAAAAAGAGTGAACCTTCACAAATAATCCACCCTAAATTCAAACATCAAACATTAAAATCTTGCGTTTCTTGCCAACCTTGTTTGCATAAACATAGTTGAGTGATTTGATTGCCTTGTTTGGATTGTATATTTTGTGACAGTTCCTTCATTGAACATCCTCTTTCTTAAGAATGAAGCTCCGTTCAGGTAAAACCATCAACATGTCAGGCCACGGGTACTCTTATGATGATGAGAATGAGAACATATTTGGTCAATATGAGGACCCTCCCCAGGATTCTTTTTATTATGAGGGGAACTACCTTCCTCCTCACCCCCATTACTCACAAGTCCATGTGGTCGATACCACTGTCCATGAGGCGGACCCTTCGTCTCAAGTTCCATCTTCCAACACTTCGGGGAACCCTTCCCCATCCATTAATGTCTCAGATTTGATCCAAGCTCTCTCCCAGTTGGACGACTCCCAGCGGCAAGCCATTCAGGCCGCCTTAAAGGGGAAATCCGTCCTTTCTTCTTCTTCTAATCCCCCTCCGGCCGTGAGTGGCCATCAAATCATTAATGACCAGGCGGTCTTGCATCCTCCCTCCTCTCGTCCACAAACGCCTACTGCGGCCATGCCGGCCCAGCAGGCGAGCTATTCAGCAGTTAGGCATCAATCCTCCCAACCTCCTCGGGTTCTACGAACGCCTATACCACATTCTTTTATTCAAAACCAGGCCCCAGTCGAGCCCGATACCAACACTCTCTTGCTTCAGAAGCTAGCCAGCATGGAGGAGCAGCTCAAGAAGGTTACAGCAACTAAGAATGCTCCGGAAATTTCTCTTCCTACGTTGCCAGTGTTCCATTTACCACCTTCTGAAATGCCGAATTTCGGCGATATAATGGGACCGGTAACCCATTCATTCATTTAAAGGACTTCCGATATGAGACTTCTTTCTGGCAAGACAATAAGGCCTCTCTGGCCTATTTATTCAGAAGATCTCTTGAGGGACCCGCCCTCGAATGGTTTTATTCTCTGGAGCCAGCTGATGCCGGCGATTTCGATGTTATCCAAAGAAAATTCTTGCAAAAGTACAGAGACCGGGTGGGACCTTCCCTTTCTGTTACAGATCTGGTCGCTGAGAAAATGAAGCCCGATGAAGACTTCATTATATTTGCTGACAGGTGGCGGTCTATGGCCGAAAAATTGAAGGACACATTGTCGGAACAAGAGCAAGTAAAAATGGTCATTTCTAATGCAACTCCTCAATTCCGGCACATTTTGGCCATGAATCGGCTGACAACTATGGAAGAGCTCTATGAAAGAGCTCGTTATATACAAACACAAATGAAGGATTCGCCCATCATGGGCATGTTTGAGCCGAAGCCTCGGCTGTTTAAAAAGAATACAAATGTCAACAGCGGGCCCACGACTGAGGGCACTGTCACAAACGAGCAGGTTGGCGTAGTTGGCCACCCCCACCACCAGTCAAACCCACGACCTCCGCCACCCCCACAGCAAAACCCCCATTTTACCTCGCTCCACAGCGCCACTTCACACCCCAACCTTCTTTTGCTCCATCACCGAGCCAAGCGCCTCGCACCGACCCTCCAGCACCACCACAATACCATCAGGTCCCCCCACCTTCCAACTATGGCCAACAACAACGGAGACCACCGCTTGGCCCCAAGAGGGCCCATTATCCGCCACTCCCAGAGAGTCTCCCTGACATTTTTAATGCTTTGATGGCCGCCAACCTGCTCGTCCTACCAAAAGAAAGAACGGTGTGGCCCGACAATGTTGACACATCCCGTTACTGTGCATTTCACCGCGCCCCTGGTCACAACCTTGATCGTTGTTTCCATTTCAGAGATCATATTTATGATTTGAATGACCAGGGTGGCATTAATTGGGATGAAATGAGGCAAGTCATCGCCACCATGAAAGAGAGAAGGCCGCATCGGCAACAGCAAAATCAGCAACAACAGCAGCCAGCTCCGCAGCAAGCTCAGCCACAGCAAGCTCCAGCACCCCAGCAGGATATGGGGATTGTCCGTAATCCATTGCCGGAGCACGCTCCTAATCAACACGTGAACCCTGTCACGTCTCTCTACGAGGTGGAGAGAGGGCAGGGATGGCACGAAGAAAACGCCTCTGTCGGGGCATTCCACCATGATCCAAACCAAAATCAAACTCCGCGCCTTTTGCGCGTTCCTCCTTCTCCTTCTAGTCTCCTATCGGGACGTTCTCTTTTACGCCCCGTCAACCCACCTACCACCACCAATTCCGCGACCTTGCCGGCTCGCTCTCTTCTTAACCGCTTACCACCACAGCAACCTGCCATTCCACCTTCCACCACCAATCCTACATCCGCGCCCTCCAGGCCACTCCTACTCCGTTCACCGCCAGCACCCGCTACCCCCTCTACCACTCCTACACCGGCAAGAGTTCCTCCACCATCAGTACAACCACCTTTTGTGCCACGATCTCTCCTTATTCCACCACCTGCCAATACCCCTCGCATTCGGATATCCCTTTCTTCTCTCACGCCTCCTGCGAGGGTACCTTCTTCAAATACTCCTCCCATGCCTCCCGCGGGGGCATCTTTATTAAACACCACCACTACTACGCCTCCTACGGGGGCGCCCCTTTCATTGAATTCCCCTTTGGTATCCCCTAGCAGGGTCTCTGCTACCGACGTTCCTTCCTCCTCTTCCAACCCTCCTCCTAATATTGCCCCGACAGAGGCGCGTCAAGGCGTAGCGCCGCTCCGTAGTGGACGGATGTTCCACCGTGTTTTCCCACAGAGAGAGCTAGAGCCCGTACAGGGGACGCAAGAGCAAGAACAAGAACAGGATTCAGTGCCGGGAACTCAGTATGATCTGTTAAAGCACCTGGATCGCACTCCAGCCAGAATCTCCATCTTGAATTAATCAAGAGGTCCACCACTCATCAGCTGGCCTTGAAGGAATACCTGCAGAAGGTTATGGTCAATGAGGACCTCCAGTTGAACAGATAATTACAGTCTTAACCCCTACCAGCAGTCAGCCGGCAATCACATTCCATGAACATGAGTTAGCACCTCTACCAGCAAGAAAGTATGCCCTGTGTATTACGGTTGATATCAACAAGGTGGCTGTTAAGCAGTGTTTGGTAGACACCGGTGCATCTATCAATGTGTTGCCTCCGAGCACTCTGAAGCTATGCGGTATCCCTGAGAGCCAGATACGGCCATCCACCATTACTGTCACAGCATATGACAATACAAAGAAACCCCCTCTGGGTATGATTACTCTCAAAGTCAGTTTGGGTCCAGCCACCATTACGGCAGATTTCCATATTCTGGATATGGACCCGACCTTTAATGGTATCCTGGGTCGCCCTTATATTCAGCAGCTTGACGCAGTGCCCTCTACAAACCATCAGTGCCTTAAGTTTCCGCACAAGGGCCGCATTATCAAGGTGACCAGCGTGCCGATCTTACCAGAGGAGGACATACATGTAGCTTCATCAGTTCCTTCCATGTGGCCAGCCAACAAGCCATTATTATCTGTGTTGGACATTCACTGTCCACGACCGATGCTATCTGAGACTGTTACCACCGTTGCCATGACACCCCTGCCTTCTAAGGGGAAGAAGAAAAAGAAAAATATGATGAATACCCCCGGCTGGAACATTCTGATAAGGATGGGATATCAAGATGGCAAGGGCCTGGGCGCTAAACTCCAGGGCAAGATTAGGCCCATTAAGCCTCAAAAAGTGGTTGCACGAGGCGGCTTAGGCTACAAAACACCGGGCAAGAATGAAGGAGAGCCGTGGGCTGTTATGACGTCCACCTTCAAGCCAGATCGCCAGCCGCTCACCTGGACTTTAAAGACACATTTTGTCACCGGTGGCGTTCAGAACAATGAACAAACTACCATCATTACATCATTGCTTGATTGTCAGGATGTGCACGCCAGACAGTTTGCTCGTCACATTGCCCCACTGGCCACTTACAAAGCCTTGGAGACGTTAAGGCCAGATAAAAGAAGAAAAATGGGTGACCCGGAATGTGACTGGTACAGGTGGTTTGACATGAATGATATCACTTTCTCTTTAAGCCGCCTGTTCATGCCGACAGATCCAGAATGGCCGCCATTGATTCAAGAACTGATTGAAATGCCTGCCGCAATCACAGATAAAAGGCAGATGTTAAGTGACTACACAGATACGGGGAGCCAGATGTCCCCTTTGAAGAAGGATTTTCCGTGGATAGGCTGTGGGCCGGCCTTTTCTCCCTCACTTCTGTGCATCCATTGGTGTTGGCTCCTCTCTATTCCCGTTGGTTTGGTCACGTGCCGCGACCACCACCGATTACCATCAACTTATCTCCCAATTCAATTCAGATGTCCTTCCCTATTGCTCCTTCGCTCCTCGAGCGGTTTTCCAAAATCTCCATCTCGCCCCCGCGTGGGCCATCTTTGATTAAATCTTTCTCCAAACTTGCAATTTCCACTCCACCTACTGTTCTCCCTTCACATTGCTTTTTACTTGAAAAGAAAGTAAAAACAAAGAAAAAGATAAAAACGAAAAAAAAAACGCCGATTTCCCAACTTTCCAATCCTCCATTTCTGTTGAGGAGACCTCATACTTTTCTCCCGAGCGCGTCCCAACCCAGGGGCCGCTCTTCCAAGATTCCTTGATAAATCTTTTCTCCCCCTCTGGTGAGGGGTCCTCCCCTGTATCACCTCCTATATCCACTTTATCACCTCCTTCTTTCCCTTATAATCAAGCTAGTTGCTCTTCCTCCCTTTCTTCCTCTTCTTCTAATAAAAATCATGGGGTAAATTCACACAAGAAGGCCAAGGGTAAGCAGATTCCTCGCAGATTTTTGTTGGAATTGGCCATTAGATGCCAAGCTTGTTTAGCTCTCCCCGAGTTTGTGGAAGATCCAATTATCCTGCCAGAGTTAGAACATGAGGATTTTGTTGCTTCTGATGAGGGTTTGGGTGTCTATGAAATCATGAATGATGAAGACCCTATTGAAGAAGGGGATGAAAGTTATGAAGAATATGAGGACGAGGCTGATGCTTTTGCTAGTGGTATGAGAAGATTCGACGAACCATCAGCCTCAGTAGAAGAACCTACCAAAGAAATCAATTTGGGTACCGAGGAAGACCCTAGGATTGTCCTCATAAGCAAAAATTTGCCGCCCTCCGAAGAGAAGGCGCTCATCTTAGTTCTTCAAGAATACAAAGACACGTTCGCATGGAGTTATGAAGATATGCCTGGATTAGACCCTGCGCTCGTTGAACACCGTCTTACACTTAAGCCAGGATCTGTCCCGGTAAAACAACGGTTGAGGCGTTTCCACCCTAGCATGGCTTTGAAAATGAAAGAAGAGGTCGATAAACTCCATAAGGCTAGTTTCGTTAGAGTCGTCCTCTATCCCAATTGGGTGGCTAACATTGTCCCGGTTATGAAGAAAGATGGAAAAGTTCGAATTTGCATAGATTTTCGGGACCTCAACCGGGCGTGTCCTAAGGATGACTTCCCCCTCCCTCATATTGATGTGCTGATTGATAACACGGCAGGATTTGAGACTCTTTCTTTCATGGACGGCTTTTCAGGCTACAATCAGATTCGTCTGGCCGAAGAAGACCAAGAGAAAACTTCATTCACTACACCATGGGGCACATATTGTTATGTGGTCATGCCCTTTGGACTTAAGAATGCTGGAGCCACTTATCAAAGGGCTATGATGGCAATTTTTCATGACATGATTCATATTTATATTGAGGTGTATGTGGATGACCTGGTTGTGAAATCAAGACAAGGATTGAGCATCCTGGGGTTCTGGCTAAGGTTTTGCAGAGATCACGAGAATTTCAATTGAAAATGAACCCCAAGAAGTGCGTATTTGGCGTTTCTTCAGGGAAATTACTTGGATTTATCGTTAGCAAGAGGGGAATTGAAGTTGATCCCAACAAGGCGAAGGCCATTAGAGATATGCCTCCTCCCAAGAATTTGAAGGAAGTTCGAGGATTAATCGGGAGGTTGCAATTTATTCGCCGCTTCGTCTCCCAGCATTCACAAAGATGTAGGCCGTTTTACGAGCTTACTAAGCCAGGAGTCAAGTTTAATTGGGATGATAAATGTCAGGCAGCCTTTGACGGATTGAAGGATTATTTGGTCAATCCTCCTGTCCTGAGGCCGCCAATTCCAGGCAAGCCACTTATTCTTTATGTTTCAGTCCTGGATGACTCCGTAGGTGCTGTCTTAGCTCAAGTGGATGAGGAAGGTAAAGAGAGGGCAGCATACTACTTATCTAAACTCCTTAACCCCTGTGAGCAGAGATACTCAGCCATGGAGAAAACTTGTGCAGCTTTGGTTTGGGTAGTTCAGAAGCTAAAACACTATTTCCTAGCTCACGAGGTTCACCTCATTGCTCGTATGAATCCAATCAAATTCCTCCTTGAAAAACCTGTCCTCACTGATCGATTAGCACGCTGGCAAAGCTTTCTTTCTCAATTTGACATCACTTACATTCAGCAAAAAGCTATCAAAGGTTATGCCATTGCCGAACATCTTGCTCACCACCCTCTCCCCCGCTTTGATCCTGTCAATTCAGAGTTCCCAGATGAAGAATTAATGTCCATGAATCAATCCCATGATCCTATGTGGACGTTACATTTTGACGGAGCTCTTAATTCTCAAGGAAGAGGGATCGGCATGGTTCTTTTAACACCCGAAGGGGTCACCATTCCATTTGCTGCTCGGCTCACTTTTCGAGTATGAAGCTCTTTTGGCCGGTCTTAAAACCGCTCATCAATATGGTGTCACTCATTTGCGAATTGTCGGTGACAGTCAGCTTATTCTACGCCAAGTGTTGGTCAAGTGCCGCACCATCCATCCTAAGCTCAAGCCCTACCAGGAACTCGCTTCAGCTTACGCCAAACTCTTCACTAAATTGATTTTCGTTCATGTCCCGCGTAGCCAGAACATCTTGGCTGACGCACTTGCTTCTTTAGCTTCCGCTTTAGTCTTCCCTCCTGAGCGTGATTTTCATGTCCCCCTGATTCATCAGCGTGATACTCCAGCCATTAGGGATCGTGCTTTTCTTGATATTAGGGATCAAGTGCTTGAGAAGGTTAGACGGAAAGAAGCTCTTGAAGGCAAAGAGGTCATGCTATTGGATTGGCAAGAAGAGTTGGCTGACGAAGAAAAGCCTTGGTATTATGAGATTGCCAGATACTGTAATGATCAGTCTTATCCCGAGGAAGCCACTGCCGAAGAAAAGAAAGCAATTAGGAGAGTGGCTCAACGTTATACTTTGGTTGGAGGTGTGCTCTACAGAAGAGGGCTCACCGGTGTTTTATTGAGATGCCTCGATGATGATGAATCTTGGAAAGTTGTGGAAGAGGCGCATTCTGGTGTGTGTGGTGGTCATGTGAACAGCCAGATGCTAGCTAAGAAGATTCTTAGACTAGGGTTCTATTGGCCCACTCTAGAAGAGGATTGTTCTATCTATGTTCGAAGGTGTGTTAAGTGCCAACTGCACGCCGACAAGATTCATTCTCCTGCTTCTTCACTCCATCCTACGTCCTCCCCATGGCCTTTTTCCATGTGGGCTTTTGATATCATTGGACCTCTTGGTGATTCGAACCTCCTGACCAAGCAAAAATCATTCATTCTCACGGCAACGGAGTACTTCACCAAGTGGGCGGAAGCAGAAGCTTACGTGGAAATTAAAGCATCAACCGTCTGCAAATTTATCATGAAGAACATCATCACGAGGTTCGGCATCCCGAGCACCATCGTCACCGACAATGGACCTCAATTTATCTCCCAAGATCTCAAGGATCTCTGCAACAGGTATAACATTGCATTGCATCATTCTTCTCCCTATTATCCGCAGGGCAATGGCCAAGCAGAGGCCACTAATAAAACCTTAATCAAGATTGTTAAGAAGACGTGCGAGGCTAATAAATTCTCGGATTGGCCAGACAAGCTGGTTGAAGCTCTTTGGGCCTACCGCACTTCTATTCGAACCCCCACTGGGCAAACTCCTTTTGCCCTTACTTATGGAATGGAGGCCGTAGTCCCTTATGAGATTCTTATCCCCTCTCTGCGAGTACAATTGGATGAGGAGCTCTCTATCGATGAACGTCGTGATTCACTCCTTGCCCAATTGGAACTCCTAGATGAGAAGCGTCTGGTCGCCGCTGAGCATGCGCGCGTTTACCAAAACAGGCTCTCACGTTTTTATCAAAAGAAGGTAATTGAGAGAAAATTTAAGGTCGGTGAAATGGTAATCAAAAGAATTTTTGTAAAGCCGGGTGGCCCTCGTTCAAAGCTCCAACCAAATTGGGAAGGGCCGTTTGTCATAAAAGATGTTTATCCTGGCAATGCTTATAAACTGGTTAATGCTGAAGGAGAGGAATTAACTCACCCCTGGAATGGTTTGTATCTCAAGAAATATTACCCCTGAACAAAAATCCAAACAAAAATTGAAAACTTCACAAAAATCCAAAGAAAATAGAAATCTCCCAGATAATCCAAAAAAATCTGAATATTTCCAAAATCCAAAACAAAAGAGTTTTCTTTCATGGTTCTCCCTTTTGGGCTGACATGACATGCAAAGGTCCCCGGTCCGAAAGGTCAAAATCCAGAATCCATTTGTCAGTCTTGCTAATTTAAAATGGGAGTTGACCCCGCACACACTACACACTTTACTCTTGAGCTCAAGCAGTGCAAAATCTGATGGAAAGTCGAAATCAAACTAAAGGCGAAAGACGATATCCATTCTTTTCTTCTTCGGCCCACAAGGGAGGAAGGGAGGTCTTGAGGTAGACACGCCAAGCCTATCCGCCGCCCTAGTAGGAGGAAGTCAGGGCCCAAAAGGGAACAAATGCCACAAAAGCCCAAGTACAATTAGGTTGTTCATCAGTTCAAATCTATTCAATGCAAATCAATTCCGAAGTGAAAGTCAAATAGTGAAAAGAAAAGCATGTCAAGAGGGCAAAGTCCCCGCAAGGAAAACCTTGGGCGTATGCATGCATTATGAAGAGGCAAAAAAGGCAACAAAGCGTCCCTACGCCAAAGACCGAACCCCAACAGGCATAAGGATAGGGGAGGTAGCTTTGCCTCAGGCATCTTTGAATCTTTTGTGGGCTTCCTCATAGCTTCTCTTTTATTTTTGGAAAAGTCATGAACCAGCAGAATGGTCGAGACAAACTGAAGAGAATGCACTGTACGAAATCTTGTGTATAAGTTTAACCATATTCACGCCAATTCCCCTTTTAATTATTCAAGAAAGGTTAATGGAACTTAGAAGATGACCAAGTAGGGCCCACCACCTTAATTTCTTTATCAGCCCAATTTGGGAGGAATAAAAATTAACGCCTTTGTTCAAGGCGCTTTTATGCTGATTCACGCCTAGATCATAGTCGTTTCTTTAAAAATAACGCCTCCTGGAAGGTCGTGTTTTCAACAAAATTCAATAATCTTTGCACGGTAACGCCGTCTCCAAGGGCGTCTTTCACGATAGTAACGGCCTAATCTAAGGCGTGTTTTTTAGAAAAATCCTCAAAAAATATATATATATATACTGAAAAGAACAAAAATAAATTCTTCATGTTGCATGAATTGCATTCTTGCCTGGACATCTTTTAATTATTGTTTGCATACGTGTGATTGCATGAGGCATCCCCGAGTTTTGATTATTTCATTTTGCCTTATTAAAGGCTTGGCCCCTTGACCCATTATTAAGGTCAAAATATTTACACCCCTTGCTCACCGGGCAAGGGGCCAAGTCGAACAGATGAATTAACCTGTTTGTTCAAGTGAAAACCGCAGCCGCAGATACAGGGCAAAGTAAAGCAAACACGAGGAACGTGAGAAGAAAAAAGTACACAAACACAAGTCCACAACCACACAAGTGCTCAGGTAACAAAAGCTCAAATCTCATATATATATATGTATCATCATGTCTATCATGTACAGGTGTGAAGGTGGAGGAGTACAAGTACAGAACTCTCAGCTCTCGCCTCCACCCTCCTCTACTCTCCTGCTCTCAACCTCCTCCTCACCATCCCGAACTGGCGCCGGTGGAGGAGGCATAGGCCCCCGTGAAGAGGCCGGAACCCGAACGTGTCCTCCTGCCTCGCTCCTCTCTCGGAGGGAAGAACCCGCCACAAAGGTGGAGCTGGTGAAGGAGTACCCCGCAGCCCGTGCTCGCTCACGGCCTCGCTGCAACCGCTCCTCGGACACTCGAAGCCGCTCCTGGGAAAGGATCAACTGGGTCCTCGAGTCCGCCAGCTCACGCTCTCGTGCCAACAACTGCTCCTGGAACCGGGCACGCTCCGCCTGGTGCTCCTCCCGCTCACGAGCCCGCTCCTCGCGCTCCCGAGCACGCTCCCTCCTCTCCAGCTCCAGGGCAACTCGCAGCTCGGCTACGTCCTGAGGAAGCTCACTGCGTTGCTGCAAGGCCCGCTGAAGCTCTACGATCCGCTGATCGCGGATCGACAACTCGGTACGTATCGCCTTCAGCTGAGCAGCCTACAAACAGGTAAACAAATCATCAGTTCCACAGTTCAATAATTCATGAAATGAAATAACAACATGTGACTAAAGGTAGGTCACGCACCTGTGAGCTCGTCGCTCGGAAGCCCTCATCTACGCAGATAAGAGTGGCTCGAAGCTCTTCAGTCTGTAAAAATGAATTTTTATCAGTGCACAATTTATATCTAATCATTATTTGAATGAGGTTTCAAGTTCAGAATTTACCCGTGAAGCAAGGTCACGCTCCGCCACCTCGGCTCGCGCTATCGCACCAGCCAGCTGCTCCGTCAGTGCAGTCACCTCTGCACTAGGCCCCCTCGAGCTGGAGGCCTCCCCTGGATCTCTCCTCGCTGCTCCCTGCTGGGCACGCTGCATTCATTAAGACCGTCAGTGGCTAATCATTAATTCAACACAACAAAAAAATTCATTTGCATATAGGAATAATTTAAACACTCACCAGGGTCTCCAAGTCTGCCCGTGTGGCAGCTAGCTGGTCCTCCAGGATGTGGAGGTGGGCCTGTGCATCTATCGCCGCTATGTCCCTCGCATCCTGCATTCATTACATGTTAATCGCATAATAGTTACATAAGCATTTGCATTTAATTTAGAAATAAGTGCATTCATACATACCCCTAAGACCCTCATCTGAGGTCTGCCGGCGTGAACCTCCCAGTAGCGCCGGAGGTACTCGGAGCTGTCAGTCGCGTGGGAAACGACTGTGGTCCCGCCTCGCTGCCAGTCGGCGTACTGCTCCTCGAATCGCACCCTCCAGTCGGTCGTCTTGGTGCGACCGCGGGTCTTCTTGCCAATCCCTCGAGGCTCTCCGACCTCGATCCACTCCTGGGGCAGGCCCAGGGTCCTCATCACCAGCCGAAGCCGTAACGGCTCAATCTCGCTCAAGCAGTGTAGCCACAGCTCACGCCCGAAGCGAGGTCGCCCCGATACGACCCAAGGCTGGCCCTCATCGGTCATCCCCTCATATGGTCTCCACTGCACCTGCATTCATGAACACGCATCATTATCATTTCATCATATTCAAATAAACAACAAAAAGAAATGCATATCATTCATTCATACATACCAGCGAGGGAGGGAAGTCGCGGAACTCTCTCCGTAGAACCCACAACTCGTAGTCAAGTGGGGCGCCAAAGATAACAGGCACCCAGCGTCGCGCCAGAGGGAAGGATCCCTCAGCTCCTGGCCGTGGGTCAACGCGCCCCATCGGCATGTATAGGTGGCTCCACACCTACATCCATGCATTGCAATTAGTACTATATTCACATGCATCATAATAAGAAGGAAAAGATAAGAAATGAGAAATTGCATACCTGAAGAAGAGGTGAGAAGCCACTGACGGTCGTCTCACGGCCTGTCCCCGTGGACAGATCGGCCATCAAATGCGCCAGCAGGGCCGCTCCCCAAGCATATGTGCCAACCGTCTCCAGATCCTCAAGGATGCCTAAGAAGCGGCAGTTGATGACATCGGCTTTCGTCCCCAGCAATAATCTCCCGAGCAGCAGCAGCAGGAACCTCCTCAGGTCTCGGTCCGCTCTCTCATGGTCAGTCGGGTCCTGGCAGCATGCCGCTCTCACCCCGTCGGTCAGTCGCTGTGCAAACTCACCTAAGGTCTCCCCCGACCTATGCCTGGCATCTCCTAGACCCATCACCGTAGTCAGGTCCGTACGGAAAATGGTCCTACACTCGCTAGGTCCCACATAGACCATCTCAAGCCCTAGTAGCCTCTGGGCCATCTCCGTATAGTCAGAATAGGTGAACCCACTCACGGCCTCACCATCCACCCGTAAACCTGTGATCCTGGCTACATCCTCTAAACTAGGAACCATATGCCCCCAGGGCATCAGAAAAGTCCGGCTAACCCTATCCCATCTCTCCCTCAAAACCTGGATCAGTGCTAGGTCAGGTCTAAAAGGCTCGATGGATAGAAAAGCCCCAAACCCCATGGCCTCTACCCTAACCCTCTGGAAGTCGGGGAGACCCTGGTATGCTGCCCAGACCATGACCCATGAGATACGGGTCCTCATCAACCCCTGCAGGTATTAAAAGAGAATTATTTTTCTTAATTATTTGAGTATCCATGTGGAATTACATTTGATTTGGGTTAAATATTGAATTTTAGCATTTTTGGAATTCACGGCCACCCTCAGGTCGTTTCTTGATAAATTCACGCCCCGGTGGGGGGCGTTTTTCAGAATGAACTTTAATGTAACGCCCTTACTGAGGGCGTTTTTTATGTTAATCACGCCCCAGTCTTAGGCGTATTTTGGTGGCTGTTTCGCTATTTCTGAAACATATTTCTAATCACGCCTCGGTGATGGGCGTTTCTTGTTGAATTAACGCCCTGGGGTAGGGCGTTTTCCTAAAGGTGGTTAATTTTGAATCGTTAATGAATGAAGCGACGCCCTCTGGTTTGGGCGTCTCTTGTTGAATTAACGCCCTACTGGAGGGCGTGGGTTTCTCAATTTAACAGAAAAATCAAATAACTGACAGCATGCGAAATAATTCATGAAAATATTTTTGGAAATTGTTTAATGAGCATGGAAATCATGAAAAATCATAAGTTTTAAGACATGACATGCTTCAGGGCGTTTTCCATGGAGGTTAATTGATTTTCAGAAATTTGAAATAATTAACGCCCTGGGTTAGGGCGTTTTCTTTGAGAGTAACGCCCCCGATGGGGGCGTGTTTTTTCTGGGTTGCAGATTTCGTCCCCGATGGCCATGAAAAATCAAGAAAAATATAAATAAAATAAAATAAAATGGAATTAGGGAGGGGGAACCTACCTTCTTGTGTTTCTGGGGTTGTGGCCGTGGCAGTGGCCGTCTGGGCCGCCGGAGTTGCCCCCGGGGAGCGACCGCCGCCGTGCACGGCGGTCCTTCTTCTTCTCCTTCTTCTTCTCCTTCTTCTTCTCCTTCTTCTTCTCCACCGTCTACATCTTCTGCATCTGCTGTTGCTCCGTCGGCCTCGTCGCCGCCGGCCGTCGCCGGCTCTTCTTCAAAAGCCACGATGGCGAGCTCCTCCACGGAAAGTTCTTCCTCTTGGGCGTGGGAGGCATCGAGATCGACCACATCTGGGGCGCTGACTCTTTGGCGTTTGGCCATGGCTAAGATTGAGAGGATGTTTGAGAGAATGAGAGAGAAGAGAACGGGAGAGAAGCTTTGGGGAGGGCTTCGGTTAGGATTTGCAGAGAAAAGGGGTGAAATGAGAATGGAAGGAGGAAGAAGAAGGGGCCCGACGGCTTTTGGGTTTCGAAAAGAAGACACGCCCTAATGGGGGGCGTTTATAATGAAAGTCACGTCCATTCCTTGGGCGTTTTATGAAAGTTGACGATGATGATTAAGGCGTTAATTTCTTTTGCATGGGGAACGATAACTGTCGTCAGACGCATTGAATGGGCGTTGATTGATGTAAGAGAAGTCATTATTGCTGTTGAAGTAACGCCTCTTGTAAAGGCGTGTTACACTTGAAACGTGACCAAGGAAAAGGCGTTATTTTGGAAGAGTCAACGATTATATTCTTTTGGTTTGAATCTAGTCACGCCTTGTCTAAGGTCGTTATTTAAAGTTACGCCCACTCTGCAGGCGTCATCTGTTGACAAAGGCCCACTGGAAGCGCCTTTAGGTAAGGCGTGTATTTGTGAATTCACGGCATTCTTACAGGCGTTATTCATGACAGAAACACAGGTTTTTGGATGATTTGGTTCATAATCACAGTGGCAGTTGGCTCAATCAGAAAGTAATCTTTATTATTTTGAAGAAGTAACTACAATGACTAATGAGCCACTTTGGGCCTTAATTTTCTCAATGAAGTTACATAATTTTTCCACTGTTCTTTGTCTTCATCCAAGTCTTCTACAGGTTGATGAAGCTTGCTCAGCCTCCATAGAGCTTGAATGGTGATAACCTCCTCACCATCTTCATTGTTGCCTAGATCCCTTGATTTGATTGGAGGAAGATGAGAGATGTCTTCTAAGTGTTGCCTTGGGAGCCCAAGCTGAGGAAGGCACCGGTGTGCATTATATAAAACGAAGTCCGAAGCACCGATAAGACGAAGGTCCGTCCCGATGGAGAAGCGTGCACGAAGCTCCTGCATTTTGAATACACCCGGGGCACAAGTAAAAAGATTCTTTGGCATTACCTTCAAATGCTCCCTCCAATCCCCTCTCTTCTTGATTTGAGGAATCCGGTTGGTCACTCTATTGCTTATGCCTAATGAGCCGGTTATATATGAGAGTGGGCTCTTTGAGAAAATTCTTGAAGGTTGTTGGGCTTCGTGGCATGAGTCGAATTTGAAGTGTAGATCAACCCAACTTGAGAGTGCTAGCATGCACCCGTAAATGGGCCTTCCCATGGACGCCGCTGTAAGCCCGCTATAGAGATATGCTAGGATCGCCGGTCCAACTCTCTCTTCTTCCCATAAGCTCACCACTGCGCTCAATTGGGACTCCTCTAGAAAGTCCTCCGTGGATGGGAATAGGAGTGCTCCTGCCAAGCACACCACGAAGGCTTTGGTCACTCTTTCTATCTCCTCTTCCTCTTTAGCTTGATCCGCTCTCTTGTACACCCACGAGGCGAGCTTCAAGAGGTTAACTCCTTTAGTGACCTTGATTTGGTTCACTATATTCGGGCTAGGTACTAACGAGGTTAGCAACTCGTGGGAGGAGATGGGCCTTGGCATGATGGCCATCTTTTCTTCTTCTCCGTGCTTCATCCTTTTCAAGCCTAGGATCATCTCTACTTCCTCCAGCAAGATGGTGACCTCAAAAGTGGAAAATAAGAAAGTATGGGTGGAAGGATGCCATGTCTCAATCAATGCTCCTATGGCAGCCCAATCTATGTGGATTTGATCATAATGCTTGGCATGGGTTATCAACCCCAAGAGATGCCATCTAGCTACATATACCCTCATGTCTGATGTGAACTTGGAGAGGATGAGGGGCAACCATTTGATTTGGACATATCTTCTAGCCCCTGGAAGATTTGGGTACTCCTGTGAGAAGAGAGGAAGAAAACAAAAAAAAAGAGGTACATGAGCATATGAAGTATTGGACAGAAGAGTTCAGCAACAAAGAAATAAGTGAGCAGTTCGACAGAACAATGAAGGGTTACATGCACAGTAAAGGAAATTAAAGCTTACCTGATTCAAAGCAATTCGATTGCTTATGTGCCCTTGTATTTCAGAGATTCTAGGAGTAGAAATCTTAGGTTTCTTCACTATTCTGTCCATCGCCGCCAGCAGTTGAGAACAGAAGAGAATAAGAGGCCAGCAGGAAAAGAAAGAAACGAAGCAGTTCGGCCGCAGAAGAATTCTGATGATTTGGTTAAGAAAGTCTGCCGTTTTATAAGGATTTGAAGAGTCCTAAAGAGCCCCGAAGATAGAAGTTTGATTGGGTTAAGGACTCTGTTCTTGATTTAGAAATGGAGGATCGGGCTAATTCACGCCTTGTGTAAGGGCGTGTATTTTTGATTTAACGACCTTATACTGGTCGTGTTTAATGTAACGCCTTTGATAAAGACGTGTTTCTTCCAAGCTTTTTCTGTTGGTTACGCCCTATGAAAGGGCGTATTTTTTTGATGAGACGACATTTGGCATGGTCGTGTCTTGATGAGGTCGTGTTTCTTCTAAGCTTCCTTTCTTGGTGACGCCTTTGAGTAGGACGTGTTTTAACAATTAACGACCTATGGAACGGCGTCTTTCATGCTGTTAACGCCCTATTCTTAGGCGTGTTTTATTGGCCTACGTTTTTGCCTTCCCAACGCTTTTGATGAACTTAAGTGCTATTATTTGATGAAATTGTTTATGATTAAGCACTTATGATCATGTCATATTCTGAATTGATAAATGAAGTCTAATAAGTTTCAAAGTGCAGAAGTTTGCAGGATTCGAGGCGTTTGGATCACCCGTAGGGGCAGCATCATCACCTTGTATCTGTTTCTTGTAAGCATTGTTACTATATGATATCTACGCTATTATATTATGTCAAGGACCTTGTGGTTCTGATGAACCTGAAATTTGAGTTCCCCTTCATCAAAAAAAAAACGATGACGATTTCAGGAGAATCTTGATCACACGGATAGGCCGTCGAGTTGTTAAAGGCTTGGGACGATGGTTCCACTTTCTGAGTTGATACGTGGACAAACGGGCTTCGGCTTAGTGTCAGCTCAGAGATATGGATTCTTGACCAGACCTAAACAGCTTAGCAATATTATCCTTGATTATTTTCTATTTTTAGTTTGTTTTAACCTTTTCTTTTAGCCCAGCATGCATCATGTAGGACTTTGAGTTTCATGCTGAAAATCTTCATATTATGGCAATAATGAAGTTCACTCGCTCTTGATTGAATTGACATGAGATATTCCACTTTAAATCAAGTACTTCGTTCTATTTGAAGCCATTCAGGCTGATTCCTTGAAAGTGTTCCTTTTGTTAGATCTTTATCCCAATTCTCTTTACTTTTCTGCAAATTTACCTTGGTTGCAGCATGTCCACATTGGCTAGTAATCGCTCTCCAATGGTCTTTCCCTGTCGTGCCCACGCGCACACTCTTTATTATTTAGTTTAACCTCCTTTTATCCAACAAATCGATTGTTTCCTTGGAACCACTCAGAATTGTTTCACTCAGAATCTTGGAAAGATTTACAATGCTTAGTGTCTGAGGCGTGTCACATCACACCTTGGCGTCTCCTTATCAGTTCGTTCCACTTCAACCCTTTCATTACACTTCGCTCCATTTCCGTCTCACTCCCTTGCAAAGCAGACGCCAAGGCGGGGCAGCTGTAGACACGCCAAAATTGACGTTTTGTTGATCAAATCTCATGTTATTATATAAATGCCCCAAGTGGACTTCAATATTCCTATAACATAAAGTTTTTCTATTTTTGTGAGTTTTTTCTGCATTTTTCCTGTATTTTTGTGAGTCACGACTTGATTAAGGGCGTTAATTTCACAAATAACGACCTGTTGTAGGGCGTTTTCAAAGAAAGGACGACCGTAGATGAGGGCGTCAATTCCTGGTGTTATCCCTTAATTTCTGGAATTATCTATTTTCAAAATAAAAGGCATTTTGTGAGTAACGCCTTTCCTCAGGGCGTGATTTTAATTAACGCCGTTATCTCAGGCGTGTTATCTCAGTTTTCAAACAGAGGAACGTTTTTATTTCCAAAATTAAATCCAGGAAGAAATGCCCTTTCCTAGGTCGTGTTTCAAGAAACGTCTCTGTGAAGGTCGTCAATTCATAAATAGACGCCCTGTATTAAGGCGTGTTTCACTCCAGAGTCCTTCTTTTCCCCATCTTTCCCTCACAGTTCCCTGCTATCTTTGGACTCTTGCCCGATCTTAATCCTTCCTTGGATGCCTCATTACCCGTTCTTATCAATTCCCTTGTTTGATCACATCCGATTGACACTATAAAAGAAAATCTGGTTTGATCGTGTAAAAGGTTAACAACAACAACAACTCAAAAGGTTGAAGATTTTTAAGTATTCAAGCACGCAGAGCTTCCTCCTTCGAGCATTGTTTTTTTCTTCATCCCTCTGCATCCGTCCAGCGTCTCTCCGGTCCCCTTTACTCTCGTCAGGGAGAGCAGGGCGATATATATATAGCTTGTTTGTTGTTCATCATATTCTTGGCATCACTATTGTCTCCTGTCGTCAGTTCTTTTACTGCATTTAGCATATTAGCTCCTTCCCTAGTTCTCTGCTAGGGGTTCTAAAAAGAAAACAAAAAAGAAGGTGCGCATGTTGATGTCTTTTCATCATTTTTATGTTGGTTCTTGACTGATACTACTGCACTTTGGCTGATCCCCTTTCTTTTGCTTGTCTTTCATTGTCTTTCTTACAAGGTAATCAATCAAGAAAACCCACTTCGTCGGCCGGCCGATTGGAGTTGGAGGAGGAGATCCACAGTCATCCCGCATCCCATCTTTCACCAGGTACATGCGATCTTATTCTTTTTTTTATTGAGGTAAACCCTCTGGCGATCACACACTCCCCTTTGTGCACCTCGTGCATTGTTTCATCTCCACCATTATTTAATGTTTCCATTTTCCCTTCCTTTTTAACCTTTTCCCCAAAGTGTGGATTTTAAAGGAATCCACACCGCCGTGAAGGAAGAATTTGAAACTTCGAGTGCATCGTCCTTGAGATGGGGATGGGTGCGAGACCACATTCGAAGCTCCAGATCCGTCCTTCTATGCCATTCATCTTCACCGCCCGTCTCTACCAACACCGCTACTTCGCCAAGCAAAGGTCCTAGGTTCGAGGTCGAACCTCCTCCAAGTGGGGGGGTTTGACGAGGATCGTCAAGCATCAAGGGCATTTATCCATTTATATTTATTTTGAGTGTTTTATTTTAATAAGCCACATTAGTAGGCTTATAGGTGTGCTTTAAAGATAGCAATATTATAGTTTTTTTTAATGTCTTAGTATTCCCACGAGGGCTATTATTAGTCAGAAATGTTAGGTGTTCAATGTCAGAGATGTTAGGTGAGGTTGGAATAAGTTGTCTGTCTGTCGTATGAAGAGTCTATATAAGACTATGTAATCCCATGTTAAGAAAAAAAAGCTGAGATGAGATTATTGGAAAGTTATTCTATATGAGGTGTGATGCCTCATTGTTTATTCATCTCCGAGAAGGAGATGCCCATGGGTGAGAAGCTCCCGGGGTGAGATGCCCCGCCACTATCCACCGTACCACACCTACACCTTACATGTCCTCCCTTTCCCCTACCACACTAGCTGCAGGCAGCCCTACAGAACGTGGCCACTCATCCCCTCTGTCTAGAGCGCTGCCATCCACCCCTCCACCTTTAGAGCAGCGGTCCCACCTTCACAACGGGACTCCCTTCCTCGGCCAACCTCACAGCCCATCTGGGAACCCAGCCATCCTAGCCCCCTCGCAGCTGCCACCACCCTGCCAACCACGGTGCCGCCGTGCCCATCTCCCTTGCATGCCGGCGACGTCCCTACCAGCTGGTCGCGTGCGAAGACCTCGCCACCTCTGCTACTGACCCCTGGCGCGTACCCGCCGTGGTCCGCATTTGGCCGCCCGCCATTGCTGTCGTGCCCGCGTGAGAAGAGGCCGCTGGCCTCGTTGACCCTCGCCCAAAGCGACTTGGCCGCTTCTGCCATTCGCGCGCCCGCCAGCTGCACCTTGTCGCCCGTGCCCCTACATGGGCTGCTGTGGTCCACGCCCGCCCGCGTGCGCCGAAGTCGCCTACGTGCCAACCACGTCCGCCCGCGCGAGGAGGTCGCTCGTGCCTGAGCCATCCAGCCTGGCCTGTCCGCGCGTTGGGAGGCCGCCCTCTCGCGAGTTGACGCATGGGCATCGTCGCCCGTGCCATTCGCTGCATTTCTTTCCGGACGACATGAAGAGCTGCCCACGAGCCTGTCATGAACGAAGACTTGGCCACCACGTGAAGCCGCATGCTTTGGCCTTGGCACATTGAAGCGCTATTGCATTGGAAGAATGCCTGCTACGTTTGACACCTGAAGCATTATATATATATATATATGTGTGTGTGTGTGTGTGTGTGTGTGTGTGTGTGTGTGTGTGTGTGTGTGTGTGTGTGTGTGTGTGTGTGTGTGTGTGTGTGTGTGTGTGTGTGTGCTCTATATATATGTTTGAAAACCAAATGACAAAAAAATGACGAGAATATTTTGTGAAAAGAAAGATAAAAAAAGGAAAATAGACAATGTAGTGAGAAAATTAAAAAAATCATAAGATGCAGATTTCGTTCTGCATCACCTTCATTGCATACCATGGTGATTTAAATAGGCCAAATGGACATCCCCACTCAAAGAATGGAAGAGGAATTATCATGTCTTCAATTATAAAAGTTTCCTCTTTAAACTTAAGGTCTTTATAAGTGTTGAAAACATGAATATAAACCTTATTATCTTCTAAAAAATTTTCTACAATCTCAATTTTAGGAATTACATGAATATTTGTGAGGTGTGAATAGATCGAAGGGAGAGGAGTTTTAATCAAATGGTCAGTGTCAAGGAGATAAGGAAAATCAAAAGTGAAAGAAGCATACTCCTCAACACCATAAAGCTTGAAAGGCTCGATAGAATCAGACAAATCGGCCAACATGAAAATTTCCACCACAAAGTGAGAGTTGATGATGTCGGGAATAGATAGAAAATCAATATCCTCCCCTTAATCAGAAGATGCCCAATCGAGATAAAAGTTATGTAGGGAACCTGTCTCCTCCTTCACCCAAGAGAGATCATTTATGGCCTCACTCAATTCATCCTCCACTCGCACATCCTCTTCATCCTTCCCTTGGAACAAGGTCTCCTCAAATTCAAGAAGGGAAGTGAATGAGATTTGATCATGGACTAGCATATTACTTTTCTCTTCTTCATCCCCTAACTTGATATCATCAACTTCTTTAGAACTCTCTGCATAAGGCAATTAAACTCCAGCTCCTCAAGCTCATCTTTTTGATCATCATCACAGCTATAGCTAACTCCCTCAAAAACTTCCTGATAAGACTCCTTCATATGTCCCACATGATCTAAATCGAGAGTGATTTGAGTGTTATGATCTTGGGGAATCATAGATTGATCATAGTCAACATCAGGAATTTGATCAGTAGAGTTGGAACCAGAGTAGCCAAGTAATTAATCTTCATCTATCCTCTTGATCTCCTCAGTCATCCTATCAATTCGCACTTGAAGAGATTGATTTTGAAGCATGATGAATTGATAAAATTTATCAAAGCTCTCCTCCTGATTGAGAGTTGGGCATGGAGGAGATAGATGTGTAAACTGAGAAGTAGAGATCGAAGGATAAGAAGTTAAATGATGATCAGCTTGATAGTGAGATAGTGGAGATGATGTGGTCTGTTCTTCATAGTGGGCTTGATCATGAAAGCTATTTGAAGATGGAGCCCAATTTTGAAAGAATTGATCCGGACGATTTTAGGTCGGGCCTTGATAAAAATCTCAAGAACTATTATGTTGTCCTCCCCAATAAGAATCATAAGAAGGTGTGGAGTCTTTGAGCAATTTGGGCTTGTTCTTGGGTGCGAGATGAATCATAAAGCCCATGAAAGAATTGAGTAGATTGGATATGATCTTGATTAAAGGAATGAAGCTGGGTCCCCATGAGTGATGGGCTTTCATTGTAGGTCGACTAAGAGTATGGGCTTTCGTAGTAGGTCGGGCCAGGTTGGGTGAATGATAAAGGTTGAGTATGACCATTATTAACATAATGGGTCAGCTTAGCCCATATGTGAGAAAAAGGTGACATCAAAAAATTTGGATTCATAGACCAAGAAATGGATCAAGAAAAAATGGGCCAAAAGGTATGTATCATTGAATATGCAAGCCCAACTTAAAAATAGGAATTTCTCACCCAATTTTTTAAGATTTTTTAAAGATTTTTTTCTTTGTTTTTTTTCAAAGCAATGCAATCAACAACTATATGAATAATGCATGTAACATGATGGTTTTTTTTTTACCTTCTATGGGCAAACTAACTTCGAAGTACTTCAAGGTACAATCGGCCTAGCTTCCGTGAGAGAATCCACGGGTGCGAGGACTTATGGAGGTCTTGGAAAATGAGATTTCGGTCCAATGAGACGGAGTGCTCAATTGGAGGGTCCTTCCAATTTCAAGAGGGGTGTGCCTAATTACCCTTAAGAAGGGAGAAAGAGAAGAAGTGAATGATGACTTTTTTTTATTTTCAAATGATGCAAGTAAAGGAAAATAAAATTAATTAAATGCAACAATGCATGTAAGAGATGCAATTAATATGAAAGCATGATATCATAATGATGATTTTTTTATTTTTGTTTTATGCAAAGAGAGATGAATGTCAAGAAACTAACAATCAAAAGCACTATATAGCATGCAAATCTACTGAAAAAATAAGGCCTAAAACTAATGTCTTTGAGATTTTTGAAATTTTCAGACATTTTTCTTATTTTTTTGGTAATTTTCAGAACAGAACTTTTACCTTCAGATCTACACCTGTAGTGACGCTTTTTTTGTCTGAATTTTTCTGATTATCATATTTCTACACCTCTGCACCTACGTTTCTGCCTTTTGTGACAGATTTCTGACATATCTTTTTTCTAGATTTTCTTATTTCTGCTTCCTTTGGTGACAGATTGTAGCCCTTTCAGTGACGCTTCCTGCAACACTTGATTTTCTGAGATTTTTTTGTCCGAATTTCTACTCTTTTTTCTATAAAATAAAAAGATAATGAGTTAATATTCACATATACATATGAAATATAAGAAATTCTAACCAAAAAGAAATCTATCCTCTCAGTAACGGCGCCAAAAATTGATGTGCATAAACACTCGTCGTTAAAAATGTCGCGCACACAATTTCAAAATAATTACCGCACTTACTCACAAAAGAATTTTAAATCTAAGTAGAGTGGTGAATACGGGTCGAACCCACGGAAAGGACTATTTTCTCTTTTAATCAAGTTGGAAAACCCTTGTATTTGTTGAGTAAAATTATGGAGTGAGTTTGAGAAAGAAAAAAAATTAAGATTGCATGATAAATAAATCTATCAAAAGAATATTGGAGGGTTGAAGAAGAGAAATTTGGAGGAGGTGAAGAGAGAAAAGAGAGAGGAACAATTGCACAAATGTAATTTTATTGCTGAGATGAAAATTAAAAGTCTATGAAAAATAAAATTACAACTTGAAATGAACTAAAGAATAAGGGAAGAAAAGAACCAAGAGAGTGAAGAATAGCGCCGCCCAATCCGTGCCGAGTCTTGGAAGAGATCGCCCCGCCATAGAGATGAATGCCGCCTTGAGAGGACCGAAGGAAGAAGATCCGCCTTTGGGATGTGAGAAGAAATAAGAAGAGAGGGAGAGAGATGGAAGAAGAAGAAGGTTTTTTAAAAACGTGAATAGTAAAAATCAAAGATAGCACGTTGAAAAGTAAAAAATAATTTGAAAAATAGGAAGAATCATAAGATGTTGAAGAAGAAGAAATTGTAGATCACAGAAACACACACAACTTTTATAAAAGGGTCAAGATGATAAGATGAGCAGAAGAGGAAGAAAATAGGGGGAGAACATAGAAAAATACTGGGACGCGGGTGAACAGGATAGAACTGTAAAAAAATCGCAAATAACTTGAAAACGGTGTAGAACTAGATAAAGAGGAAGAACAAGAAATTGAAGAGCATGAAAAAATGAACAACTTTTATGAAGAAATAAAGAGGATAAGAGGAGCAGAAGGGGGAGAAAATTGGTGACCTAGATTAGGGGAAGAAAGAAGGACGGGATTCTATCTAAGCAAAAAGTAAAAATCTCCCTTTCTTCTCCTTGACATGGGTTATTTATAGGGAAAATATATCAAATGGAGGGTGGAGATGAATTTAGAGAAAGATGGAGAGCTAGGATTGAAGGAGATTAGGGTTGGATGGGGAGAGGACAGAGGGAAAGGAAAGGGGCACCCCCTTTAGGTTGCCTAATTGGGAGGATTCTCCTCCTACTTCTTCTCCTTGAATTTCTCTCCAAGATAATTCAATAAAATCCTTTCCTTCATCTCCTTTCACACCAAAAAAGGAATGATGGCTGCTCCTTTGATTTGGTCAAGGAGGGAGGGTGTAATACCCCGAATTATTATTTGAGCCCAATATAATTATTAAGCTTTTATTAACTGAGAATTGAATTTTTATTGAATTAATAATGGAATTTCGGATTATTAATATTTAATTCCTTAGAAATAGAATAAGTGAAAATCCGACTACCTTAAAAAAATCCATAAAAATAGTAAACATGTTAAGGTCGATGTAGATAGCAATTTTGTCTTCTGGGGCCAACCCATTAAAAATCTGTGGTTACATCTAATTAGTGATTAAGCCCAAAAGTGTACATTTTTTGACCCTTACCTAACCTTAGTTTAAAACGTGAAATTAAGACTTAATACTCAACCAAATGAGCTCAAACCAGAGGCAAATGGACGGCCATGATCTGAGGATCAAAAGCCCTCTACCAATTTCTCGAAACCCTAACCCTAGAATGCGCAGCCGGCCGAGTTTGGTTGAGTCAACCTTTTCGACGCCGTTTCTAACACGTCACTTGTCCCGTCGAATTCTCTCAGCTCCGAACTCTCCAGAAGATGTGTGAGCTATAGATAGAAAGCTCTTCGACCCTAGTTTCGTTTGGTAGCAACTGTGTCCGCAGAGGAGTCAGATCTGGGGAGATATCCGACGATTACTAAAGGTGTGTCGGCAGGCCGTCGTCTACCTTCTTCCTTCCTTGTTTCTTCAATTGAGGTAGGAATTCTCAACCAAAATTCGAACATGAACACATCATTTTATTCCTCTCGACGAGATCTATCCAGTGGGACTGAAAGCTTCAATTTTTATCAGGTGTCTAGAGAGCTATCGAGGTTTTTGTGAAGGGTTAGCAAGTTCGTTCTTCTTATCTAGCATCTTATTTCAACCTTCGATTGAGGTAGGTTTAACAGGATAAACTCTAATTAACTTATATGATGTAATCAGCATCTTGTTAGCTTTCTTTAGGGGTAGAAAGCCCTAAAATTCATGAAGCATGTTTAGAGAATTTCTGTTCGTAGTAACAGCATGTTTAGACCTAATTTTGATATGTTCTTCCGAGTTGATTTCTGATTTCGAAGTATTAATCCTGATCCACATGAACCATATTGTATATGGTTGGATTCAGCATCGTAGTAGCTTTCTTTTGATATAAGAAGCCCCAAATTCATTCTGTATATTGAGAGAATTTTACAATTTAGTCACAGCATGTCAAAATTAGGGTTTCCCATGTTCTTGCCTTAGTAAATCATGATTTCAGTAAGATAATTTGAAATTGACCTTACTGATAGAAAGTATTCTTCCTTAGCTTTCCAACGGTACCAAAAGCCCCTTATTTGGAATCCATTCCCATTAGTTATTAGCGTTTTAGTGCAACCCTAGCAAACCCCCACTTCTCGGCGTTCATCGGACGCGGAAGGGATGACCGGAGACGACCCAGAGATGGACGGTCTTACAATAGACCGCACAACTCAAGCCTAAACTTTGACCATTTTTGACTCTGGTATAACCATAGATAAACGGTTTTTCAGGAACCACACATCCCAAGATGAACGGTTCAAAACTAACCACATATCTAGACATAAGGTCCCGGAGCAACCACATAACTTGGACGGCTTAGAACCAACCACACATCCTGGGGGATGGGCGGCCAGCCCAGAACCGCCCAACCCACATGGGCGGCCCAACAGGAACCGCCCAACCCTTGGGCGGCCCTGACAGAACCGCCCAAGTCCCTGGCTTGGCCATTTGACCCCCGTTCAGCCCTGTGAGTCGAGCAGGATATAAGGTCCATCCAGAACCGTTTATCCCATCAGAGAATGACTTAATACATGTTCTAATTGATTCATTTTCATGTCATTAATGGTAATTAGTAAAATATAAACCCACTTGATAAATGCTTAATTATGCAACTAAATTTCTATTAATTACTTGTTATTCGTGCATACGCGACTTACGCGATCTTGTTCGTTAGCTTATCATCTTGAATCATTCTTTTTGGCATCTTAACTTAATGTATAACTTAATTCTTGTTAATTTGACATGAAATTAGGATTAATATGGTCATTAGCTTGCTGTTTAGCTGCTGTACTATAGTAGAACAGCGTGTTCAACTTTCAGACTTTTAACAAGTCGTTAGCCGATTAGCGTGCTAGTCTTGGTTTTACCCCCGGAAACTCTATCCGGCGGCATTACCATCATCACGGGATTTCTTTATATCCCTGTTATGAACCTAATGAACTACCAAAACATCGTTTTATGTGTTTAAATAGCTGGTTTAAGTCTTGGATCAAATTGGACGACGAGAGGCATGCGCGGCTAGTAGTTGACCGCATATCCTCTTCGGCGGCCCGATTATGACCGCATATCTTTATACGGCCCAGTATGGACCGTATATCTTATTCATGGGTCTTAATGTCTTCTGGACATGAGCGGCCCATAATGCACCGTTTATACCTTCGAGCGGCCCACTGTCAGCCGTTCTTTCTTGACCTCGTGGCTAAGTTTTGGCCCAGTTCCTGTATGCACGGCCCGGTGTTAGCCGTACATACCCTTGCGCGGCTTCTGTATGACCGCACATCTCTTGGAGATGAGTTTGACCGTGTTTTTGTGCTCTTGAATCCAAGGACAAGGTTAGTCCTTTAAATCTTGAACTTATGGCAGTAATTTCTCTGATTAAATTGGCCATTAAAATTGACTGAATGTCTAGATGCGTGGGATCTTGGATCCAATAAATCGATACCAACGCACCGTAGGGGCCCGGTCTGGTCCTGGGAGAGCGCTCAAAAATTATTGAGCCCATGGGATGTTAATGACATGGTGAGGCATTGCACCGAATACTTGCTTGCTTGTTACGTCTATGACAAAAATCTCGTGTTACTTGTTACTTGATCGTGATTGAATTGATGTTAATTACTGCTTGTTGGCCAATTCTTTATTACTATCTCCTGTTGTAAATTCTTGTACTTGTTATCTTGTTAATTCTTGGCATCTTATATTTCTTGACCTTGCAAGATCTTTTTATTACGTCGTTTCATTATATCGTTATCGTCATTTATTTCTTTTTAGCATGGCATGTGAAAATGTAATTAACTTGTTAATCATGTAAACTTGCATGTTACTTCCTACTGAGCGTCAGCTCATAGTTGTTGTTTCCCCCCTTTCCAGGCTATTCAGGTGACGAGCTTACCATCGGGGATGGGCAGGAGTGATGTCTTGAGTGCACCAGTTCTAGAGTGGTGTTGGCAGTGTTATCCTATTAGTTGTGCTTTAGAGAGTATTTAGCTTCAGTTATGTTGTTAATGTTTAGTGTTTAATGTCTCAGTTGTATTAAGTTGGTTTGAGGATTATTGTATCAGTTGTGGTTTGTTTAATGATTAATAAGTTATTTCCATTCATAGCACTTGTGTTATATTTAGATTAGCTCTCTCTCTCTCTCTCTTTCCTGCTAGCTAGTTTCTAACTGTACGTCCCGAGTTTCCGCATCGGGGCATGACAGTTTAGTTGGTATCAAAGCCCTAGGTTTCACATTCCTAGGTTTCTCTAAGTGCTAGGTTTATTAAGTTCTAGGGTTCTAGTGTTCTCGTAGAACCCCTGACCTTGTAAAAGTCTAGAAACTACCTGGTGAGATTGGGTAGAAACTTGGGTTAAGTTCGTATCTTGATCGTGTAATTATCTATCTTATTAGACCTAAGTAATCGTGTTCCCCGTGTAGGCTTTTGCAATGGCAGCTGATCGCGCTGAATGGAGGAACATGCAGCGCACAGTTCAAGGCCTTACTCAGGCTCTACAGCAGGTGGCTCAAGCAGGAGCTGCACAGCATGGCACCAGTGATCTATACCGGAACTTCCGAGGGATGAATCCGCCAAGGTTTGCGGGTTCGACCGACCCCGACCAAGCCGAGCACTGGCTAGATGAGATGGGAAGGATCTTCGAAGTTATGCAATGCACCAACCAGGAACGTGTCCTTTTGTCTACATTTCAACCGGAGCGTGATGCACGTACTTGGTGGGATTCTATCAAGGCGACTCTCGGTGATCAACAGGTTACATGGGAAGAGTTCGAGGAATTCTTTAACAACAAGTATTTTTCTGATAGAGTACAAGAGAAGAAAGTGGTGGAGTTCGCGGCCCTAAAACAGCGAGATCTATCCATGGCGGAGTATGAGGCTCAATTTGCACGGCTTTCTCGTTATGCTACACACCTTATTTCCACCGAGAAGATGAAGGCGAAGCGTTTTCTCAACGGTCTGAGGCTGCATTATATCAACCAATTGGCACTGATGGAAATTTCCACTTATTCCGAGATGGTGAGAAAAGCTCAAGTTCTGGAGGATACTTTAGAAATGACGGAGAGAATCCATGGAAAAGGTGCAAAGAAGGAACAACCTACGGGTTCCGGGCATGTCAAACCCGGGTATACCAAGAAGAGGCCGGTGAGTGGACCTGGTTCGTGGAGCGGGTCCAGATCGTGGAAGGGCAAGATGCTGAAGCGTGAAGACAAGAAGCCTTACCCTATTGTCCCATTTACGGGCGTGTGCAAGTTTTGTAATAATCCTGGTCACAAGATGGAGAATTGCTGGCGCAAGCTAGGCGCATGTTTGCGATGTGGAAGCAAGGAGCACCGTATCTCTGACTGTCCTCGTTTGTCGGAGCAAGCTACCCCGGCGAAACCTCAAGTCTTCAAGAAACCACAAGGCAAGCTCCAAGCTCTGCATGCAAGTGAAGCGGAAACAGCCGAGGATGGTGAACTCGTCGAAGGTACTCTTATTATACTCGACAAGTCAGCATTTGTTCTTTTTGATACTGGTGCCACACATTCATTTATTTCTCGGAGGTTTGCTAAGTCTTTAGCTGTGGAACCTGTTTTGATGGATTCTCCGTTAGAGATATCAACCCCTATTGGTACTAGATCAGCAATCCAGCATTTCTATCCTTCTAGTAAGGTTATGATTGGCGAACATAACCTTCCAGCTGATTTGATTTGCATGGACATGAAGGATTACGACGTAATCCTAGGAGCAGATTGGTTGGCTAGATATGAGGCCAATGTTCATTGTAGTTCTGGCTCGGTGTCTTTTACTAGGCACCCAAAGCTTTCTTTTGTGGGAGTTAAACACCATAACTCTGTATCACTTATTTCGGCTCTTTGAGCTGATAAGCTGATGAGGCGAGGATGCGAGGCTTTTCTAGCCTTTGTCTGTGCAACCCCTGAGAAGCAGATTGAGATCAAGGACATTCCTGTTGTCCAAGATTTTCCTGATGTCTTTCCAGAAGAACTACCAGGACTTCCGCCTGAGCGGGAAGTTATCTTCTCTATTGATCTCTTTCCGGGCACGTCTCCTATTTCCAAGGCTCCTTATCGTATGTCTCCTGCGGAACTGAGGGAGTTGAAGCAGCAGTTGATGGAATTACTCGAGAAGGGCTTCATTCGTCCTAGTACTTCTCCGTGGGGAGCCCCTGTATTATTCGTCCGGAAGAAAGATGGTTCGATGAGATTATGCATCGATTATCGGCAATTGAACCAGTTGACTGTCAAGAACAAATATCCATTGCCGAGGATTGACGAGTTATTTGACCAGATAGCGGGAGCTCAGTATTTCTCTAAGATCGATCTTCGATCTGGATATCACCAGTTATGGATTAAGGAAGAGGATATCTATAAATCAGCTTTCCGCAGTAGGTATGGTCATTTTGAATTTGTCGTTATGCCTTTTGGTCTAACGAATGCTCCAGCAGCTTTCATGCAGTTGATGAACAATGTATTTCGGCCCTATCTTGATCAATGGGTCGTGGTATTTATTGATGACATCTTGATCTATTCCAAGAATGAAGTGGAACATGCTGAACATCTGAGGTTGGCTTTACAATTATTGAGAGATCATCAGCTATATGCCAAGTTTAGTAAGTGTGAATTCTGGCTGTAAGAGGTGTCCTTTCTCAGACATATCATTACGAAGGAAGGGATTTCTGTTGATCCTTCGAAGGTTGAGGCAGTGAAGATTTGGGAGCAGCCTACCAGTGTGACAGAAGTTAGAAGTTTCTTAGGCCTGGCAGGCTATTACCGAAGATTTATTCAGGATTTCTCTAAGATTGCGGTACCTATGACAAGATTGACCCGCAAGGAGAACAAGTTTGATTGGTCAGATGACTGCCAGTGAAGCTTTCAGACTTTGAAGGAATGTTTGACCACTGCACCTGTTTTGGCTTTACCTTCTGGTGAAGGAGGTTTTGTTGTTTATACTGATGCTTCAGGTATTGGCTTAGGCTGTGTACTCATGCAGGATGGGAAGGTGATTGCCTATTCTTCTAGGCAGTTGAGGAAGCACGAAGAGAATTACCATGTTCATGATCTGGAATTAGCAGCAGTGGTGTTCGCATTGAAGATTTGGAGGCATTACTTGTATGGAGAAACCTTCACAGTGTTTTCAGATCATAAGAGTCTGAAATACTTATTTTCTCAGAAGGAACTCAACATGAGGCAGAGGAGATGGTTGGAGTACTTGAAAGACTTCGACTTTACGATTGAGTATCATCCTGGCAAAGGCAATGTTGTGGCAGATGCTTTAAGCCGGAAGCCTGTGGCTAGATTATCCAGTCTCATGTTACAAGAATGGAAGTTACTGGAACAATTGTCTAGTCTGGATCTTAATATTGACAATGATCGGGTTATGATTGCTTAGATTCAACTTAAGCCCGAACTGTTGATGGAAATCAAGTCCTTGCAAGATAATGATCCCAAGCTGGTAGAGATCAAGAGAAGCTTGAGCAGCAGACCTGACTTCATGTTGGCTGACGATGGAAGATTATTATTCAAAGGTAGAACTTGTGTACCTGATGATGCTGGAATAAAGAACAAGATTCTGGAGGAAGCTCATAGATCCAGATACACCATTCATCCTGGAGGCACCAAAATGTACAGAGATTTGAAGATATCCTTTTGGTGGATAAATATGAAAAGGGAAATTGCTGACTTCGTGAGTAGATCCTTGGTTTGCCAACAAGTTAAGGCCGAACATTTCAGACCGACAGGGAAATTGAAACCACTCGACATACCCCAATGGAAGTGGGAAAGCATTGCCATGGATTTCATTATGGGTCTACCCAGGACTCGTGGAGGATTTGATGCGATATGGGTGATTGTCGATCGATTGACAAAGTCAGCTCATTTCTTACCAATTAAGTCCAAGTGGACAGTTGATGTATTGGCTGCTTTGTATTTAAAGGAAGTGGTAAGACTCCATGGCATACCAGTCAGCATTGTGTCTGATCGAGACCCCAGATTTACTTCACATTTCTGGAAGGGACTGCAAGAGTCTTTGGGTACTCGTCTGAATTTCAGTACTGCTTTTCATCCGCAGACAGATGGACAGACGAAAAGAACCAACCAGATAGTGGAAGATATGCTGCGAGCATGCATGATTGATTTTGGAGGCAGTTGGAGTGATCACCTGGCATTGATTGAATTCGCCTACAACAATAGCTACCAATCCAGCATACAGATGGCTCCTTTTGAAGCATTGTACGGGCGAAACTGTCGTTCCCCATTGTGTTGGGATGAGGTAGGTGAGAAATAGTGGCTTGGACCGGATCTTGTTTCAGAATCATCACAGAACATCTGTATTATCCGAGACCGGTTACAAGTAGCCCAATCCAGACAGAAGAGTTATGCCGACAACAGGAGAAGAGTATTGGAATTTCAGGTTGGCGAGCATGTGTTCTTAAAGGTCTCTCCGACGAGAGGGATCCGAAGATTTGGTATTCAAGGCAAGCAAAGTCCGAGATACATTGGTCCATTCGAGATTCTAGATAGAGTGGGAGAAGTTGCTTACAGACTGGCTTTACCACCGCAGTTGTCCGGCGTGTACAATATTTTCCATGTGTCTATGTTACGGAAATATGTGTACAACCCCACTCATATCATTCAGCAAGTGGATTTTGAACTGAAGGAAGATTTGACTTATGAGGAAAGACCTGTCAAGATTCTGGACAGGAAGCAACAGCAACTCCGGAATCGTTCTATACCGATGGTCAAGATTCAGTGGAGTCGGCGTGGGACCGAAGAAGCTACTTGAGAGTCTGAAGAAACTATGCGGAAGCGGTATCCCGACTTATTCTAGGTGAGCGATCTCATTCCCTACTCTCAGTTATAGTGCAGTGAATTTGGAGGACCAAATTCTTTAAGTAGGGGAGGGTGTAATACCCCGAATTATTATTTGAGCCCAATATAATTATTAAGCTTTTATTAACTGAGAATTGAATTTTTATTGAATTAATAATGAAATTTCAGATTATTAATATTTAATTCCTTATAAATAGAATAAGTGAAAATCCGACTACCTTATAAAAATCCATAAAAATGGTAAACATGTTAAGGTCGATGTAGATAGAAATTTTGTCTTCTGGGGCCAACCCATTAAAAATCCGTGGTTAGATCTAATTAGTGATTAAGCCCAAAAGTGTACACTTTTTGACCCTTACCTAACCTTAGTTTAAAATGTGAAATTAAGGCTTAATACTCGACCAAATGAGCTCAAACCAGAGGCAAATGGATGGCCATGATCTGAGGATCAAAAGTCCTCTACCAATTTCTCGAAACCCTAACCCTAGAATGCGCAGCCGGCCGAGTTTGGTTGAGTCAACCTTTTCGGCGCCGTTTCTAACACGTCACTTGCCCCGTCGAATTCTCTTAGCTCCGAACTCTCCAGAAGATGTGTGAGCTATAGATAGAAAGCTCTTCGACCCTAGTTTTGTTTGGTAGCAGCTGTGTCCGCAGAGGAGTCAGATCTGGGGAGATGTCCGGCGATTACTGAAGGTGTGTCGGCAGGCCGTCGTCTACCTTCTTCCTTCCTTGTTTCTTCAATTGAGGTAGGAATTCTCAACCAAAATTCGAACATGAACACATCATTTTATTCCTCTCGACGAGATCTATCCAGTGGGACTGAAAGCTTCAATTTTTCTCAGGTGTCTAGAGAGCTATCGAGGTTTTTATGAAGGGTTAGCAAGTTCATTCTTCTTATCTAGCATCTTATTTCAACCTTCGATTGAGGTAGGTTTAACAGGCTAAACTCTAATTAACTTATATGATGTAATCAGCATCTTGTTAGCTTTCTTTAGGGGTAGAAAGCTCTAAAATTCATGAAGCATGTTTAGAGAATTTCTGTTCGTAGTAACAGCATGTTTAGACCTAGTTTTGATATGTTCTTCCGAGTTGATTTCTGATTTCGAAGTATTAATCCTGATCCACATGAACCATATTGTATATGGTTGGATTCAGCATCATAGTAGCTTTCTTTTGATATAAGAATCCCCAAATTTCATTCTGTATATTGAGAGAATTTTACAATTTAGTCACAGCATGTCAAAATTAGGGTTTCCCGTGTTCTTGCCTTAGTAAATCATGGTTTCAGTAAGATAATTTGAAATTGACCTTACTGATAGAAAGTATTCTTCCTTAGATTTCTAACGGTACCAAAAGCCCCTTATTTGGAATCCATTCTCATTAGTTATTAGCGTTTTAGTGCAACCCTAGCAAACCCCCACTTCCCGGCGTTCATCGGACGCGGAAGGGATGACCGGAGACGACCCAGAGATGGACGGTCTTACGATAGACCGCACAACTCAAGCCTAAACTTTGACCATTTTTGACTCTGGTATAACCATAGATAAACGGTTTTTCAGGAACCACACATCCCAAGATGAACGGTTCAAAACTAACCACATATCTAGACATAAGGTCCCGGAGCAACCACATAACTTGGACGGCTTAGAACCAACCACACATCCTGGGGGATGGGCGGCCAGCCCAGAACTGCCCAACCCACATGGGCGGCCCAACAGGAACTGCCCAACCCTTGGGCGGCCCTGACAGAACCGCCCAAGTCCCTGGCTTGGCCATTTGACCCCCGTTCAGCCCTGTGAGTCGAGCAGGATATAAGGTCCATCCAGAACCGTTTATCCCATCAGAGAATGACTTAATACATGTTCTAATTGATTCATTTTCATGTCATTAATGGTAATTAGTAAAATATAAACCCACTTGATAAATGCTTAATTATGCAACTAAATTTCTATTAATTACTTGTTATTCGTGCATACGCAACTTACGCGATCTTGTTCGTTAGCTTATCATCTTGAATCATTCTTTTTGGCATCTTAACTTAATGTATAACTTAATTCTTGTTAATTTGACATGAAATTAGGATTAATATGGTCATTAGCTTGCTGTTTAGCTGCTGTACTACAGTAGAACAGCGTGTTCAACTTTCAGACTTTTAACAAGTCGTTAGCCGATTAGCGTGCTAGTCTTGGTTTTACCCCCGGAAACTCTATCCGGCGGCATTACCATCATCACGGGATTTCTTTATATCCCTGTTATGAACCTAATGAACTACCAAAACATCGTTTTATGTGTTTAAATAGCTAGTTTAAGTCTTGGATCAAATTGGACGACGAGAGGCATGCGCGGCTAGTAGTTGACCGCATATCCTCTTCGGCGGCCCGATTATGACCGCATATCTTTATACGGCCCAGTATGGACCGTATATCTTATTTATTGGTCTTAATGTCTTCTGGACATGAGCGGCCCATAATGCACCGTTCATACCTTCGAGCGGCTCACTGTCAGCCGTTCTTTCTTGACCTCGTGGCTAAGTTTTGGCACAGTTCCTGTATGCACGGCCCGGTGTTAGCCGTACATACCCTTGCGCGGCTTCTGTATGACCGCACATCTCTTGGAGATGAGTTTGACCATGTTTTTGTGCTCTTGAATCCAAGGACAAGGTTAGTCCTTTAAATCTTGAACTTATGGCAGTAATTCCTCTGATTAAATTGGCCATTAAAATTGACTGAATGTCTAGACGCGTGGGATCTTGGATCCAATAAATCGATGCCAACGCACCGTAGGGGCCCGGTCTGGTCCTGGGGAGAGCGCTCGAAAATTATTGAGCCCATGGGATGTTAATGACATGGTGAGGCATTGCATCGAATACTTACTTGCTTGTTACGTCTATGACAAAAATCTCTTGTTACTTGTTACTTGATCGTGATTGAATTGATGTTAATTACTGCTTGTTGGCCAATTCTTTATTACTATCTCCAGTTGTAAATTCTTGTACTTGTTATCTTGTTAATTCTTGGCATCTTATATTTCTTGACCTTGCAAGATCTTTTTATTACGTCGTTTCATTATATCGTTATCGTCATTTATTTCTTTTTAGCATGGCATGTGAAAATGTAATTAACTTGTTAATCATGTAAACTTGCCTGTTACTTCCTACTGAGCGTCAACTCATAGTTGTTGTTTCCCCCCTTTCCAGGCTATTCAGGTGACGAGCTTACCATCGGGGATGGGCAGGAGTGATGTCTTGAGTGCACCAGTTCTAGAGTGGTGTTGGCAGTGTGATCCTATTAGTTGTGCTTTAGAGAGTATTTAGCTTCAGTTATGTTGTTAATGTTTAGTGTTTAATGTCTCAGTTGTATTAAGTTGGTTTGAGGATTATTGTATCAGTTGTGGTTTGTTTAATCATCAATAAGTTATTTCCATTCATAGCACTTGTGTTATATTTAGATTAGCTCTCTCTCTCTCTCTCTTTCCTACTAGCTAGTTTCTAACTGTACGTCCCGAGTTTCCGCATCGGGGCGTGACGGAGGGGCACCCTAGGGCATCCCTTGCCCTGGTCTTGTGACACTTTTGCCCCTGGCCCTTCTAGCAAATGCCGAGAGTGTCCTGCACACACAATATTTGAATTAAATCCATACAAATTATTGTTTGATGCTTACAAATCTCAAATGCTCTCAATTATGCAATAAGAAATTAATGCTCATGGCCTCTCAACTCCTTTTTATTGAATGATTAACCACAAATTAAATTAATTTACGGGAAAGGCCCAATTTATGTGAAGTTGAGTGTAGCTGCAAAATATGCATAATTGTTTAATTAAATGCACATGAAATGGTGTGTTTGTCATGAATTTCATATTGAAATGGCTACTCATTAACCGCCATGCAACCTCAAACCAAATCCAGAGCTGACACAGCTCGCTCACACGCAGAAGCGCAGGACTGAGAGCTCACTGGGACAACTCTGCCCAATCCTGCCTCGAAATCCGTAAAAATGATCAGGACCGGCACGTCATTTCTAACGCCACAGAGCACGATGAGAAAATCAGGGTCGACAATCAGCAACTCACCAAGAAGATCCTCTGTTCGATCCGAGCATAATTTTCAACCAGAGCACCCACTCTGCCACCTCAAACCATAATCTTAAACCTCGGGGGCAGGATAAACCTCAAGCCGGGGTGGCCAAAACGACAACAGCTCCCTCAAAGCATACTCACGGCCACCTAACCACGAACAATCCTCGCCAGCCACCTGACCTCGCTGTAGCTTCCTCGAACGCAACACTGCAGACTCGCACCTGCCGACAAACTCTGCCCACCGCAGCACAAACGGGGCCACCCCCAATGGGGAAGAAAGCTCTCTAACTTACTCCTCAGGCCCCATGCCAGCACTCGGACGAAAATAGAAACCACCTTCACAGTGCCAACACAGCGTACTCTAGCTTTCACGCGAGAAGCAAAATGGTAAATAAATACAAAACCCTATGCCATCTGCCGACTGTACTAGACCTTATGGACTCTGATCACTATAATTATCTCAAATTCCCATGTACGTCCACAACCATGCTCTGATACCAACTGTAACAACCCAAGATCCGGATACCGGAAATAACCCGATACCATTCGAATCCTGGCCCACCGCCCACGAGCTGGAGGGCTCGGAAAGGCTAAAAGGTGTGTGTGGAGGTACATAGAAATATGAAATAAAGTAGGAAATAAATAATCAAACTACATAGTCCTGTCCAAATAAAGTACAATCTACAAGGAAAAAAATGTACCCAACACCAAGTGAACACTCGGCTCCGACAAACTGGCAGCTAAGAACCTCCGCGCTGCACCTCCAGGAGGAACCGCCACACCTGAAATGCAGGGGGTGAGCCTCGTCTCACTGGCTCAGTAGGGGTCCCGCGGAACCCCAACCGTAAAACAATGGCGGTAAAGAACATCGCGAGCAAGAACAGTAACAACAACAATAGGAGCAACAGCCGTAGGAGGAACAAAAAATGCACCCCGGTAGCCGATAAAACCACGGCTCTATAATCTACTCCTACCGGCACGTACCGGAAACACACCCCGATCTCACAGTCGGGGGACCACCGGACTAACAGGAAAACCCTAGCTATGATGCCAGAAGAGACATCACGACAACGCCGTCGTAGAGGCCTGTCCCCGTGACTAAGGCCCAGCCCAAGACCATGCGGTCTAGGAACACGGTCATGACCTCGCTGTCGTGAACCCAATACCGTCTAGGGAAAACCCTCGGTGATGCTTACCGAAAGCCCTAGACCTCTGCATCGGGAAACACCCGAAAACTACACGTGAAACCACATCTCGCAGATGGGAAACGAAAACTCGAGTCACGAGAGTCTCGTCACCTAACAGGAGTACTACTCACCAGAACCAAGGTCGGATGCATCCAATGACGTCTTAGTCCACACCTCGGGTGTCTCCCTCGCCCTAGGCAAAACTGAGACACCGCGCCAGTAACCACGAAACAAGGACTAGTTGGGGTCGCGCTTGTCAGCGCGGGTCCGAAGCCCCCAACCACGTGTGCACACATAGACTATCCGCTCGAAGTCGAGTCCTCTAGCTGGTTTTCCCCCCAGTCCAGACTCAGGCTGCAAAGGCGAGGGGCCCTACGGTAACCAGTCTAAAATTCGTCTCTCTCGAGTAACCCCGCCACCACTCCCAGGTGGGCCAACACATGCGTGTCATCGGGTTACGACTAGTGGGACAAGTCACTAAACGTGAACACTCTCCGTACAGAGAAAACACGGAAGACCACACACGCACCCATTGCGAGTAACACGGAGTGGCCGGTGGCTCAGGACCACCAAACTTGGGACAGTCATCTATACCTAATAAACCCAATGGTCTTTGAGTCACACGACTCGGGTCAAGACCGTCCTATAGGACAGCCCCATGCCGTCAATCTGCCCTAAGCCTAGGGTAAGAAACCATGGTCCCGTATAGCTTTTAAGGTGGCACATATCCGTCGAGCTTAATCCCTTTCAAAAAGGGAAGGCAAGGAAGCCCCCTGCCCCAGGCTAGGTTACAAGACGCTTGGTCGTAGGCCATACACATGGCCCACACGGAAACCGCTTTCCGAGAAAGCTAACGGCGTGCGGGAGTAGCCCTCCATACTCATACCGATACACGGCAACTAGATCTAGCGAATACACAAAAGCCTAGAACACAAGAGGGTCACATGGACCCTTAAAACCCATGGGCATGCTAATCGAGATAACACGGTACCTCCGGACACCCAAAAATACCGTCACCGTACCCCCGGGGTGTCTGAGACATCCACGGGGCCAAAGGTCGACCAATGGGTCACAACAAGGTAGATCGGGGGCCAAAATGACTTGAATCTCTGCATTGCGGTCGACCAACCCATAGGGGTCGGTCGGGCAACCAGTTCGGCTGACCGAACTGGGCAGTTCAGTCGACCGAACTGGGCAGAGTGCCCAGTTCGAGCAAAGCCTGATCGGTCTACCGAACTACTCGAGTCAGTCGACCGATACCGGTAGAAAACTATCGGAGCCCCACCTAGGGGCCCGATTCCACGCCCCAATCACCCCCGGGTGATGTGGAAAACAACAGGGATCATTCCCCGGGTCCCAAACCACAAAAAGAAAGGGAAATAAGTGGGAAAATCTTGCTCGATCCGACAAAACCGTCACACGCCCTAAAAACATGGTTTTAACCCCCGACATGAAATAAACCCAGTCTCGGCTCACCTCGACCTACCAAAATCGCGGGAAAGGAGGTACACGGGTTAGGGAACCATCCCCCTACCTCCACTGAAGATTTCTCGCGCCGAGATCGCCGTTTCCTAGTGAAAATGCCGTTAGAAACCCCACCGGCGTCCCGAACTCGCAAACGAACACCGCGCCTCTACCACCTCGATCCTCGACCCATCCTCGCACTCCTCACCCTCACGCCGTCTCCACCTCACCCGCCTCCACTTCCGTCGGCCGCCCGGAGAAGAGGGGGAGAGAAAGAGAAGACAGAGAGTGAGAAAGAGAGAAATAGAGGGGTGGGGGTTTAAATAAGAAAAATTCTAGGATTCTTAAAATTTAGAAAATATAAAAATAAAGAAAAATACTCCCCACGATCCTCGAAAAATGCACAACGCGTCTGCAACGTCTAGGAGCCTGAAATCATGACGATTCACCCCACACATGGTTCCGCATGCTCTACAGCCAAAAACCCGTTTAAATCACAAAACATGATCTGAGATCCACAAAAGTGCTCTAGAACCCACAGATTTCTGATCCAAAAAAATCCGGGGTGTGACATCTAGGGTTAGGGTTTTCGAGGGAAAAGTGATGGAAAACATCTATCCTAGCTAGGCCAAGGGATTGGGTTCGATCTGAGCCCATTAGAGCTCGAATTGGGGTCCAATTGTGCCCTCTATGGGTCGGTTCTTCCTAGTTCCGAGTTTACCCAATAAACTCTAATTTGGGCCTAATTAAATTTTCTTTTGGGGTTACCCATTTTAGCAAAGTTGTTAGAAATTCTTTTCTATACAAGAATAAATATTTTTTAAAATTTTATTATTTTTCATAATTTTATCTTAAGAGGAAATTATTTAATTAACCTTACTTTAATTCAGGTTACTACACCTTCCCCCACTTTAAGGAATTTGGTCCCCAAATTCACCAATCTTATCAAAACGAAGGACAAATATAGAGACAAACCTGAGAATAATTCGGGGTACTGCTTCTTAATTGCCTCCTCTGATTCCCACGTGGCTTCCTCAACTCCATGCCTACTCCATTGGACCTTAACCATCGGTATGGACCGATTCCTGAGTTGTTGCTGCTTCCGGTCTAAAATCTTGACAGGCTCCTCTTCATAGGATAAGCCCTCCTTCAACTCCAAATCTGCATGTTGGATTATGTGTGAGGGGTCATACACATACTTTCTCAGCATCGATATATGGAAGACATTATGAATGCCAAACAATTGGGGTGGTAATGCCAGCCTGTAAGTAACCTCTCCGACTCTTTCTAGGATATCGAAAGGGTCAACAAATCTCGAGCTTAATTTACCCCCGATCCCAAATCTTCTGACTCCTCTCATAGATGAAACCTTCAGAAACACATGTGTAGATTGTTTATTAGTTCTACCCCGCCCCCTTAAACTAAAACATGCATAAATGTGTGAATCAAAGGGGGTTGAATAGATGAGGAATACATACCGTGATCGCCACCAAGGTTCCGACAACGCCGAAAGGATGAAGAGATGAAGGGACGGCGCCGTGTACCTTGGAACATGAAGAGTTGATCGCGCTTAAGGAACGGGGTGTGGGAGCGATGTAGATTCAAACCTCCTCGTCCTCCAGCTGGCTAGAAGAAGAGGGCCTTACGTTCATATCATGCTCTCATGCAAAACAAAGTCAAAACACAAGAGAAAAATCCATTAGATCATGAAGTGTAGCATCAATCCCGCAGTGACAAAATAGGGTTAGAAATTGAGGACAAACTCACCGGGGGGAGGTTTTTAACTCCTGTGGAATGGTGGAAATAATAGGTGTGTGTGTTGTGGATGCATGAGAGTTGAAATCATGAGATAAGATGCAAAGAATAGGGAGAAATCGTTGATGCAAAACGTGTAAAAGTGCAGGTGTAGCAGAGAAGTGCAGAAAACTGTGATGATTTATGAAATTGAGAGGACTAGAACTAAGAGTAGAGACAACCAAATTAAGCCCTTGAGCATGGAATAGAAAGTCAATACTTCCCTCTTCAGGCCAGGGTCGAAGAGACGGGATGACATTGCAGCATGGCTTCGCCCCGAACTGAGAAAGAGTCCCCCCTTTGCGACCTGCGAACTGGGTGCTTTAAATAGGAGCGGGAAACTTCTGGAGATAGATCCGAGATAAATACCCAATTTCGGGGATATAGATGCATAAATCTCAAGATAATAGTGGTGGGAAGAGTCCCAGATCAATGAAAACTAAGGTGGAGGCTTATCTCCCTCGAAAGTGGTGTCAACAAGGGTTCCAAAGAGTCCCACGGCGAAGAAATCGGAGTTTAGAAAGTTTAGGACTCTCTGTCTGGCAAACGGTCTATCGCACGGCTGTTTCTTGATGAAAACGGTCTAGGAAGGGACCGTATGGGGATGGCAAACGGTCTAGGGGGTGACCGCAAGGCTCTAGGGGTGAAACAGGATGATTTCAAACAAGTTTGAAGAAAACAGTCTAGTGAATGGTCATTTCTTATGGGCTAGCGGTCTAGCAAACGACCGCTAGGCTGCTGGAGGAAGAATTCTGGGCAGACTTTGTGCGACTTTGGAAATCGTATCGTATCTCGAAAACGGTGGAGAGTTAGTGAAAGTGGTAGAAGAAGACATTATCGATAACAAAAAGATGAATAACTTTCATGAAGAGAGTAAGATGAGAAAATGAGTGGAAGAGGGATAAAATGGGGTGAGAACAGAGAGAAAGAATTCTGGGACGCAGGTGAATAGCATAACATGCCATAAAAATGTAAATAACTTGAAATCGGTGGAGAACTAGCTAATGGAGTAGAAGAATAAATTGTAGAGCTTTAAAAGACGAACAACTTTGATGAAGGGAACTTTTTGAATAGAGGAACGAAAGGAGATGAAAAAGGGCCGTGTTCAAGATTGCACAGCGAAAGGAGCCGAATACTTGATGGAAAATCGACCAAAATGGGCCGCAAGTTAACTTGGAAGGCCGGAAGTTGATAAGATAAGCTCCATGGCTCTAAGAAATCATGATCTCCGAAGTCTAAAGGTTAGGGAACAATGAAATGGGCTCAAAATCCATCCAAGGAAGGCTCCAAAATAATGGATAATTCGGGACATCAAAATGACGAATAAGAGAAATGACTCAACTTGCAGGCTAAAAACGGGTGTCAACAGATGCCTCTCCTTGATGTCCGCTTTGCAAGGGAATGAGCGAAAATGACGCAGAGGTGAAGTGAAAAGGATATAGAGCGAAAGCGATAGCGACATGAAATGGAGATGAATCAGAGATGAAGCGGAGAGAATTGAAAAGCAGACATCAAGGCAAAAGACACACGTCACAACCAACAAGCGACAGGAATTCTCCCGAAAATGCCGAACTAACCACCTGGAATGGCTGATGCGGATGAGACATGTCTGGAGAATTAAACTAAGGGAAAGGAAACACGACCAACCTCATCGGGGACACAATCCACAGACAATGAGGGGATCGGAAGAACAAAGTTGAAAAGCTGGAAACGGGAAATAAAACTGAGATAAAATCCAGACAGGAATCACGCTGGCCAACCAGACCAAGCGGGCAGATCAGAGAGAATGTTCAAATTCGGAGTGGAATGAGAATCTCTTATCCAAGAGAGCTGAAGCGCAACTAACCATTGTTGAGGAGAAATCTTGAGAAGATCACGAGACGTGAATGCTCAAAAATGACATGATGCATGCTGGGCTAAAATAAAGAAATCATCAAAATGAATGCAAAGAAAGATAAAATAGAAAGTACTCAAGGATAATATTGCTAGACCAAGCCAAGACGGGGTCAAGAGTCTTCTTGCAATCACGGCGTGCGAGATAGAGTCCATCGTCCCCCACCTGACTCAACCTAACGACCTATCCAATGATTAACCGTATGTTCTTAGATCATCATCATTTTTGTTAAAGGGGAACATTAGATCCCAGAATATACGGCCAACCAGCCGATCCTTGAGAGGTTATAGTAATGTAGATACCATATAGTAATGCAACAATGAGCAGGGATGGAGAGCCATACCTGACTTACCTGTGCAAGTAAAACGGCATTTTTTTATTTTTGATTTCTGATTTTTATGGATTTTTAATAAGACAACCAACAACATGAATATAACAAATATGAACATAATGAAAACATAATAACCAAATGAATGAAAGACACCATAACACAACATCACAAAGATGGATGAAAGATAACATAACGAAGGATGAAATCACATAAACAACATATGCAAGACATCACATAAACAAACAATAAGCGTGAGTGGGACCAAAGAACAACAGTGGGGCAAGACAATGCCACAATACGGAGGGACAAAACAACACGTGTGGGACAACACAGAGGGTCATAGACACGGCGGGACAAGACACGGAGGGACAAAAGACGGAGGACCAAAGACATGGCGGGACATAAACACGTGGGATGACCACAGCGGGATAAAGACAACAAACACTTTCTTCAATCAAAGCCCAAGATCTGATGAAGCAGAACTGCCAGGTTCAAAATCATGAGGCAAAGCCCTCTCGTGGAGACATGATGAAACGAGATAAGCTGAGAATGACATAAGCTCCAGCACAGATCGAGAGATGATATTGAAGGAATGAGAACAGATCGAAGGTTATGAACAGGAGGCAGAGCGAAAGATAGAAGAGAGGACTTGAATACCTACAACCTGCACACTGAGCAAACGAATTACGTATCTGTCCTCAAAACAAATAGATAGAAATGAACAAAAAGATAAATATGTTTGGATTTTTTTAATTTTTGGATTTTTTTGGATTTTTAACAATATTTGATTTTTTTGGACTTTTGAATAATATTTGATTTTTTTATACTTTTGAAGTATTTCATTTTTTTGGACTTTTGATAATATCTAATTTTTTTGATTTTTTGAAATAGAAATCCGCAGCACCCAAAGACGGGCTCGAACTACTGGCCAGGGATCGTCGTTCCTACCCTTCTCATTAAAGGCTTCCCTTAAGCAGGGCGTGCATGTGAGGGTGGCTCGCCACAACCAACCGCCTCTAAAGAACGGTTCCCCTACTAAGGTCATACCCGAGATACAACCCAGCCTAAGAGGGAGAAGTAGAAGAAAAATTGGAGACAAGCTTTATGCAGGATGGGAGACATCATGACTCGACTTCCTTCCAGGGCACTACCCCTCAAAGATGCAATCTGTTGTGCCGGGGCTTTGTGTCTTTGATTTTGAAACCCATATTTATTAGGCACGCGTGCGACTGGGCTCATGACGTCCCGCGGGGAACTGTACTGCCACTCTTGCCATGCCTTTGGTTTCATAATTTTGCATTGATTCATTTCCTTTGATTTTCTTTTTGATAGCCCTTGCTGGCTAGATTTTGCATGAAAGCTCACTTTTGAGGGTCAATACTGCCCCTATTTGAGACCTCTCTCGTATTAGGGAGCGCCTATGTTGGTTATCTCATCAGTCAATCTCTTGCCCCTGCACTCAGTCACGCAGAGAAAAGAAAAGACCTTTGTGCATATCCAAAGTATGGCCAAAGCAGCAACGGTGTGCCTCAAAGGAATCGACTATAGCTCACCGTATAGTGTGTGAAAAACCCGTACAAAAGGTCACCCTCAACGATCGGGGAAAGAAACTAGACTCCCAGTGCGGAGCTATCACCAGCCTAAGAATGTTGCAGAAGCGAACTCTTTTTGACTGATCTAAGCGAACTTCCTAAAGCCACTCAATCCATGTTGAGGAATAGCATTATAAGCATGTGCAGGAATAACAATAAGAGTAATAGCACATTCTTGCACAAAACAAAAGATACCTTGCAAGTCCATGGCGTGGAAATAGCATCCTGAAACGAGAGCTTGATCATCGAGCTTCATATTCCTTGCTTGACAGGACAAAGATGATAGGATAACAAGGCTTCAACATTCCTCGACACGGAGGAGCGGCAGACATCAAACTAGACGAAGGAGGATAAAAAGGAAGAGGGACGAGGGCTAGAACTCCCTCGTTAAGGCACAGAGGCCCTGATAACAAGGAACCAGATACAGAATAAACAGAGATCAGCTGAGATCAAGGCGGACTAAAGCCTTGAAAATAGCATGAAAAAGGGTAATGACCCTGAAATGGTGAAGAGGAGTGAGTAGAAAGATGAGAAGGAAAATCATCCGACGTGGTCGGAGAAGGGGAATGGAATCACCCGACATGGTCGGGGAAGGAGAATTAGAATCACCCGAGGGAAATAGAATCGTGGACACCCGACAGGGTCGGGGAAGAAGAATGAAAATCACCTGACGAGGTCGGGGAAGGAGAATTAGAGACGGAACCCGGAGATACCGGAGGAGAAGGATCATAAGAAGAAATCCCTAGATCTGGATGGGAAGAGGACATAAGCCGAGGCCTAGAACAACGAACAGGTGGAAAAATCGGAGGCCTTGGGGGAAAGGATGAGGAGTGGGGGTTCGCGGACCCGAGAGGAGAGGAGAGGATCGTGGAGACAGAGCTGGAAGAGGGGAGATACACTGTGACGACCCGGGATTCGAGTACCGGAAAGGAACCGGCGCGTCTCGAATCTCGGCCCGCCAACCCACGAGCCCGAAGACTCGAAAGGGTAAAAAGGGATGGTGTGGGAGTACAAGAGAAGCTGAAGCAACTACAGAGATAGCACAATAATCTAAAATAAAATGCACAGCATAATATAAATAAATAAACTGCTACAAGGTCCACTGAGTCTCATGTCCAAATCAAGTACAGTCAACAGAAGGAAAAGTACAACTACACAGGGCATCCCCCGGCGTACAACTACACGGGGCATCCCCCGGCTCTGGTAGACTGGCGACTAACCCAGACTAGAAGGACCATGCTGAAACTAGGCCGCGCCTCCCGACGACCCCGCCTCACCTGAAAAGCAGGGGCGAGCCTCATTTCATTGGCCTAGTATGGATTCCCCAGACCCCCACCGCACGACGAGAAAATGACAGCAAGGCGCAAACAACCACGGGAGGTAACCCTACATAGCAGAAGTACGGCAGGAACGACAAGCAGCAATAAATAAACGGAAAAGCTGTCTAACAACCACACCGTATATCCGAACCTCAGTTCGACAAAACTCGAGTCCGAACCTGCCAGTAGATAGGAACACCACCCACTAGAAGAACGACCGGATGCGTCCCCTGACGTCTTATACCGCGTCACAAGTGTCTAGCTACAGCGCCCCGGGCGCGAGACTCAAACACACACAGTAACCAGTACCACAAACAAGGACTAGCTGAGGTCGCGCTCGTCAGCGCGGGTCCGAACCCTCAGCCCCGTGTGCACACTCAGACCATACGCCCTAGGCCTGTCCTCTAGCTGGTAATTCCCCCTAAGCCCGGACTCGGCCGTACGTGGGGGCCCTACGGTAACCAGCCTACTCACCGTCTCTCTCGGGTCAGCCGCTCCACCACTCCCGGGTGGGTCAACACCGCGTGCCGTAAGAAGGCTCCGACTAGTGGACGTGTCACCGGAGGTGAGACTCGACTCACGGAAACCACTGACCATTCACTAACACAGACTCTCGGTAACCCAGATGGTAGGTGCGGAAGCCGGGGACATGCATGAGGTCCGATCGTCCCTCAAGTCACGCGGCACCCCTACCAAGGTAACTGATTCTCCGGGGACCCTCGAGCGCCCCTGTCGCTTTCACTGGGTGCCCACGGTAACCCTCGGGCCACACGCCACAACCGGATCCGAGACTTGCTCCACCGGAGGTACAACCACCAAAAAGAAACGCGGTTGGGGGGGGGGGGGGTTAACGCGCTAGGGACCCAGGGCGCGACACTGTCGCGCTATGGTCCCCTAGCGCGACCAAAGAAAAACGCGCTAGCAGAAGCTAGCGCATTCTTCAAGAAGGCGCTAGCCTAAGCTAGCGCGTTCAACAAGAATGCGCTAGGAAAGGCTAGCCAGTTCTCCAAGAACGCGCTACCTTCCCCAGGCGCGACACGAACCGCCAAACTGTTCGTCTTCTCAGACGAACGCGCTCGGACGACACGGCGCGTTCAAACTGAACGCGCCACTGGACTATAGCGCGATAACGGGCCGAGCCCGGTTCGCGTAAAACGCCCGGAAAATTCAAAACCACGCCCATTCACCCCCCTTGGTGAAGGGAAAATAACGGGGAATCACCCCCAGACATCCTAGCATGCATCTAGAGCCCCAAATCGATCAAAAACACTCCAAAAACTATGGATCCGGTGCTCAAACCCCAAGCATGGAAAATAGCCCTCCCGGCATGAATCAAGCCACTCTCGGTCTCTCCACGGACTAGAAATCACGAGGAATGCTGTAAGGAGGTCAAGGGTCCGTCCCCCTACCTCAATGAAGCTCGAAATCCACCGGGAAGTCGCCGATCTCCGAATCTAGCTCGAACACAAACTCCACCGATGCGCCACGAATAGGGCACCGCCGCGATCCTCTCGCCGCCGCCGCCGTCACCGCGCCGTCACCGTCGTCCACCACCCGTCGCCGGAGGTGGAAGGGGCGCCGCGAAGTCCAACGGGCAAGAGGGGGGGGGGGAGTGGCCGTTGCGCTCACGGGAGGAAGAAAGGAGAAGAAGAAAAGAAGAAAAAGGGAAAAAGAAAAGGGAAAATAGGGGGGTATTTATGGAAAATCCAAAAAATGCAAAAAATTCTGAAAAAATAGGAAAATGCACATTCTTGATCCTCGGGACGTACCGATCGCAACGGTACTACCCTCGCCTAGGTGAACGACCCAGTTCACCCGCCACGAGGTTCCGCAGGAATTGCCGAAACACACACCGAAAATCGAAAAATACAAGCGGAAAAGCCGCGGACACACTCCGGGCCTCCGAAACAACTCCGGATCGCACCGATCCGAACACGAAAGATGTCCGAAATAAAATTTAGGACACAACGGAGCCAGACGCTCCAAGAAACCAGATCCGAGACCTGAAAAAGAAGGATCCGAAAAACTCGGGACATCACAGCCCTCCCCCCTTAAATGAATTTCGTCCTCGAAATTAAGGACAGAGCACAGTGACAGGGGAGGAGACTCACCCGAACAAATAAGGATACAGCTGCCGCATCTCATCCTCACGCTCCCACGATGCCTCACCACCAGAGTGACGCTGCCAGACCACCTTAACCAGAGGAATAACCTTGTTCCGCAGGCGCTGCTCACGCCGATCCTCAATACGGATGAGGTATTCTGGAAGGGACAAGTCTGGGGTCACCTCAGGCCAAACGACATCCTCTAGGACATGGGAATAATCGGGCATATACCTCCGAAGCATAGACACGTGAAACACATCATGCACAGAAGATAGCTCCGGGGGTAACTGCAACCGATAGGCAACCTCACCGACACGCTCGACAATGAGGAAAGGACCAATATAGCGGGGACTCAGCTTCCCACGCCTGCCGAAGCGCATCACACCCTTCATGGGAGAAACTCGCAAAAACACCCGATCACCTACAGTAAAACTGAGGGGTCGCCTCCTCCGATCGGCATAGCTCTTCTGCCGGCTCTGCGCAGCCAACATCTTTTGCCTGATCAGATGCACCACCTCAGTGCACTGCTGCACCAAATCCGGTCCTGTCAGGACACGCTCTCCCACTTCGAACCAATCAAGCAGAGTCTGACAAGGTCGCCCGTTCAACGCCTCATACGGTGCCATACCAATGCTCGAATGATAGCCATTGTTGTAGGCAAACTCCACTAATGGTAAGTGGTGGATCCAACTCCCTTGCCACTCCAGGCAACACGACCTCAACATGTCCTCCAAAGTCTGGATGGTCCTCTCAGACTGACCGTCCGACTGAGGATGATACGCCGAGCTAAATGCCAACTCGGTGCCTATAGCCTTCTAGAAGCTCCTCCAGAACTCAGAAGTAAAGCGAGGATCACGATCAGACACAATGGAGATGGGAACTCCATGCAATGGAACGATCCGCTCCACATACAAACGAGCCAAACGATGCACGCTCCAACTGACCTTGACCGGCAGCAATCGCGCCGTCTTAGTCAGTCTATCCACCAGCACCCAGATACTATCCTGCCCACTGGACGTCCTCGACAACCCCACCACGAAATCAGTGGTTACGTGGTCCCACTTCCATGCAGGAATATCCAAGGGCTGAAGTGTACCCCCCGGTCGCTGGTGCTCAGCCTTCACCTGCTGACAGATCAGGCACCTGGCCACGAACTCCGCAACATCTCTCTTCATACCAGGCCACCAAAATTACCTCCTCAGGTTCTGGTACATCTTCGCCGATCCGGGATGCACGGCATACCGGCTCCCATGAGCCTCTCGCAACACCGCGCGTCTCGTCTGCTCCTCGGCTGGGACGTACAACCTACCTCGGAACCTCACGGCTCCATCCTCACCAAACTCCACCTCGGCCAATGACAAAATCCGGGGTAGCTCGGGGTCCGCATGCTGAGCCTCAGTCACCTGACGACGAATAGCTGGCGTGACAGTCAAGCTCGCAAGAACAGCCGAACCCTGATCACGAGGGATCCTGAGCCTAAAAGTCATGGCCGGAACCTGCTCCCATAACCTCCACTTCCTCAACAACATCTGACTGACCACCACCTTCCTGCTCAAGGCATCAGCCATGACATTCATCCTGCCAGGCTGATACGACAGAGTAAAATCATAATCCTTCATATACTCCATCCATCTCCTCTGCCTGAGGTTAAGATCCTTCTGGGTAAACACATACCTCAAACTCTGATGGTCAGTAAACATCTCAAACTTCTCACCATACAGATAGTGCCTCCAGAGCTTCAGAGCGAAAATCACTGCCACCAACTCAAGATCATGAGTAGGGTAGTTCTCCTCATGTGGCTTCAACTGCCGAGATGCATAATCCACAACTCCACCGTGCTGCATCAGCACAGCACCCAAACCTACCCTGGAAGCATCTGTACACACCACAAAGCCTCCGGATCCCGAAGGCAACACCAACACCGGAGCAATCGTGAGCAATCTCTTCAGCTCCATGAAGCTCTGCTCACACTCCTCCGTCCAGACGAACGGTACATCCTTCCGCGTAAGCCTGGTCATCGGGGCCGCAATACGAGAAAAATGTTGGATGAACCTCTGATAATAGCCTGCGAGCCCCAAGAAGCTCCGAATCTCCATGACAGAACTCGGCCTCGGCCACTGCACCACAGCCTCGACCTTAGCCGGGTCCACGGAAACACCATCACCAGAAATCACGTGCCCCAAAAAGTGCACCTCACGAAGCCAAAACTCACACTTGCTGAGTTTGGCATACAACTGGTGATCACGAAGGGTCTGCAACACCACTCTCAAATGATGCACATGCTCCTCTGCAGACCGCGAATACACAAGGATATCGTCTACGAACACGACCATGAACTGGTCTAGATATGGACGGAACACCCTGTGCATCAAATCCATAAATGCCGCGGGGGCATTAGTGAGCCCAATGGGCATCACCAAGAATTCATAATGCCCATACCTCGAGCGAAACGCCGTCTTCTCCACATCCGACCCTCGAATCCGCAGCTGGTGATACCTCGATCTCAAATCAATCCGTGAAAACACCCGGGCCGACTGAAGCTGATCAAACAAGTCATCAATCCGAGGCAACGGATACTTGTTCTTAACAGTCGCCTGGTTCAACTGCCGGTAGTCGATACACAGCCTCAAACTACCATCCTTCTTCTTCACAAACAACACCGGCGCACCCCAAGGGGAGAAGCTAGGACGAATGTACCCCTTGGCCAGCAACTCCTGTAACTGCGCCCTCAGCTCTCTCAACTCCGCCGGCGCCATCCGGTAAGGGGCCTTCGACATAGGCACCATACCAGGTACCACCTCAATCACGAAGTCAATCTCTCGCTGCGGTGGCAACCCTGGCAACTCCTCAGGAAAAACATCAGAAAACTCGCACACAACAGGGATGTCCTCCGCGTCCGGACACTGCCGATCGACCAAAACCACATAAGCGAGAAAACCTTGACAACCCGTGTCAAGCAGTCTACGAGCCCTAATAGCCGAAATAAGAAAACGGGAGGAGGAAGACCGGATACCTTGGAAATAAAAGGTGGGTCCACGAAGCTGCCGGAAGTAGACCCTCTTCGAGCCGCAATCCACCAAGGCATGATGGGCCTCAAGCCAATCCATGCCCAAACTCACATCAAAGTCCTAAAGTGGCAACGCATAAAGCCTGACCGGTAAGTTCCGCCCATCCATCCACACAGGCACCTTCTCGAAGAAGTACGGGGTGAGCATGAAGTCACCGGTAGGCAACTCTACTGCCAGATCACAGGACACCTCAGTCACCGACTCCTCGGCACTCTGAGTAAACTCCTCCGAAATAAACGAATGAGATGCACCGGAATCGAACAAAACTCGAGCCGCACAACCAAGAATCGGAATAGTACCTTCCACCAACTGGGACGCCTCAGCCTCTGCTCTGGTAATGTGGGTAACTCTGCCTCGGGCTCTCTGCCTCCCTGTGGTAGCTGACCGAGTCAACTGAGGATACTGACCCTACTGCTGGTACTGCTGCGGCTGCGACGACATCAGCTGGGGCGGAAACTGCTGCTGCTGCTGAAACTCGTGCGGCTGACGCGGTCTCTGCGGACAGTCACGCGCCATATGCCCTGGCTGGTCACACCTAAAGCAAATCACGGGCGCCGTGCACTGCCTGCCTGGGTGAGAATCACCGCACCGAGGACACCCGCTCTGAGAACCACTCACTGAACCCTGACGCTGGAACTGGGTAGGCTGCTGAACACTACCCATCGACTGCTGCGCCTGATCTCCGCGACCACGGCGCCTCCTGCCAAAACCAGCTTCCTTGAGCAACTTCTTGAGCTTTGATCCCAGAGATGATGAATCTGCTGCCGACGCCCCGGACGGGGACGTCCCTGAACCACCTGCTGAAATCTGGACAGAACTCTGCTGCTGGACGGCCGCTGGCTGACCGAAACTCATCTGCATCTGGCCCGCACTGCCCTGACCGCGAACCTTCTGCATGTCTCTCTCTAATGCCGATGCTACTCTGCAAGCCGCATCCACACTGGTCAACCCCGACGCAAGCAAAGGATGCCTCAGCTCCAACCTCAGACCCCCAATAAACTGATCGGTCCGCACCATCTCGTCGGCCATAATATGCGGTGCATAATGGCCCAACTCAACGAACCTGGACCTATACTGCACCACAGTCATGTCACCCTGGACCAGGTCCAAAAACTCACGCAGCTTCTGTGACCTGAGAAAGGACGGACAAAAAGCGTGCTCGAAAGCCGGGACGAACTCCTGCCACGAGATCTGCCGAAGGGGACGGGACTGAAACACTGCTCCCCACTCTGATGTCCACCAAGTCCGGGCTGGCCCCTGCAATCGATAAGTAGCCAACACCACCCTCTCCTCCACAGGGCACTCCATGGAACTGAACACTCGCTCCATGTCATCTAACCACTCTCTGGCCACCTCTGAATCCGGCTGCCCGCTGAAAGTAGACGGCTGATACTGCAAGAAATCTCTCAGCGCGCAGTTACCCCGAGAGGATGAGCCCTCACCAACATCACTGCCTTGCTGCTGCTGCGGTGGCTGCTGATGCTGCTGCTGCTGAATAACATACTGGTACATGCCCCGGAAGAACTCCTCTGGTCCGGGAACTCTCGCCCCCTCAGCTGCATCTGCTGGGAGCTCTGCTCTGCTCTACACTTCCTGGCCCCCACCCGACTCTCCCTGCTGGGAACGAGTCGCTCTCCTAGGCGCCATAACACCTGTTAACAAAATAATCAACGATGTTAACAAAAATACGCGGAGCCCTATGCCAGTCGTCAACTGTACAGGACATTCATGGACCTTTGGACCACTGCAATCGTTTCAAGTTCTAATGTACCTCCACAACCTCGCTCTGATACCAACTGTGACGACCTAGGATCCGAGTACCGGAAAGGAACCGGCGCGTCTCGAATCTCGGCCCGCCAACCCACGAGCCCGAATACTCGAAAGGGTAAAAAGGGATGGTGTGGGAGTACAAGAGAAGCTGAAGCAACTACAGAGATAGCACAATAATCTAAAATAAAATGCACAGCATAATATAAATAAATAAACTACTACAAGGTCCACTGAGTCTCATGTCCAAATCAAGTACAGTCAATAGAAGGAAAAGTACAACTACACGGGGCATCCCCCGGCGTACAACTACACGGGGCATCCCCCGGCTCTGGTAGACTGGCGACTAACCCAGACTAGAAGGACCATGCTGAAACTCGGCCGCGCCTCCCGACGACCCCGCCTCACCTGAAAAGCAGGGGTGAGCCTCATTTCATTGGCCCAGTATGGATTCCCCGGACCCCCACCGCACGACGAGAAAATGACAGCAAGGCGTAAACAACCACGGGAGGTAACCCTACCTAGCAGAAGTACGGCAGGAACGACAAGCAACAATAAATAAACGGAAAAGCTGTCTAACAACCACACTGTATATCCGAACCTCAGTTCGACAAAACTCGAGTCCGAACCTGCCAGCAGACAGGAGCACCACCCACTAGAAGAACGACCGGATGCGTCCCTTAACGTCTTATACCGCGTCACAAGTGTGTAGCTACAGCGCCCCGGGCGCGAGACTCAAACACACACAGTAACCAGTACCACAAACAAGGACTAGCTGAGGTCGCGCTCGTCAGCGCGGGTCCGAACCCTCAGCCCCGTGTGCACACTCAGACCATACGCCCTAGGCCTGTCCTCTAGCTGGTAATTCCCCCTAAGCCCGGACTCGGCCGTACGTGGGGGCCCTACGGTAACCAACCTACTCACCGTCTCTCTCGGGTCAGCCGCTCCACCACTCCCGGGTGGGTCAACACCGCGTGCCGTAAGAAGGCTCTGACTAGTGGACGTGTCACCGGAGGTGAGACTCGACTCACAGAAACCACCGACCATTCACTAACACAGACTCTCGGTAACCCAGATGGTAGGTGCGGAAGCCGGGGACACGCACGAGGTCCGATCGTCCCTCAAGTCACGCGGCACCCCTACCAAGGTAACTGATTCTCTGGGGACCCTCGGGCGCCCCTGTGGCTTTCACTGGGTGCCCACGGCAACCCTCGGGCCACACGCCACAACCAGATCCGAGACTTGCTCCACCGGAGGTACAACCACCAAAAAGAAACGCGGTTGGGGGGGGTTAACGCGCTAGGGACCCAGGGCGCGACACTGTCGCGCTATGGTCCCCTAGCGTGACCAAAGAAGAATGCGCTAGCAGAAGCTAGCGCGTTCTTCAAGAAGGCGCTAGCGCGTTCAACAAGAATGCGCTAAGAAAGGCTAGCGCGTTCTCCAAGAACGCGCTACCTTCCCCAGGCGCGACACGAATCGCCAAACTGTTCGTCTTCTCAGACAAACGCGCTCGGACGACACGACGCGTTCAAACTGAACGCGCCACTGGACTATAGCGCGATAACGGGCCGAGCCCAGTTCGCGTAAAACGCCCGAAAAATTCAAAACCACGCCCATTCACCCCCCCTTGGTGAAGGGAAAACAACGGGGAATCACCCCCAGACATCCTAGCATGCATCTAGAGCCCCAAATTGATCAAAAACACTCCAAAAACTATGGATCCGGCGCTCAAACCCCAAGCATGGAAAATAGCCCTCCCGGCATGAATCAAGCCACTCTCGGTCTCTCCACGGCCTAGAAATCACGAGGAATGCTGTAAGGAGGTCAAGGGTCCGTCCCCCTACCTCAATGAAGCTCGAAATCCACCGAGAAGTCGCCGATCTCCGAATCTAGCTCAAACACAAACTCCACCCACACGCCACGAATAGGGCACCGCCGCGATCCTCTCGCCGCCGCCGCCGTCACCGCGCCGTCACCGTCGTCCACCACCCGTCGTCGGAGGAGGAAGGGGTGCCGCGAAGTCCAACGGGCAAGAGGGGGGGGGGAAAGTGACCGTTGCGCTCACGGGAGGAAGAAAGGAGAAGAAGAAAAGAAGAAAAAGGGAAAATAGGGGGGGTATTTATGGAAAATCCAAAAAATGCCAAAAATACCAAGAAATAAAAAATACATATTCTCGATCCTCGGGACGTACCGATCGCAACGGTACTACCCTCGCCTAGGTGAACGACTCGGTTCACCCGCCACGAGGTTCTGCAGGAATTGCCGAAACACACACCGGAAATCGGAAAACACAAGCGGAAAAGCCGCGGACACACTCCGGGCCTCCGAAACAACTCCGGATCGCACCGATCGAAAAACGAAAGATGTCCAAAACAAAATTTCGGACACAACGGAGCCAGACGCTCCAAGAAACCAGATCCGGGACCTAAAAAGAAGGATCCAAAAAACTCGGGACATCACATACACCACCCAAGGGTGGGAACTAAGCAGGAGAAAAGATGACGAATGAACTGAAGAAGAAGGAGGAGAAGTGAACCCCCGAGTGCACAACTAACGGCCCTTAAACTTGTGCCGCTGCCTCTTTTTGGCAGAAACTTGTTTGTACTGGACCCGCCTGGCCCTGACTTGGACCTTTGGCCTTCTTATCTTGCAACATCTTCTCAAATAACGGGCCCATCTGGCGGATGGTCTGGCCCGGTCATGAACATGAAGCCTCATTGGGGCGGTTGCCCCTAGACACCCCATGCTAACAATGGGCGGACATTCTTGAACATGTAACTCCTCATAATGATAAACATCATGAAACCTTGGAGTTCTGTTACTTGGCACTAGAAGCATGGGGTTCGATAACTCCACTCGGTGATCAGCCTTGAAGCACAGCTCTCTTGATAGAAGCAAAGGATGGAACTGAGGGAGATCAATGCACGGCGTTGACGGGGCCGATTTGCTAATGAACCGAGGGAGATTGCATAAGATGTGTAGAATGTCCTTGGAGAATATAGAAGATATGGCCAATTGCCCCTTGAACATGGAATTCATCAAACTCTTGGCGGCCGCATGAGTTAGCACAACTCGGGTGGAGAACCCTTCTTGGCCGGTTATCTGAACAGCAACAGAGCGAGAGGTAATAATAGCATCAATAGTCAAGCCTCCGGTGAACAAAGAGATTGCCACCGGCCTCGCTTGAGAGGAAACTGGCACTAGCGCAAGAGCACTCTTCTTGACAACCGTCTTCATTGGAAGTGTAGGTTCAACATCCCCAAAATATCCAGGGACCAGGATGCGGATCGGCATTCGGCAAACAAAATCTTGAATCTTGAAATACACAACTGAAACCTGACTTGGCTCATCATCTCCCCGGGGACCAGACCCGAGGGGCATCGGAGGTAGCGCACACCTGCTCCGTGGGGTGGAAGTGGAAATAGATATGGAAGGTATGGAGACTTTAGGAGGCAATGGTAGGTGCAGGTAAGGGTAAAGGTGAGGGTGGAGGTGGAGGTGGAGAGATAGCGGCAATGATAGGCTCAGGTGGAGGCAAAGGCAAAGGAGGAGGTGTAGGAGGGGGTAAAGGTGTAGGCGTAGGGGTAGCTTGCTCAGGTTCGGGCGACGGTAAAGGAGGTAGAGATGGAGGCGAGGGAGGAGATGGAGGTGGTGACGGAGGCAAAGGGGAAGGTAAAGGGGAAGATCGTGGCGCCCATCATCGGCGTATTGATACAATACATTGCGCAACGTTGGGAGTGGAATAAGTGGAAGTGGCAGCGGAAGTGGAGGTATCACTAGCCTGAGTGGAGGCTTGGGTTTGTGGAGGTTGTGGAGACGGGGTAGGAGACGGTGTGGGTAATGGAACAGGTGATGAGGGTGGAGCAGGGTAGGTAATGGGGCAGGTGATGGAGCGGCGCAACGCTAGATGAAGAATCACAGGGGTGCCCCTGGTCTTGAATTGGAGATGGCTGCCTGGGCGGCGCTGCTTGTTGCTGCTGCCGCTTGTAGAGATGTGTAATAATCTTACGAATGGCAGACCAATCGATCCTCTTCTTGTCTTCTAAGTCATAAACAAACTCCCGGAACTCGGGGCAATCCTCGACCAAATGCCCCTGCTGGTGGTGGAAATCACAGAACTGGAGCATATCTCCGATCGCGAGTCGGCAAGGCACAACTGGAGGGAGCTGCAACGCGTGAGTAGCCATCAAAGCCCGAAAGATGTCGGTGAAACACTCTGACAATAGAGGATAGTGAGGAGCCCGCTTTGGGCCAGGTGGATGCCGAGGGATATGGGAAGGTAATGAAGATAGTTGTGGGGGTTGCATAGGCAAAGACGTGTGGCTACTAGTGGAGGGACTCGATGGAGGCGTCTGTGGAGCGGAGTGGGTAGGTATGTAGTGGACGGGATCCACCTGCTCGGAATATGATGTTCCCTTGACAGGAGGAGATGAATGTGGATATGCGGAGGTGGAGGGCTGACTCGTGGGGGGTTGACTTATAGATGTGGATGTGGTGTAAGGCTGACTCATGGAGGGTGCGATATAAGTAGAAGGTTGACTCATGGAGGGTTGACTTGCGGAAGGTTGATATGTGGGGGTAGATGTAGATGGTGAGGTGTAAGTGGGCGTAGGATACGGCGAAGACTCGGGGTCAAGAGAATCGTGGATTTGTTGGCGAATGAAGCAGGCTGGACTATAGAGTTGTTGCCAGGAGGTGATGTCATTGAGGGCTAAGATGAAGTGGTACTCGGGCGTTGCATTGGAAATCAGCATCTTGATCAGCTCCTGCTCCGGAATGTGCCCCGGGACTTGTACGGCGAGACGACGCCAGCGGTCAGCAAAGGTGCAGAAATCCTCATTGGGCTTCATCTTCTCGTGGGCCAGATCCACAACAGAGAACTTGGGCCCAACCTGGTCCTGAAACTGTTGAATGAACTTGTCTTAGACCATCTGAAAATTCACAACCTGGTCTTGCGGAAGAGGGAAGAACCAATCTCGAGTCGGGCCCTCCAATGACAGACCAAATAGATATGCCATCAAGCGTTGGTCATGTCGAAATTGGGCCGACTCATAAATAAACTCCTTTAAGTGCACATAGGGGTCACCGACTCCACCATAACGACGATATGCGGGAATTTACGAAGATGGCAGGAGCCGAAGATTTTGAAATACGAACGGGACACTCAAAGAGGATTTAGGATCGATCCGATGTTGAAGCTCATCAAGCTGGCGTTGGGCTTGAGCGATCATCTCCTGAGTAGGGAGAGATCGAGAAGAATGCGGGCCAACTTGAGCAAGAGATTGTGAATATGAACCAGGATGATAATGGGCCGGATAAGAAGATTCAGGCTGAGAAGAAGAAGGGCCCATTCCGAAAGTTGGATATGCGGGCCTGGAAGAAGCATGGGCATAAGGACCCATTGGGCCGGAAATATAAGGAGACGAAGAATAAGGCCCATTAGAAAAATAAGGCCCATTAGGAGAATGGGACCCGTTAAGATGATGAGGCCCATTAATGAGAGAAGGAGGCCCATTAAGACAAGGAGGCCCATGAAGATGAGATGCAATAAAATGTTGGGCCTGTGCCGGGTCCATTTGGCACACAAGACTTGATAAGTGGGCCATGAGATTAGCATGTTCCTCGGATGGATCAGAGGGACCACGGGAAGATGGGTCCGCATGGGAAGAGGATTCCACGCGGGAATAGGAAGAAGATTGGGAAGAAGAATGATACAAGGGGTTGGAATGATACTCCATGAGGGCAAATGGAGACTTAATACAAGGATATCAAGGAGAATACAAGTGGGGAAGTAAGGGCTTAATGGGCTTGAAAATAAGGGGGGACTGACCCACTAATGCAAAGACCAAGGAGAAAATAGACTTAGGATAATGAACTAGATAATGGACACACAAAATAGGCTAAGCTAAATGGTCCTAACAATAAAGAACATGTGAATGTAACATAAAACACCTCTAATGGGCTTAAACAAGCCCAAATAACACAAACAATGTAATGTGAGAGTTTTCACTCAAGTCAGACAAGTTGATATGATGGAAAATATTTTAAAAGTTTTAATAGACCTTTTAATGATTTGAATTAAACATAATTCCCCTCAAGACATGAATCTTATGGGAATAAGGTCTAAACTTTGGTGTGACTAAGGTTATCTCCCTCACACGTATGTACATGCAAGCCTAAGGGGTGGAAATGTACAATCGGCACGACGTCCGTGTGGGAATCCACAGCTCACGGGGACTTATGGAGGTCCCGGATAAGATCACCTAGTCAACCCCAAGGAATATGGAGGCGAGAGGATCACTTATCAAGGTAGGAATGTAACTATGATATGCAATGCATCGCCCTATGTGCACCGGAGTGCATGCAAAAATCTATCATAAAAGTGAAAAATGAAGACAAGGTTTAATAATGCAACCACAGTAATATGAGTGCAAATAATATATGAAAACGAAGACAATACAAAGGACAGTAATGTAGGATCAGAAACAAGCACAAACAGAACCCAAGAGGTAAAGAAATCACCAATGCAAAGCATACCTGTGAGTCTGCCCCTGAACCTGCATGCAGATTTTATGCACAAAATGCTAAAATGGAGACAAGATTTGACTATGCAAACGTGACCCAAATAATGCAAATAAACTATAGATGGAAAGACAATACAAAGGTCTACACAATGAGCCCAAGAACAGAGCAATCCGACCCTGAGAGGTCAATCAAATCGTCCAAGAAAGTTGTCGTCGTAAGCCTGTGTGCAGACTGCATGCAGATTTTATACACAAAATGCTAAAATGATGACAATATTTAACTAAGCACATGTAACCCAGATGATGCAAATAAACTATGGATGGAAAGATAATACAAAGGACTACCCAATGAAACAAAAATCAGTGCAATCAGACGTCGGGAAGGCAATCAAATCATCAATGAAAGTCGTACCTGTGAACCTGTCCCTGAGCCTACCTGCAGACTTTATGCAGAAAACTCAAAACGTATGACAATATTAGACTATGCAAATGTAACCCAAATGATACAAATAAGATATGGATGGAAAGACGATACAAAGGGCTATTTAATGGAACTAAAATCAGCGCAATCGGACCCCGGGATCAAAAGTTATGCCTCAAAGAACAGGGCCTTGTGAGCACGCGCGCAGAACTGCCAGAATCCGTAAGTGGTCTACCAAATGACCATTTTTTTGCCCCTTACGGTCTACCAGAAGACCGCCAGGCTACCAGAGCCCTTAAAATGCCCAAAACAGTGGAAAAATAGAGAAAATACTACCTAAACATGAACATGCACACACCCAACTTGCAAAAGAGCATGAAAACAAATGTGATGGGCATTGGTGTCCCACCGTGATCGCCAAAAAATTGTAGATTGTTTATTAGTTCTACCCCGCCCCCTTACACTGAAACATGCATAAAAGTGTGAATCAAAGGGGGATGAATAGATGATGAATACATACCGTGATCGCCACCAAGGTTCTGACAACGCCGAAAGGATGAAGAGATGAAGGGACGGCGCTGTGTACCTTGGAACATGAAGAGTTGATCGCGCTTAAGGAACGGGGTATGGGAGCGATGTAGATTCAAACCTCCTCGTCCTCCAGTCGGCTAGAAGAAGAGGGTCTCACGTTCATATCATGCTCTCCTACAAAATAAAGTCAAAACATAAGAGAAAAATCCATTAGATCATGAAGTGTAGTATCAATCCCGCAGTGATAAAATAGGGTTAGAAATTGAGGGCAAACTCACTGGGGGGGAGGTTTTTAACCCCTATGGAAGGGTGGAAATAATAGGTGTGTGTGTTGTGGATGCATGAGAGTTGAAATCACGAGATAAGATGCAAAGAATAGGGAGAAATCATTAATGCAAAACGTGCAAAAGTGCAGGTGTAGCAGAGAAGTGCAGAAAACTGTGATGATTTGTGAAATTGAAAGGACTAAAACTAAGAGTAGAGACAACAAAATTAAGTCCTTGAGCATGGAATAGAAAGTCAATACTTCCCTCTTCAGGCCAGGGTCGAAGAGACGGGATGACGTTGCAGCATGGCTTAACCCCGAATCGAGAAAGAGCCCCCCTTCGCGTCCTACGAACTGGGTGCTTTAAATAAGAGCGAGAAACTTCTGGAGATAGATCCGAGATAAATACCCAATTTCGGGGATATAGATGCATAAACCTCAAGATAATAGTGGTGGGAAGAGTCCAAGATCAATGGAAACCGAGGTGGAGGCTTATCTCTCTCGAAAGTGGTGTCAACAAGGGTTCCAAAGAGTTCCACGGCGAAGAAATCGGAGTTCAGGAAGTTTAGGACTCTCTGTCTGGCAAACGGTCTATCGCACGGCTGTTTCTTGATGAAAACGGTCTAGGAAGGGATCACATGGGGATGGCAAAAGGTCTAGGGCGTGACCGCAAGGCTCCAGGGGTGAAATGGGATGATTTCAGACAAGTTTGGGGAAAACATTCTAGTGAATGGCCGTTTCTCATGGGCTAGCGGTCTAGCAAACGACCGCTAGGCTGCTGGAGGAAAAATTCTGGACAGACTTTGCGTGACTTTGGAAATTAGATCATATCTCGAAAATGGTGCAGAATTAGCAAAAGTGGTAGAAGAAGAAATTATCGATAATAAAAAGATGAACAACTTTTATGAAGAGAGCAAGATGAGAAAATGAGTGTAAGGGGGGGGGAAATGGGGCAAGAATAGAGAGATAGAATTCTGGGACGTAGGTGAATATCATAGCCTGCCAGAAAACGTAAATAACTTGAAATCGGTGGAGAACTAGCTAATGGAGTAGAAGAAGAAATTGTAGAGCTTTGAAGGAAAAATAACTTTGATGAATGGTACTTTTTGAATAGAGGAACGAAAGGGGATGAAAAAGGGCCATGTTCAAGACTGCGCAGTGAAAGGAGCTGAATGCTGAAATCGACCAAAATGGGCCGCAAGTCAACTTGGAAGGTCGGAAGTTAATAAGATAAGCTCCATGGCTCTAAGAAATCATGATCTATGAAGTCTAAAGGTTAGGGAACAACAAAATGGGCTCGAAATCCATCCAAGGAAGGCTCCAAAATAATGGGTAATTCGGGACATCAAAATGACGAATAAGAGAAATGACTCAACTTGCAGGCTAAAAACGGGTGTCAACAACATGGTCACCCACCTAAAATTCCAAGTCCCTTCTTCGGTTATCACTATAACTTTTTTGTCTGGACTGAGCCACTTTCTTGCGGTCTTTGATGATCTGAATATTCTTGATTGTCTCAGAAATGAGATCTGGTCCGAGCCACTGCTTCTCACCTACCTCCTCCCAGCACAAAGGTGATCTGCAACTCCTTCCATACAAGGCCTCGAAAGGTGCTATCTAAATGTTATACTGGTAACTATTTGATGGGAATCGACGCCGAGCCAGTACTTTTCATATTGCATTTATATCCTTTAGTTTATTTTTATATCCACGAAAAAGTATACGCGCAATTGTACGGCTTTATCGGCCAATGCGTCACTCCCATAGATTGTGTGGGTTTTTATGCAATTATGCAGTAGGACCATCAAGGAGGCCCTCAGCCCTTTCCCATTGGTCCATGTCACCATGTGGGCCTGGTCAACCTTCCTAGGTGGACATCTAGAATGGTGGGCTGGTCATATGGACACATGTGTGTAAATGGGTCAACATTCTAATGGGTTGGCCACCTATCCCATTCAACTTACACATGGTCAATGGTGCGCCCCCTTCCCCTTGAATTTTTTATTAGTTTTTGTGTGATATTCACACCTCATCCCAGCCCTTCAATCCACACCCCTAGATCCAAGGGTGCACAATTGATTTGATTGGAAACATATATAAGCTTGTATTTTTATGAGAAAAGCAATGAAAAATCAGAAAATTGTGTTGAAGCTTGGAGCATATTGCACCCCCTTCCTCTCTCCTACTGTTCTTCCTTCTCCAACCTCCATTTCTAGAGTGTTTCTATCTTCTATCATCCCCTCTCAACCTCTAATCATCACCGGTGCCACCGCCGCCGCCGCCGCCGTTCGTGCCGCCTTCGAGACGCCGCGAAACCGTTCTCGGTGATCTGTCCTGCTAGATAGAGGTCCCTTCCTGAAATTCCTGCTATCAGCGATGGCCTCTTCGTGGTCTGAAATTTTTATGGTGTGTTCTTCCCCTGTATCCCAAGCTCCACCTAAATTTTCATGCCCAAATTCCATCGTTTAGTATTTTCCCATTTTTGTGCATCTTTCATTCCTAGTTCTATTTTGTCTCTATCTACAGTGATAGCAGCCCTGTGTTTCCCACCTCCAGCCATCTTTTGGATTTGTCCAAACCCTCCCAATTTTACTGGGAGTTCTGTCTATCACCCCCTACATCCAAAAATTTTCTTAATTTTTTATCAGCCTTCTATCTATTTTTAGAAATTCGTGTTCTTCCTCAGCTACAGTGTTGTCAGTCAGATCCCAGATCCGACCACCCTCCACTTCAAAAATCAGAACAAATCACCACCACCTCCAAATCCAGATCCAAAAATAGTCCTAGTTCTCTTACTTGATTGCCTACAACTTTCATGGACAAGTCAAAGTCTGAATCCAAGGTCTTCATATCGGTCAAAGGCAACTCTCAGGAAAGTTCCCTGCTAGTATGAGAGTTCAGACATTGTACAACAGCAACCTTCAAAATTCGCCAATCAGAAGTACAGGCTTGATTATTTTTCTGTAATCACCTTGGGTTGAAGACCTCCGAAGCATCTTTCCAACGGCGCCAGTTTCGTCGCATTCCGACGTCGGGACTGATCGCAGCGTCCGTTCTCACCGGAGCGTGCGCTGAAAAATAGAACCGACAGGTCTGTGGCCGGTTATTCCGACCGGTGCCGATCAGAGTCGTCCGACCTCCGGCCGGCGAACCAGCGTGTCGCCAACCCAGGGAACACTTCCACAAGTGTCCCCACCACGGTGGTGACATCGGGTCCCACTCGACCCCTCTGGACAGCACGTGGGCCCCACCGTCACTAGTTCGGGTGCTGCCGAAGAGACGCGAGAAGCCGCCCGTCAACCCGAATTCGGTCCTCCCAGGCCCGTTTGTGTAGCCTTTACCTCCCTGCGTGGAGTGGGTGATATTTCATTGATGTCATCATTGTGTAATATTTATCACGGGAGTACGAGTTTCGGCCGGGTCCGTCTTCCCCACGCCGAGCGCATGGAGGTATCGTTTTCGCTCCCTTCTCGGCATTTTGCTTACTTCATATATATTTGTTTATGCCGCTGCTAGAGAGCATGTGTAGGGATATCTAGCTCGCTTTATATGTTCATTACCGCTGCTGCGAGAGAGTACGTGACCGTCCCGTGACCTGATCCGGGCACAAAAGAGAGCCGATCACCCTAGCTCATTGTCGGTTTCTCAACTGCGCACATCCGACGCTTCCCTCGTTAAGGGGCAATCACGAGCTTGTCGTGTCCGTGGTCTCGTCCCGCATCAATTTGGTATCAGAGCGAGTTTGAGTCTAGGGTGTCAAAAAAAGAGTGTCATTTAAGTCTAAGTGTCTAAGTCGGTCTTAGGAGTTGCATTTGCATCCCTTTACTCGGTATATCAAAAGGTGTTGTCCGAACGTTAGGCTACACCTATCGGGAAGGCCGCACACTTGTGCGAGTGATCTTCGGATCTGTTAGCTCCGCCACGTACCGAGTCTTGGTCGTCATGTCTAGGGTTGTAGTCCATTGTCTAGTTTGTTTATCTACTAGTGTCGACATGTCCACCCACTAGTCCCCAATCACCCATGGACTCCCAAACGCCCGGATGGTGGCGATACTATCTCAAATGGAAGGACCACCCGAACCACCCCACTAGGCCCGAAACCTGGGACTTCTACGGGTCCGATGACCCAGGTGACTACCTAGAGTGGGAAGTCATTATGGATGACTACTTCGAGGTGTACATTATGTACGGGCCCATGCAAGTCGATGTTGCCAAAAGGCAACTTTTTGGTGAAGCCGCCGCAACTTGGAGGAACATCAAATATTGGAGGGAGGATAGGAATCTAAGGCCCATCGAGTCATGGTGGGAAATGAAGAGAGCGCTTAGGAGGGCCTACGTTCCCCGCCCACCTACCTCCAACCACGGAGGTCATACCACTCACCAACCCCACCAACTCACCCACAATCAAGTGGGCCACACCTCTACCCAATCCCACCCCTTCACCGCCATCCAAGCCCACCAAGGCGACCCCAATCTAGTGGCCCGCCCAGTCACCTCCAACCAGCCTCCCCTTGGCACCCCTATCCCAACCCACTCAAGTACCTCCAACCGAGTGGAAGCCCCGCTTATAGCCGAGCCTAGGACCACACCTAGGCCGAGGGACGAGGAGCGAGTCCGCCCCAAGGTCTATACTCCAACCCGCTCCTTTGAGGAATTCAAGAAAATGATTTCGGATTTGTTGGACAGGATAAGTGCTTCTTCACCTCTCGTAGGTGCTCCATCACCACCCTCTCCTTCCGAGCTCTATTCGGAACCTTCTTCTTTGGAGCTACCAAAGCCCGAGCCACCCGTGTTTCTTACGGGAACACTTTACATAGCCGAGCCACTTCTTAGTTGGCTCAAGGATGGCTTGGTCCCACCTCCCTTTCCATCCATGGACCCCATCCTACCTATAGTGCCGGTCAACTCATTCCATACCACATTTCGATCTCATCACCATGTTGATACGTTGGACGATCTTGTCATGGGATTAGATTCACAATGGGAGTTGACACATCTTTTGGCCCGAGGCTTTGACCAACCCGCTAGTCTTAACTTCACCCATCCGGCCTTCGGGTCTATTACCTCCGAGTGCACCGTGGGTTGTGTCACCACGGAGGTCCTCTTACTCCTCCCCTTACCGGACGAGCCCGAATTCATACCCTTTTATCCGAGGGAGGAATCATACTTCTTACCTACGATCCCCGTCCCACCCGTTACAATTCAAGAAGGTGACTACCCACATCTTCAAACCTTCTACACGTGAGACCGTGACTTGTGGAAACCCACCACAAGGGGTCATACCTTCTTTGACCATTTTGACCCCTTCACTATTAGGCTTCCCGAGTTACCACCCGTACTCCCCTTCTTCAAGGAAGCCCACTTTTATGCCCCTTCCCCTCGGGATGGGCCATCTACATCCACCAACCCCGACCCACCTACACCCTGCCCTTCTAAACCACCCGAGTCGCCCACATTCAAAAGACCATCCACGCATAACCACACCCGACGTATAGGTGTTCCCCATGCCATCCATTCCCAGTTGCACAACATGCATGCATGGCACATATTCGGGTGTCCTGGTCCGCCGTCGCCCATGTACGGGTCGGACTAACATTAGGTGTGTCTAGGGTCATAGATGAGTCCGTGTGTTTTCCTTATGTGGTTTGTTTTGTGTGATTTGTTTGCATGGTTTGTGTGTCATTTGTTTGTCTGCATGTGTCTTGTGCAAGCTCGTTGTCGTTCTCTTATGAGTAAGAGGCGAGTGGACTCATTCGATGAGTATGGGATCGATTCTACATCTATACCCGGATCAGTCACCTACAGGGACTCAGCGGTGATTCCTAGTGAGTCTTCGAGCTGCTTCCTTCCCTTTGAGAGTGCCCCACCCGGAGTGTCCACCTCTAGCCCATGGCAGCTTGCGCATATCGAGTATATATGGAATGAGCAGGTGACGGTCACTTGGAGTGGAGCATACCCGCGCTACTTGGCACGGTGATGGATCCGCCGGAGTACTCGAGCATCCATACCCCTACTCGACGGGGTCGAGTTCCTCCCACCCGGAGAGAGTTGATGGGAATCGACGCCGAGCCAGTACTTTTCATATTACATTTATATCCTTTAGTTTATTTTTATATCCACGGGAAAGTATACGCGCAATTGTACGGCTTTATCGGCCAATGCGTCACTCCCGTAGATTGTGTGGGTTTTTATGCAATTATGCAGTAGGACCATCAAGGGGGCCCTCAGCCCTTTCCCATTGGTCCATGTATCCATGTGGGCCTGGTCAACCTTCCTAGGTGGACATCTAGAATGGTGGGCTGGTCATATGGACACATGTGTGTAAATGGGTCAACATTCTAATGGGTTGGCCACCTACCCCATTCAACTTACACATGGTCAATGGTGCGCCCCCTTCCCCTTGAATTTTTTATTAGTTTTTGTGTGATATTCACACCTCATCCCAGCCCTTCAATCCACACCCCTAGATCCAAGGGTGCACAATTGATTTGATTGGAAACATATATAAGCTTGTATTTTTATGAGAAAAGCAATGAAAAATCAGAAAATTGTGTTGAAGCTTGGAGCATATTGGGCCCCCTTCCTCTCTCATGTTGTTCTTCCTTCTCCAACCTCCATTTCTAGAGTGTTTCTATCTTCTATCATCCCCTCTCAACCTCTGATCATCACCGGTGCCGCCGCCGCCGCCGTTCGTGCCGCCTTCAAGACGCCGCGAAACCGTTCTCGGTGTTCTGTCCTGCTGGATAGAGGTTCCTTCCTGAAATTCCTGCTATCAGCCACGGCCTCTTTGTGATCTGCAATTTTTATGGTGTGTTCTTCCCCTGTATCCCAAGCTCCACCTAAATTTTCACGTCCAAATTCTATCGTTTATTATTTTCCCATTTTCGTGCATCTTTCATTCCTAGTTCTATTTTGTCTCTGTTTACAGTAACAGCAGCCCTGTGTTTCCCACCTCCGGCCATCTTTTTGATTTTTCCAATCCTCTCAATTTTACTGAGAGTTCTGTCCATCACCCCCTACATACAAAAATTTTCTTAATTTTTTATCAGCCTTCTATCTATTTTTAGAAATTCGTGTTCTTCCTCAGCTATAGTGTTGTCAGTCAGATCCCAGATCCGACCACCCTCCACTTCCAAAATCAGAACAAATCACCACTACCTCCAAATCCATATCCAAAAATAGTCCTAGTTCTTTTACTTGATTTCCTACAACTTTCATGGACAAGTCGAAGTTTGAATCCGAGGTCTTCATATCGGTCAAAGGCAACTCTTAGGAAAGTTCCCTGCTAGTCTGAGAGTTCAGACACTGTACAACAGCAACCTTCAAAATTCGCCAATCAGAAGTACAGGCTTGATTATTTTTCTGTAATCACCTTGGATTGAAGCCCTCCGAAGCATCTTTCCAACGGCGCTAGTTTCGTCGCATTCTGACGTCGGGGCTGATCGCAGCGTCCGTTCTCGCCGGAGCGCGCGCCAGAAAATAGAACCGACAGGTCCGTGGCCGGTTATTCCGACCGGTGCCGATCGGAGCCGCCCGGCCTCCGACCGGCGAACCAGCGTGTCGCCAGCCCAGGGAACACTTCCAAAAGTGTCCCCACCACGGTGGTGACATCGGGTCCCACTCGACCCCTCCGGACATCACGTGGGCCCCACCGTCACTAGTTCGGGTGCTGCCGAAGAGACGCGAGAAGCCGCCCGTCAACCCGAATTCGGTCCTCCCGGGCCCGTTTGTGTAGCCTTTTACCTCCCTGCGTGGAGTGGGTGATATTTCATTGCTGTCATCATTGTGTAATATTTATCCCGGGAGTACGAGTTTCGGCCGGGTCCGTCTTCCCCACGCCGAGCGCGTGGAGGTATCGTTTTCGCTCCCTTCTCGGCATTTTGCTTACTTCATATATATTTGTTTATGCCGCTGCTAGAGAGCATGTGTAGGGATATCTAGCTCGCTTTATATGTTCATTACCGCTGCTGCGAGAGAGTACGTGACCGTCCCGTGACCCGATCCGGGCACAAAAGAGAGCCGATCACCCTAGCTCATTGCCGGTTTCTCAACCGCGCACATCCGACGCTTCCCTCGTTAAGGGGCAATCACGAGCTTGTCGTGTCCGTGGTCTCGTCCCGCATCACTATTGTTGTAAGCAAACTCAATTAGAGATAAATGTTCGTGCCAACTACCTCCGAAGTCAATCATACATGCCCTCAACATATCTTCAATGATCTGATTAGTCCTCTCTATTTGCCCATCAGTTTGAGGATGAAAGGTTGTACTATAATTCAGACGAGTCCCCAAAGATGCCTGCAATCCTTTCCAAAAATGGGAAGTAAATCTTGGGTCTCTATCAGATACAATCGACACAGGAATACCATGCAGCCTCACCACTTCCTTCATATACAGAGCAACCAACACATCCACAGTCCATTTTGACTTAACTAGTAAGAAGTGTGCGGACTTCGTCATCCGATCTATAATCACCCAAATGGCATCAAAACCACCACGAGTCCTTGGTAAGCCCATGATAAAATCTATGTCGATACTCTCCCACTTCCATTGTGATATCTCGAGAGGCTTCAATTTTTCAACAGGCCTAAAATGTTCGGCCGTGACTTGTTGACATACTAAGTATCTGCTCCCAAATTCGGCCACTTCCTTCTTCATGTTCGGCCACCAGAAGGTCATCTTCAAATCTTTATACATCTTTATAACTCCAGGGTGAATAGTGTACTTAGACCGATGGGCTTCTTCTAGAATCTTGTTCTTTACTGGAGCAGAATCGGGAACACAAGTTCTCCCATGTAAAAGCCACCTACCATCTTTGGCTAGCATGAAATCTGGTCGACTACTCAAACTTTCTTTAATCTCCACAAGCAACAGATCATTTCCTTGTAGCTCCTTGATTTCAGAAACCAAATTTGATTGAAGCTTAACCTGGACAATCACAACTCGATCTCTCTTTTCCTTGACACTATGATCTAGACTTGCTAGTTGCTCCAACATCCGCCATTCCTGGAGCATTAGACTTGACAATCTGGCCATCAGCTTTCGGCTCAAAGCAACTGCTACCACATTACCTTTTCCTAGATGGTACTCAATGGAGAAATCAAAGTCTTTCAAGTACTCGAGCCACCTCCTCTGTCTCATGTTAAGCTCTTTCTGAGAAAATAAATATTTTAGACTCTTGTGATCAGAATGTATGATAAAGGATTCTCCATACAAATAGTGCCTCCATATTTTCAAAGTAAAAACAATAGCAGCTAGTTCCAAGTCATGGACAGGATAATTCTCTTCATGCTTCTTTAGCTGTCTAGATGAATAAACAATCACCTTTCCTCGTTACATCAACACACAGCCTAAACCAATACCCGATGCATCATTATACACCTCAAATCCTCCTTCTCTAGAAGGTAAGGCCAGCATAGGGGCAGTGGTCAAACACTCCTTCAAGGTCTGATAAAACTCTTTTCATAATCCTCTAACCACTCATAACGATTCTCCTTACGGGTTAATCTAGTCAAGGTAACTGCTATCTTGGAGAAATCCTTAATAAACCTTCTATAATAACCAGATAGGCCTAAGAAACTTCTGACCTCAGTCACATTCACAGGCCTCTCCCAACTTCTTACCGCCTTAACCTTGGAAGGATCTATTGCAATACCATCCTTAGAAATTATATGACCCAGAAAAGAGACTTCTTGCAACCAGAATTCACACTTACTAAACTTGGCGTACAGATGATGATCCCTTAATATCTATAAAGCCATCTTCAGATGCTCCTCATGCTCCTCCTTACTCTTGGAGTAAATAAGAATGTCATCAATAAACACTACGACCCAGTGATCCAGGTAGGGTCAGAACACACTATTCATTAGTTGTATGAAAGTTGCAGGAGCATTTGTTAGTCCAGAAGACATTACAACAAATTCAAAATGCCCATACATGTTTCTAAATGCCGTCTTAAAGATATCCTCATCCTTGATCCTCAATTAATGATATCTCGATCCAAGATCAATCTTCGAGAAATATAGGGCTCCAGATATCTGATCGAACAGCTCATCAATCCTTGGTAACTGGTACTTATTTTTAACAGTGAGCCGGTTCAATTAGCGATAATCAATTCACAACCTTAAAGATCCATCATTCTTTCTAACAAAAAGAACAGGAGCACCCCATGAGGAAGTACTCGGACGAATAAAGCCTTTCTCTAACAGCTCTAGCAATTACTCCTTTAACTCCTTCAAATCAGTAGGGGGCATACGGTAAGGAGCCTTGGAAACTGGTGTAGCACCAGGAACTAGATCAATAGAGAAAACTACCTCCCTTTCTGAGGAAGACCCGACAAATCTTCGAGAAACACATCAGGGAAATCACGGACAACAGGAATATCCTTCAATTCCAACTCCTTCTTATCTGTCAAAGTGACTAATGCCAAGAATGCCTGACACCCCTTCCTCAACAACTTATTAGCCCGAAGTGCCGAAATAAGAGGCACAAACTTAGAATGCTTACAACCAGAAAAGGATAGCTCAGGGTGCCCAGAAAAAGACATCGATCCTGACTTACAATAAACGCTAGCACTATGCCTAGTTAGCCAATCAGCTCCTAAGATCACGTCATACCCTTCCATTTCCGTACACACCAAATCGGCACGCAAAACATGACCATTAATTAAAACCTCACTAGAGGGATACGTGTACTTAATCTTCGATCCCGAACCAATCGGGGTAGTAATAATAAGGTGAGATTCCATAAATACAGGTTTCACAGATAAAGATTTGGCAAATTGAGAAATAAATGAATGAGTAGCTCCGGTGTCGAAAAGAACAAAAGCTGACTTGGAAGGAACAGTGAGGGTACCTTCAAACGAAATTACAGATTACAATATACGCGGACAAGAAGGGGGGGTTGAATTGTCCCCCAAATAAAATTACAGATTTTAAACTTTAACGCAGCAAATTAAAATAACTACCAATGCAGAAAATGATCGCACGAAATATAAGCTATGAAGAAATTAATTCTCTCAAGTTAACCGATCTCACACGATCAACAAGAATAGATATATCATGCAAACAACATTAACACACAGTGCGAGAGGGATTTTTAAGGTGGTTCGGGACCACGACGGGCTCCCTACGTCCACCCCTCACCGAACCGGTGAGGCTTCACTCGCTCACAACGAAGCGCACGGAGTAAAAACTCTAACACACATGGAGACTTCGTCTCCACAACGATCCAACATCGGGATCAAACCACACACACACACGCTGCGCCAATCGCAGCAATATCCACACGATCGTATGCAAACGGTCCACCCACAATGTTTTCTCTAGTTCAAAGAAAATAGAAATATGCTCAATACAGCTCAAACCAAAATGTAAACAGTGAAAGACAACATAGATAGATGAGAAAAGGTTGTAGAATGTATCCCCTTGAGCTCTATAAGCCAATAGAAGAAATCCCTTGAAGCCTAGGTCGGAGGGAAGTCGGACGGCGTCATTTTGGGCATCTCCTCGATCCTCTCTTCGAGCCGCTCCTCTTTTCCTTCTACCACGAGCTCCAAAGATGCATGGATGTAGATCAAAACCTTCCTTGAGGAGCTCCTCAAGCTTTTCCCCTTCTTCTTTTCCTACAAGATATAGCAATATGAGCAAAATAGGGTTCTCTCTCACAAATTCATAACTCATATTTATATGCAAGGTAGAGAGCCCAAAAGACACATAAAACTCTCCCAAAATGTCTTAAAGACACCTCCATATGTTTACTAACCTTTGGGGGTAGTATGGTAAAGTTTCATGGCCAATAGGATGGGTTTCAATGAGTTCTGGAATTCCCGTGCCGGAGGGGGTCGACCCTGGGGGTCGACCCTGGCCATTTCTGTACTAAAAACACCCCAGATAGAAATCTGTCTAGAGGGGGTCGACCCCTCCTGCTGAGGGTCAAGAAAGTGCAGTTTTAGCCCCGTTTATGCATTAGAAAAATTCCCAAAAATCAAGATTAATTAACTATGCATTAATCAAAGTATTAGGACCATTCAAACCATATTCCAACAAGATTTATGAGAATAGATTAAGCACATTGAAGAACCCAAAAATCTCATTTCAAAGATGCATAAAACACTTTCAAAGCATTAATATCTCATGGAAGATGTTCATGAAAACAACCCAAAATTTTAGCCAAAGGTGAAAACACTTAGACATGCATTTATGCAATGCATATGAACATCAAATACACCATATTCACCAAGTGAACAATTCATGCATAAAGCTTGATTCATTAAAACCTAATCATGGTTTCTTCATAAAAATCATATTCAAGCAAATCATTCACACATGAAACCATGTTATGTCAATGAAGTTCTTCAAGCAAGCACACATTGTTTGATATCATTAAAACCAAATACCAAACTCAACTAGGGGACCCAACAATCTCCCCCTTTTTGATGATGACAAAATGATGTGTGCGTGAATTTTAAACGATTGAATAGAAGTAATTCAATCACTTTCAAAAACATCAATGAGCCTTCCAAAAACATCGCATGAGAAAATTTTCCCTTAATCAGAATTAGAAATTTGAGCACACCAACCTATTCTCCCCCTTTTTGTCAACAACAAAAAGTGATTGACAACAGGGTTATTAACCTGTTATGAACAAGTATGATCTAGAGATGTGTATAAAATCATTCATGCAAGCAAACAACTAAGCAAGCATGATCGTCAAGCAAACATGTAGTAATCTATAGCTCCCTCTCAATGGGGTAAAAGGATAGCAAGTGAGCATTTGATTTGTATCAGAATGTGAGACATGAACCATAATCAAAAGAGGTAGTGCATCCATATGCTAGAGACACTGCATAAACCATGATGAGTACAAATTCAAGATATACAAGCATCACAATGTACCCAAAGGTGAAATATGTGGCAATGAGCAATGAACTTCAAAAATATATGGATATTAGCATAATTTTTAAGGAACACTGAAGGGTTATTTCTTTTCTACAATTTCATTTAGATCCTCGACTATTAGTAGCTTCGCACAATCCCTTTTTTTGTAGGATTTTACCATTCGGCGCGAGTCACCTCATGTGTCTCAATGGGGTTTCCCGGCTACTAGGATTCATCACAATTTGATTCTTGTGGATTTTAGCTTCTTTTTTCGACGCGAGTTTCCTCATTTATTTCAGTGGGGATTCCCGGCTACTCGGTTCCACATTCCACTTATTGATTGGGGTTGACAACTTTTTCCTCACGATTACTCTTCATTTCCATGTAGAAATTTTATTTCCTTTAAAGTGTTGAAAAGAAGTTCTGAAATCCTTATCAATCAAAGTCATATGCATCATTTTTGTGCAAAGTGTGTGGGTAATTGCTATGTATGTAGAAAATGAATTTGCCATAACATAGCTATGACTCCCCCTAAATGTATGCACCATTGGAAATAAATCCTCCCCCTTTGTATATATCACGTTACACAAATGATCAAAATCACTACATTTTATCTATCAAGGAGGTGAGGTCTTAGAAGATTTCAAGAAAAGGTTTTCTAGAAATATATACATGCATTCAAGCAAGGATTTGAAAGTAAAGTCATGCAAGATGATTTCCGGTACGTGGTGGAGGTGTAGGTCCAAAGACTCGACTCATGCATGGTGAGTGTTTCCCGATGGAGGGAATCCACCATTCCACAACACATCATTTTAAATACCGAGAAATCATGGCATTCAAGCACGCAAGTTCTGAGAATATACACGAGTATATGCATGTAACTGAAAGATGATGAAAATTTATTTCTATTCACAAATATGCAAGCATACGTGCAAACGTTTTCTATGAATGCAAAAGTGAACTGTTATTTACAAAAAAAAGATAAAAGTGTGTATGCAAGATACTCATCTCAACATCAAATCTCTTTAACACTTCCAAAACTAACAAGAGGTAATAACAGGATCGAAGTGGGTCGAATGACGAGATCCAACCAAGTTTATACTTGAATTTTTCAACAGAAGATTTCAAAACATGAGCTCTCTTACCTTTGCCTTGAGAAGTCATTATTTATCAATATTTTCTCGGCCTCAAGGCACCCCTGCAAAAACGGAATTCTCGTTTCAAAGTTTTGGATACCCAAGCCTTCTTGGGTCCCGAGGGGTTAGTTCTTGCATGAGCAAAATATATTTTATTTTTCCTCTCAAACCACTCATCATCGGCCCTCATCAAATCGCACACATATATGGAGTGGCCGAACATTCCACAATAAAAGCAAGTAACATTTGGCTTTCTGAAATAATTCTTCCTATGCATGTTCGAAGAATTTACAAATGAGTTCATGCAAGGATTAGTAGAGGAATAACAACATGAATCAACGGATTTCTGAAATCGATTTCTTATAACATAATTTTTCTTTGTGGGTGAGTGTCCCACAACTCTCTTCTCCTTCCTAGCATTTTCATTGCTAGTCTCACCATATTCAGACATTTTCTATTTTTCTTTCAATTCTTTTTCAACAAGACCTTTCAATTTCTGCAATTCATCTTGCATGGTATTGAAGTTGGTTTGAATTTCTTCCTTGAATTTTTCACATTCACACAGTCTTGATTTAAGCTCATCCAACTCCTTTACCAATTGTTCATTTTCAGTTTTGAATTGTTCATCTTTCTCATTAGCATGTTATTTTTCTATTTCTAAGCATAAAATTTCATCCTCAAATAGAGAGACTTTGGACAACAACATTTCATTTTCATCCTTCATTTCATCAAGTTACGATTCAAGCAAACTATATTTAATGCACGAAGATGAACTAGAATGTAAAACATCATGAAAATTCTTTTTCAACTTTTTATTTTCATGCTTCAACTTCTTGCACCTTTCATACATTCCACCATAAGCAATTTGCCATTCTTCGCAAGTGAGATTTTCGTTATCGGAATTTACCTCGGTGTCGTCTTCCTCATTTGCCATTAAACATAGATTCTGGACCGCCTCGTCCAACTCATCGTCCTTCTCGGATTTGGACTCGCTCTCGTCCTCATCACTCCATGTCGCCTTCATGGCCTTGGGCTTCTTCATTTTTTCTTTCTTCAGTTTCTTTTGAAGACTTGGGCATTTGCTTCTCACGTGGCTGACCTTTCCACGTTCATAGCATCTAATCTTCTTTTTCTTCAAAATTTTACCAAATGAAGTGCCATCTTGACTAGCCTTTCTGAATAACTTTCTAGCTTTGCTAGTGATGACATCCACAAGTTCTTCCTCACTGCTATTCAGACTTGACCCTTCATCGCTCTCCTCAGAAGATTTTGAGTAAGCCTTAAATGTCACTGTTTTATTTTTCCCTTTCTCTTCCTCTGTCCTATTAATGTTGATTTCATAGGTCATCCAGGACCCAATCAACTCATCCAACTTGAGTGTAGTGAGATCTTTAGAGTCTTCTATTAGGTCACTTTTGTATGCCATTGTGGTGATAAGGACCGCAACACCTTCCTCACTAACTCTTGATTTGTATATTCTTTTCCCAGTGCCTTCAACCCATTGGAGATCTCCATAAGCCTAGCAAACATGTCCGAGATGGTCTCATGCGGCTTCATCACGAAGAGCTCGTATTCTTGGACCAATAGATTTGCTTTTGTCTCCTTTACCTCCGACGTTCCTTCGTATATGAGTCGGAACTTTTCCCACATTTCCTGCGTAGAGGAACACATAGATATACGTGAATATTCATTCGGGTGTACAACACATTGAACAATATTCATAACTCTAAAATTAACACATGATTTTTTGATGTGTTCATCAGTCCAACTGTCCTCATCATCGGGCAATTTATAAGGACCTTTACTTATGACTTTTCATGTATCATAATCCTGTGCTCGCAAGAACACAGCCATTCTATTTTTCCAATAAGTGTAATTTGTGCCATCAAAAAATTGTGACTGTGTATAGAATGTCCCTCAAGAAGCATTTATCTATTTTTCATTGACAAACGGTCTTTCCTCTTTAACCGTGAGACTGAATAAAATCAGAGGCCTCGCTCTGATACCAATTGTTGGCCCAGATTACAATATACGCGGATAAGAAGGGGGGGTTGAATTGTCTCCCAAACGAAATTACATATTTTAAACTTTAACGCAGCAAATTAAAATAACTACCAACGCAGAGAATGATCGCACGAAATATAAGCTATGAAGAAATTAATTCTCTCAAGCTAACCGATCTCACACGATCAACAAGAATAGAGATATCATGCAAACCACATTAACACACAGTGCGAGAGGAATTTTTAAGGTGGTTCGGGACCACGACGGGCTCCCTACGTCCACCCCTCACCGAACCGGTGAGGCTTCACTCGCTCACAACGAAGCGCACGGAGTAAAAACTCCAACACACAGGGAGACTTCGTCTCCATGACGATCCAACACCGGGATCAAACCACACACACACACACACACTGTGCCAATCGCAGCAATATCCACACGACCGTATGCAAACGGTCCACCCACAATGTTTTCTCTAGTTCAAAGAAAATAGAAATATGCTCAATACAGCTCAAACCAAAATGTAAATAGTGAAAGACAACATAGATAGATGAGCAAAGGTTGTAGAATGTATCCCCTTGAGCTCTATAAGCCAATAGAAGAAATCCCTTGAAGCCTAGGTCGAAGGGAAGTCGGACGGCGTCGTTTTGGGCATCTCCTCGATCCTCTCTTCGAGCCGCTCCTCTTTTCCTTCTACCACGAGCTCCAAAGATGTATGGATGTAGATCAAAACCTTTCTTGAAGAGCTCCTCAAGCTTTTCCCCTTCTTCTTTTCCTACAAGATAGAGCAATATGAGCAACATAGGGTTCTCTCTCACAAATTCGTAACTCATATTTATATGCAAGGTAGAGAGCCCAAAAGACACATAAAATCCTCCCAAAATGCCTTAAAGACACCTCCATATATTTACTAACCTTTGGGGGGTAGTATGGTAAAGTTTCATGGCCAATAGGATGGGTTTCAATGAGTTCCGGAATTCCCGTGCCGGAGGGGGTCGTCCCTGGGGGTCGACCCTGGCCATTTCTGTACTAAAAACACCCTAGACAGAAATCTGTCTGGAGGGGGTCGACCCCTTCAGCAGGGTGTGCTGTCTGCATTGCAGACAGCCTAGCCCCAGGGGGGGGGGGTTGACCCCTCCTGCTGTGGGTCAAGAAAGTGCAGTTTTAGCCCTATTTATGCATTAGAAAAATTCCCAAAAATCAAGATTAATTAACTATGCATTAATCAAAGTATTAGGATCATTCAAACCATATTCCAACAAGATTTATGAGAATAGATTAAGCACATTGAAGAACCCAAAAATCTCATTTCAAAGATGTATAAAACACTTTCAAAGCATTAATATCTCATGGAAGATGTTCATGAAAATAAGACAGAATTTTAGCCAAAGGTGAAAACACTTAGACATGCATTTATGGAATGCATATGAACATCAAATACACCATATTCACCAAGTGAACAATTTATGCATAAAGCTTGATTCATTAAAACCCAATCATGGCTTCTTCATAAAAATCATATTCAAGCAAATCATTCACACATGAAACCATGTTATGTCAATGGAGTTCTTCAAGCAAGCACACATTGTTTGATATCATTAAAAGCAAATATCAAACTCAACTGGGGGACCCAACAAACCACACCACCCTCCTCGGTGGCCTCAGCTTCAGCTTCATGAAGGGCTTGGAGCCTTCCCTGTCGCTTCTGATTTCCTTGCAGCTTCTTGGATGGGGCTTGATCAGTGATGAGCAGACACTCAGGGATCCGATGGTCTCTACTCCCACATCGTAGGCATGCACCTAACTTCCGCCAGCACTCCTCCATTTTATGGCATGGCATTTCACAATATTTGCAGACTACCTTGGATGGGGCAACCGGTCCAGTTTCTTGTCGTTCTCCTTCGGTCTCTTGTCCTTGGAAAAACTCAACCCGCCATTGGGCCTCTTCTTGCTAGACGTTGGCTTAAAATTCCCGGAGCTAGTAGCTTGCTCCCTTCTCTTATCTCTTCCTTTAATCTGACCAGTCATCTCCATAGTATCTTCCAGCACTTGTGCCTTCCGCACAATCTCAGCATAATTGTGGATCTCCAGCGGGGCCACTTGGTTGATATACTACAGCTTCAAACCATTCAGAAACCTCTTCACCTTCGTCTTCTCAGTATAGACTAAGTTCGGCGCATATCGAGACATCTTGGAAAACTATGCCTCATACTCTGCCACAGATAAATCCCGTTGCCGCAACGAAGCGAACTCAACCGCCTTCTTCTCCTGGACTCGGTCGGAGAAATATTTGCTATTGAAGTGCTTGAGAAACTCCTCCCATGTCACAGGGCCATTTGCTAATGTTGGCTCCACTGACTCCCACCAAGCGTGGGCATCTCATTCCAACTGGAATGTCGCGAGCAACACAAGCTCCTGACCACTGCACTGCATTACACGGAAGATACGGTCCATCTCCTTCACCCAGTGCTCCGCCTCGTCCGGGTCCGGAGAGCCACTGAACCTTGGGGGATTCATGCCTCGAAAATTCTGATGTAGGTCACTAGCGCCATGATGTGCGCCTCCCTGCGCCACTTGCTGCAAAGCATGAGTCAGGCCTTGTACTGTTCGCTACATCTCCCTCCATTGCTCCCGCTCCGCAGCCATTAGTCGAAACCTACAAGCGTAGCGAAAGAATTTAGAACGTTCTACAAATTTTCTTTTAGGGTTCTTTTATTAATTAACTTATCTCAAGTCTCTATCCCATCTCACTTGGTTTGATCTTAGACACTATCAATGCCACGGATTCTAATGACACTTCTAGAAACCTAGGGTCTTAAGAAAATCTAGGCTCTTATATCACAAAAACTGTCACGTCCCGATGCGTAAAATTAGAACGCAGCAGTTATAACATTCATGTCAATCAGAGCAAAATAATAGCCAAACGACAAAGTGGCAAGTGCACCAGATATCATGAAATTCCAAGTTCTATTTATAAATTCAACAAAGATCATTACATCGACTCCTTTAAACTTGGATGAAAGACAATAGACATCTCACTAAACAACTTTCATGACTTAATACATCGACTCATGACCTAACATTCATAGAACTACGACAACAGGACTAGATGCCACAACTGTTAGCCGGAACGCTCCAAGGTTTACTATTGTCCTTCCCCATCGGATTGAACGTCCTTATTAGAGCTACCTGAAAAAGATTGAGAAAATTGGGTGAGCGAGAGCTCAGTAGGAGTTATATCTCTATGTCAGATAATCTTAAAAGTGATTAATCAAGTTATAAGATCTTTCATGCTAACGAGAAAACGAACAAATAAATATCGTGAAGAGACAATTCACTATAGTCAGACAAAATGATGAGTTAAAATAAATCAAGAGGATAACTTGGAATAAAATAATTGAATAACGAGAACTTTCATGTAATTGGCCGTAACAAGCACGCAAGTATAATCATGTAATGAAATTTCATGTAGAAGTGAATGTCATATATTAACACGCTAGCAAGTACTTCGGTGTAATGCCACACCTTGTCATTACAAACTCCCATTGGCACAAGTACTTTCGGGTGCTCCTCCCAAGACCAGATCGGGGCCCTTAATGATGCGTTGGCATTGAGTGGTGGATCAAAGATCCCAAGTAAAATCTAGACATTCATTATTTACCGCCCAAGAGTTCCAAGGGTAAGTTCAAGTAACCAAGCACTAAGAATGAAGGCAATTCCTTAGAAGGAATTCCATAGATAAGTCATAGGGATATGACTTGCAGAACCAAGATTTGGGCAAGCTCAAGAATATAACATTCAAGGGGTCGTGAACACATCCGGGTAGTAGCTTGGATAGGCTAAAACCTAAACAAGGTTCAGGTCTCGCGATACCACACAAAAACTCAAAGTTCAAGAAATTGGGCAAGGTAGCGATCGACAGAGAACCGCGGTCATGAGGTAGCGGTCAAGGAATAGCCGCGATCAAAAGAGGGTCCCAAGGGGTCTGCGTCGACTCACTAGGAAGGTGCGTCGACTCACAAAATAGGAAACGAGAGCGTGGTCAAGAGGGAACCGCGGTCTCACAGTAGTAGTCTAGGCAGATCCGCGTCCAGGTTAGGAAAAGCAATCGACAGAAGCCATTTCAGTCGACTGAAACAGGAAAAATCAATCGACCTGGCCAACATTAGTCGACTGAAACAAGGTTCAGTCGACTGAAATAAGGTTTAATCGACTGAAACAGGATTGGCACGCAGGCCCAAGGAAAGAAGAATGCGGTTAGTCGATCGTCCGCGACCTGGAGGTCGCTGTTCACGAAGGGCCGCGTTCTGGACAGAGTTTGGCAGAACAACCTCGTTCCGCCCACTCACAAGCCGGTCGAATCCAGTAGGGGTTCATGGTTTAGGGTACAACCCGCTCGACGTCCTAGTGGGAATCCCAGGCTCGCGGAGTCTTACGGAGACCTTGTGATAGAAGTTCTAGTCCGACGGAAGGAATATCTGGCGGAGGGTCCCAACTATCCCAAGAAATAGGGTTTCAAAACCACAAAAAATAGGAGTAACGGTAAGTCAGTACCATCGGAGTGGCACCATCCTCAAGCAATCCTACAATGTATTAAATAGCATGGCTAAACAACGCATGAATTTCCAATGTGAACAGATTTAACAGCAAGTAATCTACTTGTTTCTGGATATAGCATGGAAGAGAAGAAAGAATCAAGAATCAAGAATCAAGGAACAAGGAACATATAGTATGGAACTTAGTCAAGTTTTAACTGTCCTTCATGAAACCCTAGTCATTTAAGTGCGTTCTTTACCTTAAGAACATGCTGCCTATAGACTACTTGCAGCAAATCAGAAACACGAGAAAGACTAGGTTGCTGGAACCGGAGCACAGATAGCAGTTTAGGCAGGGCCGCTCCCTGATGGTAGCGGTCTGTCAAAGACCGCGATCTGGCCACCTTTGCCTTATTTCAAAAAATACCCCGCCAGGAAGATAGCGGTCTATCGTGGGACCGCAGTCTCCAGGTAGCGGTCACTGTAGTTCCGCGACCTGGAACCGAGTTCTGCCTTTCGGCGAACTCCGACACACCCTGACTAAAAACCCGATTGCAATCACTATACTACACAAAAATTAGGCAAAATGGTACCAAAAGAAAGAATTTCGAAGACACACATGATGACATAATTTATCGGAGGTTAGGCCTGAGAGAAAACCCACCTTAAAGGAGTTTAAGATGATGTTGACAGTGACGTCGGAACCCTAGACGAAATCCTCTTTGACTTGATGAATCCGCCCTCGATCTCGCACGCCGTCGGCCGCCCAAGCAAAATGGAGTTTTCTGAGGGCGTGGCCTTCGATTTATAGGGCCAATGAAATTTGAAGTCTAGGGTTAGGGTTTTCGAGGGAAAAGTGAGGGAAAACGTCTATCCTAGCTAGGCCAAGGGTTTGGGTTAGATCTGAGCCCATTGGAGCTCGAATTGGGGTCCAATTGCGCCCTTTATGGGTCAGTTCTTCCTAGTTCCGAGTTTACCTAATAAACTCTAATTTGGGCCTAATTAAATTTTATTTTGGGTTAAGAGGAAATTAATCAATTAATCTTACTTTAGTTCGAGTTGCTACATTTTGGGTGTCTCCTTTGAAGTATTATCTCTGCTACGTCATGGGACAACTAGGGTTTTGTCCCTTTTTACTGGTAAAAGGGCACTCAAAGGAGAATACTTGGATCTTATTTATAAGCACATACTCATCTTTACAGTTTTCAACATGAGATCTTTTAAGCTCTTTTCTTAGACCTCTATAATATTAATTAATGAGAAAAATATTCGATCCATCGTGCACCAAGTTTCGTTATTTTACTTGCTAATCTTCCTACTCCTCTCTCAACCTTTATGGTTGTATTTTCGTCGTCTACTCTGGCTAAGGTTGCTTTGTCCCCCTGCAGGCTTAAATTGCATTTTTTAGTGAAATTGAGGTTTCATTAGGGCTATCAATGGGTCGATACTGCATCGAACTTATATCAATTTGATCTGAGTCTGACTCATCAATATTAAAAGTATTAATATATATTATGATCGAAGTTGAAATTTTTTTTGGTGAAAGATAAGTTCCCGACCATGGAAAGATGGACTATACTATTAGACATCGTTGTAAACTTTGTTTCCTTGTGAGGTTATTTGGCTAACACTCTGGGAGGGGTGATCAATGGTTCTGAATGATGGAAGGGCATGAGCAGATAAGCTAACATATGAATTTTGCCAATGCATGGTGCAATAGAGTTAGCCCCCCAAAAATATTTTTTAAGATGACGAACATTAATTTTAAAACATGATTAATGATATATATGATTTCTAAATTTCAATTAGTGAGATTAATGATTCTATTTATCAATGATTATATTATTTTCCTGATATATTTATTTTATATAATGTATTAAAAATATGAAAATATTTTTTTAAAAATAAAAATCATAAGATGAACGGTAATCTTAAAACATAATTAATGACATTTTTGATTTTAAAAATTTAATTAGTGAGATTAATGTTGTTAATTCTTAAAAAAATTATATTTTCATGTTACACTTTTTATAGAATATATTAAAAATATAAAAAATAAAATAAAATAAAAATTTAAAATAAATAGTAATATTAAAACATAATTAATGGCATTTATGACTTAAAAATAATTAATGAGTTTAGTGATGTTATTTATTTTATTATTTTATTATTTTTACTGTGTATTTATTTTATAAAATAAATGACAACATGTTAAATATTAAAAAATTTAAAGTGAACATTAACCTTAAAACATAATTAATGACTGTATTTGAGTAAACACATAGAACATATAACAATATTATTATTTATATTATAAAATTTTGTAAGATTTAACCAATGTTATTTTTCAAAAAATTCACACTTAAAAGTTCAGAGAGAGAGAGAGAGAGAGAGAGAGAGAGAGAGAGAGAGAGAGAGAGAGAGAGACGTGGTCAACATAGCGTCAACAATAAATATATTATCAAAAATAAATTTTTTAATAAAATATAAGTAATATTATTAATTGAAATGTAAAAGTGACAAAATACTTTATTGCGTTACTATTTATAATTTATCCATCAGTATTCACTTTAAATTAATTTATATTATATATTCATATTGTAAATATATTTTATAAAAGTGATATACCATCAATTTAATAAATTTTTTGATAAAAATATCAGTATTAATACCTATTAAAATTTAAATGTTTAGAAATAATTCACCACGTTAATGTGCGTGAGAGAGAGGGGGAGAGAGAGAGTGACGTGAGAGAGAGGGGGAGAGAGAGAGAGAAATAGAGAGATATTAAAAAAGATTACCAAGAAGGGGATAAATATGATATTTAAGTTATCATTACTATCGGATTAATTCGATACCTATTAAATCACACTGAGTTAAAATTAATTTAACTCGTTTCGTTATTTTCGGATTAACTCTTCTGTGATCCGTATCAAAAATAAAATAAAATTAAAATTAATTTAAGTAAACTGAGTTAATTAGACTAACTTACTACCAAAAGGAAGGCTTAAGGATCTTCCAACTCTGCCTGGCCTAGTGGACTGGGAAGAGGACAAGATCCTTTCCCCTCACGGCAGGGAGATGCATCCGTCGAGTCTATTAAAATTCGATGGCTTTCCATTTCTCAAATGTGCAAACTTTTCTTCCTCCGTCGCTTCTTTTCCTCTGGGGGCTTGCGATGGAATCTAACGATGGACTCGCTCGCGGGAAGAAGAAGATATCCAGGCCGAGTGGAATTAAAGAGCTTTAATCGTACTTTTCTTTCGTGAATATGTTTTTCTGGACTTTTTTTTTACATGTATATCTGTGTCAAAAGTAAATCTATTAAAATTTTATCCTACATATATTTACATTTGTATGCAAATCCTTATTATGTAACTTAAATATCACGTACGTTTTTATCGTCATTTTTTATGTTAAAAAACCATCCGTGAGTGACGAAGAAAGTGACAGAACATTGTACGGATAGATATTATGGAAAATAATTTAGCAAAAAAACATACGTGACATCAAATTTGCACAAGGAGTATCTATAAATATAAATGTAAGATAAATTTCCCCATAAATTCACTTTAAAGAAAGGTATATATGAAAAAATCCGTATGCATGAAAGGTATAAATTTTCACATTAAAGAGAGAAAATAAATGCAACGTAAGAGAACATTCCTACCAGGTGGTCGAGAGATTGCGTGCTTGAATCTAGACATAGGGTGTATGAAAGATTATTAGATGTGTAGTTCATGACTGTGCGCCTCGCCAGGCCAACTTGATTACCCCAAAAGAAAAAACAATATACAAGATCAAGTACCCTCGCCTGCAAGCAAAGCAAAGCAAAGCCGAGGATGCAGGAGTCACATTTGGATTTAAGTTGAAAAACCCCGGAATTGCTCATCATCCAAACACCGTCCCCGGAAACCAGGACCATTTGTATAGTATATAGTATATATAGCTTATTTATTTATTGTGAAGATCTTCCGGGTAAAAAATGTAATAATAATAAAATAATAATAGGAGATTGGTACCTCCTTCATATAATTATTATTATCATAATAATAACCTGGTCAAGTGGTCAGCCTTTCCAAACAAAGAGTCCAAAACGGAGCGGAAAATCATACTGGATACAGAGACCGCCCCACCCAATCAAACCAACCATACCAACCTAAAGCATATAATAATAATACCTCCTCCTCTAGACTTATCCATTACAACTGGCAATCGTGTTTTGTTCCGTTGCCCATCGGTAGCACACTTCCCTAACCGATACCAGCGCGTCACCAAACACGTTTCCACGTTAAAACTTTTGAAGGCATGTAAAACGATATGTTTTTGGTCTGGCGACGATCTTATCTTGGACCTCCTTTCCTTTGTCCTGGTCTCCCTACCCTCAGTCGGTATGTTTATCTTTTGAAATTTTCAGGTACAAACAATGTAAAAGGTTAATTTGAATCGTAAGCCCCACGCGTGGACTTTTCTACCCCACGGGTACCGAGATACATATGTGTATATATATATTATTAAAAAGAAAAAAATAGGATCACCCCCCCCCCCCCCCGCCGTCCGCCCCACGGGACTACGTTAAAGTAACCCCCGTTAAATTCTGATTTTTTTTCTTCTTGACCCAGCGGAGCGGAGGTTAGCGCGGCGCCCACAGTTGTTGTAATCACACACACGCAAACACGATACAAAGCCTCGCCGGGGTAGTGGAAGTGTGGATAAAGCAGGTCTGAAGCCCACTAAAACCTCGGGCGACCAACTTCTGGCACGTGGCGGGCATCCGGAGACAGGCCAGGGCGGGCAGCTGCCCTCCTTCCCTCCGGACCCCACGCCCGTCGGGCTCACCATCTCTCTCTCTCTCTCTCCCTCCCTCCTACTTTTCTCTCTCTCTCTCTCTCTCTCTTTATACTCACCTTTCTCTTCTTCTTCTTCTTTCTCACTCTTCTTCTGCGCTCTCTCTGTATCCATCTCTCGATGAGTGAGAGATGATCACCGGCGGAGGGAGAGGGGGTTTTTGCTAGGGTTTCTCTGCCTCCCAGCGATCGCCCGTGCTCTCCTTGTCGCCTTCCTCGGGGTGGCCCCTTGAAGTGGCTGTTGCTGGCGGGAAGCAGGGCGTGAGGGGTGTTTGGCCGGAGGGCGGCTGCCGCTTGGCGTGGTGGGATGTTGAGTCTGGATGCTGTGGTTGTCGATTTTGTCGGGTTGGCTTGGGGTGTGGGGGGGTTGGGATCAATCGTTCTTCGATTGATCGGTCATCTCTGCGGATTCCTTGCATGACCAGAACGATCTTCTGTTTTCTTTCTACCGCTTTCGCTCTGTGTTCATGTTTGGGACCTCTCTCTCTCTCTCTCTCTAGGGCCTTTCATGTGGCTATTAACCCGTTGTTTTCTTTTCGTGCTTCGCCTGCTAATCAACGATGTTTTTTGTCTTTTTAAATTATATCCTATAGGGTTCTGTGTAATTTGTTTGAATTCTTCTGGGAGTATCCGATGCTTGTGCGTTTTATCTGCGAATTTCCCGCACTTCTCACCATTTCTAGCATGCTTGCTCAGGAGGGCTTTGGTTTTCTGAGGTGTTTGGTTTCCTCTAGACATCTCACTGCGTTCTTCACAGTTTATGCTTTTGCATAGACACCTTATCTATCCTCTTCCCTTTTACGTTGAGAAAAAGGGGCTGGGTTGGTGATTATAAGATTTTGAAATCGCGCAAAGTTGGGATTTTTGACTGATCGCAAGGTTGCATTATTATTACAGGATGGAGTAGAGGCCAAATGTAATGTAAATGCCCATGGATGCAGCATTCAAATTGGGAATGGGACTACTGCTGCCTGGCCATTAACCTAGTGTTCAGGCCAAAGCGTGTTTGGAGTGCTTGATTTACGATGGGGGGAGCGTGCTCGAGAAAGAGGGACAACCAAGTTGATGAAGATGGTGTGAGAAGAGGAGTCTCTAGAAGGTATGGCAAAAGCGGCAGTGCAAAATGGCTGTTGTACCCACTTTCTCGTTCCAGTTCGTCGGTATCTAAGGAGGGAAGCAACAAATACCCATCGCTATTGCAATTGTGCGCTCGCAAGATCCGTGAGGTTGTTTTGTTCTTGATGCTTGAACATTATGTTTCCTCTCTTCAACGCAAATCTTAGGGTGCAAAAAAAGAAGAAGAAGAAAAACTCTTATAGCATTGCTGACTTGAGCGTGGGCATGCATCTTTTTGTTCCTACTAGGATATCAAGAGATATATAAGCTTCTCAACGCTCCCAAGGGATATCAGCCAGCAGATATTCAATGAATTAGTAGAATCTCACTGCCTTACGGAGGTCTCTCTCGAAGCGTTTCGAGATTGTGCCCTCCAGGTACTATTGCAGTCACCCCTCTATTAGTTGGTATATTATAAAATAATTGCCTTTGATATATTGCTGCAGGTATCCTGGTTGATCATCTACATTGCAATTCAACCTGCCCTTTAAACCAGGATACGAGTATCATCTCCATCTTTCTTTGAAGGAAAAAATTCCTGTTATAAAGCAAAGAATTCCTGTTATAAGCAGTGGAGCCCCCACTGATGAATCAATTATTTGTGTTGTTTTTTTTTAAAAAGAGCATGGACGTGTATCACTAAGTGTGGCATGATATGTTAGAGTTCTGCTGTTACTTCTTGAAGTGAGTTGAAATCCTTAATGAGATCAACTCTATTGCAAAGAAAAATGAAGCTTACGTTACTCTCCATTGTCTGTTGTTTTCTTTCTACTTCTTGCCTTTCCCCCCCTTTTTCTACTGGTGGGATGACTGCTCATTGTTTGAGCTCATCGAAAGCAGTGATAGGTGTATTTCTCACCTTTGTAGTGCCATACACCCAGTGTGCGGGATGGGAACAGCAGTGTGTAACTCTGTTCTATAGTTTCATTTTCCAAGAACCCCCGACCTTTACATAATTTCTAGTCCCATTAGCATAATTACTCACATATTATACTCTCAAGAAATCTTGGTATTATTTGTTTGTTCATCTATTCCAGTGTGACGTGCGTGTATACTGTTTAGATGAATAAAGTTGAATAATGTACTGTGTAGTTGATTTAATTATCTAATAAATAAACTTCAATGTTACCACTGAGAATTTGCTTCTGGTTCTGGTGTCTTAACACCTCTAGGATCTTATTTGTTATTGATAGCTATTTGTGTAAAATGTCCTTGATTTATTGTATTTTTGTTTCTAGGATATCTTAATAGGAGAATACCCTGGAGTGAAAGACAGTTGGATGGGTATCATTTCCTCCCAAGGAGAATCATTGCTATCTCTTGATATTTCTGGGTCAGATGTAACAGATACTGGACTAAGTCTTCTCAAAGCTTGCACAAGCCTTCAGACACTAACATTGGACTGCTGTGAACAAGTTTCAGACAATGGGCTAGACCACCTATCTGGTACCTCAATCTGTACTGCATTTTCCTTTCTCCAGTTTATCTATTTTTGCATGCTTTGGTTCATGACACTGGTATCCTGCTCTCTCATCTCTTGCAAAATAAACTGATAAATTACATAATTGTGTGGGGCACTTAGTTGTCTGACTGAACATTTTTAAAACTTTATATTTTCATTTTATATTTTGGTTGTTTTCAGGTCTAGCAAAGTTGACATGTTTGAGTTTAAAAAGGAACAGTGCCATCACAGCTGAAGGAATGAAAGCTTTTTCAAACTTAGTGAACTTGGTAAATTTGGATCTTGAAAGATGTTCGGGGATTCATGGTGGACTTATTTACCTGAAAGGTTAATAATTTATCTATTGAGATTCATTTTTTTCTTTCACAGTTTAGTTATCAAGATCCATTTTTTCGTCACTTTCAAAAAACAATTATTGCTCGCAAAAAAAAAGATCCATTTTTTCTTTGAAAGGCAAATTGATACGGCCTCTGTTTCTTGATTGCACCTTCTTTTTGGTTCTTGGCATGTTTGATTAGATGATAACTTCTCCTGAATATTTTGTAATGCCATTCATTATACTTTTCTTGCAGTCTTTCTTTACCTGGAGATTCTGATGACTAAAGTTTGATAATTTATACATGTTTGAAGAATAAATGCATTTGTTGGACTGTGAACTGTCTGCATTTTATGTTAGGAGATGCATAGACTTTCTTTAGATAGTGAGATGAGCATATGCACAGTATAGAGAAATTATTGTCATAAATCCTGACATGAGAAGGACTCTGAATCTCTGTTTCTTGGATGTATTCTTCCAAACTGGAAGCTATGGAATCTTCTGAAAAATGGTCCACAAGCTAGGGTCCAGTGTGTTGCATGAAAGGTGTAAGTTAACTATTCTTTTTGATATTATTGACTTTCATAAACAAAGTCTTGCTAGTGTCTATTCAGTTGAGGATATTCTCTCTAGGGTCTGTCTAGGTCATATTGAGCAGTGGAACATGTGCTAATTGTCCATTTTCTCTTTCAATAGAAGGCAAGGATGAATAGCATGATTGCATATGTTGCTTTTCCTGTCATTACATTGGCGAGGAATTCTGATAGTTCATTTCTTGACAGGTTTAAGGAAACTGGCATCATTGAACATTAAATGCTGTAACCGAATATCAGACATGGACATGGAACCTCTTTCAGGTAACTGCTGCTTTACGCTCTTGTATGCGGAATGAGAACTTTTTTTCTTTTTCCTTTTAAGTCAGATCAGGTGTTTGTGGAGTTTGAGGAAATTTACTCTAATATGGGAGTCTTTGTGCTTGCACTGTATGTTGGTTTTGAGGAAACATCTTTGATAGTCTAGCTTTTGACAAGGCATTCCTTATTGTACTTCACATGATTGTGCTTGTTTGCTATGCATATGAACTCTTGTCATCTGTAGTCATGATTTGATGACTAGCTGTCCGGCACTATCTCCAATTAAATAGTAAAAAAAAATCCTAGCGTGAAACTAAACACTTGGGGATGTCAGAGAAACTGAGAATTAATAGAATGGATTGCCCACGGTTTGTGAATGGTGCTTGACTGTTCTGTTTGGTAGAAATCCAGAACTAGAAAGATGGAATGGGTGTATGCATTTCAGTTTGCTTTTTGTCCTGTCTTCCTATAATCCTCATGCAATCCATTTGCTGTCTGCGGCCATTTCCTCTCTCATTGGTATATCTTCACTGAGTTGGGTTCCATTCCTCAATGATTATCCAATTTCATTTCTCCCACTTCCGATGCTTCTCTTTGTAAACACTAATTGTGATAGCTCATGTTCAGGACTTAACAACTTGAAGGAATTGCATCTATCGTTTAATAAAGTTACTGATCTTGGTGTTGCTCATCTGAGAGGTACTCATTAGCTCTTTCACAATTTCTTTCTTGCTGGTCCTTCTAACCTGTTTCTATGATGCTTGGATTGTCATTATTCTCTGGCAGGAAAGCTTTCAAACCATTTTAAACCCATTATTTGCATTTGCTATGCTTATATGTGTTTGTTTGCCATGTTTCATTTGCATAGGATTGTCTAAACTTACACTACTGAATTTGGAGGGATGTCCTGTTACTGCTGCCTGTTTGGAGGCTATTTCAGGTTTTGTATTTCATGTGACTTGTACATATACATATGCACACATGCACACACCAGATGATAACATTTATGCTATTAATATTTCATTATGAGTTTGACATGCTCGATGATTTGTTTATTGTCACAGACTGGCATATTTTTCTTCTCTGTTTAACTAGGGCTATTGTGACCCATGGACAAATCAGTATTAACAGTTTTGTAATCAAAAGTATTTGTGAAAATTCTGAACATGTTTCAGTTGTTCATTGATCATTTGAATGAGAAATTTGAGAAATTAGTTTTGCTACCTAATTTGAGGTGAAGAGTGAAATGTTTCATTTAATTCCTTTCTGCTTCCAATATGTTGATAGATTCTGTACTCCATTTCTTTTCTGGATTCTAATTCTAATGTTATTTCGCAATCACCACGAGGGTGTGTCCCACCAACTGGTGTGGAGTTGCTCACAACCGCTTCTTTATACAGTTAGATCAAGGTGGACACCTTTTCCCCCAAGATTTGTCAACCATTAGTCACCAGAGAGTGTGCATATCTCTTCAAATTTAACTCCTCATTTGGTGTCTTCGATCAAGTTTGATTTTGTGAGTTCTTATACAGCTGAGAATTTTTTATTGAAGAACTTAAATTACTGGATTTTGTAAATAGACTAGTACTTGCAATTTCTAGTTAAAGTTCCGGTCTCAGTTTCAGCCCCAGTCCCACTCCTGTTCCTGGTTGTGGGGCAAAGCAGCCAGTTCTTGCTAGTTCCTCCACATCAGGAACAGATTGGTCTCCACTGGTTCTGATCCTGTTCAGATCAGGGTCAAGTCAGTTCATTTGGGCTTTCGTTCTGTGGTTTTGCTTGCCTTTGGTTCTCTCAATGGAAGGCATCAACATTGTCCAATTGGGCCATGTATGAATGCCCTTACCCAGAGGTAATATGTTGCATCCCTTATTTAGTTGCAGTTGTACTGAGGTGGAGTGGTCCATTAGCAATTTGAACAAGTCTCCACATGTACCTTTTTTCTTTTGCTTGCCAGAATGTTGAGAAAATTTTATTTTGTTGTATACCCTTGTTTCTTCTATTCTTAGGAAAATCCGATTTTCTGTGTATTGATTGAGCAATGGAAACATTAACTTTTCATGTAAAGTTGGATATCTTGAACATCATGCTATATGAATTTGTCATCTTGACTTATGCTTTATCAGTTATCCTGACAAACAATTTGTAATGGCATTGCAAACACTACTTACTTTTGTAGCCTTGGCATTGTTGTTTCATTACCCTTGGCTTTTACTTCTTGAATGTGTCATTTAATCAATCATGTATTCTTTTCATAGTTAGCATGAATATTAATTTGGCTGTCATTTACATGATACCCTCTGGGCTGTATGGGGAGAGAGAAACAACTGGATCTTCAGGAGGGAAGCTAGAACTGTGGACAGAATTGTTTCTTATGTTTTGGAGAGAGCGAGGGAATGGTCTAACTCTATGTAACGCGAACTCACAAAACTCTTCCTTTTTTGGTTTTGTCGAGGGGATAATGGATACCACACCGCCTTGGCGTGGTCATTTTGTACATGAATCTTTTGAGAGCATACAGATTACAGTTGTATATCCCTTCTTTTCGTTTAATATAATTTGTGGTAAAAACCACATTAAAAAAAAGGCTGTCATTAGACTGACTATGGTTTATATGAATATGTATCTTAATGACATAAGTAGGCAGCCTTGTCTATAGACAGTTGATGGCATTAATATGTTGCTTGTTGGCATGGCCTTTCACTTTTAGAAGGTCTATATTATCTTTTACTTTTCTAGGAAGTAATGTGCAAAATTGTACTTTTTTGTGCTTATTATTGCTTGATTTCATCTATGGTAATTATTGTGCTCTAGTCACCTATTATGAAACTCTTAGTTGTCTTTTTCTTGGATGTTTAACTCTATACCACTCTTCAACAATTATTCACCCATCTACTTTATGGTTTATGCAGGGCTTCTTGGACTATTATATCTGAATCTTTGCCGATGTGGTATCTCTGATGATGGCTGTGAGAATTTAGCTAGTAAGTTCACATTTTGGTCTACATTAACTCATCTTTGTGCTAGAAGAAGTAACATTTTTATTATTTCAGGTGACTGTAACAAAGATTTTCTCTAGTATTTGTGTTTCTATCTTAACAGTTTCTCTAGTATACATTAGGGGCTCTGATTTCATTGCTTTGAAGCACCAAAGGAAAAAGTTGATCTTTGCTTTGAAACTTACGTAAAGTATTTTTTGTAGGGCTTGTCAATTTGAGACGGTTGAATTTGGGGTTCAACAATATCACAGATGCATGTTTGGCACATCTGAAAGGTAAACTTCTGTTCAACAATCTTGATCTTGTTTGACTCATCTGTCTCTCCATTCATTATCTTTTCCTATTGAAGTGCCAAAATAGCATCCTTTAGATTGAGTTCTGATACCTATTAGGGCAGATCATAACTTTTGCTATAAAGTGGTTGGTATTGGTATATGTCATGAAACGAAAATGTGACTTTGTTTAATAGCTCATTTGGAAACCCGAAAAGGGCAACTCTAGAGGCCACACATTCCATCCATCAAACATCATCCTCTCATAGGTTAAGAAAAGCAAAGAAATAACAAAGGAGTTTGAACCTTTGAACAAGTGGGCTGTTGCACTTTCCTGCCTCAATTACTTGAGCCTTTCTACGGTAGAAGAGCCACCTATATGGCTATACATTGAAGTGCACTGTCTTGTGACATCTGCAATCTGCTTTTGTATGACACCTATGTTACAGAAGTTCTAGAAAGCTCTATTATTCCTGCATTTGGGTGATAAAATTCTATGAAGCATTTTTGAGTTGAGATTTTAATACCTCTAAGGGCACATCATGACTGTTTCTATAGGGTAGTTGATATTATTCCATGAAACACATTGTGGCTCTGTGCAACATATCTAGTTTAAAATACGTAAAAGGGTGATTTAAAAGGCTCTACATACGCTCCATCCATCAAACAAAGCATTATTCCCCTATGGCCCATAAAATTGTTACTTTCCACTGTAACTTTCTTTCTATTGGCTCATAATGTCTGCTCTTAATTCACTACCTATTGGTAGGCTTTTCAATCTTCATGTTTGGGATGGTCTTGTGTAGTTTATCATGGGTGAGCAGATGAGATTTTCCATCTTTTGCACAATGACTGAACCCTGTGGATGGTTTTTAAGCTTTGCTTGCAATTGTGCGCCTGAACCCTACTCTGCTATATATGAACATGCAAGTTTTATTAAGGAGTATCTTTGATTCATTCATCTCAGTCTGCACATTTTCTTTCTTTCCATAGTTGTTTCACACCCACCAACACACCAAGGAGCTGCTGTCTTCATATTACTCAATGTTTCTTTCAAAAGGTTCCTTCTGAAAACAAGATTGGCGATATTGTGAACTAGTGATATGTTGATTGAAATATATACAAATTGACTTGTCATATTTTATGGTTGTATGATTACTTTCGAGGTAACAGCTTCTCTTGCTTTCCTTTCTTACAGGTTTAGTGCAATTGGAGAGTTTGATCTTGGATTCTTGTAAGGTTGGTGATGAAGGAATGGCTAGCTTAAAAGGTTAGCCGTCTTGGTGATTTTCCTTTTTTTTTTCCCTTTATCTGTATTTGCCTCATTGTTTGCTGTATACCAATGGACTAAAAGTTTTGATGTCAACTAGCATGAATGAATGCTTACACTTATGGCATCTTTTTAATGAACTTCCCTCTGAAATGGCAAATGTTTACTGATTAATTACTATGTTTGGTACATTTCTTCTTGAAGGATTGGCGGATATGCCAAGACATTATTTTACGAAATATGATACTCAATCTCGATGCTGTAGCAAAAACCCACTTATGACAACATGAGATAGCCTTGGTTGCAATCTCTCTCTCTCTAGACTCTCCTAGAGAGAGAAGGTCCGGGTGAGGGTGATGCTGTTCGGGGTGAACCACGTCCCACAGGGAGGCGGATGCCAGCGACCGTTTGCTACTGACCGGGGGAGTGAGGCCGAAGAGTGGAAGACCCAAAGAGCCGCTCCGGTGTGCTTTCGCTGCCCGAGGAGGGGCCACCTATGGAGGCACTGTGGCCTGCCGGAGACTGGAGATGGGGAGGCAGTCCCCCTTAAACGGTCCTACGTGGAGGTTGTTCGGAGCAGGCCATCTCAGCCGCTGGTCCAGCAGGGTAGGCTGGAGTGTCTGGACATCGGGAGCATCCCGCTGGAGCTCCTCCAGAGGCAGATTGATCTGCTCAGCCGGTTTCTCCTCTTGATGCCACTGGAAGGGGCTACAGAGATGGAGGCAGTCAGGGAGCATCTCAATGATCGGTGGGGCGGATCGGGATAGTGGGAGGTTTGCAGTGTCTTGGAGGATGGACTGCTGGCTGTTGGGCCGACAGCAGAAGTGGTTCAAGCCATTGTGGAGGTGGGCTTCATGGTTATGGGCAGACTGGCCCTGCGAGCCCAGATGTGGACGTACGGGGAACTTACCCCATCCGTAGGGAGTTCAGGCTTCACCTGAAGTTGCGGGGTTATGGAGCCAGCAGCCAACGCTTCGCGCTGGCTGGACCTCTGCTGGTGGTCGAAGTGTCCATTCGGACCCAAAGCCAGTGGATGGTGCCACCGGTCATCTCTTTGGTCGTAGGAGAGGAGGAGCTTTTCTTCGTCCGGGTTGTCATCCAGGCTGGTGAACACAGGCGGCGGCGCCGCCTGGACAATTTAGGGCATCCACGCCCATATCCAGAGAAAGGAGATGAGCTTGGGGGGGGGGTGGTGGGGGTTTACGTGGCAGGAGTAGAACAGCCGGTTCAAAATTCAAAATCAGAGGGTCTTAGGCTAGGTCAAGTGGGCCATACGCTACTTTTGGGCCTCCCGATGGGCCCCCCAGGTGGGCCGGGCTGTTAGGGCGGGCCGCAAGATGCGACGATCGGGGTGGAGTTTGAAGCTGGGCTGCGCTACACAAACTTTTGTCAAGACCCGAGCCCAAACCTGTTTGCCCGTGACTTACCCATTATCGAGAGTCATGGGACTAACGGGTCTAGCTGACCCGAAGTGCCTTGTCCTCCCCGCCTGATCATTGCTACAGGGATAGCGCCTCAGTAGTAGGGCGTAGGACCTCCCACCGTCTTGGCTCTAGCGCTGCCGGTCGCCGACGAAGTTGAACATTCCAATAGCTCTCTCCGGTGACTTCCTCGGCTTCCCGAACTTGGGGTTTGTAGCGGCCCTGTCACATTCGAGGTCGCCCTACTCTACCACCCGCTTGGGATTCCCTCCACCATCGATGGGACGCAGTGCGGACAAAAGGAAGAGGGAGGCTGCACCTTCGGTCGCTGGCCGGCTAGACTAGCACCCACCTCCACTAAGAAATAGAAGGATCCTTCATCGGCGGTGGCTGGCACATGGAAGAGGCGGATGGGTCAGCCAGTCGGCCACGGCGGGGTTCGCCCCGAAACTTTTCTCCAGCATCTCTGGCGACTCTCGACAACTATAGTAGGCATGGCTAAGTCTGCAACTTTGCTCCAGCATCTCCGGCGATTCTCCGACAACTCTAGTAGGCATGGCTAAGTCGTCTTCCAACACTCTGTGGCCGCATGGTGAGGAGGGGACGATCATGTGCTTATTAGATGGATCATGGGAGGCCGTCCAAGAGATGCAGGTACTATTGAGACCTCAAGAGGCCGACCACCTGAGCATAGTTCTTCTGACTGGTCTCTTACCCTAGATGCTCCTGTTGGGGGTGGGCAAAGGTGACGACGAAGACCTGAACGAGCTGTTGAGCAAGATGGGCTGGGTGTAGGAAATAGCTTGTGATCGCCCAAGCAGACTGTAGAGGCCTTGAAGATGTGGAGACTGTCCCTAACACAGTTGGGGGGGATGGACGGTAACTCTGAAGGAGAGGGAATTGAAGAGAGGGGAAGGTTGGGAAAAGAGGAGGTGAGGGAGCTGATGGTCATGGTGGAGAAAATGACAGAGGCACATATGAGGGAGTTAGTGGATAAGTTGGGGGTTTCTTTTGAATGGGTGGAAAAGGACCTGAGGGTGGTCTTTATCAATGTATAAAAGAGGTGGCTACTTACCATGGCTAGTGAGACGAAGGTCGGAAAATCACAAAAGAGGTCAGCAAGGGGGGAGGAGGTAGAGAAGAGGAAAAGTGAGCAGGAGGGAGGGAGGGAGGAATACAATCTATTCCATATGAGGATCACCTGTAAGGGAGGTTTATTGGGGTGAGAAGAGGAGGATGGTGAAAGAGCTTATAAGAAGATACAAGATTGATATCCTGTGCTTGCAAGAGATCAAGTGTGAAGGGGGTGGGGAGGGGTTTATGAGGGAGATTGGGGGAGCTAGACTCTCCAACGGGGTGGCCTCCTCGGCAGAGGGAAGGGCGGGAGGTATCATGATCATGTGGAACCTGATTGGGGTTGTGGAGGTGGGGCTAGATAGAAAGGTCGTTCGGGGGGAGTCTCACTTTATTTCCGCAGCGTGAGGGATGGCTTCTCCTGGGACTTCTAGAGGGTTTATAGTCCTTAAACTAAGGAGGCAAAGAGGTCACTATGGGAGGAGCTGCTTCTCTACCATCAAAGCTCGGGCCGGCCTTAGTGTGTAGGTGGTGACTTCAATGTAGTTATAATGGCTTGGGAGAGGACGAGGGTCAACCCCAACACGGGGGAGTTGGAGGATGACTTCATAGAGGAGGCTGCCTTGATCGACGTTGGATTGGTGAATGCTCAGTTCACTCGGTCCAATATGAGGACGTCACCAACTTGTTTCAGGCTGGATAGGTTCTAGATATCAGTGGATTGGGAGGATCATTTCCCCCATGTGCAAGCATCTTGCTTGGCCAGGCCGACATCAGACCATAAACCTATTCTTTTGAAGACCAGACGCTATCAAGAGAGGAGACATGGTTTCAGATTTGAGAGGTTTTGGCTCAAGGAGGCAGACTTCATGGAGACAGTCAAGAAGGCTTGGACTGTTTAGAGACAGGATCACTTTTCCATGGCTACTTTGGTTGGGAAATTGAAGCACTTGGGCCAGGTGCTTAAAGGGTGGGGGGCCCGATAAAATCTTACCTGGCAGATTGGCTAAGGAGAGGATTCTTCAACAACTGAGGGTCTGGACTGCTTGGAGGAGGCAAGGATGTTGGATGATTCTGACATGTTGCTCAGGGACACACTCGGGGCTGAGTTTGAAGAGATCCTCATTCAGGAAGAGATCTATTGGAAGCAGAGATTAAGGGAGAAATGACTCAAAGAAGGTGACAAGAACACTGTTTATTTTCAAAGAATGGTCTCAGTGAGAAGGAGAATCAACCATATAGTCTCTATCAAAGTTGGTGCACAAACCTTTACAAGGGAGGAGGAGATTAAGGAGTATGTCAAGGACTTTTATTTTTAAGTCTTCACTGTAGAACAAATATGCAGACATGAAATTGTAGATGAGCTTCTTCCTCAGTTCTCTTAAGCAGAATGTAAGGATCTATCGAACCCCTGTACAGAGGAGGAGATCAAATTGTCTGTCTTCTCCCTGCATGTGATAAAGCACTGGGCCCTGATGGTTTCCCTATAGTTTTTTTTATAAGTGTTGGGATATTATCAAAAAGGACCTCATTCATGTTGTAGGAGAGTTTCAGGAGGGTAGGGCTCACTTGAGGGACATTAATAAAACCCTTTTGGTCCTCATCCCCGAGAAACAAGGTGCATGAGACTTCCTGGACTTTAGACCCATCAGTTTGCTGAACAGCACATACAAGATTATGACTAAATTGTTGGCCATGAGATTAGATATGGTGATTGGCAAAATGGTTAGTGGCCACCACTGTGCTTTCACCAGGGGAAGACGTGTACAGGAAAAATTTCTAATTTCTAATTGTTCATGAGTGTTTGCATGCTATAAAGATACAGAGGAAGAGGGGGTTTGTGTTGAAGCTTGATTTTGAGAAGGCATATGACAAGGTTAATTGATAGCGTCTATTGCGGACCTTGGCTAAGATGAGTTTTGATGGATTGGGTGGATCCAAGCATGCATTTCCTTACATCTTTTCTCATCCTAATTAATGGGCTGCCTACTTCATCTTTCCACAGTGACAGAGGACTTTGACAGGGAGACCTTATGTCTCCTCTTGTTTGTTCTAGTTGTACATATTTTGAGTAGGATGTGGATGAGGGTTGAAAGGACATGTTTGATTAACATCTAGGTAGGACACCATAGTTTGGCATCAACCATCTGCAGTATGCTGATGACACCAGTCGCTTCCTAGTAGATGAGGAGAGTCACTTGTATACTGTCAAGCTGATATTGGAGCTGCTACAGGTAATTAGTGGTCTGAAGGTGAATTTCAACAAAAGTCACATAGCTAGGATCAACCTGGAGGACAAGGCACTTAAGAGAGTAATATTTATATTGGGATGTTTCGTAGGAGATTTTCTTCTTTTATACGTTGGCCTACCATTGTCCCCAAGGGCTATTCATTGTAGTGATTGGCCGGTGGTAGTATAGAGATTTGAATTCAGACTAGTAGGGTGGAAGGTGAGGGGCTCCTCGTATACGGCGGGAGAATGGTGTTATGCAAATCAATGCTTGACAACCTTTTTATATACTACCTTTTTATTTTCAGAATCTCCAAAAAGATGGCCAAGAAGCTGGAGTTCATCCAAGTCAGATTCTTCTGGCACGATAGTGTTGATAGTTGCAAGAGCTGGCATGACATCTAATGGGGTAGAGTGTGCAAGAGCAAGGAAGTAGAAGGTGTGGGCATCAAGAATTTTAAAGATTTCAACGTGGCATTTCTTTGCAAATAGTTGTGGAGACTTGGAGCAGAGGACAGTGGGCTTTGGTTACAACTTGTCAGGTAGAGATACTATAGTAGGGCCATAGATTGGGACTTGACACCGACATCTCTGCACAATGTCTCATCGATTTGGAGAGGCATCCATCGGTGTTGAGACATCATCGGATTGAGTGTTCGGGTACATTTATGCAATGGATAGAGGTGCTTGTTTTAGAAGGATAGATGGTGTGGGGACTTCACATTAGAAGAATCTTTCTTAAAACTTTTATCATATTTCAGCTGCACCCACCGCATCCGTGGCCCACACTTTTGATACACATTTGCCCGTGGGTACATGGGAACCCGATTTCAAGGGGAATCTGACGTATGAGGAGATGGATCAACCGGAGGATTTTCTGTTATTCCTTCTAGACTATAATTTAGCAGAGAGCAGGGTTGACAGGTGGTGGTGGAGATGGCAGGAGGAGGGAGCCTTCTCAGTTAGGTTTGCATACTCACTCATATCTGATGAGGGCTTATGCCACCTCTTTGTTTCACAGATTTGGGCCCCCAAGAGTCCATTGAAGGTGAAGCTGTTGATATGGAGGATATCATATGGCCGCTTGTATGACAGAATTGCCCAATTCCTTCAATACATACCGACCATTTGTTGTCTATGTGGGGAGGTGGTGGGAGAAGACCTTAAGCACCTCTTCACAAGATGTTCTTTCTCCAATTAGGTTTGGGCTTAAGATCGACGACAGCGTCCACCAAACCTTCGGCCCGGTTGAGAGTGTGCAACATCTCCTCAAATGACATAAAGGGTGGAACATGAAAGGGGGTAGGATTATCTAGTGTGCAACATCTCCTCAAATGACATAAAGGGTGGAACATGAAGGGGGATAGGATTATCTAGTGGCTCATTCTTTATGCTACAATGTGGGCACTGTGGGGAGAGAAAAACAGCAAAATATTTAGAGGCGAAGCAAGAATGAGGATAGACTTGTCTCTTTGGTTTGTGAGATAATGAGTGAATGGGCAAAACATCTATGTAAAGTCGAGTCTCACAGCTCATCTCCGTTTCATTTTGTTGGGGGGCTAATTTTAGAAAAGGTTCGCTTGCTGTCATGTTTGGAGCAATCATACTTGGATTAGCACTGGGAGAGTCCTTGGGGTGCACCGGCTCTTTGTGGTGTTTTGTATAGGGATTTTTGGGTGGTGACTGACTATGCTTGTATATCCCACTTTCCTTTTACAATTAATACGTATGTGGTACCATCCACCTCTTAAAAAAATGACAGCATGTGAGATAGGGAAAGTGTCCTAGAAGATGGAGAAACCTGTAGTTGAATGGCGAGTTATGGGAGAGGGGAGGACACAAGGAGTTCCATAAAAGCTTGATAGAGAGGCAATGTTGTAGGGGAACATGTCATTGTGGAAGACTCTATGGTGGCCTTGATGCCATGCTACGGCATGGGCATAGTAATGGAAGTTCTCCAATCATCCTTGGAACAATAGCCTAATATATACGTGTTTTTAGGTGACTGCCAAGGCGGCAACATATATAAATAAACCAAAAGGACAAATAGGCAACACCAAGGCATGTATAAATCTCTAACGTGAATGTTCAAAACTCTTCATGCATGTATACGCAAGTGCCTCTTATGAAATTTGGCAGCATTGTTTTATGTTTTTTGTGCACATACCATGTATTCCATGTATTCATATTGGTTTTATTATATTCAAAATTTTAGCTGTTATATAGAAAAGGCATCGAATTATCTCAAAAAAAATATGTTTGGACAGCCATTATCTTAGTGAAGTTTGCATTAGCTTTATCAACAAGCATAGGTTTTTTATCTCCTAGTGATTTATTTTGTTCGTTTGAGCTGACACCTGGTAATATTATCAGTTGTATAGCAACCTTGTGTTCTCATGGAATGATTATGGTGCCACCAGATATCAAATTGGAGAAATTGTGTTGTTTTTAGGAAGTTTCTTCACTTTCTCTTAAAGAAATTTCCTCCTCTTCATTATCTCTTTTTAATAAAATAAAGTGTAATAGTTTCATATGTTATTCATTATGAATATATCTAAAAAAAATTTGGTTTTATATGTGCTATATGACGTGCATTATTCATTTAGGTCTACTGCTACTGAGAACTCTAGATTTGTCAGACACTGAGGTTGGAACTGCTGGACTTCATCATCTCTCAGGTTTGATTTCCATCCTCAATCTCTATGCTTGAGATGTACAAAGGAGTGTATGAACGTATTATTAAGGTTATCTTTTTGTCTTTGATGTTTCTGGATATTGGTGTTTTTCCATTTCTGGATGTGAGTTGCTTTGTTTTAGATGAAGTTTTTGGTTCGTGTGCTATTAGAAGATCAGTAAAAATGATGTGGCCAAGGATTCCATGTGTCAGCTGTTTTTTCTATTGGTTGACTTTTTGACCTTTTTCATTTTGTTTTCCCCATTTAGGAGCCAAAGGTTTCTTTAATTTACTTCTCGGCTATGTAGTCAGAGGCGTGACGTGACCGAGGCGACTAAGGGGTCACCTCATGCCTCCCTAGGCGGATGGCCTAGGTGTTTGAGGCATTTTATTAAAAATATATATATATATATATATAATTCAAAAAATATAAATATTTGTCTAAATATCACAAAAATACATGCATACAATCAAGATTTACAATAAAATTAACAACAATCAAGATTTGAGGCGAAAATACATACATACAATCAAGATTTGAGGCAAAAATACATAGGGTAAGTCAATCAAGATCTCTTGGGACCAGCCCTCCTGGGGTGAGGCGTTTGAGGCAAAAGTGAGGTGGTTTGGGGCCGCCTTGCCCTCGCCTCAAAAACCGCCTAGGCGCACTTTTGATAAGATAGCTTCTCAGTGATCTGTCTAATGAAAGCAACACCGAACCAAGTTCATGTAAACTATTCTACCTCTTTCCCTATATTTTGATTATTCAGTTGGTTCAAGACTTTCAGTTATATAAGTGACTGATCATCTTTTTGGGTTATAAGGTCCTTTGACAGAAGGTTTCCCATGTAGTCTTAACAAGTCCTATTGTCTTTTGATTTATTTCTTTCCTCTATCCTCTTGTTGAAAATTTCTCTCTCGGGCAATTACAATTGTGTGTGTTGTTTCCTTTTTTTGAGACAGAAGTATTCCTTCAATCACTTTACTTTCCACGCATTAGTTCCTATGATAGCCTTTCCAACATGTTCTTGTCAAATCCTTTTGTTTATGATTTGCCATATCTGGAAGATACAGAATAACATATGTAGTTACCCTGTTTGAACCCTCTTCAAAACCTTGAGAATTCTCTGTTCACCTTACTCTACTCAGCTAACCGGTAAAAGCATTGGTGCTATTCTCTCTTCCCCATACGTGCCATGCATTAACTCCTCTAATAGCATTTCTAACATTTTCTTGTCATATATCTTTTTGTTTAGACTTTGCCTTGTCTGGAAGTTACAGATAAACATACGTAGTAACCCAGTTTGATCCCTCTTCAAAACCCAAGTTTTGGTAAGAATTCTCTGTTCACCATATGCAGCTAATCTTGTAAAAGCAGCTGTGCTATTTTTAATATCATGTCTAGTAAATATTCTTGGGGAAGTCCTCAGTGTAGAAGTGGGATCCTCATTCTTCCACCCATGCACTATTTCTCCTTCCCTCCTCCCCTACCCCCCTCCCTCGGCCCCTAAAAAGGGTATGTTTCTTTCTCTACTGCTTCCATCTTGTTCGTGCTATCTCTCATTCCCATTCTGTGCTTTGAGATATCTAGAACATGCATAAGGTCATCCACTAGCATGATGGAGGTCTGGAGGTGACGTCAAGCATGTTCTTGTGCTTGCTGTAGTTGGAGGTGGAACAAATGGACGTTTTTGATATTATTTATAGATCATAAGGAGTTAAAGGCCGTCATGGCAATCACTTCTTAATTAATCAGGACCCCCCTGGCATCCTAATTTTCTTTTTATTTCGATCTGAAAACTGGGTCTGCTGGGCTACCATTTCCACTTGCCTTGATGATGTTTTCCATAAGCATTAGTACATTGAAGTAACCATTCAAAGGTCAGCCACAGTTTTCCCACTTACAGGGAGGGGAATGTGTTTCCAGACTTCCTTCAGCGAGGCCTACGATAACTGTTACTACCATCCCCCTGGTAATGGTCAAATACTTTGCAATAGCTTCCCTCTTTCTAAAGCAACCTTCACTTTCCTTACCCTGTCCCCACTCTATGTACTCAGAGGCACCTAAGGTGATCAAGGGGTCACCTTAGCCTCAAACGCCTAGGTGATGGCCTAGGCATTTGAGGTGACATTTTTTAAAGTTATTAAATAAAACCACTATGTAATATATATCATTAAATATGTCAACAACACATGCATAAAATCAATTAGATTTGTAAATCCATCCATTTAGATGTGAGAAATAAATTAAGAACATATCAAATTCACATAGACCCAGCCTTGCATTGTGGATTGACCTACATGGTGAGGTTGGGGGGTGTCAAAGGGGCAGCACCCCTCTTGTTGGGGGGTTGAAAGGGGGGCGGAGCCCCACCTGGCTGAAATTTCTTATAGGAATGTGCTGGGCAGCCCAAGTGAGCTTGGCTCAAAGGCCTCTGCGGCCACAGCCAGCTCGCCTAGGCGAGATGGGCTGCAAGCAATGAGAATTATGTGCGCCTCGCCTCACCTCATCACCTAGGCGAGCACCTCAAGCACCTTTGGTAACATAACCTTCACTGTGTTGAAGATGTTGGTGCTTTGTTTGATATTCAGGGGAATGTCATTGGGGAACAAGCCTTCTCGTTGGTTTATTTTCAAGCATGGTTATTCTGTTTCTTCTGATGTAAATCTTTGTTGGCTTATTGTATCTCTTTCAGTCCATGTTGAAAATAAGATAATGAAACTAGCACTGTCAGCTGATTTCTTTCAAATCCAGCCAAGCCCGATGTGGATCTAGACTTCTTGAGAGCCTCAGTCCTTGGGCCCTTCTCCTCTCATAAGTCTTCAATGCAGGAGTCCTTTATTACCTTTCAAAACTGAGGAACAATTATCTTTCAAAACCAGTATGTCTGCAACTGGAGGCAATGAGTGAGACGTGAATTGGTCCACAGCACTGTGATTGATGAGGCAAGAGTTGTGTCTTAAGGTAGTTCGGTAGGTGAGTTTCTGCATAGGCTGTGGGTGGAGCTAAATTTATAAATGTTTTATTCTTTTATTTCATACATCATTTTTTGTATTCATACTAAATTTTCTTAATCCTTTTGGTACTTGTTAGCTAGAATTATATACATTTAATATCTTGACAACTGCCATCATGGTTGTTTAAATAGCATCATGCAACAGTGGCATACACAGAACAATTGAGCTATTTAGAATGCTTAAACTCACATTTTAATTTGTTTGCTTCATTTATAGTCTTTCTCTCTCCTTTCCTGCCATGGTTTATTGGTGGAAGTGAGCTGATGGTGACTTCTTTAATTCATTACTTGGACATGGTAGTAGGTTCTGTTGTGAAAGTGTCAGTTCATAGTGTCTTGGGGAAAATCAGTAGGGAACGTGGAACCCGTGTCCTAGGGTCTATGGAAGGTTGACCATACTCACTATGAAGAATTTAATCGTGGAATCAGTTAGTCTTGTTCCACATTCAAGGTATATTATTCACTTGTTTCTGAATCTGTGCGTGCTTCTTCTTTGTCCAACTCTCTCTATTGATTGTGGAGACTATTTTGTTAGGACATCAGCCATGTTAAGTTCCTAGACTCAATGGCTTGAGCCCCTATTTTGGTGTAGGTAAGTCTCACCGAATGTATTTTTTGGGATATCATTCATAGTGAAATTCCTATTATTTGCATTGAGAAGTGAGATTGACTGAAAGCGTGATTTAGATGTTTGCAGTGTTGATTACTTGCTTATCTCATTTAGGCATTGTGACCTTATGGTAGATGTTGGAAAGTTGCAAGGATCTTTGTGAACTAGAATGGAAACCAGAAACTCCATTTTGTTTCTTGCATAAATGCATATTGATTATGAGGGAATATTTTTTTACATGATTGAACCATAGAAATTTTGATTTCTTTGGCTGTATGTTGTCTAAATGACCCGATGTATTAGATGAGTGTGCATAGTCTGGCAACAATAGCAATATAATCCTTGACTGATCTATTTTCTCCTTTTGTAGGTCTTGTTAACCTTGAGAATTTGAATCTCGCATTTACACTCGTCTCTGATAGTGGTCTACGGAAGTTATCTGGACTTACATCTCTTAAATCTCTAAATCTCGATGCTCGTCAAATTACAGATGCAGGAATTTCTTCTCTTACAAGTATGTAATTCTGCAAGCCCATTGGGTTTCATCTTTGTTGTGTTTCATTACTCCTAATCTTGATGCATATGAATGAGGTGCTAAGACTTGTTAAGTAGATCTCAATTTTGTGTGAACTCCCTTCTCCCAAAACTTATATCCTTTTAGATACTGTACCATACAATTCTCTAACCTATATGATCTAACTTTCACTTGGATCGACTTGGTTGTGGTATGAATCAAGGACACAACTATTCACACATACTTTTTTGGGATATTTCTCAAAGGAAAAGTATTTTTTGAAAAAAATTGTAGAGCGGTAAGAGCTCTCTCTCTAACGGGTTCTAGAGAGAGAAGCTTCGTGGACATTCGATGCGGGTCGGTTTTCGGGGATCGCCCCGGGACCCCCCGGTGGGTCTGGGGCCGCCTGCCCTCAAGCGGCAGACTTTGGGGAGTTGTCTTGGCTCCGGTGTGCTTCTAGTGTGGTTGCCGTGGGCACCTTCGGAAGTTCTACCACTTTCCAGTGACAGGGCATACTCATCAGCCGCAATTGGAGCTATTGTGCATTGGCGGTCGAGAGACCCCCCAGGCGATCCTTCGTTGAGGCCGAAAGGGTATCCCGGCGGGATGCGGGCGCAGGAGGCTGCCTGGAGGCCGAGTGCTCTGATCTGTTGGGAGCCAGGGGCAGTTCCCACGGATCTTCTCCATGCGCGGATGGCTTGGCTGCAGCAGTGCGTCTGGGTGGCGTCGATTTGTGGGGCGGCGGATGCGGAGAAGGTGCAACTATGTGAATGTTGATAGGAGGAGGTGGTGGTTCATGGGAGATCCGACAGGTTGCGAGGTCGGGCTTTCTGGCGGTTAGCCAACAGGAGGAAGCAGCGGCAGTGGCGGAGTTTAGTTTCATTGCGGCAGATGGGGTCCTGCACATCCTCCCTTGGACGATAGGTTGAGGTGCTTTCCCTAACCAGGAGGAGTTCACTGTGCGCGTCAGGCTAGAGGGGACCCCCCTCATCCTCTACGATGAGGCTTCAATTTTTTGGTCAAAAGCTTTGGTGGGATGGTCGTTGGGAGCCTCCAACTAGCTCCAGTGGGAGGTCGCACGATGGTGGATGCCTCCATCCGGGTATGTGGAAAGGGAGAGCTCTCGGAGGTCATCTCGTTTACCATCGTCGGGACGTCATTTGTGGTTCTGCTCAAGGTGCAGACAGTTGAATGCGTGGCAACGGCGGTAGATCTACGGTGTCAGAGGGGACGCCATCGAGAGGAAGAGGAGCAGGGTTTTCGAATTTCAAACTCCTTGTCGGTTCGTGCGAATTCTCAGCAGGTTGGCCTGGTTAGGACTGGACTGGACATGGTTTACAGTGCGATGGGCCCGGTTCACGCTTCCGGGCACAATTTGCCTGAATCCGGACCCGCTTCTAGTATCGCGCCTACGCCAACTGCTATTGGCTGCCCTTTCTGCCCCTTAGGGCTTCCTTTGCCAGCGGAAGGCCTGCAACGTAGGTAGAGGGATGATGGCAGGGACTCCGCCTCTGTCTCTGACGCTGGCTATCTCCGACTGGCGATTCCTGTGTAGGTGATCCAAAAGGCAGTTGCGGCAGGGAAGGGAACCTATGCAGAACCTCTTGCAGGTTCTTCGTTTGTTCCGGCAGTCCAGCAGGGGGTGCGGAGCGAGTAGTGCAGACGGTGTCACGGGTCAACCTTTTACCCCGAGCAGTCTTGCGGGGGCAACTGGGGGTGCCGGTGAAGATCAGGGGGAGGGGTCGGTGGTGGCCAAGCTGTAGGTGGAGGCTCCGATCACCGCTGCGTCTCTCTTTGTAGGTGTCGAACCCCCCTAATCCCCATCTCTAAGTTTCAGGGGGTGGAAGGGCAGGGCGGGGTTGGCGACGCGGTCCTTCGGGGGCACTCCTTCAGCCTGCAGCCATGGGCCCTCCATTCCAGCCTAAGGTAGGTCGACAAGGGCCCCTGCATCGGCTGCCTACGAGGAGCATGTGCAGTCGATGCTTGGCTCGTCAGCGAAAGGCTCAGTCGAGGATGAGGCAGAAGCAGTGCAAGGTAGAGGCCGTCTCTCCGGCTATCAGTTTAGGCCAACCGAGTAGCCTTATTCCTGGATGGCAGTATCGGCCGAAACCGATATGTTTCGGCAAAAACGTATCGGTTTCGGCTTATAAAGCCTATACCGAAATGGAAACGGGCCTTGTCACTGTAGCAAGTCCGATACCAATAAAAATTAATTTTTTAATGGTTTCGGACCGAAACCGTCCGATTTCGGTCCGAAATCGACCGAAATCGGACCGAAACTGTCCGATTTCGGCCGAAACCGGACCTGCTCAATAATATTTTTACCTTTTCTGACTGTTTTGAACCTGTTTCGGCCGAAATCGATATATATCGGTTTCGGTACCGGCCGAAACCGGTACCGAAACCTATACTGCCATCCTTGGCTTTATTCTTGACGTTGTTAGTGTACCCTTCAAGTCGGAGGTAGCAAGGTCAGATGGTGACAGTTGCAGTGGTGGCAGGTTGGGGGGGGGGGCACCCCTCAGGTCTCTGTCTATCCTCTCGAATTTGAACGATGAGAAGTCTGGGCAGTCTCTTCTGGGTATGGAAACAGGGGATGCGATTGGACATGCGAAAGAGGCTTTAGATGGAAAGATCCCGGTGCCAGAGGGTCCACCACGGGAACGTTGGGATTCTAATGGGGTTGGTGGCCAGCGGTTGGCTTTGCCTCTCCCACCTCTTGTATCATAGTCAGAGGGAGTGGAGCTCCCATTAGCACAACTTCATTCTGGTCAGGTTGAGGGTGACCTATTGGCGGAGGTGGGAATTGTGGTGGATTCTCCTCGGGAGGTGGGGTGTTTGTTGGGGGAAGGATAAAGGGGTCTTGGTAAAGAGGAAGTGAAGGAAATCTTAGCTAGGGTGGAAAGTTTCATGGGGGAGCATGCCAGAGAGGTGTCTAGTCTGATTGGAGTGGCCTCTGCAGGGGTAGATAAGGATGTGAGGTCTGTCTTTTGCAGAGTCCAGAAGAGATGGCAAGTAGATATAACTAGGAAGGCTAAGACAGGAAGAACTAATAGAAGAGAGAGAGAAGTGGATATGTAGGATCCCACAAAGAGCTAGGTGAAGGGAGAGGGGTTGTGCTTATAGAATTTTAGGAGGGTGGTTTGCATTGCTGTTGGTGGGGAGGGTGAGGGTGAGATGTGGTGTTGGCGGTTGGCCGGGGGAAGGTTTTTGGTGCGTGGGTCTGCTGCATAGCTTGTTCGGATATTGTTTGACTCTGGCGGTCCTTTTTACTGTGTGGGGGTCAGTGTTGGTGGGCAGGTTTTTTGGTTTTCTTTTCTTTTCTATTTGCTCCCGGGCCAGTGCGCTTCCTGCCGCTTCTTGTAATTGGGGGCTTTTTGGGAGCACTCCCTCATTACTTGTATATTCTTTCTTTTGCTCTTATAATATGTGGTACTATCCACTTTCAAAAAAAAGGAAAAGTATTTTTGAGGGAGGAAAAGTATTTTTGAGGGAGTGGTTGGTTGCACAGGCATCTTTTTTTACTTTTCAGCAACTTCCTGTTTATTGGACTACCTCATCTGGGACATAGAAATCTCTAAAACTGAAATTGCGACATGAAAAGACTCCTATTCCATTCAGATCCAGCCAACTGAAGGACTTGATGAGACACTTATAAAAGTTTAATCTGATATGACCCAGCAAATGCAAGCACAGGTGCCTGACTCCTACATGATATTGTTGTGGAGCTCCTATTGACAAAATGGGAATTTGGGTTTGCTTTAAACTTCTGTTGTATAATCAGTTATAAATGACACTTAAAAAAAATCAGTTATAAATGACACTTGGTGATCAATTTCCAATTACATGCTGAAACATTGTCTAGTTTGTCTAAAGCTTTTAGAATGCCAGGAACTTATCATTGTCTTGGGTGTTTTTGTCTACATAGGTGTATAACTGTGTATGTCATATTTAACAATATCTGAATTATTTTGTTTTTTATATTTTCTTAATAAATTGTCATCTCAAATGCATAGGCCATCGTCCAGGTGTCTCAGGCTAAGGTGACACCTTGGTTGCCTCACACATCTTAGTTGCCTCGCATCTCTGACTACATAGATAATGGTAAGAATAAGGGAAAAGCAATGGGAGTAGTATGGCTTAAAAAAACGGCCGGTTCGACTGGAATTGGGTGAACTAGACCGGAGCTGCCCCGGACTGGTCTGGTTCCAGTGACTGGTCTTTGGTCACAACCCACCGGTTTTGGCCAAATCAGGCTTGGGAACCAGAACCAGCCCAAACTGGCCTGATTCCTAAAACCGGTTTTTTAGACCTTGAATGGGAGGCTACTCTATAATTTTAGGCTATTGACATTTCATCATATGTTACTATAGTGAATCTAGTGATCTCTCTCTGCACATGGTTTGCAGAATTGGACGATTCAGATGGAGATTGGCCAATACCAATCAGATTTCATTGTGGGAAATCCGATCCCTATTTTAGTTAGAAATAATCATATGTTACTATAGTGAATCTAGTGATCTCTCTCTGCACATGGTTTGCAGAATTGGACGATTCAGATGGAGATTGGCCAATACCAATCAGATTTCATTGTGGGAAATCCGATCCCTATTTTAGTTAGAAAAAGGGAAGAGAAATTGTTCACCTCATATCGGCAGAAATTGGTCAGATGTTGGCCAATCAAGATGATCTTGAGCTAATCCATCCTGATCTGGATTGGATTAGGCCCGTCTGAACTCAGGACCTGTTCTGATTCTGCAATCCTTGCCGTGACTGGCAGTACAATGCATACACAACAGCCACGCAGTATGACCTTTGTTTCTCCTCATTCTTTTTCTTTTTCTCTGCATATTGATTTTCTCTCTCTACATTCCAGCATGTTGGGATGGCGCAGGGGTTCTTATTGAAACAAGGCTTTGTGAAATTTCTTGCATGCCTTCTCTGCAATTGTGTTGATATCATGTATATCTGCAAATTGTTTCTATGAAATGACTGCACTTGCCTTCAAATTCCGTAGATCTCCTTTTCAATCTTCTGCTATGAATGCAATAAAACTTTGACATAACACTGATTCAGGTCTTACTGGCATAACTCATCTTGATCTTTTTGGAGCTCGTGTCACAGACTTTGGGATGAACTACTTTCGACGTAGGTGAAATGAATCTAAAGTCTTCCTCGTCATATTTCCTTGTTAAATATTTGTGATCGTTGCTTGTGCTTCATATGCTGAAATGCCTATTTTTCTCTTGTTAGACATTATCGGTTCAATTATTCTGTTTGATATTGATTCAGATTTATGCCTATTCTTGTATATACTATTATCTACTGTGGTGCCGTTGGCAAAACATATTTGAATGTTTTATGTTTATTTCTCTATTTTCTTAGTCAATAAATAAGTTTTGAAAGCAGTTGAGCACTTTCTTGGGATAACGATAAATAGACGCCTTCAATGTTCTAAGTGAATTATTTTGTCTGTGATTATGTGCTTCATGGTATCATTGATCATCCTTTCCCATTCCACACAGGTTTTTGAGACTGAGATAGAGCTGATTTGAGACAAGGTGAAACTTGAGAAATTGGATCGGAGAGCTCCATCCTCTATTTTAAGTTAATTTATGACTACATTTATATTAAAATTTTCAAGGGTTTGCCCATCTTCTATTGCCAAATGCTGCCTTAAATTCTAATTTAGCATGACCAGCTGCTTCTCTCATCAATTTTTATTTTATTTTCCTTTTCCTTTTTCTGATTTCTCCTTCTCACTTTCTTTCATTCTCACAGTTTAAGTTAACTATAGAATGGATCAGTCTTCTTAGAATCCTCTGGATATTCTTTTTTCCAAGCCATGATGACCTAACGTCCTGCTTTGTCAAAAATTTGTTGTTGAGATAGAAAAAGCTGCTCCTTTGTGCATTGCAATTACAAAAGGGGTTCCATCATTAAGGCCGTATTTGGCACTGCTTCTACTTGGAAGCATTTTTAGGCTTCCATAAGTTTGAGCCCGGATATTTTTGGGGAAGGGTGGTAGGCCCTGGAATCTATTTATGCTGTTTTGGGGCGGTTTTTGGCTCCCAACCAAGAGCTTCGAAGTGTAGCTTCTTCTAGATGGGAACAAAATGGGGTTGTTAGGAAAGGTTTGACTTTTGTAACCACCCAAAACTAGTTATAACCAACCTCAACTTGCATATTTTGTGTTGAAAATGGAAGCCAGAAATGGCTTTCAACTAAAAGCTTTGCTGACCATGCCCTAAATGAAAGAATGGTTGCTTTAGTGTCCTTAAACTGCCATCAAGGATCCTCAGTAGTCACCCTATATTGTTTATGGAATGTGGGGAGTCATATGTGGTGCCACATCTATGCAAGCCGAGCATCCACCTCTGCCTCATTATGTTAAATGAGTTGCCGTTTTACCGCTCTGTCATAAAGCTGATGTGCTTATTAGGGGGTGGTCTAGTACTTGGAAATAAGAGCAGGAACAGGAGGGGTGGATGGAACAAGGACTTCATAGATTAATTTCCCTTTGGGCAGGGCCAATGGTAGAATGCTTCTTAAGCCTTAATACATGTGTGCTTAATGCATGAGAAAATATATTAATTGAAGAAAGCCAGGTACAAGGTATTTTGTGAATCCCATGCTTTGACCATTTACTAGATTTCTGTGCTCGCCTAGATGAGACCCTCCCTGCGGAAACTTTACCCTAACTTGCTTGGCTTCATATTCCAGCGAGGTTGCCAGTTTGCTCCAGCAGTAAAATTTCCATTGCCATTCCTCTTTTTAAATTCACCATAGATAATATTTGTTGACGAAGACTATTTGGGGTTTTTCCTTTTCAATTTTTCATGTTCCATCCCAGTCAAACAATGAAAACAAGGGACATAAGTGAGAAAGAAAGCCAAAGACATAGATGAAGTAACCTTGTCACCTAGGAACCTGCGTAAATTAAACCATTTACCACATGGTACAATATGCACTTTCTTCATGAATGCATAATTTTCACGTTAAATAAATGTGATAATGGAAACGATTCAAGTAATTTGCGATTGATGCATTTGTGAGTCTTCATGAAGTGTATATAGTGATGCATGAACCAGAACTTAGAACTTACTGTATCACTTGTTGCATGTGCACATAGACTTCAAAAACTTGCAGTCTCTTGAGGTATGCGGAGGATCCGTCACCGATGCTGGCGTGAAGAACATCAAGGAGCTAACGTCATTGACCCACTTGAATCTGTCACAGAATTCCAGCCTTACAGATAAAACTCTAGAATTGATTTCAGGTATTCATTATTTTCCTGTTTGGCTTTGGATCCGAACATTATTTTTGGTTCAGTATTCTCTCAATACTCACATCGCCGTACAGGGTTAACCGGGCTTGTCTCCCTGAATCTATCGAGTACCCACATAACCAATGCTGGACTCCAGAATTTGAAACCTCTGAAGAACCTTAGGTCGCTGCATCTGGACTCCTGCAGAGTGACTGGCTCCGAGATAAAGAAGCTGCAATTGGCTGCTCTTCCAAACCTGGTAAGCATTAGACCGGAGTAGATCTGGAGATCCAAGTCTGTAAATAGTTTACTGGGATGCATCGCCGTTGACACGCCGACACCGGTAGCAAGGGATCCCTGTTAAGATATATAAAAGAAAATAAAACTGTACATATGGTGACTTTGGTTGGTGCTCGTGTGCCGGCATCTATTGTAAATATGGCACAAGAAGCACAAGCTAGCTGGTTAATTGCTGCATGTGAAGCATCTTTCATTGCATGAAACCAATGCTAAATGAAAGTGTAGATGTGCTTCCTCTGCATGGTCTGCAATGCTGTACAGGTAACTTTATAGTATGTATAAGATGTGAAGTCATGTTAATATTTATCATCATTTATTGGGTCAAAACATTCCACTATGCATTAGGATAAGAGGAGGATTAAAGAAGTTCAACGTTCCATTACCTTTTAGGATTAGGTGGTGCCCAATCAAGGTACAAGGATCATACGCTGTTGGTGGCCAATGTTTAGCTGTGCTTGTGGTCTGGAAGAGACCAAAATCATACAAAGTTTCTGTAAGGGCTTATCACTCAGTTGAAACTTATTTTTTTCGTACACTTAACTGATGCGACGTTGAATTGGGGTATTAGTTTTTAATATAACATCAATTCTGATATGTTTTGAGTAAAAATATTACTGATGTAATTGATAATGGAATGGAGAGGTAGGGTTGAGGAAGAGAAGGCGGTGGGTGGGGGTCATAGATATTCTTGTAACTTATTATTATATTTTCAGTGATGAAGTTTGCTATTAAATTTGTTATCACACTTATGATACATGGAGATATCAAAATTGGTAGGAGATGCCCGAGTACCTACCATCGACTGCCACGAGTACCTACTGATAAAAGCATTAAGGTTAAGGTACCTTAATCGTTCTATTACTTGAATTAGCGGATTGGAAATTTAGAAATAAATATGCAACGGCAACAGACAAAGGCAAAGTTGTTCTTTATGCTAATCCTCTCGTTTTCCAATAATTTGTTTTTGGCTGTATGCACCGGTGAATAATTGCCGCCGCTTTCATTTCCTGCGTCCCCAATTATGTGTTGACATCCAACATCTATTCGTGTAATAAAAGCGAGCGCAAACTGCAGTTTTTTGTTGTTGTTGTTGGGTATTGATAGCGTACGCAATTAGCACGAGTATCACTATTTCACACATTCAATACTCAAATTTTGATTCCGACAATGCACGTTAAAGAAAAAGAAATAGATGATGGTTCTGTTCGGGAATATTAATATGAAAATTTAGTATTTGGAGTTGCTAGAGTGAGGTTGAGACAGGACCCCCCGCTGGCAGTGTGCCAATAAACATGCCGATTGCTATTAATTAAGACCAAGAGGCTGAACAAGAAACCAATAAAAAAATATTGATGGCTATGAAGATCTCATTTGGGTACAAAACCTAGTAACTGGATTAATTGTATGCTCGGCCCTTTATTTATATTTTTATCTTTAAGACTCTTCTATCGATCTTTCCCACGTCCTAAAGCAACAACCTTAGTCAGGTCTATGACCCCACTCACAAAGAAAGGAGAGAAGAAAAGGGAAATGGTTGACCAGCTTAAGATTGTTGTAATTTTAAGGGTTTTTTTCACATGAAAATCATTGTCAGAGGTTAACTCGGAAATAAATCATTTGTAGAAATATATTAGCAGATATATCACCGTGTTAATATTAATTATGTAAACATGTCATATTTATTTATATACGTATCACTTCTTTTTACTAATAATTTGTAAAAAATTACACTTAAATAATATTTATGCACTATTTGAATTAATCGAGCGATACGTCTGTTAATATATTTCTAAAAATAATTTTATTATAAATTCACCTCTAACAATAATTTTCACGTAAAAATCTCTAATTTTAACCTGTAAGGATAAGTTTTCTTTTCGCCTATTGAATATGCTCGTGAACGCAGAAAGTCAAAGTATGCAGATGACGGTACAAAACGGAAGCTTAAACGTGACATACACATACGTAACATTTGAATGTTTACTAATTTATTAAAGTAGATTATCCAATGTTAGTTATAGTTTAAGGGAACAATATTTTCTTAAGTAATCTGAGAATAATTATACACAATGAAAGTGCCGTTTGAAAGTCGACCCTTTGGCGCAATGTTATTAGAACCGGACTGGTGTCTGAACCGGACAATGAGTTGATTCGGTTCGAACCGATTTGACCGTTGGTTCGAACCGGTTTGAACCGTGATGTCATTATAATATTAATATATAGTCCGACCCGATTCTATAACCTAATACAATAAGAAATAACTCAAATAAGATATAGTGATCAAAATAAATAAACATACATGTATATAGAGAATAACTTGTAACTACTTGTTGGAAATAGAGCCTTTATGTTGATTCAAATATCTTCATTTATATGTTGAAAATAGAGTCTTTATGTTTAGTCCCATATTGGAAGTTAGAATGACTTACTTGACTTTATATGTTGGAGAGCTCACCCTCGGGTCAGGACCCAAGGGGCATAAGATGTGGGCTTGAGTTGTGTGTCGAATTAAATGGTTTAATCGAATATAAGTAAATAATATATTTATTTATTTATTTACGGCGCACCGGGCCGGAGCCCGGCCCAGGCCGGGTTGAGTTAAGTTGATGGGGCGGGTACCTAATTTATTATTTTTTTTTGCGGGGGAATAGTGTCGAACCGGCCCGAACCGGTTCAACGGTCGAACCGCGGTTCGGACGATTTTACGGGGACGGGTACCTATTTATTTTTTATTTTTTTTTTTGCAGGAGAATATGGTCGAACCGGCCCGAATCGATTCAACGGTCGAACCACGGTTCGGACGGTTTTTTGCCATTTGACCGGACCGGGTCTAATCGGATAAGTTTCTGGACCGGTTCACGGTCGAACCGGTCCAAAAGTTTTGGGTTAAAAATATAAGAACATTAATAGTATAATTTAGAATCTAATACTAAGCTAATGAATGTTATTTTTTTAAAGTATATACATGTGTGTGTGCGCGCGCGCGTGCTCTTCGCACGTTCTAACCTTTAGAATTAATTTTTATTACTTTTGCATATAGAAAAATTAATATCTATGCTCAAATTGTACAAATATATGAAGAGAAAAATGAAAGTGACCGAAACTACAATTCATAACATCGACATTTGACACCATGCACCGTTAATGCTATTTTAAAAAATACATAAGGAGATATATAAAGTACAAGTAAGAAGCTAAAAAATATTGTTCAAATATATAGTGATAAAGCATGTACCAAAAGAAATATACAATTTTTGACGTTGAAAATTTCTCCTGACATGATTCTATGGCTAAGCTAATATTCACAATAGGTAAAACCTAGGATCTCATAAGTGAAGATCATTACTCACCCCTTCAAGATTTGAAGATACTGTTCTAAATAGAAGATAATTAATTAATTACCTATGGCACGGTGAAAATGTTAATTTATAATCAAGTTTTAATCAATACAGGTTCTTTCTTATAGAGTGTTTGGTTATTATTTTTTCTCTTTTTTCTCTCAAATTTAAGAATAAGAAAAAAAGACTCTCTAATTCTGTTTGGTGTTCCTTTCCTAAATTTTAAGGAGAGAATCTCATCACATTATAATCTATTTCAAAAAAAAATAACTCTCTACTAATTTTTTTTTGAGATTACTCTCTCGTCGCTCTCGTCCCTCCCCTACGCGTCCCCCCTCCCCTCCTCCCTCCCCTACGGCATCCCCCTCCCCCCTTCCGGTGTCCCCTCCCCTGCGACCGGCGTCCCCCCTCACCCTCTCCCCCGCGGCGTCCCCCCTCGCCCCTTCCGGCGTCCCCTCCCCCCCTCCCCCGCGGCGTCCCCCTCCCTCCCTACGCGACCGGCGTCCCCCCTCCCCATCTCCCCCTCGGCGTCCCCCATCCCCCTCCCCTCTCTCCGGCGTCCCCGTCCACCCTCCCCCCCGTCCCCTCTCCCCGGCGTCCCTCGTCCACCCTCCCCGACGTCCCCCTCCCCCGTCCCATTCTCTCTCACCCTCCCCTGCATCCCACTCCCGTCCTCGATGTCACCCTCCCCGCACAGGAGACCACCCTGGGGCACTCGTTCTCTAGCTACTTCTTGGCATGATCGATCACGTCGAAGCCGCGCAACCCCTGGTGGCTGAACGTCTTGTTCTCCTCCTTCCCGTCGGGCCTGTTGATCAGTATGGAACCATCGCATCCCTGCCACGGTACATGCATGTAGAATGAATAACCTCAGCATGCGTTGTGGAAGAAGAAGAAGAAGGGGGCGGTGGGGGAGGCGAGAAAGAGGACTTGAACGATGCAGTCGTGGAAGTGGAGCCTGAGCAGGGTCGTGACGTTCGTGGGGTCATTGGCCCCCGTGCATGCTGCCTATTTCTCCCTCACCCTCTCCTGCCATCCCGTTCTCGCGTCTCATAAATTTGTATGTCAAACAAGTCTTCACAAATTTTAAAAATTAAGACACATATGTCAAACATAAACGGTCAATTTGAATCAATTTTAAAATTTAAGTCAAAAATTGACACAACATAATTTTTTAGATAGAAATAATTTTTTTTAAAAAAATTATTCCCATACACTCTATTATGCTTATTTACTCAGGTAAAAGATGTGATATGTACCATCAACTTGTTTAATAAGTTAATATATTTCCATAGTGATGCTCATTAAAGCTATTTACCATCTATTTGGCAAAGTGCAACCGGACATTTAATTTGCTATTATTTCATGACCACATACAAATTTAGTCACAAATTTGGCTTCACAAATATTCACGTCAAGAGCAAGTATATATAAGACATGCATGGATATCACAAAGGATTTTAATTTTACAATGCGTCAGCACAATTTCTTTTGGTTCTCCTTCACCTTCTCTCCTCTTATAGTAGTCACATTTTCAGATATAATGAAATGGAAAACGAATTTTCCAAGTTTTATGACAAAACATTATATGGTTACGTAAACAATCAACTGGTATATATTCCGATAATTAGATGGATGGATAAGTAGAACATTCAATCGAGGCATCTACCGCAACGAAGTAAGTTCTAATCTTAAACGAAATAGTAACTGTAGCTTAACTAACAAAAAAATAAAGTTTATTTGCTAGTATAAGACTGGAGAGGGGAAGATTCGCGACTCACTTTACGCGCGACTCGAATAGCCCATCGAGGTCTGTTTGGCCCAACAAATGACAGTCCCTGCAAGGCCCACTTACTCTGAGGCCTCCTTTGCCAAGGGCCTGCGTCGCCCATCAAGCCTTAGCTCGCCATCTTATCAGTCGGCCCCCCTCACGCTCGGGGAAAGCCTACATCTCCTATCGAGCGATCCCAAGGTCGAAAGGATGCCCCCGACGAAGGAGAGGAGTGCCCCCTCTTATCCTCTATGGATTAGCTCGGCATCAAGACTCCTTAGCAGACTAGGGCGAAGTCCTCACTGTTGGCTCCTATCTAAGCGGAAGTTACGCTGTTATCTAGGAACGGAGACTCAAGGGATAAGGAAAAGATGAGAGTCCTTGACCGAGAAGAGTTCCTCACATGGACGCAGCGTCCGCCAGGCCCCATGCCTCCTCTACCATGGCGATGGAGCCCGTGGCTATATAAATTCAAGGAACTCCTCCGGAAAGGTAAGCCCACTCTTAGCCACTTCAACTGATGAAGAGCAATCTCGTGTCTCTCTTCTCTCCTGCCTCCCTTCGCATATCGCTTCTACCACTCGCTGACTTAAGCATAAGAGGATTTTTCCCGAGGTTATAACCCTAGACTCTCTGATCGTCTTCTTCCCTCTGGAGTGCCTCTCTCACGTAATCGTCCTACATCGGACGGCTCAAGACTTGGTGCGAGATCTTACCTCTTCAAAGACTATCAAATAATTAGGGAGCAATGAAACAACCTTGAGTAACATATTTTCTCTTTTGCATTAGCATTAGAGCCTACTAAGAAATGTAATAAATTATGATCTAAAACCTAACCGCTAAAGTTAAATTAGTACGTCTCCTAAGTAAAAAAAAAAATCTTATGTAAATACAAAAGTTAAGGTCAAGCATTCAATTGTATTATTGTAATATTCTATGATGGTTTTTCTCCCTACAAATAACTTAATTGTTACATGGGATACACACTTATCATTGGAGAACATATTATGTGTTGTTGTAGTAAATATAAAAGTAATTTAAGATTACTCATTTTAAGTTTCTCTTCAAGTTCAAAAATCATGTTTTGGCTTAGAAAATAGGTATTTTTTCTGTATGCTTTTAGGGGAGAGAAGTAAGTAATCAATGCAAAAAATCAAAAGAAAATTGAATATATTACTCTCTAAAATTAAAGTTATTCACAGTCTTTAATGTGCCACTCTCTAAAATTAATGTTATTCACAATCTTTACAATACTTTGGTAAAAATTCAAGTTACTTGAAAAAAAATATATTAATAGGTTCAATTTTGAAAGTAAGTTAAAGTTTAGATTTTTATAATGATAAGCTAACAACATGACTTTTAAGCATATAACACAAAATCCATTTTAAAATGGAAAACTCATTGTTGCGTAAGGCAAATAAGAAAATATCATCTTGACTTAGTTCAATATAAACAAAATATAGATTAGAATAAAAACTATTGTTTACATCAATCAAAAATGAATTAATTAATAACTCAACTCAATTCAAAAATTGTTGGCTCCCTTCGAGTTCTCTGTGATTGCATGTACCCCGCAAGGTTGCCCCATTTTCAAGATATCGGAGAACATATATTTGCAAGATGGAAGTTTAACAAGGATTTCATCCTCGGCGCCCTTGATCCAAGACACTTGCTCTTTGAGTTATGAAGATTATTTGCTGTTGTTACTTCATGAATCCTTATTTATCCAGGGCCGCTTGTTCAAATTCTTCAAATGGTTGATAGACTTCTCCCTGTCTACGGCTGATTCTATACGGTTGCCACGGTGTGGGCTGAAATTCCTGGTCTGCCCACAAATTTCTATCAGGAGTCGCTACTTTTCAACAATTGCCGATAATCTTGGACCAATGTTGAAGATCGACCACAACACCTTAAACCTTACTAATACTACTGCAACAAGAGTGTGCGTGGAATTGGATGACTCGAAGCCCCCTCATAGTCTTTTTATATAATTTGATTTCCCAGGTGGAGGAGGACGTCAATCGGTTGTCTTCCTTAATCGCCCTCTGTTTTGCTATGTCTATCCTCATTTAGGGCATGCCAAGGTGTCACGCCCCGACGCGGAAAATCGAGGACGCGACGAGTCGTAAACACGCCTGTCGATTAGAGCATGTACAATTTTATTTTTAAAGTCAGAAATGAATGAGAAAATGATACATTTATTCCATCAAAATGAAGTTTACATCACTAATTCATAAGTCATAAAGGCAAATTATAACTTCCAATCCCAAAGTACATCATTCTTGTAAAAATACAAATGATCTACATAAACCTAGGTAAAAAGGAAAACACTCTTTCACTATTGTCCATTCCCTTGTTCAATGTCATTTTCTGCAACAATTAACCGAAAACGTAGGGTGAGCAATAAGCTCAGTAGGATTTTATATCTCTAAGAACCAGGCAATCTTGAAGTTTTTAACATGTTGAACCATTTTCCAAGTTGAATAGGGAAATGTTAAATCATGAAATTCGAGTAGAATTTTGTATAAGGAATTTCAAGTAACAAAAAGATAACAAGATATCAAGGGAAGCTTTCAAATAATAATCTTTGAACAAGTAAAAAATTTCACGAATTTGGCCATTTCACGCAAGTCAAGTAATTCATGTAATTTTTCAAGTAGTCATGCAAACAAGTAAACAAGTACGAGTAGTGGAATGCCGTATCAAGTAAATCTATCATGCACTTCGGTGCAATGCCACACCGTTGGTCAATCAACTCTCATGGGCACAAGTTGTGACGCCCCGACTCGTAGACCCGGTCCAGTCGTAAAGACTCACGTCGGATCCCGATCGAGACGTCACAGTGGGACAACTCAAATGGTACAATATAGTTGAGAATTTCACATAAACACAGAGATATTATTGCAGCGGAAATAAAATTTCTCATATCATTCAGCTTACAGTCAAAGACTACATCCACATATATAGAAATTAAGATAACAATTTCACACACATTTTTTTTTCTAACATAACCAATACAACTCATAACACAACTACCTAAGATAAAGACTGGTAGTAACTCCAAGTCGCGGTCAGAACACTGCAAGATCACTCCTCACTTTCTTCTACCGCTTCTCCTGAAAATGTTCAACAGTGTGAGTCTATGAATAGACCCAGTAAGAGACTAGCATGGTCCCCAATCATAACATATATAAACACATCCAAAGTAATTTACGGTATTTCATTTCATAATTTATTCTTAGGCATAATGTCAATTAGATGACACATGAGGTTAATACATTTAACCAAATCTCAATTTCTATGATCATAAGTCATGCTATTAACATTTTACAAATACAACATGTTCATTAAAACGTTATTCTATCAATGACAAAGTAAATGATAATTCATCATTTACAAATATAAACAATTACAGTGTAATAACAGTAAAATGCAATAACAATTCAGTAGACAGTAATACTAATTTCACTATCGGTTCAATGAGCAGTAACAGTGGGCAGTAACAGTCATTTCAATATCAATTCAATGCATAGTAATAACAGTTTCAATATCAGATCAATAAACAGTAATAATAGTTTCAGTTTCAGTTAAGTGAGCAGTAATAGCCATTATAATAATGACTCAATAAACAGTAACAGTAATTTCAATTTTAATTCAGTGAGCAGTAGTAATCATTTCAATAATGACTCAGTAAACAGTATCAGTCGTTTCAGTTTCAGTTTCAGTTCAGTAAACAGTAGTAGTCATTTCAATAATGACTCAGTAAGCAGTAATAGTCATTTGAATAATGACTCAGTAAACAGTAACAGTCATTTCAATTTCAGTTCAGTAAATAGTAGTTTCAATTTCAATTCTGTAATTAATAACAATGATATAACTAGCCAGATACAGTGCCCAAACCACTCATAGAAGGACAGTCAGTCGGTACTCGATCACCTAGGTAAATAGTGATGAGTCTTGGTTACTGCGCAGAACCGGGAGAAGTCATCTCCACCTTAACCAGTGGTACTTGTCCACCTCCAGAATTTCAATCTCCGTTACCCTCGGGGTCAGTACAATGTGAACCTCCCCATAGGGGCATTTATATGGCTTGGTTCCAGTCTCCCCCTATGGTGGCAGTGTCCATTTGACAGTACTAACAGTACGATAATTATATATGACTTATATGAAATGGACACATGCCACTCAAAATTCATGCTGTGAATATTAATATGCCAATATTGAAAATCCTTTTTCTTTTTCTAAAATTCTCCACTTATTTAAACATAATGACATATATATATATATCCAAAAATTTACTAATTCTGTTTACAGACATCATAATGCAGTAAAATTTCAGGAAAGCAATACATTTACGGGAATTATCAAAATAGAAATTTATCATCATTTTTCAGACAGTATATATAATTTTTCAAGATTATTTATTCTCCATTTATATATCAAAAATTTATAATTATGTTCTCAAAACTCAGAGTCCATTGAAATTTCAGAAAAATAACACATTTACAGAAATGATCATTGTATAAAATTTTCATCACTTTTCAGTCAGTAATTATAACTTTCCAGAATTACTTGTATATCAACATGTATCAAAAATTTACTAAATTTAGCTACCATGTTTTGAAAATCACTTAACTTTTTCTATATATCATATTTATATGTAGGGTTTTTTGCATGGAAATCATGGTTAAAAGTGAATTTGTAAAAAAACCATTCCTAAAAATATATTAGCAGGTATATCATTGAGTTAATTCAAATATCTCATAAATGCCATTTAAGCGTGATTTTCTTGCAAGTTGTTGGTAAAAAGAAGTGATATGCATGCAAATAAATATGCCATTTTTGCACAATTCAGATTACACAGTGATATACCTGAAATGCATTTTTAGGAATGGTTTTTTTGTAAATTCACTTTTAATAATGGTTTCCATGCAAAAAACATTTATATGTAATATTACACATAAAAATTTTCATAAATTTTTATGCAGTAATTTGAATTTTCTTAGAATTATAGCTATTTCAACATATATCATAAATTGACTAAATTTAGTTACCATGTTCTGAAATTAATAAAAATTTTACTGCAAATCACATTTACATGTAACATTACACAGAAAATTTTCCATAAATTTTCATGCATGAATTCGAATTTTCTCAGAATTACTTGTATTTCAATATGTATCATAAATTGGCTAAATTTAGTTACCATGTTCTGAAATTCCTCAAATTTTATTTACTGCTTATCACATTTGCATGTAAAATTACACAGAAAATTTTTCATAAATTTTAATGTAGGAATTCGAATTTTTCCAGAATTGTATACACTTTCCTATACATGGAAAATTAACTAAATTTACTCACAACACTCTAAAAGTCACCATAATTCGTCAAATCATCATTCATAACAGAAATATCAATTTTAAACTTTTTATTATTTTTCACACTGTATTACTATTTTTTACACTGTATTATTATTTTTCACACTAAGTAAGAAAAAAATATATCATGAGTAATAAATCAACTAAATATATCCAAAATAATCAGATAATTTCTAAAAATTTATAGAATATTGTTTCAGACAGAAGTGTTATACATCAAAAGTTTCATCATTTTTCATTCAGTATGTCTATTTTTTAAAATTTTATATCAATTTCTAAAATTTATAATTATTTACAATAATAACTTTTAAATAGAAAAAATTATCCAGAATACTTACAATGGCCAAAATATATTGAAAATTAACTTACAGATATTAAAACATTAGTTCTGTGATTTTTTAGATTTTTTACAGAATATTAATATTTATTCAAATTTTCTAATTATTTATTTAAACCTTGATAATTATACCAGTAAAGATTCTGTTATCAGGCTAAGATGAAATTTTCATCACTTAGTTCTAACATGCATTTTAGGCATCTGGTAAAGTTTCATGAATTTTCATACCGTATTTCTATTTATCTCATAATTTTATACTTCTAATAAAATATCAAAACTTATGTAATATTACTTGCAGATATCAATAATTATTGATATTTTCATAATACAACACACTCAATGTCTGGACTATACTGTAAAATTATAAGACTTTTGTGAACATGGTTTCTAATTTCCATAATTTCTATACGATTATTTCTATATTTTATCATGTATGAAAATTTATTAAAATAAATATTATGATCCAGAAACTATGAAACTTTTTCTGCACATAGATCTCACAGTAAGGTACCTTCTGATAATTTATTATAATTTTATATCATCCTTTGATATTTTAATATAATTTAAACACCTTTAGAATAATATTAAAATATCTTTAAACGTGAAAATAAATTAAATCATACATAGAAATTTTTACAGAAAGTTCATAACATAAGGTTTCAGGATTCTGGAAACTCTCTCAATTTATCATATACCGTTGCTAATTTTAAAACATTAATTACTTAATTATATCATTAATCACATGCTTTAACTTAATGATTTAATACTAATCCGACCATGATAAGATTACAGATTATGAAACTACGATTTATGGACTTAACTACCTATATAGATGCTAATTACACACCATAAATCATTCTAAATACGCTAATACATACTAATGTAGGGGATAAAGTGCTAATCTCTTACCTTAAAAATGTTTAAACACTCCTTAATGACCTTCACACGTCCCCCTGCTGCACTCCACGATCTCAGCTTCCAAGAGAACAAATGAAGCCCCCTATGGTGCTATTTATAGGGGTTTTCTCTTAATCCATCCTAACCCTTCATTTAAATCAATGGTTGAGATTAAATCAGTTAATTTAATGTTATTTATTAAAATTAGTCATTCAAACTTCACCAACCCCTCACCTAACATCTTTTGACTAACCCAAAATTTTTTTCTTTTTTTTTATAAAAGACACGTGGGGATCGACTAAAGAAGTTAAGGGATTAAACTAATGAGATTTAACTAAATTAACAATTTTTTTATATATAACTGTCGCAATCGCGGCATTCAAGGGGGGGGGGGGGGGCGAGGCGGCGCCCGCCAGCCCGCTCCTCCGCGCGCGCGGGCGCGCGTGGGCGGCCGCCCTGCCGACGGCCCATTTTTTTATATTTTATTTTATTTTTTTTGCATTTTAACCTTCAAATTTTATTAAATTCATTTTATACCCCTTTCTTTATTTGTTTTTCATTTTAACCCCTTTAAATTTTCTTATAAAACAAATAGCCTCCTATAAATTTGGTTTTAAACTTTTTTTATTATTATTATTTTCTTTTTTCACTTTCTTTAAAAAACCTCTCTTTTTTTAATGACTAAAATAAATATAATAAAACAAGTAGTTTAAACATTTAAGCATACACAAATATATATATATTTTTAACAATCAAATAAAGTGCTATAAAATTATAGGGCATTACACAAGTACTTTCGGGCACTCCCCCCAGGACCAGACCGGACCCCATTAATGTCAGGTATTGAGTTATATGGATCCGAAGATCCCAAGTACGTTTAGACATCAACTTAATGTATATGGCCAACGATTTTCATAAATAATGCTGCTTTGTAAATAAGCACATATTTGACAAACTTTCAGAAGTTGCGAGAAAAGTAGATAACAATTTAAGGCATCATGTTTAACGACAATAAGTCGTGGAGTTCAAAAATGAACGGTAAGTAGGAAGAAAATTTAAGATAGTAGTTTTATTAGAATTATTTTTAAATATCTTAACTTAATCTCAGAATCATAAAACATCAATTTTTTAGTAAAGAATAATTCTTTTGTAAAGAAAGATATATATACTTATGAATTAAAATCATGAGTTTAGATATTGGTATTTAAGCATACATTAACTAACCATATGATAAGAAAATAGATTTAACATGCTGAAAGTAATTTTTATACATCAATATGATAGAAAATATCTTTTTACATTCTGAAATAATTTTCGTACATCACTATGATAGAAAATAGAATAGTTATAGGCTGAAAAGATGTTACTATCTGTGAACGCGCTATAGCTCAGGGTCGCGTTCATGCAGCATATATAAATATAATATATATATTCAAAATATTATATTTTGATCACCAAATTTTTTGAAAAATTTTTTATGAACACGCTATACTTACCTGACGCGATCTTCAAGAACGCACTGGCCAAGGGTGGCGCGTTCATGAACATATGTATATATTTAGAAATTTTGAAAACTAAATGAAATAGATAGGTTCTGTATAAACCATAATAGATATAGACACCTGATATATATATAAACACCTTATGTATATGTATTTATATTAGAAGTATTATATTTTTGATTTTTGGTCACCCGGGGTTAAAAGTACGAACGCGCTAGCATAGACTAGCACGATCTTGATGAACGCGCTATAGATCTATAGCGCGATCATGATATGTCCATTATATTATTATATGTATTTTTTTGAAATTTTGTAGAAAAAGACGGGGTCTGTCTGAACGCGCTATATCGGGCTGGCGCGTTTCAGAACGCGCTACTGAGGTATAGCACGTTCTGTACCTGATGAAAAAAATGGGAATACCCCTCCAATCAAATGACCATAACTTGCTTATTTCATAACAGAATTTAATAAATGAGCTATCAATGGAAAGAGGACAGAAAAATACACAAGATATCATACTTTAATTGAAATTTAGCCTGAGAGACACCTACCTTTAGACGGATCTAAAGAAATATCCCAAATATAAAGAAATCTTTTTATCTCCAAATCTTCCTTCAAATCTCCATAAATCTTCGCAGCAGCATATACTTAACCTCCAGGGATGGTTTAAGGGTCGAATGTGGTTCTATTTATAGTCAAAACTTAGCCAAATTTGTCAAGATTCCTCACCCAATTCCACCAAACCCATTAAGTCCGAATTAGAAGAAAAATGTCATTTCCCCTCTTAATCTAGTCCATCTTAGGTGTGAAAATAATGTAAAAACGGCTGGTCCAAGGTAGGCTGTTAGGTAGGGGTTGATTCTTGAGCCAATCTTCTAGAAATTGTGTTATTTTAATCCCTTAAATATCATATTAAACACATGTTACGAATTTAAGGTTAATTTAGCCTTTAATAAATTCTTTAACCATTAATTCAGCCCATTATGGATTATCCAATGGGTCAATTATAATCCTAATCCATTATATGGACTTTTATTGGACTTACTATGATTTATCTAAGGTTTAAAGTATTTAATCTCTATTTACTTATAGTAAATTCAATAAACTAGTTTATTTCATATAGTAAAAATGAAATTTGATTATTTCATGAAAATTTTAATTACATAATGAAATTAAAAAATTTATTTCTCATTTTTAATTATCGGGTTTCTACATCCTCCCCCGCTTAAAAGAGTTTGGTCATCCAAATTCATATTATACAACTAAAATTCAAAAATTCGAGTAGAAAGGTCGAATTTCTAACCTGAGATTAAATCCGGGTATTTCTTCTTGATGGATTCTTCCAATTCTCAGGTTGCTTCCTCGAATCCATGCTTGCTCCATTGAATTTTCACCATCGGTATGGCCCGATTCCTTAGTTGGTGTAATTTTTGATCTAGTATCTTGATCGATCTTTCTTCATATGATAAGTCATTTTAGAGTTTCAATTCTTCAAATTGAATCACATGTGAAGGATCATAGACGTATTTCCTTAGCATGGATACATGGAATACGTCATGTACACCGGCCAGTTGAGGAGGTAAAGCTAACTTGTATGCCACCTCGCCGATTCTCTCCAAAATCTCGAAAGGGCCGATAAATCTCGGACTTAGCTTTCCTTTGATGCTGAATCTTCTAATTCCACGGGTGGGTGAGATCTTTAAGAAGACATGTTCCCCCACTTGGAATTCAAGGTCTCTCCTTCGGTTGTCGGTGTAGCTCTTTTGCCATGATTTAGCGACCTTTAATCTTTCTTGAATTAATTGGATCTTGTCAGTTGTGTCTTGTACAATGTCGGGACCAAGCAATCCCTTCTCTCCAACCTCGCTCCAGCATAGAGGCGATCTACAGCTTCGGCCATATAATGCTTCGAATGGTGCCATTTGAATACTCGACTGATAGCTATTGTTGTAAGCGAACTCAGTCAACGGTAAATGTTCATGCCAACTACCACCGAAGTCAATCATGCAGGCTCTCAACATATCTTCAATAATTTGATTCGTCCTCTCGATTTGTCCATCCGTCTGAGAGTGAAAAGCCGTACTAAACCTTAGTCTAGTACCCATAGACGATTGTAAACCCTTCCAGAAATGAGAGGTGAATCTCGGATCTCGGTCCGAAATAATGGAACTTGGAATACCATGTAGCCTTACGATCTCCTTGATATATAAGTCGGCTAGAACATCCACGGTCCATTTAATCTTAATAGGTAAGAAGTGAGCGGACTTTGTTAGCCGATCCACAATTACCCATATAGCATCGAATCCACTTCAGGTCTTCGGTAATCCAACTATGAAGTCTATACCGATACTATCCCATTTCCATTTCGGTATTTCGAGAGGCTTGAGCTTGCCAGCCGGTTTGAGGTGTTCGGTCTTGACTTGTTGACAAACCAAACATCGGCTTACGAACTCGGCTACCTCTCTTTTCATATTCGGCCACCAGAATGTTCTCTTGAGGTCTTGGTACATTTTTGTAGCACCATGGTGAATAGTATATCTTGACCGATGTGCTTCCTCCAAGATTTTTCCCTTGATAGTAGAACAATCGGGTATACAAGTTCTTCCTTTGAATAATAACATTCCATCATCAGTCAGAAGGAAATCCGGTCGTTGATCTAATTTCTCTTTAATTTCAACGATCATTGGATCATCATCTTGCTGTTCCTTAACTTCCGAGAGTAAATCGGGTTGGAGTCGAATATTAGCAATAAAGACTCCGTCTTCCTTCTCCTTCACATTGACGTTTAAGTTGGCCATTTCTTCAAGTAGATGCCATTCTTTAACCATCATGCTCGATAATAAAGCCATCGGCTTCCGGCTAAGTGCATCAGCTACGGCATTGCCTTTTCCGGGGTGATATTGTATAGAGAAGTCAAAATCTTTTAAATATTCCAACCACTGTCTTTGTCTTATATTGAGCTCCTTTTGAGAGAATAAATATTTGAGACTCTTGTGATCAGAATACACCGTGAAGGCTTCGCCATAGAGGTAATGTCGCCAGATCTTCAAAGCAAAGACCACAGCTGCTAGTTATAGGTCATGTACGGGATAATTTTCCTCGTGATTTTTTAATTGCCGTGAGGAATAAGCTATGACCTTTCCATGTTACATTAATACACAACCTAGGCCAATTCCAGATGCATCAGCATAAACTTTGAATCCACCTCCTTCCGTAGGTAATGTGAGAATAGGAGCAATCGTCAGACAATTCTTTAAAGTTAGAAAGCTTTTCTCGCATTCCTCGGACCATATAAAAGGATTCTCCTTCCTTGTCAATCTTGTTAAAGATATCGCGATCTTTGAGAAGTCCTTGATAAATCTTCAGTAATATCCAGCCAATCTCAAGAAACTTCGGATTTTCGTCACACTAGTAGGTCTTTCCCAGTTCTTTACGACCTTGACCTTGGAAGGATCGACGGTGATACCGTTCTGGGAAATTATGTGACCGAGAAAAGAAACTTCCTCCAACCAGAAATCACACATGCTTAATTTGGCATAAAGCTTGTGATCTCTTAATAATTGAAGGGTCTTCTTGAGATGTTCTTCATGTTCTTCCTTTGACTTGGAGTAGATCAAAATGTCGTCGATGAATACAACCACAAATTGATCGAGGTATGGCCGGAATACGCTGTTCATTAATTGCATGAATGCGGCAGGCGCATTTGTTAAGCCAAAAGGCATAACAGTGAACTCGTAATGTCCATACCTACTCTGGAATGCAGTCTTATGAATATCACTTTCCTTGATCTTTAATTGATGATAACCAGATCGAAGATCGATCTTTGAGAAATATTGAGCTCCAGAAATCTGGTCGAATAATTCATCAATCCTCGGCAATGGATATTTATTCTTGATGGTAAGTTGATTCAATTGCCGATAATCAACACATAAACTCATCGAACCATCCTTCTTTTTAACAAAGAGGACCGGGGCTCCCCAAGGTGAAGTACTTGGTCGGATAAACCCCTTTTCCAATAACTCTAATAGTTGTTCCTTTAATTCCTTCATTTCAACGGCAGACATCCGATATGGAGCTTTAGAAACTGGTGCAGCTTCCGGAATTAAATCAATAGAGAAAACCACTTCTCTCTCGGGAGGAATACCAGGTAACTCGTCCGGAAATACATCTGAATAATCCCGAACGATAGGAATGTCCTTTAGAACGGGTTCCGTGTGCTCGATCATAGTGATAGAAACTAAGAAATCGACACAACTCTTCCTTAATAATTTCTCAGCTTTGAGGGCCGAAATGAGAGATATGTGCTTAGAATGCCTGATACCAGAAAATATGAGGTTGGGGTAACCCATAAAAGTTACCATACCCAACTTGTAATTGACACTAGCACCATGTGTAGATAGCCAATCGGCACCCAAAATAACATCATATCCTTCCATCTCCATGCATACCAAATCAGCGGGTAAATTACAACCGCTAATTAAAACTTCACTAGTAGGATAGATGTGTTTAATTTCCGTTCCCCTTCCAAGAGGGGTAGTGATAGTGAGTGTAGAATCTAATGGAACATGCTTCATAGGTAAAAGATCAGCAATTCTTCTAGATATAAATGAATGTGTAGCTCCGGTGTCAAATAAGACAGAGGCAAGCTTGGAGTATATGAAAAGAGTACCTTCCACGACGCCTCCTTCCTCGGTAGGTTCCACATCCATAAGAGCTTGAAGTCTTCCTTACTTTTTGACAATAATAGGAAGCTTTGCCGGCGGTGGAGCTTGCTCGTTGAGAAGAGGGCAATTCGGGATCCTATGCTCCCGACTCCCGCATCGAAGACATGCACCGAGCTTTCTCTAACATTCCTCGGCTTTGTGTCCGGGCTTCTCGCAATATTTGCATAATTCTTTTGATGTTGCCGATATAGGGACAATTTGCTTGTCAAAGGTTCTTGGCTTCTTGTCCCCTTGAAAATTACGTCCACCTTTGTTGAAATTACGCCCGTCATTGGGCCTTTTCTTCTCGAAGGAAGGTTTGAAACATCCGGACCTAGTAACTTGCTCTCTCTTGGCTTCTCTTCCTCGGATGCGATCCGATAACTCCGTTGCATCTTCTAGGAGTTGTGCTCTCCGTACCGCATCAGAATAAATTTGGATATCCATCGGGGCCAGTTGAGTAATATATTGAGGCTTAAGGCTGTTAAGAAATCTCCGTGCCTTCATTTTGTCAGTACCCACGAGATGTGGAGCGTACCGAGATAACCTTGAAAATTGAGCTTCATATTCGGCGACCCATAGTCCCCTTTGCTTTAAGGCGGCAAATTCGGCGGCCTTTCTTTCTTGTACTCGGTCGGAGAAGTATTTACTATTGAAGTGTTCCACGAACTCTTCCCATAGAATTTAGTCGTGCGGTAAAGTAGCTTCGACCGATTCCCACCAGGCACATGCATCTCTTTCTAGTTGGAAAGTAGCGAGTATGACCTTTTCCTCGTCGGCACATTGCATGACTCAGAAAATCCTCTCGATTTTCTTAATCCAATGTTCGGCCTCATCCGGATCTGTAGATCCAGCGAACTTGGGAGGGTTCATGCTTCTGAAATTCCTATGCAAATCGCCAGCTCCTCGGTTGGCTCCTCCTTGAGCAACCTGTTGGAGGGCTTGGGTTAAGCCTTGAACGGTGCGTTACATTTCGCACCATTGAGTTCTCTCGGCGGCCATTTGCGAGAATTAGCCTGAAACTATAATTTCAAGGTTTAATTATTTTATTCATGTGTTTATTTCTTGATAAATCTTTTCTTTAAAACTTAACCCGTGTTTCTACCTAAACTTACCGGGAAAGTTTAAGTCCTTATCCAAGTTTCTAGATATTGATCTAGAACCTATGTTTGAGGGAAAATTATGTTTCAAGAATAAACCTATAATTGCGAAACCTAGGATTTCATGTAACCTAGGCTCTGATACCACAAAGACTGTCACGCCCCGAGGCGAAAAATTGAGGGCGCGACGAGTCGTAAATAAGCGTGTCGATCAGAGCATGTATAATTTTATTTCTAAAGTCAGAAATAAATGGGAAAATGATACTTTTATTCCATCAAAATAAAATTTACATCACTAATACATAAACCATAAAGGAAAATTACAACTTCCAATCCCAAAGTACATCATTCTTGTAAAAATACAAATGATCTACATAAACCTAGGTAAAAAGGAAAACACTCTTTCACTCTTGTCCATTCCCTTGTTCAATGTCATTTCCTGTAACAATTAACCGAAAACGTAGGGTGAGCAATAAGCTCAGTAGGATTTTATATCTCTAAGAACCAGGCAATCTTGAAGTTTTTAGCATGTTGAACCATTTTTCAAGTTGAATAGGGAAATGTTAAATCATGAAATTCGAGTAGAATTTTGTATAAGGAATTTCAAGTAACAACAAGATAACAAGATATCAAGAGAAATTTTCAAGTAATAACCTTTGAACAGGTAAAAAATTTCACGAATTTGGCCATTTCACGCAAGTCAAGTAATTCATGTAATTTTTCAAGTAGTCATGTAAACAAGTAAACAAGTACGAGTAGTGGAATACCGTATCAAGTAAATCTATCACGTATTTCGGTGCAATGCCACACCGTTGGTCAATCAACTCCCATGGGCACAAGTACTTTCGGGCGCTCCCCCCAGGACCAGATCGGGCCCCATTAATGCCAGGCATTGAGTCATATGGATCCGAAGATCCCAAATACGTTTAGACATCCACTTAATGTATATGGCCAATGATTTTCAAGAATAATGCTGTTTGTAAATAAGTACAGATTTGACAAAATTTCAGAAGTTGCGAGAAAAGTAGATAACAATTTAAGGCATCATGTTTAACGACATTAAGTCGTGGAGTTCAAAAATGAACGGTAAGTAAGAAGAAAATTTAAGATAGTAATTTTATTAGAATTATTTTTAAATATCTTACCTTAATCTCAGAATCATAAAACATCAATTTTTAGTAAAGAATAATTCTTTTGTAAAGAAATATATATATACTTATGAATTAAAATCATGAGTTTAGATATTAGTATTTAATCATACATTAACTAACCATATGATAAGAAAATAGATTTAACATGCTGAAAGTAATTTTTATACATCAATATGATAGAAAATACATTTTTACATTCTGAAATAATTTTCGTACATCAATATGATAAAAAATAGAATAGTTATAAGTTGAAAAGATGTTACTGTCTGTGAACGCGCTATAGTTCAGGGTCGCGTTCATACATCATATATAAATATAGTATATATATTCAAAATATTATATTTTGATCAACAAAATTTTTGAGAAAATTTTGTTGAACGCGCTATACTTACCTGGCGCGATCTTCAAGAACGCGCTGGCCAAGGGTGGCGCGTTCATGAACATATGTATATATTTAGAAATTTTAAAAACTAAATGAAATAGATAGATTCTGTATAAACCATAATGGATATAGACACCTGATATATATATATAAACACCTTATGTATATGTATTTATATTAGAAGTATTATATTTTTGATTTCTGGTCACCCGGGGTTAAAAGTATGAACGCGCTAGCATAGACTAGCGCGATCTTGATGAACGCGCTATAGATCTATAACGCAATCATGATCAGTCCATTATATTATTATATATATATATATATATATATATATATATATTTAAAATTTTGTAGAAAAGGACGGGGTCTGTCTGAATGCGCTATATCGGGCTGGCGCGTTTCAGAACGCGCTACTGAGGTATAGCACGTTCTGGACCTGATGAAAAAATGGGAATACCCCTCCAATCAAATGACCAGAACTTACTCATTTCATAACAGAATTTAATAAATGAGCTATCAATAGAAAGAGGACAGAAAAATACACAAGATAGCATACTTTAATTAAAGTTTAGCATGAGAGACACCTACCTTTAGACGGATCTAAAGAAATATTCTCAAATATAAAGAAATCTTTTGATCTCCAAATCTTCCTTTAAATCTCCATAAATCTTCGCAGCAGCATATATTTAACCTCCAGGGATGGTTTAAGGGTCGAATGTGGTTCTATTTATTGTCAAAACTTGGTCAAATTTGTCAAGATTCCTCACCTAATTCCACAAAACCTATTAAGTCCGAATTAGAAGAAAAATGACATTTCTCCTCTTAATCTAGCCCATCTTAGGTGTGAAAATAATGTAACAATGGCTGGTCCAAGGTGGACTGTTAGGTAAGGGTTGATTCTTGAGTTAATCTTTTAGAAATGAGGTTATTTTAATCCCTTAAATATCATATTAAACATATGTTACGAATTTAAGATTAATTTAACCTTTAATAAATCCTTTAACCATTAATTCAGCCCATTATAGATTATCTAATAGGCCAATTATAATCCTAATCCATTATATAGATTTTTATTAGGCTTACTATGATTTATCTAAGGTTTAAAGTATTTAATCTCTTTTTACTTATAATAAATTTAATAAACTAATTTATTTCATATAGTAAAAATAAAATTTGATTATTTCATAAAAATTTTAATTACATAATGAAATTAAAAAATTATTTCTCATTTTTAATTATCAAATTTCTACACATGAATTCGTACAGCAAAGATTTAGGAGCATCGCCAGAGTCCCCTTCACCACCTACTTATTCATGCCATGACGACGTGCCTTATCGCTCAGACACCCGCCCTGCTGCCCCTCCTCCTACTCGTCCTCCTGGCCTCAAATCGGGGTGAGGCCCAGTTCAACAACAAGTGAGTAATGCTCGTGTTCAGGAAGGCTCTCCTTCTCGGCCCCAGATCCTGCTGAAAAATTCTTTTACTGCTCTTCAAGATGGCGAGGGTGAAGGCCCTAACTGTAATGCTGCTTCCTTTGATGAAATGGAAGCCTCTGCCCGTGTGCTCGCTCGCATGTTCGTCCATGGATGTTGATGCCCGTGACACAACCTCCTCTCTTAGTGGTGACCAGGCCACACCACTGGTGATCCTGTTGCGGTAACGCCCTCTACGCCGATTGTAGCACCAACTGTTCCTGCTTCACCTGATTAATGAATGCGCCCACCATATCTGCCTACGTTGAGCCAACAGTACCGAGTGCACATGTTGATAATATGCATGCTTCTGTTTAGGCACTGCTGTCTTCCATGCATGAACCATTTGCGTCTTTTGCTATCTCACATGTCCCTGGTAATGTTCTCCCAGCACCTATTCAATTAATGAGTGGTGGTATGATTTGGAATATCAGGGGCATCGGCAATGACCGGTCTATTGGTAGATTTTATTTTCTTGTTAGGAAATATCACCTGCTATTAAGTTGTTGTTGTGATTAAGCCCATGATTTCTTCCTCCCAAGATTGAAAGATCTAATCGAAAGTTGACTAGGGATGGGTGTGTGTCTAGTACTGAGGGTAGAGGAGCTTGTATCTAGCTATCTTGGCATCACCCGTTGGATTTATATATGTTTGGTCACTAGTTTTGATTACTTCCTCACTGTTTCTCCTACTCTGACTATATGTCTTTAAATTTTTATATGACTTCTGTTCATGCTAGCTACAGTACTGCTGCTGAAAGGCAAACTTTGTGGAAGGATCTTGTTCATTTCTCTGGCTCTCGTCATATCCCTTTGCGGTGGCGTGATGCTTTCAGCAGGTCCATCTTAGACTTCCAAAATTTTGTCTCTAACTCTTCTCTAGAGGGTGTGGCGTTTTCGGGCAGCAGGTTCACATGATTTAATGACCGCATCTATGAAGAAGGTGTATGGGCGCGTCTGGACAAAATGTCTTATCAATTCTTTTTGGTTTGTAAAACTAATTTCCTGATTCAAGGGTGGAGCATCTATCATGATCCTGTTCTAATCACTGCCTCTTCTCCTCAGGGCGTTCTCTATTATTCGTAGCTTAAGCCGTCTCGTGACTTTTATTTCCAACAAATGTGGCTTTCTCACTACAAAAGTTTTCGCAGGTGGTCTCCTCTGGATACATGGCTAGCGGCTCCTGTTGCATCTAATCCTCTTTATACTGTAGCATTTTAAGTTGAAGGTTACAAAAGTCATGCTTAAACAATGGAACCTGCAGGATGTCTTTGGAAATATATTTTCCAAAATTCAAGCTACCGAAGACTGCTTTCAGGCCGCACAAACTACTTATGATGCGGACTTTTCCTAGGTCATGAACCTCGCTCCATCTGATTCGACCAAATCTGTTTTCTAATCTGACATGCAGGAAGAGGTTTTTTGGCAGCAAAAGTCAATAATTGAATGGTTAAAGGAAGGTGACAGAAATATGAAAATTTTCCATTCATGTGTAATATCTAATAGGCGGCAAGCTACTATTGTTAAACTTCAAGATGAGCATGGAGTGTTTATCGATGATCCAGATGTCTCCCAAGAACATGATGATTGACAATTACCAGCGTGCTTAAACAAAGAAAATATGAATCAGACAAAGAATAGGCGCAATTTGATGCGCGTGTGTGTGCGCGTGTGAAGGAAGCGCTCCGTGGCTGCCTAGGGTTTTGATGTGTCGGAACGTTCATCGTTAAAAACACACGCGGTAATCAATTTTAAAAATATCGAATTCGTAATAAAATAGAAACACGTAGTGTAATGACGAGCACGGGTCGAATCAACAGGGAAGTTGAGTTTTAAATTGAAAACTTTGAGTTTCTTTTAGGAAAAAATTGATGATTGATTTTGGAATTTAAAGAACACGAAATAAATCTATCTAATGAAATTGGAAGGTTAAGAGAGAGAAAGATTGAGATCTATGTAGGATCAAGCCGCAACCGTTGTGTTAAAAGCTCAAGTTATTAGCGAAGGCGAACTGTATTTCCTTATGGTATTGCAGAACCCCACATCTATACGTGCTGTGGACGGACCTGAGGAGCTTCGCACATGGACCCCATAATCTATGCGGCGGGCTGGGCTATCAAGCATCGATGTCCCATGTGGACCCCATAATCCACGTGAGACAATAAATTCCTAAGGGAGACACTGGATCTCATAATCCAACAATCTAGAGAGAGAAAGTTTTAATCTAACGAAATTAAATGCTAAATAAGATAGATGAAGTGAGGTAGAAAATTTTGCGACCGTGGTGATGAGGGAGATGACATCGTCTCCTCGAACCTTTGATTCACGAGTCATCGAGGATGAGTACGTGCATTCGACCGGAATTGTGAAGATCGTCCCTCTTGAACGGACTTTGGAAGAAATTTAGAAGGTAAGGGATAAAATTTTTTAGAGATAGATAGAGAGATTGTACTAGAATAAAATGAAAATTAAATAACAAGAAGGTTAGAATTAAACTTAAATTAAAGCAAACTTGAATCTACATAAAATTGTAACAAAAATAGTAAAATAAAATACAACACATATGGGATAGAAAGACAACAAGAGAGGGGGAAAGAGAAACTTAAACTAAGTCGTACAGAGGAGAACTACGGGAGAGAGAGAGAGAGGAAGAGAGAAGTTGGGGGGAGAAGACATCCTTACTCCTACTCCTATCAAAACTAAAATTAAAAGTAAGCCAAAAAAACTCTCTGGGGCAGTCATCTCTGCCCTTTCTATATGGTCAAACTCAGGTCACTTTCATTCAAATCTGTATCCACTCTTGCAGAAAATAAGAGCACGTTTGGAAAGGATTGAGGAGAGGGATTTTGGTGAGGACACTCGAGCTCGAGATCGGCGCGATGCGGCAGATCGACATTACAGGACACGCAGCACGGTTCGGGACGTGCAGACTTCGCTTTGTCTTGGAGAGGATCCAGAGAGCTACCCATGAGCTGGAGTTTTATTTTTTCTATCATTATGGATTTTTTTTTGTAGGCCGAGCTGTGGCCAGTTTGACCTTATTAGTAGCTTATGTTGCATTTTATAGGTTGTCAGGCTAATGGGCCACCTTGTTGGTCCCTCTCCAGGGCCCAATTGGGCTGGCCGCCCCCAGTCTCTTGGAGGCCCACCTTGGGTGGTGCGCCCACCACCTTGGGCTAGGGTTTGGGCGCCCCCTTATCCTTTCCTCCTCTTGGAAGGTGGCAGCCGCCCCCTTCCTTGAATTGAGGAGCCTTGTGCGCCCCTCCTCCTTGATTCTAGGAGAGGGTCGCACAAGCCCTTCCCAAAATAATTGGCGCCCCTTTTTCTTTCTCTCTTGGCTAGGGTTTCAACCCTAATTGCCCCCCCATATATATATGTATGTTGGAAAAGGAGGGGAAATGAACATTTTATTTGGAAGAATCCTTGGTTGGCTGCGCAAGTTTATTCCCTCCCTCTTGTGGGTGCGACACCCACCTCTCTCCCTCCCCCTTTCTTCTTCCTAGGGTGCGACGCCCTAGACCATATCCCCTGAAGTTCCGGCTGCTAGTGCTGATAGGAGGCGACCTCCTCGACGTCCTACAAAGTTCGGAGTTCCTCATCGTGGTGGTGCTGCGGTGTGGAGGATCCTTGGCTACCCTGCTGTTCTTGGTGTTCCCGAGTGCATCTGCCTGCAGTATTAGGTCGGGAAGATCAAGTTGGTACGCCCATGTCCGTTCATCAAACCACCCCGACCCCTTCTGTAAACTTCTTCCCCTCCACGTCCCCCACCTTCCCTGAAAATCTCAAACCCTAATTCATCTGGGGTCAAAAGTTCCCTTCATATCCCTTGCGCTCTACGCGGACTGTCCCTGGGTATTTGCCCACTGGACAGAGCCGGGAAGGACGACCTTTTACCCCCATTTTCCATTCTCAAAACCCCATCACCTCTTCAGAGAAGTTGTTCCCCTACGTTTCCTCTATCTCTCCTGAAAATCCCACGTCCAAACTCCTCCTGTGCAAAAAGTTGCCTTTGGAGTCCTTGCAGTCGCGCCCACTGCCTGTGTGCAGTCCGGGTGGGACACCACTTCATCACCTCCAAAGGGACTACCCCAAATTCTCCTCAGAATGACCTGGGGTTTTGAGCACTACCATTACACACCCAAATCCACATTCTGTAATTTTCTCACAGACTTTGGACCCCCACTTTTCATACTTTCCACCCCCACCATCCAGTCCTCCGTTCTGACTGCACTGGATTGCAGAACTGAACCCTGGCTATCTCTGCCTCCTACGCCCAAAACCTCTACTGCCCGCCACCCCGCCACTGTCATCCATTCACCCCACGCCTCTCACCTCTCCACCAGAGAAAGCCTCGCCCCGTTTGCCTCCAGGAAACCCCGGTTCCAACCCCATCTCCCACCCCCTATCCTGCTGCAGGCAGAAAGTTCAGACTGCACTAGTCTCGCGACGTAATTCGCCAGGGCTCCAACGGTGCTCCGCTGCCACCGCCCATCCACTGGTGTCCCTGGGACATCCCCAACAGCATCCACGCCGGGTTTCGTGACCGGAGGCTACTCAGAAAGGGGCGCACCGAGCCCTCTCCCCTGCTGCTTTCCAGCTCCGGGCAGATTGGCCAGCAGTCTGCCCGCCCGCTCGACGGCCGCACCGGAGCTTCCCTCCCGTGCCGACGGCGTCCGGCGTCTTCCAGAGCATTCAGCAACCCTCACTGCCCACTTCCAGGGGTCATGCTTCCTCCTTGGGGCCCGGGACTCGCCCTCCTTGCTGCAAAGTTCAAATCAGTTCGTGAGTACCACCGTCCGCGGCCGTACGTGGGCGACAAGCTACACCGACCCGGTACCCGTCACCCCACCTCGCACGATCCCGGAGATACTTTGTAGCCTTTTACCTCCCTGCGAGGAGTGAGCATTAGTTTGGATTGTATCTATTTTTAGCTTGTACCGGTGATCGTGTGACTTGGCCGGGTTTCTTCCCCACGCCCCGAGCATGGAGGTATGCGTCCGCTTCCTTGCATGGTTAGCTTGCTCCTTTAGTATTCACTCTTGATGCCGTTGCTAGTGAGTGCAGTAGGGTCCTAGCTCGTATACTTATTTCATTATTCACTGCTACGGTGAGAGAGTGTGACCGTCCCGTGACTTATCCGAGTCACGAGTGTGGAGTCGACCACCCTAGGCTCGCCGGTTTCTCAACCGTGCGGATCCACGCGCTTCCCTCCTAGGGGCGCTTGCGAGCTTAACTTTCTTGTTATATGGCTTAGTCCCTGCTTGGGAATCTAAGGTGTTGAGTTAAGCTATTCGGATCGTCGTGACGTTGCTGGTCGTAGGAGTCCATTTGGTCATCTTAGCACCTAGAGTCCTAGTTCGCATAGTGTCCCGCATCAACTTTGGTATCAGGGCCATAGGTTTGTCTAGGGTAGTATTATGCATTGCATGTCAGCCCCTTATTCGGTATATCAATAGGTGTTACCGGAATGATAGGTTATGCCTATCGGGAAGGTAGCACACTTGCGTGAGCTCGGTCTTCGGATCATACCTCCGCCACGTACCGGATACAAGTTCCCTTTGATTCTGCATTCCACCTCTTTTGCATCACCATTTAGAGTCGTGTCGGGGTCTTGCATATGCATGTCCAGCTACCTGCCAGCCCCATGGCGGTTCCTCGAGCCCACATGTCAGATTGGTCATCCCTGGTGGCCCAATTCGAGGCTCTTATGGCACGACCCCCGGGTGTCGCCCCTACCACTCAGTCGTCGGGAGACCCGATCCCTATACCGATGACCGAGTCGTTCCAACGCTCTGTCGTGTCCACGGTCATCCTACCTAATGGATTGCATATGGAGATCGACTTCATCAGTAGGGTTCCATCTAATTGTGTCTCACAGGACATTGTTGAGTCTCTCTCTAAGATTGGGGAGATTGTTCTCCGCGGTGGCTTAGCTTTTATCGAGTTTCAACGGTGGTTCGGCCCCGTTCTATATCACGATGGCGCATGGTGCAAGATCGGCACACTTGCTGGTCCATGCATCATTTTAGGGCGAACTTGGTTGGAGGAGAGAAGAGCGACCATCGACCTGGACAGGAGGACCTACACCTTACACCCACCTCACCTTCCCGGCGAGTTCGTCTTCCACGACGGCGCTGCGCTGACCACCTTCGTGTCGCTAGCCACCCACCCCCAGCGATCCACTCCGCCTCTGGGCTCATGTCCCCCACCACTCCCGGGGCCCACCCCTATGGCCCCCTGTAGTGGGATGGGCCATTTCTCCGACCCGTGTCCTTCATGTTCCCCTATCTTAGAGGACACACATTCAGAGGATGCCCCACCTGAGCGTATTCCGGTGAGTTATGAGGTTGACCGGGAGTTGACCAAGAAGTACCACGTCGAGGTTGAGGGGTTAGAGAGCGATCCCATAGAGATCCTAGTGGGCCAAGGTGAGGCACCATCCAATGACACTAGTCTATTTGTCACCCTAGCCCCAACCTTGCAACGACCTTTGCCCTTCAATCCTCATCTTGAGCCATCCTTGCCTTCCAAAGGCAAACTTATCATTGGAGAGTCTTTAGCTAGCTGGTTAAGGAAGGGTCCCATTCTAGATGCTTCGATTCCTTGTTACCCACCCATGGAACCAGCTCTCCCAGTAGTACCCCTTAACTCCTTTCACATGATTTTTCGGTCCTTCTGCTCTCTTGAAAATGTGAAGGACTTCCTTAGGAGTTTAGATTGTCAATGGGAGTTGACATATATGTTGGCCTTAGGGTCTGACCAACCCTATAGTCATAGCTTCATGCTCCCTACTTTGGGGTCCATTACCTCGGCATACACCATATGCCCTATCACTTCCGAGGTCCTTTTATTCTTTCCCATACCCGATGAGGTTGACTTTGTCCCCTCTTATGGTATTACGGTCCCGAGGGAGGAACCTTGCCTTCCTTGCTTTCCTCATGAGCCTCTTGCCCCATCCATTAGAGCGTCTGAAGGTGATCATCTGCACCTGGGCGAATGTCAAACATGGGCAAGTATAGTGAAGGGACCTATCGGGAGGGGTCATCATTCCTTTGACCCTTTCGATCCCCTCCCTAGTGAGCCTCTCGACTCGTATTCTTTCCCCCACCATGTCGAGGAGGTCCATTATCACGCCCCTTCCATGCATGCATCCACACTCCAGAGCTTGGAAGGAAGGAAGCCCCAGTCTCTCTCTCATGTTTCACCATGTCCACCATCATGTAGGGGTAATGTCATGAGTGAGTTTGGACTTACTAGTCCCCCTGAGTCTACCACATTTAGTAGGACACATGTGCATGATAGGTACAACTTTGGTTGTCCAGGTCCTCCCCATGTTGTCAAGTCCGGTAGACGTCATAGGCATGCTAGGTCCATGTTTGGATGTCCAGGACCACCCCTGCATTCGCATAGGTATGAGTCCACACAGCTAGTTCGGAGTCTGCATCATCATCACTACCTTGAGTCCAGCAATGCGTGATATAGAGAATTGGCCGATGCTCATAGACACCCTCGCGAGTTCCAGGAGGGAGACTATGTCATGATCCGGGTCAGACCGGAACGGTTTCCTTCAGGAGCCGTGAAAAAATTACAGGCTCGTGGAGCTGGCCCCTTTAGAGTTCAGAGGCGAGTTGGATCCAATGCTTACGTTGTAGACTTGCCAGCGGACTATGGTACTTGTTCCACATTCAACATCTCGGATCTAGTTGCATACAGGGACCCGACAGTGATCCCTAGTGAGCTATTTGGGCCTACTCCACCTCTTGTGAGCAATCCACCCCCTGAGAGTCCACTTCCAGCCCTGTCACCTCAGCAGCGTGAGCAGATAGAGTCTATATCGATGAGCAGGTGACTACCACTAGGATCGTTGGAGAGGACGTCTCGCGTTTGAGGACACATGGATCACTGGGGTAGAGCTTGAGGTGATAGATCCAGACTTGCTCGAGCGATACCGGAGCGATCGAGACCCATACTCGACGGGGTCGAGTTCTTCCCGCCCGGGGAGAGTTGGTGAGGACACTCGAACTCAAGATCGACGCGACGCGGCAGATCGACATTACAGGACACGCAGCACGGTTCGAGACGTGCAGACTTCGCTTTGTCTTGGAGAGGATCCAGAGAGCTACCCATGAGCTGGAGTTTTCTTTTTTCTATCATTATGGATTTTTTTTTTGTAGGCCGAGCTGTGGCCAGTTGGACCTTATTAGTAGCTTATGTTGTATTTTATAGGTTGTCAGGCTAATGGGCCACCTTGTTGGTCCCTCTCCAGCACCCAATTGGGCTGGCCGCCCCCAGTCTCTTGGAGGCCCACCTTGGGTGGTGCGCCCACCACCTTGGGCTAGGGTTTGGGCGCCCCCTTATCCTTTCCTCCTCTTGGAAGGTGGCAGCCGCCCCCTTCCTTGAATTGAGGAGCCTTGTGCGCCCCTCCTCCTTGATTCTAGGAGAGGGTTGCACAAGCCCTTCCCAAAATAATTGGCGCCCCTTTTTCTTTCTCTCTTGGCTAGGGTTTCAACCCTAATTGCCCCCCCCATATATATACTCTCTTATGTATGCCGAAAAAGGAGGGGAAATGAACATTTTATTTGGAAGAATCCTTGGTTGGCTGCGCAAGTTTATTCCCTCCCTCTTGTGGGTGCGACACCCACCTCTCTCCCTCCCCCTTTCTTCTTCCTAGGGTGCGACGCCCTAGACCATCTCCCCTGAAGTTTCGGCTGCTGGTGCTGATAGGAGGCGACCTCCTCGACGTCCTACAAAGTCCGGAGTTCCTCATCGTGGTGGTGCTGCGGTGTGGAGGATCCTTGGCTACCCTGCTGTTCTTGGTGTTCCCGAGTGCATCTGCCTGCAGTATTAGGTTGGGAAGATCAGGTTGGTACGCCCATGTCTGTTCATCAAACCACCCCGACCCCTTCTGCTCACTCAGAGGGTTGACTCTCTAGCAACAACAATCTCTCATATGCAACACGACTTCCAAGAGGCATAGATCCTTTACTTTGCAAGTTCTAGCTCCATGCCTCCACCACAGCAGCCTCCTCCTTCACCCCCTCCTTGCTGATGACAAAGGGGGAGAAGTACTGAAGACGTTCTGAGAAGACAAGCATCATCAAGCATGTAGTTAGCTTTTTCATCTAGTTTTTGCTAGTTTTTACATTTAGATTTGCAATGTAACTGCTTGAGCACACATCTTTGCTTGATCTGTACAAAACCTTGGTTGATCAATGAAACAAGCTTTTTGTAGTGTTGTTTCAAAATGCTATATGTTGAAAAATGCTAACATTTAGTTGTTGTGTGAATGGATGAATCTCACTTGGTTGATGGCTCCTCAAACCAAATTGATTGTAATGCTATATGAATGCTTGGATATAATGATTCATGGTTGTCATCATCAAAAAGGGGGAGAATGTTGTGTCCCCTAGTTTTGATGATAACAGATCATAAATCATTAGTACATAATTGAGGAATATCTAACATATTTGGCTTGATGAATTGACTAAACTCGTGCAAGAAAACTTCTCTAAGTGATGTCTCGACACGGCCTAATGATGTCCCAACACATCTAGAAGAAAATGTGTTAAATCTCCAATGTTTGAGCTCTGGTGTAAAAGGATGTGTCGACACATCTGACCCATGTCTCGACACCTCCAGAAGAAATCAAGCTGAAGCCGTTCTGTCTGGCCTCTGGACTCACCGATGTCTCGACACACTGAGTGAAAAGTGTCGACACACTCGTGTGAAAATCTCTGCACATGGCGCTTCTATCTCGACACCCTCATGCGACAACTCTGCACATGGCTCACATGTCCTGACACTATTTGGTTTTGTCTCGACACACTCATGGTGTCATCACGGAGCCAAGCACGATTGTCCCAGCACAACTTTGTGGATGTCTCGACCCATCAACCATGGATCTTCAAGACATTCACTGGATGTCTCGACACACTGACAGGAAAGTGTCAACACATCTACGTTCAACCAGAACGATTCTTCAAGGCTTTCAAAGAAATGTCTCGACACACTGACAGGAAAGTGTCGACACATTTGGTTCGACCAGAACGGATCTGAATCCGACGGAAGCTATCTTCAAGATTCGGAACTTAATCCAGAGGATCCGTTTGCTCTGAAAAAGCCGTCAAAATGCCTCTGTGTCAGAAGACTGTGATTTGGCAGAGATATCCTCTGAAGAAGATCGTACCTTTGCTGCTATGATCTCCTACCTACCCACATACCTAGAGATTTGACAGAAAAGAAGTCAACTATGCAGATAGAAACAAATCAAATAATGTGGATGTGACATTCTGGGTGTTGCTTGAAAAGCGGACAACGTTGGTGTCATCCTAAGACACCAATATATGAGGAGCATGAGCTCCAGTTTGAAAGTGAGGCATGCAAGCAAGAGAAAAATGAAAAGTAGGAAGACTTACTGAGGAAGCTAGCCTCCTTCCTGATGCTGCTGGTGTGAGCACTTGAAGAAAAAGACGATCCTCTTCCTCAAACGAGAGATCTTCTTACAAGCAGAAGGGTTTCGTGAAGCTCCATCCAGATCTCTTAAAAAGCTTGAAGCTTGATCATCTTTCTTCCTCAAGGGTGGTGGTGAAGATCCAGGAAGAAGAAGAAGAAAGCCAAGGACTCCTCAAGCTCTTTCCCAGACAGGAGACTTCCTTCTCATTGTGTTTTACTACGATACTCTGTCTGGCGGTTCCATTTTCAGTTTGCTTTTCTTCAAAAAAAACTCCATTGCATTTGATCCCTACCTAAGTGTAGGAAGACAGATAGTGTTGACACCGGTCTGTGTTTTGGGTTGTGATACCTCAAGCTGTGTGGCAGTGGAGTGTGAGAGTGCTTCTCTCTATAAGAAGCTGTGCTTCAGCGGGTGTGTGTTGGCACCAGTGAAGCCTCACTGTATTATGTGAGGGGTGGACGTAAGTCTCTAGATTGAGACTGAACCACCTTAAAGATCTTATCTTGTGGTTTGATTTCTCTCTTGTTCCAACGGTAGAAGCTTGATAGGACCGATTCCAGATATCATGTGTGTATCTAGCTTCTTAGTTGTTAACTAATATCTGTCTCATAATCTGCTATGTTAGATCTAGTTTTTATTTCCGCAAAGAAGGGCAAAAAGGGGCTGATCTATTCACCCCTCCCCTCTAGATCTGTCTATCACCACTCAACATCCGAGACGGCCTAGAAAATCATTGGGTAAGCTGAGGATAGCTACCCTATAAGCCGAATTGGGTGCGGAAGTCCCGAGGACTAGCCTACGAGGGGCTCCGATGACCCATGGGCAATAATATTTTAAACTTTGGGACATGAGTTTAGTATATTGCCAAACATTTGGTTGTTATTGCTCACTTCCTCAATGTGATTCCCCAGGGACCATACTATGAAGAAGCAAGTTTCTGGGATCTCGGAGTGATCAGAAAATCCGGTTACCAGAAATAATTCAAAGTTATGTCAGAAATCAATATGACTACTTAAGCAAAAGGGATGTTGTAGACACGCCAAAATTGACATCACTTTGAGTACATCTCCTATCGCATTGTGATGCCCCAATTTGACCCTCAAATCGACTTATTTGAGTGATTTTCCTAATTTTTCTTGAATATTTAGATTTTCCCCATTTTTTTCATTTTTCTTGATTTTTCATGGACTTTTCTCTAATTTTTTGGGGCCTTTTTGAATTAGTGTCAGACCCCTGAACGCTAATTCTTCTCAAAAGAATTAACGACCGGCATAGTGGATGTCAATTCTTGATTTAACGTCAGCTCTCAGAACGCCAATTCTTAAACTTTAAATCTACGTCTGGGGGGACGGATGCGTATTCATTTCTCCCTATTTCTGTGCAAAAACTCATCTTTATTCTGAATTAACGCCTTTCTGGAAAGTCGCCCATTCTTTGAATGCGTCTGGGATGGTGGACGCGTATTCCTTAATCCATATTAATTCTTCAATTAACGCCTTTGTAAAAAGGCACTGATTTCTAAAGTCGCGTCTGCTGAACCGGATGCATATTCTAATTCACGTCGGCCACAGTCGACGCAAATTCCTCTCTTCCCCGAGTTTGTGCCAACTTCGTATTCTTGAAGAATTAACACCTGTGTGAGAAGGCACCAATTCTTTAATTGACGTCCAAAGCACGGACGCAAATTCTTTTTTTAATTCAGTTAAATTTCTTGAATTAACGCCTCTCCACAAAGTCGCCAATTCTTTAATTGGCGTCCATCACCTGGACGTTAATTCCATTTCCTTATTTTAGACTTTTAAATAATTACCAAATTCGTCAAAATTCCAAATTTGCATCTGCTCTGATAGACGCTATTCCCTTTTCCAATTTTTGTTAATATTCGACTTTCCAAAATAATCAAGAAACGGTGTCTACTGACCCTGACGCTAATTTGAACTCGCGTCTAGACCCCCGAACGGGTATTTCCTTTCCTTTTCTTGAAATTTTAAATTCGAACAAAATTTGTAAAATCTCTAATTCACGTCATCTTTGGTGGACGCGAATTTCATTCAATTTTTGGTAATCTCCAATCTTTCCAAAAATGGATTAGAATTGGCGCATGTTTGCGCTGACGCTATTTGAATTGGCGACCACTGTGTCAGACGCCAATTCCTACATAATTTCAAACTCGAGAGCACCTCCTTCTTTCCTCCTTTTGGCCTCCTTTTGGCCTCCTTTTCCACTTGGAAAATGGTCCCTATGGCTTTCTAAGGTTGGGAGGACACTTGGCAATTGAATTAATCCTTTCAAATCCAATTGAAACTTGATTTCCAATTTTTCATGAAATTAAACTCCGAATTTCCACTCTATAAATAGGACCCCCCTCTCCCATGTGTTTAAGGCTGAGTTTTGATTCTAAGGGGAGGTGCTGCTGGATTGGAGGCTCAAGGGGAAGACTCCATGCACTCAAAGCTACATCCATTGGAGGGCTTCTTCCCCCTTGCTACGTTGAAGACTTCTTTGGAGAAACCATCCCAATAAGCATATCCCTCCCTTAATCTCTATTATTTCTTTCATGTATTTTGTTTAATTTGCATGCATCATGTTCTTTTCTCTTCTTTCATTCTTTTCATCTCAACATTGAGATCTCCCTTTGTGCAACACTTGCACCCTCCCTCTTCATTCATCATATTTTTTCTTACCCTTTTGCGTAAGGGTTTTAAAGCCAACACCAATAAGGTGTGTTCATGACCTTGATTTCATGTTTATCTTATGTTAAGATTTGATGTTACACGCTTGTTTCTAATTCATATATTTCTTTGTTGGTTGTTATTTTCTTTATTTTACAAGGGTAATCAATACAAGAAAAACTCTCTTCAACGGCCGACCGATTGGAAGAGAAGGTGACATCCACAAATTCACCCGCTTTTCAAAGGTATTCTCCGCAATCCCTCTCTTATTCTTTATTATTATTGTCATTTGAGGCCCGCGGTCTCTCGCGATCACAACCCCCATTAGCATCCACGCATGCTCCCTTTCTCTTCTTTCCACTTCTTTTTCACATATTAATTCTTTTTTAAGTGGATTAATTCTAAAGATCTACGGATGTATTCCCTCCCCTTGGAATGATGGGTTGTGGACACCCCAAATTTTCGCGCGGCCACGGCAACAAGTTTCGGTTGATCGTTTGACGTCGGCGAAATAAGAAGGAGAAGAAATAAAGGAAGAGGTCCCATCGACCGAATTTCAACTCTGGTGATGGTGGAGCCGTACTCTACATGCGTCGCCGTGCCATCATGAATGTACGTTCCAAGGGATGAATTGAATATAAAATTGAGCGAGGTCCCGATGTCCTCGAAGATATAGTCTGGAGTGTGGAGGCCTGGGAGTCAAAAGAAAAGAAAAAAAAGAAAGAAGAAAATAGAAGAAAAGAAGAGAATAAGAAAAAAATAGAAGAAAAAAAAAGAAAAAAAAAGAATAGAAAAAAAAGAGGAGGGGGATTTAATCGGTGGCATACCCCACCGATTAAACCCCTCATCCCTCTTTCCCTCACTGTTTAAACACCTCTCTCCCTCACCCCCACCGATTAATCAACCTCCACCGTTTAAATCCCGTCCCCCCTCTCTCTCTCTTCACCCCACCGTTTAAGTATCTCTCTCTCTTTCCCTCTCCACTCGCGAACCCCCCCTCTCTCTCTCTCTATCTCTCTCTCTTCACCCTACCATTTAAGTCTCTCCCTCTCCTTCTCTCTCCACTAGCGAACCCTCTCTCTCTCTCTCTCTCTTCGCCCCACCCTTTAAATCCCGTCTGCCTCTCTTTCTCTCTCCCTTCGTGCTCTCTCTCTTTCTCTCTCCCTCTGTGTCTCTCTCTCCTCTCATCTTGTCTCTCTCTCACCTCTCCTCTACTTCTCCACCTTGCGATCTCTCTCCTTTCCTTTTCCCCCGCGCGAACCCTCTTTCGCAACCCACTTATCCGGCAGGGCACTGTAGCGCCCAACACGGAGAGGTCTTAACCGGGAGCTCCACTGTAGCATCCGGCAGCTCCACTATAGCTCCCGGCAGGGGCACTGTAGCACCCCGCACCAGGCTGCGATGGTGACTGGTAGGTTGACGGATGGCTCGTGCAACGCTCGATGGGCTCCTTCGCTCGGTGGGTGCGACGGCAGAAACACCAACCACCACCGGGACAAGGGGAATACCCCGTCTGGCCAGCTACGGAGGTCCCTCCTCCGTCACCTCGCGAGGCCCCTGCTTCGCCGCTATCCTACGAGGAAGGGGGATGGCAGTAGCAGTGGCAGGGATAGCTACATCAGCGGGGATAGCAGCAACAGAGGCGGCTACAACAAATGACTGGCTCTCTGCACTTGGCGAGGGATTCCTCGCAGAAGGCCAACGGAAGGGACGCAGAACAACAGCAACGACACCAGAGCCACGAGGGGAAGGCGGTTTCACCGCCATCTGCTACGGCGCCTTCTTCTGGGAATGCTGTTGCATCCCCCAATAGCTCCCAAGCCAAAACTGTGCCTTCTCCTATTGTTGGGTGGCCTCCCATTCGTTCCTTTAGGAAGAATCTCACCAGTAGCTCTTCAGAGCCATCTTCTTCCCTTGCACAGACCAGGAACTCCGGCAGAAGTGAAAAGCAAGAAATTCCTAGCAAGGGAAAGTTTGTGAAGATTAAAATGGATGGCGTCCCCATTAGAAGAAAACCAGATCTGAAAGCCTATGGCAGTTATGAGAAGCTTTCTTCTGCAGTAAACGAGCGGTTCGGAGGCCTTCTTACAGCACAAGGAGAAGCTTCATCTTCTCAGAGCCAGAATGACAGCGAAGCAGGGAGAGCCCCCCCTCCCTTCACTTAATCGGTGGGGAATCATTTAAACGGTGGCAAGCTCATTTAACCAGTGGCCCCTTCACTTAAGCGGTGGAAGATTGTTAACCGGTGGCCCCTCCACATAACCGGTGGCTTCCCTTTTAAACGGTGGTTGCCCATTTAAACGGTGGCAACGGCAACACCTGCAAACATCGATCAGCAACGCTACGGGGCTACGAACTGCATGCCCAAAAATAGAAATCCCTGTACCCTTGTTCGAATGGCAGCACGGCAGCTCAAAAGCACCGCCAGTGGGATCTTCCCATATCCGACAAGGTGCCTGACTTTAACCGTTGGCCTCGTCTTTTTGCCGGCAGCATTCCTTTGTCCCGCAGAAGCTCGACGACCATGCCATTCAACTACGATGGAGAAGAGAACTTGGCGTCCGTCCCTATAAATGGGGCCTCAAGGCGAAGAAGAAAGGGACTCTCTCTGGCTGGCTCCTGGCTCCGTCACTTTCGGAGGCTGCTGAAGCTTGGATGCAGAGGCTAAGTGTGCGAAGAGAAGAAGAGAGCTCGAAAAGAGAAGAGAAAAAAAAATAAGAGAGAGAGAAGAGGGCAGAGAGGTGAGGCTTGGGGGGGGGGGTCAATGCTCCGTTTTCCCCCGCTGTATTGGTTTCTCTTTTATGTTTTGTTTCTTATTTTCTTCTTCTATGATGTAAGATTTCCTTTATAACTTGCATGTTGCAGAGAATAAAAGAAAAGAAAATTTCAGAGCATGGATTTCTAGCACATGTATCGTTTCGTCCTTGCTAATCGCTACTCCATATGTTCCCTGGTTTTCTTTTCACCGGTTTGTTCTAAACGTGCTATTTCCCAACAGATCTATCTGTTTCCTGTTGTGCTCATCGCATTGTGCCCCCCTATCCCCCCGGGTAAATGAATTTCTGGCGTTCCCAGCATGAACGTACAAGAGAGCTTCTCCAGGGGCTCGGGAGTGACTCGGGGTCTGCCCAGTACGATGGGTATGGCTTCGAGCCCGGACCCTCAAGGCTCATCCCCTCTGGAACTTCCTCAAACCCACCGTAGTCATTTTGTTGCATCTCTGGCATATTCTGCTCCTGGCAAACAACTCCCTTTTCTCTTTTAATGGGACTTGTATTCCGCTATCCATGGAGTGGCAAATCCTATACGTTGTGTTGCTCTCTGAGTCTCATGAACGATCCGGGTTTCAGTCTGGTCCACCGTTTCCTCAACTCGGATGTTGCCGCTTCCGTGCGCATCCATATTATTTTTGGGACCATCTCGGACCTCCGTGGATGAGTACCCGCTTAACACCCCCAAATCATCCCGGGTCCGAGGGAGGCGTTGCCAAAATTCCATCAGGAATGTAACTGATAAAAGAAATAAAGGATCAAATAATTTTAACCTTAAAGACAAAGATGAATGAATAAAATGAATGAACTAAGTGGCAAATGAACTATCAGGAGTTGTTGCAATGAACAAATTCTAGAACTAGTCAAAATAGATTTCGGGTATGACAAAAGGTTAAATAAAAAGCCGTGCAGAATGAATTAAGAGCAAGGCCTAAGGCTTTGTGCAGCAGAGAGTCAACCCTACGAGTCGACTCCTCTTATGCCCGGTTCTGTTCGAGCATTCCTATGCAGAAATCTGCACGAGTCGACTCCAAGAGTCGACTCTTGCTAACTCAGCCTGCCAACCCCAACCGCATACACTTTGTATGAATAAAACATATATCCTACATGCATTAATACATTATACATGCATAAAGTCTGTCCAAAATTCTCTGTTGATGTCCTCATGAATAGAAACAAAGGATTATTTCCTCCCTTCACTGTGAATCTGAGCACACTACATGTCTTGCGAGCATACGGGTCTCGCATCTAGCATGAGCATCATGGACAAAATCTCGTACATACATCTGGCTGCATATATACTTCTGCTAGTCTCTCATAAATAAAAGGGATTCCCTGCATTCTCTAAAAGTTTGAACATACCTGGCATGCATAAAAGTCTGCATACAAAGATAGCCTGTTGGTCTCTCATGAGCAGAAATAAAAAAAAGGGAAGACTCCCAACATTGGCCGCCAATCTGAGCGCGACATGCATATCCTACTGTATGCACCTTAGGACTTGAACCCCCCCTTTATTATTGCAAACCAAACCCACATGCATATTGCATTCTATGTGTGCTACTCTTTCGTGGTATATGAAATGGTGAGTCGTGAAAAGTTGGATCATGTCCAGTCGGAAGCGGTCACTATGCGTGAGTGAAATACTCCGCCTCGTATCAGGAATCACCTGTTGTGCCCCTGATTTTGATGATGTCTGACTATGACTTGGTGAGTCTAATATGCATTTGATGATGGTAACTATGAGTCATTATGAGTCACCTCTCAAAAGAACTCAATCATGATTCATCAAAACATCTCCCCCTTTGCCATCAGCATAGAGGAAATAGTTTGATACCAAATACAAAAGCAGTAGATGAGCATAGATAATAATTTGAGCAGCTGACAAAAGGACTGATACCAGTTGATAACTTCAATATGGTGTATGTATCAGACATTAAAAGAGGCTATACAGTAGAGCAATTGGGAATGCAGCAGATCTGGAAAGCAACATAGTCCATAGCATGAGAGCCAGATTCAAAATTTTCCAAGATCAGATCAGGCAGGTATATGCAAAGAATTTGGACATAGCCAGGGGATAAATGGAAGATGTAGTCTGAGATCAGTTCGGCAGCCATTGAGCATATTTAGTTTTTAGGTTTTCTGGTTTTCAGATTTTTAGCATTTTCTATGCACTGCATGGAGGTAGGAAATGCAGTCTAACTACATGCATGAGGAAGGCAGGTACCAATTGCAGAAATTCACTTAACGAAAGTCTCCACATGACAATGACTTCACATTATCTCCTCCTGTGAGACCATTAAAAGTTTGAATAGATATGCAAGAAGGAGATGACCAAGATGTGGAAATCATGTATTCTAGAACTGGAGCTGAAGCAAAGAATTGCAGTCGAGAGAAGTTGAGCAGCTCATGAAGAATGAGGCATTAAACAAGGCTCACACATCAGGGATTTTTATTTGAAGAATTAACATTCTCCTTTTAGAGCAGCATTATTCATGACCATTATATACAGTAATGGTTCAAAGTTTATAAGCCCGAAATCTAAGTGTAAGAGCCCTGAAAATATGTTCTAATATATTTAATAGAGCTAAAACAGATCTTTCAAGTTACAGTCCTTGCCCCCATTCCTTTTCATCTTACTTGGTGAATTCAAGAGGCACCCTTAGAAAGAATTTTAACTAGTATTGAGGATAAACATCTTAAGGTGCATAACTCCTTTTAGGGTTAGCCTTTTGAAATTCCTTTTTTTTAAATAGATTTTTTTTCATTTTGCACAATTTTCAAGAACAGTCAGATGGAGTTTGCTCCTTTGGCATGAGGAGACACATTGATTAGATGCCAGACTCCTCAGTTACTCAGAATTTTACTCATCATCTTGTCTCATTTATGAACAGAGGTGGCTTGTCATACCATGACACACTCCTCGTCACTTCTTGGATGAAGGGGCACAGTTTCTCAATGAGCTTCAGCCATTGCTATGCCTTTTATCTTTATTTCTCTCTGTGATCTTTAAACAGAGTGAACTAGACCTTTACTTCATGACACAATTCCCATCACTTCTTTGGTGAAGAGTCTATGTTTACTTAGTCAGTCACAGTCATTACTCTGCAGATTCATCTTTTAATCTTCTTAGGCGATTTTCCTTAAAATTCATCATACCATTTTCAATGTTTAAAAATAATAATTAGTGTAAAGTTCTTTAACCAGGGTAACCTCAATACTCTCAATTTTCTAATTCTAGGAAGAGGTGAGGTCACATTTCTTTATATCTGTTTTAAGTCTCTTCCATACACTAAGATGGTCATTTTCAAGGCCCTTAAACCTAGATTTAAGGTTTATACACTCTAAACCATTAAGTGATTTGGGGTTGGTCTGATATATCAGCAAGGAGCTCTAAGAAAAAAACATTAAGTTTAAGCTCCCCCTGAGTGTATGACCTTATTCAGATTAGCACAAGAAAAGTCCTCCTCAGGAAATGATTTTCAATAGATGTTGTTCAAGAGGGTGATACACATTATGCACAGGAGGAAGGAATGATCACAGTTCAAGTTAGATGGAAAAGAACTGAAGAAATGAACATGTACATCAAAATTGACCTTCTACGTTGATGCATGAAGAACATGGAGTCAACGCACACTTCTCACACAGAAGAATCATCAACAAAATTCACTTTATTGCAGTTGAAACATCACATATGCATTCTAAAGACATAGTGCAGAAATTTAAACATGCTTATTTTCCCTACATGTATGCATCAAGTTCAATTAATCTTTATGAGATTTTTAGAAAAAAATGGCATGCATTGAATTCAGACATGACACATGCATGTAAACAGATCGAATCTGTACTGACTCCCCCTCAATCTGGCCATTCATTTTAGCATGCTTAAGAACTTTTTGAGTCACACTGGAATGACTTATGTCTAAATGCACAAGTGACTTCTGGTGCTTGGCAGAGATGGTCCTCTACGCATAGTGACAATTTCTAGACAGGCTTGGCCTGCCCTTCCACATATGACCGTTTAATATACCAGTAAGTTGTGCACCGAGAATGCATGTGACAATGCAGGCTTGAGCAGATGAATGTATGGGATTCTAAATGATGTTGCCTGGAACAAAGTGAATAATTGACCTTTGGTACCTGGCGGAGGATTTTCCTCATGCATAATGACAACTTTGAGACAGACTTGGTCTGTCCTTCTACATGCTAGCATTAGATATATTAGAGGATCATGATATGATTATGCACTGAAGGGATCAGAAACGACTACAATGATGACTCCCCCTCAAATTACATGCATTGTGACATATAAAGTGCAATGAAAATTTATTTTCATGCATGCAGGCCCTAGACACATTCATTCAAACAACAATATTCCACAATCTGAATCATTTTTCCAAAAGAGAGTCTCAGATGCTATTGTCATCAAAACAAAATTTGTTCTACAAGAAGTGAGAAGGATAGCACCTGAGTTCTTTGCACGGAAGTTTTTCATTTTATCCTTGAAGAAATCCATAACTTCTAGCATGGCCCGTGTACCTTGACTTCTTGATTGAGAGATGGCTTCATGCTCCTCATTTTCAAGGCACACCTGCAAGGTTGTCTTTCTTATTGCACTCTTAGTTCACAATTTTTCACAAGGTCAATCAGCTCAGATTCTCCCAGTCATGGAATGAGAGTGAAGAACATATGATTAGGCATTCCAGATAGGCTTTAAGAGCAAAGGAGTGCAATCGTCCCATTGAGAGACATAGACAGCAAAGAACAAGTGGAGCTGTTAATTACGAGCTGATGACTTGACCTGGTCTAATCAGTGAGTCGACTCAGCTTGGTTTGCCATAACACAAGATTTGATCATATTGAGCTGATGGGTCAACACATCCAGATCAGTGGGTCAACGCACATGCATCAGCCAGAAAGATTTTTGAAATAGAATTCCTGAACAAGATCACATTTATTACAATTTGCAACAACATTAAAACATGCAACTTGAATGTAGAACTTTTAGACATATTAACTCCCCCAAAATGTATGCATGAATTTCAAATATTCTTTTTGGGTTTTTAGACACTGATGTTATGCAGTTGATTCTGAAAGGGAACATGCATATGGGCAAACCTATCTATGTGCATGAGCATTTAAATACTCAATGAAGTTTTAACAGATAAGTATGCATCTTATGACTTGTATGAACAATTGACTCATGGTATCAGGTGGAGGCACATTCTCTCGCATGGTGATAGCTCTTAGATAGGCTAGACCTGTCCTTCTTCTTGTCACCATTTGATATACCATGAAGTCATGACATGCAAACACACTTGGGAGGATGCAACACAAAAGGCATACCTAAAAAATATGCACACACAGACATCAATATGAATCTTGCAAACATGAGTGCAACATGCAGATTTCATTCTTAATATGCATTACATGGATGAGTATGCTGAGCATGCTAATGTTTAAATGCAAGTTACAATCTATACCTGGAATGCAATATGGATGAGTGAAATTTCAGAAATGCAAGGTACATGAATTTATTGCTATCTCTCCCTTTGAATGAATAGGCGATATTTCAAACTGGAATAGGAGATACAATACAAGTCTGAACCACACTGAACACAGATTACAAATCAATTTCTTGAAGTGGGCTGAAATATAAGCATTATCTTGCAAGCTCACTGCCACCTCCCCCCGAGAAGATGCATTTAAGGACATCATCAATCAATCAAGATAAATGAGTTTCTTACAATTTTCTCCCATAACAAGAAGAATCATTAATATCCAAATTTTAGCAGGAGGGGAGTTATAAAATAGGAACAAGCCCACAAGTATATTCTTAACGAAATGCTCATCTTTGAGCATGAGTTTCATCCACAATCAAACCATTCTCAAAAACATAATTTGTAAAGCATTTATACATCATTTGAACTTTACAATAAATTATAGTCTCTCCCATGATCAAAAAGTAGGGAGGCCAGTGCATGCCGTTTGATTAACAAAGATGTGACATGAAAAATAGTATGGGAGAAATAAAGAATGATTGGGACATAAAACAATTCTAGCTTCTTCATATAAACAGATGTATCAAGGATCACTGAGGGCAAACAAGTATCAAAATTAATATTGATGCATTTCAGGTTAACTTGCAGTGAGCATATTTTCAGATCTGAAGATAAAATAGTTTCCCTCATGAGCCAGACTTCTAATTTTACTGAGATCCGGTACTAGGCGGAGAACTTAGATCTGAAGATCACCTCACGCATAGTGAGAGCTCCAAGCAGACTTAGTCTGCCTTTCTACTGATCACTATTTGATATACCAGATCATCAGATCCTTTCCAAGTCATAGTCCATCAAATAAATTTTCAATTAAAGCAGAATGTAAATCTCAGTTTAATCAAGACTAGCTATGGACAAAAGAATTCTCAAATGTAGACATAGTTGAGACTCATCTGAAGAATTAAACCATGAGAAAGGCACAAATCACAACTAAAAAAAAGGTTCATTATCATACAGTGCCTTGAGCAGCTCAAAGAGTTAACAACTTTGCACATTTAGCCAAACCAGGCGGCCTACTTAAAAACACTTAAATACAGATAAAAAAATTCATTGAAAATTGTTCAGCAACAGGAATCAAAATTGGTTGCACTAGGATCACCTCTGAAGATCGTTGGATCTTAGGTACACAGAGCTTAGCTCTGATACTAATTGTTGGGTCCCTTCCTTGGGTGCAACCGGATCTAGAGGGGGGAGGGTGAATAGATCCCTTAAAAAATATGCACCCTTTTAAAGTTTGAAAACAAATAACCATACAAATGATGAGCCATTAAAACTATGGACCTAATATTACAAAGTCTCAGAAGAGTCATGCAGTGGAGTAATGTCAAACACCTAAGATCAACATGCGTAGATTCAGATTATTCGAGTGCTTTCTTCGGTGTGTGTGTGAGCCTTTGTTCAAACAACAAGTTAGCTTGTAATCAGTGAATAGCTCATAGTATGTGCAATGTTCGACCATGACAATGAAAGTGAAACAAAAACTATAAGTCCCTATGAAGTGGAGATAGAAGAACGGAAAACAATCACACAAGAACACACCACTGCACAAGAGGATTTTTAAGGTGGTTCGGTTGCAAACCCACAACCTACGTCCACCCCTCACCAAACCGGTGAGGCTTCACTACATGAGGACGAATCCTCACGAGGACGAAGTTCTCCACACACACGGGGATGAATCCCTACACACACGAGGAGCAACCTTCTCATGAGGACAAAGTCCTCATGCTGCAAAACTGAAGCACACGGGGACAAGTCCCACGGGGACGAACCCCCCCCACACACACATACACAAAAACAAAGAAGAAAACCACGCTACAAGTGCAGCAAAAATACGGGGACAACTCCCTACAAACACACGGCTGTACACCAGCCAAAACCACCTCCGGTCTCTAACCAGAGTACCGAAAAATATGCTGTAACCATAGCACCACATGCAAGGATATGATGATAAAAAAACAAAGAAAAGAAAAGAGCTTCAACACAAAGCATAATGTAGCTTCCAAGGAAGCACTTGACTATTTTTTTGATGCTCTGGACATTCCTCTTCTTCTTCCTTCTTGCTCACTACAATCTGCTCACTGCTCTCTCTATCTTCTTTTTCTTCTTAGATCTTTCTCATGAAGCTCAGGGCTGCTCACTCTCTTTTCTTCCTCTCTTCCCTCTTTTTCTATTTCTCGTTTGTTGGGATGAGCTGAGATGATTTCTCACTCAGTGCACTTGCTCGGCCAACCTTTCTTAGATGGCAAAGGCTTCAAATTTATAGAAGGAGGTTTGGATTTGCACCTTTGATCTTGGAGGAAGCCATCTGGGTTGTCTAGGTCCTTAGAGCACCCAAGACCCTAGGTACTAGGTTCTTGGTTGTTGGACTTGGGTCTTGAGCTTTGGGGCGTCAAGCTTTTTCTCTTGGAATGGAGGTTGAAGGGAAATTTGTTTTCCCGCCTTGGAGTGATTTTGCATATCATGGTACATGCTGTGGAGGCTTCCCATTGGCTTGGAGTCTTCTAAACCATTATTTATTTGGTCAGAATAAAAATAGAATTCTTTGACCAAATACCTTTTTCCCTGGTGGTCTATGATTGGTCTAGCATATAGCAGAGTAGGGGCACAGACTTTTTTAGATCTGATCTTCTGCCAGGTTCTTCCACAGACTGCAATTTGATTGGCTCATGGGAAAAGGTATGGTACCATGAAAAGCTGACCTTTCCCAAATCTGATGCTTGACAGATCTACCCCCCAAAAGTGATGCGGGACGGACACGAGATTCGACTCCAATTGGATATGCGACCCTTGGACTCTAAGCAAGCTCGCGATCGTCCCTATGAGGGAAGCGTACGGACGTGCACGGTTGAGAAAACGACAGTGAGCTAAGGTGGTCAACTAACAATTTCGTGAACGGATCGGGTCACAGGACGGGTTCACTCTCTCGCTCGCAGCGGTGAATAACAATATATAGCAAGCTAATTACCCTATCATGCTTCTAGCAGCGGCATATGAAATATATACGAAATAAAGCAAATGCCGAGTAAAGGAGCGAACACGATACCTCCACGGGTCGGGTGTGGGGAAGACGATCCCGACCGATCTCGTACTCCCGAAACAGTAAATAATTAAATTACAGCAATGAATATCACTGCCCACTCCACGCAGGGAGGTAAAGGGCTACACAGTGGGACCCGGGAGTAGCAGGTTCGGGTTGACGGGTAGCGATTTGTGTAGCTTCGGCGGCACGCGTACTCACGAACGTGGGGCCCACGTGTTGGTCAGTGGGGCCGAGTGGGCCGGGAAGGGTACCACTGCGTCAGAGGCTCCTGGAGGGGTGATCCATGGGAAGGCAACTCGCTGGTTCGCCTTGTGGAAGGTGAGGCGGCCGGCCCGAGAGCGGTTGTGTTTGTTGCCCACGAGCTGTCGTTTCTGTTTCTACAGCGTGTGATCCGGTGAGAATGGCCGCTGTGACCAACTTCGATGTCAGATCGATGCAAGACTAGTGGCGTTGGAAAGCTCTCTCCGAGAGCTACTATCCTAGGCTGGAAAAAAAATTTAGAACGCCTCTGATATGGCCTTTGCAGAATTTTCCATGTGCTGGTTCACAGATCTGGATCTGGCTGGACAGAACTGAGTTTTCCTGAGAGTTGGCGTTGACCACGACTCAAACATTGGATCCAGGTGTTAAGTTCTTCATGAAAGTTGTAGAGGGGAAACAAGAAAGACGGGGGGAATTTTTATTTGACGTTTGGTGGAGGTTTTGATTTGATGGGGATTTTATAGTGGCTGGGGGTCGGGTATGGAAAGCTGTGGACAGACAGGAAATTGGGGTTTGCAAGATTTTTTAGGGAAAGTAAAAAACTTCTAAATTCGTAAATAAATTCTGAGTGATGGACTTTGATGGGAAGAACCTTCAGTTAAAATTTCAGCTAAAAAAGTAGTTAAGAGGGGCTAAGGTGGCGTGAGGTGGCTGGCTAGAACTGAGATATGCACATAAGGCAGAATCACAGGGTGGAAAGATGAAAATGGTAAAAATAGATTAAAAAGGATTTCTGGGTGGGGTTTTTTGGTGAAGGTTGGAGTTGACATGGGGAATCTACCCTTAAAATCTCAGCTCCAAAAGATTTGGGAGTTGGGAGATAAAATTCTTGGAGTGAGCCTCTATCCAGTAGAACAGCAGTCTAGACAGCACCTCGGAAGTTGCTTCGCGGTGGCTCGATGGTGGCACGAACGGCGGCGGCGGCGGAAGAGATAGAATCCAGAGGGGGAGGGGATGAGATAGAAGGGTTCTACACCCTGGAGATTGGAGAAGGAAGAGGGAAACCAGAGAGAGAGAGGGGATGGCGCAGCTTGCTCTTGGGCATTCACAATATTTTCTTCTCATTAATTCACACAAAATAGAAATTACATAAGATATATAGTTCCACTTTAATGACTTAAATGACCCCAGATCTAGGGTTATGGGAGGGGCATACAAGAGAGTGGAAATATTATCCACACATGGTCAAAAAAAACACAATATTAAATTAATATTCAAGGGGAGTTCGCCCCCCTCCTTAAGAGGACAATTTGGAATTGTTCTCTTTATTTAATTCATGGTCCAAGTCCACATTTGGACCATGGACCAGCCCCCATGGGCCCTGGAATCCATGTGGACCAATAAGAGGGAGAGAGGGGACCCCTGCAGGGCCTTCGTGACCTTTTGCAAAGAAACCCAATGGCCTTTTGCAAATAAACCCACTAAGACTTACAATTGTGTATCCATATAACACAAGGGTATACATACAAACATAAAAGAACATAAATGCAAACAAAATGTAAGCCGTCTTGCTTTGATGTCCCCATCAATTCTCCCCGGGTGGGAAGAACTCGACCCCGTCGAGTAAAGGGGGTGACTGCTCGAGAAGCTCCGGCGGATCCGTCACCGTACCAAGTTACGCGGGTACGCTCCACTCCAAGTGATCGTCACCTGCTCATTCTGTATATACTCGATATGCGCATGCTACTATGGGAACGAGGCTAGTGGTGGAACACTCCAGGGTGGGGTCACTCTCAAGGGGAGGAGGCGGCTCGAAAACTCACTAGGAATCACCGCTGGGTCCCTGTAGGTGACTAGATCCGGGGCATAGATGTAGAACTGATCTCATACTCCATACTCCTCTAGAAAGTCCACTTGCCTCTCACTCATAAGGGACTTACATCTACGAGCTTGCACAAGACGCATGCAGACTCACCATGTACTAACACACGTATGCAAACCACACAAACAAACCACACAAAACAAACCACACAAAGAAGAGACAAAACTGACTCATGCATGACCCTAGACTTAAGGTGGTGACATCAACCCCACTAGGTGACCATCACCCGAGTGCCGCATCCTGAGCGTCGGTAGGCTCCTCCAGACCTTCTTCATAGTACTCATCAGCTAGTTCCAGCTCGGCCTCGTAGCTGACAGATACAAGCCCAGAAGGCGAGGCTTCTCCTACCCCTAGGGCTAGAGTGGCACGAGCGGGACATTGGTTGGCAAAGTGGCCAAACCCATGACAGTGGAAACACTATAGCCGTGACCTACTGGACTCTCCGATAAGAGGGCCCTTACCCTTATCCTCCCGACGAGCAGGGGGTGTAGACAATATGGGTGGAGGTGTAGGTGTCGTGGGCAACTGGGGTGGGGGTGCCGGTGCCAGTGGACGGGCAATGGGTGCCGGGGGGCGGGCAACGGGTGCCGGTGGTTGGGATGAAGGTAGATCCTGGGGTGGGGGAGGGCGAGGCCTTGGAGCGAAATGCTCTTGACGAGCGGGCTCCTGAGATCAAGCCATGGGGGCCCGCAGATGTGGGCCTAAAGAGTGACGGGGCTCGGTACTACGAAGAGGGGTGGGACCCGGCCGATGGCTAGACTCGAACTCTCCCTCAAATTGCTCCAACTCAAGAGCAACCAGATATGCCTCTTCCAACGTCTTGGTATTGCGGCGGAAAAGCTCATACTAGTAGTGTGACCGCAAACCACGTCGAAAGCGGGAAACGGGCATGGTGCTCTCCTCCGTGACTCCACATCGCAGAAAGTACTCATCAAATTCAGCGATGTACTCGGAGACGAACCGGTCTCCCTGGCTGAGACTCTGCCACCTATCGATGAGTCGCTGGCGGTATGTGGCAGGAAGATACTTTTGCCGAAGCTTGAACTTCATTTCACCCCATGTCTCAACCTGGGGCTCTAGCTGCTGAAATAACAGTCTCTCTACATTCTTCCAATATGTTTGCGCCTGTCCCATTAGCTTCATGGTAGCGAATCGGACTCTTCGACGCTCCGACATTACGTACCAGTCGAAGTATCGATCCATGCCGGACTCCCAATCTAGATAGATTTTCAGGTCCAAAGACCCATAAAAAATGGGAGGGTCCGCTCGTACGATCTTAAGGACCCTATCATCCTCGCCATCCCTCTGTGGCTGGAGGCCACGACGGCGTTGACCATACTTCTCATAGGCGTTATCGGACCCATAGTCCTCAAGACCAAGGTCACAGAGCGGTAGTTTGGGGACCCGAGGAAGGGCGGGTGGAGGAGCCTGTGGTGGCTAAGGAGCATGTGTGGGCGGGTCCTGGGCCACAATGGCGGGCTGGGCCTGGGCTATGGGAATGGCTTGACCTTGGGTAGCCGCCGAAGCGGGTATGGGTGGGCCCGGGGCCACTCTAGGAGGGTCTCCGTGTGACATCCTATCCAACCGTCCGACCAGACCTTGGACAGATCTGTCGGATGACTCCATCCGTTCCTCCATGGCGTTAAATCGGCCATCTATACTATCAGAGCCTAGGGTATTCAATTCCTAGGAAAACCCAAGTCCAAGGATATGTTCAAACCTTTAACCAGTGAGGTTGGGTAGAACCAAGGGTTGAGTTAATATAAAAACTTAAAAGCCCTTAACGCGAGTATATACTAATATAGTTATTGTAATTGTAGGATAATGGCTGCCGAACGAGCTCAATGGCGCAACATGCAGCGTACACTGCAAGGCATGACTCAAGTGCTGCAACAAGTAACACAAGGAGGTGGACAACGAGCAGGAAGTCTCTACCAGACTTTCAAGAATATGAACTCGCCCAAGTTCACGGGTTCTACTGATCCAGATGACGCTGAACACTGGATTAGGGAAACAGAACGAATATTCCGTGTTATGCAATGCACGGATCAAGATAAGGTCTTATTAGCTACTTTTCAGTTAGAAAGGGATGCTAGATGCTGGTGGGAATCAATAGAGGCTACTATAAATCAAGATCAGGTTACGTGGGAGGAATTCGTTGAACACTTCAACGCAAAATATTTCTCGGACCGAGTTCAGGAAAAGAAGGCTGTAGAATTTGCTGCATTAAAGTAACGATCTTTGTCAGTGGCCGAGTATGAGGCCCAATTCTCTAGATTGTCTCGGTATGCTAAGCACTTAGTTAGCACTGAGAAGATGAAAGCTAGGAGGTTCCTAAACGGGCTCAGGCCCCAATATATTACCCAACTGGCACCGATGGACATTCAGGTCTATTCGGAGATAGTACGCCGCGCACAACTGTTAGAAGATGCCACGGAACTGTCTGATAGAATTCGTGGTAAGGATAAGAAGGAACAAGTTACATGTTCGGGTTCCTTTAAACCCAACTTCAAGAAGAGGCCTAGCAATGGAGGTATATCCTCACAAGACCAAAAGTTCAAGAAGACCAAGCCCTTCTCTATCACCACTACCTCTCCAAATACAGTGTGCAAACATTGTGATAAAGCGGGTCATAGAGCAGAAGAATGCTGGAGGAAACTTGGAGCATGTCTCCGTTGTGAGAGTCGTGAGCATCGGATTCCCGATTGCCCACTACTAAATAACCAAGCCGATGACGGAAAGCGCCCAGTAACCAAGAATGCTCGTCTTCATGCAATCAAGGAGACCGAGCGAGAAGAAGAAGGCGGCTTAGTGGAAGGTACATTGAAAGTTTGTTCCAAGAATGCATATGTCTTAATTGATACTGGTGCATCGCATTCTATTATTTCTAAGAAGTTTTCTGACCCATTACCCCTAGAACCGGAATGGATAAAGTTAGTTTTGTCTACTCCTCTGGGTGATGAGACTGATATTACACATCATTACCAAAACTACGAAGTATTGGTTCAGGGTAGAAATCTCCCTATTGATCTCATATGTTTAGATCTAAAGGAGTATGATGTCATACTAGGAGCAGATTGGTTATCCAAGTATCAGGCAACGGTTGATTGCCGCAATAGCAAGGTTACATTCAAGGAATTTCCAGAATTAATCTTTACTAGCCCCAAGGGTCGGAGCAGATCCCCTCTTATTTCAGCCCTCTGAGCTAGCAAGCTCATCAGGAAAGGATGTGTATCTTTCCTTACATTTGTCACAGTTAAAGAAGCTAAGGAAACTAAGCTAGAAGACATTCCAGTAGTGCAAGAATTTCCAGACGTATTTCTGGAAGAATTGCCGGGATTACCCCCGCCAAGAGAAGTGGCCTTCACCATTGACTTAGTCCCTGGTGCTGGTCCGATTTCAAAGGCACCTTATAGGATGTCACCTGCTGAACTCAAGGAGTTAAAGGAGCAATTGATGGAGCTCATTAAGAAAGGATTCATTAGACCAAGTACTTCCCCGTGGAGAGCGCCTGTATTATTTGTAAAGAAGAAAGACGGATCCATGAGGTTATGCATCGACTATCGACAGTTGAATCATCTCACTATCAAGAACAAGTATCCACTGCCGAGAATCGATGAATTGTTTGATCAAATTTCAGGATCCATGTACTTTTCTAAAATTGATCTTAGGTCAGGATATCACCAACTAAGAATCAAGGACGAGGATATTCATAAAACCGCATTCAGAAGCAGGTATGGCCATTATGAATTTATTGTTATGCCTTTTGGACTAACGAATGCCCCTGCTGCCTTTATGCAGTTAATGAATAGTATATTCAGGCCTTATTTGGATCAATTCGTGGTGGTCTTTATTGATGATATATTGATTTATTCCAAGACCAAGGAAGAGCATGAGGAACATTTGAGGATTGCATTACAAATATTGAGGACAAACCAATTATATGTAAAACTTAGCAAGTGTGAATTCTAGCTTGAAGAAGTGACTTTTCTCGGACATGTTATATCAAAGGATGGCTTGTCTGTAGACCCATCAAAGGTTGAAGCTGTAAGGAACTGGGAAAGACCGACCAATGCTAGCGAGATCCGAAGTTTCTTAGGTCTTGCCGGCTATTACAGGCGATTCATCAAGGATTTCTCTAAAATCGCCGTGCCACTTACAAGGTTAGCTCGCAAGGAGATCCGTTATGAATGGAGTGAGGAATGTGAAAGAAGCTTCCAAACTCTCAATGATCATCTTACTACAGCTCCTATCTTAGCATTGCCAATTGAAGGAGAAAAGTTCGAGGTATACACTGATGCTTCTGGCATTGGCCTCGGATGTGTTCTAATGCAACAAGGGAAGGTTATAGCCTACTCTTCTCGTCAATTAAAGAAGCATGAAGAGAACTACCCCGTCCATGACTTAGAATTACCCGCGGTAGTATTTGCACTCAAGATATGGAGACATTATCTCTATGGAGTGCAGTTTACGGTATACTCCGATCACAAGAGTCTCAAATATCTTTTCTCACAGAAGGAGTTAAATATGAGGCAAAGACGATGGCTGGAATATCTCAAGGACTTCGACTTCAATATACAATATCATCCCGGAAAGGGTAATCATGTAGCAGATGCCCTTAGTCGAAAGCTGAGAGCACTGTTAGCTAATTGTATGATTCAAGAATGAAAATTACTGGAGCAATTCTCTGAACTCAATATAAGCATGGACATAGACCCTAGATGTGTCACATTATCTCAAATAAGCATACAGTCAGACCTGTTAACTGAAATACAAGCACTTCAAGATAATGACCCAATGTTAGTAGAGATCAAAGGCAAATTGGAAGGACAATCGGATTTCCAAATAACTTGTGAAGGAAGATTAATATTCAGGAATAGAACTTGCATACCGGATTGTCCCGAAGTAAAGAAGAAGATCTTAGATGAAGCTCATAGGTCAAGGTATACGATTCATCCAGGATCTACCAAAATGTACCAAGATGTAAAAAGAAATTTTTGGTGGCCCAACATGAAAAGAGAAATAGCGGACTACGTATCACGCTGTCTCACATGCCAACAAGTCAAGGCGGAACACCAAAAGCCTGCTGAAAAACTACATCCTCTGGATATCCTTAAATGGAAGTGGGAGGATATTGGTATAGATTTCATCATGGATTTATCTAAATCAAAAAGAGGACATGATGGAATATGGGTTATCATTGACCGATTGACTAAATCAGCGCATTTCTTGTCAATCAAGAGTCGATGGTCAGTTGATGTCTTAGCTGCACTATACATCAAGGAAATAGTCAGATTACATGGTATTCCTGTTTCAATCGTGTCTGACAGAGATCCCCGTTTTACTTCTCATTTTTGGAAAGGACTACAACATTCGTTGGGGACGAGACTTAACTTTAGCACAGCTTTTCATCCTCAAACGGATAGTTAGACCGAGAGAACCAATCAAGTAGTTGAAGATATGCTAAGAGCATGCATTATTGATTTTGGTGGAAACTGGCATGATCACTTATCTCTGGTTGAATTTGCATACAATAATAGCTACCAGGCAAGTATACAAATGGCACCTTTCGAAGCCTTATACGGAAGGAGTTGCCGATCACCCTTATACTGGGACGAAGTTGGAGAGAAACAACTATTAGGTCCAGACATGGTAAGGGACACTACCGAGAAGATACAATTGATCAGAGAAAGACTACAAGTTGCTCAGTCTAGACAAAAAGCTTATGCCGACACGAGAAGAAGAGATCTTGAATTCCAAGTTGGAGATCATGTATTTCTCAAGATATCGCCTGGACGTGGAATACGAAGATTTGGTGTTAAGAGCAAGCTTACACCAAGATTTATCGGACCTTTTGAGATACTAGAAAGAGTTGGCGAGGTTGCTTATCGCATCGCATTGCCACCTCAACTGTCTGAAATACATGTTGTATTCCACATATCTATGTTGAAGAAGTATGTGCATGATCCATCACATATTATTGAGCATGGAAATCTAGTAATCCGGAAAGATCTCACATACGAGCAGAAGCCCATAAGAATACTAGATCGAGAAGTACGAACCCTAAGGAATAAGGTTATTCCCATGCTAAAAGTACAATGGAATAAGAATTCAGAACAAGAAGCTACATGGGAGACCGAGAAATCTATGAGGAAGCGATTTCCAGACTTATTTTAGAAGGTATATACTCTACACTCTCCACATGTATATTTACTTGTATATATATGATTGAATTTGGGGACCAAATTCTTTTTAAGTGGGGGAGGGTGTAGCAACCCTAATAAATTTAAAAGAATAAAATAAATCAAAATAGAATAAAAGACTAAGTAAAGAAAAGATAAAAATCTGAAATGGAAAAGAATTACACTCTAATGAAATAACGCCTCAGGAAAAGGCGCGACTTTACAAATAAGCGACATTCAACCAGGCGCGAATTAAAGAAAGGACGCCCAAATAATAAGGCGTCAAATTTTAAACGACCAAAATAAATAAAAAGGGCAAGAAAGCGTAACGCCCTTTGAGTGGACGCGTTTCAACAAGTAACGACGCTTGACAATGCGTCAATTTAAATTCGACGCCCTGACCTAGGTCGTTAATTCAATTCGTCTCCCGTTCGACCCAGGAACTTATCCAGGGTAAGTTGATAACTATGAGAAAGAGTTCGAATGTAGTAATAACTCTATCATGGAAGTGTTACTTCCAATCGAACACTAACCCTATTAGGATTCCCAAAATCCTATAAAAACCCTTGACTATCAAACCCTAAAGCTATTTGGTCGATCTACTGCTGCTACGGTACGTAAAGAACTGCAGTTCTTTTTATCTCTTTTTATCATTACTTTCGGTTGCATGAAGAATTAATGATTCTTCATCTCTCCTTACAGGTTAAGAAGCCCTGATATTTTGAAGAACAAGAGTTCTTCATCCGGGTAAAGTTATTCTCTTTACCTTTAGTTCTGGATATGTAAGGTGAAGAAACTAATATCAGTTTCTTTTTCTGTAGGACTTACAGCAAGTTGATCAGTGAAGAACAAGGATTCTTTATCAAACGATCTCTTCATCTGCATCATCTTGGCTTGGTGCTGCTGTTAAGTTCGTAGAAGTTCAGAACCTGTCACATTCATCTTCAGATTATTATTATTAAGGTAGGTTTTCTCAAGCACTGTAGCCCAAATCACCATAATAACTATGTTAAACCATATATATTAGTTCATGCATATAGTTTTCGCGAGTTTTAAATATTTCTATTGTTGGAAAGAAACGCCCTTTCCAAGGGCGCTACTTTAATATGCGACCCAGACAAGGGCGCTACTTTGAAAGAAACGACCATGACCAGGTCGTCAATTCCAGATTCGACGCCCTGTACACGGACGTCAATTTTCTCAATTGTTAATTACCCATGTTAATTATCCAATATTCACTTAAACATGATTCTAAATTAGTGCACGATCATATTTACTTGAATCCCGATATTTTTCCTGTCATGACCATGTCTCTTGTTTCGGGAAATTATAATACTTGAAATCTGAAAATTCTTGAATTCACGACCCTGTATAGGTCGTCTCTAGCTTGACTAACGCCCCTGTTCAGGGCGTGAATTGAAAAGTAACGCCCCTGTCTAGGGCGTATTTTTGATAAATTTCTGAATATATATACACTGCAAAAATAGAACTAAAGAATGAACGACAACTGTATACGTCGTCAACTTGTAAAGAAACGCCCCTCACCAGGGCGCGTTTTTGGTAAAATACTGAAATATTAAAATTTTGCAAAAAAGGAAAATAGATAAACGCCCTTACTGAAGGCATTAATTATGTGATTAATGACTTAGTTAAAGTCGTTATTTTCTATAAAAACTATTTTTACCCTGTTTCTGTAACCGAGGGTTTTATTATATATATTATATTGGCACTATATTCCAATCTGTGAGTATAGTCCCACGTTTCATGATGTTTTATCGATCACTCTCAATTCTCATTGACATACAAGCTCTCCATTGGACATTCCATTCCTTTGGACTGGCAAGTTAGTTAAAGAGACCTCCGTAAGACTCCTCGAGCCTTGGATTCCCTCAAGGCCGACTGAGCTGGTTGTACCTTAAAAACCCATTACACTAATGATTTCCATGTCACTCTAAAGAAACATGGGATATCGGCCCTTATGTTATACCAAGTGTATATCATAAGAATTTCCTAATGGGATGAGATTATCATGCCATTTAATGATGTTCTTGTAAACCTCAATTCTATGATAAGAATGAGGGTATCTTACCTTTGATATACTGTTCATGTGGACCTCAATTCTATATAAAGAATGTCCATACTTGTCATGGTACCCGAGTTAAGGGAACCTAATCCCACCTAGTTTCATCGTTCATCGTGATTGTACCGTTGTTATCGCCTATCTATGTCCAATGTCGTATTTTTGGACTCCATTCTATCAAAGTTATCCTACGTGTCTACAAGCTCGATTATTGAAATTCCTCATTGGCTATATATATAAGAGTGGATGACAAAATATATGATAAATGCCTGCGCATATAGGGCCCGATCTGGTCCTGGGAGGAGCACCCGAAAGTACTTGTGCCCATGGGAGTTGAATGATAAGGTATCTGGTATTATACCGAGTGCATGACTAGCTTGATTGGACATTCCACACAAATCTTGTACTTGGCTCGTACTTGACATGACATGAATTGCGTGACCCGAGAAAGGGTAAATACTTGCTTGCTTGAAACATGATAGCCAAATTCTTGACATGACTTGTTAAAAGTTCTTGCTTGAATATCTTGTTAGCTTTTCTTGAAAGTTCATGGCTTGTTCAAATTGCTATCTTATTGATATACTCTCTTTCTACCTTGTCGTTTTATACAAGCATGCATAGCTATAGTACATACATGAAAGATGTAATTATTTAAACCCCTTGCTAGCGCTTGAGATGTAATTTCTTACTGAGCGTTCGCTCACTCCGTGTTTGTCCCTTACTTTTCAGGTAAGTCCGACGAAGAAGGTCAAACTGATGGGGAAAGTCAAGAGTGAAAGAGCTAGAGCTTTTCCAAGTGTCATCTAGTCTTTTTCCTATTTTCTTGAGTCAGCTATGTACTTTTCCTTTTTAATTGAATAGAGTATTGGATTTGTAATAGTCTATCCATTATGAAATAAAGGATTGGGTTATCTTTACTTTTGCGCATCTCTGTTTTGGTGTCGAATACACTACTACTCTGATTGACATGATTGATATAAACTCGTCGCGTATATCCGAGTATCTTCCGCGCTCGGGGCGTGACAGTTTAATGGTATCAGAGCCATATCCCAGCCGGAAGTGTGGGAACTAAGTGCCATGCAGGGCAAAGTGCTACGCTATGGGAGCCACCTCTTGAACCCGCAATGGGACAAAGTGTTACATAGTGGGAGTCACCTCTTGAGCCTGTAGGGGCCACCGCTAGAATCCTACCTGCCTGGGGGTTTGATTGTGTGCTATATGTGCCCAGCGACGAGGACGTCGCCTATATAAGAGGGGTAGATTGTAACACTCTCAAATATAGCTAAGTTGTACTCTATATCATCGAGGCGCCTTTTCAAGTATCGGCTCAATTCTTGAAAAGAACTCCGAAGTTAAGCGTGCTTAATGGGGAGTAGTACTGGGATGGGTGACCTCCCCGGGAAGTCCCCCATTCTGGAGCCGATCACTATTAAAAAGGGATAAAACCGTGAGGCCGGTAGGCCAAAGCGGATAATACCTCGACGGTATAGAGTACGGGGCGTGACATATACGGTCCGAGAAGCTCTTAAAGGTTGCCTCGGATTGGTCCATCCGGGCTACGAGGGCCATGATCGCCTCGTGCAAGGAGTGAAGGTCTCCCGAGATGGTATCCCGTGGGTTGGCCATAGGTGTAAGGCGATGATGGTATTGGGTACCTCTCCGAGTGGGGATGCAACGACACAAGGACTAGGAGACACGGACTAATGCAAACACGGACTAATGCACCTAGACTTAACCAATATCCGGTACGTGGCGGAGTTAATCGATCCGAAGATCACTCACACAAGACTGCTACCTTCCCGATAGGCGTAACCTAACTTTCGGGCAACGCCTTTTGATATACCAAGTAAAGGGATGCAAATGCAACCTAGACCGACTTAGACAACAACTCTTTTTTTATTTTGTTTTAGACTTAGACACAAAGACTACCCTAGACTCAACTGGCACTCTGATACCAAATTGATGCGGGATGGACACGCGACTCGACTCCAATTGGATATGCGACCCTTGGACTCTAAGCAAGCTCACGATCGTCCCTATGAGGGAAGAGTACGGACGTGCACGGTTGAGAAACCGACAGTGAGCTAAGGTGGTCAACTCACAATTTCGTGAACGGATCGGGTCACAGGACGGGTTCACTCTCTCGCTCGCAGCGGTGAATAACAATATATAGAGAGCTAATTACCCTATCATGCTTGTAGCAGCGGCATATGAAATATATACGAAATAAAGCAAATGCCGAGTAAAGGAGCGAACACGATACCTCCACGCGCCGGGCGTGGGGAAGACGATCCCGGCCGATCTCGTACTCCCGGAATAGTAAACAATTAATTACAGCAATGAATATCACTGCCCACTCCACGTAGGGAGGTAAAGGGCTACACAGTGGGACCCGGGAGTAGCGGGTTCGGGTTGACGGGCAGCGATTTGTGTAGCTTCGGCGGCACGCGTACTCACGAATGTGGGGCCCACGTGCTGGTCAGTGGGGCCAAGTGGGCCGGGAAGGGTACCACTGCGTCAATGGCTCCTAGAGGGGTGATCCCTGGGAAGGCGACTCGCTGGTTCGCCTTGTGGAAGGCGAGGCGGCCGGCCGGGGGCGGTTGTGTTTGTTGCCCACGAGCTGTCGTTTCTGTTTCTGCAGCGCGCGACTCGGCGAGAACGGCCGCTGCGACCAACCCCGATGTCAGATCGACGCGAGACTTGTGGCGTTGGAAAGATCTCTCAGAGATCTACGATCCTAGGCTAGATAAAAAATTTAGAACGCCTCTGATATGGCCTTTGTAGAATTTTCCATGTGCTAGTTCACATATCTGGATCTGGCTGGACAGAACTGAGTTTTCCTGAGAGTTGGCATTGACCATGACTCAAACGTCAGATCCAGGTGTTAAGTTCTTCATGAAAGTTGTAGAGGGGAAAACAAGAAAGACGGGGATAATTTGTATTTGACTTTTGGTGGAGGTTTCGATTTGATGGGGATTTTATAGTGGCTGGGGGTCGGGTCTGGAAAGCTGTGGACAGACAGGAATTTGGGGTTTGCAAGAATTTTTAGGGAGGGTACAAAAACTTATAAATTCGTAAAAAAATTCTGAGTGATGGGAATGGATGGGAAAAACATCCAGTCAAACTTGCAGCTCAAAGAAAATAGTTAAGAGGGGCTAAGGTGGCGTGAGGTGGCTGGCTAGAACTGAGATCTGCATAGAAGGCAGAATCACAGGGTGGAAAGATGAAAATGGTAAAAATCGAATAGAAGGATTTCTGGGCGAGGTTTTTTTGGGGAGGTTGGAGTTGACGTGGGGAACCTACCCTTAAAATCTCAGCTCCAAAAGATTTGAGAGTTGGGAGCTAAAATTCTCGGAGTGAGTCTCTATCCAGTAGAACAACAGTCTGGACAGCACCTCGGAAGTTGCTTCACGGTGGCTCGATGGCAGCACGAACGGCGGCGGCAGAGATAGAATCCAGAGGGGGAGGGGATGAGATAGAAGGGTTCTACACCCTGGAGATTGGAGGAGGAAGAGGGAAACCAGAGAGAGAGGGGAGGGCGCAGCTTGCTCTTAGGCATTCACAATATTTTCTTCTCATTAATTCACACAAAATGGAAATTACATAGGATATATAGTTCCACCTTAATGACTCAAATGACCCCAGATCTAGGGTTATGGGAGGGGCATACCAGAGAGTGGAAATATTATCAACACATGGTCAAAAAAAACACAATATAAAACTAATATTCAAGGGGAGTTCGCCCCCCTCCTTAAGAGGACAATTTGGAATTGTTCTCTTTATTTAATTCATGGTCCAAGTCCACATTTGGACCATGGACCAGCCCCCATGGGCCCTGGAATCCATGTGGACCAATAAGAGGGAGGGAGGGCCCCCCTGCAGGGCCTACGTTCCCTTTTGCAAAGAAACCCAATGGCCTTTTGCAAATAAACTCACTAAGACTTACAATTGTGTATCCATATAACACAAGGGTATACATACAAATATAAAAGAAGATAAATGCAAATAAAATGTGAGCCGTCTTGCTTTGATGTCCCCATCAAAAAGATTGTCCTGAAGCCTCATGACGGAAAGGTAGGATCTGTATCCTAGGAACCTTTTCCAAACCTTGAAAAGCGTGTTTTTGGAGGTTTACGTCGCTTCTTTTTGGTCTCTGTATGATCTCTGAAATGTTGCAGGTTTGACAGAAATAAGCTTCAAAAGGTTCTAGTGCGTCGACACAATGGTGGGATAGATTTGACGTAGCTTCACAGCTTCTTTGAGTTGTTGGCGTGCCAGACGTTCATGGAGTCGACACAGCTATAATGGTGCGTCGACGCATCCTTGGAGAAATGCGTTTACAGCGGTTTCTGTGAGAGCCTAGTGTCGACGCCCTGAGAGAGTGGTGTCGACGCAACCAACGATGGGCATCTGTCTGACTTCTGCTGGAGCTTGATGAGGTCGACACAGCTTGATGGTGAGGCCGACGTAGATTTGAAGACTACTTCAGTGCTTGCTAGGAATTCATTTGGAGTTGACGCACCAAAGAGGTGGGGTCGACGCATCAGTTGATATGCACTTGGTCCCGTCACCGAAAATGTCTGGAGTCAACGCAGCCTAGTTCTCTTGATTTTTCAGCTTCTTGTGGGCTGGTGGGTCGACGCACTTGATAGTGTTCTGACTCCTTATTTTTCTGCTCAATCTTTGCAACTTAATTTCATGAAATCCATAGCTCCTTGCCCTTTGATGTTCTTCCCAATCATTTTCAACTTCATTTCATTAAGAGGAAAGCCCTTTGCTCCTTTGTTTGAGCACGTCCCACGCTCCTTGCTAGCATTGCAATTTCTGCTGCTATTGCAAGCTTGACCTTGCTTGCTTCACTGGTATTGCTGATGCTGGCTTTGTTGGCTACTGTTGGTGCTAATGCTGATGCTGCAGTAGTGTCGACACCATGAAACCATAGCATCATATCAAAGACTGCAAGTACAATCACCAGCGCTGCTTTTGGCCTGAACTTCATACATGTTGACAACATTAAATGCATATTAGACTCATCAATGAGTCATAGTCAGAGAATTATTGTGCCCCTAGTTTTGAACTAAGGGCACAACAATTCTCTGACTATGACTCATTGATGTGTCTACGCCCATCGTTAAGTGCGTTGACCCCACTCTCTCAGGGCGTCGACACTAGGCTCTCACAGAAATAGCTGTAAATGCATTTCTCCATGGATGCGTCGACGCACCCTTATAGCTGCGTCGACTCCATGAAGGTCTGGCACTCCAGCAACTCAAAGAAGCTGTGAAGCTGCGCCAACTCTATCCCACCATTGCGTCAACGCACTAGAACCTTTTCAAGCTTATTTCTGTCAAACCTGCAACATTTCAGAGATCGTACAGAGACCAAAAACAAGCGACGTAAACCTCCAGAAACATACTTTTCAAGGTCTGGAAAAGGTTCCTAGGACAGAGATCCTACCTTTCCATCATGAGGCTTTAGGACAACCTTTTGGGAGGTAGATCTGTCAGGCAACAGATTTGGGAAAGGTCAGCTTTTCATGGTACCCTACCTTTTCCCATGAGCCAATCAAATTGCAGTCTGTGGAAGAACCTGGTAGAAGATTAGATCTGAAAAAGTATGTGCCCCTGCTCTGCTATATGCTGGACCAATCATAGACCACCGGGAAAAAAACGTATTTGTCAAAGAATTCTATTTTTATTCTAACCAAACAAATAATGGTTTAGAAGACTCCAAGCCAATGGGAAGCCTCCACAGCATGTACCATGATCTGCAAAATCACTCCAAGGTGGGAAAACAAATTTCCCTTCAACCTCCATTCCAGGAGAAAAAGCTCGATGCCCCAAAGCTCAATACCCAAGTCCAACAACCCAGAACCTAGTACCTAGGGCCCTGGGTGCTCTAAGGACCTGGACAGCCCAGATGGCTTCCTCCAAGATCAAAGGTGTAGATCCAAACTTCCTTCTATAAATATGAACATTTTTCCATCTAAGAAAGGTTGGCCGAGCAAGTGCACTGAGTGAGAAATCATCTCAGCTCGTCCCAACAAAAGAGAAAGAGAAGAAATGAGAAGAGAGGAAGAAAAGAGAGTGAGCAGTCCTGAGCTTCATGAAAAAGATCTGAGAAGAAAAAGAAGATAGAGAGAGCAGTGAGCAGATCGTAGTGAGCAATAAAGAAGAAGAAGAGGAACGTCTAGAGCATCGAAAAAATAGTCAAGTGCTTCCTTGGAAGCTACATTATGCTTTGTGTTGAAGCTCTTTTCTTTTCTTTGTTTCTAGGTCTGTCAACGAATTCAGATATTATCCGGATCCGCTTCGAATTCGAATCCGTATTAACGGATAATATTCGAATTCGTATTCATTTTTTCGGATACGGATAATATCCGAATTCGAATCGGAGCGGATATGGATATTATAATATTTGCTTCGAAAAATATCCGTTCGTAATATTATATATCATATAATACATATTTTAAATAATATATTATAAAAAAATAATATTATAAAGAAATTTAGACATTTTATAGTTATATTTTAATTTAAAGTTTATTATATATATATTTGATATTTTATAGTTATATTTTATATACTTTTAACAATTTATAATTGTCTTTATATACTTTTGAATTTGAATCGGATAATTCAAATTTTAAAACGGAGCGGATACGGATAGTCATTTATTCGCTTCGTATCCGAATTCAAATCGGAGCGGATCAAAATCAGATAACTCGAATTTTAAAACGGAGCGGATACGGATAGTCATATATTCGCTTCGTATCCGCTCCGTTGACAGGCCTAGTGTTGAAGCTCTTTTCTTTTCTTTATTTTTTTATCGTCATATCCTTGCATGTGGGGCTGTGGTTACAACATGTTTTCCGATACTTTGGTTAGAGATCGGCGGTGGTTTTGGCTGGTGTACAGCCATGTGTTTGTAGGGAGTTATCCCCGTGTTTTTGCTACACTTGCAGCGTTATTCTCTTTTTTATTTTTGTGTGTGTGTGGGGGGGGGGGGGGGTTCGTACCCGTGGGGCTTATCCCCGTGTGCTGCTATTTTGTAGCGTGAGGACTTTGTCCACATGAGGAGCTTGCTCCTCATGTGTGTGGGGATTCATCCCCGTGTGTGTTGAGGACTTCGTCCTCGTGAGGATTCGTCCTCATGTAGTGAAACCTCACCGGTATGGTTAGGGTGGATGTAGGTTGCAGGTTTGCAACCGAACCACCTTAAAAATCCTCTTGTGCAGTGGTGTGTTCTTGTGTGATTGTTTTCAGTTCTTCTATCTCCACTTCACAGGGACTTATAGTTTTTGTTTCACTTTCATTGTCATGGCCGAGCACTGCACATACTGTGAGCTATTAACTGATTACAAGCTAACTTGCTGTTTGAACAAAGGCTCACACACACACCGAAGAAACCACTCTGATAATCTAAATCTATGCATGTAGATCTTAGGTGTTTGACATTACTCTACTACATGAGTCTTCTGAGACTTTGTAATCTCAGGTCCATAGTTTTAATGGCTCATCATTTGCATGGTTATTTGTTTTCAAACTTTAAAAGGGGTATATTTTTTAAGGGATATATTCACCCCCCTCTAGATCCGGTTGCACCCAAGGGAGGGACCCAACATCACCTCTATGAACATTTCATTAAAACATTCGCATACCGTGCACAAATAGCTTACAAGACCATCGTCCCTGCATTTCCCAAGAGGTATGACCCCCTTGATAAATAAATCATGCATCGATGCATTTTTGTGTGATTGCATGCCATCTTCGAGAAGAAAAATAACAAAAAATCTCCGACCGGTCTGGGGCGGGTCGACTTGTCCAGGCCCCAAGTCGACTTCCCCCCCTTTTTAGGGCTGTCTCCTCCACTCTGGCTGGGGAGCAAGCCGACTTGCTCCCCAGGGCAAGTCGACTTGCCTCTTCCCCAGCCTCTTTGTTTTATTGTTGTGAGGGGAGCAAGTCGACTTGCCCCTTACCTGTCCCTTTTTAGCCTTCCGCTTTGCCCCTTTCTCACATCTACATGTATGTCCTTGCATGGATCAAAAAAATAAAACAATTGAAATCCATCCAACAAGCACAATAAAAAAAGAAGAGGAAAACATCACATGCATTTACCTTAGTGACATGGCATGCCGTTGCTGCATATGAGGGCCTGTTCGCCCACGGAGCCTCCAGGCCCGCTAGTTGGCCCATCGGTAGTAGCTTTTTCCTTCCTCCCTCTAGCACCTATGCACATGTACATGTACGCATGATCATGCATAAAAAAAAGGGAAGAGGAGAGAAGAGTTCGAACCAAAAAGAATGAATGAAATAAAATTCAATAAACCCCAATCTCAATCAACTGCACTAAACCCGCATCAAAAAGGATGAAATGGTGAAGAAAATGTCAAACTCTGCCAACCTGCAGAGGGCTGCATCGACTCTACCCAAGGCAGAGTCGACCCAGCCCTTAGGTAGGGTCGACCCTACCCAAGGCAGAGTTGACTCTGCCCAAGCTAGAGTCGACCAGACCTTAAAAAAATACAATAATAATAAAGGATAAACAATAACAGAGAAGGATAATAATAAAAAATATATAATAAAAAATAATGAAATAAATAATAATAAGAAGAAAAAGGCCATGATAATGCAATTTAAACAAAAAGATGGTAAAGAACATGTGAGTGGGATAAAGTCTATGCTCAAGTGGGATTAAAACTAACAAGATAAAATGCCAAAATACTAATGCCTCGACGGACATTTTGGAGATCTCAATCTCCCTTAGACCCCGGACGCGGGGATATACATGGTACCCATGCAAGTCGTTCTTGGACCTCATGGGTCACCCTATCATGGCCATGGCCCGACCATGCTCTGGGCCAACATTCCTTTTCCCCTTAACATTAAACCACGCCGAGTCATTGGCAAACATGTATTTAAAGGTATTGCCTCTTGTGTTGCTGCTCGGTCAGCATAAATCAGTCCTGGTTGGTCATCGAGTGATTTTCCTTCCGGTGTTTTCAACATTGGGTGCCATGGCCCCAGGGTTGCGCCGGTTCACCTTGGAGTCCGTATGCATATACCTTGGTGCCAACGCGAGCCACAACGCACGGGCAGCTTAATTAAGAAGCCCCTCGAGCGGGCCCGGATGTTGCTATCCCATGCACACCCGGATGTCTCGGTAACCGTCTCGCACCTTCGTGGATGGCTACCCACTACATTCCCCGACATGCCTCAGGACAAAGGGCAGCACTGCCACATTGCAATTGTTCGATGCACATACGCGCTGAGGCGGTGTGATAGCAATAAACGACAAGTAACCAAGCACATGGATGAATTGCATGGAAACGCCATCGTGCGGTTGACACTCAGAAGAATGCACATTTACTGTATACAACAAAAAATAATAAAATAAAAAATGTAATATTCAACCGAAGTTCGGCAGACCTAGGTCCGCTGATTTTAGAAATCAGCCGACCCAGGTCTATTGACTTCCAGAACTCAGCAGGCCGAGGTCTGCTGAATTCCGAGGTTCAACAGACTTAGGTCTGCTGATTTTAGAAATCAACAGACCCAAGTCTGCTGACTCCCATAAAAAAATAAAATAATATAAAAATAATAAAATATGTAATAACCAATAAAAAGGGGGAAGCATAGCAATAAAAAATATGCATATTGTTGATGCCATCAGAGCATGGTAAAAGCATAATAGACAAGAACCAAAGAAGAATAATGTAATGTTTTGCATCATGATAATCATGTTAATAAAAATTTGTTTCCTTGTATTCTCGCGCACACTTTAAGCTAATTCCTCTTTAGGTCGTAGGGCCCTTTTTCCTGGCCATTAATCAAAGGTGTTCTCCCCTCTGGGGAGATGTAATTAATGCCATGACCTTCATGGTACGCCGATTTTGGTCCCGACCCGAATTCCACTTTCGTCTGATCAGTCAGACGGCGCGTACCAAGGGCTTCTTTGGAGTCCGAATAAATCGTCACTTTGTGACTGACATGCCCACGCACTAAATAAATGAAATACATGAATAAACAAACGAATAAACAATAATATGTTCAAAAGATACGTCCACAAGTCTGGCACGCCCGGTGGAACTAAAACCACCCTTCATCTTCTCGCCAGGACTAAGGGCCCTATGGCCCCTTCTTGAAATACTAATTGTTTGATCTGCAATTGCAGGTTGCATTCCGATGACTTCAATGGCTGTCACTTTTGGACCCCTGGTCATTGAGAGCCACGCCAGGCACGGGTACTTGGCCGCCTCGTTGAGCTTCGACAGCTTCCCGCCAGTGATTGGCTTCCCCAACTTTTTGGGGGTGGCGTTTGTGGAGCTCCTTAACACCAAAGAAATGAAGACCGTGACCTCCGACGCTGTGAGGCTCACCCCAAAGAAGATCAAGACGGTGGGTCGCCACCCCCACCACATCAACTCCCACGCCCCAATCAGCAAGGGGCGCACTACTGCCGGAAGAAGAATCACCAAGTAGAATGCTGGCGCTCTACAAGGCCGGCTGTCTACCTCGAGCAAATCCGTGCTGATCATAGGAGTCTGGGTTTTCCTCAACGGCCGACTGGCCAAATTAATACCTGATAGGGTTATACCCATGGTGCCAGTCTGTAACTCCTTCCAGCTACTGGCCCAAAGCAAGAGGGACCATGCTGCGCCCGCAATTAAAGTAGAAGATGGGCCAGCCCCGAGACTAAACAACTTCAGGCAAATTTGGGTGCCCAAGAGGACCCGTGTTTTTCCTGTCATGTGGGAAGAATATGAAAAGGTCTGCCTAGGAAGAACAAAGGAAAAGGTGCAGGTTGAGGTGATAGCCCCAGCCCACCCCCCGCCGGCATGTTCTACTCATGACCAGCAGGGAGAAGTTCCTTACCACTGCAAGCAACCCTGCGAATAGGCCTGTCCAAGGCATGCAGCCCACATGCTCCCTGTACATGCGGGGGCACTCTCACCTACCTTCCCATCCTTGCAAGTGTAGGAAGAAGAAGATCCTAGGCCACGGGCCATCCCCACAGGCCAACGAAGATTACTACGGGCCAGGGATGCCATCCGAGGGGTCCATGACTTTCACACTCCGTTAGGTGCAGAATTAAGAAACCATCAATACCGCTGGTATGTCCTCTCACCTCAAGAGAGGTTGAATACAAGAAATATGGTCTCCGAGGGGTGGGCTGTTCCCCGAGGACCACACATTAGAATGATGAAGAAGAAGAATGGAAGCTGGCAGGTCTACACCTGCCATATGGCTGGAATATCTAGCCGGGGTGGGGTCTTGCCCCCATAACACGAAGAAATGCCCGAGCTTACCGAGAGACAAGGTTCTCCCATGAGAAGAGAAGAAGCTGCAAGCAAGGTACTGCATGCCCTCGCTGAAGAGACCGGTCCAGAAGGAGCGGTAATAACCCCGACTGCCAATGTGGCTATAGTTGAAGACAACACTGGAGTACCATCCACGTCAACTAAAGAAATGCCAATTGAAGACAGAGGTGGCATCCCTAGCTCCTCTGCGAATGACCCTGCTACAACGATGCTGCTACAAAGATATTGGTAGGAAATTGAACTGCTAAGAAAGCATCTGAATGAAAGGGATTCGTGTGCACCTGCAGCCAAGCAAAATGAAGTCCCTTCCGGGACATCAAGGGGCAATGGCCAAGTCTCTGAAGTTTTGCCACAAGATTCCACGTTGCAGTTGTCACCCATTTCTGCTGGGGGCACCCTTCTCCGGTAATCACAATATATGACCCATTGGCAGCCTCCAGTTCTCCAATGCCGAGAGGTTACTACCATGTCTCGGGCGATGGTGTTGATGTCGCCGCAACAACAACAAGTTCCTCTCAATCCACTCATGGTGGGGTCAACTATAATGAATAAGCTCATGGTGGAGCAAATAATTGAAGCAAGGTTGGCAGAGAAGGGCAGTGGTGGCTACGCCCCCTTTGATGTATATGAGGCACTATACCCAGCTCACCACGCTGCCAAAAGATTGCCACCCGGTGTCAATAAACCACCGAAGTTTGACAAATTTGATAGGCAAGGGTCGCTGAAAGAGCACATAGCCTATTACATCAACGTGATGGGTGAATTGGCAGTAGATGAATCCTATCTCTTGAAGTTCTTTGAGTCCTCTCTATCAGGACCTGCCTTTGAATGGTATTCCATCCTGCCGGTCGGGTCGATTTATGACTGGCCAGACATGCATCGAAAATTCAAGGAAAGGTTCTATGTCACCCGGACAGAGGTGACTGTGACTGAACTATGCGCCATCGAACAAAGAAATGATGAAACGGTGCTGGAATATATCAAGAGATGGAGGAATCTTAGCATGAGATGCAGGCGTCCTCCGCACCAAGAAAATGCAGTACAAATCTGCAAACAGAATCTAAAGAAGGAAATTCTAGAAAAGATAATCGGAGTTGAAGTCAGGTCTTTCGACTGACTAAATAGTGTTGTGTTAGAAGTTGAGGCCTTCCTTGCAAGGTATCCCTCCACCCCTGCTGTCCCAAGCCAGGAAGACATGCAAATCAACAAATGGCCGGCACTCAAAGCAGTTCACACTGGGGGCTTCAAGGAGAAAAAAAGGCAAAGGGGTATTTGACCCTCCTCCCGCTAAACTCACTTTCCATCAAGGGGGTCCTTCCCTACCGAACAAGATGAAGAAACTTTATGCCTTCCCCAGCGATAGGACTCAAGCTCTGTTCGAGTGGGCTACCAAACATGACAAAATCACTCTCCCAAGACTGAAGAGATCGGGTGATGTCGCGAAAAGGAATGATCCCCGCTTCTACTGCTACCACCAAATGTTCGGGCATCCCATCAAGGATTGCCATATATTTAAGAACATGCTCCAGGGCCTGATAAAAAGGGGCGAACTACAAATGGGGGAATACATGGTCAATTCCCCGCAACCTCATGAAATGCCCACGCCGGGGGCAGGAGTCAACACCATATCTATATATCAACAACCGCCTGAAGGAGTGTCAGAGGCTCATAGCCAATACGCTTCTAAAGCATACATCTCGATGCCTGAAAGGGAGTAAGGAAAATGGCAAACATCGCCAACAAAAACAAGAAGAATGCCGGCACCCCGACCGGCTCCAGGGATCCAAATCCATGGTGCCACAGCCCGGCCCACTCCACCCCCTACAGCCCTTATCGGGCATAAGACAATCCTCTGAGCTGTTGTTAGAAGGCCAACCAACAATCAAAAGCTGGTGCAAGAAGCTGAAGAAAAGGCAAGAATGTTGAACACACAAAGTCTCCCGCCCTGGGGGAAAATGCCCGCCGTAAAGAGGAAGCAGAAAAATTCAAAGAATGAAAGAAGGCACGTTGCACTCTCTTGCAACACTTTGTCAGCCTCACCCGGCAGGGCTCAAACGTCAGAAGAAGAAGACAAAGAAATATGTTTCGTGCCGATGAGAGAAAATCAAGTTGAAGCTTCTGCCTCCTACCATGCTACTGGGCCCGGAAGAATATGGGAACATCCTCCTCCAGCTAATGAAGAAGTGCAATATCACACTCCTTTACCAGGGGGCATGAACTCAAAAGAGGCCATCTCTAAGGGACTAGCCACATCCAGCAGGAATGACGGGATGCCATTCATCCCATTCAAAGTGGAGGCGGAAGGCAGTACCCGAGCCCCTCCTGGCAAGAGCCTGCCTTGATGGCACTAATACATCAAAAACAATAGGAAATAGAGATGCTGCGAAGACAACTAAATGAAATAAATATATGTCCATCTACGTCTACACAGGCAAGACTCCCATCTGAGACTACACAAGGTGGTGATAAGCCACTCGAGCTCTCACCACGGCTGGCTATGCCCCGAACAACATTTGATCATGCCGAGGGCATTCTCTCTCAGCAACTACAGCATGCAGTCTCATCATGCCCTTCAGCTGCCCGGGTATATCAAGGGGAAACAATGGCACCTCAGGCGGTGGTGCTAACAAGCCCGCACATGCAGCCAGCTAGTCTGCACTCGAGCCCAACAGGTTCGCCAATGACGGACGAATCAAGGGCGGAACAAACAATAGAAATAAAGATAGCCAATGGGGGAGTCACCGAGGCTGAATTACAAATAACCAAGCAAAGAAATGATGAGTTCACCCTGGACTATATAAGAAGATGGAGAAACCTCCGTGAGAGATGCAGGCGTCCATCGAGTTATGAGAGCGTCGTTCAAATCTGCAAAGGGAATCTGAAGAATGAAATCCTACAAAAGGTGATGGGCATTGAAGTCAAAACCTTCGAACAACTAAATGATTTGGTGGCCGATATTGAGACCTTTCTGGCGAAGTATTGCCCGGCTGCTGCCGCATCAAGCCATAAGAATAGGCCAGCCGACAAGCACCCGACACAGCAAGAAATCTGCACCTCAGATTTTAAGGCCTTCGGGCAACAGAAGAAGAAGGCAAAAGAGGCAATTGGGGATTCTTCCCCTAAGCCTGCAAGACAAGGACCCTCATTAAGGGAGAAAATGAAGAAACCCTACTCCTTCCCGAAGGACAAAACTCGGACTCTCTTCAAGTGGGCCCGAGAATATGGCAAGGTCGCGCTACCAGAGCCCAGGGGACCAAACAATGCTGAAAGAAAAGATGACCCGGCCATGTTTCTATCCTTATCACCAAGCGTTGGGGCATTCCATTAAGGATTGCTACGTGTTCAAGGACATCATCGAAAGCCTGATTAAGAAAGGCGAACTGCAAATGAGTGAGTACAGGGTGGAGCCACCACGCTCGCATCAAATGCCTGTCTTAAAGGCAATGGCTCGTTCGAGGAACGATAAAGCTGCTGAGGAGAACTACTAAGAGGCTCTCTCTACGAACAAAAAGACCAAACGGAATACAGCTGCAGCTCTACAGACCCTTGCACATCATGGGGAGGCTTTACAGCGATGTGGCCAAGCACGGCCATAACACCGCAAAGAGAATATTGGCCCACCCTTCCATAACCTCGACGAGCCGCTTCACGTGAAGAGGGGGGAGGGTAAATGAATAATCAACCCTCGCGAGAGTTCACCCCATCCTAGGGACACATGAAGAAAGAATACACCCATCCTAGGGGCACATGTAGAAAGAATGCACCCTAACCTATGGGCACATGAAGCAGAAATACACCCCTGTCCGGGGGCATCAAAAGCAAAACTACGTGGGCACACTCAAGTCCCACTGGGAGTTACAAAATCTGTCGTGAACACTAGCCGTCAGGCGAATGGGCCACGGAAGATGCTTGAAGTTAAGCCTAGAAGGCCCCTTTAATATGCAATAGTAGAACAATGCCTGCAAGGGAACTACGACAGTCGCCTCCTTGAAAGAAAATATGAGCCGGTCATTCTGACCATGGGAGCCCCTCGAAGCCCAGAAGAAGCGACCAAGGCAGTCAAGCCAACAAAAGCGACAAACTCTGCTCTCCCGCCTGGGGGCCTCAAAAAGAAGAAGAAGAAGAAAGAAGAGAAAAAGAAGAAAAAGAAGAAAAGAGAGAAAAGTCATGAGACAGACGTGGTCTTTACACCCGCCTCTTCACAAAAAAAAAGAGAAGAAAAGGAAGAAAAATTATGAGGCAAACATGGTCTCCGCACTTGCCTCCACATGAAAAAAAAAAGAGAAAAGAAGAAAAGAAAAAACTCCCTAGCGGCATCGCGGGATGAATGCACAAGGAACATGAAACGACTGTGCCGTCTGCAGAAGCGAAAAAAATCTAGCAGTTGCAACTGCCAATATAGAAAGGGCCAAGAAGCTAACCCTTGATGCCTGCACAAGGAGCCTATCCTCGTAGAAGCTACAACGTTGAGGGGGGGGGTCTCCCTCATAAGTTAACAACAAAGGAGGGCAGCCGTGAATCCTACATGTAGCTGTCGCCGAATGTCCCCCAGAGGCGATGCTGAGTTGTGGCCCCACCGGCACAGTGAACGGGAGTCGTCACGAATGCCCCAACACTCATGTTCGGATTTTCTCTCAAAGAATAAAAAAGAGAAGAAGAAAAGAACAAAGAATAAAAAAAGATAAATTAAATAAATCAAATAAACTCAATAAACTCAATAAACCAAATAAACTCAATAAACTCAATAAACTCAATAAACCAAATAAACCCAATAAACTTAATAAACCCAATAAACCCCATGAATCCAATAAACCAAATAAACTCAATAAATCGAATAAACTCAATAAACTCAATAAATCGAATAAACCCAATAAACCCTATAAACCAAATAAACCTAATAAACTTAATAAACCTAATAAATCAATAAACCCAATAAAATGAATAAACCTAATAAACCCAATAAAATGAATAAACCCGTTAAACCCAATAAAAAGGCACCCTTCATGTAGTCGGTGTCACGACCTTTCGTCCAAGCCAACGAATAGCTTACCTCCGGCTAGGACGGCCATTCCAACAAAAAAACAAAAAAAACATCATGAAGTCGACGTCACGACCTTCCGTCTAAGCTGATGAACATCTTACCTTCGGCCATGACGGCCATCCAACAAGAGAACAAAGAGACCTTTCATGTGGTCGACCTCACGACCTTTCGTCCTAGTCGACAAATACCCTACCTTCGTCCACGATGGCCATCCAACAAAATAACAAAAAAAAACTCATCATGAGGTCGGTGTCACGACCTTCCGTATAAGTCGACAAACATCTTACCTTCGGCTAGAACGGCCATCCAAACATAGTTGGCGTCATGACCTTCCGTCTAAGACGATGCATAAAAGAACTAGAGACCTCTCTTATAGCCGACGTCATGACTTTCCGTCTAAGCCGGTGAATAAAAGAACAAATCTCTCATATAGCCGACGTCATGACTTTCCGTCTAAACCGGTGAATAAAAGAATAAAAAACCTTTTCCACGTTGGCGTCATGACCTTCCATCTAAGCCGGTGAATGAAAGAACAAAATAAAACCCTCATATAGTCGACGTCATGACCTTCCGTCTAAGTCGGTGCATAAAAGAACAAAGACCCTTCATGTGGTCGGTGTTATGACCTTCCGTCTAAGCCGACGAATATCCTACCTCAGTCGGAATAGCCATCCGGACAAAAAGACTGCCCTTGGCTAACACCAACCCTTTGTCCCGCTGGGATCCACCACCACGCATTAAACCCTTTCTCCCTTGCTGCGAGAGTGGCTATTAAGCCCAACAAGAAATAAATAAATAAAACAAACAAAACAAAAAATAACAACAACAAAAAAAAGAAGACAAAACAAACAAAAAAAACACAAAAGAAAACAAAACAAAAAAAACAACAAAACAAAATGAACAAACAGATAAAACAAAACAAAAAAAATAACAACAAAAAAAGAAATAAAACAAAAACAAACAAAATAAAAAAATAAAAAAAACCTCTTGCATGGTCTTGATTTTGAATGCGTACTCTTGCATGCTTGCCTGTAGTATAGTGTATTACACCTCCCTTGGATGTTCTAGGACCGCGTCTCCTTGAATAAATAATGATGACCCAACTCTAGACATGGGTACGTCATGTCGCATGCTGAGGGGGAAGAAACTAATTCTGGTAAGTGCATACGTCAAGGGGAAGAGTCGTAGCTACGTCATTAGCAGAACTCACAAAATGCACCCGAGATAAACTCCCGCACTTCACACATGATGTGAATCACTGAGTTTTGACCATAAGGACTCCGGATTTTCTTCCTAACACTCTATGGACGCTCAAATTCTTACACTCACTTGAAAGGTAATCGTGAGGAAAAAGTTGTCTGTCCCCTTCTCAAAAAAAAGATGAATAAGAGGGAAGTGAATCTAGGAAGCCAGGAATGCCCACTGAAACAAATGAGGAAACTCGCGCGAAATGGTGAAGCAAAATCCCACGATAAAATAACGATAAAGATGAATCCTAGTAGCCGGGAATCCCCGTTGAGACATATGATGAAACTTGCGCCGAACATTGTAGACACGCCATTCCTGACGTCTCCTGAGAAAGTCTCATATTACTATACGACGCCCCGCGACGGCTTACGTATTTTGAATCGCTCGAGTGCTTCCTTTTCTTGAGTCTTCTTCCGCCCTTGTCAGCATCCGGAACCGTCTCGTCGCAGCATTCGGACAGCATCAACACCAGTCAGACGCATCGGAAGGTCCCGAAACCAGGAAGGGTGCCTGTCGGGGAGCTGCCGACGCCTTTTCAGCGGACCCGGGGGGGTCTTAATGGAGGCGTCCAGGCCCCTGGACGCCTCCATCATTTTAATTTATTTTTTAAGACAAAAAATACATAATATATATATATATTTATGGAGGCGTCCAGGCCCCTGGACGCCTCCATGAAAACAAATATAAAAAATATATATGCCAGTTGGCATAAAAAACAAAACAAACAAAATAATAAAATATAGTTTCTTGGAGGCGTCCAGGCCACTGGACGCCTCCATCAACTCACTCACGGGGCGCCGCCCACCGAACGACGGTTTGTCGTGTGTGAAAGAATCCAAATTGTGGAGACGTCCAGCCGGCTGGACGCGCCCATTTCCAAATCACGGGTCGCCGCTCCAAAACCACGCGTTGTGTTAAACCGCGTGTGACGTTCGACGGAGTTCGGTGGGACTTATGGAGGCGTCCGGGACCCTGGACGTCTCCATGAAAATATTCGGAATAAATAAATAAAAATAGAATAAAATATCTTTTTTGTCCTGATGGAGGTGTCCAGGGTCCTGGACGCCTCCACCCTCCGGAGCCCTATAAATAGAGGCCCACCCCCTTAGTTCTAGGAGAGCTTCTAAGAGATCCGATAGGCTGCCGGAGCCGAAATGCTACCGGAGTCATTTCTAACCCGTGGGGTCTTTTGTAGGTGGAGGTTCTGCCGGCTTCTCGGGTGCCCACGCTCGAGAGAGGAAGGTCGTCTTCATCCACCGCGCTTCCACGTCGTCCCTACGCTGCCGGAGCTCCGCCGGATTTCACCACCTGCACATCCAATAAGCCAATCCTTTCCTTTTCTTCGTAGTTCTTTTATATTCATCATCTCGCATCCTCTATCCCCCTTCATAAGGGCGCCTCTTCTTATATACTTCTTGCATCCATCATCTCATTTTCCTCCTACTCGAGTCCGAGAGGAGTTTAAAAGATAACACCAACCATGTGTGTGTCTTGCCATCATTTCGTCATTTTTATCGCAAAGATTTGAATACTACACCTTCATCTTTCTAATCCATCCGTTACTTGTTTGTCGTTATTTTGCAAGGGTATCCAAGGAAAGCCCTCTCCATCGGCCGGCCGAAGGGGGAGGAAGAAGCAACCCGCCATCTCCCGCTCTTGAGGTAGGCGCGATCACTTTCTTTATTTTGGGGTCTTTTGGCCCCTAGCGATCACATCTTGTTCTCGAGACCGCGGCGAGTCACTTCCCCAATGACCGTTTAAATTCCCGTTCTTATATTCTCTTTATATTCTGTTATATTCTGCTCATATTCTCGAGGCCGCGGCGAGTCACTTCCCCAATGGCCGTTTAAATTCCCGTTCTTATATGTTATATTCTTATCTATTCATATTCTCGAGGCCGCGACGAGTCACTTCCCCAATGGCCGTTTAAATTCCCGCTCTTATATTCTCTTTATATTTTGTTATATTCTTATCTATTCATGTTCTCGAGATCGCGGCGAGTCACTTCCCCAATGGCCGTTTAAATTCCCGCTCTTTATATTCTCCTTGTATTCTGTTATATTCTTATCTGCTCATATTCTCGAGACCGCGGCGAGTCAATTCCCCAATGGCCGTTTCAATTCTTGCTATTTAATTTATGCACCATTCCCGTCCCCTCGAGGCCGCGGCGAGTCACTTCCCGCTATGGCCGTTTAACCCCCATATCTTGCTATATTACATTTGTCCCGCTCGCCCCGCCGGAGCAATCTCCCGTGGTGGCCCCTTCTCTTTTCTTTTATTTCTGTATTGCAGCAAACAAAGAGGAGCCCGCGCGCTCCGCGTCTTCTTCGCTCCCCGAACTGCGTGACGTCGCTCACAAACATTGAAGTCTAGAATTTTAAATAAACAAGGGGGCTGTGCGAAGCTACCGAAAGTCGAGAACCAGAAATGTATGAGTAGGTGCTAGAGTAATCCTCAAGTGTTACTTAGAAAGCTTGCGCATCCCTATGTTTAGGATTCATTGCTCACATGCCTGCACCTCCACACCATGGAGAAATTGTCTCGGGTGTAAATTGTGATTTTAACTATGAACATAGGCTATGCGGTGTCCTCATTGCGTATGCACATCCCCGTTAGTGGTGCTTCGTGAGCCTGCACGCTGTCTGTGGATTATGAGCGTTATCCTTATCCTACCCTCGATAGAGGGAAGTCATCTTACGTACCTACCGTATGCTTGTCACTAATGAATGCCTGTGTGCTCGGGTAGAAATAAAAGAAAAGAATGAAATGAATAAAATGAATGAATGAATAAAAGAATTGATAATAACAAACGAATGATAAAAAGGGATGAATGAATGAAGTGATGATGAAATAATAATAATAATAATAAAAGAGAAAAAGAGAGAGAGAAAAGAAAATAATAATAATAATAACAATATGGCACTTTCCAATAACCTACACCTGCAGGCCCCGCTCACTCGTCCCTCCCTCGCACCACCTGCGGGTGGGAGGCATTTGTGGACACCCCAAATTTTCGCGCAGCCAGGCAGCAAGCTTCGATTGATCGTTTCACGTCGGCAGAAGAAGAAGGAGAAGAAATAAAGGAAGAGGCCTCAGCGACCGAATTTCAACTCTGGTGATGGTGGAGCCGTACTCTACACACGGCGTCGTGCCATCATGAATGTACGTTCCAAGGGAAGAATTGAATATAAAATTGAGCGAGGTCCCGGCATCCTCGAAGATATAGTTTGGAGTGTGGAGGCTCGGGCGTCAAAAGAAAAGAAAAAAAGAAAAAAAGAAAAAAGAAAATAGAAGAGAAGAAGAGAAGAAGAAGAAAAAATAGAAGATTATGTGCGATACGTAACATACAGTACGTCCTCTCCCTGTCATGGCCTAGGGTTCTGAACGTCCTCTCCCTGTCATGGCCTCCCCGACGGGGGGGCCGGGACGGGATGGCTCTCCTCCTCCTCTGAACATTGCAATAGACTTCTCCTCTCTTCACCCTAAGTCTTACGCGGCTACTGCTTCTTCGTCTAAGGTGTCCTTCATCGACTTACAGTGAGATATCTTGTTTCGGGCTGCGCGCAAGCATATCTGCCCTTTGTCCAACTCAAAAAATCCGGTTATCTTCTTCACTGCAGAGGAACTCACGGCCATCTCGGAACCCTTCAAGCTTTGCCTGGTCTTCAAGTTCTATAAGGATCACCCCACCCTGGATGAGATCACAAGAGCTCTTCATGATAAGTGGCACGTTCAGGGCGCTGTGTCCGCGTCCAGGTTTGATCGCCACCATGTCCTCATCTGGTTCCTTTGCTACGAGGACTTCATTCATGTGTGGATGCGTGAGAGCTGGATGCTACTGGGCCAGTCATTAAAGATTTTCCGTTGGTCTCCATGGTTCCGGCCGGGGCTAGAATCGCATGTGGTGCTGGTTTGGTTTCATCTTCCCTTGCTACCACCATGTTTCTACAGCTTCGACGCACTTTCATCCATCGCCTCCTCTGTTGGTCACCTTCTGAAGATTGGGCCCGTGACTAAATCTCTTAATCGTTTGGAAGGGGCTCGTATCTGTGTGGAAACTGATGTATCCAAGCCTATTCCAACCGAGCTCTGGATTGGTGTGGGTGAGGAAGGTATGAAACAGCCGCTGATTCCACTATTTGTTCCATTTTTCTGCTCAGCTTGTAGGAAAGTCGGACATGAAGCGAAGAATTGCATGCGCTTTAATTCTGCACCCATGCCACCAAATGCGGAGAAACCAATGCTCATGAAAGATGGTCCTTTCAAAGAACCCCCTACCGTAGAGCATACTACTGAAGCTCCTACTGTTCAACCTCGGTGGCAACTAAAAACCACTCATCCCCTCTCCTCTGCCCCGATGGTGTCAGTTTTAAGGATATGCTCATGATCATAGTATGTAGATCATGTTATTGCTCTATTTTGATGATTTAAAACTTAAATCCCATGATCTTGATGTGTGTGAAAATTAATTAAGAATTAATGAAGAAGGATCGAAGTCTTTATGAAGATGGCCTCATTTCAGATTTCTGAATCCAGAGTTGTCTGGCACCCCTCACGAACGATGTTGACACCTTGTTCATATTTTGAACACCCAGGTGTTTAATCAGTGGAAGAGGGCAGTGTCACACTCCTTCCATGGGGGCATGACAGCCCTTTGACTACTGACTAGTACTGTTTATACCCCTAAACAGGTGTCAAGATCTCTCTTGCGTGTTTAGCATGTTTTTCGAATTTATCTCAATTCTAATATGATTTTTTTAATGGATGTTGGCGTGGAACTTGTTGTAACACCAAAATTTGATTACGGGCCATGTACAGATGATTATCCTATTTTTATATTATTATTTATTAATTTATTTTGAATTTCGAATTGAAATTTTAGAGAATCGTAAAAGTGGTGAATTTCATACCCTTGGCTTCAAAATTGATATCTAGAATATAAATGGTTGGGAAAATTGTGTCTTATTTGCATGATGATCTTGTGCAATTGATCATCAAGATTATTGCACGATCGCCTAAGTGCTCTGGTAATAGACTGGCTGGCCCTTTAATTTAATTAATTTTGGTTTAGTACATTAACCGTTAACTGAAAGAAACAACTGAAATGATGATTTGTGCTTTAGTTTGATTCTGTACACTTAATTATGATTGATTACCGTTAACTGAAAGAAGTGCCCAAAGTGGTCGATGATTTGTGGTTAGTTAGATTTCTTACATATAATTAAGCTGATCCATGTACTTCGATTGGTCGTAAATAATATTTAATATTTAGTTTGTTCGATACACATGATATACATGAATGCTAAAAAGTTTGAAGGCTTTTGTGATATTCATGTACAAATTTGGGGTGTCTACCGGGATTCTCACTGATAGGGTCTAATGAAGACGTATAAATTTGGGATGTCTCTTTTGAGATATTATCATCACTATATCCGGAGACGGTTAGAGTTTTATTATTTTTTACTTGAGTCTTATTTATAAGTACATGTCCATCTTTATAATTTTCAATATGAAATCTTTTGAGTCTTCTTTTTAAATCTCTACGTATATCATATAAATAATAGCGTAAGGATGATTTTACACGACACTGTTTTGATCTACGTACTTTTGCAAGGTTTAGCTTGATAATTGCCACGAGTAGATAGCTAGCCTATTCAGTCTGGATTGTTGGAGACTCGATCAGATCTACAAATTTCAAGTTATCGGTGTTTTAGAGTTGAAGTTTGCATAACGAAGTTTAGACGAAGAGATGCTGGTTTAACACTAAGACATCCATTGCATTAATGTGACCTAAACTTTTAATTAATTCAGGCTTTCATTTAATTGCGGCACAATCATGATACATGATGATAGAATATTGAATCTCTCGAGAATGCGTGTGATGTATTCGTCTATCTATCCGATGTCCATTTTCTCACTATCATTGAATATTAATTTGGGCGAGGATGACAACCTTTGATGATAATGATGAGCCCTCTAACTTTGGTGTCACGTACAACAGAGTTTTACAAATCAAGCTGGTACATGGTGAATTACACGTACCAGACCACGTCTAGTGGCGGACGGGATGACCGGCACGTGGCATAATGTCAGTTTACAATGGATCGCACGGGACCGTGCATTCCACTGCATATCAAATCGATTTGGAGTCTGATCGGCTTGCTACGCGCGGGTCATCCGGCTCATATCGGTTCGGCGTTAAAAGACGGTTATGGGCGGAGTGGTGGAGGCGTCGAGCGTAATAACGGTGGGCGGCATCCAGTAGCAATGCAGGCTGTCGAGCAACGTCCTGGTGGCGGGGACCGACGATCGGAGGCCTACGACGAGGTATTTTTTTTGTTTTATTTGTTTGTAGAGAGGAGGAGGACGGCGAGGGTGGCCGGTGGATGGGCGGAGGGGGCGATGGAGGGTCGTGGGAGGGTGGTGCAAGGCCGCAAGGGTGGTGGGAGGGTGGGATCTGGCCGGTGGGAGACGGTGGGAGGGCGGAGGGGGCGGAGAGGGGGCAAAGGGAGGGCGGAGGAGGGCGGCGAGGGCGGTGGGAGGGGGGGTCTGGCCACCGCCAATATCAGTTTCACCAGTAGCAGAAGATAGACATACATGTATAGATGTATTTAGAGTTTTTTTTAGAGGATTTCATGTACCCTCCACCGCTGCACATGGTCCCTTATTTGTGCATATGGTTACATAAATTCATTCTCACCCACGTGTACCTCCACCCACTAGGATAGAGTTAGATTAGACGGGTAAAGAGTCTCATATCTAATTCTGATTGGGATTCGAAATTCACATATGAATGAATTTCGATATTTTATACTTTATAAGTGGAGGTGAATGAGATCACGAGTAAAATTAATTATGTATATGTTCACTTTAACTTTTTTTGTCTCTTCAAATAAGATGTTTAATTGAGAGGTGTGATAAATTATTTTAATAAATAAGATATTAATAAATTTATATATGTAACTAACAATAAGAATACACAATTTTATACACATAACTAAATAATTACATAATAAATTTATTAATGCGTAAATAATTATATTTGTATTTTAATAATAATTGAAAGTGTCAATAAAATTAATTATACGTAATTTAATATGAATAGATGATCACAAAAAATAAAGAATTCAACGTTCTATTATTCTTCAGGTACATATATTATTTTACAGCTTAAATAAATTATTATTAAAACTTTATAAAAAGATTAAAATTTTAAAAATAAAATAAAAAATATATCACTTTAATCGATAGGTCGTCGTACCTGCTATCCCGCCTCGTATCGAACTGTGGCCGATATAATAAAAGTCGACAAAGCCGAGGTGGACAAATTTTGATAGACAGCAACACATATATGGGTCGCCACGTCCAGTTTTCTGAATGTCATGCCATGTTAGCTTTTTCCGCTGTGCATCCTGAAAAGAAGTTTCCGGACGCAGGAAGGCGCATATTAGACTGGACAGCAGAAGCCGACGACCAAGGCCCTCTTTGATTGAAGAATAGGTTAAGGAAGATATCATAACCTGAGTTAGGGTGTCTAAAAAATAAATAATATTACTTTGATTGTATTCGGGTTAATTTATTCCACCTTTTGTTAGAATAGGTTTAACCCACCTTTTTGGCCCTTAACCCTTTATTTCTGCAATCAAATCAATTAGCGCGGATAAGAATGAATACCTCACCTTATTCTTCAATCAAGGAGGCCCCAAGAGTTTAGAAGCAGCAGTTTTATTCAAAAGAAGCAAACACACGTACCCATGGCTCCAAACTCTAGCTCTCACATGCATTGAAGAGTTTTATTTATTAGCAGCATATTGGTAAACGCATGCACTCGGCTCCATGTATACAAATTTTATTGCACTACGTACGTACCAGGTCAATACATTGGCCTATAAATCAAATGGCCACGGGAGGATGCCGTGTGACCCGAGGTGACGTCTGATATGTCTCTTCCTGAATATCCCATCCGTATAGAGGATCGGTGTGAGCAATAGTTGAGAAACAAGATTATCCCGTTGGTTAAGGTGGTCTGGCAGCGTCACTCCGGTGATGAGGCGACGTGGGAGCGAGAGGATGAGATGCAGCGAGAGTTTCCCTACCTATTCGAGTAAGCTTTATCCTTTTCCTCGTACTCTAGCCTAAATTTCGAGGACGAAATTTAGGTAAGGTGGAGAGGATTGTAATACCTTCGGATTTCGGATTCCATGCTTTGTAGGCTTCAGATCTATTTTAATGGGTAAATTAAAATTTTATTCGGATTTAGTTCGGACCCCGACAGAATTACCAAGTTTTTCCTAGATTTTCCTGCTTTTTTTAAATGAGCAATGATTGGAGGAAGGGCATATAGGCGATTTTAGTTTTTCCGAGGTTCAGAGGAAATCCCAAAAAGATTCCCCCCATTTTCCCGTTATACACGGCCTCTCCCCTCTCTCTCCTCACTTTCCCCTCTCTGCTCCTATCGCGAGGCCCTCCCTCTCCTCTCCGACTGCAGACGGCGAGCGCGGGGACGGATGATCGACAACGGTGGCGGCTAGGCGGAGCGTGGGCGAAGGCGGAGGAGGCGGTTCGTGTGTTCGCAGGCATGGCCGTGAGCGCATTCGCGGCGTGTGGTCGGCACGATCCAGCAAGGGTTGAGCCCCTTCGAGGTTTGAAGCTTCCAACAGGTAGGGGGATGGATCCCGGACTCACCCTCCACGTTTTCCCTTCTAATCCGATGTGTTTGAGGCGAGTTAGAGGCGTTATTGCTTTGTCGGGGAATTCCATGTGAAGGGCCGTGAGAGCGGATCTTTAGTGTAAATCGGGTTTGATCGATGGATTGGTAGTCTTAGGAGGATTTATTATGTTTCTAGGGTTTTTATGAGCCCAGTGGGGGCGTACATGGGTGTGGAAATGATCTTCCGGAAGGAGGTTCCCGGAGGGGACCTGCAGCAGTGAGGCGGCCAGCGAGATGGTCGTCTCCACCCATTGGGCTGCCAGAGTACTGGCCGCCTGGGTGTGAAGCCCACTGGGCGGCCAAAGGGGTGGCTGCCCAGGTGTCTGAGGGGCCAGACTAGTGGCTGCCTAGCCCTTGCCCCTGGGCGGCCAAGGGTTGGCCGGCCCAATGCTGGGTGGCCACAGGGTGGGCCGCCTAGAACCCAATCTGCCTGGAGACTAGGCGGCCAAGGTGGTGGCCACCCAGGCTCTTAGGCGGCCAGTGATGTGGTAACTCAGGCCCTTGCATGGGTGGCCAGTGGTGTGGCCGCCCACGCCCATGGGCGGCCAACAGCCTGGCCTTCCAGGGCCTTCAGGCTTGTTTCACCCGATTTTCGCTATTCCGCGTGTTTGTAGGTTTCGGTCTTCACCGTACTCATCAACAATTCATAGTTTAGTTGTCTAGCTAGTGGTCCTCGATTCTCATGCTAGCGAGCCGCCTCGTGGTGGATTTGTACAGACCGGTGGTACTCTGGTGACTTCCGTGGTTACGACGAGTTCTTACTCTTGTTGACTCTACCCACTAGACGTAGCTGACCTGGGCACGTCATTGCTTACCCACCAGGGAGTGGTGGAGGCTTGTCCCGAGTAGACGGATTCTAGGCTGGTTACCGTAGGGCCCCTTGCCTGTGTAGCCTGAGTCTGACTGGGGGGAAAACCGGCTAGACGACCCGATCTAGAGTAGATGGTCTGTGTGTGCACACGTGGTCGGGGGCAGTGGACGCGTGCTGATGAGCACGACCTTGACTAGTCCTTGTTCTGTGTTACTGTGTTGGTGTCTCAATTTCCGCCTAGGGCGTGTAGGGAGACACTTGAGGCTACGGTATAAGTTGTCGAAGGACGCTTCTGGCCTCGTCGCTAGTGGGGTAGTACTCCTGTCACTTGAGAGGTTCTAACGCGGATTTCTCTTCATGTGGTTTATTGTACTGGCAGCTCAGTCCGTTCCGTTCTACGTAGCCAAGGTTTGTTTAGTGGCAGGTGTAGTAGTCCTGTGCAAAGTTCTTTTACTTGTTGTTCCTTGCCTCCCTTGTTAGATATTTATCATTCTTATGCTTGGATTATCGCACTGTTATTTTTGTCGAGTGAGGTGGGGATCTGCGGGACCCCTACTGAGCCGATGAGACGAGGCTCACCCCCTTTGTTTTCAAGCGAGGCTAGGCTTTCACATAGTACTCCAGAGGCAGTTCGTGGTGCCAGTGGTCAGAGTTAGACGCCAGTTTGTCAGAGCCGGGGTATGCCCTATGGACTTGTACTTTTGTTTGGACTTGTAGTTCTGGACTGTATAACTCTATTAAATCATGTAATAGTGTAGTTCCAGTATTAATTAAATTGTGCATTGTATATATTCCTGCGTTTATTTTAGCTTCTTGTACACTCCTACACCAACCCTTAACCCTTCCGGGCTTCCCGGCCCGTGGGTGGTGGGCCAGGATTCGAAGTATCGGGTCTTTTCCGGTACCCAAATTCTAGGCCGTTACACGACCCCTTCCCCATACTGGGCGAGCTTCGTCTCGATGGTCCGCTTGATCATCTGCCATTGTGCCACGAGATGTTCCGACACTGGCGTATTGGATGCTTGTGGATGAGCTTCTACTAGAGGCATGCCGAACCTAATTGCTGTCGGGGTTCTAGCGGCTGTGGCTGAGGCGTTGGCACCATTGTGCCCAACTGGTAGTGCCGGTGCTTCGGCTGAAGGCTTGGCAGGTTGTTGAGGGTGAAGGTCCCGCTCCTAAAGAAGGTCTTGCATGAGGGTCTTCAAGTGTTGGTTCTCCCTCATGAGTGTCTCGAGAGTCACCTCTTGACCTTCATTCGCCGGTGGATCATTGTTGACTTGATCCACGTCAATAGGGGCGAAACGGTCCTCGACTGGAACCTCTTCAGCGTGTTCCGACGCCAGTGGTCCGGCAGGAGTGCCGATGTGACCCGGTGACACCGGGGGTTAAGTGTGAGGGTGAGGCCTCCTAAGCTGGGCCAGAGGTTGATTCAGGTCATCAGACTGAGTGTCGGGTTGGTGACCAATGGTGTAACACGCAAACACCTGAACTGCGTCGTTGATGAGCCGAACCATCCACTTCTTTTGAGGATGCTTCTCAGAGCGAACTGGTGCCCCAAGACCGTCGAAGACTGAGGTCCTTTGAGGTGGATCTTCCGTCATGAGACCGGAGTCGACCTAAGAAGAGGTTGAGGTTGGATGCTGGCGGGGCCCGGCACGAGTGCTTCTTTGCTTTGGCCAATTTAGGCTATATACACTGAGTGGCTGGGTGCCGTCGGGCTATGCCGACGAGAATACGCCGATGTCCCGAGCAATGTGACGCCCGAAGATTCGAAGGGAGTTCTTGGTACGTGCCCTTCGAACAGCTTGAGCCTCCTCCGGGGTAATCCAGATTCTTCTCAAGTTAAGTTGTTGTCCTCCTACGGGTGTATTCGACGTTATCATAACGCCTCGTACGCAAGGGAATGAACTTGAGTGAAACGGCTAGACGCCATGTGAGGGGAGTGTAGACACGTCATTTTTGACATTACATCGGGTAAATCTCATATCACACTACGATGCCCTAAAGTGGCTCTCATATTTGAGTTATTTGAGTAATTTTCCAATTTTCCTGATAATTTACCCTTTCTTAAAATTTTCGGGATGATATTAAATGCGGCGGCCGAAGCAGACACCTTCTTCAATACATGGCGGCTTCACAAGACGCGTCTATATCTAATTAAAAATTAAGCTTGTTGTTGATGCATCTGCCAGGATGGACGGGTATTTTAAACATGTCAGCCTCCTAAGACGCCTTCTCCAGTCAAGATTCGGCGCCAAATCCACTATTTTGTTTGATAATTAAGAAAGAAAATATCTTGCTGACCAGACGTGTCAAACGTGTCTCTAAAGTCATCGAGGTTAGGCACCGAAATCACTCATTTTTGATGCTTTCTGTGTCTTTCGGCGTCGTGTTTGGTGGAAAAGTGGGCGCATCCTCCATTGGGGACACATTTAAAGAACGCGTCCAGATGGACGGATGCGTCAATCATAAAAATAATATCTTTTTAAATAGATAAAGCGCTTGGTCAGTTGAACGCATTCAAATGAAAGCATCCCCTTGGATGGACGTGTTCTCTTCAATTTCCCCTATAAATAGAGGACCCTCCTTCGAAATCAAAAGCTTCAAGATCCTTGAAGAGGACGGGGAAACGCTGTCCAAATCGCTTCCGAGCTCGTGAGTGTTTAAGGGGAGGTTCTGTCAGATTTTCGAGTCCCCGTACGCTCAAAATTAAGAAGAGGCCATCTCTCCCCACCGCGCGCGCATGCCATCCTTGTAAGGTTTCGCACAGCACCTACGGGCGACGCAGCGGATAACAAAATTAATTTGCCCGATTCTGGTGTTATGGAAAGCTTAATCTGTGCTCTAATCGGTGTTTCTAATACCCTAATTACGGGTTGCGTGTTTCACCTTGTGCGGAACGACGCTGTCCGCTAAGCCCGATGTAGAGAAACCGAGCCGCACAGCTGTACGGCCTCTAGAGCAGATCCACACGGACCCTTGCGCAGCGACGGTACCTCCCCGGTACGACCTTCCCCGGCTCTATCACCTTCTGGAGAGAAAGAGAGCAAGAGGGAGAAAGGGGAGGCTAATCCTCCTCTTAAGCTTATGTGCTTGCTTAAGCTTAAGAGGTTGGAAGAAGTGAAAGCTCAAATGAGCTTCACGTAGGTAGCTATATATAGAGTTTAGGTTTATTAGAAAATGGTTCTAAAAGACCGAAACTGTATATATGTCCTATCTCATATTATACATATGTATTAAACTCCGTTTACACTCCTTTCCAAAAGGAATTAAAAGGAAATAATACATACATTTGTATAATAATTATCCGTCACCCAAGAATCCATTGTGTGTGATCCTCTAGGCCCATAGTCACTCTAGTTTAAGGCCTATTAACTTCTAATTCCCAATTAGAAGTAAATTAAACATATTATTCGCTTCTACAAGAGCCGAATAATAGTTTAATTCATTCCGAACCTTCGATCACGTTGGGTCAAGCAAATCCGCGTGATCCTAGATGACGCCGGGTTTAAACCAGCATGTCTGGTACCTGTAAATCCACAGTTACCGCATCGATATAATCCCTCGCTCCTTCTATGAGTCTGGTACGATCGAGGGTACGGTATCTGTCAAACCCCATGATCGTGCCATTTGACTATGACCTCCTTAAAGTGTATGACGTCTATTCTAAATGAACTCATACGACCCTGGCCAGGGATTTAACGGAGCGTCAATGTCATGACCCATTAACTGTCTGATATATACCCGACAGTGAGCGATCCCCTCTTGACCATTGATGATCTTCACACGTATCCTGGAGTGGTTAATGACTCGGCAACTCATGACTTATGGTTAAAGTCACTTAGCTAAGTAATTAAACCATTCCAGTCCTCGTGTAAGATCCGATCAATGTCTCAAGTCAAAGGACCAACGATGCTACTGTGACCGTTGGATCTTCAGTTGACATTAGGTATAATCAACCATCTGAAGATCCAATAGCGGATCAGTTCAGTGCACATCCTCCAAGGACATACACCTACACATATGTGTTGGTGCCTCGCACCAATGACCATGAGACTGGTCACTGACACATCATGTGTACTGGTTTAATAGGTAATCAAAGTCCCCGAGTGATTACCCTCTAACCAGGAACAGTTTAAGGTATGTGTTCATGTAAAGTAAGTCTCATGTTCGAGATCCCATCTCGAGCTGACTTTACAACCACATATCCTAGGGACAACGTAAAGTTACACAATCGCATATTTACGCTCAAACACCACTTTATTAATGAACAAGATCGTACAACTATTGGGCCTACCCGACCCGAAATTGACCTGCAGCACACCAACACTAACAATCTCCCACTTGAACTACAGCCAATTGTCCACAACTTTGAGGCCCATCTTATCCCGATGACGCTCAAATACAGTCTGTGTCAATGGCTTAGTCAGTGGATCTGCTATGTTATCTTCTGACGGTACACGCTCTACCATCACATCTCCACGATCAACAATCTCCCGAATAAGGTGAAAGCGCCTGAGAATATGCTTTGACCTTTGGTGAGATCTCAGTTCCTTCGCCTGGGCGATGGCCCCATTATTATCACAAAATAATGGGATGGGAGCTGATATCTCGGGAACTACGCCAAGTTCCAAGATGAATTTCTTCATCCAGACGGCTTCCTTAGCAGCTTCAGCTGCAGCAATATATTCCGCCTCCGTCGTCGAGTCTGCAGTCGTGTCTTGCTTGGAGCTTCTCCAACTGACTGCCCCTCCATTCAACATGAATACAAATCCAGACATGGATTTACAGTCATCTGGATCTGACTGGAAACTAGAATCTGTGTAAGCTCTAAGCTGTAGGTCCTCTCCTCCATAAAGCAGAAAAAGATCCTTAGCCCTTCGCAGGTACTTAAGGATGCCCTTTACTGCCTTCCAGTGCTCTTTGCCTGGATTTGTCTGATATCTACTGACAATGCTTAAAGCATTGGCAACATCAGGCCGTGTATATAGCATTGCATACATGATTGACCCTATCGCCGAAGCATAGGATACCTTATTCATGTGTGCCACCTCCTCAGAAGTTTTAGGACTCATCCCCTTGGATAGGTAAATTCCATGTCTCATGGGAATGAGACATCTCTTGAAATTTTCCATCCTAAATCTTTTGAGGATAGTGTCTATGTACATGGATTGAGATAATCCTAGCATCCTTTTAGATCTATCTCGATAGATCCTTATGCCCAGCATATAGGATGCTTCTCCTAAATCCTTCATGGAGAAGGTCTTGGACAACCAAGACTTAGTTGATGTCAACATCCCTACATCATTCCCAATGAGTAAGATGTCATCAACATAAAGGACCAAGAAGGTCACTGAGCTCCCACTGACCTTCTTGTAAACACAGGGTTCATCTTCATTTCGAATGAAGTTGAAAGATTTGACAGCCTCGTCAAATCTTAAGTTCCAGCTTCTAGATGCCTGCTTTAATCCATAAATGGACCTTTGAAGTTTACATACCTTATTAGGATGTGGCTTGGAGGTGAATCCCTCAGGCTGTACCATGTACACCTGTTCTGACAGGTTTCCATTAAGAAAAGCTGTCTTCACATCCATTTGCCAGATCTCATAATCCAGGTATGCAGCAATGGCAAGGAGGATTCTGATTGACTTAACCATGGCTACCGGCGAAAACGTCTCGTCATAGTCAATGCCTTGCCTTTGACGATATCCTTTTGCCACTAGTCTAGCCTTGTATGTGTCAACCTGTCCATCTGCACCGATTTTCCTTTTGAAAATCCATTTGCAGCCGATCGGGACCTTCCCTTCGGGTACATCAACTAAATTCCAAACTTTGTTGGTGTACATGGACTAGATCTCTGAATCCATTGCCTCTTGCCATTTCTCGGAGTCTACACTATGGATTACCTCCTGGTATGACTGAGGATTATCATCCTCATCGATACATACCTTAGAGGACCCCTCTGAGACATGTCTAACATATCTCTCAGGTTCTCTCGGTAGTCTACCAGATCTCCGTAGTGTCAGTGTTTCACCTTGAATAGGATCAACCGATACAGTCTCATCTAATGAGTGTGTGTCTATGGGTTGTGGTTCTTGGACCTCGTCCAATTCTATTTGGCTCCCACTATTTTTCTGGAGTAGATATTCTCTTTCCAGAAATACAGCTCTCTTGGTCACCAAGACCCTTTGCTCAGAAGGGTGATAGAAATAATATCCAAACGTCTCCTTTGGATATCCCACAAACCTACACTTATCGGTTCTCGACTCAAGCTTATCACTCTCGTTCTTCTTTACATGAGCAGGACACCCCCAAATTTTAATGTGATTAAAATTTGGTTTCCTGCCCTTCCATATCTCATATGGTATAGAAGGAACTGATTTACTTGAGATCCTATTCAATAAATAAGTTGCAGTCTCTAACGCATAGCCCCAGAGAGACAAGGGTAGTCCTGACATAGACATCATAGATCGGACCATGTCTAACAAGGTCTTGTTTCTCCTCTCGGATACACCATTATGCTGTGGTGTATACGGTGGAGTCCACTGAGAAACTATTCCATGGTCTTTAAGATAAGAAGTGAATTCATGGCTTAAGTATTCACCTCCTCGATCCGATCGAAGAGCCTTAATACTTTTGCATGTCTATTTCTCTACTTCATTCTTGTATTCCTTAAACTTCTCAAAGGCTTGTGACTTATGTCTCATTAAATACACATAGCCATATCTAGAGAAGTCATCAATAAAAGAAATGAAATAGAGATAACCTCCTTTTGCTTCTATGGACATGGGTCCACACACATCCGAGTGTATGAGTTCGAGAAGGTCAGCAGCCCTTTCTCCATGTCCACCAAAGGGAGCCTTAGTCATTTTCCCCATGAGACACGACTCACAGGTATCAAATGGCTTGTATTCGAATGAATTCAAATACCCATTTGAGTGTAAGTGAGAGACTCTTTTCTCACCTACATGACCAAGTCTGTAATGCCATAGATATGCAGAATTCACTTCATCAGCATTAGAAATTTGCATAACATTAGAACGTGTATCTAATACATATAGACCATTGACTAATGAACCATTGGCTATAACCAAACCATTATTCATTATAGAGCACCCAGTGCTATTAAAAGTCAATGTATATCCAATGTTATACAAGCCAGAGATTGAAATAATGTTCTTAATAATATTAGGAACATAATAACAGTCATTCAGCTCCAGAATGACTCCTGATGGTAAACTGAGGCGTACAGTCCCGACAGCTTTGGCAGAAACCAAAGCTCCATTTCCCATCCTCAGTTCAATCTCCTTTTTACCCAATCGCCTTCCATTTGCCAGCACCTGCACAGAATTACAGATATGAGATGCACATCCAGTATCCAATACCCATGATGTGGATTCCATATATGACAAATTAAGGTCTATGACAAAAATACCTTCATTTAGAATTGCCTTGCAATTCCTTTTCCAATGCCCAGTTTCCCCGCATCGAAAACATTTGTCTTCCTTTTCAATCTTCTTGCCCTTCCCTTTGTCAACCTTGGCGAGCTGCTTACCCGTGGCCTTTTTCTTTCCTTTCCCTTTGTTACTTGTTGTGGATATCTGGGTGGCCTTCCTTTTCTTATTGGCCCGGCCAATAATCATTACAGAAGAGGATGATTTATCTTTCTGCATAGTTCCTTCAGCACTCTTTAACATGTTGAGCAGCTCCGGGAGAGTTGCATCAATTCTATTCATGTTAAAGTTTATGATGAAGGAAGAAAAGGAATCGGGCAATGACTGAAGTATAAGATCAATGCACAGTTCAAGATCCAACTTGAACCCCAGTGTATTGAGTCTCTCTATCCACTCCATCATTTTCAGTACATGGGCCTGCACTGATGAACCCTCAGACATCCGTGTCCTGAAAAGCCTTTTTGAGATGTCATACCTCTCAATCCTACCCTGCTCCCCGAAGAGCTGGCGTAGATTGAGAAGTATACTTCTACAATCAGTCTTTTCAAATTGCCTCTGTAGCTCGGGAGCCATAGAGGTCAACATGTAACATTGGGCAAGGGAGGAGTCATCAGACCACTTGGCATAAGCCAGCAACTCGCCCTCGTCGGCATCATGAGCTGGCTCAGAATGAACCGTGTCCAACACGTACGCAATCTTTTCGGCGGTAAGGACTATGTGTAGATTACGCAACCAATCCGAGTAGTTCGGTCCAGTTAATCTATTTGCATCCAAGATGCCGCGGAGGGGGTTGGACGACGACATTGTAATCTGGATAAGAAATAAAAGACAACTTAGCATGTGTTCAAATTCTAAATTAGATGTGGTTTCTTATCTTAGTTAGTACCACTATTTTTCGATCGAACTATATAACCCTCAGTGTATAGAACGGGAGATCAATGAGATCAACCTAGTGGGTCGGAATCCCAACGAGACTGATGTACGACCTTGTGGAAAGCACAACAAGCCATACACCATCTCAAGGGCAGTCAACAAGCACTTGTATCTAATGCAATATCCGATATTCGGCCCCCGAGAAATCATCCCCTTGTGGAAAGCACAACAAAAGATATTCTCGGTTAGATCTAACCATCATTACAACATAGCAATGAGTTCATGACCCGACCCTTGTGGAAAGCACAACAAAGCTGAGTTCAATTCCTCACCCCATTGAGGCTGAGCCTTGGAGTTTAATCCCGTCTCCAAACTCATGGACCTTGTGGAAAGCACAACAAATCCATGAAATGAAGACGTTCATTCACTCCATAATGATGGAGGGCCACGACGACTCCTAGAGCCACGCTTACCAGATCTAAAATTTAAACGCGAGGGAATTTAATTTTATCTTGATCTCACCCTAGGTGGTAATATAAATATATCCAATATATTTACCGTACCTAGTAGTTTGCACAAAATAAATGCATCCAATGCAAAAATAAACGCAAGTGATCATGGACTTTAACCCTAATGTAACTAAGACATCCGGCCCGCTTCCGAAGCAGCTGGATCGTCCTCGTCGGGTGTACTCCACGCTTTCAATCGTCGACGCCGCATTAATTACAACTTTTACACGGCACGCAGGCCGAAAAAATTAAATTACATGTGACTCAAATTCCAGCAGCCCTTAGGGCGAGTACAACAATAGAGGAAGATAGAAGTATATTGGAATTTCAACAGAGAGAGAAAGGAGGTTCGCAGACCCCAATTAATTACATTAATCCAAGTCCATGATCACTTGCCAACCCATTCAAATAAAATCAATCAAGGGTTATTTTCTGAAAATAATCCTTACTTTTGAATTTAATAATGGGATGTGCAAACAAAAATAGGCTAGCTTTGTTTAATTTTAAAAATCAAAGCATGATTAACTAAAATTAAACATACAAGCAGGCCAATACAAGGTAAATAAAGTAACGCACGTAAAGAACCATCATTTTCTATAGGGGCATCTAATTGAGATAATTAATTAAATTTAAATTTAAATTTAATTATCCATTAATCAAATTTAAATTCAAAATTTAAACATGCCAATAATTTAAATTTAAATTCAAACTAAATATCCAATAATTTTTGTTTGAAAATAAATTTAAAATAATGTAATTATCCTCAATTAGTAATTTTCTAAAATTCAAAATTTGAATTTAATAATTATCTAATAATTAAAAATTCAAATAATTGAAATTTTCACATTTAACTTCAATAAAATTCAAAATTTAAATTTTCTAATTATCTAATAATTAAAAATTTAAAAATTAGAATTTATCGAAGTAACTTCAATTATTACCATTTTATCCCAAGGTAAATAGTAATTATCTCACCTCAGTAAATTCAACACGGTTAAATAAAATTTAACTTTTGACATTTACCATCGAGATAACACAATTAACCTACTAAATAAAATTATATTTAATTTACTGAGCATTTTAATATATATATCTAATATATATATAATTTTACTGGAGCACAGTAAATTAAACAGGTTAAAATAATTTTTTTTAAAATAATAAAAAAAACCTTTTTTTTTAATAACGCCAGGTCAACCCCGCGCGCGCGGGCGTTGACCCGCGCTGCGGGCGCCCGCAACGCGGGCGACCCGCGCCCGGCGGGAAGCCCAAAAAAAATTAAAATTTTTTTTTTAAAAAAATTGCTGTTTAGATGTCCAGCATCCAGGAAGAACAGAGATATCTAAATCTCTTTCTACAAATTATAATTGAAGATTTTCAATGCCCCTAAAATATGGTTCTAAATGGCGATAAAAACACCGACCAGAGCGCGAACCTGGCTCTGATACCACTGTAAGGTTTCGCACAGCACCTACGGGTGACGCAGCGGATAACAAAATTAATTTGCCCGATTCAGGTGTTATGGAAAGCTTAATTTGTGCTCTAATCGGTGTTTCTAATACCCTAATTACGGGTTGCGTGTTTCACCTTGTGCGGAACGACGCTGTCCGCTAAGCCCGATGCAGAGAAACCGAGCCGCACAGCTGTACGGCCTTTAGAGCAGATCCACACGGACCCTTGCGCAGCGACGGTACCTCCCCGGTACGACCTTCCCCGGCTCTATCACCTTCTGGAGAGAAAGAGAGCAAGAGGGAGAAAGGGGAGGCTAATCCTCCTCTTAAGCTTATGTGCTTGCTTAAGCTTAAGAGGTTGGAAGAAGTGAAAGCTCAAATGAGCTTCACGTAGGTAGCTATATATAGAGTTTAGGTTTATTAGAAAATGGTTCTAAAAGACCAAAACTGTATATATGTCCTATCTCATATTATACATATGTATTAAACTCCGTTTACACTCCTTTCCAAAAGGAATTAAAAGGAAATAATACATACATTTGTATAATAATTATTCGTCACCCAAGAATCCATTGTGTGTGATCCTCTAGGCCCATAGTCACTCTAGTTTAAGGCCCATTAACTTCTAATTCTCAATTAGAAGTAAATTAAACATATTATTCGCTTCTACAAGAGCCGAATAATAGTTTAATTCATTCCGAACCTTCGATCACGTTGGGTCAAGCAAATCCGCGTGATCCTAGATGACGCCGGGTTTAAACCAGCATGTCTGGTACCTGTAAGTCCACAGTTACCGCATCGATATAATCCCTCGCTCCTTCTATGAGTCTGGTACGATCGAGGGTACGGTATCTGTCAAACCCCATGATCGTGCCATTTGACTATGACCTCCTTAAAGTGTATGACGTACGTTCTAAACGAACTCATACGACACTGGCCAGGGATTTAACGGAGCGTCAATGTCATGACCCATTAACTGTCTGATATATACCCGACAGTGAGCGATCCCCTCTTGACCATTGATGATCTTCACACGTATCCTGGAGTGGTTAATGACTCGGCAACTCATGACTTATGGTTAAAGTCACTTAGCTAAGTAATTAAACCATTCCAGTCCTCGTGTAAGATCCGATCAATATCTCAAGTCAAAGGACCAACGATACTACTGTGACCGTTGAATCTTCAGTTGACATTAGGTATAATCAACCATCTGAAGATCCAATAGCGGATCAGTTCAGTGCACATCCTCCAAGGACATACACCTACACATATGTGTTGGTGCCCCGCACCAATGACCATGAGACTGGTCACTGACACATCATGTGTACTGGTTTAATAGGTAATCAAAGTCCCCGAGTGATTACCCTCTAACCAGGAACAGTTTAAGGTATGTGTTCATGTAAAGTAAGTCTCATGTTCGAGATCCCATCTCGAGCTGACTTTACAACCACATATCCTAGGGACAACGTAAAGTAACACAATCGCATATTTACGCTCAAACACCACTTTATTAATGAACAAGATCGTGCAACTATTGGGCCTACCCGACCCGAAATTGGCCTGTAGCACACCAACACTAACAATCCTCACGCTGCCGGAGCCCTCCTAGAAGTCCGCCACTGGCGCCGCAATAAGCTTTTCTTCCCCTCATTCTTATGTTGTTTTGGTCTACGTTAAGTGCATGCATCATCTCGTATTTACATTTGTGCCGTATTTCTCTTCTTAAGAGAGTTTTATATTTGTGCATTTCTGCCCAAAACTTCATTTCATACTAGCATTTCCATATCCTTTGCATCCAAAAGGGGTTTAAACAACACCAACCAGGTGTGTATTTGTCCATGGTTTCATCATTTTCATCACAAGGGATTTATACTACACCGCTTTTATTATAATCCATATTTGGTGTTTGTTCCATTTTTGCAAGGGAAATCAACAAGAAAACTCTCTTCGTCGGCCTGCCGAAGGAAGAGAAAGAAGGAATCCACACAAATCTCCTGCATCCAAGGTATATTCATGATCACTTACCCTTTCATTTTTGGGGTCTTTGACCTCTGGCGATCACACATCATACAACACACACGCACTCACGCGTCATTTGATTTCCTTTCCATTACTTTCTGTTAGGGCCCGTGGAGAGCAACTCTCGCGGTCCCCCGTTTCTCGCACCTTTTTACGGCCCCGTCCATAACGTTCCCGTGACGTCGTTCACATATTTTGGCGATCACGGTGGGACTTATTTTTGTTTTCTTTTGGTTGCTCGTGTGTTTTCGGCACCCACGTGTGCCCCTCCTTTTGGCACCCGAGCGTGCCCCTCCTTATTGCGCCTTTGCACGCTATAGTTGTGCTCCCAGCAGCACTTTCATTTTCATCCCTTGTGCACCATGTGCACTTCCCCATAGTCCCTTGTGATTCCTTGAGAGGTTTACGTGTTTCGGTAAGAAGAACGGGTTCTAAGAAAGCATCTCATTTATTCAGTTGATTGCCATATTTGGATGTGTTTGAGTTGTGGAAGTCCTTCCTTATTCTTCCTTCAGTCGGTTCTGGAAAAGCGGGTTTTTGTCTGATAATGCGTCTTCCCCCCAAGACGTGTATTTATATTCACGTCCTTGTGGACAGACGCCTATTCAGCAACACTGCCCAGATACCCTCACAGCCTGTGTTTAGAGGCGTCTGGATAAGTGGATGCGCTCTTCAAAAGGCGTCTGTCTTAGTGGACGCATCTTCATATCTCTCTGTGTGATATTTGTTCAGCTTTATTATGTTCTGCATATTTTCTATTCTTCATGTTCTGTTTATGTGTTTGTATATCTCTGTTCTACAGTAAGCATTGCATGCATTAGAGCATCCTCCCCCCTTTTGCATTTCTAGGAAACTACCCTCTCTCGGTAAAAGAAGGACTCTCCATTCAGAAATTCCTCTCGTGGGACAAGAATCTCCTCCATCGGGACCTCTGTAAGTCCCCGACAGCGAAGGATTCCCTTTTCGTTCACCGGACTGGTTGTACCACTGAAGTTCCCCGTAGATAGTTGACCTACACGTGGTGAGAGTGTGAAATCCTAGTTGGCAAGAAGTCAAATCAAAATTGGAACTAGGATCCTACCTTGTTGAGTGAATTTATAAATTTTCTGAAGAAAAAAAATCTAACTCATACGAGGAAACTCTAAACCGAATGTAAACATCCAATTGTTTGATAATCTTTGCAAAATTGTTTGTGAGCACCTTGTTTGATTTCATCGTGGCGTTGTGTTCTGGTAAAGTGCTTAACATGCCTAGTTACACTTTTTATGACCATGAGGATGGTCGCTTTGATTCATCACATACTCCTCATGTCCATGACTCTCATCGCGACTACGTCCTATGATCATATCCACACCCTGGACAATGATCAAATCCGTGAGTCCTCACACGAAGTGCAGGCCACTGCCGGGGGAGCTTCCCCCTCCCCTATTGTTCCCTATGCCTTGGATGTCCTAGCTTCTCACATCGACTCTCACAGCCCTCAACAACTTGAAGCCATCCAGGCCGTCATTAAGAGGGGATCTACTTCTCCCTCTCCCCAAGGTCGTTCATACGCCATAGGTGGTTCTCATGCTCCTCCCTTTAAGGACCACGTGGGCCAACCATCTCCCTCATTTTAGCATTTCGCACGACCCCAAAATCTGGCTGTCCCTCGTACCCTGGTCCGATCGGGTCATTCTATGGGCAAACCTCACTCCCCTTCTCCTTCAAGGCCTCCCTCTCAAGCACCCCAAAGGCCCCAAGGGCAGCCTTCCACTTCTCAAGTAAATCCTCTCCATCAAGCCTCCTTCACAAATTGGACCAAATGGAGGCAAAGTTTGAAAAGATAAATAAGAGCGTCGAAGTAAAGGGCAACCCGCAAGTCTCCATACCGGCTCTCTCCACATATTATTTACATCCTTCAGAGGTGCCTACATATCGAATGTACAATGGCACGGGCAACCCTTTCATTCATCTCAAAGATTTTATGTATGAATTCTCCCGGTGGCAAAATGATAAAAGGACCGTGACATACTTGTTTAGAAGGTCTTTGGATGGCCCTGCCTTAGAATGGTTATATTCATTGGAGCCACATGAGGCTGGAGATTTTGACATTGTAAAAAGAATATTTATTCAAAGATATAGAGATCAGGTCAGCCCTTCTCTTTCTTTGACGGACTTAGTGGCCGAAAAGATGAAGCCTGGTGAAGAATTCACTTAGTTTGCTAATAGGTGGAGATCAATGGCCGATAGATTGAATGATACACTTTCGGAATTTGAGCAAGTCAGGATGATAATTGCTAATGCTACTTCAAGATTTCGACATGTCTTGGCCATGAATAAGCTTGATACAATAGATGAACTCTACGAGAGAGCCCAATACATTCAGGCGAATTTGATGGACTCTCCCGTCATGGATATGTTCGAGCAACATAGTCCGCATGCAACAAATGAACAATTGGATGCCATCCATAACCCATATAGCTATTCTGCTAACCCTTATGCCCATCCTTCATGTTCGCAACCACCACTACCACAGATCCATACTTCTGTCCATACCGTCAAAATGCTCATCCACCTCGGCATCCACTTGTCCCATAATAGACTTATCATCATCCACCTAGGCATGCATCTGCCCCAATGCCAAATGTTGCACCTGCTCTGTTACCACTACAATAACCTCTACCTCTACAACCTCCTCCACAACCCTAGTCCCTTGCTCAGGCTGGTGCCATCAACATCACCCTTATCTCCCAAACCACTTGGTGTTACGATAATGAGCCGCTGACTCGACAGCCCTCACCACAGCCATCCCCTTTACCTTTCACTCCCCTCAACCCTCTTCGAAGTAAATCCTCCCTTTTGTCCTCTACTTCCGCTAACCCTCCATCAAATAAACCTACTATTAAACCCCCACAACCCATCGTTACCCCTACCTCTCCTACCACCATATCACCTAAGCCTCCTATTGCTAAACCATATGTTACCATTACCACCCTAATGCCTACCATGCATGATCCCCAACCACTACTTAAGGCATATAATCCCTTACCACCACTAAATGCCACATCATCATCATCTAAGCCTTCCATTATTAAGCAAATCATTGTTATCCCCACACCAGCCATTCTTAGTCAACCACCGCCTGAACCATCTAACTCATCACCACTACCTCCACATGTGCCTATGCCTGAGCAAGTTCCATCCGCACCTCTGTCCACATCCACACCTGGGCAAACTTCGTCTGCTTCTGAGCCAGAAGAAGAGCCCTCCACCACTCACGAACTCATCCTTGCCATCACCCATTTGCCTACGCCTACTCTAACTCTTAAACCCTCCATGTCTATTAAGCCTTCCACTATCTCCTCTCCACAATCCCTTACCACCCAACGGGCCAGGTGTGCACTATTGAGCAAACAATTCAAGTCCACTTTTCAAGGGCACAGCAAGTTGAAGAAGAGAGACCTAATGTTGGGCAGGCATTTCAAGCTCCAATATTGAATATACCGAGTGCCAGTCTACATCCTCATACCAGACATATTTAAAAGGACTAAGTCTCCACCTCTGCAAAAGGGCATCAACAAGGGTGCTCGAGAATTGGTGCTGGGCAAATCAAGGGTCGAGATAATAGAGTTTAAACTACTCATTGGTAAAGCTAGTTTTGAAGCTCTCATTACCCCTTACTCCATTATTATTCATATGGCTAATCAAGAGAAGGGGTTCTCCTCAAGCATAATGATGACACATTCCACTGCAAAGGAGATGATAAACTCTATGCTCAAGGGCGGGTCAGGGTAGTCCTTGTTGGAAGCTTTCAATAGTATGACTACTCCATCCCAACTTCTATGCAAAGAGCAAGTGCCCGTGTCACCCGACACATTCAAGAGAGATATTCCAAGGTCCCTAGATAGTGTGTCGAATATGAAGCTCCTTATGCCGAAGGCCAAACTTCCAATGGTAGATACTGTCTACTTATCAAGGGAGCTATTTCCAAAGGATCCATTCCATGTCAATATTCCTACTTCACAAGTGGAACTCTCAAATTTTTACTATGATTATTTGCCCAGGGAGTTACCATTCATTTTTGAATGTCCAAGGAGTCTTATTAAAAGTCCATCAAATGAGAGACTGTGGGCACCGATTACACCAATTGAGTTGGGTGATCATGGAAAAATAAGGTTATCTGTTTGGACATATTGCTGGAGAGGGCATGAGAAGCCAAGAAGTCAAGAGGCTATGTTGAAGGTTGAGAGGCTGCACTATAAGAGAGTATCTACTAAGAAGAAGGGAAGACATAAAGTGAAGCTGAAGGACAAGAAATCCCATGTTGAAGAACCCGCCATTGGTCCATCCACTTTCTATCCCATTCCATCACTGCTCTTGCTGCTATTCAACTTCTTTTTATGGGCAATCTATTGGCTGAGGGGACGCTTTTCATCATCTAAATCTACACAATCAAGCTCCTCCTCTTCTCTAGGGTCCCTGGACCCTCATATTTCTCCTCTCCCGGAACCTTCGGATTCTTCATTGTTAAATCCATTCACTTTATCCAACTCCCATTCTCTTTGTCCAGAACCTTCGGACTCTGCTGGATTTAAGTTTATGTTATGTTCTTTTACTTTCCCAGGGCATCGTGTCCCTCATCCTCATCCTCCTCTGGAACCTCCGAATCCTTCATTGATTCCATTCACTTTATCCAACCCCCATTCTCTTTATCTGGAACCTCCGGACCCTCTCGGGTTCAAGTTTCTATTCTATTCTCTTATTTTGTCAGGGTATCATGTCCCTCATCCTCATCATCCTCCGGAACCTCCGGATCCATCACTCTCCATCTATCAATTCATTCCCCTGGTTCCTCCTAATCTCAGGCAAGACACGAATCTTCCTAAACCGTCTGATCAGGGCCTTGCTCCCTTCTCTCACTACTTTCGAGGCATTAGTCCTCACCTTTTCCTTTGATTTCCTTCTCATTGTTTAAATTCTTCTAGGTATCCCAGTTTACACCCTTCTAAGGGAGTTCAAGCTCCCGTCTCTTTTCTTTTGCCTAATTATGTTCTTGTCATCACTCCTTTATGTTAAGCCACTTCGAATCTTTGCTTCCTGATCTTTCTATCTAATCCTATCAAGCGAGGAAAGCACATCCCATGTTGATCAAAATCATTTTAGGTAGCTGCTTCTACAATAAAGAGGGTCGCAAAGTGACTTATTCTTATAAGCACACGCTTTCATTCTCATCATTTCATTCATTCCTACACATTGGTTTAACATGAAGTGCCTCTTCACATGATTAAGAGTGACAATCTAGTGGTCAGTCCCAGGCTTTATTTAAATCAATGTCAAATAAATTAAAAATTAAAAAATAAAAAATAAAAAAGGAGAAAAAGTCTAAATTTTGGTTTGCTTCTCCAACATTTAGGTTATGATAGCTTTGCGCTGAGAATCTGAAATTCCATCCCCGCTCATTAAAAAGCGGCCCTAAACATGGGCCACACACACTTCATAGTGCCCTTAGCTGTCTACCTTGCAAAAACACCGTCATTACATAGGTCATGCCCAAGGGCATGAGACCTTTGCTCTTCTCAACTCGGCCAAAGTATGGGGGTAATTTTTTGTTTTGGGCAACAAACTGAATCTTTAAGGGATTATGCCTAGGGAGGAAGTCGGAAACCAACGTTTCTAACCCCAGACTAGGCTTATCCCAAAATTTCTTCTATTCCTCCCCCAAGACCGAGTCGTTTCTTGGGTATGGCCTTGATAAGAGCACCGTTTACTGAGGGCAGTCGGCTCTAGGACACCACACTTAATGCACACCATGCTCCGGGCTTTCTTTAGCGATGAGGGAAAGAACCAGGACCCCTGGCCAGTGGTTTGATTAGTTTTTATGCTACAGTTAGCATGAAAATATCTAAAGATAAAAAATATATCTCCCAATAAAAAAATAAAAAAAATAAAAAAACAAAAACAAAAAACAAACAAAGAAGACAAACAAAAAAAGAAGAATATTTTCCAAAAGAAAGAAAATAAAAAAATAAGAATAAGAATATCTTCCAAAAGAAAACCAAAAAAAAAGAGGGGATGTCTTTCAAAAAATAAAAAATAAAAATAAAAACAAAAACAAAAACAAAAAAATGGGAGGGCACAAAAGGGGGGCATTCACACGGGAAAGAGGACTAGAGGTCGTCGTCGTTGAATTCGATGGTGGATTCTCTTTGAAAAGAATGGCCACGGCGAGACATGATCCCCCATTTTAGGGGTGTCGAATATGTCACGCGGGAACAGGTGTATAAGGGGGAAAGCGCACAAGAGACAAAACAAGTGATAGAAAAAGAAATCATTTCACTCATATAATAATTGTCATGTACATCATGAGTGAGGGGGGTGGCGGTACAAGTATTGTCACGACCGTTAAATGGGCACTAGCCAATCAGGTATAATTCGGACCCATAAGACTCAACGGGCCAAAAATCTGGATGGATTAATTAAGAATCCTTAGAAAACTTGTAACTTAACATAGGAAGATCAGAAAAGGATGAAACTAGGCTCGTTAGAAAACTTGGGCTCTTATCCCAAACTCCTCTGTTGGGGAGGAAGCTCAATTCGCACCAGAACTTGGGCCCGGAGCCCCTTTGGCTGACAGCTGTCCTGAAGGGGTGTGACTATTGGGGAAATTCAAAGGTAATGAATCGGAAATTCATAACTTCGCATGTGGTTAATGAAATGACCTGAAACCAGTCCAAAATTTCTAGTAGGATGTTAGCTACAACTTCTATGATGGGGTCAAGGCCCAATATGGACTGGATAATTGAGTTGTGCCCGGATTACCCCGGGCTACCGAAGGGTCGCGACTAAAACAGAGGAGGAATAATGTTAATATTACAAAAATCATAACTCATGCTAGAGTTTAAGAAATTCGATGAAACCATGACTGAAATTTATATCTGGAGGTCTTCTTTATTTCATATGAAGACAGTCCAACCTAAATCCGAACAAAAAAGTGCTCCCATTCATATCTTTGACCGGGTAGATGAAAGGTCACCTCTGTTCAAACCGAAAGGGTGCTTAGCATTAACCTTCCTTAAACCATCGACCTTGGGAAGCAGCTGGGAGCCTTATGGGTCATAGGAGAATCTTGGGAGACTTGAAAGAAACTATAAAAGGAAGGGGGTGTCATGGGTGGTCAGCCTTTTAGCAACACTAATCTTCCATTTTTTACCACCTACGGTTTCCCTTTGGTAAGGAAGAGAGGTGAGGGACCTGGGCATTTCGTAGAAGGGTGAACCTGCAGCGGAGTCTTGGGAGGGTCTGGGGTGTGGATCTCATCCCCGGATCGAAAGGGGTAAAGATGAGGAGGATCTGGGGTGTGGATATTATCCCCAGATCATTGGTTAGCATCTCAAAGGTAGGCACCTAACCTCAAACTTTAGGGGTCAATACTGCATTAGAACGATTTTAAATATATTTTATACACTTTAAAAAGAGATTAAGGGCACGTGAGGACCACCACCATGTTCATTTTGATTTTTGGTTTCATCAAGTTTTGGGCTTCCACATGTTACCTCTGTGTCTTTAAGGAATTGCATAGCCCAAGGGAAGGTCAGTCTTTGAGGCAAGGTCTGTGTACATTTCATATGTTTCCTGGCAAGGTCTGTGTACATTTCATATGTTTTATGGCAAGGTCTGTGCATAGTTCCTAATATCCATAGTAAGGTCAGTGCATGTTTAGTTCAGGCCAAAAGAGCGGTCGGTGCATGTTCAGTTCAAGCCATAAGCAAGGTCGGTGCATGTTTAGTTCAGGCCAAAAGAGAGGTCGGTGCATGTTCAGTTCAAGCCATTAGTAAGGTCGGTGCACATTGGTCCAAGCGTAGGTAAGGTCAATGCACTTTTGGTCCAAGCGTAGGTAAGGTTGGTGCACATTCTGTCCCGGGTTAAGTAAGGTCGGTGCACATTCTGTCCCAGGCTAAGTAAGGTCGGTGCACATTGGGCTTAGACCCAATTTCCAGAAACCAAGAAAAAGGGGATTTTGAAAGGGCATTTGAATTCATAAAAATCTGAGAAATTAGAAAATGATAGGAGGATAAGTTAGTAACCCACTATAAAAGTTTCAGGTACCCAGAAATTCTGTACTTTCAGATATAAGTCATTATCTATGCATGTGTATCCTAGAAGGATGAACCTGTACTTTCATATAGTAACTTGAACATGACTACGAGTGTGTTAGCCATTTTAAACTGTTAGCAACATATTTATGAGCATGAGTAACTCATTAGAAGCATGACCATGAGTATGTTTAGCCCCCTTAAAAATTATGAAAATATGTCCGATAAGCATCATGCTAGTAATATCAAGTAAGAATATGTATGCCATGAAGGGAAAACAACAGCATTATGTGAGGTTGGACTTCGGTCCCTTCTGCGGGACAGCGATACGTAACGACGCGGAAGTAAAGATCGCAGGGGATGGCGATACATAACACCTTGGTTTAAAATCCTATTAATTCAGTCTTCGGTCCTATTGTAAGGCGGCCTTTGTGAAGATGGCGATACGTAACGCCACGAGGCCACAAGAATCTAAGTGGGAGTTTGCTCTTGGGTCTGCGCAGTACTCTTTCATTCGTTCATTCGTTCGTTATGTATGTGGACCTCCTGTGTTTACGGCAGCTGTCCACTTCCATGAATGGCATTAATATGAACCCTCATAAAATATGATAATAGGTAAGTGTTCTTGTGCTGGGGTCTTGCTGCATGCATAGGTGTTCATACACTAGTTAAAGAATCAGTACTTTCCTTGTTTGAGTTATTCTAAGTAGATAATATTAAATGAACTATGCTACTGTTAACATCGAAAAAATATATATAAATGATTATATAGATGCAAGTTAACCACTGTTTGTTTAGGATGCCTACTGAGCGTCACACTCACCCTTGTGACACACGTCTTTCAGAAAATATAGAGGAGGAGGTTGAGGTGGAGGCAGCAGCAGAGGAATAGAGTTAGCACAATCCGTCTGGGTATGCTACGGTTGGATGTTTTGCTATATGTAGGGGTGTGGGGTGGAAAGCCCATGTGGGCTCATGTGTAATCTGGGATATGAACCTGTACTCTTTTTGGAGATTATGAATGGTTGAGAATGCTTATCTACATTTATTGTAACCTGTGGTTTCTCTCTCATGTGAATGTATGTATGTTACATAATATTGTGCTTCTGCGATACGTACGAAGTGATTGCTTCGGGGTTCGATAAAAGGAAAAATATATATATCCCCAAAAATTTGGGGATCGGATCTCGGGGCGTTACAACGTGGTATCAGAGCACGAGAGACAAACAATGGTTACAAGCATTTCAGATGTTACATAGTGGAGGAAGTGATAGGTTAGAGTGGAGAAATGGTAGAGAATGTTTGGAACCATTTAAACCCTCTCACTCAAACTATTGTATGTTTTTTTTCAGAACCATGCTACCAAGAAGGCAAAGAGATCTTCCCCAGGCGGATGAGAGGGGATCGGGGGTAGATGACCCAAATGGGGCACATGACGGGGCTGTCCATTCCCCTGCAGTTGGTGGTGGGCAGGTGCCCAATGCGGGAGTCGGCCTGGAAGGGTTCATGCAGAGCTTCCAAGGGTTGATGCAGGCCACGCAGCAACAAATGCTGTAGCAGCCCGTAGCCGCACCATGTCACGACCTGCCGGCACTTGATCGGTTCCTAAGGTTGGCGCCCCCTATCTTTAAGGGGGAGAGCCGTCCAGAGGTGGCTGAGTCATGGCTCAGTGAAATGGAAAAGAAGTTCCGCGCAATGCGGTGTCCCGAAGAGGAGAAGGTGAACCTGGCGGCTTATGTTCTGCAAGACCAGGCCGACTTGTGGTGGAAGGCAAAGATACGGACCACCTTCGCAGACTACCATGACGGCGACATACTATGGGAGGAATTCTTGACTATCTTTCGAGAGAAGTATTTTCCCGACCATGTGCGAGATGCGAAGGAGCAAGAATTTCTAAGCCTCGAGCAAGGGAGCATGTCAGTGGCCGACTATGAGGCCAAGTTTTCAGCTCTGGGCCAATATGCTCCACACATATTCGACGATGCGCGTCGGAAGGTGAAGAAATTTGTCAATGGACTGCGTAGCAATGTCCGACGCTATGTCACAACCCAAGACCTGGGCTCCTACCCAACGGCATTGAGGGTTGCTCATCTAGCCAAGCAAGAAAATATAAGGTAATGGCTGAAGCCATGAAAATCTAGGAGACATATAAGGTTAAATTCTAACGGATGTCCACTATAGGTTCGCCGAGGAGCAGAAGTCATCGGGCAAAAGGCCTATGCAGGACAGAGGGAGGTGAGACAAGGAAAAGGTGGCGCGGCAAGGACCGATTCCGAAGGGCGGGCTGGGGATTCCGTTTTGTATCCATTGTGGGCGCAACCATCGGGGATAGGAATGCTGGAGGACTGAAGGTAAGTGTTTTGAATGCGGCGAGGGCGGACACTTTGCGAAGAACTGTCCCAAGAAGGCTCAGCAAAAGCCATTTTCTCCACAAGAGAAGATTCAATATAAGGGGCGAGTCTATGCGCTAATGCAAGAAGAAGCAGACAATACCCCGACCGTGGCTGAAGGTACGCTCCTTGTGGATAATGTTTATGCAAAGGTCTTGTTTGACCCGGGTGCTACACACACATTCATATCCACTAGTTTTGCCAACCAACTAAAGAACCGACCCCAAGCCACATTCTTTGGTGAAATGATAGTTAGCACACCAACCGGGAAACAAGTCCACACCAAGCTCGTGATCCCTACTATAGAAGTCAACATCAATTGGAGGATATTACTGGGGGAGGCATACATCCTAGATATGAATGACTTTGACCTCATTCTGGGGATGGACTGATTAGACAAACAATGTGCTCTCTTGGACTGCCATCAAAAGAGAGTGATTTTTCAGAAACCAGGGAAGGAGACATTCTTCTTTCAATGCCCTAAAGACAAGTCGGGAAGAATGATGGTATCAGCCATCCGGGCCTCCAAGCTGATCAGCAGAGGATGTGACTATTTCTTAGCCAGTGTGGTGCTTGAAGAAGGCTCCGTCAAGATTTTGAAAGACTTTGACATAGTTCGAGAATTTCCTGATGTGTTTCCCGAGGATTTACCGGGACTGCCGCCAGCTCGAGAGACAGAGCTCTCTATTAAGCTAGTACCAGGCACCGCACCCATCTCTGTTCTACCATACCGAATGGCTCCGGCAGAACTTGCTGAACTCAGGAAACAACTGTAAGAATTGCTGGACAAAGGCTTCATCAGGCCTAGCGTGTCCCCGTGGGGAGCACCGCTCTTATTCATGCGGAAGAAAGATGGGACGATGCGGCTGTGCATTGACTACCGCAAGCTCAACCAGGTCACCATAAAGAATAAGTACCCTCTACTAAGAATTGAAGAGTTGTTTGACCAACTATCATTTGCCAAGGTCTTCTCCAAGATTGATTTGAGGACAGGTTATCACCAGATCAGAATCAAGCCCGAGGATGTATCGAAGACGGCCTTTAGAACTCGGTACGGTCACTACGAGTTCCTTGTAGTGCCATTTGGGTTAACCAATGCTTCGGCTGTGTTCATGGAGCAGATGAACCATATCTTCTGCCCCTATCTAGATCAGTTTGTCGTGGTCTTTATAGACGACATCCTGATATATTCTGCCTGTCAAGAGGAGCATCGACAGCACTTGAGAGTGGTTCTGCAGACCCTCAGGGAGAACAAATTCTTCGCCAAATTCAGCAAATGTGAATTCTGGCTGGATCGGGTTATGTTTCTCGGGCATGTTATATCCTGGAATGGCATATCGGTGGACCCTAGCAAGGTGGAAGAAGTGACAAAATGGGAAGCACCGAAGACAGTCATGGAGATTAGGGGCTTCCTTGGACTGGCTGGGTATTATCGCTGGTTCATCGAAGGTTTCTCCACCATTGCAGCCCCAATGACTAAGCTGACCAAGAAAGGAGCAAAGTTTATCTGGTCAAGGGAGTGTAAAGATAGTTTTCAGATGCTCAAGGAAAAATTGACTACGGTCCCGGTGTTGGCACTCCCTCGGGGGGGCGACGGGTTCACTGTTTACACAGATGCCTCTAGAATCAGCCTTGGTTGCGTACTGATGCAAAATGGCCGGGTGATCACCTATGCCTCAAGACAGCTGAAGGGCCATGAAAGGAACTACTCCACCCATGACCTGGAAATGGCAGCAGTGGTCCATGCCTTGCGTATCTGGAGGCACTATTTATATGGGGTTCGGTTTGAGGTCTTCACCGACCATTAGAGTCTCAAGTACATATTCACCCAGAAGGACCTCAATTTGAGGCAAAAAAGATGGGTCGAGCTATTGAAGGACTATGACTTCGCCTTACAATACCATCCGGACAAGGCGAATGTGGTGGCAGATGCTCTCAGCCGAAAGTTGATGGCGCTGAGTTTGCATCGAGAGTGGGATATGATGGAGGGAGTGATTGAATCACGACCCGAGAAAGGGAAGTAGTTCGGGCTCCTAGCTGGGTTATCGGCAAGACCTGCATACTTACATAAAATTGCTGAGGCACAAAGACAGGACATGGCATTGCAGAGACAACTGAACAATGAGGACTTCCAAATGGGAATTGATGGATTGATTACATTCTGAGGAAGTATTTGTGTACCGGACGATGTGGAAATAAAGAAGGACTTGATGCGAGAGGCTCATTGGTCAAAATTTTCCATCCATCCTGGAAGCACCAAAATGTTCCAAGATATGAAAAGAATGTATTGGTGACCGGGAATGAAGCGAGACATTGTGGAGTTCATATCCAAATGCCTCACTTGTCAACAGGTAAAAATCGAGCACTAAAGACTTGGCGGTCCTCTCCAAACCATTGAAATAGCCCAGTGGAAATGGGAATAAATCACCATGGACTTTGTGTCTGGCCTACCCATGATTAGGAGAAGGCATGACACAATTTGGGTAATTATGGGCAGGTTCACAAAGACTGCACACTTCCTGCCCGTCAACAAGCAAACTCCAATCGAATCCTTAGCGAAATTATACATCGCCGAGATTATTCGGTTGCATGGGGCACCCTTGTCCATTATTTCTGATGGGGACCCTCGATTCACCGCGAGGTTCTGGAAAGGTTTGCAGTAGGCTATGGGGACAGAGTTGCGGCTCAGGTCGACCTTTCATCCTCAGACCGATGGGCAATCCGAGCGTAGCATTCAAACTCTAGAGGATATGCTGAGGGCGTGCAGTATGGAATGGAGAGGAAACTGGGACGATCACTTACCCCTGATAGAGTTTGCATACAACAATAGTTACCACTCCGCCATCAGAATGGCACCTTATGAGGCACTCTATGGGTGGCCATGTAGGTCACCGGTATGCTGGTATGAAGCTGGCAAGAAGCAGATATTCGGGCCACAATTGGTGCAAGACTGCTCAGAGAAGATATCCATGATCCGACAACGACTCATCACAGCCCAAAGCCGTCAGAAAAGTTATGCAGACCAGCGGCGGAGAGAGTTGACATTTGCCAAAGGAGACCATGTATTCCTAAAGGTGTCTTTTACCAAGTGAGTCATGCGATTTGGGAAGAAAGGCAAGCTCAATCCTAGGTATATCGGGCCTTTTGAGATTCTGCAAAGGGTCGGCGAGGTGGCTCATTGACTTGCACTCCCGCCCACTTTGGCACATGTGCATCCGGTCTTCCACGTCTCCATGCTCAGGGGATATGTCCGAGATGCCTCGCATGTGATAGAATACGAGCCCCTGGAAGTTCAAGCAGATCTGTCTTATGTGGAGCAGCCCATCGAGATCATCGACCGGAAGGAATATGTATTAAGGAATAAGAGCATCCGGCCGGTGAAAGTCTTATGGAGGAATTCTCATTCCGAGGAAGCAACTTGGGAGCCGGAGGACAAGATGTGCCAGGAATACCCCCAACTATTCGGTGAGCAATTTTTCTTACAGAGAAGTTTTCTTCTTCCTTTCAATTCAATTTTGAGGATGAAATTATTTTAAGGGGGAGAGGAAGTTACGACCGCTAAATGGGCACTAGCCATTCAGGTATAACTCGGACCCATAAGACTCAACGGGCCAAAAATTTGGACGGATTAATTAAGAATCCTTAGAAAACTCGTAACTTAACATAGGAAGATCAAAAAAGTATGAAACTAGGCTCGTCAAAAAACTTGGGGCCTTAGCCCAAACTCATCTGTTTGGGAGGAAGCCCATTTCGCACTAGAACTTGGGCCCGGAGCCCCTTCGGCTGACAACTGTCCCGAAGGGGTGTGACTGTTAGGGAAATTCAAAGGTAATTAATGGGAAATTCATAACTTCGCCTGTGGTTAATGAAATGACCTAAAACTAAGGCTAAAATTTCAAGTAGGATGTTAGATACAACTTCAATGATGGGGTCGAGGCCCAATGCGGACTGGATAATTGAGATGTGCCCAGATTACCCCGGGCTACCGAAGGGTCGCGACTGAAACAGAGGAGGAATAACGTTAATATTGAGAAAATCATAACTCATGCTAGTGTTGGTGAAATTTGATGAAACCATGACTGAAAGTTAGATCTGGAGGTCCTCTTTATTTCATATGAAGATAGTCTAACCTAAATCCGAACAGAAAAGTGCGCCCATTCATATCTTTGACCGGGTAGACGAAGGGTCACCTCTGTTCAAATCGAAAGGGTGCTTAGCATTAACCTTCCTTAAACCATCGACCTTGGGAAGCAGGTGGGAGCCTTCTGGGTCGTAGGAGAACCTTGGGAGACTTGAAAGAAACTATAAAAGGAAGGGGGTGTCATGGGTGGTCAGCCTTTTAGCAACACTAATCTTCCATTTTCTGCCACCTACGGTTTCCCTTTGGTAAGGAAGATAGGTGAGGGACCTGGGCATTTCGTAGAAGGGTGAACCTGCAGTGGAGTCTTGGGAGGGTCTGGGGTGTGGATCTTATCCCCAGATCGAAAGGGGTAAAGATGAGGAGGATCTGGGGTGTGGATATTATCCCCGGATCGTCGGTTAGCATCTCAAAGGTAGGCACCTAACCTCAAACTTTAGGGGTCAATACTACATTAGAATGGTTTTAAATATATTTTATACACTTTAAAAGTGGATTAAGGGCACCTGGGGACAACCACCATGTTCATTTTGATTTTCGGTTTCATCAAGTTTTGGGCTTCCACATGTTAACTCTATGTCTCTAAGGAATTGCACAGCCCCTGGGAAGGTCAGTCTTTGAGGCAAGGTCTGTGTACATTTCATATGTTTCAAGGCAAGGTCTGTGCATAGTTCCTAATATCCATAGTAAGGTCAGTGCATGTTTAGTTCAGGCCAAAAGAGAGGTCGGTGCATGTTCAGTTCAAGCCATAAGCAAGGTCGGTGCATGTTCAGTTCAAGCCAAAAGAGAGGTCGGTGCATGTTCAGTTCAAGCCATAAGGTCGGTGCATGTTTAGTTCAGACCAAAAGAGAGGTCGGTGCATGTTTAGTTCAAGCCATTAGTAAGGTCGGTGTGTTGTGTTGGGTTCGTTGTGCTCCCTCTTGGTTTTGGTTTTGATGATAACAAAATATTGTGTGTGCGTGTGTGATACTATGCTCTTATTATGCTAGTTGTCTTGAAATGTTTTTCATATGGTTGAGATGGCAAATGGCAACTGGTTATGTGGTCTTGATTGAGATGGCAAACGGCAAATGGTTATATGGATTCATCTTGGTTGATGAGTTCAAAATGACTTCAAGACTCTCACTTGGAAGTCATATGAATGATTGTTGTTTAAGGAACTCATGCTATGTTTATCTTGACTTGCAGGATCAACATCCCTGGTTCATGGTTGGAATTCAAGAAGTTCATCAATGAAAGTCTTCTTCCAAAGGGAGTTCACTCACTCATTGCTACATGCAAAGAGCTTCTCAGGCTTTGATTGAACCTTGAGAAGGATGATAAAAATGCATATGTGATTTTTGGTGATATTGGATTTCATAATGCTCACATGTTTCTCACATGTGCATGTCTAAATGATCATGTCTTTTGTTGATGATTTGATAGTTTGAAAATGTGTTTCATGTTTCTTACATATGAGATTTGGGTCATGAATTTATAAGACTTTTTTCATGCCTCTTGTATATGCTCATATTTGCCTAAAATGTATGGCTTAAGAAAGTGATTCTTGTTGATAAAGACTGGGCTCCTATTGCTTGAAGTTATGATATGAAATGAAGTTGCAATAGCCTTTTATGTATGGTTTTGAATGCACTCCAGGCATATTCTTTATAGGGCTTTGAGACCAGTTTAGATGTTTGATCTCATCATGCAAATCTTGGAAGAAATGAGTTGTTGGTGCTTAAGCTTGAATCTCATGTGAACCTTGGTAGATTTGTCTGAATGGTACTCATACCTTGTTCACATGCATAGAAATAACTCTTGCTCTTTAGCTTATAAAATTTGTATTTCAAGTGTTCATATGCACCTTGAACATGGGCTTTCAGGAATGTGTTTCATACTTTTATCTTATAGATTACTAAGCTAAAGTTCTAATCAATTATCTATGTTCTTGCAGGTCAAATACTTAGTATAAATCCTCGAGGTCAAAGGAGTTTGTTCCCATGGACTACAAATGGGTTTAAGGGGTTGAATATTGCAAATTTGGAAAATTCCAAATTTCGGTCGATCGCCAGCCATGGGTCGGTCGACCGATTTTCCCAGAAGTGAAGGACTCCGATTTTGTAAAATTTTGGTCGACCGCCCCTTTATATCGGTCGACCGTCAGCCCCGATGCAGCCTTGTTTGACTTTGTTTTCACCAACGTGTTCAAGCCTTTCTTGTGGACTTTTCAGTCCTCTAGCCTCCAAATTCGCCAGGAAATGTGGATCTAGTTTCTGGCTTGTCCATGGACCATTCAAGGCTTATAAAACCATCTCTTAGGGCAAAGAAACAAGTGAGAAAAAAGGAGAGACTGCCAAGGGAAGAAAGAAGGCTACTGTAGCTCCGTGAACAGTAATTCGTGGAAGATTTCTTCATCCATCCTCAAGCTCTTCAAGCTCTATCTGAAGCCATTTAATCTCCATTCAAGTGTAGAAGGAAGCCTTGTTCAAGATCTGCATCAAACACTCAAGGGGAGCCTAAATCAGGAGTTTTCTCAACTGTGTCTCATTTGACTTTGTGTTTTAAGCTTCAAGTCTTGTTCTTTGTAATATGCAAACATCAGTGTGTGTGTGGATCGATTCAGATCCGTGGGTGTGTGGATTGTCTTGTTCAGATCCGTGTGTGTGCGTGGATCTTCTTAGATCTGCGTGTGTGTATGTGTGGATCTATCCAGATCCGGTTGTACTAGTGTGTGGAGAGCTGCATCTGTCGCAGCGTGTGTGTGTGTGTTGTTGATCCGGTCATCGGATCGTATTGGAGCTCATCTCCGTGTGTGTGTGTTGGAGCTCGTCTCCGTGTGTGTGTTGGGGCGCGTCCCCATGTGTGTGTGTGTGTGCAGGCGTCGCCCTACGTGTGTGGTTGGAGTGTATCTCTGTGTTGGGGATTTATCCCCGTGCTGGTTTACAATAATGATGCCTCACCCGATTTTGGTGAGGGGTAGACGTAGGTTGCCATCGTTGCATCTGAACCACCTTAAAAATCGTCGTGCATTGTGGTTTGAATTGTGTGGTTTGGCTCATTTCTTCTATCTCCATTCTGTGTAATCTTCGTTTATATTGCTTCCTTCATATTGTATTCCTCGGATCTAGCATAATTAGTTGTCTTGTGTGACAGATTTTGATAGATCCAATTCTTGTGTTGCTAGTTCATTACATCATTCTTAAATCAAGTAAAAGTTTTCTAAAAGTTGTAATCACCTAATTCACCCCCCTCTTGGGTGTCATTGATCGCGGGACTTCAATTGATATCAGAGCCAAGGCTCGACTTTTCATAGATTTAACAATCTAGAGAGATCCAGATCAATGACTACCAAAATGTACACCTTGAATTCTCCACCGGTGTTTGATGGTTCTATCTTTGATTTGTGGTTAGGAAGGATGTGGAGTCTAGTCAACTCATTTGATCCAAAGCTATGAAAGCTTATTTCACATGGTCCTTATGAGTTGCCTAAAGACAAGTCTGTCTGGACTGCAGATTATAAGTTCAAATATGATCAAAATTGCTTGGTTCTAAATTTATTCACTGCCACAGTTAATGCTAATAGTTTTCCCTTTGTCTCTCATTGCAGCTCCGTAAAGAACATATTGGATGGCCTAGTCGGCTTCCAGGAAGAGCATGAAGACAAATGTCTTATGGCAGGCACGAGTGATCACGGGAGTGATCAGCAGAATGGATCACCCTTGGAGGTAAATTCAGATTCTGAAGATATATCTCTTGATGATCTATTGGTTGCATACGATGAGCTTGCAAGTAAATACAAGAAGCTAAAATCTGAAAACAAAAAATTGAAAAAGAATGTTAAACAAAATAACTGTGATTCCTCCTGTAAAAATTGTTCACATTTAGAGGAATTGATTGAGGCTCATGTGTTCGACGTTGAATTTCATAAAGATCAAATTGGCTCCTTAAGAAATGAGAATAAAGAGTTGAAAGGAAAAGTAAATTCAATGGCCAATGATCAAACCTTGATAGATGAACTCATTCGCGATGAGAAGCTTGAAAAAGAAAATGAGAAACTGAAGGAATTGAACACGGCCATTTCTGAAAGATTGTTGGTTTTAGAAAAGGGAAAGTTTGTGGCTGAAAGTGAATGTGAAAATGTGGATGGTCTACAATAGGAAGTAGACAGCCTCAAGACCACTAATGCATTGTTGAATGTCAGGCTTGCTAGTTATGAAGAAGAATTTACCCGTGCGGAATTGCACATCTCAACTCTTCAATCTGAAATTCTTGACTTGAATAATTCGCTATCCAAATTTGTAGATGGCAAAGAAAATCTGGACAAACTGTTGGGAATGAAAGTAAATTTTCAAAGGGAAGGGCTTGGCTTCAATCCTGTAAAAAAGAAGTCTTTTGTGAATAAGGTTTATACCTCGTTTGTTGAAAGTTCAAGTATAGCCAGTACCTCTACTTCACCTCCAAAATAGTCCTCTGTCCAAAAGATTCAAAAAGAAAATAAAAATCAGAAATTCAATTTACATCATAACTCTAAAAATGTTGCTAGGACCATTATGCATGATAAACATACCTCTGCCACACACATACATACATCTAGAAAGAAAATCCCATACTTCTATTGTGGAAGACATGGACATGCCATGCATGATTATTTTATTATGATGAATGATGATTTGGAAGCATGCAGGAATAGAGTGAACAATGGAAAAGGCAAAGGTAGGTCGACGTATCCCAGGGTTAAACATCACTACCAACCAATGGTGTCAACACATCCTGTGTTCTGGACCCATCATACTCAGCTAAAACCGAGGGAAGGTCAACCTAGGATTTCCAATGTGTTCAACACACCACCTGCATATTGGGAACGATATCGGAACAAAAAGTCACATACTTCAAATAATCTTCATGCTTTCAAGTATTCAATGTCATGTTGTCATTACTGTGGCAAATCAGGGCATAACATGCATGATTGTTTTCTGAAGAAAAATGATGATTTCAATGTTGTCAAGAAGTGGAAATCACGTGCCAAGAGTGCTTCTAACCCACAAGGACCCAAGATGGTTTGGGTACCTAAGAATGCAAATTGAGAAATCTATTTTGCAGGTGTGCCTATGAAGTGTGAAATATATTTTCAGTCAAGAAGGTAAGGCACACGGGTCAAGCGACATAAGTTAGGTTAAAAGAAAAACCAAAAACTAAAATCTGGATACTCAGGTGATATCCCTCTTACTCTCTCAGGTAATTGTGCCATGTATTGATTCATATTGTGCTGAATAGTTATGTGATCATGCATATGTCTGTACATGCATTTCATCCGCAGTCAGTTGCATACCTCTATGCATATCACCTTCATATTGCATCTTGTTGAAGTGGAGTTTGGAAATCTTCAAATCAATTTCACGTGTTGTCATGCAAAAGTTGAATATTATGAATTCATGTCATAATGTATTGCAATCCTCCTGCCTTCATCATCCATGACTACATAGTATATCAAATGGTGACATGTGGAAGGGCAGGTTACGCCTGTCTGAAAGCTATCACTACGCGTGAGGTGATCTTCGGATCTAAGATCTCCGCCCAGTACTATGAGTCAATTACTTAAAGGATGCATATGGCATTAAACCTTTCACTGAATATTTCACATTCTTGCACTTGAAGGGGGAGTCACCAAATTCGTAATATAAACTTAGCATCTAGGTTCACATCTGAGTTATGCATTACGTTTAGAGATTCTTAAGGGGATGTTAGTTGTTAAGGGAACTCTTCATGTCATTGCTGATAAATCCGAATCGAAATTGACAAATCAAATCATTTCAACTTTGGATGCAGATCATACTCTCAATAATCCAAAGTAATGTTGGGCCAGCTATAACTACGTATGAATCAACTTAAGGAGTATCCTGCAAGGATAAATATGAGAGGATGCTTTTGCAAAACAACCTCCAGGATCGACTCAACATCCACAACATGTGTACAAGCTGTAGGAAGTCTTGTAAGGACTGAAGCAAGTACCCAAGGCATGGAATATGGCATGAAAGAAGCAAAGCCAATGTCAGAAGCAAGCCAATGTCAACTCCGATGACCACAGCCACGAAGTTAGACAAAGAAAAAAAGGGAGTGACTTGAGGGCAATGTAGAAATTGAGATAAATAAAGGATTCTCAAGGCCTAGGCAAAAAAACTCAAGGGATTCTCAAGGACAAGGTAAGCAAACAAAAATCTGAAATACAAACCTTTGTGAGGTTGGTGATTTTGGTGCTTGAAGGCCTACTGTATTGTCTTCTGAACGAAGGTAATTCAACCACTTGCTATGGAAGTGAAATTTCATGCATTAGTCTATGGGACTTTGTGATGATTATTTTGATAACAGGTATTGTTTCTACATACCTGAAATGATTGCTCCTCCATTCTGTCATGATTAACTTGCTTACTGGTTGAATGAAATTGATAATCTTGAAGATTATGTTGACTAAAGAACATTCTTCAATCTGTTTACTTGAGCACTTTTGAGCTTGATTGTGTATCTGGTATATCAAATACTGAGTAGTGAAAAGGTGGACTATGTTCACCTGGAAACTCTCACTATGCGTGAGTTGGTTTTTGGACCAAAGTTCTCTACCTTGTACCAGAACTTGAAGAAATCGAATGTTTGTCCCTGAAAGAATTTTTTTGATGCTATTCTATGCTCCTTTGTTAGCTAGCCCCATGTCATAAGAGAACACATTGCACTTTCACTGAACTATTCTGAAATTCATGTATTTGTCAAGGGGGAGTTTTGCTAGCTGAGCAACTTGAAATGAATGCTAATTCATTTTCTATTGACTGAGTGATTTCCAATTGTAACATGCAACATGTTTTTGATGGATTGGTTCAAATTTTCTGAAATTGTTCCTTAATGATGTGAAGAGCACTGCATGGAAATGTCAATTCCTGAATGACTTGTGAAATGATCTTAAAAATCTATTTTTGAACAAATTTATGAAAACAATTGGGTTGCATTATTAATTATTGATCATATTTGCACCCTTGTTCATAAAGGCCATATCATGAAAATGTTGTTGATAATCATCTGAACGAGAATGCTTTCCTGTGCAATCTATCATGATATTCTGAAAATCACGCCTCCCCATCTTGTTTTACATCTGGCTTTTACATCGTACATTGCACTTTCATACTACTATAGGTTGCATGCATTAGAATTCATGCATTAGGTGCATTTAGTTCATTCAAATGAAAAATAAAAAAAATCGCATTTTGCATCTATGTTAAATTCTGACATGCATTTAGAGCATTCATATAAAATCTGAAATTTTGACTATTGCATAACTCCTCTGCGTGATTGCACAATCCCATAGGTGTTACACATAAGCATCCTAGTTGTTCTGACTCTCATGCACTTTTCTTATACCCATTCCCCTCTTAAATAAGTAAGGGGGAGCTGTGTTGGATGTAGATATATATATTTGCTTTGTTGCATAAAATGCATCTCATTTGTCATCATTCACATGCATTTTGCTTCATACATTCCTTAAGAAAATACAAAAATCTGAAAACTATGAAAATCCATCTTTGTGTCTCTCCCATAGAAATAATCAACAGTTTTGAGTTCCACAATTGGCTTAGTTTGTTTTTCATTGGCATAACTGTCTAGTCGCATCGCATGCATTCATGATGTCATTCATAGTGCCATCATGTGTTTGCATTTCAAAGAAATATTTTAATTTTTTTTTCACAAACCTGAAAATCGAAAAAAAAATGATGTGACTTCTTGTCTATGCCTTGCAATTGGATCATCTGAACTTCTCTTGTGAGTTTTCATTGATTCATGGATCCAACTTGTTCGCCTTGTTGAAATTTGTCCTACACAGTTCCCCACTTTTTGATAATGCCAAAAGGGGGAGAAAAGTTGGACTGAGGTTGATGCCACAATAGTTTACCATCATCAAAAAGGGGAAGATTGTTGTGTTGGGTTCATTGTGCTCCCTCTTGATTTTGGTTTTGATGATAACAAAATATTATGTGTGTGTGATAGTATGCTCTTATTATGCTAGTTGTCTTGAAATGTTTTTCATATGGCTGAGATGGCAAATGGCAACTGGTTATATGGTCTTGATTGAGATGAGAAACGGCAAATGGTTATATGGATTCATCTTGGTTGATGAGTTCAAAATGACTTCAAGACTCTCACTTGAAAGTCATATGAATGATTGTTGTTTAAGGAACTCATGCTATGTTTATCTTGACTTGCAGGATCAACATCCCTGGTTCATGGTTGGAATTCAAGAAGTTCATCAATGAAAGTCCTCTTCCAAAGGGAGTTCACTCACTCATTGCTACATGCAAAGAGCTTCTCAGGCTTTGATTGAACCTTGAGAAGGATGATAAAAATGCATATGTGATTTTTGGTGATATTGGATTTCATAATGCTCACATGTTTCTCACATGTGCATGTCTAAATGATCATGTCTTTTGTTGAGGATTTGATGGTTTCAAAATATGTTTCATGTTTCTTACATATGAGATTTGGGTCATGAATTTATAAGACTTTCTTCATGCCTCTTGTATATGCTCATATTTGCCTAAAATGCATGGCTTAAGAAAGTGATTCTTGTTGAGAAAGATTGGGCTCCTATTGCTTGAAGTTGTGATATGAAATGAAGTTGTAATAGCCTTTTATGTATGGTTTTGAATGCACTCCATGCATATTCTTTATAGGGCTTTGAGACTAGTTTATATGTTTGATCTCATCATGCAAATCTTGAAAGAAATGAGTTGTTGGTGCTTAAGCTTGAATCTCATGTGAACCTTGGTAGATTTGGCTGAATGGTACTCATACCTTGTTCACATGCATAGAAATAACTCTTGCTCTTTAGCTTAGAACATTTGTATTTCAAGTGTTCATATGCACCTTGAACATGGGCTTTCATGAATGTGTTTCATACATTTATCTTATGGATTACTGAGCTAAAGTTTTAATCAATTATCTATGTTCTTGCAGGTCAAATACTCAGTATAAATCCTCAAGGTCAAAGGAGTTTGATCCCATGGACTGCAAATGGGTTTAAGGGGTTGAATGTTGCAAATTTGGAAAATTTCAGATTTCGATCGACCGCCAGCCATGGGTCGGTCGACCGGTTTTCCCAGAAGTGAAAGACATCGGTTCTGTAAAATTACGGTCGACCGCCCCTTTATACCGGTCGACCGCCAGCCCCGATGCAGCCTTGTTTGACTTTATTTTCACTAATGTGTTCAAGCCTTTCTTGCGGTCTTTTATGTCCTCTAGCCTCCAAATTTGCCAGGAAATGTGGATCTAATTTCTGGCTTGTCCATGGACCATTCAAGGCTTATAAAACCATCTCTTACGGCAAAGAAACAAGTGAGAAAAAAGGAGAGGCTGCCAAGGGAAGAAAGAAGGCTACTGTAGCTCTGTGAACAGTAATTCGTGGAAGATTTCTTCATCCATCCTCAAGCTCTTCAAGCTCCATCTGAAGCCATTTAATCTCCATTCAAGTGTAGAAGGAAGCCTTGTTCAAGATCTGCATCAAACACTCAAGGGGAGCCTAAATCAGGAGTTTTCTCAATTGTGTCTCATTTGACTTTGTGTTTTAAGCTTCAAGTCTTGTTATTTTTAATATGCAAACATCAGTGTATGTGTGGATCGATTCAGATCCGTGGGTGTGTGGATTGTCTTGTTCAGATCCATGTGTGTTCGTGGATCTTCTTAGATCTGTGTGTGTGTGTGTGTGTGGATCTATCCAGATCCAGTTGTAGTAGTGTGTGGAGAGCTGCATCTGTCACAGCGTGTGTGTGTGTTGTTGATCCGGTCATCGGATCGTGTTGGAGCTCGTCTCCATGTGTGTGTTGGAGCTCATCTCCGTGTGTGTGTTGGGGCACGTCCCCGTGTGTGTGTGTGTGTGTGTGTGTAGACGTCGCCCTGCGTGTGTGGTTGGAGTGCATCTCCGTGTTGGGGATTTATCCCCGTGCTGGTTTACAGCAGTGAAGCCTCACCAGGTTTTGGTGAGGGGTGGACGTAGGTTGTCGTCGTTGCATCCGAACCACCTTAAAAATCGTCGTGCATTGTGGTTTGAATTGTGTGGTTTGGCTTATTTCTTCTATCTCCATTCTGTGTAATCTTCGTTTATATTGCTTCCTTCATATTGTATTCCTCGGATCTAGCATAATTAGTTATCTTGTGTGACAAATTTTGATAGATCCAATTCTTGTGTTGCTAGTTCATTACATCATTCTTAAATCGGGCAAAAGTTTTCTAAAAGTTGTAATCACCCAATTCACCCCCCCCCCTCTTGGGTGTCATTGATCGCGGGACTTCAGGGTGCACATTGGTCCAAGCTTAGGTAAGGTCAGTCCACTTTGGTCCAAGCGTAGGTAAGGTCGGTGCACATTCTATCCCGAGCTAAGTAAGGTCGGTGCACATCCTGTCCCAGGCTCAGTAAGGTCGATGCACATTGGGCTTAGACCCAATTTCCAGAAACCAAGAAAAAGGGGATTTTGAAAGGGCATTTTAATTCATAAAACTCTGAGAAATTAGAAAATGATAGGAGGATAAGTTAGTAACCCACTGTAAAAGTGTCAGGTACCCAGAAATTCTATACTTTCATATATAAGTCATTATATATGCATGTGTAGTCTAGAAGGATGAACCTGTACTTTCATATAGTAACCTGAACATGACTACGGGTGTGTTATCCATTTTAAACTGTTAGCAACATATTTATGAGCATGAGTAACTCATTAGAAGCATGACTATGAGTATGTTTACCCCCCTTAAAAATTATGAAAATATGTCCGATAAGCATCATGCTAGTAATATGTATGCCATGAAGGGAAAACAGCAGCATTCTGTGAGGTTGGACTTCGGTCCCTTCTGCGGGACGGCGATACGTAACACTATGGATGTAAAAGATCCCAGGGGACGACGATACATAACGCCCTGGTTTAAAATCCTATTGATTCACTCTTCGGTCCCATTGTGGGGCGGCCTTTGTGAAGATGGAGATACGTAACACCACGAGGCCACAAGAATCTAGGTGGGAGTTCGCTCTCAGGTCTGCGTAGTACTCTTTCGTTCGTTCATTCATTCGTTATGTGTGTGGACCTCCTGTGTTTACGACAGCTGTCCGGTTCCATGAATGGGATTAATATGAACCCTCATAAAATATGATAATAGGTAAGTGTTCTTGTGCTAGGGTCTTGCTGCATGCATAGGTGTTCATACACTAGTTAAAGAATCTGTACTTTCCTTGTTTGAGTTATTCTAAGTAGATAATATTAAATGAACTATGCTACTGTTAACAATGGAAAAATACATATAAATGATTATATAGAGGTAAGTTAACCCCAATTTATTTAGGATGCCTACTGAGCGTCACACTCACCCTTGTGACACATTTTTCAGGAAATATAGAGGAGGAGGTTGATGTGGAGGTAGCAGCAGAGGAATAGAGTTAGCACAATCCGTCTAGGTATGCTATGGTTGGATGTTTTGCTATATGTAGGGGTGTGGGGTGGAAAGCCCATGTGGGCTCATGTGTAATCTGGGATATGAACCTGTACACTTTTTGGAGATTATGAATGGTTGAGAATGCTTATCTACATTTCTTGTAACCTGTGGTTTCTCTCTCATGTGAATGTATGTATGTTACATAATATTGTGCTTCTGCGATACGTACGAAGTGATTGCTTCGGGGTCCGATAAAAGGAGAAAAATATATATCCCCAAAAATTTGGGGATCGGATCCCGGGGCGTTACAAGTATATCTCTCTAACTCTTGCCACTGCCCTCTGTTGACACCCGTTTTTTTCCGATAAGTTGAGTCATTTCTCTTACTCCCATTAGTTGATGCCTCGAGTTGTCCATCACTCGCTGGGCTATTTTCAGGCAACATCTTTGTGCTTATTTTATGGGTAGCCTCCCTCCCTGGCTAGGTCCAAGTTGATTCAGGGCTTAATGGGCCTTGGTTTTGGTTGATTGAGCTTTTCTATGAATTTCAAGCGCCCATGTACATGTGCGGTCAACCTCCAGCCGTTCAACCATATGTGCGGTTGACACTTGTTGTGCCCCTTAGGCACAAGCATATGCTATGTTGTTTTGATGATAGCAACACAGTGAGAGTATCACAGGTGCATTCATTACAGTGAGTCAGCCATTGCATTTAGCATACATTGCATTTGTTCTCTGTATAGATGCACTGCATTCTGTCAGATAACTTCAGTTCAATATCTGCTATGTGCATACATTGCATCAGTGCACTTAGATGGGTCGACCCCCCTCTTAGATGGGTCAACCCCCCCAGACTCGCATGTCTATACATTCATGGCATTTGTGCAACGTTTGTTCTGAAGTCTATACATTGCATTGCTGCCTTGCTGCGTTGCATGTCATATAGTCTATACATCCATTGCTTCAATTCAATATCTGCTTTGTGCGTACATTGCATCGGTGCATTACTTCTTCTGTGCATATACTGCATCAGTGCATCCGTCTGGCAAAGTCTATACATCGGTTGGCTTATACATTGGCCTAGCGCTCATAAAGTCTATACAATGCCATTTGTTCATGCATGTTAGCAAGTCTGTACAGCCTGTGTTCACAACACAAAGTCTGTACATCGCATGCTCACACAAACGCCAAGTCTATACATTGGCTTTGCTTGCATGAGCTTAAAGTCTATACATTGGCTTGTTCATTCATCTAAGTCTGTACAACGCCATGTTCATATGCTTCCAAGTCCATACATTGCACTGTAGCTTGCTCGAGGTGAAGTCTGTACATCCATCGGTGAACTTCGAAGTCTATACATTGGGATCTTTACCTACGTTCAGTTCTGCAAGTCTGTACATTGGGCTTTCACATAAAGTCTATACATCCTAGAACTGTGCAAGTCTGTACATCATTGTTTTGCCAAGGTCTATACATTGTGAACTTTCAAGTTTGTACAGACTTTGCCTTGCTCAAGTCTATACATCGTCCAGTTGTCTTTGGCAAGTCTCTACATCGTTCATGAAGTATGTACAACGAGCAAGTCTGTACATCGAGCTGAAGGCTGGCTAAGTCTATACATCATCCGTCTTCCTTAGAGTCTCATGCATAACATGAAGTCTGTACAACCGTCTGCATGCATTACCCTTCAAGTCTGTACATCATCCTCCGTCTCACTTAGCGTCTCATGCTAAGTCTGTACATTGGACAAGTCTATACATCATGCATGCATCGTCTCTCAAGTCTGTACAGGGTCTGCCTAGAATGCATTGTTCATCAAGTCTATACACTCTGTGTGTCTGCATTGCATTCATCATGTCTATACACTCTTGTGTCTACATTGCATTCACGCTAAGTCCATACACTGCATTTGGGCATTGTTCTTCAAAGCAAGTGTGTACACTGCTTTCTCATGCATGCAATCAAAGTATGTACAGCATGTGTTCGTAGCGGTCAAGTCTGTACATTGCTTTATCATGCACATAAACGTGAAGTCTATACATTGCTTCAGCGTTGCTTTCACAAAGTCTGTACAATGCCTTAGTCTTCTACACACTGCAAAGTCTATACATTGTCTTCGCATTACAAAGTCTATACACTGCTTGATGCATCGAACGAAGTCTATACAAGGTGTCGACATTAAACTGATAATTCTCTATCTGACAGGTGATGTTCGTGAAGCTAATGAAGGGCACGTAATCCGAGGTTGGAAGGGCTGACAGGATGACACGTGGCCAAAACACTTGGGCGGGAACTGTGGAAGACACACACCCAGTGCTGCTCCTACTGTGACTGCATATAAAAGGAAGCCTTCATCCACAGATGAAGACTGATCGAATGCAGAAGCCTTGAAGGAAAAGCTGAGAGCAGAGAGCCCTTCGATCCAACAGAAGAGAAAAAGAAAGAGAGAAAAGAAAGAGAGTTGAGAGATTTGTTCCTCATATCGTTGGTTCAAAACCCGATCTGAGTTTGCTCACTTGTTTGAGCTACATTCCCTGCAGGGATACATTTCCTTTTTCGTTTGTTTGCCTTTTTGTTTTGTTTTTTAAACTCTTGTGTTCAAGCTGTTGGTCAGCGTTTGCAGAGGTGCTGCCTCTAGACGGGTCAAGCTGTAATCCCCAGCGGTTGCAGTGGAGGATTCCACTGGACAACAAGCTGTGAGGCTCAGCGGATTGTAGGCAAGCTGTGAGGCCCAGCGGTTCAAGCTGTGAGTCAGCAGTAATCACACTCGGGTTGAGTGTGGGGTGGATGTAGGTCTGGAGGACCGAACCACCTAAAAAAACCTTTGTCTACTGTGTGATTGTTTTGTGGTTTACATAGCTTCTATATTTATGTCCTTGCGCAGTAGATGTTTGCTTAGGACTGTTCTTTATCTGTTCTAGCTGGTATTCGCATTGTGCCCACTATCTGTTCAGTAGAAGTTTTCATTCCGCATTTGTTTCTGCTACAGTAATTTTTTTATCGGGTGTTTGATCTATTCACCCCCCTCTAGATCACCCTTTAGCGTCCCAACAATTGGTATCAGAGCCTAACTCTTTGTGCAAGACTAACATCCTAAAGAGGAATGGCCATGGAAGCTAGAGGGTTAATAGCAGAGGGACAATCTACTACGAAGCCACCATTCTTCGACGGATCTAACTTCCCATATTGGAAGAACCGGATGCAGGTCTTCCTCAGAGCCAAAGACTACGAGATCTGGAAGATTATAAGCAAAGGTCCCTACGAGCTACATGAGAATGGGGAATTGTGGACCAGAGAAGAAATCAGTAAATCTACTCTGAATTGGAGCGCCATCAACGCCATTCAATGTGCACTCCATCCCACTGAATTTGATAGAGTGTCAGCCTGCAAGACGGCAAAGGAGATGTGGGATACTCTTGAGGTCATTTATGAGGGAACGTCTCAAGTGAGAGAGACACGGGCTAATATGCTAGTGACAAAGTATGAAGCATTTCGGATGAAGCCCGGTGAGACAGTGACCGATATGTATGCTCGTCTGACCATCATAACAAATGGTCTAAGAAATATGGGAAAAGGCTATACCGATCATGATGTTGTGAGGAAGATTCTTCGATCGCTGACTCCGATATGGCATACCAAAGCAACTGTGATTGAGGAGTCAAAAGATCTACAGAAGATGAAACCAAATGAGCTGATAGGCTCTTTGATGGCGTACGAGATGAATCTTCTTCAAGCTGAAGAGCTCGAATACAAGAAGCCTATTGCTCTGAAGGCTAAACATAGCTATTCAAAACAGTCCAGATGCAATGGATCATCCAGTGATCAGAGCCAATCTGGATCAAATTTTGAAAAGGATGAACTAGCTATGATTACAAGAGAGTTCAGAAGATTTCTTAGAACTGAAGGGAAAAATGTCTACAGAAAATACCACAGCAGGAAGCAAAACAGGTATAAATTTAACCCTGCTGAAAAATCTGACGATAATACTTGTTATCATTGCAGGAAGACTGGCCACATGAAGGCTGATTGTCCAGAGTTACAGAAAATCAAAGGAAGACCATGGAAGAAAGCGCCAAAGGGAAAGGCCATGGTCAGTACATGGAGTGATGAGGAAGAAGGCACGCTGAGCACTTCCTCAGATAGTGGAAAATCAGAAAAGGACATCTGCTTGATGGCCAGAAATGGGGAAGAAGAAGAAGAGTCTGATCAGGTATCATCCCTTTTCGAACAATACACTATTTCTGATTGGGAAGATGCTTATGGAGATCTGTTAGATAAAGCTAATGATATTAAGAAGGAAAACAGACACTTGAAGAAGAAAATGAATTCTCTGGTTAATGATAAAACACTTACTGATAAAGTTGCATGTTTACAATCAGAGAATGAAAAATTGAAAAATGCATGTTCTGATTTTGATGAATTAAAACATGTTGTGATTGATTGTAGGAAAGAAAATAATTTACTGAAAAATGTTGTTGATGAATTAAAATTGAAAATTCAGAAGTCTGAAAATGAAATAAAGATTTTAAATGAAAAATATGAAGCTGTTTTGTCAGTGAATGCTGAATTAAAGAAAACTATTGAAAATCTGGAAAATGAAAATTCTGACAAAATAAAAATCATTGAAAGCATGACCCAAGGAACAGAAAATCTAAATGCCTTGCTAGGGTCAAAAGTTAATTTCAGAAAGGAGGGTCTCGATTTTAATCCCTCAGCTAAAAAGAGCTTTGAATTGAAAATTGTTTCATTAATGGGAGAAGAGAATAAAGGACCACTCATAAAAATGGTCAATGAAAAATCTGCTTTCAAAAATGTAAAATCAAAAGTGTCCAGTGCTAAGGACAAGGGAAAGCAGAAAGTTGCTGAGCCTAAAGCTGTATGCTCTTCACCCAAGGATAAGTCCAAGGCTAGGGGTCAGCCAGCTAGCACATCAAAACCCCAGCCCAAGGCTGCTAAGTCTCCATCACCATCAACTGCTCAGAAAAAGACCCAGTATAAGTCAGTAAAGAAACCTAGTGGGTCAAAGGTGGGAGGGAGACCTAGTGTAGCTAGGAACCAGTTTGCTCATCCCTATTTCCCTAGAGCCCAAGTCTATCATCACAATCATTTACAACCATTTCATAGGTTTGAGTGGAACCCTGCATACATGAGGTCTAGGTATCAGAATTTCTCCACTTGGTATCAGCACTATAGACCTCAGCCAGCTAGGAGATGGGATAGTCACTTTAGGACATGGAGTCCTAGTCACCAGGGGTTCTATGGTCAGCCTAGGACCAATTTGGGCCACAACTTCCAGTACACTCATTGGCCAAGGCACTGACAGAAAAACAACAATGTTTTAAATAAAGTGAATGCCAGGACTACACAAAAACCATCACAGCACCAGAAGAAGAAAGCTAAACCTGTTGGTGCTGAGAAAAAGAAAAATAACAAAAAGAACTCCCAAGCTGTAGAATCCACCAAACCATCCATTTTCACACAAATGTGGATCCCTAAACAGCTGTTGTCATGTTTTCACTCTCAAATGTCTGGATCTGTCTTGGGGCCCAAACTATCTTGGGTTCCAAATTCTGCTCCCTAAGTGTGCTTGCAAGTATGCCTAGTAGCCGGGAACAAAAGGGTGAAACAGGATAGCTACTCCAGGCATATGACAAGAGGCAGGGCCAAAAATTCTAAAAGCTGAAAGAGATTGGAGGCCTTGTCAACAATCTGATGCAACACTAAGGGTAAAAATAAATCAGTCAGGTAAAGTAGGTAAGTGATTTACATTCAGAATTGAATTGAGAAAGTCATGTTGATTTGATTGCTTAATCTCTGATTTTCTCTTCTTGTCTAGCTGATCAGTCTGCATTCCAGACTCAACTACTGAATTTAATTCTGCATAAAATTGATGCTCTTCTTCTGCCATCTATTGCACTGAGCTTGTATGGTTCATTTAGTGCATATAGTTGATGCATGTGTCTAATGTCTGCATTTATCGTTTGCATCAAGAAAATTGTTTAATGCATTTTGGACTACTTAGTACTGCATTTCTTTGCATGACCACTTTGGTATAATTAATGGTAAGCTACTAAAAGGCAAGGAAATCTACTTGGAGGTTCTTACTATGTGTGAGATGGTCCTTGAGACCAGGTTCTCCGTGAAGTACCAAGGGTCAAGTCTGCATGTAGAACAGTGTGTTGCATAGCACATTTTTTGCATCTTGGTGTCAGGGGGAGCTGAGAGTTCTGTTCAATCCTTTGAATCCTTTTCACTTCCCATTGTCCCCTTTCAATTCACTCATAATCTTTGACATCAGATGCTCTTGGACTTTATTGCCTATTGCTATCACTGTTTAACAATTGCCATCTTTTCCCTAACCTTCACTGAACAACAGCATTGCTTCTGGTTTAGTGCATTAAGCTGTGGTTATTGCAATTGTTCATTTATAAGAATTACACTTACAAATTGAAAGGAACTAAAGGTTTAACCTTTATAAACTGAAGAGTTAAGTGTCTGCACTTCAGAATTTGAGATAAAAGAAAACTCTTATAGCTCTTAATCTTTGTCTCATGGTTAGAATAGAATTTTTTTTTTTTTTTACCTGAATGTGTTAATCTGGAAATGCCTAGAAAAGGTAAATAGAGTGTGTACTGTTTTTTTTTAAACAATCACTCTAAAACAAATAAGGGCAGCAGTAAATAAGATCAACATTGCAAAGAGCTGAACACAGTGACAGAGCAATGGCTGAATTGCACTGAGAAACTGTGATCTCATCCAAAGAAGTAGGAGAATTCATATGTCATGAAGTGCTTCAGACTACCTCTGTTCATAGGGTCAAATCTATAGGGGGAGTCCTCACCAAGTAACTGGGGGTACTGGCCTCTGATCAAGGTGTACCCTTAATGTCAAAAGTGAAGATTGTTCCTTGTAGGCCTTGATCTGAAATAGATCTAGTAGTTTATGCCTAGTAACTGGGGGTACCTGCCTCTGATCAAGGTGTACACCTAATGTCAACAGCATAAATGTCACTGGTCTATTCACTTAGCTCAGTTTCTGAAAAATCAAAAGTGAAAAATAAACTGCTGTAACCCTTTGAAAAATAAAAGTCATTGAGTGTAAATTATTTTTCTCAATACATATTCAAGTTGCCTTTCTTGAACTTCCATGTTTGATCACAAAGGGTATTATTTCTGACTTATCTATCAAAAAAATGTGCCCTAGATTCATTGCTATAAATGGTGTCTATAACTCTTTTTTCAGTGGTCAGCTGCTTTACTCTATCTTTATCACTATTAAACCTGAATCTTTGTCAAGATTGTATATTGCTGATACTTATACTTTAACAGTTGTTTATAATCATGCTCATTTTCTGAACCACTGCTTCAGCTGTTGTGTAGTGACCCCTTACTCTATTCATGTTCCTTCCCTACCTTTGATCATCTGTTTCATCTGTCCATATTCCTCCTCAAAGGGGGAGCAATAATTCAGGGGGAGTTATTCATTCAAGGGGAGTTTGAGCTGTTATGCAATGTATTCTGCATGTTGCACTCATTTGTTTTCTTTCTTTTTAATCATGTCAAAGGGGGAGAATATTTGGTTGGTGACTCACTGTCACTTTGTTGCCATCATAAAAAAGGGGGAGAATGTTGTGCCCCTTAGGCACAAGCATATGCTATGTTATTTTGATGATAGCAACACAGTGAGAGTATCACAGGTGCATTCATTACAGTGAGTCAGCCATTGCATTTAGCATACATTGCATTTGTTCTCTGTATAGATGCACTGCATTCTGTCAGATAACTTCAGTTCAATATCTGCTATGTGCATACATTGCATCAGTGCACTTAGATGGATCGACCCCCCTCTTAGATGGGTCGACCCCCCCAGACTCGCATGTCTATACATTCATGGCATTTGTGCAATGTTTGTTCTGAAGTCTATACATTGCATTGCTGCCTTGCTGCGTTGCATGCCATATAGTCTATACATCCATTGCTTCAGTTCAATATCTACTTTGTGCGTACATTCCATCGGTGCATTGCTTCTTCTGTGCATATACTGCATCAGTGCATCCGTCTGGCAAAGTCTATACATCGGTTGGCTTATACATTGGCCTAGCGCTCATAAAGTCTATACAATGCCATTTGTTCAAGCATGTTAGCAAGTCTGTACAGCCTGTGTTCACAACACAAAGTCTGTACATCGCATGCTCACACAAACACCAAGTCTATACATTGGCTTTGCTTGCATGAGCTTGAAGTCTATACATTGGCTTGTTCATTCATCTAAGTCTGTACATCGCCATGTTCATATGCTTCCAAGTCCATACATTGCACTGTAGCTTGCTCGAGGTGAAGTCTGTACATCCATCAGTGAACTTCGAAATCTATACATTGGGATCTTTACCTACGTTCAGTTCTGCAAGTCTGTACATTGGGCTTTCACATAAAGTCTATACATCCTAGAACTGTGCAAGTCTGTACATCATTATTTTGCCAAGGTCTATACATTGTGAACTTTCAAGTCTGTACAGACTTTACCTTGCTCAAGTCTGTACATCGTCCAGTTGTCTTTGGCAAGTCTCTACATCGTTCATGAAGTATGTACAACGAGCAAGTCTGTACATCGAGCAGAAGGCTGGCTAAGTCTATACATCGTCCGTCTTCCTTAGAGTCTCATGCATAACATGAAGTCTGTACAACCGTCTGCCTGCATTACCCTTCAAGTCTGTACATCATCCTCCGTCTCACTTAGAGTCTCATGCTAAGTCTGTACATTGGACAAGTCTATACATCATGCATGCATCGTCTCTCAAGTCTGTACATGGTCTGCCTAGAATGCATTGTTCATCAAGTCTATACACTCTGTGTGTCTGCATCGCATTCATCAAGTCTATACACTCTTGTGTCTGCATTGCATTCACGCTAAGTCCATACACTGCATTTGGGCATTGTTCTTCAAAGCAAGTGTGTACACTGCTTTCTCATGCATGCAATCAAAGTATGTACAACATGTGTTCGCAACGGTCAAGTCTGTACATTGCTTTGGCATGCACATAAACGTGAAGTCTGTGCATTACTTCAGCGTTGCTTTCACAAAGTCTGTACAATGCCTTAGTCTTCTACACACTGCAAAGTCTATACATTGTCTTCACATTACAAAGTCTATACACTGCTTGATGCATCGAACGAAGTCTATACAAGGTGTCGACATTAAACTGATAATTCTCTGTCTGGCAGGTGCTGTTCGTGAAGCTAATGAAGGGCACGTGATTCGAGGCTGGAAGGGCTGACAGGATGACACGTGGCCAAAACACTTGGGCGGGAACTGTGGAAGACACGCGCCCAGTGCTGCTTCTGCTATGACTGCATATAAAAGGAAGCCTTCGTCCACAGATGAAGACTGATCGAATGCAGAAGCCTTGAAGGAAAAGCTGAGAGCAGAGAGCCCTTCGATCCAGCAGAAGAGAAAAAGAAAGAGAGAAAAGAAAGAGAGTTGAGAGATTTGTTCCTCAGATCGTTGGTTCAAAAATCGATCTGAGTTTGCTCACTTGTTTGAGCTACATTCCCTATAGGGATACATTTCCTTTTTCGTTTGTTTGCCTTTTTGTTTTGTTTTCGAAACTCTTGTGTTCAAGCTGTTGGTCAGCGTTTGCAGAGGTGCTGCCTCTGGACGGGTCAAGCTGTAATCCCCAGCGGTTGCAGTGGAGGATTCCACTGGACAACAAGCTGTGAGGCTCAGCGGATTGTAGGCAAGCTGTGAGGCCCAGCGGTTCAAGCTGTGAGTCAGCAGTAATCCACACTCGGGTTGAGTGTGGGGTGGATGTAGGTCTGGAGGACCGAACCACCTAAAAAAACATTTGTCTACTGTGTGATTGTTTTGTGGTTTACATAGCTTCTATTTCTATCCTTGCGCAGTAGATGTTTGCTTAGGACTGTTCTTTATCTGTTCTAGCTGGTATTCGCATTGTGCCCACTATCTGTTCAGTAGAAGTTTTCATTCCGCATTTATTTCTGCTGCAGTAATTTTTTTATCGGGTGTTTGATCTATTCACCCCCCTCTAGATCACCCTTTAGCGTCCCAACAATACTTGGCCGTTCATATATTTATGGGATAGTTAGCTAATTTTCTGAATTTTCACCGACAAGCATATATACGGCCTAGACATAGCCGCATAAGATGATTGCGTGGTACCTACTAAGCCGTCTATCTCCCAGAGTCCTACCTTCGGCTGATTGTTCCGATAATTATCTATTTATCTTATTTATCTTGATTTATCACCGACAAGGCATGGATGGTTTTCTCTTGGCCGCGCTTGTAGATGAAAGGTCTATGATTAGCCGTTCATCTTATGAGAGTCCAACGGCGATAATTTCGATCAGTTCGATGGGTATTCGGATAATATTTTCTATTTATTGAATTTCCACCGACAGGGTTGGACGGCCTAGGAGATGGCCGCTCAACACGTTGGGTGGTCTATCGTGAGACCGTTCATCCTCTCGATTCCTGAGAATTTCAAAGGTTTTTTCTCTCTATCCGTGGTTTTATCCCAATCTTTCTCCCGTCATTTTCTCCACGGATATTGAGTCATTTTGAGTGCCGTTTCTTCTGGATGAGAGATAATTCGATTATCTACGACTTTCCTTTGATTATCTCGACCTGAAAATACCTAAAAATCCTAATTTCGGGGCTGGCTTCCTCGGCTCTATAAATAGACCCTAAAGGCTACCTTTGAAAGGGGGTAGATTTTTGGTCGACGGCGAAGCCCTGCCGAATCTTTGAGCGACCTAGCACTAGGGAGGGAGGTCTTCTACGTCCCTACAGGCCTCCGGTCCAGGGAGTAGTCTTTGTTTTGTGTCCTTTTGTATTTGATAGTCCCGTCTCCTCTAGTTGCATGCTCATTTTCTTCACACCCATTCTCCACGTTTTTGTCATTCTCATGCATCATTCACACACCCTCCTATGTTTTTGATGCCCCTAGGGGTTTAAAACCCCCAGGTATCCCCCACTTCATTTAGTTATGTTTATTTCCTTCCGTTTGAGCATTTGCTACATTGTGTAGTTCTAATTTGGGTTTCTTTTTGTGTTCTACACTCTGTTTCGCAGGTCAGCAACACACTAACATGAGGCCCATCATTTCTGGCCGGTCGAAAAGCGTGGAGGTTGGACCTTTGCATCTTAGGGCGTGGTGGCATTGGATGGTTCTAGACTATCCGTTCTAAGGGAAGTGCGGCCAATATTACACCGTTCATCTCCTTCCCGCGGCATCCTGAACCGTTCATCATCCCTCGTTCTTCATCCCGCGTTCCACCCCAACACTGACGAGCGGTCTGTCGAGCGGCCACGCTATTCTTAAGGCGTTCTTCACGGGCCGCTCATCCCCTGCAGTGCTGGTTAAAGGCGAGTACCTCCCCTCTTTCCAAGTATGGGGTGTCCATCACGTTTGGCACCTTGGTGGCGATCACACAGCCCTTCTGTCCACCTTCTATTTTCCATTTATTTCTCACATCGATTTAGTAGAAGGGATAGGAAGGACTTTGGAGTCCGGATAAAGAAATGAAGAGTAAGTAAAAACACGTCAACACCCTCCTGATCATCTCTCTCATCTCTCCTCGGACGGGTATCTCTAGGAGGCCTCATGGAGCTTTGCGAGGCAACACTCCTCTCACCTCGTAACTCCCGCTCAACTTCGGCGGCGCAGCACTCCTCTGCTGAGGAGACTATGAGGCTGCCAATAAAGAAGGAGCTGTACTGACGAGCACAAGCTGCGCTCTCTCGCCCCCTCTAATAGCGCTCCTCACTCTCCTCCAGCCTCTGCTCCGCAATGCTAAGGCCTAACCAGAGCTCCATTTCCTGGGCCTCTAGATCCCTCCTCTCCTCCACCACTTGAGACTCTAGAGCCCTCCTTTCCTCCCTATCCTCTGCCTCTCTGCTCCCCTCTCCTCTCTGCTCCCTCTCTCCTCGCCACCTGGAGGGAGATCCTCAGCTCCAGGACGTCTCGGGGTAGCTCCTCGGTGTCGCGGCCTCACAGCTCCTCCTCCAACCCTGCCACTCGGACGTCACGCTCCTCCTCTGCTCGGGCCGCGCCAGCTAGCGCGTCACGGATCTCCGCCACCTGTCAGGCCCACCATCCTCATGAAGTCAGTAGAAGGCAACACATGATCAAAATCCAAACCAAGCAAATACTCACCCGAGCCACGAGCTCGCGCTCTGCCTCCTTGGTGCGTGCCACTACATCGGCAAGCTTCTCATGGAGAGAAGTAACCTCCGGAGGCAGAACCTGGGAGCTAGAAGAGGCTCCCCTAGTCGCCCCTGATGTGCTCTGCTGGGCACGCTGGAAGAAAGATACAATGACAGTGAGTGATTGATAACGCGAAAGTTCATCGTTTAAAACGTGCGTATCAATCTTAAAATTTCTAACTCGCACTAGATGAAGGTAAGACGTAATAAGGTGGCGAGAAGGGTCGAATCCACCGGGAAGAAGAGATTTTTAAAGTTAAAAACCTTGGAGTCCTTTAGAAAATACTTGTGATTTTATTTTCTTTAAAGAAAATAGTGAAATGAAGAACAAACCAAACACTTAATTAAAAACACCTATGATTATGCGCCTATGCTATAGAAATTAATTGCATGAAGTGAAAAGAAGAGATAGAAGAAGGGGGTAGAGATGGAAGAAGATCAAGAACTAGATCAAGAGACCAACTTTCATTAACTTAAAAGAAAGAGTACATGAAATGTGAAACAAGTTTACACTAATGACACAATGAGATTACAATGAAGTGAAATAAAACTAAAGCAATAACAAAAAAAGGAGCCTAAGGTGTGAAGATGGTAGTAGCAATGGTGATGACGCCGTCGTCTCCTCCTCGCCGAGCCTTGGAGAGGATCGCTCCGCCTTGAAAGAGATCACCGTGGAAAGAGGTGGATGAAGAAGCCGTCGTCGTCCACGTCACGAGCCTTGGAACGTCGCCCGTCTTGATGTGCATGCCGCCATGAAAGGGGAGTTGTGGAGGACAAACTTTGGAGAGAAATATAGAGAGAAATGTGGAAGGGTTTGTGTGGAGATGAAGAAAGAAGATGGGAGAGTAAAATAGTGAGAAAATAAATATAAATCGTAAACAAAGAAGAATTGGAGGAAGTGATAGAAGAAGAAAATCTAGATCTACATAAGAGGAAGAACTTTGCTGAAGAACTCAGAGAGAAAAGAAGAGTGGAAGGGCTTCAAAACTGAGAAATAACAAAAGCTAGAACCTCGGATGAACAGTGAAATTACAGGACAGCAAGTTGAAAAAGGAGAAATAACTTTCAAACCAGAAAGAATTAGAAGATGGCGTAGAAGAAGAAGTTGAAGATCTGTTAAAAACAAAGAACTTTTATGAAGAAAAAAAGAGGAGAAAATGATTAGAAGGGTGAGAAACAAGGGGAAGAACAAAGAGAAACACTGGTTCACAGATGAATAGGACAGCACAGTGGAAAACACGACATAGCTTGAAAACTAGAAGGAACTAGAAGATGCTCCAGAAGAAGAAGTTGTAGAGAACTTAAAAAAAAAAGAACTTTGATGAAGAGTGCATGAGCTGAAAATGAACTTACAAGGGAGAACTCGGAGGCCTAAGGTTGGGAGAGAAATTGCCAAAAGAAGAACCCTTCTCCTTCTTGTCATGGGCTATTTATAGGAAAAGTTGGGTAGATGGAGGGTGGAGATTGTATCAAAGGAGATGGATGGATAGGATTTAAGTAGAATATGATGCATGGGGAAGAGAAAAAGTAGGTGAGTACACCCTCCTTGGGCTTTGGACAACCCCCTTCCCAAGACTCATCATTCCTCTCCTTTATTTCAAACTTTGAATGTCCTTTTCCTCCTTTTCAAACTTAAACTTTGGATTCCTCCTTTTCAAACTTTGAATTCAAAATTTTGAACTTTCCTTTCCCTCCAACCAAAATATTTTGAATTCTTTATTTGACTTGGTCAAAATGGTGATGACCCTTTTGCCCCCGGCTTCTTTTGTAATTACCTTCGGTGTTCTACACTCACATAATTGCACTTTAGTCCAAAAAAATTACCACAATGTGCACATAAATTTCAAATGCTCATGATTATGCAATGGAGAATTAATGATCATGGCCTTCAACTTCAAATTATTAAATAAAATTGCCAAATTAATCAATTTACGTGAAAGCTCCAATTTAAATGCGGAGTTGAGGTTAACTATGAAATATGCATAATTGCCTAATTATATGCACATAAAATGGTGTACATGCAATGAATTGTCATAACAAATGGACACTTATCACACCCCCCAACTTACTCATTGCTAGTCCCTTAGCAATGCCAATAAATTGAATTTTAGGACTAACAAGATTTTACAAAATTCATGCTCTCATATCCAGTTATCCCTTCATAGAATCAACCAAAGATTAAGAATCTGAAATCATTAATGCACACTAGCCTTTTGTAGGAACTTAATAGTACATGATTAAGAATTCAAATTAAAGCTCAATAGCACTTATGCATGTGTAACTATCAAATCCACAGCTTAGACAATTGCATCCCCCATTCGCTATTCCAAGCAAATACCTTTCAACCCTGCACCTCTTAGATTAGAGCATTAAGTATATTAACTTTTTTGTCTGCCTTATTACTTTGTCCCTTTGGGATCTTTTATAGCACACATGATGCTGCACTATCCCTTCACTGTTTTGCACGAACCTTAACACGTCTTAAGTGAAGTAGGCCCGGTTACTAAGATCAGGGTTCCCTTTTCTGTTTGACGCGAACCTCAACACGTCTTAGGTGAAGTAGGCCCGGTTACTAAGAATTGGGGCAATTTTCATGGTGTTCTTTTCTTTTTTTTTTCTTTTTTTTTCATAGTGCCATTGCACTTATTTGATAGATAATTTGGCAGAAAGCTTTGTATAAAGATCTCTTTTCTTAAGAAGTGCAGAATATCAGATAATATACCTAAAATAGCAGAGGGCTTGTCTTACTTGTTTCATTAGTGTGTAATGTAAATATTTTTTTTTAAGTGCACATGAACTTTAAAGGGATTCTTATATCAAGTTTCCATGGCTAGATTGACTAAATTTTCCATCATCCTTCTCCCTAGTCTTTTCTATTACAGAATTACTTTTAAATTAAGCATGAATCATGAAACTCAAAATGGGGTTTACATCTTTCTACTTTCATGCAATGATGACATGCAAGACATAACTCCTATCAGGTTGTGCTATATGCATCATGAATATTTTTCTCTCCCCCCCAACTTGAGTGACATTGTCCTCAATGGCATGTAGAATGTATGAACATGACAATGCATACATAAATGCTTGGGAAGGAAAGGTACAACATGGGGTGCGTAGACGTGGCTATTTTGACCGGCAGTTTTACGAACGACTTCTTCCAGCTCCTATAAACACAAATGAAAATGACTCACTAGATTTTTAAAGAGAAATAGTTGGGTTTCCTCCCAACAAGCGCTAAGTTTGACGTCTTCAGCCAGACGACATTCTTGTATTTATCATGGGTCACTTAGTGGGAGTGATTCCTTTGATGGAAGTTGTGTGTTCTCCAAGTAGAGTTTGAGACACTGACCATTGACAGTGAAAATTTGACCATTTTTAGGATCTAGAATTTTGACAGCACCATGATCAAAGACTTTGAGCACAACAAATGGTCCATCCCATCTAGACTTTAATTTTCCGGAGAATAAGCGCAACCTTGAATTAAAGAGCCAAACTTTTTGATCAGGTTGAAATGATTTTCTCACAATGTGTTTATCATGAAAAGCTTTGGTCTTGGCTTTATAAATCTTGGCATTTTCATAGGCTTCATTCCTCAACTCCTCCAACTCATTTAGTTGTAGGGCCCTATGAGATCCGGCTTGGGCCAAGTCAAAATTGAACTGTTTAATAGCCCAATAGGCCCTATGCTCAAGCTCAACGGGTAAGTGACAAGCTTTCCCAAAGATTAACCTATATGGAGACATTCCAATGGGGGTTTTGTATGCTGTTCGATAGGCCCAAAGAGCATCATCCAATCTTTCGGACCAATCCTTCCTATCGGGCCTAATAGATTTCTGTAGGATATTTTTGATCTCTCTATTGGATGTCTCCACTTGGCCACTTGTTTGGGGGTGATATGGGGTGGCAATCTTATGAGTGATCCCATATTTCCCGAGAAGAGCTCGGAATTGGGTATGAGTGAAATGAGAACCTCCATCACTAATGATAACCCTCGGACACCCGAACCTTGAAAATATATTCTTTCGGAATAAACTTCATGACAACTTTGTGATCATTAGTCCGGGTGGCAATGGCTTCAATCCATGTAGACACATAGTTGACTGCACAAGAATGTACTCATGTCCGAATGATGGTGGAAAGGGCCCCATAAAATCAATTCCCCAAACATCAAAGATTTCGACCACTAGAATGGGGTTGAGTGGCATCATATCGCGTTTGCTCATGTTTCCAATGACTTGACACCTGAGACAAGTCTTGCTAAATTCATAGGCGTCTTTGAAGAGAGTGGGCCAGAAGAATCCACTTTGCAACACTTTGGCGGCTGTTTTCTTTCCCGCGAAGTGTCCCCCACAAGTTAGAGTATGACAAAAATTCAGGACGCTTTATTGTTCTTCCTCGGGGACACATCTCCTAATTATTTGATCTGGACCTACGTGGAACAATTCAGGATCTTCCCAGAAATAGTGTTTGATTTTGGCAAAGAAATATTCTTTTTCATGTTTAGACCACCCATTAGGAATTTGTCCCACAGCTAAGTAGTTGACAATGTCTGCGAACCATGGGAGTTGACTATGGGTGATGGATAAGAGATGTTCATCTGGAAATGAATCTTGCAAAGGAGCATTATCAATTGTGAGAATCCGAGAAAGATGATCGGCAACTTTATTCTCAGAACCTTTTTTATCTCGGATCTCAAGATCAAATTCTTGGAGTAGGAGGATCCACCTAATGAGTCTAGGTTTGGCATCCTTCTTAGAGAACAAATATTTGAGAGCTGAGTGATCAGAGTACACAATGACTTTTGCCCCTAAGAGATATGATCGAAATTTTTCAAGGGTAAAGACAACAGCTAACAGCTCCTTTTCCGTGGTGGTGTAGTTAAGCTGAGCATCGGCGAGGGTGCGACTCGCATAATATATCACCACCGGACACTTGTCAATTCTTTGGCCTAGAACTGCCCCGATAGCATAGTCAGAGACATCACACATGATTTCAAAAGGTAAAGACCAATTAGGAGATTGGAGAATGGGTGCCTTGGTCAAAGTCTCTTTAAGGGTATTGAAAGCCTCAAGGCAGGCAGCATCTAAACGGCATGGAGTGTCTTTGGCCAAGAGAAGAGTTAACGGGCGGGCAATCTTAGAAAAGTTACTTATGAACCGACGGTAAAAATCGGCATGGCCGAGGAATGAACAAATTTGCCTCACAGAGGTCGGAGGAGGGAGATTAGAAATAAGGTCGATCTTGGCTTTATCCACCTCTATACCCTGTTTGGACACAATATGGCCCAAAACTATGCCCTCTTGAACCATGAAGTGACTCTTTTCCCAATTAAGAACAAGGTTGGTTTCAATACATCTCGCAAGCACTTTCTTTAAATTTTCTAAGCAGTTTTCAAATGACTCCCCAAACACAGAAAAATCATCCATAAAGATCTCCAAGAATTCTCCTACCATATCAGAGAAAATGGCTATACACCTTTGAAAAGTGGCCGGTGCGTTGCAAAGACCGAATGGCATTCTCCAAAAGGTAAATGTTCCATATGGACAAGTGAATGTGGTCTTCTCTTGGTCTTCCGGATTAATGGCCACTTGATTGTACCCAGAATATCCATCTAGGAAACAAAAATATCTTTGGCCCGCCAATTTCTCTAGAATTTGATCAATAAAGGGGACTGGAAAATGATCCTTTTTGGTCTTGGCATTGAGTTTCCTATAATCGATGCACACTCTCCATCCCGTAGTGGGCCTAGTGGACACATCTTCTCCTTGTTCATTTTAGACCACGGTGAGTCCCGATTTCTTAGGAACCACTTGAGTGGGACTCACCCATTGGCTATCCGATATGGGATAAATAATTCCCGCATCGAGCCATTTGACAACCTCCTTCTTCACCACCTCCTTCATGTTCGGGTTCAACCTCCTTTGCATTTCTCGACTAGGTTTGGCGTTGTCCTCTATGTAAATATGATACATACAAATAGACGGACTTATCCCCTTAAGATCGGCCACTGTCCAACCTATGGCACTCTTGTGAGTCCTAAGGACTTCTAGGAGAAGTGTTTCTTGGGTAGGGGTAAGATTGGAAGCTAAGATAACAGGAAGGGTTTGATCGGGACCTAGGAATGCATATTTGAGAGAGTCCGGAAGGGGCTTAAGCTCAAGTTTGGGAGGACTTTCAAGTGATGGAAGGGCTGGTTCATCTTGCAAAGCTGGAAGTGGTTCAACCTTATGCCAAATGCTACTATGATGAGGGGAATCTTGAAGAGCATTGACCTCCCTTATTTGACCCATGCCCAGATCATTCTCAATAAGTTCATCGTAGATGTCTATGAAGTGGCATTCTTCATCTAGGTCTAAATATTGGGAGGCTTTGAACACATTGAGAGAAACCTTTTGACCTCCTAATGAGATGTCCATCGTCCCCGTAGCACAATTGATGTTGGCTTTTGCAGTAGCAAGGAATGGGCGGCCTAGGATGATTATGGTGTGACTTAGCTCCGAGGAGGAGGCCATGTCAAGAATGAGGAAATCAACGGGGAAGTAGCAATCATGGACGTTCACAATCACATCCTCTATCAAACCTCGAGGGGTCTTGACTGAGCGATCGGCCAGTTGGAGAATGACGGGGGTTGGCTTGAGTTCCCCTATATCAAATTGCTCATAAACAGAGGTGGGTAAAAGGTTGACACTAGCTCCTAAGTCGAGGAGGGCACGGTCAAAGGTTAGACCACCTATATCACATGAGATGAGGGGAGCACCGGGATTCTTCAACTTTCTAGGGAGATTGTTCATCAAGACTGCACTAACATCCTCGGAGAGCCAAATTTTCTTAGGGGTCGACTTGGGCCCTCTTCTTGGAGTGCAAAGCTCTTTGAGAAATTTGGCGTAGGCTGGAACATGTTTTATGGCATCAAGGAGTGGAATATTGATGTGAACTTGTGAAAAGAGCTCTATGAATTCCTCATTTTGGGCTGGCCTAGTCTTAGTGGGCTTCGGTTCTAGGGCATTAGGAAAGGGGACCTTGGGTTGATAGAAATTTAGATCTTCATGGGCCTTTCCTTTCCCTTTAGGATCTCCCCCCAACTTATCTTGAGTGTAATCCTCCTTGCTTGTATCCTCGTTATCTTGATTCTTTTCTATGGAATCTTGCAACTCATTTCCATCCTTGTATGGGTCATCTAACACCTTCCCACTCCTCAAAGTTGAAATAGCCTTGACATTTTCAAATTGTGGGCCTTTAGGTTGGGCTTGTGGGATGGGTTGAGGTAGGAGGCCCGGTTGTGGAGGAAAACCCGGGGGTTGGTTTCTTGGGTTGGCCACGGGTTGACTTGGAAGTTGACACACTTCTCTTCTCATTGTAGCTTCCGCCAATTGTCCTATTTGACTTTCCAACTTGGAAATAGATTGTTGTTGATTCAAGATGATTTGTTGAGTTGATTGAATTTATCTTCAAAGTTGGATTGAGTCGGAGGTTGGTAAGTGGGTTGGCCTTGATTAGATTGAAAATGTGAATAGCTCATAGGAAGAAATTGAGCTTGTGGACCTCTACCAAATGGATTGAAGGTGTTAGGTTGGGTTTGAAATTGACTTTGCATGCGTTGCTTTTGGGCTTGATGAATAGAGGGGTTGGTTGCTTGAGGTAAAGCTTGTTGGGATTTCCAAGAAAAGTTCGGGTGATTCCTCCAGCCCGGATTGAATGTGTTTGAAAATGGGTCATTATTGGGCTTAGAGAATCCTTGGGCTGCAAAGACTTGCTCCTGGATGGCAGGGGATAATTGAGCCGCAGTTGGACACTTCGTGATGTGATGGGATGGGCTTGCACATAGAGTGCATGTCTCATGTGGAGTGACAGATTGACCCGAGTAGGAATGGGATGATGGTTGGCAAGAAGGGTCTTTCAAAGTCAAGAGTTGGTCTAACTTTTGAGTCAGACTCTCTACTTTATCCAACTTTTGAGTGATGAGACTTATGTCCAATCTTGGTTCAAAATCACCTCGGGCCTTGACCTCATATAATCCGGCCCGCTTAGAGGGCCCAATGGATCTCTCATAGGATGATAAAGAAGCATGATTGATAGAATTCTCACTAAGCATTTTGAACAAATCATACGCCTCATCCTCACTTTTGCTCATGAATGCCCCTCCACATGATGCATCTACCATTTGTCTAAATTGATCGGATAGACCCTCATAAAAAGCTTGGACTATTTGCCATTTGGACAACCCATGGTGATGACACTTCCTAAGCAATTCCTTGAGTCTATCCCATGACTCATGCATTTGTTCCCCTGGAGTTTGGGTAAAACCCGTGATTGCCCTTCTCATAGTATTGGTGCGGCCTATAGGGTAGAACTTCTTCAAAAATTCTTGTTACATCTCGGCCCAAGTTCTCATTGGCTTCCCTATAGTTCCTAACCAATATTTAGCCTTATCCTTAAGAGAGAATGGAAAGAGGGTCAATCTAAGGGCATCCTCTGAGAAATTTTGGATTTTTACCGTAGAATAAATTTCTAAAAATTCATTAATGTGCTTGTAGCGGTCCTCATTGGTATTTCCATAAAATGAGGGGAGCATTTGAATTGTGCTTGACTTGATCTCATAATGGATGGCTTGATTTTGAGGAATGTAAATGCAAGATAGATGTTGATATTGGTTGGGAATGAAATAATCCTTCATTTACTTTGGAGGATTGGGATTTCCGGCCATGAGATTTTGGTGGTGAGGTCCTTGATTTTTGGCCATAAGATCTTCTTGGAGATCGTCTCTTGGATACAAAACTCTCTCTATTTCCTGAATGGGTCCTAGTAGGTTTGGATGTTGTGATCTTCTTCCTTGCATAAACTAGGACGAAGAGAGATGAGAGAGATTTTTTTTTATGATGATTTATATATTTTTTTTGGTTTTGACACAAACTAGGATGAAGAGAGAGAAGATGAGGATTTTTTTGTTTTTATTTTTTTTCTATTTTTTTTATGCAAACACAAACAAGTTGTCACACAAATTACCTAATGACCTAGATGTGACTTAGACCTACAAATTGGGTTTCACAAAATAGCTAAAGTGCAACTTAAGTTCACCCTCAATATTTCCACCGGCCAGGTAAGGGGTGGGGCAGTGGGAGATTCCCACTACTTTCGTAGGGACCTAATTATGCCAAACCACTAGCCCGCTTAAGGCGTTTGCCGTCCAATCGTCTTGCCTTAGGCACCGATTTTCATAAGAGGGTAAGCCCAAATAACACAAGAACCACAGTGTGAACCTAGGGCCAATGTCTACTGGATTTTATTTAAGGTCTAGGTGATGTAAAGATGCATGGGAATTGTGGTTTGTGGGCTAAGAAAGGGTGATGAAATCCCCACCTTATCTTGCTTATGGGTATTGCCCTTAGAATATTTTAGAAATGATATGCAACAAACCAAGTTCAAACAAGGGGTTCTATGCAAGTATGGAAATGCATGAGCATGCTTTTGAAAAAAATAGAGTACTCACCTTGCCTCCCGCAATCTTCAATAATGCAATTAATAATAATTAAACAACAAGGAAAAATAAATTCTATCCTAAATGATGCATGACCTAAAAGATGGAAGTGTGGGTTCTACTCTTACAATGAAGATTTTTATTGAAGTTCAAGTGATGATTTTTTTATTTTTATTTAGTGAACCTTTCTAACCACAAGATATGAAATGTATGTTGAAGTTAGATGGACGCAGTCTATCTCTACGAAGTGTGGATCTAGAGGGGGGTGAATAGATCTACAGCCTAATTTAAAATCAGTTGGAGGTTCAAATGCGGAATAAAGGCAGATCTACTAAAACACTAACTCGAGTGTCTAAACTTAGCAAAAACACAAGCGATCTGTGAAGATAATCAAGAGATTCAGTCACGTACGAGCAAACTCACAAACACAATGCACACAAGATTTTAGGTGGTTCGGTCAATGACCTACGTCCACCCCACACTCAACCGAGTATGGCTTACTGCTGCGCAACACAGCTTGCGTCCGCTGGGCAATACAGCTTGGCCTACAAACCGCTGAGCAACACAGCTTGCTGTCCAGTGGAATCCTCCACTGCCCGCTGAGCAACACAGCTTGCTGTCCAGAGGATACACCTCTGCAAACCGCTGGGGAAATACAGCTTAACCTGTCCGAGACCAAGTCTCGCCAGCTGAGGATTACAGCTTTACCTGTCCAGTGGAAACCTCCACTGCATCCGCTGACATACAGCTTGAAGAACAATAGTATCGAACACAAGAAAATCAGAAACAAAAGAAATGAAGAAAACACGACAAATGTAGCTCAAGTATGAGCAGAGTCAGCTCTGGTTTCTGAACCAGGAGACTGACTTACAACCTTTCTCTCGAAATCTCTCTCAACTCAACTCTCCTTTCTCTCTTTCTTTTCTTCTTTGCTTTTCTTCTCTTCTGTAGATCGATAGCACTCTGCTACCTTTGGACTGGATGTATAGACTTGCCACTCTTCAGTCGATCGATCTCCTTCAACAGAGGATGAAGACTACTATATATACTGGCAGCAGTAGGTGGATAAGGGCGCGTGGCTTACACATTTTCCCGCCCAAGTGAATTCACCAGATCCGAGGCAATTCCATCCACGTGTCAGCATCTGCACACCTCGTCCTCCTGGGATCACGAGCCAGGTCATCAATCTTGGTAAGAATCCCTGTCAGACAGAGTATCGGATTGTCAGGTTAAGTGAAGAACTCTGTATAGACTTTTCAATCGATAGATAGACAATGTATATACTTGCTCAGTGTATGGACTTTATTAAAAGAGCATGCAATGTATATACTTATGAAACGTGAGTGCAATGTATAGACTTCATGTTTATGAAGCAATGTATAGACTTCACGTTCATATGCATAACAAGGCAATGTACAGACTTGGCGTTGTGAAAGCAGAGTTGAAGCAACGTATATACTTAGCGTGAAACAACACGATGTATAGACTTATGAACGCTGTGCAATGTATGGACTCCATGAGACTCTAATGCTGACAGAGGATGTATAGAGTTCTCAGTTCAGCCGTCAGTGTATAGACTTGAAAGTCTTGAAGCCAATGTACAGACTTTAAAGATGAACAGTTGGATGTACATACTTGGTATAAGACGTAGAATGAGACGCTGAAGTCTGTATAGACTTTGTGAAGCACAGTCCATTGTACAGACTTTGCAAGCAGTCCGATGTACAGACTTCAAGAGACTCTAGACAACGGACGCTGTATAGACTTGCTAGTCTGAATGCCAATGTATGGACTTTGAAGTTCAGTTGGTTAGTGTACAGACTTCACCAATGAGACGCTCACTGAACAGACTTTACGAATGAACAATGCAAGAGACGCAATGCAAGAGACGGCTGTACAGACTTGAAGTGTAATGCAGTGTGTTAACCTGTGAGATGCATAGAACACACAGATAATCTGATAAAAGTAATTTCATCAAAACATAAACAGTGTTGTCAATCAATCAAAACAATGTGTTGCCATATGAAATAAAGTACATGTCAACACCATCAACACAGAGGAGTCACAACAATCTCCCCCTTTTTGATGATGGCAACCCCCTATCATATAGAATAGCAACATCCTGTTATACAGATGTAATTTTTGATGAAATACATGATTTGTTATTCAGATTGTTATGCAGATGCTATGAATGCATGCTACATGCTACGAAATGTGAGCAACTCCCTACTAACAAAATTTCCCTTTTTTTTTCCATACCATTATGTAGATGCATACACTCCCCCTGAATTCAGAATTCTCCCTCTGGAATGAAGGAATGAATTCATACAATATTCTCCCCCTTTGCCATCAACAAAGAGGAGGGAAAGTGAGTACAAGGGAAGGAGTAAGAGAGATCATCTAACTGGCATTCTGAACAAGTAGTTCAGGAATAAGCATTCTAAAGCATAGAGTCTTCAGTCATATGAATTTAGAAACTACTTTCAAATAGAAGTCTGGTTTAAAGGTTATAAATTTGGAGTTCATGCACTACAATCAATGGATAAGTTAGCTGTGCATGATAAAATAATAAACCAGAATCACATTTGCATGAAAGATTTAGTTTCAAAATATCCTAATTTCGTATACTCATTAAAAGTTGTTAAGAGATGCTAGGTCATGTATTGAAAATAAACAAATTGACATCCATGAATTTTCTTTTGAAGGAACAGCATTATCAATATTAGTTCATTTAGGGCATTCAGGTACCATAAGTCTTTCTGCGTAAGGGTATACGTTTATCAGACGCCAATACCCCTATATACTCAACAAGATGGACAATTCTGCCTATGATCAAGTTCAACAGAACTGATTTACACCTTTTGTGTGAGGGTACACGTTTATCAGACGCCAGTTACCCTCAGGTACTTAGTGAAACCAGCCTACTGTTTTGATCATTTTATACAGAGATAGCTGATACACTTCATGACATGAGTGTTGTCCACTTCTTTGATGGATCACTCAGTTTCTCAGTGATTTACCAGTCATTGCTCTGCCAATGTTAATTTTCAATGATTTTTAATATTTTTCAATATATTTCTTAGCTGTCCTTTATATGTTTCAGAATGACTTGTTTAAGAACAATACACATACTTAGCTTCTCTAACATGATTTTAGATGAGTTTTCAGATTTCAGATATGATTAGCTTTGTCTGACATGAAATAAGAAAGGGGTTGAGAGTTTTATCAATTTTCAACTTTCTTATTTACTGATTGCAATCTTTAAACTTCAATGATTATAAAATTTAAACCATTAAGTCAGTCTTTAAGTAATTTAAAATTCTTATAAGAGAAGAAGTCTATTTTCTATTACTTAGAAATCAGAACTGACTAACAGATTGTCATATGTCAGACTCAATCATTTAGAGTCAATGATGAAATAATTCAATAGAATTGATGACCACTCTGAATTTCTAACAATACTCCGCCTGTCTATATGCATGCAATTTTGCTAATGAATGGCAAGAATTAAATGAGAGAGAGCTTATGCATAGGTCATGAATGAATGATATGCAAAGGCATGTAAAGACTCAGCAAACTCCCCCTGAATACATGCAATGTTTTCTCTGAAAACTGAACAAAGGATTTTGAAATTCATGCTCATTCAGACTGCTCTATCAATCAATATAACCCATGGTACTAGGGCGAGAACCTGGTCTCAAGGACCATCTCACACATGGTAATAACCTCCAGACATATTTCCCTGCCCTTTAGTAGCTTACTATTTAATATACCACGGTTATGCAGAAAAATGCAGTTCAAAGCAGTTTTATATGCATGTGATTTTAGACACATTCATGACTAAATGATATGCAATGATGATCACGAAGATATGAATGTCATGCATGATCATGAGTCTGTTGCAACATCCAGCATTCACAAAACCAGCAGAGAGTTTATTCATTAGAGAGCATCATCCGGGAGCAATCAACTTTTCAAGATAATTCAGTTTCTAGCATTCAGTGTACACAGTGCAATAACATGCAAAGAGAAGAGAATCATCAGCTTTTGTGCAGAATTTAAATTTAGTAGCTGAGTCTGGAATGTAGACTGATCAGCTAGACAAGAAGAGAAAGTCAGGAATTAACCAATCAAATCGACATTACTTTCTCAATTCAATTCTGAAGATAAGTCACTTACCTGCTTTACCTGACTGATTTATTTTTATTTTTTTTAGTGTTCCATCAGATTGTTGACAAGGCCTCCAATCTCTTTTAGCTTTTGAATTTATGACCTTATCTCCTGTCATATGCCTGAAGCAGCTACTATCCAAGTACCACAGATTTGTCCTTGGCTGCCAGACATACTTGCACACACAATCAGGTAGATGAGTTTGGAACCCAAGTCAGATTGGGCTCCAGAGAAGATGGAATAGAAGTAAAGCAAGACATCAAACTTTTTGGTATCCACATTTGTTTGAAAGAATTTTGTTCAGTGGATCCTACAGATTTCTTTCTATTGTTGTTCCTTTTCTTTTTGTTATTTTTTCTTCTTATTTACACCAGCATAATTATTGACAGTGTTGTTTCTTTGCCAGTGCCTTGGCCAGGGTGTGTTCACGAAGTTTTGGCCATAGTAGTTCCTGGGCTGACTGAAATAATGCATATTTCTAGGTGACCAGTTGCCATACCCACTAACCCAATTTCTAGTGTAAGGTCTATGATATTGTGCAGCCTGATATGCAAGACCTGTAAACCTTCTCGGAGTTCTAGTCCAACCTGACCTATTGAAATAGGTTGGCTGTGCATTGTAGTAAGTCTGAGCTCTGGGTTGATAGAAATAATTGGGTTGACTCCTGGCAGCATTCTGTCTCCCCTGTACTTTGGACCCTGCTGACCTATTCATGGGTGTGTATTGGGTCTTCTTCAGAGGTGATGGTGATGGTGGAGACTTGGTGGCCTTGACATGGGGTTTATAGGACTGTTTAGGTTGACCCCTAACCTGTGATCGAGCCTTGGGATTTTGCTTGGATGTGCTGGCTCTACTAGGCTCATTAACCTTTTGTTTGCCCTTCTCCTCAGCACTGGCCTTTTTCAGATTAGCAGTTTTGTTCATTGAAATGGTTGAGTTCATGCTAATTAGAGGTCCCTTTTCTTTTTGAGCAACAAATGAAATTGTTTTCATCCCAAATGTTTTTGTTGCACTAGAATTAAATCCTAGGCCCTCTTTTCTGAAATTAACCTTTGACCCTAACAAAGCATTTAGATTTTCTGTACCTTGGGTCATTTTCTCAATGGTCTTAAGCTTGTCCTCATTGTCCTTTTGAATATCTTCAACAGATTTCTTAAGTTCAGTATTCACAATTTAGACATCTTCATATTTCTCATTCACCAGCTTCATCTCACTCTCATATTTTTGAATTTTCAGTTTCCATTCATCAATTTCCTTTTCTAACCTCACATTCTCTTCCCTAGAAGTTTTTAACTCATTCTTGATTTCCTCTGATTCAGAACATGTGAGTTTGAGTTTATTATTCTCAGCTTCAAGACATGCAATTTTATCAGACAATGAGGTATCATTTTGCATGGAATTGATTTTTCTTTTTAGATACCTATTTTCCCTTCTAATATCATCTGCTTGATCAGCTAGTTTTATGATAGGCATCTACCCACTCAACAATAGTAAAATTATTAAATGGAGAAGTTACCTCATCTGAATCTTCCTCTCTGTCTTCAGAGCTAGTTGCCATGAGACAGATGGGTTTTTCAGCTTCAACTTCACTGTCCGAAGTATTGCTGAGACAACCTTCATCCTCATCGCTCCATGTGATGATCATGGCTCTTCCTTTCGTGTTCTTTCTATTTGATTTGTCCTTGTGCTTCTGGTTCTCCGGACAGTCAGCTTTCAGATGGCCAGAGTTCCTGCATTGGTAACACACGTAAGTTCCATATTGATTTACAGGTTTAGATTTATACCTTGTGTCCTGCCGGCCGCCACTATGGTTCCTTCGGTTGAATTGTCCTCCTTCTCTCCTGAGGAACCGCCTGAACTCTCTAGTCATCATAGCCATCTCAGTATGAGTTATGTCTTGTTCATTCAAGCTCTCCTCGGATGATGATCTGCTAGAGCTGGATCGGTTTGATTTGCTGGATTTGCTAGCACCAGCCTTCAGTGCGATCGGTTTCCTCTTCTCTTCAGCTTCATCTACCTTCGGCAGATTCATCTCATCTGCCATTAGAGATCCAATTAGCTCATCTGCCCTTGTATTGTGCAGATCTCTTGACTCTTCCGTGACGGTGGCCTTGGTGTGCCAAATTGAAGTCAAGGATCGCAAGATCTTCCTGACTATATCATACTCAGAATACTTCTTCCCGAATCCTCTGAGGCCATTAGTAATAGTTGTCAATCTAGCATACATCTCCTTGATGGTCTCGTTGGGTTTCATCTTGAAGGCTTCATATTCAGACACAAGCAAATTGGCCTTCGTCTCTCTAACCTGAGAAGTCCCTTCATGAATTGCTTCCAGTGCATCCCACATCTCCTTAGCTGAATTGTAGGCTGATACTCGAGAAAATTCAGTGGGATGCAGAGAACATTGGACTGCGTTGATTGCACTCCAGTTGAGGGTGGATCTTCTGATTTCCTCCTTGGTCCAGACTTCCTCATTCGGGGACAGCTCATAAGGTCCCTTGCTGACTACCTTCCAAAGCTCGTAATCCTTAGCCCTTAAAAAGACCTGCATACGGTTCTTCCAGTATGCGTAGTTGGATCCATCAACGTACGGGGGCTTCGTAGTTGAGTGACCTTCAGCAATCATCCCTCGAGCATCCATCTTGCCTTTCCTCTTCGGGCGATGAGTCCCTGTAGAAGAGTTAGGCTCTGATACCAAGTGTTGAAGTTAGATGGACGCAGTCTATCTCCACGAAGTGTGGATCTAGAGGGGGGTGAATAGATCTACAGCCTAATTTAAAATCAGTTGGAGGTTCAAATGCGGAATAAAGGCAGATCTACTAAAACACTAACTCGAGTGTCTAAACTTAGCAAAAACACAAGCGATCTGTGAAGATAATCAAGAGATTCAGTCACGTACGAGCAAACTCACAAACACAATGCACACAAGATTTTAGGTGGTTCGGTCAATGACCTACGTCCACCCCACACTCAACCGAGTATGGCTTACTGCTGCGCAACACAGCTTGCGTCCGCTGGGCAATACAGCTTGGCCTACAAACCGCTGAGCAACACAGCTTGCTGTCCAGTGGAATCCTCCACTGCCCGCTGAGCAACACAGCTTGCTGTCCAGTGGAATCCTCCACTGCCCGCTGAGCAACACAGCTTGCTGTCCAGAGGATACACCTCTGCAAACCTCTGGGGAAATACAGCTTAACCCGTCCGAGACCAAGTCTCGCCAGCTGAGGATTACAGCTTTACCTGTCCAATGGAAACCTCCACTGCATCCGCTGACATACAGCTTGAAGAACAATAGTATCGAACATAAGAAAATCAGAAACAAAAGAAATGAAGAAAACACGACAAATGTAGCTCAAGTATGAGCAGAGTCAGCTCTGGTTTCTGAACCAGGAGACTGACTTACAACCTTTCTCTCGAAATCTCTCTCAACTCAACTCTCCTTTCTCTCTTTCTTTTCTTCTTTGCTTTTCTTCTCTTCTGTAGATCGATAGCACTCTGCTGCCTTTGGACTGGATGTATAGACTTGCCACTCTTCAGTCGATCGATCTCCTTCAACAGAGGATGAAGACTACTATATATACTGGCAGCAGCAGGTGGATAAGGGCGCGTGGCTTCCACGTTTTCCCGCCCAAGTGAATTCGCCAGATCCGAGGCAATTCCATCCACGTGTCAGCATCTGCACACCTCGTCCTCCTGGGATCACGAGCCATGTCATCAATCTTAGTAAGAATCCCTGTCAGACAGAGTATCGGATTGTCAGGTTAAGTGAAGAACTCTGTATAGACTTTTCAATCGACAGACAGACAATGTATATACTTGCTCAGTGTATGGACTTTATTAAAAGAGCATGCAATGTATATACTTATGAAACGTGAGTGCAATGTATACACTTCATGTTTATGAAGCAATGTATAGACTTCACGTTCATATGCATAACAAGGCAATGTACAGACTTGGCATTGTGAAAGCAGAGTTGAAGCAATGTATATACTTAGCGTGAAACAACACGATGTATAGACTTATGAACGATGTGCAATGTATGGACTCCATGAGACGATGTATAGAGTTCTCAGTTCAGCCGTCAGTGTATAGACTTGAAAGTCTTGAAGCCAATGTACAGACTTTAAAGATGAACAGTTGGATGTACATACTTGGTATAAGACGCAGAATGAGACGCTGAAGTCTGTATAGACTTTGTGAAGCACAGTCCATTGTACAGACTTTGCAAGCAGTCCGATGTATAGACTTCAAGAGACTCTAGACAACGGACGCTGTAGACTTGCTAGTCTGAATGCCAATGTATGGACTTTGAAGTTCAGTTGGTGAGTGTACAGACTTCACCAATGAGACGCTCACTGAACAGACTTTACGAATGAACAATGCAAGAGACGCAATGCAAGAGACGGCTGTACAGACTTGAAGTGTAATGCAGTGTGTTAACCTGTGAGATGCATAGAACACACAGACAATCTGATAAAATCAATTTCATCAAAACATAAACAGTGTTGCCAATCAATCAAAACAATGTGTTGCCATATGAAATAAAGTACATGTCAGCACCATCAACACAGAGGAGTTACAACAATGTAGAGAAATGAAATTAAAATGAAGGAGGAAAAGTTTGGATACTTACTTGAAAAGCGTTCCCTCGTTCTTTTTTTTTTCTTTTTTTGAAATGAAATGACAAAAAGACTAAGGAAAGGGAGGAGAGCTTACCTCTTAAATGTTTCTTTTTTTTTCACTCTTTTTTTTAATTTTTAGCTTCGATTCTTGAAGTCCGTTCCCTCGTTCTCTTTTTTTTTCACCTGTAGAAATAAGAAAAAGAAAGAGATATTAGTACACTTATAAACACAAGGAAAACAAAGTTCTTAAATCAAAAATCATCATTCCTCCCCGGCAACGGCGCCAAAAATTGATAACGCGAAAGTTCGTCGTTTAAAACATGCGTATCAATCTTAAAATTTTCAACTCGCACTAGATGAAGGTAAGACGTAATAAGGTGGTGAGAAGGGTCGAATCCACAGGGAAGAAGAGATTTTTAAAGTTAAAAACCTTGGAGTCCTTTAGAAAACACTTGTGATTTTATTTTGTTTAAAAAAAATAGTGAAATGAAGAACAAACCAAACACTTAATTAAAAACACCTATGATTATGCGCCTATGATATATAAATTAATTACATGAAGTGAAAAGAAGAGATAGAAGAAGGGGGTAGAGATGGAAGAATATCAAGAACTAGATCAAGAGAACAACTTTCATTAACTTAAAAGAAAGAGTACATGAAATGTGAAATAAGTTTACACTAATGACACAATGAGATTACAATGAAGTGAAATAAAACTAAAGTAATAACAAAAAGAGGAGCCTAAGGTGTGAAGATGGTAGTAGCAATGGTGATGACGCCGTCGTCTCCTCCTCGCCGAGCCTTGGAGAGGATCGCTCTGCCTTGAAAGAGATCGCAGTGGAAAGAGGTGGATGAAGAAGCCGTCGTCGTCCACGTCACGAGCCTTGGAACGTCGCCCGTCTTGATGTGCATGCCTCCATGAAAGGGGAGTTGTGGAGGACAAACTTTGGAGAGAAATATAGAGAGAAATGTGGAAGGGTTTGTGTGGAGATGAAGAAAGAAGAAGATGGGAGAGTAAAACAGTGAGAAAATAAATATAAATCGTAAAGAAAGAAGAATTGGAGGAAGTGATAGAAGAAGAAAATCTAGATCTACATAAGAGGAAAAAATTTGATGAAGAACTCAGAGAGAAAAGAAGAGTGAAAGGGCTTCAAAACTGAGAAATAACAAAAGCTAGAACCTCGGATGAACAGTGAAATTACAGGACAGCAAGTTGAAAAATTAAAAATAACTTTCAAATCAGAAAGAATTAGAAGATGACGTAGAAGAAGAAGTTGAATATCTTTTAACAACAAAGAACTTTTATGAAGAAAGTAAGAAGAGAAAATGACTAGAAGGGTGAGAAACAAGGGGAAGAACAAAGAGAAACACTGATTCACAGATGAACAGGACAGCACAGTGAAAAACATGACATAGCTTGAAAACTAGAAGGAACTAGAAGATGCTCCAGAAGAAGAAGTTGTAGAGAACTTAAAAACAAAGAACTTTGATGAAGAGTGCATGAGCTGAAAACGAACTTACAAGGGAGAACTCGGAGGCCTAAGGTTGGGAGAGAAATTACCAAAAGAAGAACCCTTCTCCTTCTTGTCATGGGCTATTTATAGGAAAAGTTGGGTAGATGGAGGGTGGAGATTGTATCAAAGGAGATGGATGGATAGGATTTAAGTAGAATATGATGCATGGGGAAGAGAAAAAGTAGGTGAGTACACCCTCCTTGGGCTTTGGACAACCCCCTTCCCAAGACTCATCATTCCTCTCCTTTATTTCAAACTTTGAATGTCCTTTTCCTCCTTTTCAAACTTAAACTTTGGATTCCTCCTTTTCAAACTTTGAATTCGAAATTTTGAACTTTTCTTTCCCTCCAACGAAAATATTTTGAATTCTTTATTTGACTTGGTCAAAATGGTGATGACCCTTTTGCCCCCGGCTTCTTTTGTAATTACCTTCGGTGTCCTACACAAACACATAATTGCACTTTAGTCCAAAAAAATTATCACAATATGCACATAAATTTCAAATGCTCATGATTATGCAATGGAGAATTAATGATCATGGCCTTCAACTTCAAATTATTAAATAAACTTGCCAAATTAATCAATTTGCGTGAAAGCTCCAATTTAAATGCAGAGTTGAGGTTAACTATGAAATATGCACAATTGCCTAATTATATGCACATAAAATGGTGTACATGCAATGAATTGTCATAACAAATGGACACTTATCAGTGACTAAACATCAGGAATCCAGGTTTGCAGAGACCGTCTATCTCGCTGAGCGGCCTTACAGAGACCGTCCTTGTCGTGCTACAGTGCACCCGTGCTTTACTTTGATTGCCATGTTATTTGATTTTCATGACACTTGGTGCTAATTATTGATCTCCCCCTACTCTTATATCATTGTTGCATACTTGTTTTCATTTCTTACATGTTTGTTTGATTATTGATTGCTAGCTGCTAGGCTAGACTTTGCATGCACTCCGGTGCGCATAGGATTCATGCATATTTATCACATCTAGTTACATTCCTACCGAGGTAGGGTTTTCTCTCTTCTCCATACTCCTTGGAGCCGAATAAGGGACCTTACCGAGGACCTCCGTAAGCCCCCGCGATCCATGGATTCCCACACGGATGCCGGACAGGTTGTACCATACCACTCCCCAGTCTAGGGTCTACATTCATGAGAGAGAAAGTCCCTTAGAAGTCTGCCAACTTCCTGTCCCCCACCCTGGTTAGGTACCTTGTGGTTGAGTGAATTCATATCTTAATTAATCCACTAAGATCCTAAAAGGGAACTTATAAAAATTTTCGCGCATCACTTGGAATTTGATTGGGTAATTGGTTGATTCTTTTCTCATCTCTTCCCTCCATTGTAGGTTGTAGTGTCATCATTTGCATCTTTTTATCAGATTAAGCTCATTTGGTCTAGTTCATCTTTGTGTGTCTCCATCTAGTTGCATTTGTCTTAGGGTCATTTCCTTCCTTGTAATTCTTTAAAGTTTACTGTATAAAGTCTCCATTCTCCCCATGGAGCATTTTTCCCATGTACCGAATTCCTATACTTCCCCATATTCTTATCCCCGTGTGGATTCCTCTTCCCATGCGGGCCCATCTCCTTATTCCTCCATCGGACCCTATTCTTTTAACGGGCCTTCTTATCCCGCCCGTGGTGCTGCTAGTCCAATCAATCCTCATTTCTACATACACGATTCTTCCAGGCCCATGCATTCCTCCATTCCCGGGATGGGCTTGTCTTCTTCTCAGGCTGGGTCCCTCTATTCGACCCATCATCATTATCCTGGTTTAAATTCATCCTCTCTTGCTTAGGCTGGCCCATATCCTTCTCGGACTCTTCCTACCGAGGAGATGTTCGCTCAGGCCCAACGCCAGCTTGATGAATTACAACGCCGAATCAATCCCCAAACTTCTTTGGATGTCCCATTTGCATTCCAGGGTCTTCAACTTCCACCACATTCACAGATCCCCGTATATCGTCGCTATGGTGGAATTGGTGACCCCTACGTCCATTTGAAGGATTTCCTATATGAGTCGGCCCAGTTCCAGCATGATCAACGCTTGATGGCCTATTTGTTTGGCCTATCTTTAGAGGGCTCGGCCAAGGATTGGTTCTTCACGTTACCGCAAGAGCGGAGATGAATTTTCAAACCGTCCAAGCAAGATTTATTCAGCAGTACCAGGACCAGGTTGGGCCCAGATATTCTATGGTGGATCTGGCCTAAGAGAAGATGAAGCTCGACGAGGAATTCTCCACGTTTGCCGACCGCTGGCGTCGCCTAGCCGCGCAAGTCCCGGGACATATTCTGGAGGGCGAACAAATCAAGATAGTTATTTCTAATGCAACGCCCGAGCTTAGATGCATCTTAGCCCTGAATGATATCACTTCCTGGCAACAGCTTTACAGTCGAGCCCGCTTCGTTAGCCAACAACTCCTAGTTTCCTTTGACCACGAGTCTCCTCCACCTTCGCCTTTCACATACACTTTCCCTCCGCCCTCCACCACGAGCCAGCACTCCACTACATATCCCTCCACGAGTCGGCCTTCCGCTCCCACACACCCATATGCCTCCACTACGTATCCCTTCATGAGTCAGCCTTCCACTATTTCATCTCCCCACGCCTCTCCACTCCCGGTCAAGGAAACACTACACCCAGAGCGGGTGGATGCCGTCCATTATATTCCCGCTCCCTCCACGCCTCCATCTCATCCACTTATTAGCCCTTCACCTTCACCTACGTAATCCCTCTTGCCTACGCAACCTCCGCTACCATCCCCATTACCTTTTCATACCGCTCGGCATCCACCTTGCCCGAAGCGGGCTTCTCACTCTTCATTGCCGGAATCCTTTACGGATATTTTCAGGGCTTTGATGGCCACCCATGCGTTGCAACTCCCTCCGATTATGCCTTGCCAACCCGCGGTCGGGAACTTGATCCATTTCTGTGAATTCCATCATCAACAGGGGCATTTGATTGAGGACTGCCCCGAGTTCCGAGAACTTATTTACAGCTTGGAAGACAAGAAGATGGTTGACTAGGTAGTTATGCATAAAGTTATTTCAGATTTCAGCAGCAAGCAGTAGTAAGCGCCGCCTAGGCAGCCGTCTCCGCTTCAAGACCAGGGGCATCCCTTTGATTCTTCCGTTGATAAAGCACCTGCTCCGTTATTTATCCCCTTACTACCCCCTCACCTTCACCGTCTCCTACTCAACCTCAACGACCTCCACAAACCCAAGCCTCTGCTCAGGCTAGCACAAACTCTTCTCCTCCCCCCTCCATTTCCACCACCACTTCTACTCCCAACGTCGCTCGACGTGTTGTACCGACACGTCGGAGATGGGCGCCACTACCTGCCACCTCTTCTGCCTCGCCACCACCATCTCCACCCCCATCTCCGCTGCTTCCATTGACCACATCTCCATCGTCGCCATCTCCATTATCCCCATTGCCGTCACCACCACTGTCACCATCACCTCACCTCGTAATAATCCATGTTCTGTCACCTTCACAACCATCCCCGCTACCAATGCCGCTCCCTTCACCATTATCATCTGAGCCGGAGAAAGTTACCCCTACGCCCACACCCCCGCCATTGCCTTCATCTCCACCCACGCCACCATCTTTGCCTTCACCTCCTCCTACACCTCCGCTCTCCAAACCTTTACCCCCACCAGAGCCTATCATCGCCATTATCTCTCCACCACTACTAGCATTACCTTCACCCACACTTGCCAAGCCTCCTCGACCCCTCTCTCTACCTATTTCAACCCCGCGGAGCGGGTGCTTGCCACCTTCGGTGCCCCTTGGGTCTAGTTCCCAGGGAGATAATGAGCCGAGCCAGGTTTTGACCGTGCATTACAAGCTTCAAGACTTCATTTTCCGCATGCCAGTCCGAGTCCTGGTCCCTGGCTATTCTAGGGATAATCAGCTTGCACTTGCTATGAAGACGGTTGCTAAGAAGAGTTCCTGTGCACTGGTGCCAGTTTCTTCTCAAGCGAGGCCGGTGACAATCTCTTTGCTCGCCGGAGAATTCACTATTGATGTTGTTATCACCTCTCGCTTGATTGCTATTCAGTTCACTGGCCCAGAAGAGTTTTCCACCCGGATGGTGCTAACCCACACGGCCGCCAAAAGTTTAATGAATTCAGCATGCAAGGGGCAATTGGCCGTGCCTTCGAGATTGACCAGGGGCATTCTGCGTCTTATGTCTCATCTTCCTTGACTTATTGGTGAGGCGGCCATGTCAACGCCGCGCATCACCCTCCCTCAGTACCGTCCAGCGCCTCTAGCAAGGGAGTTATGCTTCATGCCCAACTGCCGAGTGAAGATGCCAAAGCTCCATGTTCTAATGCCGAATGACAAAACTCCACTGCTTCCTGATGTTCATCACAAGGAGTTGACTATTCTGGAATGTCTTTCCATGGTTGGCACCGCACAGCTAGGGGCAACCGTCCCAATGAAGTTGCATATTCATGACCGGGCTAGGCCGTCTGCCAGGTGGGCCCGTTATTTAAGAAAACATTGCAAGACAAGAAGCCCGAAGGCCCGAGTCCGCGCCAGGTGGAGATGTTTCAAGAAGATTTCTGCTAAGAAGAGGCGGTGGCATAAGTTCAAGGGCCGTCAGTTGTGCATTCGGGGGTCCACTTCCTCCTCTCCTTCTTCCGTCCATTCATCTTTTCTTTTGCTCAGTTCTTATCCGTGGGTGGTGTACCTTCCACCACCTGACTATATTTCTACCATCTTCTCCTATCCTCACCATTCTAGGCCTCGGCCTATGTCCTCCTCTTCCCCTGATCTAGGGGCATCTTCTAGTTTTTCTCCCCGAGTACGTCCGGATTCTGCTTCTCATCCTTTCCCCCCGACCGTGTTGGGGATTCCTTGTGCTCGTTCCCCGACCTCATCGGGTGTTTTTTCTGATCCTTCCCCGACTTTGTCGGGTGGTTTCCATTTCTTTTCCCCGACCTTGTCGGGTGTTCATGCATCTTCTTCCCCGCCCCTGGTGGGTGATCGCTATTCCTCTTCTCCGACCACGTCGGATGATCATTCTTCTTCTTCCTTATCTTCACCGTTATCCTTTCGTCATCTTTCTGTTCTTTCCTCCTCACCCTTTCAGGGTTCTTACCCTTTTTCTTACTGCTTTCGAGGCTTTAGTCCGCCTTGATCTCAGTTAATCTCTGTTCATTCTATATTCGGTTCCTTGTTATCAGGGCCTCTGTGCCTTAACGAGGGAGTTCTATCCCTCGTCTCTCTTCCTTTTTATCCTTTTTTGTCCAGTTTAATGTCTGTCGCTCCTCTATGTCGAGGAATCCAATCCTTTGCTCTCCTTTCATCCTTTATCCTGACAAACAAGGAAAATAAAGTTCGTGCTCCTCAAAGCTCGATGATCGAAATCGCTTCAGGAGGCCGGTTTCCACGCCATCGATTTGCAAAGGTATCTTTGATTTTGTGCCGGAACATATTATCATTGCTATTACTCTGTTATTTCTGCATGTGCTTATAATGTTGGTTCCTTAAAAGATGGTTGAGTGGCCTTGGGCTTTAGTTAGTTTGTTTAGTCAAATAAGAAGTTCGCTTCTGCAGCATCTTAGGCTGGTGATAACTCCGTGCTGGGAGTCTAGTTCTTTCCCCCGATTGTTGAGGGTGACCTTTGAATATGGGTTTTCACACACTACACGGCGAGCCATAGCCGATTCTTTTGAGCAACATTGTTGCTACTTTGGCCATACTTTGGGTATGCACGAAGGCCTTTTCTCTTCTCTGTTCGGCCGAGTGCAGGGGCAAGAGATTGATGGATGAGATGACCGACCTAGGTGCTCCCTAATACGAGAGAGGTCTCAAATAGGGGCAGTCTTGACCCTCAAAAGAAGTAAGCTTTCATGCTATATCTAGCCAATAAGGGCTATCAAAATGAGAACAGAATAAAACGTAAAATTATCAATCAAAGGCATGGCAAGAGTGGCAGTATAGTTCCCCGCGGGACGTCATGAGCCCGGTCGTATGCGTGCCTAATAAATATGGGTCTAAAAATCAAAGACACAAAGCCCCGGCGCAACAAACTATCTCTTTGAGGGGTAGTACCATGGAAGGAATTCAAGCCCTGATATTTCCCATCCTGCACGAAGTTTGTCTCCAATTTTTCTTCTGTTTCTCCCTCTTAGGCTGGGTTGTATCCCGAGTATGGCCTTAGTAGGGGTACCGTTCTTTAGAAGTAGTTGGTTGTGGCAAGCCACCCTCACATGCACGCCCTACTCAAGGGAAGTCTTTAATGAAAGGGGTGGGAACGACGATGCATGGCCAGTAGTTTGAGCCCGTCTTTGGGTGCTGCAGATTGCTATTTTCAAAAATAAAAAAAATCAGATATTGTCAAAATTTTAAAAATCAAATATTTTCAAAGCCCTAAAAAAATATCAAATATTTTCAAAAAAATCCAAAAAATCAAGAAAATTGAAAAATAAAAAAAATATATTTGTCTTTTGTTCCTTTCTATCTATTTGTTTGAAGGACAGATACGTAATCCGTTTGCTAAGTGTGCAGGTTGCAGGTACTCAAACTTTCCTTGCTCCATATTTTGTTCTATCTGTCTCCTGTCCACATCTTCTGATCTGTTCTCTTCTTCGATCCACTCTCTCGATCTATTCTGAAGCTTGTGTCCTTCTCAACTTTTGTTTGCAATGATTATATCTATATGAGAGGGTTTTACCTCACGATTATGAACCTGGTGGTTCTGCTTCGTCTGATCTTGGGTTTTGATTGAAGGACGTATTTTATTCATGTCTTTTGTCCCGCCGTGTCCTTGTCTCGTGTCTATGTCCCACCGTGCCGTCCCACACATTTCGTTTTGTCCCTCACCACAAGTTGTTAGTTGTCTTGCATATGTTGTTAGTCGTCCCTCTATGTTCCCTGTGTTGTCTCAACCCATGTGATCATCCGTCATGTTCTTGTCCCAACCGTGTGTTGTCCCGCCGCATTGTTGTCTTGTCGCACCGTGTTCATGCATGCATGTTGTCTGTTTATGCCCTTGCATATGTGCTCGTTTGCCTTTGTTGATCGTCATGTTATGTCGTATTATTTGTCATTCAGTTAATCATTGTGTTATCTTTGTTATGCTTATCATATTTGTCTTATACATGAAAATTCATAAAAATCTGAAATGAAAATAAAAAATATGCCGTTTCACCTGCACAGGTAAGTCAGGTATGGCTTTCTGTCCCTGCATCCCTTATTGCATTACTATATGGTACTATGCTATATTATCTCGAGAACCAGTTGGTTATCTACGTGTTCCAGGATCTGATGTTCCCCTTTAACAAAAATAATGATGATCCAGGTTCACGTGTTTAATCTCCGGACAGGCCGTTGGGTTGGGATGTCCTGGGGAGGATGGTTCTATCCTGCACGCCGTGGTTACGGATAGTGTCTTGACTATGATTCTCCCAGCTTAGCAATATTATTCTCGAGTATTTTATATGTTAATCTTTCTTCACATTTATTTTAATGATTTCTTTTATTTTAGCCCAGCATGCATCATGCGCATCTTTTGAGCATTCATGACCCATGGTTTGCCTGCGAAGTGTCCCACCAGTGGTGGTTAGCTGTGTGTTCAGTGTTTGAGTAAGAGGAACAATTCCACTCTGAGTTGGAAGGTTCACTCTGGTCGATTCGCTTGGTTTGGTTGATTAAGAGGTCTCCGTCTGGAGTTTTAGTCCGCTTCTTTATTTTTTTGCTGCTTATTCCAGTCTCATCATTGGTTCGCGGGATTGTGTCCCCCATGAGGTTGATCGTGTGTTTCTATTTATTTAGTTTAGTTCCTCCAGATTTGTGTCGCTTTTAGTCTAATCATTCCTTGTGTTCGGTTCAGAGTTTTCCGGAAAATTCCTATCGCTTGTTGGTAAAAACGGGTGTCGTTTTACCTTAACGCCCACTTTTCAATCCGCTCCGCTTCATCTCCATGTTCCATTTCGCTTCCGCTTCACCTCCGCTCGCTCTCCTGCAAAGAGGACGTTAAGGAGGGGCATCTGTTGACACCCATTTTTTACCGATAAGTTGAGTCATTTCTCTTACTCCCATTTGTTGATGCCTCGAGTTGTCCATCACTCGCTGGGCTATTTTCAGGCAACATCTTTGGGCTTATTTTATGGGTAGCCTCCCTCCCTGGCTAGGTCCAAGTTGATTCCGGGCTTAATGGGCCTTGGTTTTGGTTGATTGAGCTTTTCTATGAATTTTAAGCGTCCATGTACATGTGCGGTCAACCTCCAGTCGTTCAACCATCTATGCGGTTGATACTGGGCCGTTCATATATTTATGGGATATTTAGCTAATTTTCTGAATTTTCACCGACAAGCATATATACGGCCTAGACATAGCCGCATAAGATGATTGCGCGGTACCTACTAAGCCCTCTATCTCCCAGAGTCCTACCTTCGGGTGATTGTTCAGATAATTATCTATTTATCTTATTTATCTTGATTTATCACCGACAAGGCATGGACAGTTTTCTCTTGGCCGCGCTTGTAGATGAAAGGTCTATGATTAGCCGTTCATCTTATGAGAGTCCAACGGCGATAATTTCGATCAGTTCGATGGGTATTCGGATAATATTATCTATTTATTGAATTTCCACCGACAGGGTTGGATGGCCTAGGAGATGGCCGCTCAACACGTTGGGTGATCTATCGTGAGACCGTTCATCCTCTCAATTCCTGAGAATTTCAAGGGTTTTTTCTCTCTATCCGTGGTTTTATCCCAATCTTTCTCCCATCATTTTCTACGCGGATATTGAGTCATTTTGAGTGCCATTTCTTCTGGATGAGAGATAATTCGATTATCTATGACTTTCCTTTGATTATCTCGACCTGAAAATGCCTAAAAACCCTAATTTCGGGGCTGGCTTCCTAGGCTCTATAAATAGACCCTAGAGGCTACCTTTGAAAGGGGGGAGATTTTTGGTCAACGGCGAAGCCCTGCCGAATCTTTGAGCGACCTAGCACTAGGGAGGGAGGCCTTCTACGTCCCTACAGGCCTCCGATCCAGGGAGTAGTCTTTGTTTTGAGTCTTTTTGTATTTGATAGTCCCGTCTCCTCTAGTTGCATGCTCGTTTTCTTCACACCCATTCTCCACGTTTTTGTCATTCCCATGCATCATTCACACACCCTCCTATGTTTTTGACGCCCCTAGGGGTTTAAAACCCCCAGGTATCCCCCACTTCATTTAGTTATGTTTATTTCCTTCCGTTTGAGCATTTGCTGCATTCTATAGTTCTAATTTAGGTTTCTTTTTGTATTCTACACTCTGTTTCACAGGTCAGCAACACACTAACACGAGGCCCATCCTTTCTGGCCGGCCGGAAAGGGTGGAGGTTAGACCTTTGCATCTTAGGGCGTGGTGGCATTTGGCGGTTCTGGACTGTCCGTTCTAGGGGAAGTGCGGCCAATATTACACCGTTCATCTCCTTCCCGCGGCCGATCCTGAACCGTTCATCATCCCTCGTTCTTCATCCCGCGTTCCACCCCAGCACTGACGAGCGGTCTGTCGAGCGGCCGCGCTATTCTTAAGGCGGTTCTTCATGGGCCGCTCATCCCCTGCAGTGCTGGTTAAAGGCGAGTACCTCCCCTCTTTCCAAGGTACGGGGTGTCCATCACGTTTGGCACCTTGGTGGCGATCACACAGCCCTTCTGTCCCCATTCTATTTTCCATTTATTTCTCACATCGTTTTAGTAGAAGGGATAGGAAGGACTTTGGAGTCCGGGTAAAGAAATGAAGAGTAAGTAAAAACATGTCAACACCCTCCTGATCATCTCTCTCATCTCTCCTCGGACGGGTATCTCTAGGAGGCCTCATGGAGCTTTGCGAGGCAACACTCCTCTCACCTCGTAACTCCCACTCAGCTTCGGCGGCGCAGCACTCCTCTGCTGAGGAGACTATGAGGCTGCCAATAAAGAAGGAGCCAGACTGACGTGCACGCGCTGCGCTCTCTTGCCCCCTCTAATAGCGCTCCTCACTCTCCTTCAGCCTCTGCTCCGCAACGCTAAGGCCTAACCAGAGCTCCATTACTTGGGCCTCTAGAGCCCTCCTCTCCTCCATCACTTGAGCCTCTAGATCCCTCCTTTCCTCCCTATCCCTCTGCCTTTCTGCTCCCCTCTCCTCTCTCTCCCTATCTACCTCTCTCCTCACCACCTGGAGGGAGATCCTCAGCTCCAGGATGTCTCGGGGTAGCTCCTCAGCGTCACGGCCTCGTAGCTCCTCCTACAACCCTGCCACTCGGACGTCACGCTCCTCCTCTGCTAGGGCCGCGCCAACTAGCGCGTCGCGGATCTCCGCCACCTGTCAGGCCCACCATCCTCACGAAGTCAATAGAAAGCAACACATGATCAAAATCCAAACCAAGCAAATACTCACCCGAGCCACGAGCTCGTGCTCTGCCTCCTCGGTGCGTGCCACTGCGTCGGCAAGCTGCTCATGGAGAGAAGTAACCTCCGGAGGCAGAACATGGGAGCTAGAAGAGGCTCCCCCAGTCGCCCCTGATGGGCTCTGCTGGGCACGCTGGAAGAAAGATACAATGACGGTGAGTGACTAAACATCAGGAATCCAGGTTTGAAAAAAAATAAAACATTGCATAAACTCACCAAGGTGTCTAGTGCCTCACGGGTGGTGGCTAGCTGTTGCCTGGCATCCGCCAGGTGAGCCCGTAGGTCGGCTATGATGGCGTCGCAGGCATCCTACATTTGTAAACATGTAGGTTAGTGTCACATGCATATGCACACATTCATAAAAAAATGAATGCTCATTTCATACTTACCCCCAGTGGTCTCCCAAGCTAGAGATGAGCCGCGTAAGTCTCCCTGTAGCGCTATAGGTAGTCTGCGCTATCCTGCACACGCGACACCACGGGGACTCTGCCCTACCGCCAGTCCTGGAACTGTGCAGGGAAGTGCTCATGCCATTCGACGTGCTTCGCCTTCCCCCGGGTATTCCGCTCGACGTGGCTGGGTACGTCCACCTCCACCCACTCTTGGGCCTGCCCCAGGGTCCACATTACCAACCTGAGCCGAAGCGGCTCAATCTTGTTCAGGCAATGGACCCAAAGGTCCTGCCCGAAATGAGTTCGACCCACCTCAACCCAAGTCTGGTCAGCATCCGCCATGCCCAAATGGGGCCTCCAGACCACCTGCATTGTCATACATGCATCATGTCAATTATTACATTCATAAATAAAATATATACAAAAAATATATATATACTAAAAAAAAGAGTCATACCATGGCCTCTGGGTACTCCCTCAACTCACTTCTCAGTGACGTCATGTAGCAACCCTGGTAAATTTAAGGATTTGAAAGTCTAAATAAAAAAAAAACCAATAGATAAACGAGGCCCAGACCTTGTACATAAACCTATTATGTCCTTATAAGTCTTACAAGAAGAACTCGTGAACCCTACTCTAGTATTATAATAAGTTTAAGAATAACATGTTATTTTATGGAAGCATCCAATACACAACATAATTTTTATTGAATTAAGGATCATAAATCTTGAAGAAAATGTCAATTTATATTTTATTACTATTTTATAAAATTTATTATCCCACATTTACTATATTATAATCTTAATAGAAGGAAGAAGGATATATACATAAGATTTAATTACACTAAAGATATATAAAGGATAAAAGATTGGACATATATGTAATTTAAGTTCTTTCAAGGACATTGAGAAAAAGCCAAAAATAGAATAACGCCCGTCTAGTGGGCGTGATTCACATAATAAACGACGTACATTATGTCGTTATTTAAAGTACAAATGACATAAACATGACATATAGCTAAGGTTTAAAGGATATAAACACAATTTTAATTCTTCAAAGAAATGTAAAATTGAATTGACGCCTTGCTACGTGGGCATTTCTTTGAAAATCAACGACTTGAAACAAGTCGTTATTTTATTGATTAAATAGTAATAGTGAATAGTGCCACTTTTTATATTAAGAGAATTTAATAAAACTAATTATATAGAAAAATAGAGAAAAATGGAAAATGTATACTCATAAAATTTCATGTCGATGTCCCATTAAATGAAAAAGATAAAAATCCCCAAAGATTGTTACTCTTTATAAACACGCCCTATATGAAGTCACGATTTAAATAAGTAACGCCTTAACATGAGGCGTTAATTAAAAAAGTGACGCCTATACCAAAGGGCGTCAAATTTCAAAACGACCCAACCTAAGTCGTGTATTTACATTTCGCCATAATTAGGAAGTGTTCTGTTTGGGAAAGAATTGCAATGGAAAACCGCGATGCTAATAGGATTAATATTAGGTGTGTTTCCCCAATCGAACTCTAACTTTCTTAGGTCTCTAAAAATCCTAATTGAACTACAATAGGGTTATTTTATAGAAATCCCAAAACCCGATCGAACTCTGGACATAAGGGTCCTTTCTCCCTATAAATACCACCCTTCTCCTTTAAGCATCGGTTAGTAAATTTTCTCCGGGGTTCATCCCAGTGCTGCTGTGGTGGCTGTGGAAATCTTCTTCCCCTACTGTGCGAGAAGGAGCTTGGCTCCTCACTCTTCTTCTTCTGCCGTGGCCGTGACGAGAAGAAGCTGCTGCTTCTTAACTACTGCTTCTTCTATCAAGGGTGTGGCTGCTGCAGTTATCAAAAGAATACATATATTTATCTTATTAGTTGCTGTGGGGAGATATGCATGTAACAAGAGTATCGTTCGGTCTCCTTATTCTTCTTGTTCTCCTACCTGCGTCCGGGGAAAAACTCTGTTGAAAAATAGAGTACCGTTATTCGTCCTCCATCAACCAACCAGGTAGGTCTTCTCTCTGATAGCTAAACTCCTTAACAAAGATAATTCATACTCCTATGATCATAACAGCATGCTTATATTTCACGTTTGCGTTCATAGTCTCAAATTTTGATAGATGTTTTGAATGTCTCAAGTTAAACTCTTTAATAAATAGAATCTTAGGGGAGTTCTCTGCATATTCCATGATTCTCGGGATATTTCTGTAGGTGATTTCCCGTGCTTGGCATGTCCATGTTTTATAGTTTTATATTGTTCTGCATTACGTAAAAGATTAACTCATGATTTAAATTTTTATAAGCATGAATCCTTATACCTAAAAGTTCAGAATAAATATATTTTTGGGATCCCCATATCATTATATAATTAACTAGTTGAATAATTTAATAAAATTTTATAATAAGTTTTATAGAGTTATTCGACTAAGCATGAGCACGTTAGTTATGATTTTTACTTTGACAAATTTATTTGTGGGCGTCAAGGACATCCTTTGGCCATGAAAATTTACTGGCATACTATTGGGGTAGAGACGGAGGTACTGAAAGTGGTTGCACCGTTTTTCGTGTCCCCTATTGTAAGATCCCCCGTCTCTCGTCGGAAATTTTTTTTGAACACATGGTCATGTAGAGTTTTTCGAGCCGGTCGTTTCGGTATATTATAAGCCAGATTTTGACATCGTTTAGCATAGAAACCGAGGACTTGAAAAATCGACTTTTTTTGAAATAACGACCTATATACGGTCGTTACTTTAAAAAGAGACGCCCATGTTACTGGGCGTCACTTTTACATATAATATATATATATATATATATATCCTATACGTGTATCTTTGAAAATTCATATTAATTAGAATATGTAACAGAAATTATGAAAAATATATATTTGGAATCCTGGTATTTTCCTCCTAATTATCATATATTCTTTTTCTTTAAATTATTTTAAATAAATCAAGGTACCTTTAAATGAAGGTTTTTGAATTTATTCAATTAAATAGATATAAATGTAAATTCTTGTTAAATAAATTGAGGTAAAAATCATGAAAATTAATGTTCCCAAAGGGGATGCTAATTAATAAATGACAACACCCACGGGCGTTAATTAATAGAAGTTTCTTTAATTGTAGTTAATTATAGAATAGGATGGACATGAATTCTATACATTTTCTCGCCGCTTTCGTTTTTGACCCATACCTTGGGTCTTTTAGCGCTCTCATCTCACGTCCGTTGATGGAGTCCCTGTAACATGATTGGTTTATGTATACACCTCAACTCTTGGTGACATACGAGCCCTCCGTTGGACATTCCGTTCCTTCGGACTGACAAGTTAGTCATTGGGACCTCCGTAAGTCTCCGCTAGCCTTGGATTCCCTCAAGGCAGTCGAGCTGGTTGTACCTTAAAAACCCTGGATCTGATCCGTGTTACTTTAGTTTTCCTGTTAGTCTTGACACTATACTCCTTGGAATCTTCTTGTCATCAATTCGAGAACATAACCCTTTGACTCTGTATTTGGCCATATCTGATTCTGAAATAATAAAGGGCTCTGGGTCCGCGACTTTTCAGTGCCAGGAAGGACGGAAGTCCAATTCTGTAAACCATGGTAAAATTCTGGATGTGGCATTGCACCAACGTCTGTATATCTGTTCTGATCTGTTATCTGTTTAATCTGTTATTTTGGAAATTTTGATATTCTATTATTCTGATATTCTGTTATTTGTTATTCTGTTATTCTATTAATTTAGTTATTCTGCTTGAATGTTTAATTCTGCTTATATTTATTGAAAACTCTGTTATATTCTGGCAAATTCTGAAGTTATGTTCATCAGCGCATTTATCCTTGTTATCTTCTGATAGCTTGTCCTTGACTCTGCATGGGAATTCATCCCTATATCTCTAGATCTCGTACCTGCCATTGACTTTGATATTCCTCTATTCTAGTAGCTTGAGTTCCATGCATTGCATCATCATGAACATGTTAATTGGCTAATCACTTATATTCTGCTTGATGAGAGATGTAAATCCTACTGAGCGTTTCGCTCACCTGCCTATCTTTAACATTTTTCAGGTATTGACATTGAGGACGTTCCATCAGATGGGGAAGGGCAAGAGTGTTGAGCGTTATTGAAGAACCGTGTCGGTGTCTTTTATCTTTCTTTGAGTCTCGTCCTGTTATTTGAGTCCTTTCTCTTTATTAGAATGTAATAGTGAGTCCTTCCTACACTTATGTAAGTTGAGTCAAGAGATGTAATTTGAATATTGGTTATCAAATAAAGATTATTTGGCCCACATTTGTCCAATTTAATTTTTTTATGTCTAATGTATGCTCTGATCATTCATGACTGTAATACTGCCACGTTCCGAACGACACGTTCCGCTGCTATCGGTTTGGGGCGTGACAGTTTGTGGTATCATAGCCTAGGCTTTCGAAGTCCTAGGTCATTAAGTCTAAGTCCTAGATCGAGTTCCCTTGACAGTCATCTTAGAAGTACAGTACTCGGTGAGATGGGGTAGAACCTTGGGTTAAGAGCTTAAAAAAAATGGAAGTTAGAATACTAATAAGATTGACTTATGAAAATTGCTTGGTAAAATTTCACAAGAAATATTTGATAACCTTACATAAGATTGTTTATGTCTTGTAGAACTAGATAGATAGCAATGGCTGCCGAACGTGCTCAGTGGCGTGCCATGCAACGCACTCTCCAAGGCATGACCCAGGCTCTTCAACGAGTAGCCGATGGTGGAGCCAATTGTGGAGCCGGAGATTTGCATCGTGAATTCTGGAGTTTAAATCCTCCTAGGTTTAGTGGAACTTCTGATCCCGATTTAGCTGAAGATTGGACTAAAGAGATGGAGAGGATCTTTCGGGTCATGGAGTGTTCGGACCGGGATAAGGTATTATTGGCAACATTTCAACTAGAGAAAGACGCAAGGGCTTGGTGGGAGTCAGTAGAAGCCACCTTAACAGACGACGAGGTTACATGGGAGGAATTCTTAGAACATTTTAACGAAAAATATTTCTCGGAGAGAATTCGGGAGAAAAAGGCAGGAGAGTTCGCTTCACTCAAACAGAGAAGCATGACCGTGGCCGAGTACGAGGCTCAATTCTCGCGGCTGTCTAGATATGCACCTCACTTAATATCAACGGGGAAAATGAAAGCTAGAAGATTCGTGAATGGGTTAAGACTACAATATATACCCCAGTTAGCACCAATGAATATTCAATCTTATGCCGAGATGGTTAAGAGAGCTCAGCTATTAGAAGATGCCATGGAATTATCTTTCAAGGTCAAGGCTAGAATGGAAAAGAAAAAGGTAGATAATGGCAACAAAAGGCCCAATAATGAGAATAGAGTTCCGAATGGCAAGAAGCCTAAAGGAGAGAAGTGCAAACATTGTGGTAACGAAGGCCATCCATCCGAGAAGTGCCGTTGGAAGAGTGGAGCATGTTTTCGATGTGGGAGCAAAGAACATAGGGTATCTAATTGCCCTCTTCCAAAAGACCAACCTCAGCAGGAAAAAGACGGTAATAAGGAACGTCATCAAGGGCGACTTCAAGCAATAAGAGTCACACCTGCTGGCCAAGGAATGGATGGAGGTATTTCTCTTTAACTTGAGCTTTAATCCCTTAGTTCAATTTGCTAGACATGATTGTTGAATTGAGGAATATGGATTAGATGAACAAATGATGTGCATAGGAAATTGAATTTGGGGACCAAATTCTTTTAAGTGGGGGAGGATGTAGCAACCCTGGTAAATTTAAGGATTTGAAAGTCTAAATAAAAAAAAAACCAATAGATAAACGAGGCCCAGACCTTGTACATAAACCTATTACGTCCTTATAAGTCTTACAAGAAGAACTTGTGAACCCTACTCTAGTATTATAATAAGTTTAAGAATAACATGTTATTTTATGGAATCATCCAATACACAACATAATTTTTATTGAATTAAGGATCATTAAATCTTGAAGAAAATGTCAATTTATATTTTATTACTATTTTATAAAATTTATTATCCCACATTTACTATATTATAATCTTAATAGAAGGAAGAAGGATATATACATAAGATTTAATTACACTAAAGATATATAAAGGATAAAAGACTGGACATATATGTAATTTAAGTTCTTTCAAGGACATTGAGAAAAGGCCAAAAATAGAATAACGCCCGTCTAGTGGGCGTGATTCACATAATAAACGACGTACATTATGTCGTTATTTAAAGTACAAATGACATAAACATGACATATAGCTAAGGTTTAAAGGATATAAACACAATTTTAATTCTTCAAAGAAATGCAAAATTGAATTGACGCCTTGCTACGTGGGTATTTCTTTGAAAATCAACTACTTGAAACAAGTCGTTATTTTATTGGTTAAATAGTAATAGTGAATAGTGCCACTTTTTATATTAAGAGAATTTAATAAAACTAATTATATAGAAAAATAGAGAAAAATGGAAAATGTATACCCATAAAATTTCATGTCGATGTCCCATTAAATGAAAAAGATAAAAATCCCCAAAGATTGTTACTCTTTATAAACACGCCCTATATGAAGTCAAAGTCACGATTTAAATAAGTAACGCCTTAACATGAGGCGTTAATTAAAAAAGTGACGCCTATACCAAAGGGCGTCAAATTTCAAAACGACCCAACCTAAGTCGTGTATTTACATTTCGCCATAATTAGGAAGTGTTCTGTTTGGGAAAGAATTGCAATGGAAAACCGCGATGCTAATAGGATTAATATTAGGTGTGTTTCCCCAATCGAACTCTAACTTTCTTAGGTCTCTAAAAATCCTAATTGAACTACAATAGGGTTATTTTATAGAAATCCCAAAACCCGATCGAACTCTGGACATAAGGGTCCTTTCTCCCTATAAATACCACCCTTCTCCTTTAAGCATCGGTTAGTAAATTTTCTCCGGGGTTCATCCCAGTGATGCTGTGGTGGCTGTGGAAATCTTCTTCCCCTACTGTGCGAGAAGGAGCTTGGCTCCTCACTCTTCTTCTCTTTCTTCTTCTTCTGTCGTGGCCGTGACGAGAAGAAGCTGCTGCTTCTTAACTACTGCTTCTTCTATCAAGGGTGTGGCTGCTGCAGTTATCAAAAGAATACATATATTTATCTTATTAGTTGCTGTGGGGAGATATTCATGTAACAAGAGTATCGTTCGGTCTCCTTATTCTTCTTGTTCTCCTACCTGCGTCCGGGGTAAAACTCTGTTGAAAAATAGAGTACCGTTATTCGTCCTCCATCAACCAACCAGGTAGGTCTTCTCTCTGATAGCTAAACTCCTTAACAAAGATAATTCATACTCCTATGATCATAACAGCATGCTTATATTTCACGTTTGCGTTCATAGTCTCAAATTTTGATAGATGTTCTCAATGTCTCAAGTTAAACTCTTTAATAAATAGAATCTTAGGGGAGTTCTCTGCATATTCCATGATTCTCGGGATATTTCTATAGGTGATTTCCCGTGCTTGGCATGTCCATGTTTTATAGTTTTATATTGTTCTGCATTACATAAAAGATTAACTCATGATTTAAATTTTTATAAGCATGAATCCTTATACCTAAAAGTTCAGAATAAATATATTTTTGGGATCCCCATATCATTATATAATTAACTAGTTGAATAATTTAATAAAATTTTATAATAAGTTTTATAGAGTTATTCGACTAAGCATGAGCACGTTAGTTATGATTTTTACTTTGACAAATTTATTTGTGGGCGTCAAGGACATCCTTTGGCCATGAAAATTTACTGGCATACTATTGGGGTAGAGACGGAGGTACTGAAAGTGGTTGTACCGTTTTTCGTGCCCCCTATTGTAAGATCCCCCGTCTCTTGTCGGAAAATTTTTTTGAACACATGGTCATGTAGAATTTTTCGAGCCGGTCGTTTCGGTATATTATAAGTCAGATTTTGACATCGTTTAGCATAGAAACCGAGGACTTGAAAAATCGACTTTTTTTGAAATAACGACCTATATACGGCCGTTACTTTAAAAAGAGACGCCCATGTTACTGGGCGTCACTTTTACATATAATATATATATATATCCTATACGTGTATCTTTGAAATCTCATATTAATTAGAATATGTAACAGAAAATTATGAAAAATATATATTTGGAATCCTGGTATTTTCCTCCTAATTATCATATATTCTTTTTCTTTAAATTATTTTAAATAAATCAAGGTACCTTTAAATGAAGGTTTTTGAATTTATTCAATTAAATAGATATAAATGTAAATTCTTGTTAAATAAATTGAGGTAAAAATCATGAAAATTAATGTTCCCAAAGGGGATGCTAATTAATAAATGACAACACCCACGGGCGTTAATTAATAGAAGTTTCTTTAATTATAGTTAATTATAGAATAGGATGGACATGAATTCTATACATTTTCTCGCCGCTTTCGTTTTTGACTCATACCTTGGGTCTTTTAGCGCTCTCATCTCACGTCCGTTGATGGAGTCCCTGTAACATGATTGGTTTATGCATACACCTCAACTCTTGGTGACATACGAGCCCTCCATTGGACATTCCGTTCCTTCGGACTGACAAGTTAGTCATTGGGACCTCCGTAAGTCTCCGCTAGCCTTGGATTCCCTCAAGGCAGTCGAGCTGGTTGTACCTTAAAAACCCTGGATCTGATCCATGTTACTTTAGTTTTCCTGTTAGTCTTGACACTATACTCCTTGGAATCTTCTTATCATCAATTCGAGAACATAACCCTTTGACTCTGTATTTGGCCATATCTGATTCTGAAATAATAAAGGGGTCTGGGTCCGCGACTTTTCAGTGCCAGGAAGGACGGAAGTCCAATTCTGTAAACCATGGTAAAATTCTGGGTGTGGCATTGCACCAACGTCTGTATATCTGTTCTGATATGTTATCTGCTTAATCTATTATTTTGGAAATTTTGATATTCTATTATTCTGATATTCTGTTATTTGTTATTCTGTTATTCTATTAATTTAGTTATTCTGCTTGAATGTTTAATTCTGCTTATATTTATTGAAAACTCTGTTATATTCTGGCCAATTCTGAAGTTATGTTCATCAGCGCATTTATCCTTGTTATCACAAAGAAGCCAACAAGAACACCACATCAGTAAAAAGAAGCCAACAATAACAACAGCAATAACACACAACGTATGGGCAAAAAAAATGTGTCACCCATGGGTGACATTTTTAGAATATGTGCCCGCCATAATGGACGTGTAAAATCTTAATAAAAAATAATACAACAAATAATAATTAAAATGTAAATGCGTGACTTATGGCGACGCGTTAAAGAATACCCATCACTGTGAGTGGACGCGTATATTGAATAAAAATAAAATTTAAAAAACAAAAAAATATGGACGCGTCACCTGTGGTGGTGTGGACGCACTTTTCGAGACTGGTTGGGACGTATGGGCGTGCAATTTTGCACATCCACAGGTGGGCGCGTTCATAACCAGTCCGCCGCACTCGACGCGGGCCTCTCCCTCTCGCCACATCTTACAAAACATCAAAAGAATGCAGAAAAGAGAAAGTTTAGAAGGCCTACCGCATCATGGCCGGCCTCCTCCTCGCCGCCGGGTCCCTTGGGGCCTTCTATGGCCAAGGGGAGCTCCTCCTCTTCCATGGCGGCTTCTATCTCCTCTTCCGCGTCCGCTCTTTGATGGGGAGGCGGTCACCTCCTCTTTCCACCACTGCTATCATTGGGACCGGCACACTCCATCGGAATGAAATGGGGTTGGGGAAGATGAAGAAAACAGAAGATGAAGAAGGAGAGAAAACGGAGAACGGAGAAGAATGTGGGAGGAAGAAGAAGGGCTCGGCGGCCACGGCTTTGAATTCGAACAAAATCCGCGTCTCGGCGCGAAGACGCGCCCAAAAAAAATGAAAAAATTAATACGTGTCTCTGAGAGGAGACTATCATAAAAGAAAAAGAAAAAGAAAGAAAAAATATTCACGTGTCTTAATAGAGAGACGCGTTCACTGAAAAAGTTCAAAATATATAAATAAATAAATAAAACTAGGATGCGTCTGTTTCGTGAGATGCGTTGTAAAAAAACACAAAACAAAAGAAAAACAAAAATTAAAACAACAAAAAAGGAAACTTGTGTGCTTCTTCTACTAGAGTTGTTTTTGTTAAAAAAAAGGACCATGGCAGGTCGCTATCTTTCACTTCGAAGTGATGTCTTTTCTTGTGTTGTGTTTTCTCCTGCCATTGCGAATCATTGTTGGTGTGTTGATACCCTGTACAGTTGAATGCAATTTTGTTTTTATGAAATATTATGTCCTTCCTGAACTAACTATTGGAACCTTGATTTTGATGACATCACAATATGAATCATGATGTGACTGAATTGCATAGAGCCATTCATGTTGATCAAGTCATTTCATATTCTAAGTGTCATAAAAATAATTTCGATGCACATTCATGCTTTAATCATATAAGGTTGATATACATTCATGTTTTAGTCATGTAAGGTCGATGCACATTCATATACAAGTTAGATAAAGGTAGATGCATACTCACGTTGTAGCTAATAAGGTCGATGCATGATAATGGTTGAAGTGCACAAGGTCGATGCACTTTCTAGTCTGAAGCACGTCAGGTCGATGCATCTTTGTACTAAGTTGAAAATAAGGTCGATGCATGTTTGTGCCTTCAGTCGATGCATATACTCGCATGCAGTCACACAGGTCGATGCATGTATACACATGTAGTTACATAGGTCGGTGCATGTTTACGCCACCAGTGTATCAGGTCGGTGCACTAGTGACTTTGCGCTCAACAAGGTCGATGCACATTTCACTTTGTGCTCAGCAAGGTCGATGCACATTACACCTTGTGTAATGCAAGGTCGATGCACATCCTTACATTCATTCTAGAAGGCCGATGCTCATGTAAGTATTATGCACATCAGGTCGATGCATGTATTGCAACTTGTTCTACAAGGTCGATGCACATTCTACAACTTACTTTATAAGGTTGATGCATAGTCTGAGGTCTGTGCAAATGCATAGTCTGAGGTCTCTGCACATGCATAGTATAGGTCGATGCACATTCTACAACTTGCTTTATAAGGTTGATGCACAGTCTGAGATCTGTGCACATGCATAGTCTGAGGTCTGTGCACATGCATAGTATAGGTCGATGCACATATAGAATCCAGGTCATCAAGTCTATGCATTGGGGCATATACTTTAATTAATCTGCATTATCATAGAGTCCTTGATCTGAGCATTTGATTTCTCTAAAACTGATTAAGTGTGTAGTTTCCTAAACAAATATGATGAAGAGGTATTTGATGAAATGTCTTATATCTTATTGACAGGAACTAAATCAATCACTTAAAAGGCAGAGTGCAGCAAAGATTCAAGTTATTACGTGATCCCATAATTGTGTAATCAGGCACGTGATCCAACACTCCAAGGCTCCCAGCTTTTCATGAACGATCAGACACGTGGATTCACCTAGTCTTCAAGATCTGACACGTGGATCAATTCAAGCTATTTTTCTGAAAAGCTATTGGTGGGAATTTTTTCTCCAGGCACCGGACTGAAATAGTGGGGAGCACTTAATCCTGTTCGATCGTATAAAAGGTAAAAAACTCTCATCTGAACATAAGAACAAGAAGTAGAAAATAGAGAAGAGAAGAACCAGATAACTAGACAGAGGTTGATTGAAGAAAGAAGAAGATATACAGAGAGAGAAGAGAATAGAAGAAAAAGGCAATCAAAGGAGAAGAGAGAATTGAGACCAGAATAGTAGAGTGCTGGAGAGTGAGTTGCAGAAAAGAGAAGAAAAGCCAGAACAGAGTAGCGGAGAAGAGGAGAAGAAGTGAGAGAAAAGCTCATTGCTGAAGTTACGATTCCAAGATCAGATCTAGAATCGTTTTCTCATTTGAGCTATATTGGTTTTCATGTTTCATCTGTCATTATTTTTAGTCCTTTGTTCTTTTCTTTTATCTCTATGTTTCAAGCTGTTTGGCAGCGGAGCAAGCTGTAATGCTCAGCGGCAAGGAGCAACTCCTTGGACAACAAGCTGTGGTGCTCAACGGGTTAGCAAGCTGTGAGGCTCAGCGGATCAAGCTGTCAGTCAGCGGATAGTAAGCTGTGTTGCTCAGCGGTTGTAGAGATTCATCCCCGAAGATGTTGATCAGCGGATTAAGTTGTGTGACAGTAGAATCCACACTCAAGTTTGAGTGTGGGGTGGACGTAGGTCTCAAGGTTGAGACTGAACCACCTAAAAAATCTTTTGTTTCCTCTGTGTGATTGCTTATTTATTTACTGCTTCGATTAGATGTATGCTTAGGGCAGTTCACAGTCTGCATTTGATTTCGATCTTATTCTCATTTGAATGAGAAGTAAATTCCTTCAACTATCAAGTACATCAAAAGCTGTTGTTGACACTCGTTTTTTGCCTTTGAGTTGGGTCATTTTTCTTACCCTTATTTTCGATGTCCCGAGTTGTCCATTACTCATTGGGCCATGTTTAGGCATTTCTTTGGGCTTATTTTATGGGTACTTTCCTCCCTGGCAAGGCTTGCTCTCAAATTTCTCAAGCTTGGGCTTAATGGGCTTTGATATAACTTGGTCGTTTAGGATAAATTAGGCTTGTTTACCCTGTATTCATCGCCCGTCCTAGACGCGGTCTAGAGATAGACCGTTTAAAAGGTGGGCGGTCTCCCATAAGACCGTTTTATGGCCCTACAACGGCTTTATTTTGAGATAAGTGGGGATTTATATCCCTTTTCTATTTTTCACAGACACCCTTATAAACGGTCCACCTTTAGACCATTTGTACTTGTCGGGCGGTCCACCAAGCAACCGTTTATTTGGCCAGAGTCCTAAATGAGTCAGTTTTTGGATAAATATCTATTTATCTCGTTTTATTGATTTATCACCGACACCGTGTGGACGGTCTCGCGATGGGCCGTTTATTTATTTGGGCGGTCCATTGAAAGACCGTTTTTCTCCTGAGAGTCCTACACCGGTTGCGTCGGTTTGTTCTTTGGATAAATGGCCTTATTTATCTGTTTATTAATTTCCACCGACACCTTATACGTGGTCTTCCAATGGACCGTTTATATGGGTGGGCGGCCCATCGATCGACCGCATATGAGGCCGAAATCCTTGCTTTGACAAGTTTTTCTCTCTCCATCCGTGGTCAGGTTAGCTACTTCGTCCTCGAATTTCTCTGTGGATTCTTAACCAAATTGGGGTCCGTTTGATCCTAGTGAAAATTGGTGATATTATCTACATTTTATCCAGAAGAATCCAGGCCTAATTCTCGCTGGAAATCCCTCAATTTCGAGCGGACTTTCAAGGGTTTATAAATAGCACCCTTAGCCCAAGCTCGCAAGGGGGGAAGATCCAGAATTGACATCGAAGTGCTGTCGCATTCTTGAGCGAATTCCAGCCAGGGAGGAAGGCTTTCCACGTCCATTAAGCCTTCAGTTCAGGGAGTAGTCGTTATGCTTGTGTTTCTTTGAGTTTTAGTCAGCCATTTTCATCGTTTGCCCATCATTACACGTTCATTTTCTTTTACTTCTACCTGCGTTTTTCACTGGCATTCTACCATTCTTTCTCTTTCCTACTATTTTCCACGTCCCATAGGGGTTTAAAAACCCAACCCCCAGGTACATCCCCTTCCATTTATGGTTATTGTTTGCTGCTCACCTTCATAGATATTGCACTTCATAAACTAATTTGGGTCACTTTTCTGGTCATTTGTGTTGTTTTGCAAGTCAACAGAAGCTTTAGCACGAGGACCATCCCTCCTGGCCGGCCGGAAGGGGTGGAGGATTAAGTCCCACTGCTTGGGATCTGGAGGTTCTACGCGGTTCATCTCCGACCGTCTAACGAGGTTTGCGGCCTTACTCAGACCGTATAGATCCTGTGCGCGGCCGACTGCAGACCGTCTAGCCTCCACCTCAGGCCTTTTCTCGTGTTCCTACTTCAGCGTTGGAGGCAGTCTATTGTTCGACCGTCTACGTCCTTCAGCGGTCCCCAGCGGACCGTCTTCATCCTGTACCAGCGCTGCATCCATTGGCAAGTGGCCTCATCCGTCTCCCCCTTTCCAAGGTACGTAGTGCTCTTCCGGTTGCACTAGGTATCTTGGTAGCGATCACAACCTGTTGATGCATGTGTTGCACTTCTATTCCTCCATGCTTTAGTCACATTCATTCGTCCACACACCCACATTGCCTTCCCCTTTCAGCGCATATTTCTTTAGAGAGGGAGAAAAGTGTCTACATCTCCTTTTTTGGCGATCACGGTGGGACCCCTTGTGCCTATCGTGCTACTGACGTTGTTGACTTGCTTGTTTGAGTTGGTTTTAGTCATCTCGGGTTTGCTGTTTTGTTGTTTTCTATCTGTGGGTTAATTACGGTCCTCTGTGGGCCGTTTATAGCATTCAGCGGTCGGTCGACAGACCGCCTTCTTCTGTCTCAGGTGCGTTGATCCTCTTTGTTCCTGCCGTTCATATTTCTATGAGTCTGTGATCTTTTGCTATCCTCTGAGGGCCGTGTCTGGTATCCAGCGGTTGGGCGATAGACCGCGTATTCCTGCCTCAGGTACGTTCCTACCGTTCCTGTTCCTGTGAGTCTGTTTTCTGTTACGGTCCCGTCAGGGCCGTTGAATGCTGTAGGCGGTCATTTTCCAGACCGCCCCTTCTACTCATATACGCTGTGAATTTTTCTTATTAATGTTTATTTGAATTCTATTTTGTTATTTGTTGCTCCCTGTCACCTTGCAGTCCTGCCCAGGGCTGTTTACCCTCCATGAGCGGTCTCCCATCAGACCATTTTTCTGCTACAGTGCACCCCGAGATTTACACTTGTCTTATATTTTCCATCATTTCGGTAATTATTTTGGGTGCTATTTATCTCCCCCTGGTTATCATTCTTGCTTGCACTAGTATTGCCATTGTTTGATCATTGTTTGTTAGTCTTAGGCTAGAATTTACATGCACTCTGGTGCATATAGGTTCATACATTTTCACCATACTAGTTGCATTCCTACCTTGGTAGGGGACCCTCTCGTCTCCATATTCCTTGGAGCCGACTAGGTGACCCTATCCAGGACCTCCGTAAATCCCCATGAGCCGTGGATTCCCACACGGACGCCGGGCAGGTTGTACCGTACCACCCCGGGTCTAGGTTGCATCTGTGTGAGAGAGTAAACTTAGAGTCAACCAAGTGCCTATCCCATCCCTATTAAGAATCCTATTGTTGAGAGAACGCCCATTTAATTTATATCACTAAGGTTCTTAAAAGGGGAACATATAAAAATTTTCGTGCATCATTGCAACTTGGTTGATCATTGATTGCCTCTTCTCTATTGTCATTTCTGATAGTCATCTCCATTTAGGTGCTCATTAGGTGTTCTCTTTCTTATCTTAGGTGCTCGTTGCATGTGGAGTTGCTTCACACCCATAGGATCTTCCCCTAGGGCCAATTCCTCGTTTGCCTCCTATTTCAACCCTCTGTTCGGTTCCCCCTCACCATGTCTTCCTACGATTTCTCTCACTCCCGCGAGGACTCCCTTCCTTAGGGACTCTTGGAGGACCTGCCTAAGGTCACGACTGTGTAGGGGAGAGAGGGGTCCGCCCCTCCTCTTTCGACCATTGCTATTGGGGGTAGTCAACCCTCCTCCTCTGATTCTGCCACTCACAACTCGGCCAACCATGTTCTCCATATGATGGCCCAGCTGGATTCGACCCAGCTCCACATTCTTCGCCAAGCTTTGCAGGGGCCTGACGCCCCATCTTCAGTTCCTCCCCAGGGCGTGCCTGTTGCCGCCCCTTCTTTATGTTTGGCTAGTGGGCTAGGGGCCTCGTCTGCCGCTCCCATCGATCTTACCCCTGTCCAGCCCAAGGTCCTCCGCTTCACCAATCCAGAGGTGGGCCAAGCTTCTAGCTCCGCCCATCAGATGCTCGATAAGGGGAAGACCCCGCTTTTGTCGCCTTCTTGCATGGATCCTCACGGGACTACCTCTCCAACGCCTCAGGCTCTTGTAGGCCTGGCCGATTTCTTACGCCCTCAAGTAGGGGCTGCCCACTTGACTCACGTGGATATGGGCCCATCCTTGGCCCATTATCCCTCTTACGGGCTTCCCCCTCCGACTACCTATCCTTCGGCCTCTTATACCGGGTCTGCCCTCCCAGTCTTACCTCCTCCATCCCAGGAATGGGAACTTTCGATAAGTGGGCCGCCATGCAGTAGTAGCTCGACCTCCTTCACAAACGGTTCGGCCCACAGTCTCTAGCAGATATCCCGGTTCCTAATTTTCGTGACATTCATTTTCCTCCCTAGTCGGAGCTCCCCACGTACCGAAAGTACGATGGGAATGGTAACCCCTTTATTTATGTACGGGAATTCTTATATGAGTCGGCGCAGTTTCAATACGACGATCGCCTCATGGCGTATCTTTTTTGCCGCTCATTGGACGGGGTAGCTTTGGAATGGTTCTATGCGCTGCCACTGGAGGAGGTAGAGAGTTTCAAGGTTGTTAAAGAAAAGTTTATACAGAGATTCCAAGACCGGGTGGGCCCGGAGTATTCTTTTACTGATCTAGTGGCCAAGAAGATGAAGGCCGACGAAGATTTTGCCACCTATGCTGACAGATGGAGGCAGATGGCCTCCCGTGTGCCCGAGCAGATCCCGGAGAAAGAAAAAGTTAAGCTGTTGATCTCCAATGCCACCCCCACCTTCCGGAACATCTTAGCTATGAACGACATTTCCAATATGCACCAGTTGTATAGCAGAGCCCGGTTTATCCAAACCCAATTTACGGACTCCCCCATTCACTCCCTGTTCGAGGCCCAGAAGCCTAAACCCGCCAGAAAACCCCAAGGCCCAGTCACTGAGGGAGTCCAAACGAATGAGCAGGTGCAGGCTGTTAGCTTCCCCAACCAACCCACTCCACCTCGCTTCCAACAACCTCCCCGCAACCCTCAGTTTACCACTCCGCCAACTACCCAACCATCATATCCTGCTCCCCAGCAACCACCGCCACAATAACCTCAACAGCCGCCGCAGTACCATAATGTCCCTCCACCAAATGGCTATGCACCTGCACGCTTGGGTCCCAAGAGAGCCCATTACCCTCCTCTACCTGAAACCTTGTCAGACATCTTTTCAGCCCTTATGCACACTTGTGATCTTCAACTACCTCCAGAACGCCCGAACTGGAACCCCGCCGCCGACCAGTCTAGATTCTGCATATTCCATCGACAGCCCGGGCACACGATTGAGAGGTGCTACTAGTTCCGTGATTTTGTCTATGATTTGCACGAAAGGCAGCCCATCGACTGGGCAGAAATGCACAAGTTAATTGCAGAGATTAAAGAGAGAAGAAGGTAGGTGCCTAGGCCGCAGCAGCAGCAGCCATAACAACCCCAACCTCAGCAGCAGTAGCAGCCTGCCCAAGACTTAGGGATTCATCAGAATCCGATGCCTAACCACCCGCCCGCTCCACAACCTCCGCAGCCGGCACCTGCACAAGTGAACATTGTCCACCGCCCCGCTCCAAATGCCGGGTGGTCTTATGATGACGAGACTCCCGCTCACCTTTTGGCCCTCCACCTTACCTATAAAAACCCCTCATCGCCTTCTATTCCCACCATCATTCGACCCACCGTTGTAACATCCACACCCACCATTCCCCCCAAACCCCTCCTTATACCTACTGCATTGCCCACTGCTTCACCCATCCTCGCGCCCATCACACCCCCCATTATCACCCTCTCACCTAGCCCGTCGCCCATTATCCTCCCACCGGGGCCTGTCAGACCTGCCTCCACCATCATCACCCCCGCCTCTACTCCCTCCACTCACCCCACTGGGCCTATCAAATCACCCATTGTGAGTCCGTCTAATGCTGTGCCGACGTAAAACCTTGCCCTCCGGAGCGGACGCTTGTTTAAGAGAAGTTATCCCACCACCGGTGCACCTGCACCCAAGCCCCAAGTTCCGTCACCAACAGTTGAACCAGAAGAAGCAGACCCGTTGCCTGGTACGCGGTATGATTTATTGCAGCATTTGGACCAGATGCCGGCCAAGATTTCCATATTGGAGTTGATCAAGAGATCAACGCTACACTAAGATGCTCCGAAGACTTTTCTCCAAAAAGTCATGGTCAGCGAGGACATGGTAGTGGACATCCTTCCATCGACCCTAGCAACAATGACGAAAGGGCCGGCCATCATGTTTTCTGAAACTGAATTAGCACCCCCGGAAACACGCCAAATACCGCCCTGCATCTCTATCACCTTGAATAAGGTGTCTATAGATGCGGCTTTGGTTGACACCGGGGCCTCTATAAATGTCTGTCCACTTAGCACCCTCTTCACCTGTAACATTTCTGAAGAATTGCTGAGGCCAACTCCAACGACTATAGCAGCTTATGACAACTCCAGGAGAGCGTGCCATGGGGTGGTTACTGTTCAAGCCGAGCTAGGGCCATTGTCGATGCCCGTAGAATTTTATGTGTTAGATATTGATCCAATGTTCAAAGCCATTTTGGGTCATCCGTGGGTCGACAGCCTTCACGCCGTACCCTCTACCGCCCACCAGTGCCTCACGTTCCCATTCCAGGGGCGGGTGGTAAAGGTAAAGAGCATCTCCACGGTACACTTTGTTGAAGCCGTCTCTAACAAGATTCTTCCGACCCTCTGGCCAAGCAACAAGCCGGTTATTTCAGTGCTCGACCTTGATTTTCCATGGGCATATGCGCCACGCAAGCCCGCCACTACGTCAGTTAATGTCAAGGTGAAGCCCAAGATAAGGGACTCTAAGGGCTGGAATATGATACTGAAGTTAGGCTACCAACCAGGCATGGGTCTCGGTGCCCAGCTACAGGGGTGAACTAAGCCCATCCCCAGGGGCAGAAAAATGGACAGAAGGGGTCTCGGGTATCTCGAGTCCGCATTATCAGTTCTGGGAGACTCGGGACCGTTAACCTGGGACTACCGCCAGCACTTTGTAAAGTGCCCATTGCATCTAGGGACCCTGAAGACGGCACTTTGTTCTGACATAAGAAGTGATGATGCCCGTTCTAGTTCTGGCCCGCCACTGCCACTGAAGGGGCCGATAGATGATATGGAAGATTTCTGTGAAAGATTTGAAAAGTTGTTTCATGAAGAAGATTATCCAAGGAACCCTGAGATGCAGCTCGTGAAGTACACACCAGCAGAGCCCGCCTGCCATCCGCGGACGAAGGGGAGCTCCCTCGTTACCTTTTCTTGGTCACCATCCCACCTTGCTTCCCTTTTCCAAGAGCTGGAGTCCATACCCTGCTCGCCTCCTATCTTGATTGATCCATTTTTTATAGAAATGCCAACTGAGGTGTTGATTGTGCCACGTTCATGTGGGCGCTGCCCACTAGTTGATCTCTTAACCATGTGGTTTTCCTCCTCTGATCCCTTCTTTGATGTTCTTTTTCCGTCTCTCTTCCCCCTTACACTTTCTCCTCCTCCTCCCCCCTCTGATCCATCTTGTTGCGTGATCTCCGCCAGTCTCCAAAAAAAATGCCAATTTTAAAACGGAGATTTCAGTGGAGGATTATGCTGTGTTTTGTCAGTCCTCTCCCCAGGGGCATGAGGCCCATGTCTTCCTTCCATTAGATTTTATATCCTCTAGGTTAGATGTAGGGCTTGTTGAGTCTAGGGAAGTAGAGTTGGTCGGGTCTAGTGAAGTAGGATCTTGTTCTAGTGTCTCCAACCCTTCCACGCTTGCTACGCGCCCAATGACGCGTTATTCTAAAGCCATCCCTGATAGGTTCCTCCAGGATCTTGCTCAGCATTGCCACGCCCTCCTTAAATGTCTTGAGTTTGTAGAAACAGTCATCATTCTGGAGGATGATGAGGAGCTAGACGGGGTATGGAGTGATGATGGGTTAGGTGTTTACGAGATCATAGATGAGAAAGACCCGATCGATTATGAGGATAGCAACGTGGATGACACTACCGATTTGTACGCGCAAGGATTGAAGAGGTTCGATGAACCGTCATCAGCAGTGGATGAACCCACGAAAGAAATTAATCTTGGAACAGAAGAGGATCCCAAGCTCATAATTATCTCTGCTAATCTCCCTCGTCAGGTTAAAGAAGAGTTAGTCAAGGTCCTGAGGTAGTATAGTGATTCATTTGCCTGGCCCTATGAGGACATGTCGGGTCTTGACCCCGCCCTGGTGGAACATAGACTTGTACTCAAACCAGGGGCAACGCCCGCTAAGCAAAAATCAAGAAGATTCCAACCCATATGGCCTTGAGGATAAAAGAAGAAGTGGATAAATTGCATAAGGCCTGGTTCATTAGAGTTGTTTTATACCCACAATGGGTGGCAAATATAGTCCCTGTAATGAAAAAAGATGGAAAAGTATGAATTTGCATCGATTTCAGGGACTTGAATAAGGCATGTCCTAAAGATGATTTTTCTCTTCCTCATATTGACGTGTTGGTGGACAACACGGCCAGGTACGAAGCCCTCTCATTTATGGATGGATATTTAGGGTATAACCAAATCTGTCTAGCTCCGGAGGATCAAGAAAAGACCTTATTCACCACGCCCTAGGGCACCTACTGCTACGTGGTCATGCCATTTGGACTGAAGAATGCGGGTGCCACATACCAACGAGCGATGATGGCAATCTTCCACGACATGATGCACGTCTATATGGAAGCTTATGTGGATGATATCCTGGTGAAATCGAGGTCGAAAGAAGAACACCCCGCTATCTTGGCCAAGGTGTTGCAAAGGGCTAGGGAGTATAAATTGAAAATGAATCTGAAGAAATGTGTGTTTGGAGTATCATTAGGGAAGTTACTGGGTTTCATAGTTAGTAAGTGGGGGATTCAAATTGATCCAAACAAAGCAAAGGTCATTATGGATATGCCGCCGTTGAAGAACATTACTGAGCTTCGAGGACTGATTGGGCATTTGCAGTTTATTCGAAGGTTTATATCTCAACATTTGCAAAGGTGCCTCTCATTCTACGAACTGCTAAAGGCGGGAGCCAAATTTGAATGGAATGAACAATGTCAAAAGGCCTCCGAGGATCTGAAGGTTTATTTGTCTAATTCGTTAGTTTTGCAACCCCATGTTCTCGGAAAACCCCTGATTTTATACATTTCTGTTATTGAGGACTCCCTAGGAGCTATCCTGGCACAAGTGGACGATGAAGGGAAGGAAAGGGCAGCTTATTACCTCTCTAGGTTGTTCAATCCTGCAGAAGCTAAGTATACCACTATGGAGAAGACCTGCGCGGTCTTAGTTTGGGTAGCCCAGAAGTTGAAACAATATTTTCTCGCCCATGATGTTAAGTTGATCTCTAGAATAGACCCAATTCACTATCTCTTAGAGAAACCAGTCCTTTCTAGTAGGTTGGCCCGCTGGCAGAGTTTTCTCTCCCAGTTTGATATTACCTTCGTCGTTCAGAAAGCAATCAAGGGATATGCTATCGCTGAACATCTTGCTCACTTACCTATCCCTTGTACAGATTCTATCCAGGATGAGTTCCCCGATGAACATCTGGCTGTGCTTACTCATCACCCTTTCTGGTCGCTGCACTTTGATGGTGCACTTAATTCTCAGGGCCGAGGGATCGGTGCCATCCTCCTCACTCCGGAGGGAGTGACTATTCCCATTGCATATCAACTCTCTTTTCCTGCTACCAACAATATAGCCGAGTATGAGGCTCTCCTTGCTGGATTGAAGCACGCCTATGTTCTGGGCACACGGTACTTGAACATTATAGGAGATTCTCAGTTGGTGCTGCGCCAGGTTCTCTCTACTTATCGCACCCGTGACCCTAAGCTCAAACCTTATCAAGATCTGGTCACGCTCTTCGCTAAGCAATTCCGTAAGTTGATTTACATTCACACCCCTCGATCTCAGAATATTCTTGTCGATGCACTTGCATTGCTTGCTTCTTCCCTCTCCTTCCCCCTCAGTCGCGCCACTGAGACCATTGTGGTCCAGCGGCTAGATGCTCCTTCACTTCAGGATCCCTGGTTTGACAACCTTAGGAAGTCTGTAGAGAAGAAGGTTGAGAAGAGATATTTGAAGGAAGTGTCTTTAACTGAGCTCGAGGAGATCTTAGAGGAAGAGGAATTGCCTTAGTATCACGAAATTGAGCAGTATTGCAGGAATGGCTCGTTCCCGGAGTCGGCCAACGCCGAGCAGCATAAGGCCATTAGAAGAGTTGCCTCCAGATATACAATCATTGCAGGAGAATTGTATAGGCGTGCTCTTAATGGAGCTCTTATGAGATGTCTAGACAATGACAAGGCTTGGAAAGTTGTTGAAGCAGCTCACTCGAGTGAATGTGGAGGGCATGTTAATGGTCAGGCCTTGGCGAAGAAGATTCTTAGGTAGGACTATTACTGGCCAACCCTAGAAGAAGATTGTTCCACCTATGTCCGTAGGTGTCTTCAGTGCCAACTCCATGCCGACAAGATTCATACTCCTGCTTCATCTCTCCATCCCCTCTCTGCTCCTTGGCCATTCTCCATGTGGGCTTTTGACATTGTTGGCCCACTAGGTGATCCCAGTTCTCAGATCAAGCAGAAATCCTTCATCCTCACCGCTACGGAGTATTTCACCAAGTGGGCCGAAGTCGAAGCATACACGGAAATCAAGGCTACCACAGTTTGTCACTTCATCCTGAAGAGCATCATCTCACGGTTTGGTGTGCCGGGCGACATCGTCACCGACAACAGATCTCAGTTCGTGTCCCAAGAACTTCAGGACCTCTGTAAGAAATTCAGAATTTCATTGCATCATTCATCACCGTATTATCCCCAAGGCAACGGCCAAGCCAAGGCCACCAATAAGACTCTTCTTAAAATTATCAAGAAAACATGCGAGTCGCATAAATTCGCTGATTGGGCCGATAGGCTGGTGGAAGCTCTATGGGCTTATCACACCTCCGCCCGTACCCCCACGGGGCAAACCCCTTTTGCTCTCACTTATGGGATGGAGGCGGTACTCCTGTATGAGATTTTGATCCCTTCCCTGAGAGTGCAGCTTGATAAGGAACTTAATCTCGACGAGCGTCGAGAGACGTTGCTAGTCCAGCTGGAACTCTTGGATGAAAAGACGCTTAATGCGGCCAATCATGTCTCCATTTATCAAAAGCGTGTCTCGCGTCATTTTCAAAAGAAGGTTATTGAAAGGAAATTTCAAGTAGGAAATGTGGTTTTGAAATGCAAATTTATTCGATCAGAAGGTCCTAGGTCTAAGCTGCAAGTCAATTGGGAGGGTCCATTTGTAGTCAAGGAGGTTTATCCTCGGAATGCCTATCACTTAGTTAACGCCGAAGGTGAAGAATTATCTCATGCGTGGAACGGGTTGTATCTCAAACACTTTTATCCTTAGAGTCGAGCTAGTAACGCCCGGTGCTGAGGTGTTCCTCTCCTTGATCATAAAGGAAGATCCCTAGCATAGCACTCACACACTACACGACATCCGTGGTTGGGTTTTCCTCTTTTGCGCAACACCGTTTCTCCTTTGGCCATATTTGGGGAAAGTAAAGGTCCTTGTTCTTTTCCTCTCTTCGGTTGAATATAGGGGCAAGTGGTGAATAAGGGGGCGAGGACCAATCTAGACACCCCAATTGAAAGGAGGTCTCAAATAGGGGCGGTCCGTTATGACCTAATTCTGCATGAAGCAATCACGAAAGAAAGAAAAAAAAGGAAAGAAAAGAAAAGGGGCAAAAAAACAAAAACCAAGGCAAAAGCTAAAAGCTCACCCAAAAGCTTGAAGCTCAAAAGTCCAGATGCTCCAAAGAATGAAACTAGGCATGACAAGAGTGGCAGTATAGTTTCCCCGCGGGACGTCATGAGCCCGGTCGTACGCGTGCCTAGAGCGGATGTAAGTTCGATGACGAACACAAAGCCCCGGCGCAACAGACCAAATCTCTTGAAAAGGGGTTGTCATGAGAAGAACTCAAGCCCTAAAAACCTCTATACCTATCCGTGGCTTCCCTTTCAAATCTTCTTTTGATTTCTAAGGACTAGATCGTACCCCGGGTATGGCCTTAGCGGAGGCACCGTTATGTGAAATTGGTCCTTGGCCATGGATGGTCACCCTTAATGCACGGTGTACTTGGGAAGCCCCTAATGAGATATGTGGGTCTCTCGTCATCGGGTCTGAACTAGTTCAAAATCCCAAAAAAAAAATCAGACATTTCAAAATTAAAAAAAATCAAATATTTTCAAGACTCAAAAAAATCAAATATTTTCAAAACTCAAAAAAAAAATCAAATACTTCCAAAACCCAAAAAAAATCAAACATTTTCAACATTCAAAAAAATCATCATTATCTTGATTTACGTTTCATGGCATGCATTGCATCCTTTTTCCTTTATGTTGTTTTTTGCCTATTTAATAAGGCTTACCCCCTTGACCAAAAATCAAGAATTGGCCATTCTCTACCTTGCTACAGGCAAGAGGTTAAGCCTAGAACAGATCTAACCCTTTTTTTTGTTTAAGTATGTGTCCAGAGACAAGTCTATAGGCGATTCTGGCATCTACATACAAGCGGTCTCTCCACGACCATTTTCATTCTTTTAGCGGTCACAGGATGACCGTCTAAGTCTTCTAGACGGTTTCCATAAGGCCACCTTCATTCCCCAGCATCATCACTCACGAGCCCACTGGCTCTTCTTTGAGATCAGGGTACCGCGGCCTGCTCATGACCGCTTACATGTTTCAGGCGGTCCTTCTCTAACCGTTCTACGATACTAACGGTCCCTTGATAGACCGTCTTCCTCCCCGAAGGCCCTTAAAGCTAAATTTATGATATTTGTCTGTTGTACGGTCTAGTTAAGGTCGTTTCCCTTCATTTGGCGGTGAACTATCGACCGTTATATCCATTCAGCGATCTTTTCTTAGGCCGCGTGTTTTCCTAAAAGATACCTCAATCCACACAAATGTACAAAGAAGAAGGTCAAGTCCAGATCTTATTTAATCAAAGCATTCTGTCCACTTATTCAAATCAAAGCACATCAAGTTCAAGCCATAAATCCTTATACATCATGAAAACAAAGAAAAATCACTCAATCCTTGATCGGGCATCCCCGCGAGGTCGAATCTCACGTAACTCTCTCACGTAGGCCTGGTACTCCTATGGAAGCTCTGTCACCTCTGCTGGTAGGGTACGTACCCTGCTGACCTCCCACATGATCAAGGCACTCCTGACTGCCTGCTCATCCTCCTCTGTCCCGAGTCTCCTCGCCTGTAGTGCAGGAAGATGGGGTAGCGCTGGAACTGTAGTGCGGGGGAGTCCAACCTATAGAAAGCACCTGTGGGGGCTGTACATCGCCAAGGTGGTGTCTCCCACAAGCCTCAAGTCAAGCCCAAGCCTCCTAGGAAGCCTGAGGGTGGTGCTATGGAGGAAGGATGGGCGCATCATGAACTGGTCCAGGGGCAGAGTGTTGATGTAGAGGCGCCATTCATTCTGAGTCTTCTTGTCCGCGGTCCGACACTCCACCTGCTGAGAGAACCTGAAGGCGCCACCAATAAAGAAGAGTGGATGGCTCCCAAAAATACGGCTGATAGAAGTGATATCCTCCCTATGTATGAACTTCAGCCTGACCCCCATCCAACACTCAAGGAGGATCATAGAGCCAAAGAGTGTGCCCCCTAGGGCAGCTGAGCTAAGACCCTCGTACAGGTAAGAAAGGACGGCCTGAGAAATGGAAAGACCCCACCACAGTCCGCTAATGGTGCTAAGGTTGGGAACGTCCAGGACGTGGTCGGCAGAAGGAAAGAGTATGGCATTGCACAAGCAGATGGAGACAGCTTTGGCTATGGCCTCATACCACCCACACTTATTCTTATAATGGGCTATGACCCACTGGTTCAGGGGTAGCAAACGGACGTGGTGTGGGCCGACTATGGTGCGGATGTCCTTAGTCCTGGGTAGGAACTCCCCCAAAATGAGGGTAGGATCTATAGGGGCAACAGTATGGCAAACTAAGTCCTCTTCACCAACTTTGGATCTAGGGAAGGATAGATAAGTCTCTACCTCTAATAAAATGGTGGCCTCAAAGGATGGGAAGATAGAGGTATGCGTCTGGGGATGCCATAGTTCTACCAGGGTTGTGATGCTGTGCCAATCTAATGAAAGTTTGGAGTAGTTTTTGGCTAGAACTAAAAGAGGGTGCAAGTGCCAAGCTCTAAGGATGGATATCACTGCTACAGAGAGCTCACGGATCATGGGAGACATCCACTTCAAGGTGGAATAACGCCTAGGGCCGGGGAGAAGCTAAGGTAATGGAAGGAAAAAAGAAAATAACAGAGAAAAGACAAGAGGAAGAAGAATAAGCATCTCTGGAGGAAATTGAATGAAATAAAAGAAATTCCATCAACTTACCTCTCTCAAAGGACTGGAGCTCAAATGCCTAGGGATGGTAGTCAATCTTTACAGCACCCCGTGCTCTTTCTTGGCCGACTTTGGCCCATCATAAGCAACCTCACCCATGGAGCTTCCTTCAAGAGCCCTCTTCATGGTGATTTGGGAAGGTTTAGCAAGGTTTTCAAGGCCTAGAAGAGGGGAGTTGTATGAGAAACAAGTTTAGGGTGCCTCCTACTTATAGAGCCCAAACACTTGGCCTAATCCCACTAGGATTGAGGTAAGATAGCCCCAAAACGGGTTAGCATAGGCTTTAGCATGGTTTAGGACTCCTTGCCCAAGGATTGGGACTCTCCAACAGAGTCCCGATCGGAGCTACCAGAGTTTCTAAAGCCGCGGTCCATCAGGCGACCGCAGTGGCATAATAGCGGTCTTAAATGGACCGTTTATCTGCCTTTTACACACTTTGTCTCCCTGGCAGCGTAAACGGTCTTTTTAAGGCCGTCTCTCAACTCCAACGGTCAATGGAGAACCGTCTTTATAACCTATGCGGTCCAAGGGGGACCGTTTTAGACCTTCTTTGAACTTATGATCGGACACATTTCAACGATCTACCGTTAGACCGTCTAGCCCTGGGAGCGGCCTGTTGGGCGACCGTCTCTCTCTCTGCTGCCTTAGTCCTCTATTTCTTGGAGTCAATCTACTCAAGTCTCTCTCTCTCACTCTCCTGTGTCAATCTAGGATTCATTGTCAGTCGGTCAGTGTTAGCATGCACACATTTTTCTAAGTCAAAAGAACATCTCATATCATAGCATCTATAATAAACGTACATGTGTCTCATGGTACATCAGGCCTGACCCTCCCCTGGGCCGCCGCTCTCGCCTTAGCCCTCATGGCGCTTTGATGGTGGTGCCATGGAGGTGCTCCCCTCCTCACGCCGGCGTCGTCGGCGCTCCTCGTCCTCATTCCTCCGACGACCGGAGGAGCTAGTGAAGTAGCTAGGTACGACACTCTAACTGTCGCTGCGTCTTGGCCTCCCGCTCAGAAGTCGGATGGACTCTCTCAGCGCCCGCACCTCCCCTGGCAGCTTGGCCGCCTCTATGCGAGCTTGCTCCACCTCGAACTGATATCGGTCGGCTGTTGCTACCGCGGCCCAGCAAAGCTCTGTCTCGGCTCGAGCATGCTCTGTCTCAGCCCGATAATGCCCGCCGTCACTGCCTCTGTCTGGAAGCGTTCAGCCTCCTCTCTCTGCCGAGTGGCCTCACCCAGCGCTGCTGCCAACTCTCGCTCCTGCATATGCATTTATCTCATGAATTACTTTGCAAAATTTCAATCATGATGTTCGGAAGAGCAATTTGCTTACCCTCTCGGCGAGCGTGGCCTCGGCCTCCTCGACTCGTACCACTGCTCGGGCAAACTCGGCGTCCCACTTAGCACGATCTGCGGGTGGCTGGGAGGAGGAAGATGGCGCGTCGGCTCCCTGGCACTGGGCTCCCTCAGCACGCTGCAAAACAAGGGCATGTCAGTTTCATAAGCATAGCATAAACACCTTAAGTCTGAGGATGAGTAGAACTTACCAGGAGGTCCAGGGAAATTCGGAGCTCGTCCCGCTGCTGGACGGTAGAGTAGAGCAACCCCTGGAGCTCGGCAATCCATCCCTGGGGGTCGAGCTGCATGTAGAAGGTCAAGTGTCAATGCATTGCAATCATAAGCATATTAGAAAGCATAAGGTTAGAGCCGTACCGGTTGTCGCGCGCCACGGAAGACCTGGTCTCCGTAGCATCGAGCGTAGGCTGTGAGGTATGCCTCGTCGCTCTTAGGTCGGGCGCGCACCGCTCGCCCAAGTCATGTCCACTCCCAGATCTGATCCACTGCCCGCGTGATCCAGTCAATCTCCACCGCCAGCCCGCGTGCATGGCGCCCGATGCGCTCCTCCCGCTTCTTGCGAGCCGAGAACTCTACCTCCACCTGGTGGACGCCGATGGTCCTCATGACCAGCCGGTAGTGGAGTGGCTCCACCACATTCATGCAGTGGAGCCAGATGTCTCGCCCCGCGTACACCAGGGCAGCCACTACCCACGGTTGGCCCTCGTGTCCCTCTCCCTGGTAGGGTGTCCATCTAACCTGTCAAGTAGGCAGTTGCGTCAGCATATAAGCATATAGTCGCATTTACACCAAGCTCACGTTTAGATCTTACCGAGGCATAGGGGAGGGCGTCGAGGTCATCCTTGATAGTCCAGACCTGACGTCGTGGGGAGCCCACCTCCCGAGGTGCTGTCCACCACCTCGCCAGGGGAAGCCGATCTAGATACACCTCCTGTCCTCTCCCCAACCCGGGGAGGTACACGTAGGCCCACACCTGCATTGCATCAAAATGTCAGCATATAAGCATTTATAGAATTCAAGTAGCAATTGCATAAGCATTTTAGGGATTGAGTCATACCTGAAGAAGTGAAGAGAATTCATCGAGCATGGTGCGCCGACTGGTAGAGCTCAGGGTGTCGAATAGGAAGGAAAGCACCGCTGCCCCCCAGGCATACTCTCCAATGCGGTTGACCTCTTCCAGCAGGGGCAATAGTCGGTAGCTAACCCCGTCCGCCCGAGTGGCGAACAGCAGCTTCCCGAAGAGAAGCATCAGGAACCTCTACAGCACGATGTCGGCCTCGGGTCCAGGTGTGGCTGCTACCCGCTCACGCGCTCGGTCCACGAGCCTCCCCAAGTGCTGCTCCGGGAGCTCTCCCACTGCGATCCATGCTCCTCTTAGGCCGAGGCCCTCCTGCAGCCTCGCCCTCGGCAAGATCGTCGACTGACGCTCCGGCCTCTGCAGCTCCAGGCCCAGCAGCCTCTGGGCCAGCTCTCTATAGTCCGTCAGAGTCCTCCCGCTGACCGGTGTGTCGTGCACCCTCAAGCCGGTGATGCGCGCCACGTCTTATAGTGTCAGGACCATGTGGCCCCATGGGAATAGGAAGGCATGGCTGACCGGGTCCCACCGGTCGTGCAACGCGTACAGGAGCGCGGTGTCTAGCCGCGTGACCTCCATGCCTAGGAATTCCACGAATGGCCGCCAGCCGCTCCCGTTGGAAGTCCGGCAGTGCTAGGTACACTACACGGACCTAGAGCCATGAGATCCGGGTCTGACGCTTTCCCTGCGTACATAGAAAAACAATTTGCATCAGTCACTTAGTTCATAATAAGTCATGCATTGGAATAAAAAAAAGAGAAAAAAATAATAATAAAATGCAGTCTGTCAAGTAAGCGCCCCCCTCAGGACCGTCTTTAACCCCTCCAACGGTCTTTGATTGACCGTTTGGGATCCCCAGCAGCCCCCACTGGACCATTTTCCATTCCCATAAGCCCTCCCGTTGATCTCGATTTACACGGTCACCTTTTGACTGTTTGGCCTAATGGACGGTCTGTTGGAGACCGTTTCGTTCTCCATGGTTCAATCTCTGAACGGTCCTAGGGGGACCGTCTGAGCCCTTAAACGGTCAGCCTTAGACCGCTTTCATCCTCCTAACGCCCCGCCTGTTCAACTCCTGTCAAGCGGTCACCCATGGACCATTTAGCCTGTTTAGGTGGTTTGGTTTGGGCCGTTATGTCCCCAAGAACGGTCTTATGTGGACCGTTTCTTTCCTAGGCGGTCCCTGATTAAGACCATTTTCTACTCGCCATGCCCACTGGCACCCGAGCTCTCCCCCACCGTTGGTAATGGCCCTAGAGGCCTTACAACTATTCCCAAGGGGTCGTGTGCCCCATCTCCTTCACCCAAGCTAACATGCATTCATTAAAACATCCAAATAGGGAGGGTTTTGGGGTCCACGGCCTACCTCGAAGGAACGTGGTCCCTTGGCCGGGGTTTTGGCCGTCGTCGTCGGCGCTGCACCCGCCGGTGGTGCTCTTTCTTGCTCCAGCATCCCAACGACCGTGGTAGGCCCTTCTCCATCTGTCTCGGCCGATGGCGGCACCGCCTCCTCCGCGGGGTTCACCGACGGCGGCAGCGGTGGCGGGGCTCCCTCTTCGGCCATCCGATGTACTAGCCTTTTCAAGGCCTGCCTCTTGAAGCGCATAAAGGGGTAGAGAAGGCTGGAAGAGAGGGGAGCGGAGGCTTGAGAGTGTGAGAATGTGAGGGGAGGCCGGGTGAAGTGAGCTTCGGTGTGGAGGGAGAAGATGATGAAGGTTGATGGTGGGGAAGATGATGGAAGGTCAGTTTCTTTTTTTTGAAACCGAAGATCAGGAAACGGTCTATCGATGGACCATTTAGAATCAAGGCGGTCTTTCTTTGACCATTTTACAATGACGACTCATGTACCTTTTGAACGGTCTCCCCACGACCGTGTAACCAATTGGCGGTCTCCCATAGGGCCGTCTTATGCCACGTTCGAGGTTCAAATTTTTGCTGAGCTATTGCGGTCCCGTTGTGGGCGTTTTCTTACTTGTGACGGTCTGGAGTAGACTGTTTATATGCTGAAATGATGAATGAACTTTTAAGCTTTATTTTTTTGCTGCATTATGTGCATAATTGATAATCTATTATCTTAAAAAACCTTGCTTCATGATATATGTGATTGATTGCAGCATAAATCCACTTCCATGATCCGGGTCAGGTAAGTCAGGTAAGTATCTCGGTCTCTAGTCCCTTAGTGTATTACTATATGGTATTTATATTATATTATCTCGAGAACCGGTTGGTCATTCACGTGTTCTAGGATCTGATGTTCCCCTATAACAAAAATGATGATGATCAAGGTCCACGTGCTTAATCATCGGATAGGCCATTAGATTGGGGAGAATTAGGGGATGATGGTTCTCTCTTGTACGCCGTGGTTGCGGATAGTGTATTGGCCCTAATTATTCCATTCTAGCAATACTATTCTCGAGTACTTTCTTTTTTATGACTTTCTTTGCATTCGTTTTAATGATTTTTTTTATTTTAGCCCAGCATGCATCATGCACGTCTTTCGAGCATTCATGTCCCATAGTCTGTCTGAAAATGTCTCATTGGTGATGGATAACTGTGCGTTCATGGTCTTGGGTAAAGGATAAACTATTCCACTCAGAGTTGCAAGGTTTTCTCTGGTCCGTTCACCTGGTTTGATTGACTAAGAGTCCCCGTTTGGAGGTTTTAGCATGTTTCTTTTGTTACTGCTTATTCCGGTTCCCTCATTAGTTGTGGATTGTGTCCCCTAATGAGGTTGCTTACGTTTTCTCCTTCCGTTTATTTAGTTAATTTCTCCATACTGGCGTCATCTTGGTCTAGTCATTCCCTGTGTTTAGTTCGGAGTTTTCCAGAAGATTCCTATCGCTCGTTGGCGAGGAAACTGGTGTCTTTTACCTTAACGCCCGCTTTTCAGTCCACTCCGCTTCATTTCCGCTTCATCTCTATGTTCCATTTCACTTTCGCTTCACCTCCGCTCGCTCCCCTGCAAAGAAAACGTTAAGGAGGGGCATCTGTTGACACCCGTTTTTTACCTTTGAGTTGAGTCATTTTTCTTACCCTTATTTTCGATGTCCCGAGTTATCCATTACTCATTGGGCCATGTTTAGGCATTTCTTTGGGCTTATTTTATGGGTACTTTTCTCCCTGGCTGGGCTTGATCTCAAATTTCTCAAGTTTGGGCTTAATGGGCTTTGATTTAACTTGGTCTTTTAGGGTAAATTAGGCTTGTTTACCCTGTATTCATTTTTCATCATCCGTCCTAGACACGGTCTAGAGATAGACCGTTTAAAAGGTGGGCGGTCTCCCATAAGACCGTTTTATGGCCCTACAACGGCTTTATTTCGAGATAAGTGGGTATTTATTTCCCTTTTCTATTTTTCACCGACACCCTTATAAACGGTCCACCTTTAGACCATTTGTACTTGTCGGGCGGTCCATCAAGCGACCGTTTATTTGGCTAGAGTCCTAAATGAGTCAGTTTTTGTATAAATATCTATTTATCTCGTTTTATTGATTTATCACCGACACCGTGTAGACGGTCTCGCGATGGGCCGTTTATTTATTTGGGCGGTCCATTGAAAGACCATTTTTCTCCTGAGAGTCCTACACCGGTTGCGTCGGTCTGTTCTTTGGATAAATGGCTTTATTTATATGTTTATTAATTTCCACCGACACCTTATACGCGGTCTTCCAATGGACCGTTTATATGGGTGGGGCGGCTCATCGATCGACCGCATATGAGGCCGAAATCCTTGCTTTGACAGGTTTTTCTCTCTCCATCCGTGGTCAAGTTAGCTGCTTCGTCCTTGAATTTCTCTGTGGATTCTTAACCAAATTGGGTTCCGTTTGATCTTGGTGAAAATTGGTGATATTATCTATGTTTTATCCAGAAGAATCCAGGCCTAATTCTCGCTGGAAATCCCTCAATTTCGAGCGGACTTTCAAGGGTCTATAAATAGCACCCTTAGCCCAAGCTCACGAGGGGGGAAGATCTGGAATTGACGTCGAAGTGCTGTCGCATTCTTGAGCGAATTCCAGCCAGGGAGGAAGGCTTTCCACGTCCATTAAGCCTTCGGTTCAGAGAGTAGCCATTATGCTTGTGTTTCTTTGAGTCTTAGTCAGCCATTTTCATCGTTTGCCCATCATTACACGTTCATTTTCCTTTACTTCTACTTGCATTTTTCACTAGCATTCTACCATTCTTTCTCCTTCCTACTGTTTTCCACACCCCATAGGGGTTAAAAAACCCAACCCCCAGGTACATCCCCTTCCATTTATGGTTATTGTTTGCCGCTCACCTTCATAGATATTGCACTTCATAAACTAATTTGGGTCACTTTTCTGGTCATTTGTGTTGTTTTGCAGGTCAACAGAAGCTTTAGCACGAGGCCCATCCTACCTGGCCGACCGGAAGGGCCGGAGGATTAAGTCTCACGGCTTGGGATCTGGAGGTTTTATGCGGTTCATCTCCGATTGTGTAACGGGGTTTGCGGCCTTACTCAGACCGTCTAGATCCTGTGCGCGGCCGACTGTAGACCATCTAGCCTCCACCTCAGGCTTTTTCCTGTGTTCCTACTTCAGCGTTGGAGGCGGTCTATCGTTCGGCCATCTACGTCCTTCAGCGGTCCCCAGCAGACCGTCTTCATCCTGTACTAGCGCTGCATCCATTAGTGAGTGTCCTCATCCGTCTCCCCCTTTCCAAGGTACGTAGTGCTCTTCCGGTTGCACTAGGTATTTTGGTGGCGATCACAACCTGTTGATGCATGTGTTGCACTTTTATTCCTCCATGCTTTAGTCACATTCATTCGTCCACACACCCACATTGCCTTCCCCTTTCAGCGCATATTTCTTTAGAGAGGGAGAAAAGTGTCTACAGCTGTGGCATGAAAGATTGGTTACGCCAATCAGGAATGTCATACCTTGCGTGAGGGATCCTAGATCACACCTCCGCCTCGTACTTAATTGTTGGCATTTCTTTTCACTCAAGTGCCAATTGTTGGAATCATTTACATACTGAGTGTTTGAGATTAAGTCTACGTGAAGAGACTATTCCTCAAGAAAGTGTTGCTTTCGATTTAAATTAGTGAAAGTAGTGTTCAAGTTTTTAATTCCACAAAAGTTTTTACTGGGATCCATTCACCCCCCCTCTGGATCTCAGTCGTGCTCACTCCGATTCTAACATCTGGAATCAGAGAGGATCACCAATCCTATCAATTGGTATCAGAGCAGGTTTTTATGATATCAGATCCAACGATCTGTAGATCTGATCATGTCTTTTTGGTGAATCCAATATTTTTCTATCCACTGATTTAAATCTATTTTTTGGTGAATCTAGTTTCTAGGAAGTTTCAAAGATTATCTGAACTCCGTAGATTCAAATCTATGGGTTCTGATTGCATATGGTCCATATGATGTTCCAGAGGATGAATCCAAATTGAATGTCATACATAGACTAAAGAATGCTGATAATATGAAAGCCCTGAAGATGATAAAGAGGGCGATAGATATTGATGAGTTCTCTGATGTCTCTATGTGCAGGAGCGCGAAAGAAATTCTGGACAAGCTGACAGCAATTCATATGCAAGAAGGGAACCAATGTTTAATGGCAAAAGATCACAGTAGTGATCAATTAGAAGAGTCTACTTCTCAGGTAAGTTCTGAATCAGATGAACTTACTTTTAACAATTTCATGAAATTGTATGATGGGCTGTTAGATAGATATAAGAAAGTGAAGTCTGAAAGTAGGAAAATGAGGAAGACTATGTCATTTAAAATAAGTTCATTGAAGTCTGAAAACGAACATCTAAAAATAGAAGTGAAAATGCTAATCATTCATGTGATAGATGTTCATCTGTGAATAAGCTGAATGTTAGTCTTCAATCTGATTTAAAATGGCAAGAAGAGCTGATTGATTCTCTTAGGGAAGAGAATGAACAGTTATTAAACAGGAAAAAGGAATTTGAACAGATTGAAGAAGATTTAAATGAAAAGTTGAATTCAGTGGCTAAAGTTGATTTGATTGAAGAAAATAAAAATATGAAAGAACAAAATAAAAAACTGATGGTACTAAATATTGTCATGTCAGAGAGATTGTTAACCTTTGAAAAAGGAAAGTGTGTTGAAGTTGATAATGAACAGAAATTGAAACGAGAAACTAACACACTCAAAGGTTTGAATGACATTTTACATCAACAAGTAATTCTCTGTGAATCTGACATTGCATGCTCTGAGGTTAACATTGTTTCTCTAAATTCTGAAATCCAAGATCTAAGAAATTCTATGTCTAAATTTGTTAAGGGAAATGATAACTTGGATAAAATTCTTAGAACTAAAGTGAGTTTTCAAAGAGAATGTTACGCCCCGAGCTTTTAATATAGCGGAAGGAATATAGGAACGTGAACAGTCGGCATGGTAAGCCTCTCGCAAGCAAGAAATCAGAGCGCAAGACAATCACATAAAAGTAATTGCACAAGTAAATTTTTCCCAAATTCTAACTTTATTCCATACTTGTAACCACAAGTACATTAGATTCATGACTTTAAACATCCTTACATCATAGACTCAAGAAAATAGAAAATTACAATAGGACTCGACTAGACACTTGACAACTAGGTGTTCTCTCGATCCATTTGACCTTCAATCACTCTCGGACCCGCTACTTGTATATTCCGAATCCGATTCACCGGTACTTCCTGGAAAATTGAGAAAGTAGGTATGAGCACACTTGTCCAGTAGGTATCTCCGTATCAACATGAAGGCAATATTTAAGTGATTAAAGTCTTAGCTCTAGGAACAAGATAAAAAAAAATAAGATCGCGATAAACAAGCGATATAAACCAAGATAACCAATAATTATGAAATAACTGAGCAAGTAGACGTGAGCGAGTATAGACCATGAACAAGCAAGATTAATCATGTAGATGTAAATTTGGCCTCTCATGAACAAGAATGTAAGAGTAAGTATCTAGAAAGTACTTTACACAACCTTGTAAAGGCTATGTACTAGAAGTAATTAACAAGCATGTAATTTCCATAACGAGCCTCGTGGTTTTCACTCATGTATAAAAGAAAATATGCCCAGCGTAATGCGACGCCAATATCATCGTACCCCATAGTTTATAGCACGTTTCCGACAATCCGTCGAGGGGACTAGCATGGAGGCCTTGGACATAATCCGTGCCCGGTCTTGCATCTTCAAGTTATAAATCCAGCTACTTCCACGAGATATAACAATAATTTCGGTCAATAATTCAATTCCAAATAATAAGTCTCATGACCAAGTAACCAAGGTATAGAACGTACCAAAACTGACATGAGATATCAAGGAAGAATTAAAAGAATATTATACTTCGGCGGCATTCCGACAGCATAACGGTACATTCATTAAGTTTCAGATCTTAATATTACTTGTTAAGCATATGTTGAGACTCTAGATAATCCTAAGACCATCTAGGAACTAAAGAAAACCAACCCCAAGGGCCAACCTCGGGTTAGACAAAATCAGGAAATAGGCGGTTGTTTCTTGGACCGTTTCATGAATCAGGCGGTCAAGTCTAGACCGTTAGGCAGAGCTATGCGGTCGAGTCAGGACCGTTTGTGACTCAGAATTTAGAAAACATTGTTGGTATAAGTGCCTTCTAGACAATTTGGATTTTAAAGGTACAACCAGCTCGGTGTCCTAGTGGGAATCCCAGGCTCGCGGAGTCTTATGGAGGCCTTAAAACATAATCCCCTAGTTTGACAGAAGGAATATCCGGGGGAGATGTTCATAAGTCCAAGAGAGTGTGCCTATAAGTGCAAAGTATAACTAATGGTCAAATACCGGAGTATATGTCATGTATTAAAAAAAATAACTCCATAGATAAGAGTGGATCGTGTAAACACAGCGATCAAAACAACGTTCTAATACCACCATGAACAAAAGAGGAAATATTTAATTACAAAACTATAGCATTTAAGCATGAAATTACATGATAATGAAAATAAAGTTTAAAATCATGCTCATGCTAAAACAGGGTGTTTGACATAATTTTGAGTGAAAATACCATAATTATAGAGTTATACTTAGGTAAAATTCAATTAGGCTTGGGCTGGTTCTCAGAACCGAAAAGCGGTCTAATGCGGACCGTTTAAAGGAGTCTAGTGGTCTATCGAGGGGCCGGTTAGCTATCTCTGACGGTCACATATAGACCGTTTCTATCTGTTTGACAGAAAACTGAGAAAATAGTAAAATAAACACTAATCTAGGGCATGTTATGCATGGGAATCAATGATAACATACTGTAAAAGATCATATAATGAGAATAGGTCAAGAATATGCATGGGTTTGTGTATAACGAACAAGAGATTTTCTTTTTAACTCAATTAGGGCTAAGATTCATGCATGGAGATTACACTAAATGCACAGTCCCAATAAAACATAAAATTATCTATGTACAGTACATGAAAACAACTGAAATCAGAGGGCTTTTATTCCTAACATCAAGTTTAAGCCGTTCATGAGATAATATACCTCTCGACTATGCTTTAATCGTCGAATTTAAGATTGGAATTTGACCCTATTTTCTACTCGTCCTGAACTAGAACAGTAACTTCGTGACCTTCTAACTCTTGATCCTCTTCACCTATGACCATGAAATTTTGAGGGTAAAAAGATGGTATTAAAGGGACAAATAACTCTAAAGAACCCCTATCTAATTACCTCATTTAGGGCTCCTATTTGCTGATCAATCTGGCCCGGTCGCATAATTTTCTGAGATTCTTGTACCAAACCAGCAACTTTGAACGCCTCTATCTTCCTGGTGGCTTGATCTCCTAAGATGAAATTTGGAGGGTAGTTAGACCTTAGTATGATGAACAAAGTATTCTAAAGAACATACCTCTAATTCGTCCTCCTTACCTTAGTTCCACGCGAGCCAAAAGTAAGTGTCGCACAGGTTGGTTCTGGGGTTTATTTATAGGTTAAGCTAGGGTTTTAGGGATTTGTACGAACTTAGAGTCCTAATTAGGTCACCAATCCATCCTAAAGGCGTTCTAAAGTCTTCTAGCCAACAGATTGCATCAATCCCAAAGGATTTAGACCGAAGAAAATGGAGTTTTTGTGCGATCTAAACTGCTCACGTTCGGACTCTTAAAAGCGGTCCAGGCAGAACCGTTTCTTGTCCCAAGCGGTCGCTCGATAGACCGCTTTTGATCTTGGGGGCCGAATTTTGATTAAATTCAAACTCTTTCTATTATTTATCCATTTATTATTTAATAAGGAGTTATTATCCCCAAAAATTTCATAAATATACTAATTTAAGCTTCTAGAATATGGGCCAAACCTTATGGGCTTGGTTTTAGGTCTCTTGGGCTTATTTAAATGGGCCAAGTCAATTGGTTATCATTTGTGCTTCCAAAAAATCTATTTAAATTCTAATTAATTTCATTAATCTCCAGAAAAATCTCAGAAAAATTATATATAATTTTGGGATATTACAGAGAAGGACAGGGTTACAATCCAGTTCATGAGAAGCAGTCTTAAAATAAAATGTCTACTCCTTCTATGAGCTGTTCTGAGACATCCAAATCATCCTCTTTATCTATTTTTCAATTCACTGCTCAAAAATCTGAAAAACAAACTAAATATTTGAAAAATTCTGAAAATATAAAAAGATTGTTGATCTGAATAAACCCAAAAATATTTTTGTTACTATTGTGAATTCTGATACTCCAGTATATGTAGCTCATAAGTCTCCCACTCATTCACATGCACACAAAAAGAATATCTCATGTCACTATTATGGTAGGACATGGCATGTAATGGATGACTGCCATGTTATGAAAACTGATGACATGAATGCACTTAAGAAAATGAATGTTCTTAAGAAAGGAAATAAGAACTTACAGAAAAAGTTCAAAAACATTTCTGGTAGTAATGCTAATTTGCATGTCAAGCACAATGCTATTTCACATACACATGCAAACAGAAATAAAATTAGAACTTCATGTTTATATTATGGAAGAAATGGACATCACATGTATGACTGTAATATAATGAAACAGGATGATCAAATGTTTGGCAATTCTCATGATAGTAACAGTCATGCAAATAATTATCATGCTAGGAAACATGCAGTTCAGAATGTTGAGTGTTTCAATTGTAGAAAATATGGGCATGTTACATCACAATGCTGGTCTGCTAGGAAGAATTTTCATGCTAAACATGCTCAGTTGCCTATATTTAGAAATACTCATTTCAGGAATAATTTTGCACCAACTTATAGACATCCAAAATGCAATTATTGTGGAAAACTTGGACATACAATGTTTGAATGCTATTGGATGAAATCTGATCATTTAAATGCTTGGAATCCTTGGAGTACACCTGTTAGAGGTGTTACTCATCTGACAGGACCCAAGAACTCTTGGGCTCCTAGATATTTGAAATAAATTCTTGGTTGCAGGTGTGCCTTGGTGGAAAATAATAAAATGGGGTGTTATATGCGTGCGGGGAGTCACTTGTTGTTTTGTCCTCGCGGCGGGGGGCGCACACTCGCCTTTTACGGAAGGCCGAGATAGGTTGACTGGGCACGCGGAGATTCCGGGGTTATTGAGAAGAAGGCAGAGAGAACGATATGAACGCACCAGAAGGGATGGCGTATTGTTAATCGTTCTGGGAGACTGGGATAGGGATGGCTGGGTGGAATGCGAGCGTGCCAGTCGATTTCTCGACAATCACCTATGGAACCAAGGATTGACCGGGGAAGCGTCGCCAGGACGTGGCACGTGGCTCGAGAGATCGGGCAACACATGGATAGAAGGGGTTCCACGGGTGCGAGTGCGCAAGCGATTATGGGGATTCGTGTACTGGACGTCTTTCCCCACCGGTTGCAAGCAACCAGTGTTTATTTTACATCGGATTGAATCCGAATACCTTTGTTTCTACTGCTGAAGAGAGAGTCAGGGACCCTAGGAGCCGCGACGTCGGGAGGGGTTAGTCCGTGCAACAGCGACAGGGCAACAGCAACACAACAGGGATAACTAGGGGTAGAGAGACTGGTTCCGGCGAGGAGTGGGATCCGCTCCCTGACTGGATTACATGACTTATATGCCATGAAAGGCACTTATATGGGGGCATGAGAGCCCGATTACAATTGCTTGCAAGCCACGGGACAATTCCATCATTTATGACGGTCCCCGGGTCATTGCGTTATTGTGCGGGTATTTCCGCATTTGTACGTGTCGCCCGTCAAAGGACCTGTGACTCAACAGGATGGCGCCCGAGGGGCGTCACAATGTATTCTTGACGTGAGACAGTGTTGAGGTCGGGGCAATAGGGGTGCCGTGGGCACCATTGTGTGAGGGAAGTTGAGTGGTCGGGCGCCGTGGGCCCCGATGTGACTGGAGTAGCTGGCAGTCGGGTGCCGGGGGCACCGTTGTGACTGGAGTTGTTGGCAATCGGGTGCCGGGGGCACCGTTGTGACTGGAGTTGTTGGCAGTCGGGTGCCGGGGCCACTGTTGTGACTGGAGTTGTTGAGTGATCGGGTGAACCGTGGGCCCCGATGTGACTGGAGTAGCTGGCAGTCGGGTGCCGGGGGCACCATTGTGACTGGAGTTGTTGAGTGATCGGGTGCGCCGTGGGCCCCGATGTGACTGGAGTAGCTAGCAGTCGGGTGCCGGGAGCACCGTTGTGATTGGAGTTGTTGGCAGTCGGGTGTCGGGGGCACCGTTGTGATTGGAGTTGTTGAGGGATCGGGTGCGCTGTGGGCCCCGATGTGACTGGAGTAGCTGGCAGTCGGGTGCCGGGGGCACCGTTGTGACTGGAGTTGTTGGCAGTCGGGTGCCGGGGGCACCGTTGTGTCTGAAGGAGCCGGGTGCCGTGAGACCCCGATGGTCATCCCCGGGGCCCGTTGATAGAGGCAGGGGCCTGACGCTTCATCTTGCGCCAGGACTTGTGAAGTATGCCCATTGTCCGGGTAACAGCACTAAGGACACGCTTATCGAGGTGACACCAAGATGGCGCATAGTCATCGAGGTGAGGAACCAGGCTGGGTACTTCGATTGAGCCATGTCTGATGGTACTCGATCATTGAAGCAGTGACTAGGCAGGGTGCCCTCATCAAGCCACATCTGCGTCGTGTGCGAATGTCGAGGCAGGAATCGGGCAGGGTGATCCCATGAAGCGGCATCTGGGTCGTGCACGAATGTCGAGGCAGGGCCCGAGTAGGGTGTCCCTATCGAACAACGTCTGGGGGCGCATGACTGTCGAGACAGGGCTCGGGCAGAGTGATTTCATCAAGCGGCATCAGGGTCATGCCTGAATATCGAGACAAGACCCCTTTGGGAGACCAAGCAAGATCTGAGGTCATACACGATTATCGAGATGACATACGTTCATCACAACAGGGGGCCGGAGGTGGGTGTTTGGGCTAGACGCCGTGTGAGGGATGCTCATGCGGCATGCCCTCGGCGTAAGCCTAGCAAACACACACACAAATCTCCTTAGCGCGCCCTTGCTCCTTGCATTGATGGTTAAGGCTTGATGCTTGTTGTTGTATGCTTGATTCATGCCTCTTGGGCTCCCAAAGGGGGGCTTTTATAGGGAATTTGAAGGGGCAGGAGGGGTTTAGGCGGACCAGCCCAAGGGGCTGGTCTGGTCCGCCTAAACCCCTCCCCAAGGGGGGGTTTAGGCAGACCAGCCCAAGGGGTTTATGCAGAGTAAAAAAGTTTTTTTTTGTTTTCTATGGGGTTTGGGCGGACCAGCCTTGGGGGTGAGGCTGGTCCACCTAAACCCCCTCCCCCAGGGGGTTTAGGGGGACCAGCCTGGGGGAGGCAGGTTGGTTCGCCTAAACCCTCCCCCAGGGGGGGTTTAGACGGGTTTAACTGGAGGGTTTGACTGGGGGTTTGACTGAGGGTTTGACTGGGGCTTTGACTGAGGGTTTGACTACCATAGGTCCGATCTATGTGCGAGGGCGCACGAGGGTGGTGCATGGCGCGATGGGTTGCTGGGAGTCGCGAGTTGGATTCGCTGTAGAGTGGCTGGAACATACGCGCCCACCAGGTGCTCGGGGAGATTCCCGACACACATGTGTGGGCCGTATAAGGGCGCTGGGAGCTCTTGAAGCTTATGGTTGGCCCAGTCAGGTCTTCCCTTGACTTCGGAGGGCTGGAGGGAGGTGACTCAAGGGTAGAGCCCGGCCTCGTTGCTGGGGTGCCACATGGCATGCCTTGTAGTCAGGGCGCCCGCGGGTCGGCTCGGGTAGCTGTGTTGAATGCGGGTAAACCCGCAAACTGAGTGATCGGGGGTGGGCCCGATCGATTGTAGATGTTGCCATGGGTCACGGCTAGCTGGTTAGGACCATTGGTTGGGCCCGGTGACTGGGGCATCGACATGATGATGTCGTTTGCCTGGTGGTCGAGGTGACCCTTGCTCCTTGGCGAAGAGTCATATGATGCGGCAGGCTGCTCTGAGTCCCGAGTTAACCAGGTTGTTGAAGCGTCGGTGGTGTGATACCGTATGTAGGGTGTACGGGGGTGATCCTCGGATCTTCACAGAGTGCCGTAAGGTACGGCAGGTTGTCCCGAATCCCGAAACTGACCCGATTGTCTGGAAACTGGCTGGCATAGTGTCATTTGCTCAGGGCTGATATCTGGTTGTTATGTTGTGCAGGTTGACCTGGCGAAGTGTCTCGATTTCTGAGCTTAACTCGACTGGTAGAGCAGCTTTGGCGATATGCCATTTCGCTCTAATTAGGGAGTATTTCCCTATGCTTAATCCTTGATTAATTCGAGAAAATAAGCCGGTGCCAACAAGGGGTAAATAAATATCAAGGCACATGAAGGTCAGTTAAACCCCATTCTCATTTTTTTGTTGTTGCTTGAATAATGCTCTTTGTGGAATATTGCATGTTTGCTTAAACTAAATTCATTGATATTGTTTGATGTTATCTTGTCATGTTTGATGTATGTTGATAATCTGCTACATGCAATTCCATATGAGATTTTACATGTTAAATAGTCATTCATGTTAGTCATTCATGTTCACAATAGATGCATATTCTTGCATGACCCTGTTGGTATATCAAATGGTACGCTGGGAGAAGGGCAGATCATTATCTGTCTGGAAACCCACATCATGTGTAGTGGTCAGACCTCCGCCAAGTACCAAGGGTCAAATCTGCATGTAGTGATAAACGTGCATTCTACATTTAATAGTTGCATATCTATGTACAATAAGAAAGGGATTGATGTTTGATTGAGTTTCTGCACACAATGAGGGGGAACTAAGTTAATGTGATCAGAAATTTTTGGTTTGTTTGAGGTGTCAGAATAAGGGTTCATGAAGCTGTTGCTTGTTGGATTGTTATAAAGCTGAATCTGTGTCTAGTAGAGTTATTGCTGCATTAATTTTTGGCTGAATAGTTTGTCTGGATAAGCTAGAAGGTCTATGCATATGGGAGATGCATCGACCTTGTTATGCTAACAGGTCGATGTACATGGAGGAAACACCGACCTTACTACACTTGGAAGTTGTTTGCTGTCAGGTGGTGTGATCTATGATGAATGTTGTTTTCTGTTGAGAGATTATAAAGATAGTGTCATTGGTTGTCTGCAAGTCTGACCTTAGCTTCTTCTTATGCTTCTATGTGACTTTCTATTTTTTTTTCATCTTACCTATCTTTACTCTCCTTGAATTCTCCATCCATGTTTTCTTATCTGTGCTATCTATGTCAAGTCTTTCCCACTTCTTAAATGGCTGCATTCTTTCATAGTCAGTTTGTCATTAGAGTATGTCATTCAGGGGGAGTCTGTTATCTTTACTAATCTAGAGATATAATTACTAGACCTACCAGATCTAAAAGTAATTGCCTGATCTTGAAGAAATGTGATCTATTATTTATGGAGATTAAATATATCCTTAATTGTTCTAGATTATTCTTAATGTACCTACAATGGTTTTAAAACACTCTAAAATGGAACTGTTCAGTTGAACTCCAAAAATCTAAAAATTATAAGTAATGAGACATCCTGATAGAAAATCATGAACTTATATTGTCCTTAAGCTGTTTTAATGTGAAATCTGAAGTAAGTTCAGGGAATATGCCATTATATATATATATATATATATAATTTAATTAAGGCAGAGCAATGGCATATCTTTTAGAGAAACTGATCATTTGTATCAATAAAATTCAGAGGTCATGTCATGATAAAAGATGCTAACTCTGTTCATTAAATGAGGCATAATTGTTGATTACACTGAGTAACCAGGGATTCAGGCGTCTGATAAACGTGTTTTCTTGAGTAAAAAGGTGTGATCATACTTGAATGCTCAAAGTTTTCAATCAAAAAGAAAAAGAAAAATATGGTTGACTCTGTGCTTCTTCTTGAAAACTTAAAACTATCTAGTGTCAATATAAGGCGGATTTAAATCAATTTTTATCAAATGAAAATGATAAGTAAGATTGTTGATTTTTCTGACTTGACATAGTACATCGATTAAATTGTTTTATCTCCATTGTTTATGCATCAAAGGATTGATTTTAGAAAATGATTATATCAAGATTTAATCTTTAATAAGCCGCAGACCACATATATGAAAGGAAGGGTAATTTACCTCAAAGAAAAGGGCAGTCTGGTCATTCTCTCTGAAATTGGTAAAGTTAATAATTTTTCATCTTAGTTTACCCTTTTAATAAGAGTCCTTACCGTCGAAGCATAACCTATCCAGGTCGAGGGTTCTTATGCTTCTAAACCTTCTCACATCTACGCAGTGGAGTCGCTCGTGCTTCCTCCCACCTGCTCGATCCTGTGTCTTTCATTCCCTGCTCTTCACATTCTTCTTACTTCCTATATCTGTGTCGTTAGTCCTCATCTCCAGTCACAAAGAGCAAAGGAAAGTGAAAGATTTCTGAGGAGCAGCACCCAGTGGAAGTGGTATCAAGGAGTGAAACTGAAATGCCCCACAAGGAGGGTAGGTCCAAACATTTGCATGACAAAGGATCAGCACAGTCACCCATATCGAATCCCTCCAAGAGTACGAAGATGACATAAGAGCTTCCTACAAAGCAGCATAGGATTTCTGAAAATAAGGAAAAGCTTCAGGTATCTGAGGATGAATCTGAATCTGAGTCTATGTTTGGTCAGGCAGAAGAAAAGATTGAAGCTGCTAAGATCATCTTCCCGCAGTACGTAGATTTTCATGATCAAGAAATGATTGATGATTATCCAGAACTCTTAAGTTTAATTAAATTTCCAAAATGGAAGAAGTTCATGGGAAAGCACAGATACTACTACCCTAGGTTGGTCACGGAGTTTTACAAAAAATTGAAATTTGATCCAGACCAGTCTAAGATACGGTCACATGTAAAAGGAACCAAGATTGAGATTACTAGGCATTTTCTTCACAAAATCTTTAGGATTTCTGAAGATGGAGTAGTTGAGGGAGAGTTTGAATATGATGAATATGAGGCTTACTCCATACTCATAGATAAGCCTAGTAACCCTAGTGACTGCAGGAAGACCAAGCTGACTCAGTTTAATGCAAACAACTTTTCCCCTCTAAAAAGACTGTTGCACCATATGTTCACTACAATTATAACCCCACAAGGTGGAGGTAGGGGGAGACTAACAGAGTCACAAAGGTTCATTTTCTACTGCATGTTCAAGAATATTAGAATTTGTCTGCCAGAGCTGATGATTCAGATCATTGGGACTTGTAAGGAGTCCAGAAGACATTTACCCTATGCATCCCATCTGACTGCAATTTTCAAGAAAATGAACATTCCTTTAGAGGATGAGACATTCAAGGAAATCCCTAAAGTGAATGTATATAATATGGATTTCATCACAAAGTTTATGAAACTTAAGCCATCTGGTGCACGTGTCAAAGGTAAGAAGCCAGCAGATCAGACTGAGCAGGAAATGGCAGAGCAACATGTCCAACAAGTGACAGAACAAGAACAACAACCAGCACAGGAAGAACAAGAAATGCAATCTGAGTCAGAACAACAACAGCAATAACATGATGTGAAACAAGTGGAACAGCTTCAGTAGGAAGCACAAAGTCAGGGGGAGCAGCAATCACAAATAGCTGAATAGGAAGTGGAAGCGCACAAAGTGCAGCATATTAATGATGAAGATGTGCATATTGAGTATCTGAAAGAACAGTCAGAGCAGATAGCAGAACAAGTTCAGGAAGAACCTCAGCAAGAACTACAATCTGAGATGGAAATAGTGCAGCAATTGGAACAACAAATTGATCAACTAGTTGAACAGATAGAGCAGCAGCAACAGCAGTTTAAGTTGCAACAGGAACAACAAACTAAATATTAAGATCTACAGCATGCAGAGATGCAAGTAGATGAGCAGGAAGAATTACAGGAACTTGCAGAAATGCAGATAGAAGAGCAGTAGATACAAGAAGTGCAGCAGCATATAGAACAACAAGAAGAAGGTCCTGCTATATTCTTTGGACCTCATCATGGAGCTCTAATGGTATATGACATTCAGCCACCAGGGTCTCCTAAGGAACCTCAGATTCCACCTGAGTTCCATGCATCCACATCTACAGGACGAAGTTCATCTTCAAATGTATCTGATGTTCATCCCTCATTGGTAAATCTACTGCTAAGTCAATTTAGAATTATGAATGCATCATTTGTGCAACTGAATTTGGCTGTAGAAAGATTAGATGCTAGAATGATGCATGTTGAGCAGACTGTTAACAACCAATGGGAAAAATTTGTGAGAGATAAGTATAAATCTGATGAAAGATTGCATGGGTTTTTAGATTCATTGCTACATGTTTGTGAAACAGCTGGTTCTATAATGAGTCTTCTAAGAGAAAATCAGGCAGAAACTCATGAGAAAATAACACAAAATCTAATCCATGCTTTTGACATCAGGAAAGAACAGCAAAGAATCAGAGAAGAATTGAATATTATTCGCTAAGAACAGTAAACACTGTCCTACAAGATAAATAATATATCAGATGAAGTCTAGGGCAGTATTATTCAGATGGGAAATTTATATGATAAGCTTGACACAGTTCAGGAAAAAGTGCAACATCTGTCCAGCAACTTTAAAGAAATTGTCAATGTACAAGCTACAAGCACTTCAACTTCCATGGCAGATATTCACCAACAACAAACCTGCCAAGTTGAGAATATGTGCACCATGCTCCAAAATTGGTTTGTTGATTTGACTGGCACTGTCAAAGAGCTCCAAGCACAAGTTCAAACAGTAGATCAGAGGCTCAATGCAAAGCTTGATGCCTTAGGTTCTAAAGTTGACAGAATTCCACGAAACATTCCAGAAGTTGTGCCCTTGAGAGAACGTGGAAGTTCTAGCAGGACACCTACTAGACGTCTACGACATAGAGGTGGAAGCTCTCCAGCAGATATTTGATGTTGTGACAGATTCAGGGGGAGAACTTTGTATATCTCTCTTCTACTTGTTTTTGATAATGACAAAGGGGGAGAGATGAGATGAGTCATGAGCTGAGCTGAAGAAGAAGAGTGAGAAGTCAGAAGTCATGAGAAGTTAGAAGTCATGAGTTGAAGAGTTGATCAGATTATGAGATTTTGTCACAGCAACTTTCTTTTCCTATTGTACATAGTGTTTGCATGGTAGTTTTGCATTTGCATATTTTTGTAAGGTTGTAAACTTTAAAATTTTCATGAGAAATGAATTGAAAATTTTGGATGAAATGAATGTGTTTGTCTGAACTGAATAGAGATGACCTTGGCTGAATGAATGTTTCAATGAGTGAATAATTGAATGTGTGAATGATTGAATATTTTGCCATCTTGGTCAAACATGTGCATGACTCATAGTTGTCATCATCAAAAGGGGGGAGATTGTTGGAACCTTGATTTTGATGACGTCACACTATGAATCATGATATGGCTGAATTGCATAGAGCCATTCATGTTGAACAAATCATTTCATATTCTTAGTGTCAGAAAAATAAGGTCGATGCACATTCATGCTTTAATCATATAAGGTCGTTGTACATTCATGTTTTAGTCATGTAAGGTCGATGCATATTCTTGTCTAAGTCATATTAGGTCGATGCACATTCATATACAAGTTAGATAAAGTTCGGTGCATACTCACGCTATAGCTAATAAGGTCGATGCATGATAATGGTTAAAGTGCACAAGGTCGATGCACTTTCTAGTCTGAAGCCTGTCAGATCGATGCATCTTTGTACTACGTTGAAAATAAGGTTGATGCATGTTTTTGCCTTCAGTCGATGCATATACTCGCATGCAGTCACACAGGTCGATGCATGTATACACATGTAGTCACACAGGTCGGTGCATGTTTATGCCAGCAGTGTATCAGGTCAGTGCACTAGTGACTTTGCGCTCAGCAAGGTCGATGCACATTTCACTTTGTGCTCAGCAAGGTCGATGCACATTACACCTTGTGTAATGCAAGGTCGATGCACATCTTTACATTCATTCTAGAAGGCCGACGCTCATGCAAGTATTATGCACATCAGGTCGATGCATGTATTGAAACTTGTCCTACAAGGTCGATGCACATTCTACAACTTGCTTTATAAGGTTGATGCATAGTCTGAGGTTTATGCAAATGCATAGTCTGAGGTCTGTGCACATGCATAGTATAGGTCGATGCACATTCTACAACTTGCTTCATAAGGTTGATGCACAGTCTGAGATCTGTGCACATGCATAGTCTGAGGTCTGTGCACATGCATAGTATAGGTCGATGCACATATAGAATCCAGGTCATCAAGTCTATGCATTGGGGCATATACTTTAATGCATCTGCATTATCATAGAGTCCTTGATCTGAGCATTTGATTTCTCGGAAACTGATTAAGTGTGTAGTTTCCTAAACAAATATGATGAAGAGGTATTTGATGAAATGTCTTATATCTTATTGACAGGAACTAAATCAATCACTTAAAAGGCAGAGTGCAGCAAAGATTCAAGTTATCACATGATCTCAGAATTGAATAATCAGGCACGTGATCCAAGGCTCCAAGGCTCCCAGCTTTTCATGAACGATCAGACACGTGGATTCGCCTAGTCTTCAAGATCTGACACGTGGATCAATTCAAGCCATTTTTATGAAAAGCTATTGGCGAGAATTTTTTTCTCCAGGCGCCGAACTGAAATAGTGGGGACCACTTAATCCTGTTCAATCGTATAAAAGGGAAAAAACTCTCATCTGAACAGAAGAACAAGAAGTGGAAAATAGAGAAGAGAAGAACCAGATAACCAAACAGAGGTTGATTGAAGAAAGAAGAAGATATACACAGAGAGAAGAGAATAGAAGAAAAAGGCAATCAAAGGAGAAGAGAGAATTAAGAGCAGAATAGTAGAGTGCTGGAGAGTGAGAGTGAGTTGCAGAAAAGAGAAGAAAAGCCAAAACAGAGTATCGGAGAAGAGGAGAAGAAGTGAGAGAAAAGCTCGTTGCTGAAGTTACGATTCCTAGATCAAATCTAGAATCGTTTGCTCATTTGAGCTATATTGGTTTTCATATTTCATCTGTCATTATTTTCAGCCCTTTGATCTTTTCTGTTATCTCTATGTTTCAAGCTGTTTGGCAGCGGAGCAAGCTATAATACTCAGTAGCAAGGAGCAACTCCTTGGACAGTAAGCTGTGGTGCTCAGTGGGTTAGCAAGCTTTGAGGCTCAGAGGATGAAGCTGTCAATCAGCGGATAGCAAGCTGTGTTGCTCAACCGTTGTAGGGATTCATCCCCGGAGCTATGGATCAGCGGATTAAGCTGTGTGTCAGCGGAATCCACACTCAAGTTTGAGTGTGGGGTGGATGTAGGTCTCAAGGTTGAGACCGAACCACCTAAAAAATCTTTTGTGTCCTCTGTATGATTGCTTATTTGTTTTCTGCTTTGATTAGATGTATGCTTAGGGCAGTTCACAGTCTGCATTTGATTTTGATCTTATTCTCATTTGAATGAGCGGTAAATTCCTTCAACTATCGAGTACATCAAAAGCTGTGGCAGGAAAGATTGGTTACGCCAATCAGGAATGTCATACCTTACGTGAGGGATCCTAGATCACACCTCTGCCTCGTACTTAATTGTTGGCATTTCTTTTCACTCAAGTGACAATTGTTGGAATCATTTACATACTGAGTGTTTGAGATTAAGTCAACGTGAAGAGCCTATTCCTCAAGAAAGTGTTGCTTTCGATTTAAATAAGTGAAAGTAGTTTCCAAGTTTTAAATTCCGCAAAAGTTTTTACTGGGATCCATTCACCCCCCCTCTGGATCTCAGTCATGCTCACTCTGATTCTAACATCTGGAATCAGGGAGGATCACCAATCCAATCACTAACCTGTGAGTGCAGCGGCGAAAAAAAAGGGACTTCATCGACGAGGACATAAGCACCAAGTCCCACCTTTGGTCCCCACGATGATTGATCCTCACCATGTCATGCATTTTACTATATGATATCTACACTATTAGAGTGTGTCAAGAATCTTGCGGCTTAAATGAATCTGAAATTTGAGTTCCCCTCTAAAAAAAATAATGATAATTTCAGAGGAGTTGGGGTCGTACGGATAGACTGTTAAGTTGTGGTGGTTTGGGGACGATGGTTCCGTTTTGTGAGTCGATGCGTGGATAAACGGGTTTCGGCTCCGTATCGATTCACGAAATTGGTATCCTGACCCATTCTTAACAACTCAACAATATTATCCTTGGCTATCTTATATTTTAGTTTATTTTAATTTTTCCTTTAAACCCAGCATGCATTCATGTAGGATCTTGATATCATTGTGGAAGATCATTCACTTAATTCGATTGTGAGAGCTACTATACCCAAATTTTAACAGATATGAGATATTACATTCTGAATTGAGTACTCGGTTTCTTTGAAGCTATCTTGAGTTGTTTCTTTGGAAAAAACCCTTGTTTGGATTTATCATCAACTATTTCTGTCTTACTTTATTGGACCCACCTTGGCCGTAGCACTTCCACGTTGGCTGGTAACCGCTCCCTAATGGTGAAACATGTAAGTTCACGACCTCAGGTACTTCCATGCATGGAAGTTGGTCCCTTTTCCTATTTGTGCCTGAGCGCACATTATTCCCTTCCTTAATTGTTTACCATCTAAACAATCATCGATTTTGGAAAACCTTCTTCAAAGGTTGCTTCGTTGAAACTCCCAAAAAATTCCAACCGTGTAATGTTAAGAGTATGTCTCATCACACCTTGACATCTACTTTTTAGTCCATTCTCACTGTGTTCCAATACACTTCATTTCGTTCCATTCCACTACGTGTCATTCCCCTTCAAAGCAGACGCCAAGGCGGGGCAGCTGTAGACATGCCATTTTTGACATTACATCGGGTAAATATTATATCACACTACGATGCCCCAAACTGGCTCTCACATTTGACTTATCTGAGTAATTTTCCTATTTTTCTGATAATTTACCCTTTTTTAAAAAAAAAATTGGGATGATATTAAACGCGGCGGATGAAGCAGACGTCTTATTCAATACATGGTGGCTCCACAAGACGCGTCTATATCTAATTAAAAATTAAGCTTGTTGTTGATGCGCCTGCCAGGATGGACGCGTATTTTAAACATGTCAGCCTCCTAAGACGCCTTCTCTAGTCAAGATTCGGCACCAACCCCACCATTTTGTTTGACAATTAAGAAAGAAATTGTCTTGCTGACCAGACGTGTCTCTAACGTGTCTCTAAAGTCGTCGAGGTCAGGCATCGAAATCACTCATTTTCGATGCTTTTGGCGTCTTTCGGCACCGTGTTTGGTGGAAAAGTGGGCGCGTCCTCCATTGGGGACGCGTTTAAGAACACGTCCAAATGGACGGACGCGTCAATCACAAAAGAAATCTCTTTTTAAATAGATAAAGCGCCTGGTCAGTTAGACGCGTTCAAATGAAAGCGTCCCCTTGGCTGGACGCGTTCTCTTCAATTTCCCCTATAAATAGAGGACCCCTCCTTCGAAATCAAAAGCTTCAAAATCCTTGAAGAGGAGGGGGAAATGCTATCCAAATTGCTTCCGGGATCGTGAGTGTTTAAGGGGAGGTTCTGCCGGATTTCCGAGTGCCTGTACGCTCAAAAGAAGAGGCCATCTCTCCCCACCGCGCGGGCACGCCGTCCTCACGCTGTCGAAGCCCTCCTAGAAGCCTGCCACTGGCACCGCAATAAGCTTTTCTTCCCCTCATTTTTCTTTTGTTTTGGTCTATGTTAAGTGCATGCATCATCTCATATTTGCATTTGTGCCGCATTTCTCTTCTTAAGAGAGTTTTATATTTGTGCATTTCTGCACAAAACTTCATTTCATCATAGCATTTCCATACCCTTTGCATCCAAAAGGGGGTTAAACAACACCAACCAGATGTGTATTTGTCCATGGTTTCATCATTTTCATCACAAGGGATTGATACTACACTACTTTTATTCTGATCCATATTTGGTGTTTGTTCCATTTTTGCAAGGGTAATCAACAAGAAAACTCTCTTCGTCGGACGGTCGAAGGAAGAGAAAAAAGGAATCCACACAAATCTCCCGCATCCAAGATATATTTGCGATCACTTACTCTTTCATTTTTGGGGTCTTTGACCTCTGGCGATCACACATCATGCAACACACACGCACTCTCGCGTGATTTGATTTCCTTTTCGTTACTTTCTATTAGGGCCCGCGGAGAGCAACTCCCGCGGTCCCGCGTTTCTCGCGCCTTTTTACGGCCCCATCTATAACGTTCCCATGCCGTCGTTCACAGGGAGTACGTTCGACATACCCTCGGCATATATGAGCCGATCAACAAGCCACCCAACATGCCTTGCTCCTCGCATCTTTGCCGAAGCCTTGGGGCTTGACTCCTTGCACGCTTGCAGGTTCTATCTGTCTATGTGTCCATCTATGCCCCTTGAGCTTCTAAGGGGAGTTTTATAGTGGAAGATGAAGGGTTGGGGGGTTTACGCGGACTTGGCTGGAGGGGGTGAGCAGGTCCGCGTAAACCCCCTACAAATAATAAAAAAAGTCTTTTTTTTATTTCTGAGAGGGGGAGGGGGTTTACGCGGACCTGCCCGGGGGCGCCTGTCGGGTCATTTATCGGGTCATTTATCGGGTCAGGATCCGTGGGTTTCAGATCGTTTTGTGGTTCCCGGATTGAGTTTTGCGATTTACGTGTGTTTTTGCCTGTCGGACCTTCAGAACGCCGTGTAGGGTGAACCGATGTGTTCTCTGACTCCGGGACGTTACCACTGTGTTGTGCGCTTTTCGAGGAGTGTGGAGGTAATTTTTCATATTTTTTGGAATTATCCAAATTTTCTAGATATATAAATACCCCCCTCTCTCTCCTCTGATTTCTCTCACTCGCTCCCTCTCTCTTCTCTCTCTCGCGTTCTCTCCTCTCCCCCTCTCTTCTCTCCGGGCGGCCGACGGAGATGGATGAGGGCGAGGTGGTGATGTTCGTGGGGTGAGGAGCGGCGTGGACGGGGCAAGGATGGAGGCGTGGTGGCACGAGGAAGCTCGGGGGCGCGTCGGTGAACTGGCGGGGGTTTCATGGGAGTTTTCACGTGGATCGACATCCACGATGCGCAGAATCTTCGGTGGAGGTAGAGAGATGGACCTCTAGCTCGTGTACTTCCATTTTCGTGAGTTTGGTAGGCCGTGGTGAGTCGAGCGGGGTGTATTGCTCGTTTGGGGAAAAATCATGTTTTTGGGGCGTGCGACAGATTCGTCGGATTGAGCGCCGTTTTCTCCGTTTCTTCCTCCCATTTTTGGGTTTTGGGGTCAGGGGAATGATCCTCTATGTTTTTCCCCTCGAATGGGGCGTGGAACCGAGCTCACGGTGGAGCTTGGTCTGTCCGCCGGTAAACGCAAGGGGCGGTGTGGACGCACTTTTTATTAAGGTCGTTGGTTGTTTGTTTATTAGGTTTATTAAGTGCGTGGGCGTGCCAATCACCTAGGTGACGATTTATTCGGGCTTCATGGAAGCCCATGGTGCGCACGATCTGACTAATCAGACAATTGTGTAGTTCGTGTCGGGACCAAAACCCGCCGTGCCATAAAGGCAACGGCGTTATTTACATCCCCCATACGGGGGAACACCCTTGATTGATTGTCGAGAATAAGGACCCTACGGCCTAAAGAGAATACTAATAATGCAGGAGAATAGTGAAAGACGAACTATGCTAGAAACCCGTATCGGGACGTGAATGTTCAGACTATGTCGGCCACTCACGGGCCACTTCATGTTCGGACGGAGGTCCGTGTTTATAGTATAAAACACGGTAACAAAACCGCGCAGATGTCTGCCACGAACAAGGTAAGTTTAATGAGAATGCGGGATTGGATCCCGGTAGGGACGGGTCAAGTTGATAGACTGTTGGCCGGAGATAATTTCGGACTATGGCCATGTCGGAAATTCCGTAAACCACGATCGATACCATAAGGCGTCGTTGATTTTCTCTTTGCACCCAGTCCGAGGGTGTGAATTATTAAGTGCATAGCCCGAGCTCACTAACGTGTGCCCTCACACGCGGATCGACCTGCACGGTCAGGTCGAGGGGTTCGACTTGCCCGGTCAGGTCACGGGGGTCAAGGGGGCAGCGCCCTCGGAACAAAATTTTAATTGAAGCACGGGTGCTAGAGCTCCTTTCATTCTTTTATTAGCGTTGACCTTTTACTATTATTCTCTTTGGGCCCTTCTATTTTGGCTATTTATTCATTTCTTGTATTAAGGAGGCGCGCCGGATAAGTGTATTGAGGGAGATGTATTTGTACGCGCCGAATTAAGAGCCATGCAAGGGTAGAAGGGCGCGCCGTGTATGTGATTTCAAATGGTGCGCGTCGGATTAAAGGACCCGAGAGGATGGAGATGGACGCGCCGTATTCGAGCAACGAGATGGAGATGGGCGCGCCGTATTAGGGCCATGGGGCACGTCGATTTAAGGGAACCAATGGGGGGGCGCGCCGGATTTGGGCTTCACAGAAGGAGATGGAGGGGGGGCGCCGTTTTTAGGATTCAAAGAAGGAGATGGAGGGGGGGGGCGCCGTTTTTGGGTGTTCACAGAAGGAGATGGAGGGGGCGCGCCGTTTTAACGTTTGAAAGGAGAAGATACGGGGCTTTTGTGAGGAGGGCGCGCCGGTCAAGGCCACGCCGGGTTACGGTGCTGAAGGCACACGCCGGTTGAAGGTTCAAAGGGGGAGATGGATTTTGAGAGTGATGTTAAAGCGGCGCGGTGGAATAGTCACCGCGCCGTATTAAACTCTCCCGAGGGTTTGTTTCACATGGATTGACTGTGCGCTCCTTTTCTTTCACCCGTAGGTGGATTTTAATGGTTAGTTTATTCGTTCAGTTGATAAATTAGATTGGCAACAAAGGGGTTTAAGTGATTTGTTCGGAGGAGTTTGTTGTGCAAGATTTTAGGGGTTCATTCACAGAGGGTGGCTTTGTTCGTTTGTTCTTAAGTGTTCTTGTATGTTCTCTGGGGGGTATCTTCTTCATTTGATCTTGAGCATTCTTGGCCCTGGCAAGAATTGGGCAGCACCTCCCCCGGACCGGGACTTGCCAGAGGGAAGCGAAAGCCACCACAAGGATTACTCCCGGGTAAACTCTCAAAAATGCAGAACGGCCTCACGGCGGTCCGTTGGCCCAAGTGTGAGTGCGGAACGCTCGAGGGCCAGCCTACAAGAGCGACCACGACTCACGGGCGATGGGTCTTCAACAGGGACAAATATTCGCCACGGCTGGGCAAGGAATGTTCATCCATCGAATGGGTTACCTTGGGGGTCATGCCATGGAGTGGCAGACCTCAAAGGCCCCCGGATGATCAGAGAGCAAGAAAGGGGAGCAAGGGTCGGAACAGAGGAGACTGAGCTTGCAAAAAGACTTCCTTTCTTTCTCTTTTATTCATCCATACAAACGGGGAAGGAAACTTGATACAGATAAAATGGAAGAGAAAGCATTACAAAAAGAAAAGGAAAATACATTCGATGGAGAGAGAGAGAGAAGCATTAGACGGAGGAGGGAGAGGGAAGCATTGGCTTCTCCCCCTCCGACTCACTCTCGCTCTCGCCCCCTACCTCTTTTCTCCTTTCTTCAGCCCAGAATCATGGAGCTCTCGAATACCGGTTCCTCCTCTCTTTTTTCTCACAGGTTTGTTACATATATATGGAAGTGGGGGAAGAAGTCTCTGAATCCCCCTTCCCTTTCGTTCCATTCTTCTCGTCCCCCCTCCGTGTCTGAAGCTCTCGAGTGGCCTGCAGGTGGAGAGGTTGATAGAGTAGGCATGGTGCCTCCACAAGATTGGCCAACGGTGACCGGCGGGGAAGGGACGTTCGGTGCGGAGCTCGAAGATTGCCATTCCAGGGAGCTTGAGGAGCTCAGGCGGTTGCACGTTGGTCAGACGCAGGAGGCATGGCCATTTCAGGTAAGTTCTCTTTATTTGCGCTCGAAAATAGAGGATCGAACTGATGACGGGATGGGATGTCTCAGAGGTAAAATGGCGGGGAGGGATGGTGATCGCGTCGGATTAAACCCAAGTGAAATTGGCACGTCGTTTCAAGTTTTTGGCCTTCAAAATGGCCATGCCGTAGTAGCTCTCGAAGGGATAGCTTTGCATATGGGCGCCGTTTTAATGCAACACAAGTGGCGCCATTTTAAGCATCAAAAGGGGGAAGGCCCCTTCGACAGGAGCGCGCCGGATAGCCAAAGAAAACAAGGGGCGCGCCGTTTTAAGCACCAAACGGATTCTTTTCAAAGTCGCAGCCGCTTATATGAATGTCGGCATTCCCAGAACGTTCCGGTTGCGATGCATGGCATCCATGATGTTTCATTCGCAGTCTTTGGGCTGCGGTTCAAGACTTTGCGTGCCTTCCGGTGCATGCCGATACTGTGTCAGAGTTCCTGGCTCTTCTTTGATTCAGCTCTTGGCACGGCCAGCTGTTGAGTTGTGGCCGTATCTTCCGCCCGGAGGGCTCTCTCATCGGCTAGCGGACCACCAAGCGAGTCCTCGTCTTGATCGGGCGAGGTATGAGGTTTATTCGGTGTTTCCATCTTCGGCTTGCTCTTGAGTGTCGAGACGTGCTTGCCGTATGATCCTCATCGACATTTTTTTTTGACGTCCATAGGCGGCCACCTTTATGGCCGTCTACGCCCTAGTCTGGACAGCCAGCTCCCTGGTCGCCCAGGTCACTGGGCGGCCACAAGTCTGGCCGCCCAGGGGTGTTGGGCGGGTAGCACCCTAGCCGCACTCACCCAGTCAGGCCCATGTCTGGGCGGCCAGCCCGATGGCCACCCAGCCCTCTGGGCGGCCCAAGGTGTGGCCGCCCAGTGGGAAGGGGGCGCCCAGGTGCTGGGCGGCCACTGGTGTGGCCGCCCAGGCCTCTGGGTGGCCAGGTGTTTGGCCACCAAGCCCAGTCTACCCCCGGGCCGCCGTGTTCCGCGTTTCTTATCCCGAGGCGTCCGTATGCGATACGATTTTGTGGAATGAGTGTCCGCGTGATTCTTCGTGATCGGAGAGGTATCGTGTTTCCTCAATTAGTGTCCCAGTTGGTTTAAGGGTCCGGGTGACCCTCTTGTGTTCCGGTTGTGTCGTGTTGACCCCCGGTCGACCCGGTTGTGACCCAGTGGTCGACCTTCGGTCTCGTGGATGTCCCGGACACCCCGTGGGTTCTGTGTCCTTGTTTTGGGGTGTCTGGAGATACCGTGTTACCTAGAATAGCATCCCCATGAGTTTGGTGGGTCCGGGTGACCCCATGTGTTTCGGGCTTTGTGTTCTCGCTAGAACGAGTCTCTGTGTATCGGCATGTGTGCGGTGGGTTGTTGCCGCACGTCATGGGTTTCTCCGGAAGGTGGTTTCCGAGTGGGCCATGTGTGTGGCCTTAGACTGTGAGTCCAGTCAACCAGCCTGGGGCTGGAGATTTCCATGTGTCCCTGAGACGAGAGATTAATCCGGCGGCTTGTGAGCTACCTCGATATTCATGTCATCATGGTTTCAGACCTAGGGATTAGGCTAGATTAACGGCGTTGTGTCGTTGTGTACAACGATCTTGACCAGAGTCGTGTGACTCAAGGACCGTTGGATTTAGTAGGTCTAATGGGCCGTCCAGAGTCTGGTGGCGTCGTGCCACCTGTTACTCCGCATTACTCACGATGGGTACGTGAGTGGCTTTCCGTGTTCACGTTTAGTGACCTCCCACTAGTCGTAGCCTTCTTACGCCATGCGTGTGTTGACCCACCCGGGAGTGGTGGAGTGGCTTACCCGAGAGAGACAGTTTTTAGGCTGGTAACCGTAAGGCCCCCACGCGCAGCCTGAGTCCGGGCTTCGGGGGAAGAACCAGCTAGAGGATCTGACCTAGGGCGTATGGTATGTGTGTGCACACTTAGTTGGGGGCTGTCGGACCCGCACTGACGAGCGTGACCCCAGCTTGTCCTTGTTCATGGTACCGGCTACTGTAGTGTCTTTGTCTCTGCCTGGGGCGTCGTAGCGAGACACTTGAGGCACGGACTAAGTCATCAGTGGACGCATCCGGCTTTGCTTCTGGTGGGTAGTGCTCCTATCACTTAACGCGAGTTTCACGTGACTGGAGTTTTCATTTCCCGTCTGCGAGACGTGGTTTTACGTGTAGTTTTTGGGTGCATTCCCGGGGTAGGTCTATGGTTTTCGGTGAGCGTCACCGAGGGCTTCCCTAGAGGGTGTTGGTTTCACGTCGGCGAGGTCGTGACCGTGTTCCTAAACCGAGAGGTTTTGGGTCAGGCCTTTGTCGGCGAGACGGGCCTCCACGACAGCGTGGTCGTTTCTCCCCGTAGCGTGGCTAGGTTGGTTCGTAGTCTGGTGGTCCCCCGACTGGAGGATCGTGGCGTGTTTTCTGGTACAGTAGGAGTAGTTGTAGTGTCGAGTTTTGACTGGCCACCGGGTTGTTGTTCCTGCTATAGTTGTAGTTGTTTTCCTTTCCGCTACCGCCGTTGTTCTTGGTTCGGGTTCCGCAGGACCCCTACTAAGCCAGTGACAGGAGACTCACCCCTACTTTTCAGGTGCGGTGGTTCATCCTCGTGGTTCGAGGGCGTTGTGCCGAGGTTCTTAGTCGTCAACTTGCCGGGCCGAGTGTTCACTTGGCGTTGGGTATGTTCTTCTGCCTTAGATTGCACTTTCTGTTGGACTGGACTCTGTTGTAGTTGTTTATTTATTTCTGTTAATTGTTGAATTGTCCTATTTAATTTCCTATTTCCTTGTGCCTCCACACTCCTTTTAACCCTTCCGAGTCCTCTCGGCTCGTGGGCGGAGGGCCAGGATTCGAATGGTATCGGGTTCTTCTCGGTATCCGAATCTTGGGTCGTCACAGTTGGTATCAGAGCATGGTTGTGGACGTACATGGGAATTCGAGATATTGCAGTGATCAGAGTCCGTAAGATCCAGTATAGTCGGTAGTTGGCATAGGGTTTCGTGCTTGTTTTTCGCTTGGGTTCTGACATAAGAGCATGTGTGCGTGGTGTTGGCGCTGTGAAGGTGGTTGCTGCGGTGTGGGGTTTGAGGATCGAGGTTGAGAGCTTTCTCCCTCATCGATGGTGGCCCCGGTTGTGCTGCGTTGGGTAGAGGTTGCCGGTAGGCGTGTTGCTGCGGTGCTGCGTTCGAGGAATTTGTAGCGAGGTCAGGTGGCTGGCGAGGATTGCTCGTGATTAAGTGGCCGTGAGCGTGCTCCGAGGGAGCTATTATTGTGTCTGGCCACTCCAGCTTGAGGTTTATCCAGCCCCTGAAGCGTTGAGATTGTGGTTTGAGGTGGCAGAGCGGGTGCTCTGGTCGAGAGGTGTGCTCAGATGAGCGGAGGATCTTCTGGGTGAGCTGCTGATTTGTCGAGCCGATGTTCTTGTCATGCTCTGTGGCGTCAGAAATGAAGTGTCGATCTCGGTTATCTTTGCAGATTTTGAGGCAAGATCGGGAAGAGCTGTCCCAGTAAGTTCTTGCTCTTGTGCTCTTGTGTGCGAATGGATTATGTTCACCCTGGATTTGGGTTGAGATGTGGAGGTTCCATGGCGAGTTCGGGACTCGAGGATGAGCATTGGCGGTTGTCAATTATAGTTCATGTTGCGGCTCTTGGCGTGGCGTGTTGCAGTTCGAGGAATTGCAGTGGTGGAGCATCGGGGGATGCTATAAATGTGGTCCGACAAGACACTTGGCGAGTGTGTCGGGGGAGCTGACCTGACGAAAGTGATGCTTTTCTTGATGCTGGAAGGTGCTGTTTCCAGCGTGTGCAAGGTTCGAGGGCAGGTCGAGCATGGAGATTTTCCGTTGGTCGGAGGTGTGATTGGTTTCTCCTTTGGTTGGAGAGAATCGCGTTTGGCTAAGGTTTGTTGTCTTGCATCGTGTGTCCAGATTGGTTGGCCTTCATGTGCCATGAAGTCTGTGCGAGACGAGTCCTGTGTTTCGGCAAGGTGGTTGCCTATGAGAAGCGTGCCTGTCCCCTACTGTGTAAGGGTGTTGGCACTGTTCCGGAAGGACGAGTGCCGGTTGGGCGGTGTTCGTGAGGAATTGCGGCTAGTGTTGTGGTTCCCGAGGTGTTGTGAATCGGAGCCTGCGGAGTTGCAGAGGATTATTGGGATGGTGGATCTCGAGTAGTCATTCTGTGGTTGTGCGTGCGGATCAGAGTGCGTGGATCATACCGTTGGTTGCTACGGGTGGATTCCTGAGGATGTGTTGAGCGTCGGAGGATTGGTTCCTCGGTGTGAGACATGTTGTTGCTGTGCCGTTGCTTAAGATATTGTAGTTCATGGCACTGGCAGATGGAGAATTGGGGAAATATGTTGGCAAGTGTGCCGCATGAGTACCATATTTTTGTGTTGGAAGCTGTGTTCTCGGTTGAGGTGGTGTTTTGGAGAAGTGATCTCTGAGAGATTATGGGTCCCAGTTGGTGGCCATGAGCGGCTGGTAAGGTTGACCGAGTGGTCGACCATGGTGAGATGTGTATCGTTTGGGGACCCATGTACTTTGGTCGTGGCGTCGTCGACCAGGTTGCTGTGATAGCAAGTGGCACTTGGTTGCCTTGGGCTTGTGTGCCGTGAATTACTTAGGTTGTGTCCCGCGGCTCTGTGATAAGAGCGGAACCGGGATTGGCAGGCGTCCATTTGGAGTAATTGAGATGAGATAGGATTTGATGAGACAGGACGGTGATCGATGCCTGTGCTAGGTCCTTGAAGAGAGGTTGACGTGGAATGGTGATCCCTGGTCTGTGACCAGCAAGGGAGGATTCCCTGTAAGTCTGAGTCGAGTGACATGAGGACCGAGGAGAGATCTTGTCATGTGAATTCACCGTACTCCCCTGAGAGGGTGGAGTTGGCGTGATGATAGGTCTGGATGTGGTGTTGGTCTGTGCGTGAGTCAACCGATGGCCAGTCATGAGTTGGATCGTGCCTGCTGGGCCGGTGGAGGTTTCCCGTTGACGAGTGTCTGGTGACCGGCGATTGGTCTTTCACAGACAGAAGATGTTGGTTGTTAGGGCTCGAGAATGGCGAGAGCCATGTGCAAGCGAGGCCCTTGGTGGCCGTTTCCATGATGTGCCTTCTTCCGGATGGGATCTGGGCTTTGTCGAAGTTGAGTTCTGACAGAGTTGGTCCCGTTCTGTTGTCGGCGTTCCGCTTGCCAGGCATGAGATGGTCCTTGGCGTGGAGCCGACAGTTGTGCGACAGTCAGTTGGAAGGACTGCGTGAGCTGGTTGGGAGCTCAGCGATAGTTGTCCCCGGTGCGGGGCATGAGATTAGTCAACTGGTTGTGAAGCTGGCGTTTGGTTGGTCCGCCGAGCATGGGCGTTGACCGGTGGCCCACCACAAGAAAACTGGCCTATAGCCACAAATTTTACCTACGCTTTTGAAAAACGTAGGTATAAGCAACATATTCTGATATTTTTAAATTAACGTTGGTAAATTTCCTACGTTTTATTATAGCGTAGTTATATGGTCATGTTATTCCGACGGTTTTAAAATAAATGTAGGAAAAGATAATATATGACGACGCTTTTTTGTAAACGTGAGAATATAACTTAGAAATTGTTTCACTTTTTTTAAAACGTAACAATAAGTCAATTGAAAAAAAATAAAAAAATAATAAAAACGTAGGAATTTTATGTGACCTTTTTGGCGCCATTGTACATCATATTTGGGTGCCCGATACATTTCATTCCCCCCCCCATTTTTTAGCCGCCCCGCCTCTTCCCCATCTCGACCATCTTCTTCCCCACAAAAACCCCGTCGACCGGTGAGCTCCCTCTTCTCCGTCTTCGGTGATCTCCCGTTCCGATCTCCTGGACGAAACCCCACAAAAATCCCATCCACCTTCTTCCCGAAGCCCTTCGTTCTTCTTCATCTGCTGCTCTTGGTGCTTCTGGAGGAAACCCTTGAGCTCCGGGAAGACGAAGAAGCCGTCAGGTCGTCCGAGGGGGCCGATCCGACTAACCTACTCACCGGAGGACAAGGAGGAGGGCCCGCCGGCGCCGCCGCCGCTGTCATCACCCGATCTATCTTCTAGAGGGCCATTCCAAACTGCGGAGGTGAGGGATGAGGAATCCCGGCCCAGGGGAGGCGCTCTGGGCTGGTCATTGCAGTCTAGGGTCGAGATCAAGGAGGGTAGAAGGAAGAATAGGAAGGTGGATCTGTGGGTATCCCTCTCAAGGGACGAGATTGAGGAGGACTTCCTCTGGATGACGAGCGCGAAGCCGCTGCACAGGTCCAGGCAGCGTTCGAAGCTCGCATCTGACTAGCTGCATGTTGGCTCTCCCTTCCTCTTCTCCTCTTCTGTGCTTTTTATCTCCTCGCCTCTTGTAAAAAAAAAAATCCCCCGTCCTCTCTATCTGTCTATCTGTCTCTCTCTCTCTCTTTTCTACGGTGGTGATAGAAATCTGATGGATTTTCCTCACAGGAGGCCGGCTCCGTCTCCGGTTTGGCCCTGGCAGCAGCTCTCGTCCAATGTTCTAGTGTCTCCTTCCACCGGAGAAGAAGAGTGGCGGAAGGAGAAGGGAAGCGATGGGTTGTGCTGGATCCACGCAGAAAAAAGAAGGCTAGCTCTCTCTCTCTCTCTCTCTCTCTCTCTCTCTCTCTCTCTCTCTCTCTCTCTCTCTCTCTCTCTCTCTCTCTCTCTCTCTGTGATTTTTGCATGGTTATCTCTGATTTGGTGGACTCCTTGTAGGTCTTGTTCTTCCACATGCAGGCGATCTGCCAGACAGAAAGTGTGAACCCTCTGGCCAATTTCTTTGGTTGTGTTGCTGAGGTTGATCAAATTCTCATCAGATGGTTGAATTCCCTGCGTTTTCTTGTCTCGTTTGTAATGAGTTCCTCTTCTCTTCAATTTTTATGCCCTTGGATGTTGCGAAGAGTTGGACTTATGAGCACAAATTTTCCAAAATAGAAGTTTCTTTGTTGATTAGTTCAATTGTACCTCGACATTGCAATCGCAATGTTGTGCCAGTTCTTCCTAAGTATCATTATTTGGAGCACTGGCTTTCACATTTATATGGTGCCTAAATTGTTTTTGAACAAGAGGCCGTCTTAGATGCATTGCCCTTCTTACCTTGGAGCTTTGGTTACAATTTCTGTTAGCTTGGACAAGTTATGCCTAGTTAATTTGTTCTATAAGTACATATCATTATTGATGCGAATGTGAATGCTGAGAGCTTGTGTTATTTTGCCTCCTGGTTGGGCAATTTGTGTCCATACTAAAGTTGTTTTTGATCTCTTTTTGATTGATCACATATTCTAGTGTTCCCATTCATTTCCTCAGCACCGGGCGATGACCTTTGTGGGATCACAACAGAGCATAGGTAGATGAGTGGCTCTGACATTTCTCTCTGGATAATGGTAATGTTTGTAGGCAGCATTTGCCGTCCACACTTGAAAGAGCTTGCCATTTGTATCTAAGCTTCTAGTTGAGTGTAGTGTTTTCGCATGTAGAAAGATTTGTTTGTTCAGAACATGGACCATCATCATTCAAAAACTCTAGAATTTATCATGTTAAGGTATTCGAAAATGATGATATGTATGGTTCATGGGGATGATGGATGTTGATAAAGCTGCTTTGTAGTATATAAATCATAAACACATTATAGGATGCATCATTTATGACTTTGCATCTCAATTTGGTTGAAACAACATTTCTGTTCTGCAGCATTCCTCTATTTATCTATGTTACATTGGTTTAGTTACATCATGTATCAGTGTCTGAGAGGGGTGGTGAGTTCTTGGATCCCAAATGAAATGGTATGATTCTATTGCCCAAAAACCTTAAATATTTCTTATAATCAAAGGTCTTAGGTACTTTTTATTCTTAAGGTTGAATGATTTCATCCTTTATGACTTGTCTTTGATAAAGGCAGAGCTACGCTTCAAAAGATCTGAAATCACATCTCTATTCTGTAGCATCACTGTCTTTTTATATGTTAGAATAGTATCATCATTTTTTTAGTGTTCAAGATGGGTTTTTGGATCTGGAATGAGACTCCACCTTTATACCTTAATTGTTAATTATGTTTCGTAAGCATTTAAATTTTTAACTCACATTATGAACATAAAGCTTTAATGTTAGCTAAGCAATCATAGACAGCTTTAATATATAAAATCTTGTATAGAATTGCATTTCTTCTTATGATTTATTATAGTGAAACATAGAGAACTGAATTTATTCCTAGTTTTTAGTTCCATATGTCATTTATATATGATATTTCTTCCATGAAGGCTTGATTCTATCCCTTTTTAAGCATATTTTTAGATTTTCCTCCTGATGCAGAGCTTATGTTTAATTCAATAAATAATGAGAATCCACTTGACCATAGTGAACTTTCATTTTACATTTTCTTTTTAACTACAAGTATATTAGGCAAGCAAGGGTCTTAACAAATTCTGGGAGGAAGCTGTTACTTGATGCTGAGGTCCAAAGTTCTTTGAAGCAAAAGGTATGTGGCTGAGCTTTAGCTCAACTAGGTTCTAGGCATTTGGAGTTTATCAGGCCAACTGGTGACCATATATAACTGATGCACTGTATAGCAGTCTGCAATACCATACCATGTTTTAAGTTCAACATCTTTTATTCTGATTACAAGTCCAGATGTGAAGACATTTGTCCACGACCATCCGTACGTACGTATGCTTCCCTATGTTTACTTGTGTTTGTCATATCAGGTCTACTGGTTGGAACTTCGGATGTTTTGCCTTGTTGATTTCTGAAGCTATGCTCGTTTGAGTCTTTTTCATATGAGTCTTGTTTTCTCTATTTGGCAGTAGATTTTTGGATGTTGATCTTTAGTTTGGTAGAGAATCTAAGCTATAGGGTTTTCCAAAAATGGAATTACTACTTTGTTTTTGCAATGATATTCATCTGCAGTGTGAGGTTTTTCTCTAACTCCCTTTTTTCTACTCCTGCTGTTTTAGCTCATTGAATAGAGAGCTTCATCAAAATTTAGCATGTTGCTAAGTCTATGATTACGCTAATTGCACTGTTTCCACACTCCTATTTCTTAAACTCCTCTTTAATCCCTTATGTTCTCTGCATTTCTCATCAGCACTTGGTCAGACGTTGAGGCTTTTGAGGGAGAGAAGATGATAGAATCCTAAATGCATAAGCATCTAACTTTAACTGCGCTTACTCTAAATATGATGCCGACCTTTGACACGTCTGTCTTAAGGCTTCATCATCTGGGCAATTATACATCATTATTGGTATATCAAGCTCTACAATTAAACATCATTATATCTGGATCAGAATTCAGTTTCTGGGTGACATTTTGAAAAGATAGTTTCTGGGTGGCATTTATGATTGCATTATCATGGCCCCTCCCTTTCTATTACTAGTATTTATTTCTATTACATGTTTTATGTTTTGTTTCCCATTTTCCCTTTTGCGTTAAATCAGTATGTCATGGATATGCATATGGTATGGAAGGGGGAGGGAGAGAGGACCCTGCTGCTCAAAGACCAGCCAGATTTGAGGACTGGTGAAGCATGCTGGCTGACAGCAGGTTGACCTGGACCTTAAGGCAAGTTGACCTACCTTTGGCTCTCCTGCATGCCTGCATGGTTATGCTCCGGGGTACTAGACTCGGATTAAGCCCACGCAAACTATTAACAACATCCCTTTTTTTGAGAGGCCATACACCCTGAGTTATGGAGGAGAATTGGAGACAACAGCTCATCTTTGTAGAGTCAAAAGAATTGCAACTCTAGGCATAGGTCCACTCCCGATAGCTAAAATGCCCTCTGACTCGTCTAATCCAGTGCAAATGTTACAGGCATTCCGATCCATCTTCCAAGAAGATTTGAAGTCCAAGAATTTAGGCTATGAAAACTGTTCCCGATGATAGTATTTGCGAAGTATCAAAACAGCATGAATCCGACATGGAGCTTGCAAATTCAGAGCTACCTCAAATAGCCTCCTCTTAATCTTTCTCTTTGAAACCTGGTCCCTTTGATCAAAAAGAAAATCACCTCCAACTGAGAGACTCTTCCACCATTTTGTGCTTCCTTTTTTTGTCAACAGTTTCCACATTTAATTCAGATGATTTGTTCACAGGCTGAAAAGAAGACTTGCTCAACATATTTGGTTCAACTTTATTCTGAAACGTGTTTCTACTCTTGATAGAAACATGTTGGTTCTTATTAACAGAAGGACAAAGCTGCATTGCCTGGCAAGGAGCATCCTTTGATATGCTCTCCTTTTCATCGATAGGTGCTATATGCAAACTGGGAACATGATTTTGATCTACATTTTTGCATACTGGTGGAGACTGCTCCAGGTGCAACTTTACTGATGGGGCCATTCATAGTAGTCTGGTTATCAGGGAGTGGAACCTGGTACAAAGCATGTAGATCCCTTGTTGTCTCTTCTGAAGGTACAGCATACCTTTCAGGAGTAGTCAATTCTTTTTATTAATACTCACTTCCCCCTTCACAGCTAGAGTTGTAATCTGCTAGAATACAACTTCATGATGGAGAATTTCACTTTTGAGTGTCTGCTTGCATTTCTCCAATAGAGCACAGTTTCATTCTAGCAGTTCATTTCAGCTTTCTTCTCCATGGAATTTATCAGGACTCTCACAGTATGACAACTTAGCAGAAAAGCCATTTGACCCTGCGACTGATGACTATTTTTTTTTGGAAGGGTATGATGCATCCTCTGCAGAAATGAAATCCTTAGTATATTTACATGGGCCATTCCTTGTTTCTGAACTATTCTGCTGACCACCGATATCACAGCTAAAAAAAAAGGTAGAGTTTGTTCTTCTTTACTTTGATTTTTGTCAAAATTTTGAGGGCACTCCCCAGAAACCTTTTGGCTTCGCTTTCCCAAAGGATTTTTATTATTATTATGTTGAATGCACAATATGTCCATAGATCTACACTGCCCTTAACTGATGTGCTTGATTTGCCATTTGGGGGTACAATTCTAAACATAATTATAACATGTTTTTCTAGCAGCTAGCGGACTCCTTTTTGCTGAACTAGTGGAGTTGCCACTTAAAGCAGAGTGTGCAACTTTCCTGAAAGATGCACCTTTCCAGCCGCCATCACTTGCATTAATAGTATCAGGGTGATCAACTCCACTGAAATTTTCTGCAAGGGATCTCACACCAGGCATGGCGCAACCTCACAGTGAGTAGTTCAATAGATTCCCTGTCCAATGGGTTGGGAGAATTCATGAAATGAGGGTCATCATCACTTGCATCAATATATGTGGTTTAAGCAGGGGTTTTCAACTTCAAATGTTATCAGGGTCAGCATTCAGGTTTAGAATCTTGAGATGAAGAATTCCACGACTTTTCTAATGGAACCTTAGTCTGAGAAATCTCTTTCTTGGTCTTTTTAAATCTTTCTTGTCTATAAAGAGATGATGAGGTAACAATTGCATGTTATTTTCCTTCTAACCATGTGGGCTTATGTTGACCACTTTTAACAGAAATCTGATGGAATATGAAATTGTGCAGCTCAGCCTTTTCTTTTCTATGCTTCATGGAGGTCTCTTTTGGTTGATAGTAAGGGCAGGTGAGTGCAAAGATGGGGTCATTTGGGGGGTCTTTATTATGATATCTTATTATCTGTTGTCTATTGATTGAGTCAATGATGCACTTTATCACACTATTATGATGAGACCTTTAGGGTGAGGTGTAATTGTGCTACTAACCTTTTTCTCGTAGGAAGAAAGGAATTGAATATAGAGCTTTAGATCATTTTTCCATCTACCTATATTGCCATCTGTTGTATTCCTTATACTCCATTCACTTTCTATTTTTTTATCAGGGCATGTATTTGTCTCATCATTTGTCCATTATTAGCCCAATGTTTGTATATATTTTTGTATGCTAAATAAAGAGCTGCTTTATCATGTTTATATGCTAGATTTTGGTGAGATATATTTTAGCAAATATAGAGTGAGGGGAACTATATGTTTGTGTATGTATGTAGTACGTATCTGTGCTTGTGTTACTTGTTCTATTGGTAAATAGTTACTAATTGGAAAGTAAATTTGTGTGTAGGTGAGAAATGAATCTCTTGAAGTTGTTAGTGGTGTTTCGAAGGCCGTGTATGATCTATGTTGATATTGATGTGTTGAACGTGACTTTAAATTGATGTGTTGATTATGAGTTTTTATGTTAATAGTGATGTGTTCAATGTGAGATTCATGCAGGAAACATTATATGAATGTATACAGGTGTAATATGATTGCACAATGACAATGTAAAAAAAATGAAAGAACAATATACCTACGTTTTTTAAAAAATGAGACTAATACTTTTTCATTCGTTTTTAAGACAATGACGCTAATACTTTTTCATACGTTTCTTTTAGTACGTGATAAAAAATAATACCTACATTTTTAGAATCGTATGTATAGCCAATTATATGCATATGTATATATATTTTTAACCTACGCTTTTGCTGAACTACTCCTACGCTTTGAAAGTGTAGGTATAGGTCGATATCTACCTACGCTTTTTGCTGGACTATTCCTACGCTTTGAAAGCGTAAGGATATGTCGAATTATACCTACGTTTCATAGAAATGTAGGTATAACCTGTAGGTATAACCTGTAATCACGCAAGCAAGCGCCACACTTTGAAAGCGTGGCAAGCAAACGTGGCTAAATGTTTTAACAACGTTTTTTGGATCTATACCATCGTTTTTAAAACATAGGTAAAGGCCAATTTTCTTGTGGGATGGATTGGTTCTTGTGGCGAGGATTACGTTCTCTCGGTGGGCAAGAGGGTGGCAGCGGTGCCATGAATGGCTTTCCAAGGTGTCGGAGGTGATGCTAGGCTTGTGTTTTTTGTGTTATGCTTGCTCCGATGATCGGTGTGTGCGGTGTGCGGAGCATGACGTTGTCCGTGATTAAGGTCTGGCGATATCCCTCATGATCGGCGCTTTCGTGAGAATCGAGGTTTTTCTGTGCTGGGGCTCTGACAGCATTGTCAGTTGGTTAAGGTGTTCTTCCCCTGTGACTTGGTACTAGTCTTGAATTTTGAGGACAAAATTTCTTTAAGGGGGGGGGGGCTGTAACACCCCAGGTTTTTCAGATCATTAATTTATCGGGTCAGGATCCGTGGGTTTCGGATCATTTTGTGGTTCCCGGATTGAGTTTTGCAGTTTACGCGTGTTTTTACCTGTCGGACCTTCGGAACACCGTGTATGGCGAACCGTTGCGTTCTCCGACTCCGGGACGTTACCACTGCGTTGTGCGCTTTCAGAGGATCGTGGAGGTAATTTTTCGTATTTTTTGGTATTTTTTAGAATTTTTGGATTTTCTATATATATAAATACCCCCGTCTCTCTCCTCTCATTTCTCTCACTCTCTCCCTCTCTCTTCTCTCTCTCGCGTTCTCTCCTCTCCCCCTCTCTTCTCTCCGGGCAGCCGACGGAGACGAACGAGGGCGAGGTGGCGACGTTCGTGGGGCGAGGAGCGGCGTGGATGGGGCGAGGATGGAGGCGTCGTGGCTCGAGGAAGCTCGGGGGCACTTCCGTGAACCGGCGGGGGTTTCGTGGGTGTTTTTGCGTGGATCGGCGTCCACGGTGCGCGGAATCTTCGGTGGAGGTAGGGAGATGGACCCCCAGCTCGTGTACTTCCATTTCCGCGAGTTTGGTAGGCTGTGGTGAGTCGAGTGGGGTGTATTACTCGTTTGGGGGAAAAATCATGTTTTTGGGGCGTGTGACGGATTCTTCGGATTGAGCGCCGTTTTCTCCGTTTCTTCCTCCCATTTTTGGGTTTTGGGGTCAGGGGAATGATCCCCTATGTTTTCCCCTTCGATTGGGATCAAATGGGGAATGGAACCGAGCTCACGGCGGAGCTCGGTCTATCCGCGGGTAAACGTAGGGGGCCGCCTCCTTTGTAGCCGTCGATGCCCTTGTCTGGGCGGCCAGCTCCCTGGCCACCCAGGTCACTGGGCGGCCACATGTCTGGCCGGCCAGGGGTGTTGGGCGGCCAGCACCCTGGCCACCCTCACCCAGTCAGGCCCATGTCTGGGCGGCCAGCCTGATGGCCGCCCAGCCCTCTGGGCGGCCCAAGGTGTGGCCGCCCAGGGAAGGGGGCACCCAGGTGCTGGGCGGCCACTGGTGTGGCCGCCTAGGCCTCTGGGTGGCCAGGTGTTTGGCCGCCGAGCCCAGTCTACCCCCGGGCCGCCGCATTTCGCATTTCTTATCCCGAGCCGTCCGTATGCGATACGGTTTCATGGAATGAGTGCATGCGTGATTCTTCGTGATCCGGGAGGTATTGTGTTACCTCGATTAGTGTCCCAGTTGGTTTAAGGGTTCAGGTGACCCTCTTGCATTCCCGTTGTGTCGTGTTGACCCTCGGTCGACCCAGTTGTGACCCAGTGGTCGACCTTTGGTCTCGTGGATGTTCCGGACACCCTGTGGGTTCTGTGTCTGAGTTTTGGGGTGTCTAGAGGTACCGTGTTGTTAGGGTGCTTGGCACGGATTCAGAGGGGGGTGAATGAATCCCTCTTTAAAACTGTGCCCAATTAAAGCAATACTGGACAATGATGCAGAATTAAATTGAGTTAAACTCTACAGAATAGTCAATGGTGCGCTAAATCAAACAGTTGGGCTGCTATAGTGCAGACTCCTGAGCAAATCTATACTGTTGACCGAACTCAATTGAGCGATCAAATGCAACTAAAATACTCAGATGGCTTGAGCAAATTGGACACTCTACAGTAACAATGATTAACTATTCAAAGTGAATCTCTTAAGACCAATATCAAATGAATGATATGCAACCAAAATCCTCGCTAGACAGAAGATTCAGATCGAGCCTAAGCATACATCTAGCGGATCAGAGAAGATAATCAAACCACGATGGATGAGGTATTTTTAGATGGTTCAGTCTGCTACCCGCAGACCTACGTCCATCCCCCACTCAAACCAGAGTGAGGCTTCCCACTGATACACCGCTTAAACTGCTGGGCATCACAGCTTGCCTACAACCGCTGAGCAACACAGCTTGCTTCCGCTGAGCAATCACAGCTTGCTGACCAGAAGAACCAATCCTCTGCAACCGCTGAGCAACACAGCTTGCTGTCCAGAGGAAACAATCCTCTACAATGCTGACACACAGCTTGAAATAAAGGTTTAAAAAGAAAAACGAGTATGAGAAAATTCAGCTACGAAAAGCTGGAAATAAAGCACAAGAATGTAGCTCTCGCAGGAGCAAGTTGGTCTGGATCTGATCCAGAAACCAATAGATAGTAGATCTTCAATTTGCTTCAGCCGCTTCACTATCACTTCTCTCTTCTCTCTCGAGCTCTCTCTTTCTCAGCGCTCTCACACTACTGCATTCTATCTTCTTTCTTCTGATTATCGGCTCTTCTTATGATCTTCACATCTGCAACACTCTCTCAGACTGTTTCTGTGCTTCTTCCTCGTACTCTTTCTTTCTTCTCTTAATTTCTCTATCAGCCCATCATCTTCTTCTTTGCGTAGAAGATGGGTCTTATATAAAAAGCTTCAGTCTGGGACCCACGAGCTCACACCCTAGGCGTGTGGAGGGAACACTCCCGCCAAGAAGCTTCAGGAATATATTAGCCACGTGTCAAAATTTGGATCTGAGAATCCACGTGACGACTTCTTTCAGGGACCATTTGCTTTGGATCACGTGCCTTTCTTAACAGGTCACGAATATTTGTCCTGTTAAAATGTCAAAACATTTAACAGTTAAACAGGTATGAATATTGCATAGACTCGATGACGTATATGAACTAATGTGCATGGACCTTGTTTTTATCAAGGTAAAGTGTATACTGACATTATAACCACTAGCATAAAATATGCACAGACCCAATAGCAATCGGTGTGAAAATATGCACATGCTTTGGGCATGTATGGAAGATGTCCACAGACCTTGGGGTGCTTATAGTGAGACATGCATAGACTCACTTTATGTATAAAGAAGATATGCACCGACCTAATCCCAATTGACATGAAACGATGCACAAACCTCGGTGACATACAAGCAGAAATGTACAAGCTAGCATAGTGCACAGGGAAGATGTGCACCGACCGTGTGGTGACATATGACAATGATGCACTGACTTAAATGCTCTCAGCAACTAAAGTTGCACAGACTTGTGTGCTTGCAGCAATGAAAGTTACACGGACTTGGTTAGCACAAGGTAGACTTGCACCGACTGTGAGAATGCATGAAATGCAACTTGCACCGAGTTCGGTCTCGCACACGCCAAGTATGCACCGACTTTAATCTACGCAATATGGAATTCTACACCGACCTTGTGTATGAGCGGCCAAGAGAATGCACCGACTTGATGCGTGCAAAGCATACCTTGCACCGGCCTATCCAGCGTGCACCAACAAGGGTTGCACTGACCTTATGCTCGGTCACTTATGATGTGCACCGATTTGCATCTGCTAAGGTAGTGTGCACGGACTTGAATGCACAGACCTAGATGCACATGAACAGTGGTATGCATGGACATGATTAACACAAGTGCAAACTAGCACTGACCCTCATACGCTAATAGAGAAACATGCACCGAGGCAAGGACTTATTATGTCTAATGCAAGACTTGCACCGAGGCAAGAAATGCTCCGACCTGCTATGTGTGGGTAAAGCATGCACCGAGGTTGAAAATGCAAGACAAGCAATGCACTATCCTTATACAAGTAAACAGTAAATTGCACAGACTTCAACAATGGTTGAAACAAAAGTTGCACCAACTTAACGTGTGCAAGGACTTGGATGTGCTCAGAAGCAACTTATGCATACCAAGATGAGAACTGTACTGACCTTGTGAGCAACCAAAGATATGACATATGCATGCTTAACCATACGCATGAAAACAAGTGTCGACTCATGGTGTCGACACTTACCATTTGTGATAAGAGATCCATATGGAACCATACAAACATATGGAACCATACAAATGCAGCATCAACACTTAAGATAAGATATTATGCACAGATGACTCATAGTGTTCAACATCATCAAAACTACAGGGGTACAACAATCTCCCCCTTTTTGATGATGGCAACACTATGAGTCACAAAATGACATGTCGACTCATATCAAACTATTCTCCCCCTTTGACTTCATCAAAAAGAAGATAATAGTTTGAGACAAGTAATACAAGCATGCGTGAGATGATTGAATTAAAATCTCCCCCTGTGACTAAATCATTAAGGCATAGAAAAGCTATTCTCCCCCTAGATAAAGGAATGAAATCAGTTAACACGGGGGCATTTGAACAATCAGGCACCAATCAAGTATATGTTGCAGATAAGATCACAAGCAAATCTACAGACAATACAATGCTCTTTGTTTAGAATGAAACAAAGCTTTCAAGAATAGATTCAGGAAGAGTGCCATGGCAATAAGCAGAACACAGGATCTTTCAAGGACAATTCAGCGAAAAAAAATGAGCAAGATCTGTCAAAAACAGTGCAAGGATCATCAGAGTAATCAAAAAGAGTCAAGCACTCAAACAATCTTTTTGACATTTTGAATATAGATGATATGCTATTGACTATGCACTAACTAATCATGTATGTATGACAAACTCCCCCTTAGCCAAACACCCCTCATGCACCAAACTCTCCTCATGCAGACAGAAAAGATCAACACTCTTGCCCGGGGTCGTCACTCTTGCCCATGCCCATCGGTCTATGAATCCTCACCTGAGCTACCTGAAAGGGGGAAAATAACTGGGTGAGCGAACGCTCAGTAGGTAATAACAGGCAAGTTTAAGTAATTAACCAATTAATTGCATTTATAAGTGCGAAAAAGAACGAAAGGAAATGATGATATGACAAGTAATATAAGTACGAGATCATGAACATAACGTAACTGGAAATTGGCCAACAAACAAGAATTTATCAAGTCAAGAAGATTCAAGTGAGAGATTATGTCGTAGACATCACGCTAGTCATTCACTCGGTGCAATGTCTCACCATGTCATTCAAACTCCCCGGGGCACAAGTACTTTTCGGGCGCTCCTCCCAGGACCAGACCGAGCCCTTATGATGCGTTGGCATTGATTTAATGGATCCAAGATCCCAAGTTATGTCTAAACATTAATCAAGTTAAATGGCCAAAATTTCAAAGTATAGAACTTACCTCGAAGAATTCCAAGGGTAAGTGAAGTAGATATTTTGACGAGAAAGTTCAAGTTATCAAGAACCGACAAGTCCTTGTATTCAAACATGAACAACCATGGAAATCATTTTCTAGAAGATACACGGTCCATATTGGGCCGTTCAGAGGCATGGACGGTCGTTAGCCGGACGACGCTCAAGGGATCGGGCTGAAAGAACAGCCTTATAGAGCCAAGGATAAATGGTCTACTATAGGCCTCTCAAATTACAGGACGGCCACAAGTGGGCCGTTCACGACAGGAAGGATCTGAAGCCCACGACGACAGTAAGCGGTTTGGATTGGGCCGCTCAGTAACTGAACGGTCCATGATGATCCGCTCGAACGAATGAGCGGGCCGATATGGTCCGTTCAATTACTGGGCATGACTGGCAACTAGAATCCATCCAAAATGGGCTCCGGCTGCCATAAGTGGGGCAGAACTGAACCAGGGTCCATCCTACTATCCATTGGTCAACCTAGGGCTTGTTGGGTCGATCAAATCATGATTTGGTCGAAGATGAAACAAGGTTAATCGACCAACAGGAAATGGCACTTAGCCAAGATTGCACGGTCTCTAATGGGCCGCCTATTGAGTTAAACGGTCCAAATCCGACCGTTCAAAACTCAGTCGGTCCAAATTGAGCCATGACTCACAACACAGCAATCATGTTGAACATGTGTGCACCATGATTACTTTTATGGTTTTGATGATGTCTGCCTCTGTAGTCATTATACCTGCATTTGATAATGTTAATATTCATATTTCAGGTCATTATACTTCCAGTGCAAAAGATCAAGAATGGCACACAAATTTAGGCAACCGGATACGGATACACAGATATCAAGGCATATGACAATATTGGAGGCACGGAAATCTAGCATGTTTCAAGTAAAGAAATCAAGCTGAATAGCATCACACATAAGGTCATTGCATATTCTTCATATGGTCAGTGCATGTCTTGCCTTATGGATGGTTCAAGGTCGGTGCAACTTCTTGATAGCATGCTACAAGATAATCCAAGGAATGGAGTGCAGATGGCAAATGTGAAAGTTGAATGTTGCGCCCTCGCACGCGGATCGACCTGCGCGGTCAGGTCGCGGGGATCGACCTGCCCGGTCAGATCGCGGGGGTCAAGGGGGCAGCGCCCCTTGCGGGGGTTTCTAGGGGCGGAGCCCCCGGAACAAAATTTTGATTATAATAGCAATATAATCAATAGATGTCTTCAAGACAGTTAAGGTCGATGCACAAAGAAGCATAACCAAGAGAACCCAAAGTCAAAGACTCAGTTGACACCTTCTAGACTGTCAAGGGTGATGCTACAGACATGAATGGGCTGCTAAAGAACTTAAGCGACGGAGCTAAAGCAGTTAACGGACCGACCCAGGAAAACCCGGGGTCTGCCCAGCTGGCGGTCGACCGCCAGCCCAGGGGCGGTCCACCGCCCCTGCCAGAAGCTCCCAGTCTGCACCTCTCTCAGTGGCGGTCGACCGCCAGCCCAGTAGCGGTCGACCGAAAATCCCATGGAACATCTTTCTACAGCGTTTCTCAGTAGTGGTCTACCGCCAGAAGCCACAGGTCGACCGCCAGCCCCGAGCCTTCAATGTTGACTTTATTTTCCACTTCAAGAAAGGCCATTCACCATGGATTTCTTTAATCCAAAAGTCACCTAATCACCCAAAAAATGTGGATCTGGTCTGGGATGTGTTTATTGACCATCCAAAGAGATATAAAACCAACACAAGAGGGATAGAAACCCTAGTTGATGATTTGGAGCAAAGAGAGACGAAGAGAGGCTAGAGGAGCTCCAAGGAAGAAGAGGTGTTGTAGCCGTGAACAGTACTCCGTGCAGAAGTTCTACATTCAATCCAAGAGATTCAAGCCTACATCTGAAGCCCTCAATCTCCAAGGAAGAAGAGAAGCAAGTAAGCTCACAAAGGAGATCAAAAGGAAGATCAAAGCTACATCCAAACCTCTTCATCAACTCAAGGGATGATCAAAGCTACATCATGTATCTTCTCCATCAACTCAAAGGGATCAAAGGAAGATCAAAGCAATAGATTCAAGATCCAACAATCTCAGACAAGATCAAGTTCATTATAGCATATCTTCATATCTTGTTTGTGCTGTGTCCCTGTGATTTTGATGATAGCAAACACTATAAGTCATCATCTGTTTGAGTCTGCTTATAAATCTATTTTTGTTGCATATGTATGTTTCATTGAACATCTTATCTGTGGCTGTGTGGTGTGTGCATTGGTGCATTTCATAATTGTTGATGCATTTCATAATTGTATTTTATCTGGATTGCTTGATGTTAGTCTGTACAATGGGTGATGCTGAACCTTTCAGCATTGTCTGGACAGAAGTGGGTCGACCCCCTTTCCAGATGGGTCGACCCCCCAGATTCACATGTCTGTACATTGCATCTGTCTGTGCTGCACTCATAAGTCCATACACTGGCAAGCCTTTCAATTGCCTAAGTCCATACATTGTCTGTCTTCCTTAGTGTCTCAAGCATAACGTGAAGTCTGTACAATGCATTTACATTCATAAAGCCTTCACAGTCTGGAGTCTGTACATTGCATTCGCCTTCACAAGCTTACACATAGTGAAGTCTATACATTCACAGTGTCTGCATGTCTAAGGCAATGTCTATACAGTGGGCAGTCTTTCTGAGCATCTCATGTTGTGTCTTAACACAATCAGCAAGTCTGTACATTGTGGTTGCTTCATAGCAAGTCTGAAGATCTCGTTTGCATTGTCTAGTCTATACACTGTCTAGCACATGCATTTCGTCAAGTCTGTACAGCCTTTACGTTCTGGCCAAGTCTATACATTCATACCTTTCCCTACGTTCTGGCCAAGTCTACACATCGTTTGCCTGGCTTCTGCTTCAAAGTCTATACATTCGTTTCAAAGGCAAAGTCTATACATCCGTTGTCTTAATAAAGTCTGTACAGACTTTGCTCGTTCAAGTCTGTACACGGTTCAGTTGTTTTGGCAAGTCTACACATCATGATGTCTATACATCCGGTTGCCTTTGCATTGCTCAAGTCTGTACAGCCCTTTCGTTGGCAAGTCTATACAACCTCCAGTTGTCTTGGCAAGTATATACATTGACAGTCTATACATTGTACAGCAGTGCATTCCTTGAAAGCAAGTCAGTACATTGGCGTTGGGCATCCAAGTCTATACATTGATTCACTATTCATGCCTTCACCCAAAGTCTGTACATCGAGCAGCGTGTCTGTGTCTCAAGCCATTCTCCAATTCTGTACATTGCTTGCATCTTCAAAGTCTATACATCCACAGTTGAACCCTAATTCTATACATCGGCCTCAAGCTTCACAAGTCTACACATTGTCTTCATGGCATCGGAAGTCTATACAGCCTGCATGCCTCATAACGCCAAGTCTATACATCGTGGCCTTCAAGTCTTCAGAACCTGTACATTCTTCAAGGGCCAAGTGTATACAGTGTCTCGCTCACATCTTCAAGGGTGAAGTCTATACATTGGTTAGGCTTGTTCATGCTAGGCTTGTTCATGCATCATTCTTCTCAAAGTCTGTACACTGGTGTCTCATGCATTCTAAAGTCCATACACTCCTCCTTGCATAGTCAAGTCTATACAGACTTAATGAAAGCATTCAAGTCTGTACTCTGGTGCCATCGTCCACATGGTCAAGTCTATACAGACTTAGCGAAAGCTTAGCTAGTCTGTACTTTGGTCTCTCAGGCATGTAAACACCAAGTCTATACACTCCTTGTTTCATGTCTATACATTCGGTTGTTCCATGCATTCTCATCAAGTCTATACAGAGCTTGCCTCAAAGTCTGGACAACGCTCGCCTCAATGTCTGTACATCCTGTGTGTTGAACGAACACAAGTCTTTACATCGTCCAGCGCTTCATGTGAAGTCTGTACAATGTCTTAGTCTTCTACACATGAAGTCTATACATTGCTGTTGCATTCACGCCATGTCCATACACTGCATTTGTGCATTGATCACAGCAAGTCTGTACATAGAGTTCTCATGCATGTAAACATCAAGTCTATACACTCCCGTGTTGCATGTCTATACATTCGATTGCTTCATGCATCACACAGAAGTCTGCACATCCCTTTCTGATAAGTCCATACATCATTTGTCAAGTGTGTACATTGAGGTAGCTTGAAGGGCTTCAAGTCTATACATTCTCATATTGTATATACTTGCTTATTTGCTGCCTCTAAAGTCTATACACTCTGTGTTAAAAGGTTGAACAAATTTGATACATTCTTTTGTCTCTGGCTGCAGATGACTCAGGTTAATGAGTGGCACGTGATCTGAGGTTGTCACCTGGCACGTGATCCAAGATGCTGAGAAGCCGCCACGTGTTCTGAAGCTTGGGCGGGAATCGAAGAGAGCACACGCCCTAGCTGCTTGCGGCTGCTATAAAAGGAAGGCTTCTTCCACTGAAGAAGACTGACGAAGTGGATGAGAGACAGAAGAAAAAGAGAGATCGAGATAGAAGGATAGAGCTGTAGAGAGGCAGTGAGCAGAAGAAGAAAGAAGAAGTGTGAGAGAACAGAAGAAGAAAAAGAAAGAGAAAGAGAGATGGAGAGCTCGGAAGAAGAAGAGAAGTCTTGCTGTCTTCACTGGACCTTGGATCAGATCCAACCCAGTTTGCTCCTGCGAGAGCTTTTGTGCATTTCATTTTTCCAGCTTTCTGTTGCTGCGTTTTTGTTTTTCCTTTTGACTATTCACTAGTTGTTCTTCTGATCCTCTAGTGTGAGGTCGGGTTCCCTCCGGTTTGGAGGAAGGGAGACTTGCGTCTCTGGTTGCCTTTGACTGGGTGTCATTGGTTGTTTCCCTCCGGCTGGGAGGAAGGGAGGTCCTAGACCTCTAGGTTGCAAGTGGCTGGGAGTCACTTGTGGGTTCCCTCCGGTTTGGAGGAAGGCAGGATTGGTCCTCCGGTTCTGGTCTTGTGTGTTGCAAGTCCAGGTATTCCCTCCTGGTCTGGAGGAAGAGAGATTGTGTGTCTCTGGTTTCCAAGTGGCTGGGAGTCACTTGGGGTGTCCCTCCGGTTGGGAGGAAGAGGGGAGGTTGTTCCCCTGGTCAAGCTGTGTGGCAGCATCTATTGCAGACTGAGTCTACTTGTCTAGCGTTGCTAGTGGAAGCCTCACTTCGGTTTGGAGTGAGGGGTGGACGTAGGTCTGTGGACCGAACCACCTAAAAATCCTGGTGTCCCTTGTGGTTTGACTTTCTTATATGTTCATTTAATTGCTGCGTGTTAGATGTGTGCATAGGATCGAGTGAGGGCTAATTCTATTGAGTTGTCTTGCCGAGATGATCCTAAGTATTCTCAGAATATAGCTGCAACTGTTTTTAATTCAGCATAACTGAGCTTTAAGTTTTTAATTATGCTATATTTTTAAAGGGGAGATTCATTCACCCCCCCTCTGAATCTATCGCACTTGACTCAACAATTGGTATCAGAGCAGGTTCTCTGACTGTTCAGATCCAACGATCTGCAGAGGATCCTGTTGTCTTTGGTGCATTTCTGAATTTTCTCTCTGCTGCATTAATCTGCTTGCCGATTTAATCAATGGGTTCTGCACCGGTTTTCAATGGGTCTAATTTTAACTCATGGGTTAGCAGTCTACATAACTATGTGAATTTGATGGATCCGGATCTGTGGAAGTTAATCTCACATGGTCCTCATAGACTGCCAAAGAAAGAGTCCAAATGGACTAACAGTCACAGATAAAGAAATGGAGAGAATCAGAAAGTTTTGAAATTAATGAAAGAAGCTACTAACAAGGCTCTACATTCTTTTTTTTATGACTGTAGGTCCGCTAAGGAAATTCTGGAAAAGCTGAAGCTAACTCAGAGGACATATGAGGACAGCTGCCTGATGGCTGACAAGAGCGACCATGGCAGTGATCAAGATGAATCCGAAGATGCTGAAGAAGTAACCAATCCTTTCTCTAGTTACACTTTAGACGACTGGGAAGATGCCTATGCCAATCTGTTAGAATCCTATGAAAGACTAAAGAAGAAGAATAAAAAACTGATAAAGAAGCTAAAGAAACATGAGGATGCTAAATCTCGAGGTGAAAGCCCTGAAATTCTGAAAATTGAAAATGATATATTTAGAAGACAGCTAACAGATTTTGATTCTATTAGTTCAGATTTAGATCACTTGAAATCTGAAAAACAAACTCTTATGAAACAAATTGATTTACACAAAAAGGAGAATCAAGAGCTTGTTTGCGAAATTGCTGAACTAAAGGAGAGGCATAGTTTAATTGATGAAGATCAGGTTCATCACAATAATGCTGTTCAGAATGAAAAATTAGTGAGAGATTTAGAGTGTGTCAACTCTGAATTGGAAAACATGAAGTCTGAAAATGTAATACTCAATAACCAGCTCAAAGAATCTGAACACAAATAAAAAATTCTTGAAAAAGAGAATAGATTGATTTCTGAAAAATTAGAGGCTGATAGAGTAACAAATTCAGAGATTCAGAAAAATCTTGACAAACTTCAATCTGAAAAATAATAAGAAAAGTTTTATGAATGTCAGTTTTCTTCATATGAATGGGTGCTTGATGATGAACTCCTAGAGCAGAACAGTAAACTGAAAGAGGAAATTAATAAGCTGAATCACCAAAACTCAGCAATGTCTGAGAGGCTAATCACTTTAGAAAAAGGAAAGAGTGTAAGCTTGGTGAGCTCTAGTGAGTTGCTGAATGCTGAACATGAAATTACAAATCTGAAAAACATCAACCTAATGTTGAGTGGGAATGTCATTTGCTGTGAACAAAAGATAGCTAAATATGAGTTAACAATCACATCCCTTCAACAAGAAGTTGATGATCTTTATAAGTCCCTATCTGAAGCTGACAATGAAATAAAATTAAAACATGAAGTTGAAAAACTCAAAAGTCTGAATGATGCCTTGCATCAACAAGTCATTTCCTGTGAAACGGATCTGTCCAAATATGAAGCTAATATTTGTGACTTAAATTCTGAAATTCAAAATCTGAAAAACTCCTTGTCAAAATTTGTCAAGGGAAAGGACAATCTGAATAAGCTTCTGGGAAAGAGTGATAACTCTCAGAGAGAGGGGTTGGGTTACAGTTCAACAAACAAAAGGATCAATAGCAATAAAACTTCAACTGTGTTTGTAAAAGCTTCTGATCAAAACACAACTGCTGGTTCTTCTATTTTTCAATTTACTGCATAAAAACCCACTGTCAGTCCCAAATCTGCAGAACAAATTTAAAAATTGAAAAAGAATGAAAATTCATAGAAAAAGGACAAAGACACTCATGTTGCTATAAAGAATGCTGCACACAATTCACATGATCTCTCACACACTCATATTAAAAAGGGGTCATGTTATTATTGTGGGAAAGGAGGTCACATAATGGAAGATTGCAGATTAATGTTAAAGGATGAGCATGCTAGTGGAACATTACATTCTAGAAAAATTTCTGATAGAAACCATGCTACTAGGAAGCCTGATGCTTCATGTTATTATTGTGGTAAGTATGGTCATCTCATGAATGCATGCTTTATCATGAAAGAAGACAATAAACTGCATGACAGGTCTTCCATGAATATTCATGGTCCTTATGGAACTAAACACAAGTCTAGTCAGCACATTGTGTGCTCTAACTGCAATAAGTCTGGGCACAAGGCTGCTGAGTGCTGGTTTGGATCCACTTGGGGTAAACATGGCTTTCATAGAAGAAATTCTTCTGCTTGCTCTCACTGTGGGAAAAATGGCCATACAGTCAAGGACTGTTGGCATGTTCAGAAGAAGTTTGTTAACCCCTATGCTGTCAAATTCTCTGCAAAGCCATTTGCAAGATTTTCATGCTATAACTGTGGGAAGCATGGTCACAAATCTTCTGAATGTTGGCTGGTTAGGAATAAGAACCAAACTGTTCATGCATATAACAGAAAATCTTAGGATCATGTTTATAAACCTCATGCTGCTGTTACTATGCATCATAAAAACCAGAAACTAGTCACTTCATGTAGATATTGTGGGAAGTTTGGTCACTCTATGGACAATTGCTATCTGATGGATCATGGTGACCATGTTGCTATGAATTTGCTTAGAACACCTGTCAGGGCTAACGCAGGACCCAAAGCTGCTTGGGTCCCTGCAGGATCAAGATGATCAAATACTTTGCAGGTGTGCCTTGGACTGAGGAATAAAGAGGGGTAAATTAAACCAAGGCACCCAAGATGATAAAGCCCCATTCAGGTAAATTCTGAAAAATCTGTATTCTGAATTTGTGTGATCTGAATGCACTGCATATCATGATAATTCTTTTGTGCATTGTCTAACTGAATCTAATTGAAAAATCTGAAATGCTCATGGAAATGATTGTAGTTTATCTCTGAATGAGCATATATTTTAAAATCATGGTTCAGTGCTTTAATTGCATATCATGCACTTTGTAAGGGGGAGTTTGACTGATGTTTGCATAATCATGATAATCTCATTTGCTGAATGCATTACATATCTATATTCCGAAAATCTCTCCAGGAGAGCCTTTAAACATGCATACATGTAGTTAGTTGCATTGCATTTCCTTGCATTGAAAAATCTAAAAAGAAATGACTCATTGCATCTAGATAGGGGGAGCATTCCTGTTTCATCTCTCCACCTCTTGAACTCCTTCTGTCTAGCAATCTGATCCATTCTTGGCAAATGAGTAGTTCACTTGAATTTCCTGCTGTCTATACTTATGTAGCTGTTCTGTCTGTACTCCAGACTCAACAAGTGTATTCTAAACTGAACTGTTCTAATGTTAAATCCTTGTCTCTTCATGATTGTTCTCTGCTACTCTCTCGATAAAAATGCTTTGTTGACTCCACTGATTTGCTAAAATATCATTGATTCATCTGAATGAGGAAAGATTTTAGTCAGTGCACCCTAGACATAAATCAGACATATTCTGAAAAGAAGAAACTTCTATTATACTGGCTTAAGAATGTTTTGATAAATCAAATTGATTTAAGTCTAATGTATTTCTTAAGTTTTGATGTAAAGGACTTGAAAATATCTGATTCATTCTGCTTAATAAATCTTAACCAGTTGTCTCATGAACTTCATGCAAAACCTTCTGAAATCTGAAATTTTAAATGACATGGCTTTCTTTGGTTAAGATATATATAGAAAGTATTGTTCTTAAACATTTCAGTGTACTGAGCATTGTTTGAAAAATCTGAAAACACTTAAAAATTTAAAGCAAGAGCAATGACTGTGGTCACAGAGAAATTGGGTTCTCTATTAAAGAAATGGATTAAGCCCATGTCATGAAGTGCCATAGTTAACTCTCTTTTCAAAATGTTTGAAAATCTGGCAGAGCAATGGCATGGTTGTGTTGAGTAACTGGGGATTCTGGCCTCTGATCAAGGTGTCTCCTCATGTAAAAAGATACTCCATTGCTAACTCTGTTCTCCTTCAGAGGCAATGTGGTTGTCACACTGAGTAACTGGGTCATTTCACCTGAGAAGTGTTGTGCCTCATGAAAAAAGGTGTTGACTGAACCAAACTTGCTCAGAAAAAATGAGTGATGTTTAATAGAAAATTCTGAAAATCTAAAGACAAGTTCAGCCTTATTTATTTCTGTTTAATCTCAATAGTATCTTGTGTAACTTCCATAGGAGTCATTGAATTTAAATGAGTAAGTTGGAAGGAGGTTCAACATAAATAACAAATGAGTTGATGGTTCATCTTTATTAAAAGATGTGTCAGATATGAGTAATGAATTTTCCTGATAAACCTTAAATACATCACTCTTAAATCATGATGGTAAGTTTAAAATCATTCATAATCTATTATAATTGAAGAATCTAAAATTCGTTTACAAAGATTTATGAATTTGGTTTGCTAATGAAAATCTTGCTTCCTCATTTATTCACTGTGATTACAGACTGTGGTAACTCTTGTATACCCATGTGCTTTGCTGATAGATGCTCATCACTTCTTTCACTCCATCTAATCAGGGGGAGCTTCCATGTCATGCTGAGTGTTTTTCATAAAGGGAGAGATCTAGTCAACATTTTTGAGTGTCCCTGTGCTTTTGTTGATATTCTCCCTTCATCTCAATTGGTTTCAACCTTCAAAACATTTCTGATCATTACTCTATTCAGGGGGAGCTAATTGTCATTAAAGGGGGAGCTTTTAATTCACTCATCTTATGCAGTCTTATTCTTCCCTCTTCAATTAATGTCTTTTTGCTGAAGTCAAAGGGAGAGAAATATTTGATCAAGTCATACTGACTCATAGTGTTGCCATCATCAAAAAGGGGGAGATTGTTGTGTCCCTGTGATTTTGATGATAGCAAACACTATAAGTCATCATCTGATTGAGTCTGCATATAAATCTGTTTTTGTTGCATATGTATGTTTCATTGAACATCTTATCTGAATTACATAACCAACGAACAGGCTGAGGCTGTGTGGTGTGTGCATTGGTGCATTTCATAATTGTTGATGCATTTCATAATTGCATTTTATCTGGATTGCTTGATGTTAGTCTGTACAATGGGTGATGCTGAACCTTTCAGCATTGTCTGGACAGAAGTGGGTCGACCCCCTTTCCAGATGGGTCGACCCCCCCAGATTCGCATGTCTGTACATTGCATCTGTCTGTGCTGCACTCATAAGTCCATACACTGGCAAGCCTTTCAATTGCCTAAGTCCATACATTGTCTGTCTTCCTTAGTGTCTCAAGCATAACGTGAAGTCTGTACAATGCATTTACATTCACAAAGCCTTCATAGTCTGGAGTCTGTACATTGCATTCACCTTCACAAGCTTACACATAGTGAAGTCTATACATTCACAGTGTCTGCATGTCTAAGGCAATGTCTATACAGTGGGCAGTCTTTCTGAGCGTCTCATGCTGTGTCTTAACACAATCAGCAAGTCTGTACATTGTGGTTGCTTCATAGCAAGTCTGAAGATCTCGTTTGCATTGTCTAGTCTATACACTGTCTAGCACATGCATTTCATCAAGTCTGTACAGCCTTTACGTTCTGGCCAAGTCTATACATTGATACCTTTCCCTACATTCTGGCTAAGTCTACACATCGTTTGCCTGGCTTCTGCTTCAAAGTCTATACATTCATTTCAAAGGCAAAGTCTATACATCCGTTGTCTTAATAAAGTCTGTACAGACTTTGCTCGTTCAAGTCTGTACACGGTTCAGTTGTTTTGGCAAGTCTACACATCATGATGTCTATACATCCGATTACCTTTGCATTGCTCAAGTCTGTACAGCCCTTTCGTTGGCAAGTCTATACAACCTCCAGTTGTCTTGGCAAGTCCATACATTGAGAGTCTATACATTTTACAGCAGTGCATTCCTTGAAAGCAAGTCAGTACATTGGCGTTGGGCATCCAAGTCTATACATTGATTCACTGTTCATGCCTTCACCCAAAGTCTGTACAGCGAGCAGCGTGTCTGTGTCTCAAGCCATTCTCCAAGTCTGTACATTGCTTGCATCTTCAAAGTCTATACATCCACAGTTGAACCCTAATTCTATACATCGGCCTCAAGCTTCACAAGTCTACACATTGTCTTCATGGCATCGGAAGTCTATACAGCCTGCATGCCTCATAACGCCAAGTCTATACATCGTGGCCTTCAAGTCTTCTGAGCCTGTACATTCTTCAAGGGCCAAGTGTATACAGTGTCTCGCTCACATCTTCAAGGGTGAAGTCTATACATTGGTTAGGCTTGTTCATGCTAGGCTTGTTCATGCATCATTCTTCTCAAAGTCTGTACACTGGTGTCTCATGCATTCTAAAGTCCATACACTCCTCCTTGCATAGTCAAGTCTATACAGACTTAACGAAAGCATTCAAGTCTGTACTCTGGTGCCATCGTCCGCATCGTCAAGTCTATACAGACTTAGCGAAAGCTTAGCTAGTCTGTACTTTGGTCTCTCAGGCATGTAAACACCAAGTCTATACACTCCTTGTTTCATGTCTATACATTCGGTTGTTCCATGCATTCTCATCAAGTCTATACAGAGCTTGCCTCAAAGTCTGGACAACGCTCGCCTCAATGTCTGTACATCCTGTGTGTTGAACGAACACAAGTCTTTACATCGTCCAGCGCTTCATGTGAAGTCTGTACAATGTCTTAGTCTTCTACACATGAAGTCTATACATTGCTGTTGCATTCACGCCATGTCCATACACTGCATTTGTGCATTGATCACAGTAAGTCTGTACATAGAGTTCTCATGCATGTAAACATCAAGTCTATACACTCCCGTGTTGCATGTCTATACATTCGATTGCTTCATGCATCACACAGAAGTCTGCACATCCCTTTCTGATAAGTCCATACATCATTTGTCAAGTGTGTACATTGAGGTCGCTTGAAGGGCTTCAAGTCTATACATTCTCACGTTGTATATACTTGCTTATTTGCTGCCTCTAAAGTCTATACACTCTGTGTTAAAAGGCTGAACAAATTCGATACATTCTTTTGTCTCTGGCTGCAGATGACTCAGGTTAATGAGTGGCACGTGATCTGAGGTTGTCACCTGGCACGTGATCCAAGATGCTGAGAAGCCGCCACGTGGTCTGAAGCTTGGGTGGGAATCGAAGAGAGCACACGCCCTAGCTACTTGCGGCTGCTATAAAAGGAAGGCTTCTTCCACTGAAGAAGACTGACGAAGTGGATGAGAGACAGAATAAAAAGAGAGATCGAGATAGAATGATAGAGCTGTAGAGAGGCAGTGAGCAGAAGAAGAAAGAAGAAGTGTGAGAGAACAGAAGAAGAAAAAGAAAGAGAAAGAGAGATGGAGAGCTCATGAAGAAGAAGAGAAGTCTTGTTGTCTTCACTGGACCTTGGATCAGATCCAACCCAGTTTGCTCCTGTGAGAGCTTTTGTGCATTTCATTTTTCCATCTTTCTGTTGCTGCATTTTTGTTTTTCCTTTTGACTATTCACTAGTTGTTCTTCCGATCCTCTAGTGTGAGGTCGGGTTCCCTCCGGTTTGGAGGAAGAGAGACTTGCGTCTCTGGTTGCCTTTGACTGGGTGTCATTGGTTGTTTCCCTCCGGCTGGGAGGAAGGGAGGTCCGAGACCTCTAGGTTGCAAGTGGCTGGGAGTCACTTGTGGGTTCCCTCCGGTTTGGAGGAAGGGAGGATTGGTCCTCCGGTTCTGGTCTTGTGTGTTGCAAGTCCAGGTATTCCCTCCTGGTCTGGAGGAAGAGAGACTGTGTGTCTCTGGTTTCCAAGTGACTGGGAGTCACTTGGGGTGTCCCTCCGGTTGGGAGGAAGAGGGGAGGTTGTTCCCTTGGTCAAGCTGTGTGGCAGCATCTGTTGCAGACTGAGTCTGCTTGTCTAGCGTTGCTAGTGGAAGTCTCACTTCGGTTTGGAGTGAGGGGTGGACGTAGGTCTGTGGACCGAACCACCTAAAAATACTAGTGCCCCTTGTGGTTTGACTTTCTTATATGTTCATTTAATTGCTGCGTATTAGATGTTTGCATAGGATCGAGTGAGGGCTAATTCTATTGAGTTGTCTTGCCGAGATGATCCTAAGTATTCTCAGAATATAGCTGCAACTATTTTTAATTCCGCATAACTAAGCTTTAAGTTTTTAATTATGATATATTTTTAAAGGGGAGATTCATTCACCCCCCCTCTGAATCTATCGCACCTGACTCAACAGTTTGAGCATTTTCATCTTGTTCTATTTTCATTTCATTCAATCTATTGAAACTGAAGATCGTCCCTACCGGTGGTTAGTAGGAAGGCAATCGGAAGTTCTCCGATCTGCGGTATAGTCGTCCATGCCGGCTTTGTGTGTAGGAAGATAGAAAGAGGGCTTTCTCTGTTCTGTGGTTTGGGGCGTGTCCCCGGTCAAGCTGTGAGTCAGCAAGAAAGCCTCACCGGATTTTGGGTGAGGGGTGGACGTAGGTTGCGGGGTTGCAACCGAACCACCTTAAAAATCCCTGTGTTGTGGGTTGTTCATCGTGTGCGATTGCTCTATATCTTCTACCCCTATTCACAGGTTCGTGTGCTTCCATACTTGGTTATCTTGTTTACACACTCAAGCACTCAGATTTGCACTTTCGGTTTTATCTGTGGTTTAATTGAGCTTAGTACTTTGAATGCATCCCTTGGGCGGCCTGCTGCACCCTTGCACACAGGCGCCAAGGTGAAAGTATTACTAAGTGTTTCCCTTGCTTAGACTCGCGTGCACCTTGGTTGATCACCACTACATTCACACACATATGAACTCTGAGTGATCAACATAGCACACACACACGCACGATTGTTGCAAGCTATTTCATGCTCTAGTGTTATGCTTTATGATCCCTACTCTACAAGGCTTGTATCTCTCAAAGATCACAAATGTGCTTAAAGAAGTGTTGATGCTTCATCGCTTGTAATCCGAGTTTTTTAATTTGATCCACTCTACTTAATTCCGATGTGCATTGTGCCTAGGTGATTCATTCACTTTATAGGAGTGGTTCATGCTTCTGATAGCTAAGAGTTTTTAAATAGGCCAAAACTTTTGATAGGATCTATTCAACCCCCCCTTCTAGATCCGTTTACACCTCGCGGGACCCAACATCTTTTACGTGCCATGAAGTCCGTGCGAGACGTGTTATGTGTTTTGGCAATATGGTTGCTTGTGAGAAGTGGTGCCTGTAGACACGCCAAATTTGACATCATTTTGAGCATATCTCCTATCGCACTGTGATGCCCCATTTGACCCTCAAATTGACTTATTTGAGTGGTTTTCCTCTCTTTTCTTGAATATCCAACTTCCCCCAGTTTTCACACATCTTTTCCTATTTTTTCCAGATTTTTCTGAGCTTTTTCTCCATTTTTTCGAGCCTTAAATCAAATGGTGGCAGGAACCTGGGCGCCATTTAGATAGCACCCAGGCAGGGGGCGTCCATTTTCAGCTGAGTCCAGTTTGGCCGTTTTCGAAATCTATGAATTAGCAACACTCCGGAAAGTCGCCATTTCTTTAAATAGCGACCGTTCGGAAGGTCATCAATTTCCTTGCCTTATTTTGAGCATTTAACTCAGTCCAAAATTCATATTAATTCCTAATTGGCGACCGCTTCATGGGCGACAATTCTTTTCTAATTTTGAAATGTCCTAATCTGTCTTAAAATGCCTCAGAATGGGCGACACTTCGAGCAGGCGCTCTTTTAATTAGCGACCACTGGTCTGACGCCATTTCTTACAGAATTTTGATTTCGAACAGAATCCTTTCTCACCCTCACTTAAACTCCTTTTCCACTTGGGAAAGGGTTCTTATGGCTTCCTAATATTGTAAGGACACTTGGAGGAAGGATCCCCCTTTCCAAATTCCACCAAAACTCAATTTTTTAATTTGTATGGAATTAAACTCCGAATTTCCTTTCCCTTCCTCACTTAAACTCATTTTCCACTTGGGAAAGGGTTCCTGTGGCTTCCTAATATTGTAAGGACACTTGGAGGAAAGATCCCCCTTTCCAAATCCCACCAAAACTTAGTTTTCTAATTTTTATGGAATTAAACTCCGAATTTCACTTCCCTCCCTCACTTTAACCTCCTTTTCCACTTGGAAAAGGGTTCCTATGACTTTCTAAGGTTGGGAGGACACTTGCCCAATAACTATCTCCCTCTAAATCCCATTAAAACATGGTTTTCTAATTTTCTTGGAATTAAACTCCGAATTTCGCGGGGGTCAAGGGGGCAGCGCCCCTTGCGGGGGTTTCCGGGGGCAGAGCCCCCGGAACAAAATTTTGATTATAGGAGCGATATAATCAACAGAAATCTTCAAGACAGTCAAGGTTGATGCTACAGACATGAACGGGCAGCTAAAGAACTTAAGCGGCGGAGCTAAAGCAGTTAACGGACCGACCTGGGAAAACCCGGGTTCTGCCCAGCTGGCGGTCGACCGCCAGCCCAGGGGCGGTCGACCGCCCCAGCCAGAAGCTCCCAGTCTGCACCTCTCTAAGTGGCGGTCGACCGCCAGCCCAGTAGCGGTTGACCGAAAATCCCAGGGAACATCCGTCTACAGCGTTTCTCAGTAGCGGTCGACTGCCAGAAGTCACAGGTCGACCGCCAGCCCCGAGCCAACCAATGTTGACTTTGTTTTCCACTTCGAGAAAGGCCATTCCCCATAGATTTCTTTAATCCAAAAGTCACCTAATCACCCACAAAATGTGGATCTGGTCTGGGATGTGTTTATTGACCATCCAAAGAGATATAAAACCAACACAAGAGAGTTAGAAACCCTAGTTGATCATTTGGTACAAAGAGAGATGAAGAGAGGCTAGAGGAGCTCCAAGGAAGAAGAGGTATTGTAGCCGTGAACAGTACTCCGTGAAGAAGTTCTACATCTAATCCAAGGGATTCAAGCCTACATCTGAAGCCCTCAATCTCCAAGGAAGAAGAGAAGCAAGCAAGCTCACAAAGGAGATTAAAAGGAAGATCAAAGCTACATCCAACCCTCTCCATCAACTCAAGGGAAGATCAAAGCTACATCCAAACCTCTTCATCAACTCAAGGGAAGATCAAAGCTACATCCTGTATCTTCTCCACCAACTCAAAGGGATCAAAGGAAGATCAAAGCAACAGATTCAAGATCTAACAATCTCAGACAAGATCTAGTTCATTCTAGCATATCTTCATATCTTGTTTGAGCATTTTCATCTTGTTCTATTTTCATTTCATTCAATCTATTGAAATTGAAGATCGTCCCTATCGGTGGTTAGTAGGAAGGCAATCAGAAGTTCTCCGATCTGCGGTATAGCCATCCCTGCCGGCTTTGTGTGTAGGAAGACGGAAAGAGGGCTTTCTCTATTCTGTGGTTTGGGGCGTGTCCCCGGTCAAGCTGTGAGTCAGCAGGGAAGCCTCACTGGGTTTTGGTAAGGGGTAGACGTAGGTTGCGGGGTTGCAACTGAACCACCTTAAAAATCTCTGTGTTGTGGATTGTTTATCGTGTGCGATTGCTCTATATCTTCTACCCCCATTCACAGGTTCGTGTGCTTCCATACTTGGTTATCTTGTTTACACACTCAAGCACTCAGATTTGCACTTTCAGTTTTATCTGTGATTTAATTGAGCTTAGTACTTTGACTGCATCCCTTGGGTGGCCTGCTGCACCCTTGCACACAGGCACCAAGGTGAAAGTATTGCTAAGCGTTTCTCTTGCTTAGACTCGCATGCACCTTGGTTGATCACCACTACATTCACACACATATGCACTTTGAGTGATCAATATAGCACACACACACACGCACGGTTGTTGCAAGCTATTTCATGCTCTAGTGTTATGCTTTATGATCCCTGCACTACAAGGCTTGTATCTCTCAAAGATCACAAATGTGCTTAAAGAAGTGTTGATGCTTCATCGCTTGTAATCCGAGTCTTTTCATTTGAGCCACTCTACTTAATTCCACTGCGCATTGTGCCTAAGTGATTCATTCACTTTATAAGAGTGGTTCATGCTTCTGTTAGCTAAGAGTTTTTAAATAGGCCAAAGCTTTTGATAGGATCTATTCAACCCCCCCTTCTAGATCCGATTGCACCTCGCGGGACCCAACAAATCCAAGCGGTTCAATCACGTGAACAGGTTCAAGTTTTGGTGGTACAACCTGCCCGGCGTCCTAGTGGGAATCCCAGGCTCGCGGGGGCTTACGGAGGTCCCGTAATGAAGGTCCTAGTCCGACGGAAGGAGTATCCGGCGGAGAGTCCCAACCATTACAAGGAATATAGGCTAGCAGAACATCGAAAATCAAGTATAGCGGTCAGTCAATCCTACCGGAGTAGAACGACTGTTAAACAATCCTAATAACAATTTCAATTATCAATGGATCATAATTAAGATTTACTTTATTGGAAAAGATGAATCAAGATCAAGTGAGAACAACTAGCAAGAAGTCATCATTATTTACTTCCATAAATTTCAGTTTATCATGTGTTTTGCTTAACTTACCATTAGCTACTAATCTACTGAAATAAATCATGCTGAAATGATAATGAAGCAGTTCTGTATTGCTGGGCGGTTCGTGTAGAGCCGCTCACATGCCTCGGCGGTCGCACGGTAGGCCGTTCACACCCTCTCAGGTCCAAAGGCCTGCTGGGGATGAGCGGTCTGTAGAGTGCCGCTGGGGATGATGAACGATCTGGGACTGGCCACCTAATGACAGGGCGGTTAGGGGTCTGCCGCTCATTCCACAAAACATATCAGAGATGAAACACATGAACGGTCAGGTAACGGCCGCCTATCTAAGATGGGCGGTCTATCGAAGGGCCGCGCATGTCAGGGGGGTTTCTACTACCTCCACCTTGCCCGCCTCCGGCGAGTTCGGCTAGGGTTCGCTAAAACAGTTAAATACACGAAACATAGAGCATGAAATTTAGGACTTTTATTATCAATAGAATGAGCACAAAGAGTTATACAAGATAGCATGAACAATTGAATGTATAGTGCCTGAAATCCTTACTTAAATCGAGGTGGAACATTACTAACCCTAATTCTAACATGCTCGTACTAAAACCATAAATTTGCGCAGGATACTACATGAAAATTAGGGCTTTTTAGACCAAAAGAAAGAATACAGGACGACACTTCTATCCATATATGATACTTAGGGTTTGGCTTGCTATCACCTACTTTAATTGAAGGATGAAGGAAGAAGAAAGGAAGCCGACGCGCTAGGTACCCAACGCCGGTGATCGCCGCGATTCTCCCCTGATCGAGCTCCTCTCCGGCCGCCACAGTATCTAAATGATTCTAAGGTGGCTTATGTTCATTTATATAGGTTCAATGGTATCTAGAGGGTTCTAATCGTGGAGATAGAGTCCACGCACCGCGGACGGGCGTGAATCGCACAAGATAGGGTTAACGCCGCTGTTGCGCCGCCAAATACACCTCCTAGGGTTAGGGTTTCGGAGAATAACCAGAGGGGAAACGATCTCTTAATCCTACCCTTTCATTTGCATCCGATTTTAGCTTAAATGATCGGGTATTGGGCTCTAATTTCGCATTTTAAGGTCCGATTAGACTAAGTGTGGATTTGGGCCTTAATCTGCTAATTTGGCTTATTTAGGAATTTTATTTGGGTCGGTCATAGAAGATAATTTTACTAAACGTTTTATCCTCTACAAGATTTTAATTTTTTCAGATTTTTTATAAAATGGTCAAATTTTTACTTATTCTATTTCTTAAGAATTTCTTATTAATTTCTCAAAATTTTTATTCATTAATATACTGGGGTGCTACATTGACAAACTAAGTAATCTTTCATTATCAAAGCATGCTGAGCTCAGTGTCTTAAGAATAAGAGTTCATATAATGCAGCCTTAAAATTATGATGGTTTAAACATGATGCAAGGTAGAGAATAAGTACTGCATTCTTGAACAAAAAATATTGTATGAACTCTTTTAATAGCAATAAACCAGACTGTCATATAACATATCAGACTTTGTCTTACTTCATCTTAAACATCTAAAGATCAAAGGATTTCTTAGGAGCATCTAGTACATGTATTGAGATTAAACAAAGATCACTGTTCTGAATTTATCTCTAGGGTGACAGCAAGATATTTTAGGAAATGAGCTTATGAAATTAAGAACAGTCAAGTATAATCCATGCTTTTTACGTAAGGGTATACGTTTATTAGACGCCAATACCCCTAATTACTTAGCAGAATTTACTATTCTGTTTCAAGAAATATAGAGATAGCCAAGAAGCATCATGACATAGGTTCACAAGCTTTTGCTAAGGAGCCCAATTTCTCCGAGCATTTGGCCATTGCTCTCCCTTCAGCATATTTGACTATCTTTATACTTTTTCGAACAGAGTTAGCCAAGAAGCATCATGACATAGGTTCACATACTTTTGATAAGGAACCCATTTTCTCAGCGCATTTGGCCATTGCTCTGCATTCAGCATATTAATTTATACACAGCTGTCACTTCTGAATTTCAGAAAGAGTTGTTTAAGAACAATACACATTACTGGATTTCTTAACCAATTTGTCCTAAAATTAGATGATTTCAGATTCTGAAAGACTCTATCAGACATGACATGATCAAAATGATTGAGAGCTATTAAAGAATACACAACATTTCTTTTCACTGAATTTGGTCTATACTCTCTAAGGTGTATTAAATTTGAACCATCAGCTCATTCATGGAGCATTGCTGCCTCTTATAAGTTAAGATTTCTGATTTTAGCAGCTAGGTATAATGATATGACAGTTAGTTTGTCAAGAAAATAGATTCATAAAGGATTGAAAGAATTCTTTTCAAAAACAAGATGCCAAGGATGAGAACAATTCAGATAGAATTATGAATTGACAGAAGAGGTTCTCAAAAGAGTCAACTCCGGGTGTCGACATCATTCAGAGACAGAATAGAAGCTTATTCTGGTTCACAGAACACCCCCACTCAACATGTATGCAGCAAGATGATTATGAATGATGCTGATGATATGAATGATTATCCAATGACTCTAATGACTCCCCCTGACATAGTGCAGTCAAACAACCCATTTTACATGCATTAAGTATCTGAATTCTAAGTGCAGCATATGCTATGAGGTTTAATGATGAAGACAGAATGACTTGATTTACTCTCCCTGATTAAATGCACAACAATGCAATTGGATATGCATATGTGAAAATGTATGCAGATAAAAATTTATGCATCAGAATCTGTGTAAGATACGCATCATGACATTTACAGACACTTCAAAAATGCATTTGGCATCTGAGTTCAGATTTTTCAGAGAAGATCAGTTAGAAAATGCACATATGAATTAACGTGGTATGTAATTGATATGCAATGCATATAGTGCTGAGCTAAATTTATCATGCTATGCAATCAATCAATTTAGCTGACAAATTGAGCAATGAATGTAAAGACAGAGAATACAGTGAATTTACTTGGAAGGCTCAGAAATGGGGTCATTTCAGGTACCTTGATTTATTACCCATTTATTCCTCTCCAAGGCACACCTGCAACAGCTGGGTTATTTTGATCCAGCAGGAACCCAAGCAGCCTTGGGTCCTCTATTAACCCCAACAGGTGTTCTAAACTATTTTTGTGCAAGAAGGTCATCAAATCTCATCAATTTGCAGTTGGACATGGAATGTCCAGATTGACCACAGTAATGACATGATGTATCCATTTGAGAATTCTTCCTATGCACATTATTATTAACATGGAACCTTTGTGCATTCTTATGAAAAAAATTTGTTAACAAAATGAGCATCTCATTTTCTATAACTTGCCAACCAACATTCAAAAGCTCAGTGCCCAGGTTTTCCACATTCGGAACATGCATGAATCTTTCCTTTAAAAGTAGATTTATTCTTACCAAAATCATTTCTATTTGCAGGGAATTTAACAAATTCAAAGTCAAATTTCTTTCCCTGGGCATGCCAACAATTAGAGGCTCGGTGGCCATACTTTCCACAGTGAAAGCATGCAATGTGTTTGCCTCTAGAACCAAGGTTACTTCTATCAGAAACATGGTTCACAGAAAATTTGTTATAACCAGAATCATTTCCTTTTCCAGGGAATTTAACAAATTCAGACTTAAGTTTCTTTCCCTGAGCATGCCAACAAAAATTAGCAATGTGACCCATTTTGCCACAATGAAAATAATGATGTTTCTTATTTTGAAATGCATGAGTTTGTTTTAGAACATGGGATTTAGCATTTAAGTTCCTAACATGCATTGTTTCGGCATTTAGATCATCCTTTTTCATCAATTTGCAGTCATTCATCAAATGGTCGAGCCTACCACAGTAATGGCATGAAATTCTCTTCTTGTGTGCATGAATATGTGTGTTGGTGTTGTGGACAGCATGCACATTTTTAAGATGAGTGTGTGTAGGCTTGTTCTGCAAATTTTCATTTCCTTCAGCTTTTTCAGTAGGTTTCTGACTTTTCTAAATAGTAACTAGATTTGGATTTTTCTGTGCAGTGAACTGAAAGACCAATGGAGTTTTGATGCTGGTTTGTTCTGAGCTACTTACAAATGATGTATGAGTTTTGTTTCCAAAGCTCTTCTTATTTACTGGATTATACCCCAGCCCCTCTTTCTGAAAATTCACTTTCATCCCCAGCAGCTTATCCAAATTATGTTGACCTTTAACAAATCTAGATAAAGGATTCTTTAGGTCCTTAATCTCATCTTCCAGAGATGCAATATGTAATTCATAACCAGTAATTTCTTGTTCACTGTAATTCACACACTCATTTAGCACTTTGTTTGCAGTTTTATAGTTCTCAACTTCTTGTTCTAGATTGTGTAATTTTTCAGACTCTTTTATACATACAAATTTCCCTTTTTCTATGATTAAAAGTTTTTTAGAAATAGCAGAGTTGAGATGTTTGAGTCTCTCATTTTCTAATTTCAATTGTTCAATCTATTCACTATTGTCATCGGATTTAGAATTCAACTCTTCACTCAGTCTTTCCTCTCTTTGTTCAGTTTCCAATTTTTCATCCAACAGATTTTTGTTTTCTTCCCTCAAGGATGTAATTAAGTTTTGATGTCATTCTAAATCATTGTGAAAGCTGTCATTTAATTCCTTCAGAAATTGACATTTATTACAAACTTATTTATCAGAGTAAGTTGTTTCAGCTGTGTGTTTTTCACATTGTTTCCTAAGACATTCATTCTCATACTTCAGAGCATTCAATTCAGAGCTAACGCACTCAAAATCATTCAAGAGTTTTTCATTTTGAACTACATTATTGATATGAGCCTGAGTATCATCAATCGAGCCAAGTCTTTCCTTTAGTTCAGAAATTTCACATGCAAGCTCTTGATTTTCTTCTTCAAGTGAGCCGATTTGATTCTTAAACGTTTCTTTTTAAGATTTCAAATGATCTAGATCTGAAGTAACAGAATCAACATATTTTAGTTGTCTTCAAAATATGTCATTTTCTATTTTCAGGATTTCAGTGTCCTCACTTCCAGAATTAGCATTCGCATGATTATTTAACTTCTTTTTCAGAGATTTATTCTGTTTTCTCAATTTTTCACAAGACTCCAACAAACTAGCATATGCATCCTGCCAATCATCTAGAGTAAAATTCTCAAAGATGTTTACCTCATCATCATCATCTTCTTCATTTTGGCTGCTACTTTGCTTACTGCCATTTTCCATCATGCATTGGTCTCCATTTCCATGGCTGGTAGTTTTCAGCTTGTCCAGTATTTCCTTGGCTGGCCTGCAATTATGGAAACAAGAGTGCAAAGCCTTGTTAGTAGCTGCCTTCATTAGTTCCATATATTTTTGATTTTTACGGCACATAGATCTATGATTATAAGTCCATTTGGACTTGTTCTTTGGTAACCTATGTGGACCGTGCTAAATGAGCTTCTGCAGATCTGGATAGACAGACTTGACAAACATACGCAAGTTATTAAACCACAAATTAAAATTAGTACCATCAAAGACCGATGGATAAGCCATGGATGAAATCGACAAACAGTTTCAAGGCACTGAACAGTGACCTGAAATGCACCACAAAAATTGCAGGATCTACTGTGGATCGTTGGATCCGATGAAACAGTAACCAGCTCTGATACCAATTGTGAGGGTGCAAGGCATGGATTCAGAGGGGGGGTGAATGAATCCCTCTTTAAAACTTTGCCCAATTAAAGCAATACTGGACAATGATGCGGAATTAAATCGAGTTAAACTCTACAGAATATGAGAGTCAATGGTGCGCTAAATCAAACAGTTGGACTGCTATAGTGCAGACTCCTGAGCAAATCTATAATGTTGACCGAACCCAATCGAGCGATCAAATGCAACTAAAATACTCAGATGGCTTGAGCAAATTGGACACTCTACAGTAACAACTATTCAAAGTGAATCTCTCAAGACCAATATCAAATGAACGATATGCAACCAAAATCCTCGCTAGACAGAAGATTCAGATCGAGCCTAAGCATACATCTAGCGGATCAGAGAAGACAATCAAACCATGATGGACGAGGGATTTTTAGATGGTTCAGTCTGCTGCCCGCAGACCTACATCCATCCCCCACTCAAACCTGAGTGAGGCTTCCCGCTGATACACAGCTTAAACCGCTGGGCATCACAGCTTGCCTACAACCACTGAGCAACACAGCTTGCTTCCGCTGAGCAATCACAGCTTGCTGACCAGAAGAACCAATCCTCTGCAACCGCTGAGCAACACAGCTTGCTGTCCAGAGGAAACAATCCTCTACAATGCTGACACACAGCTTGAAACAAAGGTTTAAAAAGAAAAACGAGTATGAGAAAATTCAGCTACGAAAAGCTGGAAAGCACAAGAATGTAGCTCTCGCAGGAGCAAGTTGGTCTGGATCTGATCCAGAAACCAACAGATAGTAGATCTTCAATTTGCTTCAGCCGCTTCACTATCACTTCTCTCTTCTCTCTCGAGCTCTCTCTTTCTCAGCGCTCTCACACTACTGCATTCTATCTTCTTTCTTCTGATTATCGGCTCTTCTTGTGATCTTCACATCTGCAACACTCTCTCAGACGGTTTCTGTGCTTCTTCCTCGTACTCTTTCTTTCTTCTCTTAATTTCTCTATCAGCCCATCATCTTCTTCTTTGCGCAGAAGAAGGGTCTTATATAAAAATCTTCAGTCTGGGACCCATGAGCTCACACCCTAGGCGTGTGGAGGGAACACTCCCGCCAAGAAGCTTCAGGAATATATTAGCCATGTGTCAAAATCTGGATCTGAGAATCCACGTGACGACTTCTTTCAGGGACAGTTCGCTTTGGATCACGTGCCTTTCTTAACAGGTCATGAACATTTGTCCTGTTAAAATGTCAAAACATTTAATAGTTAAACAGGTATGAATATTTCACAGACTCGATGACGTATATGAACTAATGTGCATGGACCTTGTTTTTATCAAGGTAAAGTGTATACTGACATTATAACCACTAGCATAAAATATGCACAGACCCAATAGCAATCGGTGTGAAAATATGCACAGGCTTTGGGCATGTATGGAAGATGTCCACAGACCTTGGGGTGCTTATAGTGAGACATGCACAGACTCACTTTATGTATAAAGAAGATATGCACCGACCTAATCCCAATTGACATGAAACAATGCACAAACCTCGGTGACACACAAGCAGACATGCACAAGATAGCATAGTGCACAAGGAAGATGTGCACCAACCGTGTGGTGACATATGACAATGATGCACTGACTTAAATGCTCGCAGCAACTAAAGTTGCACAGACTTGTGTGCTTGCAGCAACGAAAGTTGCACGGACTTGGTTAGCACAAGGTAGACTTGCACCGACTGTGAGAATGCATGAAATGCAACTTGCACCGAGTTCGGTCTCGCACACGCCAAGTATGCACCGACTTTAATCTACGCAATATGGAATTCTGCACCGACCTTGTGTATGAGCGGCCAAGAGAATGCACCGACTTGGTGCGTGCAAATCATACCTTGCACCGGCCTATCCAGCGTTCACCCACATGGGTTGCACTGACCTTATGCTCGGTCACTTATGATGTGCACCGACTTGCATCTGCCAAGGCTGTGTGCACGGACTTGAATGCACAGACCTTGATGCACATGAACAGTGGTATGCACGGACATGATTAACACAAGTGCAAACTAGCACTGACCCTCATACGCTAATAGAGAAACATGCACCGGGGTAAGGACTTATTTTGTCTAATGCAAGACTTGCACCGAGGCAAGGAATGCACCGACCTGCTATGTGTGGGTAAAGCATGCACCGAGGTTGAAAATGCAAGACAAGCAATGCACTATCCTTATACAAGTAAACAATAAATTGCATAGACTTCAACAATGGTTGCAACAAAAGTTGCACCGACTTAATGTGTGCAAGGACTTGGATGTGCTCAGAAGCAACTTATGCATACCAAGATGAGAACTATACTGACCTTGTGAGCAACCAAAGATATGACATATGCATGCTTAACCATACACATGAAAACAAGTGTCGACTCATGGTGTCGACACTTACTGTTTGTGATAAGAGATCCATATGGAACCATACAAACATATGGAACCATACAAATGGAGCATCAACACTTAACATAAGACATTATGCACAGATGACTCATAGTGTTCGACATCATCAAAACCACAGGGGTACAACACGTGTCACCTCGAATAGCGTCCCCATGAGTTTGGTGGGTCCAGGTGACCCCATGTGTTTCGGGCTTTCGTGTTCTCACTAGAACGAGTCTCTGTGTATTAGCATGTGTGCGGTGGGTTGTTCCCGCACGTCGTGGGCTTCTCCGGAAGGTGGTTTCCGAGTGTGCCATGTGTGTGGCCTTGGACTGTGAGTCTAGTCAACCAGCCTGGGGCTGGAGGTTTCCGTGTGTCCCTGAGAAGAGGGATTAACCCGGTAGCTTGTGAGCTACCTCGACATCCGTGTCATCATGGTTTCAGACCAAGGGATTAGGCTAGATTAATGGTGATGTGCCGTTATGTACGATGGTCTTGACCAGAGTCGTGTGACTCAAGGACCTAGAGATTTAGTAGGTCTAGTGGGCCGTCTAGAGTCTGGCGGCGTCGTGCCACCTGTTACTCCGCGTTACTTGCGATGGGTGCGTGAGTGGCTTTCTGTGTTCCCGTTTAGTGACCTCCCACTAGTCGTAGTCTTCTTACGGCACGCGTGTGCTGACCCACCCGGGAGTGGTGGAGCAGCTTACCCGAGAGGGACGGTTTTTAGGCTGGTTACCATAGGGCCCCCACGCGCAGCCTGAGTCCAGGCTTCGGGGGAAGAACCAGCTAGAGGATCTGACCTAGGGTGTATGGTTTGCGTGTGCACACTTAGTTGGGGGCTGTCGGACCCGCGCTGACGAGCGCGACCCCAGCTAGTCCTTGTTCGTGGTACTGGTTACTGTAGTGTCTCTGTCTCCGCCTGGGGCATTGCAGCGAGACACTTGAGGCGCGGAATACATCATCAATGGACGCATCTGACTTTGCTTCTGGTGGAAAGTGCTCCTGCCACTTGACGCAAGTTTCACGTGACTCGAGTTTTTGTTTCTCGTCTGTGAGATGTGGTTTTACGTGTAATTTTTGGGTGCATTCCCGGGGTAGGTCTAGGGTTTTCGGTGACCATCACCGAGGGCTTCCCTAGACGGTGTTGATTTCATGATGGCGAGGTCGTGACCGTGTTCCTAAACCGAGAGGTTTTGGGTCGGGCCTTTGTCTGCGAGACGGGCCTCCGCGATAGCGTGGTCGTTTCCCCCCGTAGCCTTGCTAGGGTGGTTCGTAGTCTGGTGGTCCCCCGACTGGGAGATCGGGGTGTGTTTTCTGGTACAGTAGGAGTTGATGTAGTGTCGAGTTTTGACTGGCCACCAGGTTATTGTTCATGTTGTAGTTGTAGCTGTTTTCCTTTCTGCTACCGCCGTTGTTCTCGGTTGGGGTTCCGCGGGACCCCTACTGAGCCAGTGACAGGAGGCTCACCCCTGCTTTTCAGGTGTGGTGGTTCATCCTCATGGTTCGAGGGCGTTGTGCTGAGGTTCTTAGTCGCCAGCTTGCCAGGCCAAGTGTTCACTTGGCGTTGGGTACGTTCTGCTGCCTTAGACTGTACTTTCTGTTGGACTGGACTCTGTTGTAGTTGTTTATTTATTTCTGTTAATTGTTGAATTATCTTGCTTTATTTCCTCTTTTCTTGTGCCTTCACACTCCTTTTAGCCCTTCCGAGTCCTCCCGGCTCGTGGGCGACGGGCCAGGATTCGAATGGTATCGGATTCTTCCCGGTATCCGGATCTTGGGTCGTCACAGCCGAGCAGGTCCGCGGGCAAAAGCCCATTTTTAGATTTTAAAAAATGTTTTTTTGTGGGCTAGGGGTTTTACGCAGACCTACTCGGGGGGGCGGGCAGGTCCGCGTAAATCCCCCCCCCCTAGGGGGGGCCGGGCAGGTCCGCTTAAACCCCCCCTTGGGGAGTTTATGCGGGGCTGATTGCGGGTTTTTTACCAACTCTATAAAATCCCCATTTATTGATTTCTTGGGCCCACATTTGACTATGTGTGAGCAGAAGACGACAAGAATATAAGGGCTGGACTGGTTGGCTGGTCGCGTACGCGTAGACCAAGGAGATTGACCCGTGTGATCCCGAGACTCCGTCTTCGCGAGTTCCTCCACACTGGTACGTCGATCGATCTTGCACGGGGACTGGGACCGGGATGAGCTTGCGCTGAGATTGATCGGGCTGGATAGAGGGCCCCCCCAGGGGGAGTTCGCCCCCACCTGGGCCCGGCCGCGCCTGGGACGAACTCCCCCCCAGGGAATGCCGTTGCCATGGGGGATGATCCTGGGGGTCTTCTATCATTCATTGGTGTTGTCCTTTGAAGGGCTCAAGGTTCCGGGGTGCTTGTATTGGCGCGTGGGGGTCCATCATTTGGTGTTGTTGCTGCCACTCACAAAGTGTTCGGGGAAATTCCTGACACACTTCAGGTTGTTGAATGGCTCGGGTAGCTGGCCGGTGGGCCCTAGATTTGGCCTCGGGAGGCGAATGACGGCCCGTAGGGACTGAGGGAAGGCATCTAGGGCGTGTGGGCCCGTGTCACGCCCTGACGTGAAATATCGGGACCGACAGTAGAAACAATTAATAATAATATGTTGATTTCCAGACATGCTATGTTAAAGCAAAAAGGGGCAACACAACACCATGAAACATAAAATAATTCCATAACTAAATAACACTGAAATGATCCATATTCCAATCACATAACCCACTTAAACATACTTCCGAGATAACATCCACTTGACAACATTACATTTACTAATCTCGTAATTACAACTCTTTCAAACCACATAATCTAAACATAACTAGACACAACAACTATGACTAGCTCCACATAGCTTCTAACAGGTTCGCTCCATGGCCATCACTCTTGCTCGTCCCCATCAGTCTGTGAATCCTCACTTGAGCTACCTGAAAATGGGGAATAACTGGGTGAGCGAACGCTCAGTAGGTAATAACATGCAAGTTTAAATAATTAACCAATTAATTGTATTTTTAAGTGTGAAAATAAAGAATGAAATGAAATGACGATATGACAAAGTAATATAATAAAAAGAAGGCGATACCATGATGTAACTAGAAATTGGCCAACAAGCAAGAACTAACCAAGTCAAGAAAAATTCAAGTAATAGATTATTGTCATAGACATCACGCTAGTCATGCACTCAGTGTAATGTCTCACCATGTCATTCAAACTCCCCGGAACACAAGTACTTTTCGGGCGCTCCTCCTAGGACCAGACCGGGCCCTTATGATGCGTTGGCATTGATTTAATGGATCCAAGATCCCAAGTTATGTCTGGACATTAATCAAGTTAAATGGCCAATAATTTCAAGTATAGAACTTACCTCGGAGAATTCCAAGGGTAAGTGAAGAGATACCTTGACCAGAAAGTTCAAGTTATCAAGAACCAACAGGTCCTTGGGTTCAATATCATAAAACACGAAAATAAATTTTGGAGTATACGCGGTCTAGACTGGGCCGCTCAAGATATGTACTGTCTCATCTGGGCCGTTCAGGAAGAACTGGGCTGAAGGTCAGCCTTAACGAAGTCGAGGATAAACGGACCAGTATGGGCCGCTCTTGAACAAGAACGGTCACAAACGGGCCATTCAACTAGTATGGACGGTCAAGAATGGGCCGCACATGGCCAGAAGAACTTGAGCCCAAGAACAAGACAAACGGGCCTGATAGGGCCGCTCGGAAGATGAACGGTCCAATAGGATCCGTTCATCAACATGGATGGGCCTAAACAGTCCGTTCAAACTAGGCCTAACTAGAAGGCTAGAACTCCACCCAAAAATGGGCTCCGGGCTGCCATAAGTGGGGCAGAACTGAACCAGGGTCTAGTCCACTATCCACTGGTCAGCCTAGGGCTTATTAGGTCGATCCAAACATGATTTGGTCGAAGATAGAACAAGGTTAATCGACCAATGTAAGTGGCACTTGGCCAAGGATGCACGGTTCTTAATGGTCTGCCCACTAGGATAAACGGTCCTTTCCGGGCCGTGCAAGCCTCAGTGGGTCCAAGTTTGAGCCGTGACTCACAACACAGAAATCCAAGCAGTTCGATAATGTGAACAGGTTCAGGTCTCGATGGTACAACCTGCTCGGTGTCCTAGTGGGAATCCCAGGCTCGCGGGGGCTTGCGGAGGTCCTGTAATGAAGGTCCTAGTCCGACGGAAGGAATATCTGGGGGAGAGTTCCAACCATTACAAGGAAATGAGGCTATCAAATCATCGAAAACTAGTATAGCGGTCAGTCAATCCTACCGGAGTAGAATGACTGTCAAACCATCCTAGTAACATGGTTCATGTATTCATAATTGAAATTAAGTTAATTGAAATAATAAACCAAGGTCATGATGAAAATAAACCAGAAATTATAAAAATTAAATCTTTCATATGTTCCATTTACATGTTGGTTGCTAGCCTACCATGAAGATTAATTAACTAGAGATAAAACATGCTAAATTTGAAATTAACACAATTCTATGGGGAAGAACCGTTCGTCCAGAACCTTTCAAGAGCCTCTGCGGTCGTCCACAGGCCGTTCACGCTCTGCAGGCAGGGGCCCGACAGGGGATGAGCGGTCTATAGATGGCCGCATGACTTGTTGAGCGGTTTTGTCCTAGCCGTTTGTCTCCAGAATACTCAATAACGCAAATAACATAGGCGGTTTCAGTCTGGCCGTTCATATAGATGTGCGGTCTATCGAGTGGCCGCTCATATTAGATCAGATCACTGCCCCTTCGCCCTGTCCGTCTCCGACGGTGTTGGCTAGGGTTGGGAACAAAAGATAAATATGCACTATATAGAGCAAGAAAATTGGGGCTTTTCTGATCAATAGAACGAGCACAACAAGTTATACAAGATAGCATGATCAATTGAATGTTTAGTGCCTTAAATCCCTACTTAAATCGAAGTGGAACATTGCTACCCCTAATTCTAACATGCTTCCACTAAAACTTGAAATTCTAGCATGATACTAGATAAAAATTAGGGCTTTTATACCAAAAGAAAGAGGACACGATTATGCTTCCAACCATATATTACACTTAGGGTTTGACTTGCTATCACCTACCTTAATCGAAGGATGAAGGAAGAAGAGGGAAGCCGATCGCGCTAGGTACACACCGCTGGTAATCGCCGGAATACTCTCCCGTCCGAGGTCCTCGCCGGCCACCACAGCATCTAAACGATTCTAGGGTTGCCAAGGTTCATTTTAATAGGTCCTATGGGGTCTATAGAGTTCTAATCGCAGAGATACAGTTCACGCACCGCGGACGAGCGCGAATCACGCAGGATAGGGTTAATCCGCCACTCCGTCGCCAAATACTCCTCCTAGGGTTAGGGTTTCGAAGATTAACCAGAGGGGAAATGATGAGTTGATCCTAGCCGTTCATTTGAATCTGGTTTGAGCTTAAATGATCGGGTATTGGGCTCGAATTTCACGTTTTAGGGTCCGATTAGGCTAAGTGTAGATTTGGGCCTTAATCTGCAAATTCGGCTTATTTAGGGATTTTATTTGGGCTGATCATAGAAGACAATTTTACTAAACGTTCTATCCTCTACAAGATTCTAATTTTTTTCATATTTTTATAAAATAGTCAAAATTTTACTTATCCTATTTCTTAAGGAATTTCTTATTAATTTTCTCAAAATTTTATTCCTTAATAAATCGGGGTGCTACACCCTCGCCCCACTTAAAAGAATTTGGTCCTCCAAATTCACTGCACTAATGGAAACGGGGAGCGAGATAACTCACCTAGAATAAGTCGGGATACTGCTTTCGCGTGGTATCTTCTGATTCGCAAGTAGCCTCTTCAGTTCCACGCCGACTCCAATGCACTTTAATCATGGGTATGGAACGATTCTTGAGTTGCTGTTGTTTACGATCCAGAATCTTGATTGGTCTTTCTTCATAAGTTAAATCTTCCTTCAATTTCAAATCCGCATGCTGAATGACATGAGTGGGGTCATACACATATTTCCGCAGCATTGACACGTGGAAGACATTATGTACTCCCGATAATTGAGGCGATAGTGCTAAACGGTAAGCAACCTCCCCCACTCTTTCCAGAATTTTGAATGGACCAACATATCTTAGACTCAGCTTACCTTGAATGCCAAACCTTTGAATCCCTCTCATGGGAGAAACCTTCAGAAACACATGCTCACCGACCTGAAATTCCAAGGCTCTTCTTCTATTGTCAGCATAGCTCTTCTGCCTTGATTGTGCTACTTGCAACCGATATCTGATAATACGGATATTCTTGGATGATTCAGAAATGAGATCTGGTCCCAGCCATTGCTTCTCTCCTACCTCATCCCAACATAATGGGGACCGACAGCTTCTTCCATACAAGGCTTCAAACGGAGCCATCTGAATGCTGGACTGATAACTATTATTGTAGGCGAATTCAGTCAAAGCCAAGTGATCACTCCAACCACATCCAAAATCAATCATGCAGGCTCTAAGCATATCTTCCACTATCTGGTTGGTTCTTTCAGTCTATCCGCCTGTCTGTGGATGAAAAGCAGTACTGAAATTCAGACGGGTTCCCAACGACTCTTACAATCCTTTCCAAAAATGTGAAGTGAATCTAGGGTCTCTATCAGACATGATGCTGACTGGAATACCATGGAGTCTTATAACTTCTTTCATATATAAAGCAGCTAGGACATCAACTGTCCACTTCAACTTAATAGACAATAAATGAGCAGACGTTGTCAATCTGTCGACAATAACCCATATTACATCAAATCCACTACGAGTCCTGGGTAGACCCATAATAAAATCCATGCCAATACTCTCCCACTTCCATTGAGGCATATCAAGTGGTTTCAATTTCCCTGCAGGTCTAAAATGCTCAGCCTTAACTTGCTGACATACCAAACATCTATTCACAAATTCTACAATTTTCTTTTTCATATTTGGCCACCAAAAGGATCTTTTCAAATCCTTAAACATCTTAGTACCTCCATGATGAATAGTGTATCTGGATCTATGAGCTTCTTCGAGAATCTTGTTCTTTATTTCAGTTTCATTAGGTATACAGGTCCTTCCCTGAAACAACAATCTGCCATCGTCAGCTACCATGAAATCAGGTCTGTTACTCAAACCCTCCTTGATCTCTACCAACTCTGAGTCATTATCTTGCAAGGACTTGATTTCCATTAATAATTCTGGTTTAAGTTGAATCTGAGCGATCGTAACCCGGTCCTTGTCACCATTAAGATCCAAACTAGCTAACTGCTCCAACAGTCTCCATTCTTGCAACATGATGTGCGACAACTTAGCTATTGGCTTGCGGCTCAAGGCATCTGCCACTACATTCCCTTTTCTAGGATGATATTCTATGGAGAAGTCAAAGTCTTTTAAATGCTCAAGCCATCTTCTCTGCCTCATATTGAGTTCCTTCTGAGAAAATAAATAATTCAGACTCTTATGATCTGAGAACACCGTAAATGTCTCTCCATACAAGTAGTGCCTCCATATCGTCAAGACAAACACCACAGCTGTAAGTTCCAAATCATGAACGGGATAGTTCTCTTCATGCTTCCTCAACTGCTTAGAAGAATAGGCTATCACTTTCTCTTGCTGCATGAGCACACAACCTAGACCAATGCCTGAAGCATCAGTATATACCACAAAACCTCCTTCTCCAGATGGTAAAGCCAAAATAGGGGCAGTAGTTAAACACTCCTTCAAGGTCTGAAAGCTTCTCTCGCAATCATCGGACCAATCAAATTTGTTCTCCTTATGGGTTAATCTTGTTAAAGGCACCGCAATCTTGGAGAAATCATTAATAAACCTCCGGTAATAACCTGCTAGGCCTAGGAAACTTCTAACTTCAGTTACATTAGTAGGCCTATCCCAATTCTTCACTGCCTCTACCTTCGAAGGGTCAACAGAAATATCTTCCTTTGAAATAATATGCCCTAGAAAGGACACCACTTGCAGCCATAATTCACACTTACTAAACTTGGCGTATAGCTGATGGTCTCTCAATAATTGCAACGCCATCCTCAAATGTTCAGCATTCTCCTCCTTACTCTTAGAATAAATCAAGATGTCATCAATAAACACAACGACCCACTGGTCAAGATAGGGTCGGAACACATTGTTCATCAACTGCATGAAAGCTGCAGACGCATTCGTTAGTCCAAAAGGCATTACTACAAATTCAAAATGCCCATACCTGCTACGGAAGGCCATCTTATAGATATCCTCATCCTTGATCCGCAACTGATGGTATCCTGATCGAAGATCAATCTTAGAAAAATACTGAGCTCCTGCTATCTGGTCAAATAATTCGTCAATCCTTGGCAATGGGTATTTGTTCTTGATAGTCAGCTGGTTCAATTGCCAATAATCGATGCACAACCTCATCAAACCATCCTTCTTCCGGATGAAAAATACTGGGGCTCCCCACGGAGATGTACTTGGACAAATAAACCCCTTCTCCAGTAATTCCATTAACTGCTGCTTCAATTCCCTCAGCTCCGCGGGAGACATATGATAAGAAACTTTAGAAATAGGGGTCGCGCCCGGAACTAAATCAATAGAAAAGATAACCTCCCACTCTGGCGGAAGTCCTTGCAATTCCTCAGGAAAGACATCCGGAAAATCTCGAACGACAGGAATATCCTTAATCTCGATCTTCTTCTCATAGGTCACATAAACAAAGGCTAGAAAAGCCTGACATCCTTTCCTCATCAACTTATCAGCTCGAAGGGCCGAAATAAGTGGCACAGACTTATGGTGCCTAACCCCTATAAAAGAAAGTCCAGGGTGTCCATAAAAAGACACCGAACTAGAACTGCAATGAACATTGGCCTCATACTTAGCAAACCAATCTGCTCCTAAAATTACATCATAATCTTTCATATTCATGCAAACTAAATCAGCCGGCAAGTTCTGTTCATTAATCATAACCTTACTAGAAGGATAGAAATACTTAATTGCTGAACTGGAACCAATAGGGGTTGAAATCTCCAACGGAGAATTCATCAAGACTGGCTTCTCAGCAAAAGACTTAGCAAGTTTCCGAGAGACAAAAGAATGAGTGGCACCGGTATCAAAGAGAACGAATGCTGGCTTATCATGTATAATAAGAGTACCTTCAACGAGTCCACCCTCCTCGGTGGTTCCGGCATTTTCTTCCTATAGGGCTTGGAGCTTGCCCTGCTGCTTCTTGTTCCCTTGCGGCTTAGTTGGGGTAGCTTGATCTGACAAAAGGGGACACTCAAGAATACGATGGTCCCTACTACCACAACGTAAACAGGCGCCCAGCTTTTGCGCCAGCACTCTTCCATCTTGTGACCTAGACGGTCACAATACTTGCACACGCCCTTGAATGGCACAATCGAGCCAGGCTTCTTGTCATCATTCTTCGGTACCTTGCTCTACCACGATCCAGACCCGCCATTGGGCCTCTTCTTGCCATTACCGGGTTTGATACTCCCGGAACCAGTAGGTTGTTCCTTCTTAACATTCTTCCCACGGATTGTCTCCATCATCTCCAAAGTGTCTTCCAAGACTTGAGCTTTCCTTACTATCTTCGCATAAGTTTAAATTTCCATCGGTGTCAATTGGTTAATATATTGTAGCTTCAGCCCGTTGAGAAAACGGTTAGCCTTCATCTTTTCCGTAGATATCAATGATGGGGACATCGCTTACCACTTCCCATTTCTCCATGGGTCCCGATGATCGCCATTGTGTTCGTCTTGATTTCTTGAGTCGAGTTATGTAATTTTCATATTTTTCTGGAGTCATATCATTGTAATTTTTCTTTTATTTGAGTCAAGTCCCTAGGTTAATGAGTCATCTACCTAAGTTTATTATCATTATGTCAGTTAGATTGGTTAATGGGCCCAGTCATATGGGCTTGGCCCAGGGGCGCCCCTTTCCCCCTTGGTTAGTTGTCATTAGTCCAAAAGTCAGGGACTTATGTTGAATTGTGGGATTCCTATAAATAGGACCCCAATCCCACCAGTTGAAGCTAATGAAGATTTGATAGAATTTGCCAAGCATTAGTGCACCTCTCTCTTTCTCTCTAGCTCTCTCTCTCTCTTCTTCTCTCTCTCTCTCTTACTCTCTCTCGCTAGGGCGCCACTTTCTCTCTCTTCCCCCCAAAATTTCAAAATTATCTCTCTCTCCTCCTCATTCACTCCTCATTAAACCCCTCTCCCTTCCTTATACCTCCCATTTACTCCCCCCCAACCTTCTAGGTGGAATACCATTCTCCTAGACACCTTTCCCCTTCCCCATTCACCCTTTTACCTTCCCAAGGGGGAATCCATTCTCCCAAACACCTCTTCCCCTCCCCAAGGCAACCCTTCCCATTCTCTAGGCTACCATTAATCCCTTTCCATTAAACCCATTCCAAAACCAAAGGAGGGAAACCATTCCCCCCCCCCCCACCCACTTGTGCCCCCTCACCTTCCCCCTTTCCCTCCAAGCCCAATTTCGTAACTCCCCTCTCAGCCACTGCAAACACCTCCTTTCAGGCCTCATTCTCCCCCTCCCACTTCTTGGAACACCCCCTCCCAGACCCCATCACAGCCAAGGGTCATCCCCATACCCATCCACCTCACTTCCCCTCCCATAAACCCCCTTTTCCCCCCCCATCTTCTTCAAATTACAGCTCTCAGTTTGAGTGTAGCAGAAAGGGTCGACTTGCAGAAGCAACCACGGAGTCATACAGCAACATCTGAAGTCTTATCATACATTTCTGGAAAGGTCGTCCAATCAGCTTCGCAGGCGAGGTGATCCCGCCCCATTCTGAGTCCGGGGTTGTCCGGGAGGACCGATCTCCCCCGACGGCACAGAGTCACCCCTGCAGAGTACCTGAACCAGGTTAGAGCCCGTATCACGATGGACCACGGAAGAATTCGGCCTCGAGCTCTTCTACAAAGTTCTCCCTCGTCCAGTCTACGTTCAGAATCAAGAAGCAGAGCTTCGTTCCACGTCCGTGAGCCGAAGTTACCATTTTTCTCCCTCAGCTGCGCGGGTCTGCCTCCCACAGTCTGCAACAACCTGCCTCCACTATTCTGAGTTCCCCAGTCCTCTCCGACATCAGACGGCTTCCCCGTCAGTTTTTCTGTGAAGAGGGCTCGTCCACGGTTCCAGAAACTCTGGCGGTTCATGATTCGGAGTCCAGAAGCGATCGGGACACTCTCTGCAACCTGCTGTGTGAGATCAGAAGCTGCCAGTCCCAGATTCTGTCGCGCTGTTCGAACCTCCACCACGGCCAGCAACGACATCAGAAGAATTCAACATAATTCTGAGGCATCCCAGCCCTAGTTACGAAGAGTTCCCCTCTGGTCTCATCATCAGAAGAATTCTGGACTAGAAGTTACGACCTCAACAGTGACTGTCAGTCATTCGTCGCAGAGTGCAGGCAGATTCGACATCGGCTTCTCCTTTCGCGTTTCCGGCGAATCTCCCCTCTCCGCCTGGCCGGCTCACCACCCCTCCCTGCGTGGAGGTAGTGTTTGCATGTAATTCAATCATCCCCACCCCAAGTCCACCCTCCTGCGAGAGGTGTAGTGAGTGTAACTAATTAAACAGGATTCAACCTTCACCGGCGCAGTGTGCGGGGAACCCACACTTCCCCGCTCGCCCATCGTCTCCGACCGGGGTTGGTTTCTTCAAACCAACCAGGTGAGCTCCTGCCCTTGCTTCATTTACTTCTGTTCATTTCATATCCATAAAACTTATCCGCTGGTCGGTGAGAGAGTGCCCGTTCCCGGAGCCACCATCCTGAGTGGTCATCGTGGATAATAGTGAGTGAGTGACCTTGTGCCCCCAAGGCACCCGGCCGCCCTTGATCGTGGGCATCCTACCTTCGGGAGGGAAAACCTTAGTTGTGCTGGCCCTCTACCAGCAAGGGTCCCTCTCCCCCACCTCGACTCGGCATCATCGAGTCACCACGGGTGACGGGTGCGCACGGTGAGACGGCGTCTTCCAAGCTTTCTCGACTTTTGTGAATGCGTTTGCGAATTAAGTCCAAGGGATCATTGTCACTTGCTGCATTCCCATCAATGTTTCACATCAGTTGGTATCAGAGCAAGTTCACAACTTATCTCTCTACAAGTTGGTCCTAGGACGCATTCGCATTTAGAGTCATTTTCGGGCCACCCAGTGCATCATCATGTACACTCCACATTGGTTAAGTCCCCTCAACACGGCCGTCCACAAGAGTCCGATTGACCCCCTCCTCATGGACATCATCCTAGAAGGAGACCTTAGTTTTGACGGATCCAATCCTAATGCCTACCTAAAGTGGGAGGCTACCATGGATAAACACTTTGATAGGACTAGGGTCTATGGACATGCTAGGGTCCGCAGGGCCACAGGGTGGCTTCGGGGACAAGCCAAGAAGGAGTGGGATCGCATAGTGAGCTTAAGAAGGATTTGGAGGCAAGAACCCATAGGATCATGGGAAGAGATGAAGATTGAGCTTGGGAAGATCTACGCTCCCCGACTCTCCCACTCCTACCTTGAGCTTAGGAAGAACTACGCTCCCCGACCTTCCCAATCCTACCTTGAGAACCATAACCCGAGGAGCACTCCCACTCCCCCTTTCCCTCCCCGTCAACCCAAGACCTCCCTTAGGGTCCAATCTCCACCACCCCAAATGATTCTAATCCCGATCACCACCACCATTAAAACCAAATTGGCCACCACCCAACCCAACATTCCCCATCAAACCCACACCCCACAAGCTTCCACAAATCCTCATCCCACCCATTTCTAAAAGGAACTTACGGAGGTGACCGAAGACTATGAGGCTCCCCTAGATTGTGAAGAAGAATATGAGGCCCAAATAGGTCAAGAGAACTCATTCCTACCCAAAGAAGACCCATTGAGCCAAATGGGGTGCACCCTCCCCCATGAGTTACAAGATGCCCAACCTAGGCCTCCACTTCTACCCCTCCCCATCCTATCCCAAGTCCCCCATTACCCACCACCCCAAAAGAGCCATATGCCAGTCATCATCACCCCACAAACAATGGACTTACTCACCTCCTTGGTAGAGGGAACCATGATCCCCATACCCGACCCCATAGTGGTGAACACTCCGGACCCAACCCCCGCCATGGAGATCACCCATGTCCAGGAAGAAGAAGAAACTTCACATGGTGGTCTTCACCTTACACCACCCTCCCTAGTAGGGGCCGAGCTCATCTTAGGAGAACCCCTTTCACGTTGGCTAAAGGAGAACCCATTTAGAGATCTCATGGCCCATGTTTGCCCTCCTATGGAACAAAACCTTCCTATAGTACCCTTACCCACCTATCACATCACAATCCAATCATCCTATCAAGTGGAAACATTAGGGGATTTTCTTAAGGGTCTATCTTGGCAAATGGAGTTAACTGGCATGTTGACCACTGTAGCCGACCAACCTTGGAGCCTTGACCTCCTACACCTATGTGTCGGGTCCATCTCCTCGATATACACTGTGGGTTGCTACACTAGCGACCTTCTTTTATTCCTCCCAACACCCGAAGAGCCTGATGCTATCCGCGAATTAGAGTTGCTTATTTCGGGTAGGATGCCAAGCCCTCCATTCATGGCCAACAAACCCGCCAAGGACTTCGGTTCAATTACTTCATTTAAGGAGGAGGACTCACCATCATTTGAAGACCTTAAGGAGATAGAATACCCCTTCCTTGGTAACACATTCCATGACCCCTTTGATCCCTCCCTATGGAAGACATTGAACCCATGGGACCTAGCCGCCTTACCCACCACCCACTCCCTCCTACCCTCACCCACCATGTTGAACCCAACCCACCCATTCCACTACTTAGTTCACACTATGAGAGCCATGACCGAGGGTGACATCCACCTAGGAAATGAGGGAGTGACCTATCCCAAAATGTCCACCTTCTTGGACCCCTTCGACCCCTATGAGTGGAAACCCCCAAATCCACCCCCACCTAAAGATGGGACCATCTTGATTGTAATGCATGTGCCACAACATTTTGCCCCACCTGGTAGGGCTAGTCATCTCATTTGTGTCACATACACACTAGGTCCAGTGCATGACAGATTCACATTTGGATATGTAGGTCCACCCCCACTCATCATCCATCTTATGCATGATAGGAGTCTACATGGAAGTCCAGGTCCTCCGGCATTCATTGCACCCATACCTGATAGAGCCACATTTGGACATGCTGGTCCTCCCCCACTCTTCATCCACCTCATGCATGATAGGGCCATTTGTGGCTGCCCCGGTCCACCTAAGTGCATCAAGGTCCACATGGTTTCTAAGCATGATAAGTCAATTCATGGATGCCCTGGTCCTCCTAAGTCTGTCAAAACCAAACTAACACTTGATAGGGCTGAATTTGGTTGTCCAGGCCCTCCCTTCATCCCTATAGGATCATCATTCACGACATTGCATGGTAACATTCGCAAACACAAAAACAAGAGCAGCAAGGTTCTTAAGGAATTAGCCGATTCCCACTGTCGCCACCAAGAAATCCATGTCGGTGATTTTGTGATGGTGAGGACTGAGATTGTCTCAAAACTGAGGTCTCGTGGAGCAGGCTCCTTTCAGGTATTGAGGCGCCTTGACACAAATGCTTGTGTTCGACCTCCCCGAAGGGTACGGAGTAAGCCCCACTTTCAATGTGGCTGACTTGGTGACCTACAAGGGTCCCACGGTGACACCCAGTGAGGAGATCCAGTCTATCCCACCCCTTGAGAGAGCCCCCACACCAACAAGAGCTCCATCTAGCCAGAGAAACCAGCGTGATCAAGTGGAGCGGATATTAGATGAACAGATCACTACCACACGGAGCAAGGCGTATGAGCGATATCTGGTTAGGTGGAAGGGACGACCACCTTCGGTTGACGCCTGGGTGATTCGGGAGGAAGTCCAGCAGCTGGATCCTGACCTATCGGAGCAGTACCGCAGTAGGGTGGACCCTTACTCGACAGAGTCGAGTTCTCTGCACCCCGGGAGTATGATGGGGACGTCGCTTACCACTTCCCATTTCTCCATGGGTCCCGATGATCGCCATTGTGTTCGTCTTGATTTCTTGAGTCGAGTTATGTAATTTTCATATTTTTCTGGAGTCATATCATTGTAATTTTTCTTTTATTTGAGTCAAGTCCCTAGGTTAATGAGTCATCTACCTAAGTTTATTATCATTATGTCAGTTAGATTGGTTAATGGGCCCAGTTATATGGGCTTGGCCCAGGGGCGCCCCTTTCCCCCTTGGTTAGTTGTCATTAGTCCAAAAGTCAGGGACTTATGTTGAATTGTGGGATTCCTATAAATAGGACCCCAATCCCACCAGTTGAAGCTAATGAAGATTTGATAGAATTTGCCAAGCATTAGTGCACCTCTCTCTTTCTCTCTAGCTCTCTCTCTCTCTTCTTCTCTCTCTCTTACTCTCTCTCTCTCTAGGGCGCCACTTTCTCTCTCTTCCCCCCAAAATTTCGAAATTCTCTCTCTCTCCTCCTCATTCACTCCTCATTAAACCCCTCTCCCTTCCCTATACCTCCCATTTACTCCCCCCCAACCTTCTAGGTGGAATACCATTCTCCTAGACACCTTTCCCCTTCCCCATTCACCCTTTTACCTTCCCAAGGGGGAATCCATTCTCCCAAACACCTCTTCCCCTCCCCAAGACAACCCTTCCCATTCTCTAGGCTACCATTAATCCCTTTCCATCAAACCAATTCCAAATCCAAAGGAGGGAAACCATTCCCCCCCACCCACTTGTGCCCCCTCACCTTCCCCCTTTCCCTCCAAGCCCAATTTCGCAACTCCCCTCTCAGCCACTGCAAACACCACCTTCCAGGCCTCATTCTCCCCCTCCCACTTCTTGGAACACCCCCTCCCAGACCCCATCACAGCCAAGGGTCATCCCCATACCCATCCACCTCACTTCCCCTCCCATAAACCCCCTTTCCCCCCCCCCCATCTTCTTCAAATTACAGCTCTCAGTTTGAGTGTAGCAGAAAGGGTCAACTTGCAGAAGCAACCACGGAGTCATACAGCAACATCTGAAGTCGTATCATACATTTCTGGAAAGGTCGTCCAATCAGCTTCGCAGGCGAGGCGATCCCGCCCCATTCTGAGTCCGGGGTTGTCCGGGAGGACCGATCTCCCCCGACAGCGCAGAGTCACCCCTGCAGAGTACCTGAACCAGGTCAGAGCCCATACCACGACGGACCACGGAAGAATTCGGCCTCAAGCTCTTCTACGAAGTTTTCCCTCGTCCAGTCTACGTTCAGAATCAAGAAGCAGAGCTTCGTTCCACGTCCGTGGGCCGAAGTTACCATTTTTCTCTTTCGGCTGCGCGGGTCTGCCTCCCACAGTCTGCAACGACCTGCCTCCACTATTCTGAGTCCCCCAGTCCTCTCCGACATCAGACGGCTTCCCCGTCAGTTTTTCTGCGAAGAGGGCTCATCCACGGTTCCCGAAACTCTGGCGGTTCATGATTCGGAGTCCAGAAGCGATCGGGACACTCTCTACAACCTGCTGTGTGAGATCAGAAGCTGCCAGTCCCAGATTCTGTCGCGCTGTTCGAACCTCCACCACGGCCAGCAACGACATCAGAAGAATTCAACATAATTCTGAGGCATCCCAGCCCTAGTTACGAAGAGTTCCCCTCTGGTCTCATCATCAGCAGAATTCCGGACTAGAAGCTACGACCTCAACAGTGACTGTCAGTCATTCGTCGCAGAGTGCAGGCAGATTCGACATCGGCTTCTCCTTTCGTGTTTCCGGCGAATCTCCCCTCCCCGCCTGGCCGGCTCACCGCCCCTCCCTGCGTGGAGGTAGTGTTTTCATGTAATTCAATCATCCCCACCCCAAATCCACCCTCCTGCGAGAGGTGTAGTGAGTGTAACTAATTAAACAGGATTCAACCTTCACCGGCGCAGTGTGCGGGGAACCCACACTTCCCCACTCGCCCATCATCTCCGACCGGGGTTGGTTTCTTCAAACTAACCAGGTGAGCTCCTGCCCTTGCTTCATTTACTTCTGTTCATTTCATATCCATAAAACTTGTCCGCTGGTCGGTGAGAGAGTGCCCGTTCCCGGAGCCACCATCCTGAGTGATCATCGTGGATAATAGTGAGTGAGTGACCTTGTGCCCCCAAGGCACCCTGCCGCCCTTGATCGTGGGCATCCTACCTTCGGGAGGGAAAACCTTAGTTGTGCTGGCCCTCTACCAGCAAGGGTCCCTCTCCCCCACCTCGACTCGGCATCATCGAGTCACCACGGGTGACGGGTGCACACGGTGAGACGGCGTCTTCCAAGCTTTCTCGACTTTTGTGAATACGTTTGCGAATTAAGTCCAAGGGATCATTGTCACTTTCTGCATTCCCGTCAATGTTTCACATCAATCAAGTTAGTGGCATAACGAGATAACCGAGAGAACTGAGCTTCATACTCAGCTACAGATAGATTCCGCTACTTCAATGCAGCAAACTCAGCCGCTTTCTTTTCTTGCACTCTATCAGAAAAATACTTGCTAATAAAGAGTTCCTCGAACTCCTTCCATGAAACTTGTCTATCTCTAAGGGTAGCCTTCACTACATCCCACCATGTTCGTGCATCACGTTCTAGCTGGAAGGTCGTTAAAAGGACACGCTCCTGGTCACTACACTACATCACTTCGAAGATCCTTTCCATCTCTTTTAGCCAGTGCTCGGCTTCATCGGGATCGGTCGAGCCTCCAAAACGTGGGGGATTCATCCTACGGAAGTTTCGGTGAAGATCGCCAGCTCCGTGGTTCACTCCTCCTCCTTGGGCCACTTGCTACAAGGCCCGAGTAAGTCCTTGAACCGTTCGTTGCATGTCTCGCCATTTCACACGTTCGGCTGCCATTAGAACGTCCTATACGTAGAATAAATTATTTTAGGATCATTTAGAAGGAATAGTTTTAGAATTAGACTATTAACTCATCCCAAGTCTCTACCCAAATCTCACTAGGTTGGGTTCTTAGACTTATAACAAGGTTATAGGTTCTACGACATCACTTAGGATCCTAGAACTTAGAAAACCTAGGAATATTAGAAACCTAGGCTCTGATACCACCAAACTATCACGCCCCAACGCGGAATATCGAGACCGGCAGTAGAAATAATTACTAATAATATGTTAATTTCCAGACATGCTATGTTAAAGCAAAAAGGGGCAACACAACACCATGAAACATAAAATAACTCCATAACTAAATAACACTTAAATGATCCATATTCCAATCACATAACCCACTTAAACATACTTCTGACATAACATCCACTTGACAACATTACATTTGCTAATCTCGTAATTACAACTCTTTCAAACCACACAATCTAAACATAACTAGACACAACAACTATGACTAGCTCCACATAGCTTCTAACAGGTTCGCTCCATGGCCATCACTCTTGCCCGTCCCCATTAGTCTGCGAATCCTCACCTGAGCTACGTGAAAAGGGGGAACAACTGGGTGAGCGAAAGCTCAATAGGTAATAACAGGCAAGTTTAAATAATTAACCAATTAATTACATTTTAAAGTGTGAAAATAAAGAACGAAATGAAATTACGATATGACAAAGTAATATAATAAAAAGAAGGTGATACCATGATGTAACTGGAAATTGGCCAACAAGCAAGAACTAACCAAGTCAAGAAAAATTCAAGTAATAGATTATTATCGTAGACATCACACTAGTCATGCACTCTGTGCAATGCCTCACCATATCATTCAAACTCACCGGGGCACAAGTACTTTTCGAGCGCTCCTCCCAGGACCAGACCGGGCCCTTATGATGTGTTGGCATTGATCTAATGGATCCAAGATCCCAAGTTATGTCTAGACATTAATCAAGTTAAATGGATGTTGTACCCGGACTATTTCCCTAGCAAAATACCCAGAAATAAGGGTTCGGGAATTTCCTCGAACACCTTCAAGGCATGGGCTACCCGGCCCCTCCGACAATCCAGTGGGCCCGACCAACGGCCCCAACCCATTAGCCGAGGTGCACGGTGGCACCAGCAATCGATCGGGACCACTCCCGACTCCTAGGTTACGGACTTTGCCCGCCTTCCACACGACCACCCGGGCCATCCCGGGGACACTCCGACTACAAGCCACACCACATGGCACCCAGTGAAAAGGCCAGGGGCCTATCCCGGGACGCTTCTTTCAACCCTCCAAGGTCAAAGGGAGATCCAAATAGGTCAACCACAAGCTCAGGAGGTCAGTAGTACGCGTGTACGGCTCACACACGACCCTTATACACCAATCCACGGATCACCCCATGATTCTAGTACACCAATTGGGTCCTACAACGACCCCCCAGTAGGTTGGGGCCACCCTCGACCCTTAGACACGTGGCAACAAGCCACTGAACTTAGCTCTCGGGCCAACCCGAGGCTACCCTGCCAACCCGCCGTACAACGCGGCACGTAACACAAGGCAAGGCCCATCGGCCCAAGGTGCCTCTTCCCAATCCCTACGGACTTCTACCCTTGGCCCTAGGCCAAATTCAAGGTTCATCGGCCACTTACGCGGCTCGTTCGGCAACCCGGGGTGTGCTGGGCATTCGCCCGAACATCTTGCGAGCGACCACTACAACTCGAAGAACAATGGCTCTCATGGGCCATTTCAATATCCCGTAACTTCATATCCCCCAAGGGATATCCTCAGACGACAAAGGAAGACCCCCGGGGGCCATCCCTCGGGGTTACGGCTTTGCCCGGGGCCCGTGCGCCCCAGGGCGTGGCCGCGCCCCCGGAGAGGGTGAACTCCCCGGGGGGCCACGCCCTCTCCCCAGCCAGGAGGCCCGGCAGCCCTCCCCAGTCCCAGTCCGTGCAAACTCTCAGTTTCGCGGTCCGAGGTTCGTGCAAGGTTCGTTCGTCGTACCCGTACGTGGAAGAACTCCCGAAGACGAAGCCCCGGGATTACGTCGATCACAACACCCACGTTCCTCGCACGCACGTGGCCGGTCAACCAGTATCCTCCTGTCCTTTTCTTCTTAACCAATTTTGGAAGAAAATTCACAAAAAAACTGGGTTTTATAGAGGTGGGACCACTCCCCCTCTCTCTCTCCTACCTGGTCCGCCCAAACCCCCCCTTGGGGAGGGGTTTAGGAGGACCAGCTTCGGCCTCCAAGCTGGTCCACCTAAACCCCCCAAGGGGAGGGGGGGTTTAGGCGGACCAGTCCAGACCCCAAGCTGGTCTGCCTAAACCTCCGAGTAATAAAAAATATTTTTAAAATAAAAAAAGAAGGACCACTTTGGTCCGCCTAAACCCCCCCTGGGGAGGGGTTTAGGCCTAAACCCCCTGGGGGAGGGGGTTTAGGCGGACCAGCTTGGACCCCCAAGCTGGTCCACCTAAACCTCTCCAAAAACAAAAAAAAAAGATGTTTTCCCCTCCGAAGAGGGGTTTACGCGGACCAGACCAGCCCATGCGGCCGGTCCTCCTAAACCCCCCATGGAGGAGGGGTTTACGCAGACTAGACCAACCCCTTGGGCTGGTCCACCTCAACCCCATCCCTCACACTCCCACACACACAAAACACACACAAAAAAAATTCAAATAAAATAAAAATAAAAGCACTATTTGGGGGGTTTACCCGGGCCAAGTTGGACCCTCAACTTGGTCCGCCTAAACCCCACCCCCCACCCCTTCAACTTCTATAAATTGCCCCCCTTGCCAAAGGATAAAAGAGGCGTATTGTATGTAAAGCATGGACGCACGGACGGACGAGCAAACTTCCCCGGCCTAATTGTGGCACCCTAGGATTCCCGGGGCTTTCGGCAAGGGTCGGGAACGAGAGAAGACAAGTGCGCGCGCGGTTGGCTTGCTAGTCGGCTCACACACGCCAAGGGTATGTCGCACGTTCTCCCCTCACGCGGTGTCTAGCCGTCTCATGCCAAGTCCATCCCCGCCACATGTAAGATGACTGTACCAATGGCAAATACGCCCGCACCCTAGGCCTGCCCGTGTACGGCAACTTACGACACTTACGAATGTGACGAAGGGTACTTCATAGCGCTGCGTCGGCCATCAACACGGAACTACGTGCCCACCGTTCACCTCCCAGTAGGCCGTCGGCCCCTCAGATCGACAAATCAAGTCTAGTCGGACCTCTGGCCCCGGAATCATAGTCCCAGGGCTGACCTCGACTCCCCAGCATGACAACACTCACCGTCCGAGACCTGGACCCGACCGCTCACCTCGATCCGCGTCTGACCTCCGCCAGGCACTGGCCCGTGTCCGTTCTGGCCACCAAGGTAGCCGGACCTACACCAACTCCTCTGTAAAGAGTTCCAGTAAAACATGCAGACAGCCGCTTTGTCACGCAATGACCCGGGGACCAACTCACATGTCAGAATTGTCCTACGGCTTGCTCCAGTTATACTTCGGCCCATTAAGGCCCGCTTGTAAAGCCCATGCGGCTCATCATAAAACCAGTGAAATACATACGTCTGTATTCGGGCCTCCAGCTTCCTACCCCCTCCACTCGGCATCAGTGCCCAACACCCTGACCCCAGTTAACACCCCTCGGTCTTACGCTTACACCTGGCTACTGAACGCCTCCGGCCCTCCACCCACGGCTTCAGACACATATACAGACTTTTCTTCAGCATAGAACGAAGGTATTCGGATTCAGTCCGATGTAAATAAACACCGGTTACTTGCGGCCGGTGGGGAAAGACGTCCTGTACACGATTCCCGCAATCACCTACGCACTCGCACCCATGGAACACATTCTCTCCACGTGTCGCCCGATCGCCCAAGCCCACGTGCCGCGCCCTGGTGGTGCTTCCCCGGTCAAACCTTGGTTCCATGAGTGATTGTCGAGAGATCGACTGGCACGCCCGCATCTTGTCCGCTTAACCCTTATCCCGACACTTCCGTGCCATTCGACCCTTTTTGACTTTCCGTAAAAAGAAGAGTGCATGGTACCGCCGTGAGAGGCATGCACCCATGAGGAGGATACCCAGGATACATCAAAATCCTGTATTTTCCTTCCCCGCTGCATCCCTTCACTCACCCCGGTCATCGGCATAAAAAACCCGCGCAACAGAGAGGATGGCACGCCCGGTGGGACGTCTCCCGCCTTCCTTCTTTTTGCTGAAGAAAAGTCTGTGCCAGCCCTGAAGCCCGATGCCCTTTCCATGTCCTTGTAGGAGAGGCAGAGGAGGGTACTTGTGTGCGTTCTCCAGCGGCTCCCGGTTCGCTTTCTTATCATCGGGCCGTTCTCGACGACTGTCACCGACCGTCGCCTCTGCAGCTCTCAGCATTCCGACAACCATGGCGGCCGTCACTTACGGCCCCAACGTCATTGCCACCCATGCCCGGGTGGGCTACTTGGCGACGCCGATTGCTTTCGGCAGCTTCGCCCCGGTTATCGAATCACCCTACTTCCTCAGCCAACTCCAATCTCTCCACTGGCCCCCGCGGCCAACGCGCCATGCGCGCCTCCAGCTCCAGTGTCCCGCCAGAGTGCCGGGCGACGGACTGTCACTACAGGCCCCTACAGGGCATCCATATCAACGCCGGCCCGGGTGAACATCAGCTCCCGAGGCCAGCCTCATCCGATCTCCAACACGGGCCCCGTTCCCCGGACTTCGTCACCATCTCAGTACCTCCCTCGGGTCCTCAACCCCGAGCCGCAGCCAAGTCGGCACCCAACACGGGCTCTCTGCCCTGGGTCCACGGCTCCTCAGTATCCTTCTCGGGTCTGCAACCCCGAGCCGCAGCCAAGCCGGCACCCAGCACGGGCTCCCTGCCCAGGGTCCACAGCTCCTCAGCATTCTCCTCGGGTCTTCAACCCTGAGCCACATCCAAGCCGGCACCCAATACGGGCTCCCTGCCCCTGGTCCATGGCTTCCCAGCATCTTCCTCGGGTCTTCAACCCCGAGCCATAGCCAAGCCGGAACCCAACACGGGCTCTCTGCCCCATGTCAACGGCTCCTCAGTATCCTCCTCGGGTCCTCAACCCCGACCCGCAGCCAATACGGCACCCAACACGGGCTCCCTACCCCGGGTCCACGGCTTCCCAACATCTCCCTCGGGTCCTCAATCCCGAGCTCCAGCAAAGCCGACACCCGACACGGGCTTTCGGCCCTGGGTCTACGGCTCCTCAGCATCTGCATCGAGTTTTCGACCCCGAATCCTGGCGAGGCCGACACTCGACGCGGGCTCACAGCCCCGAGTTCGTGACTTCCCGGTAGTGCACTCGGAACCCCGGTCCCGAGCTCCAGTTGAACCGGCTCTCCCCGTGGGTCCTCCACCCAGAGGGCAGCGTTCCTCAGCACCTTCCTCGGGCATCCCGACCCGAGCCTGGACTACGCCGGCACCTACTCCGGGTCCTCGACCCAGGGGCGTTGGCACTCCAGCACTTCCAGCGGCTTTGCCTTCCAGCGCAAGAGTGTCATCTCGAGCCTCGGCGACACTCTTATCCATGCGGGCGAAGGTTTACACCCGAGTCGCCCAACCATCGACTCCCGGCGTGGGTTACTTGCCCCGGAGACCGATCCCGGCACTTCAGACTGACGGCTTCATGTTGCCGATCGTTCCGGGCCATGTTTTCTTGGTCTACCATCTTGGGGCGGAGTCTTCCTCAGCTCCTCAGAAGACACATGGCCGCAGAGGCCAGCGCCTCGCTGCCGCGACCAGTAATTCCGGCAAGACAGTCCTTGTCGATGACTTGCGGATCCGTCTCGATGGGGGTGAACCAATCATACCCCAGGAATGGACCATTCCCACCATCCCCACCTCCAATCGTTTCGACCTCTTGCATCAAACACGAGAGGACGGGGTGAAGCTCAAAGGAGCGGGGTCCTCGGCGGCCGCCCGGGGCACCCACCGCAGCTAGACACACGGCTCCCAAGACAACTCGTCGGAAAAATGACGACAAGGTATCAACGCAGAGCCGGTCAATAATGACCCTCCTGCGGACAAGGTTCAAGAAGTGACCCTCGACACTCTCATGAAGGAGAACCAACACCTAAAGGCCCTCATGCATGACCTCCTCCAGGAGCGAGACCTTCATCCGCAGCAACATGACAGGCCTCAGGCCGAGGCACCGGCACCCCCGGCAGCCAGCGATACTGCCAACACCTCAGCGGCGATTGCCCGAACTCCGTTGGCAACTGGGTTTGGCACGCCTCCGGTTGATACTCAACCATGAGCCTCCAACACGCCAGTGCCGGAGGATCTCTTGGCGCAACGCCAGATGATCGAGCGCATTATCGAGACAAAGCTCGCCCAGTATGGTGAAGGGACGGTCACGGTGGATCTCTACAGTGTACCCTACCCGCTTCACCACCAGTTGAATAAGCTTCCTCCAGAATGCTCCAAGCCCCCGAAGCTGCAAAAGTTCGATGGGCAGGGGTCACCACATGAACACTTGGGCTACTATGTCACGACCATGGGTGAGTTAGCGTTGGATGAATCATATCTCCTCCGCTACTTCGCCACTTCGCTCACGGTAACGGCCTTCCAATAGTACTCCCGCCTGAAGCCCGACTCAGTCGTCGACTGGGCCAACCTCCAGAAGAAATTCCCCGACCGATTTCAAATAGCCGAACTCTGCTCCCTTCGGCAGAAAAAGGGCGAGGGCGCCCTCAACTTCATCAAAAAGTGGCAAGACCTCAGCATGAGGTGTGTCAATCCACTCGTCTAAGAGGACGCTATCACCATATGTCGTCGAGGTTTGGTGGCCGAAGTGAGCGAAAAGCTTCTCGGCACCAATATCAAAGGCTTCGACCAACTCAACTCGACGCTCGCCGAAATAGAGATGTTCTTCGCCGACAACCCGAGCTATAATGCAGCAAATTGTAAACAAGCGCGAGAACGCCAGCCCGGTAAGGAGGTGAATATCATTGAATTCACCCCTACCGCTAAAGCCAGTAAAGGGGCCGAGTCTAGTGGCTCTGACAAAAAGCCAGCGGATAAGCCGGCTGCTCCTTCCTTCTCGGAGCACATGAAGACACCCTTCTCCTTCAAGAAGGAACACACGAAGATGCTCTTCGACCTCTGCATGGCCTAGAAGATCGTCGAGCTACCAGAAATCCGCAAGCCGGACGAGGCCCTAAAGACCGACGATCCCAGTTATAGCATGTACCATCGCATGCTGGGTCACTCAATTGAAGATTGCTACGTCTTCAAGACTCAAATGCAGAAGCTGATCCGAGACGGCCTCGTCAAGATGAAGAGCGGTCTCGTCGATCCTCCGCAACCACATACATGGGCCAGGCCGGCTAAGGCCGTACGCATGGCTCACCCCTCAGCCAATGTCATCCACATGATGGCCGCATTCTCTCTCTCTGATGACGAGTTAGAGGAGCCCAGGGCTAATCGAAGGGAATGTTCGATCTGGTATCCAGGGTGGAGGCCTTGGCATGATCAGAGACCTCTCTCCTTCCCCAAGGAGAGAACCTAGCGACTCTTCAACATCCTCGTCGAGACTGGGCAAATCATGCCCCGCGACTCGCCTCCTGACTACACCCATTGGGATCGTAGTCACCCCCAGTATTGCCCCTTCCACGCCAGAATCTGCCACCCGATCGAGTCCTATGAGGAAGTCCAATGCCTCATCTAGGAACAGATTCAATGGGAGCAGATCGATGCGGAAGGAAACTCCATGTCGCTCGTCAGGCTTCGGCAAGCTGTCGAAGAGACCCTGCGCATCGCCAGGGATGTGCCAGAGCGGCCAGACTCTCCCCAAGAAAATGGGCACGGGATGCCTTATCAGCACCCTCCGGAGTGGCTCGAGTTCTGGACGGACAATCAAGAGGCGCTCGAGCGACTGCGAAGGCATAGGGAGTAGGATGCCAGTCAAGAGGTGGAGCCGACTAACTTTTTGGTCAACGTCATCCATTCTCCTGCTCCTCCGGCCCTTGAGGGCTCCCAGACATCAGCACCTAGCCAGCCAATCCCGACCACTTCGGCCGTGCAGTGGCGGTCCTGGCGGGAGCTAAAGTCTCTCCCTTTCCCTGAAGAAGACACTGCCAGGCTCCTCCGGGTCCTTCTCGGCCGAGAGGATGTTCTGGTGGGCGAGATGACTACAAGCTCTTCGGCTCTTTCTCGTCCTCCTCCCGCCCTATCTTCGTCACCGACAGCCGCGGATAGGAAGGGAAAGTAAAAACAGGGTGAGTCCCCGTCTCAGCCTCGGTGTACCTCCTCAGCGGAGGGGCCATCGGGTCTATCCCGCCTACCTATTGACACAATCCGGAGTACAAAGAAGACATCTTCGGAGTCTTCAGCGGCTTCGCTTCAAGTGGCGGGGCGACCGCCACAAGGCTTTTTCATGCCGCAAAGCCGGGATAACTATGCAGAGTGATAATGTCTTACGACACTGTCATTGGTCGCCAGGCCCAGCCCTCAGCATGGTTGCAAAGGCAAGGCAAAGGAGCAGGACGACCAGTGCCCTTCTCTGCCCACTTCTCAACAGAAGCCGCCGCCACCGCGGGTAAGGCATCAAACCGCGCATATGTCCCCCAACACCGGTTCCAATGTACTGGCTCAGCGGAAGACATCTCCATCGCCACTACGGTTAAGGCATCAAACCACGCACACATCTTCGGATGCCAGCACCAGCCTACCAACTCCTCGTAGGCTCCCGTCGCCACCGCGGTTAAGGCATCAAACTGCGCACACGTCTTCGGACGCCAGCACCAGCCTACCGACTCCTCGTAGGCTCCCGTCGCCACCGCGGGTAAGGCACCAAACCGCGAACACGTCTTTGGACACCAGTCCCAGCATTCCGACATACCAGGAATTGCCGCTCGAGGTGATCGAGCAGGCGATCAACGCCACCTTCCAGATACAACAAGCGGAAGGTGCCTGGATTGAAATCCGGGCGAGGAAGAGTCATCGACCTCGCCCCACAAGGGCGTCAGCTCGGAGATATCCTCATCAGGATTTGTCAACTCCGGCTCCAGCACCTCTCCCTCCTACTCCCTTGGAGACGGCTATCGCCAAGAGACAAGAGAAAAAAAGGAGGAAGAACCTCAGAAGGTGGCTCAAGAAACAAGCTGAACAAGCAGTCGCCCTACAATCCCCGACCGAGCCAACGCCTCTCCAAAGGCTCTAGCGGCTCATTGATGACTTGGAGGAATACGTTCCTCCTCGTCCTACCGGGGCTCTCCCACTCGACAGCTACATCCCGTGGGAAGAAATGTAGAAACGAGCCCGTCTCAAAAATTGGGTCCAAGAAATGATCCAAAAGCTCAAGAACGGCGAAAGACTCGTGATCCCTAACGAGTTCTCCTTGTGCTATAAAGACAAGGAGATCACCCCAGAGCAGCTAGAAGAAATGCTCCAGCGCTGCACCTGCAACATGGTGGCCATCCCACCTCCCGACAATATCAACGCTTCTCGGCGGGGCGAGCCAATAGCCTCGCGGACAAGACAAAGGGCTACCGCCCCTCTCGAGCTACAGCCAGCTCCAGAGCACACCGGACGCGGCCGAGGTCGTGGCCGGGGACGCGGTAGAGGCCGTGGGAGAACTCCCGAGTTACCCCTCTCTCCGTCCACTTTCGACCCGGAGTGAATCATCCTCTTCCGAGGAGAGGAACCTGCTCCCATTCCGAAAATAGAGATTCGGGGCGGACCCGGTATCTTCGATCCTTCCGGCATTGAAGAGGCTATGGCCAGCCTCCCAGCCTCTGCACCAGCACTGGCTTATGCAGCAGAGCAAGCTAGACCGTCCGACAAGGACGAGCCAGCCCACCAGCCACCCCCAGAAGTGCCATCATTGGCGTCCTTGTTCCAGGAGCCCGCTGGGGATCAAAGTCAGTCTGATCCCGATGGTAAGGGCAAGGCAGTACAACTTCCCGACGAGGAGCAGCACGGTAGCTCGCAGAAGGCTCAGCCTGACATACTACCCTCTTTCGAGGATGCTCGAGCCCGAGCTGACCGAAAGGTCCTCCACCAGATGAAGCGCTTCCCTGCCAGCATTTCAATCTGGGAAGCCATCGCTTGGAGTAAGGATCTAAGGGAAACCCTTATCAAAATACTCCAAGAGCCAGAAGTTTATGAAGCACATGCCGCGGAAATGAAGGCGGCTGCTTATGGAGCCTTCGCAGCCACCATCACCTTCACGAAGAAAGACATGTTGTTGTCCCCTCCGTGCCACAATCGCCCTCTTTACATGAAGGGGAAGATCAACGGGCACGATGTGAACCGGATCCGGGTGGACGCTGGTGCCGCTGTTAACATCATGCCGCTCAAGACATTCAAGTCTCTATATCTAACCCCATACCTCTAGAAGGTCCAGGAGGTCAAGATATCCGGCTTCAACCAGAACACCGAGGACGTCCTCGGCCGTGTGGACGTCGATCTGGTGCTTGATGATTTCACCTCCAAGGCGACATTCTACATCATCGACTCCAACACGTCTTATAAGATGCTATTGGGTAGACCCTGGCTCCATGAAAACTGGGTCATCCCTTCGACTCTCCACCAATGCATCAAGTATGCCAAGGATGGAGAGCAACACAAGGTCTTTGCAGACCTATCGCCGTTCACACCAGCAGAATGCAACCTAGCCGACGATGCGCTCTACTTCAAGGGGATTAGCCTGTACCCCGTGATCAAGAGCAAAAGCAACGGTTGGCTCTCAGAGGAAGATGACGATGATCTCTTCTCTGTCGACAAGGAGAAGGCCAAGCTTCACCGGCTGCGCCTCGACTCCAAGTCAACCCCAGACCGCCCTGAAAGGCGCCAGATTGACTTCGAGGCTAATCTCATTAGCTAGACTATTGGCAAGAGTATATGCTTGTCACCAGACTGCATCCAGCTCCCGTGTGCATCCGAGGAGCACAGCGTCGAGTCACTGACAACATTCATTGTCACCTTCAAGCGACAACATCGGAACAAGAAGAAGGCTAACAGGGACAAACCCATTATCTTCTATAAAGGAGACATGGTCCCTCAAGCCCCGCCAGATGATGACTTCGGCTGGTCTAGGCAAGCCGATGATACCCCTGAAGCAGTTCAGGTGTGGGGTGACCTGTCGCTGCATATTCAAGAAATGTGTTTGAAATAACACATTCCCCTGTGGAAAACTTCTACCCAACAAAGATACTTCCGTCGACTGTGGGACCCTTCCCAGGTCCGGGGGCATCCCCCGTCCTTCCATAAGGATATCAGGGGGCTTGGTTATGACCAGGACCCAGACTTCCGCGTCCACTACGTAGTCAGCGTCGTAGGCTTGGCGCAACCAACCGACGATCAAGCTAGAGTCGAAGCCAAATTCGACAACTCTGGGGATGAGGGAGAGGAAATTCTGATTCTGATCTCCGCCAAAGCCAGAACCCCCGGCTCAAGCCATCGGGGAACCTTCTTCGCCTCCCTGCCAAGACAAAGGGGCGGGAGAGGCTTCTCCGGTCTCTCAGCCAGTCGAGGGACCCAGTACGGTAAACCTTCCTGAGGGGGGGGATCTTGCTGGTCCAAGCTGCGAAAGATTGTCAGCTTCGTCGGGCAACCCCGAAGAAACCTCAGTAACCCCAGTTGATGACTGTTGGCCACAAGCCGGTGGCCCAGATCGATCCCTAGCGGGTCCCAGCAACAACTGCTCTCCGGTCCCTTCAGCATCAATTGGTGGCTTCGAGAACTAGGAAATACACGAAGTCGACACTGATGATGACGATTTCATCGACCTCCAACCCACTCCTCCCGAGATGGAGGACGGCGGCCAGGCGACCATCGACGATCTCGTGGAGATCAACCTGGGCGAAGATGAAGCCCCTCAGCCTACATTCGTCAGTGCCCTCCTCACCGAGGCAGAGAAGTAGAGCTACAAGCAACTCCTGCTCGAGTTCAAGGACTGCTTCGCCTAGACGTACAAGGAGATGCCAGGGCTAGACCCGTCCGTAGCGGAGCACGATCTAGCCATTTCTCCCTCAATCGCTCCGATCAAACAACCACAGTGGCGCATGCGCCACGAGCTGGAGCTCCAGGTTTCGGCCGAAGTCCATAAAATGGCGGAGGTCGACTTCATCGAGCCGTGCATCTACCCTATCTTGCTCGCCAATATAGTTCCAGTCAAGAAGAAGAATGGTCAAGTCCGCATCTGCGTCGGCTTCCGGGACCTCAACAAAGCTTGTCCGAAGGATGACTTCCCAGTCCCAATTACAGAAACGATGGTCGACATGACCACCGGTCACGAAGCCTTGTCTTTCATGGACGGGTCGTCCGGTTATAATCAAATATGGATGTCCCTCAAAGACAAGAACCACACAGCCTTCAGATCTCCTAAGGGGATTTTCAATTACAAACGCATGCCCTTCGGTTTAAAAGAATGCCGGTGCTACTTACCAAAGGGCCATTACTAAAATATTCGATGAGATGCTGCACAACATCGTCGAATGCTATGTCGACGACCTCGTCATCAAGACCAAAAGGCGTAAAGACCATTTACACGAACTTCGCCAAGTCTTTGAGCGTCTCCGGCAATATGGGCTCAAGATGAACCCCATGAAATGCGCCTTTGGCGTATCCAACGGCAAATTTCTCGGCTTCGTCGTCAGGTACCGGGGAATCGAGGTGGATCCCAGCAAGATCAAAGCGATCCGGGAACTTCCACCACCCAGCAACATCACTGAACTTAGGTCTTTCCAAGGGAGGCTGACCTACATTCGGAGGTTTATTTCTAACCTCTCTGGTCGATGCGCGCCTTTCAGCAAGCTGATGAAGAAAGACGCCCCATTCACATGGGACTCGGAATGCCAGGCGGCTTTCGAGCAAATCAAGGAGTACCTCCTCACTCTCCCAGTTCTGGGAGCACCAGTCAAGGGTAAACCCCTCATCCTTTACATTGCTGCCATGGACGCTTCGCTAGGAGCTCTGTTGGCGCAGATTAATGAAGAAGGTAAAGAGCAGCCCCTCTATTACCTCAGCCGGAAGCTAATCGGTGCCGAGTATAGCTACTCCCTTATGGAGAAGGTCTGCTTGGCATTAGTGTTCGCAGTCAAAAAGCTACGGCATTACCTCTTGTCTCATCGAGTCGAGCTTATATCCAAGCACGACCCTCTAAAGTATCTCCTTCGATGACTTGTCCTCTCGAGCAGACTGGGGAGGTGGGCTCTCCTGTTGATGGAGTACGACATTACCTATGTCCCCAGAAAAGCAATCAAAGGACAGGGTATGGCTGAATTCTTGGCAGCCCATCCAGCGCCATACAATTCACCCTTCAGCTCGGAGCTCCCGGACAAGGAGTCCCTTCCTACCCAATCGTAACAACCAGTTGAACGGAGCGGAGATGTCTTGCATTATTGGCAGCCAAGCGCTCTCACGACCAGCGTACCTTGCTGGGAGCTCTACTTCGACAGTGCTTCCCGAGGGATCACCCGGAGCAACCAGGATCCAGACACCACGGCATGTGCCGGCATTGTTTTCCTGACTCCTCAGGGGGGAGTTTTGTACAACTCATGCGCCCTCATGAAGTCCCTAACCAACAATGAAGCCGAGTATGAAGCTCTACTTATTGGGCTCCAGATGGCTCTCCACATGGGCATTAAATGCCTCAAAGTCTACGGGGACTCCCAGCTGATAGTTCGGCAGGTCCTCGGCATCTATGACGTACGAAAGCCAGAGTTGGTTCCATACCATACCGCCGTCACCAAACTAACCCAGAAGTTCTATTTATTCAAAATAGATCATATCCCCAGCAGCAACAATGCTCAGGGGGATGCCTTAGCAAAATTGGCCGCGGCCATCAAGCTCCCGCCTGAGGGCGAGGTCGACATCGTCATCGAGCACCGAAGACTGATGCCAATTTCACTCGAAGGCAACACTGATCTCGCCATTTGCGAGGTCCACGACCTTGACCAAAGCACACCTCCAGAAGAGGATGATTGGCATGCGCCTATCATCAAATTCAAGAAAGGGTGACTTCCACCTGATCGAGCTCAAAGAGTCCAGCTACTCCGCCGAGCAACCTCTTACGAGTTGATTGGTGACTCCCTGTATCGGCTCGTCCATGAGAAGGATAAGTCGATTCTCCTGAGATGTGTCTCCCTAGCGGAAGCTCGAGCCATCATGCAGGAGGTCCACTCCGGATTGTGCGATGTGCACCAGGCCGGAGATTGGATGAAACACAACATCAAGCTCAAAGGCTTCTACTGGCCAACCATGTACGCGGATTGTATCCAGTATGCCCGTGCATGCCATCAATGCCAAGCGTTTGGCCCAGTACCCAGGAAACCTCCTAACCCATTGCGTCCTACGGCCCCCACCTGGCCATTCGCTGAGTGGGGCATGGACATCGCGGGGCCTTTCCCGCCATCTTCCAAGGGCCATAAATACATCTTGACCGCCACTGATTACTTCTCCCGCTGGGCGGAGGCTCTACCCTTGTGAGAGGTCACCGGCGAAGTCGTTGCCAGATTCGTCCGGCACAACATCATATATCGATTCGGTACTCCCAGTCGCATAGTGTCCGACAACGGGACACCCTTCAAGAATAAGGTCGTATACCAGTTAGCGGCCAAATTCCACATTGACTGGAGAACTTCTTCGGTCTACAACCCTCAGGCTAACGGCTTAGCAGAAGCCTTCAACAAAACCCTCTGCAAGCTCCTGGCTAAGATGGTTAGCCACCGGAAACGCGATTGGGGTGAAAAGGTCTTCGAAGCATTGTGGGCCTATCGGACGGTCTACAAAACCCCCACAGGGTGCTCGCCGTTCTCCCTTGCTTACGGGGTAAAAGCAGTTATCCCCATCGAAGTCCAATTAGCCTCTTATCGTGTGGCCATCCACACCGGCCTTACCGGCCCTGACGAAAATGAGTACCAGAGAAGGCTAGAAGAGCTCTCCGATCTAGAAGGCAAGCGACTCGAAGCCTACAAACACCTGCAAGCATATCAGGCTCGCATGGTCCGGGCCTATGACAAGCTCGTCAGGCAGCGAGCTTTCAAGCAAGGTGACCTTGTCATGATCAAATAAAAAGAGGTCATGGCAGGGCGCTCCAGTGGAAAATTATAGCCAAATTGGCGAGGTCCATACATCATCCAGAATGTCTAGGTGGGGCCTACACGGTTGCTGATCACAAAGGACACAGACCGTTCCCGCCTCTCAACGGCAAACACATGAAGCTATACTATGCGCCAGAGCATGAGTTCGCGCGCTAGCTAGACTAAGGCGCACGCACCAGCTACTACCAATAAAGCCGGTCCTCCCCCGTGGAGGATCCCACCGGCAAGTCCTCCCGGTCTTCAATTACCAGTCAACCAGCCAGTTCAGCTCCTCGGAATAGCCGCCACGCATCAGCGGGAACCGGTCCCCTGCCCTCGTTCCCGTCACTATGGGAGCGCGGGCGCTTCTGCACCAGCGCCAGTCTAGCTGTCAGGCTCACAGGTAAGTCAGAAAAAAAACAATAATAAAAAAATGGGGTTAAAAAATAGAGATGCCCCGGCAGACCCAGTCATCCTCACCACAATAGGGTGGCTGGGGGCAAAAAGGCCAGTGACCCGGCTGAGGTGAAAACCCGAAAGGGAACCTCATGCAAAATCGGGAAATCCCTCGATGTGAAAACCCGCAAGGGCGCGTCGAAAAAAGTTAAAGGGGGTCGGCTCTAGCGAAAACTCGAAAGGGCGGTAGAGCCGATAACGAGAAAATCTTCTTCTCCCTACCAGTCAACGCGGCCTTCCACCTGTCCCTTGGTGGGCCGTTAGTCTCACCCAGGACTAGTCTCCAATACACTTGCATTGCTACAGCGCAAGGCCTCTAATCCCCCGTTAATCTTGCGTTACTCCCGCTCAGCTCGGCCAACCTTTGGCCCTCACCTCAATGTCACAGTTCAACCAGTCCCTGTGACAGTCAAACTTCCAGTCACCGTCTCTGTAAACTTACATCCTGATACATTCCCCAGATATTTATCATCCTCTGCCCCTACATCCCACATATCCAACAAATCCAGAGCCCTCCAGTTCAGTATAATCCCAGTTTCCCCCATACAATCCCAGATCCACTAGTTACAACTCCAGTCATCCTTCCCATGGCAAAGTGGCCCTTCGCCACCATGGCTTAAGGATTTCAAAAAAAAACCCTTATGAATGGTCGAACAATATTCTGCTATCCTCACCTTCCAGTCTCAGGTTACGTCCCCTGACAGCAACATGCTATGGACGGCAGTCTCAAAAAAAATGGGGTTAAAAATAGAGATACCCCGGCGGCCTCAGTCAACTCTCTCTACGAGGCGACTGGGGGCAAAAATTGCCACCAACCCAGCTGAGGTGAGAACCCGAAAGGGCACCTCAGGCAAAATCGGGTAACCCCTCGGTGTGAAAACCCACAAGGGCACACCGGAAAAAGCTAAAGGGGGCCAGCTCTGGCAAAAACCCGCAAGGGCGGTAGAGCGAGTAAAGAGAAAAAAAACTCTCTCCCTCTCCACTTTTCACTTACAAAGCCATCAGCCATGACACGTCCCGATGGCGAGCTCAACATCACTCCACGATAATGGTGGCCACTACACCCCCGAGGGTCGGTCATCGCCAGCTTCCAGTTTCCAGTTTCGGCTACAACGCCTTCACAAACCAGCCGCCAGTCTCCAGCTTCCAGTTTCGGCTACAACGCCTTCACAGGCTAGCCACCCAGCCTCCAGTCCCAGTACCTCGTCTACAACGCCTTCACATGCCAGCCGCCAGTCTCTAGTCCCAGCCTTGGCTACAACGCCTTCACAGGCTAGCCACCCAGCCTCCAGTCCTAATACCTCGGCTACAACGCCTTCATAGGCCAGCCGCCAGTCTCCAGTCCCAGCCTCGGCTACGACGCCTTCGCAGGCTAGCCACCCAGCTTCCAGTCCCAGCCTCGGCTACAACGCCTTCACAGGCCTAGCCGCCAGTTTTCAACTCCAGCCTCGGCTACGACGCCTTCGCAGGCTAGCCGCCAGCTCCCAGTTCCAGTTTCGGCTGTAACGCTTTCCCAGGCTAGCCATCCGACCTGGTTCTAGTTCCCAACCATTGCACCTTTCTAGGTCACCCAGCTGGCTTCAGCTCCAGCCCCTCTTCCCAGTCACAGTCCCAGCTTCAATTTCTAGTCCCTCTCCCAGTTCCGGTCTTGGTTGCCATGTCCGCCTAGGCCATCCAGCTAGCTCAATCTTAGTTTCCCAGACACATACCAATCTCGTTCTTTAGCCAACGGCACAATGTTAGCCAATATTCTACTATCCAGCTCAGGGTCAATATACACCCTCCAGAATCACCTCTACAACCCTAAATCACGCAAGTTGTCTCGTTCTTACGGGCCTACGTTGGTTCCCCGATATGTGGGCTTTCATCCCCCAGGAGGATTGGCCCCACATATAGCCTTTCTTTCCTCTACTACCCAGTACTCAACCTCCAGTTTCTATCACCGACTTCCTTAAACCGGGTCCATGTTATCACTCATGACAATGCGTCGTAGGACAAGCAAGCACGACTAACAATAAGTGGTCGTCAGTTCACGCGCATCATTCTATTCCATCAAAGAAGGGAGGGAACAACCCAGTAAACAAATAATCTGGAGTTTATTAATACTCTGTAAAAGGAGCCCAAGACATGCCCTTGGGGTAACAAAATCCATACACTCCAGACATCAAAAAAAAGAAAGAAGCAAAAAGGGGAAAGATACAATCAGGGCTCCGGCTCAGTCCCCTCTTGCGCCGCAAGGTGAGAATCCACTCCTGCAAGCTCCGCGTCTAGGGTGGACAAGAGCTAAGCACTGGCTCCGGCTATAGCCTCAGCCACCTGCCACTCGGCTTGAACGCGCTCAGCAACTACCTGCCGCTCCTCCCAGGCCTTCCTTAAGGCCTCGGCCTGGCTCTCCACCTCCCTCAGCTGTGCGGCTCGCTCCTGAGATGCTGACGCGGTCGCTTCGGTGTGACTCCTCTGCTCGGCTACGGCTGACACAAGCCGTGCCCGCTGCTCCTGCGTCTCTCGGATCGCCGCTAGCCTCTGAGCCCTCTGCGCCTGAACCTCGCGGAGTCGCAGGTATTCAGCCCAGATCCCAACCAACCCGGACATCCAGAGCTCATGTGGGAATCCGAGTGCGTGATAGCCCTGGGTGCACTCCCGCAGTCGCTGCCTCAGGTCCTCTGGAGAAGGGAGGGGCTCGCTCTGTGAGTAGCCTCGCTCCCGCTGGAGCAGGGCGGCACCTACACTGGCCTCCAGCAATGGCTCCGGTGGAGAAGCGAATGGAGGCCACTTGACCCCTAAATCTAGGGAGAGGTCTCCGGACGCAGCCGGCACTCCAGTGGAACCTGCATAGTTCCAACAAACACCAAAGGAAGTAAGTGATACATAAAAGGCTTCCTTCGACAAATAAGGTGAAAAACCTGACAAAAAGAAGGAGACAAATCTTGACTCCTTACCTGGAGCAAGTCCAGCCGACTCTGTGGCATCACCTGTTGGGGTCGGGGAAGGCAACTGCACCTCCGCCTCCACAGCATCACCTACCGGCGTTGGAGAGGGCAATGGTTCCTCCACCATCCGGTCATCTCCAGCAAGCACAGGTAGGACAGGAGGCTCCTCCTGCCTGCCCTCATCGGGAGCCGATGCATGCTCCTCCCCAGGATCCGATGTTGCAAGTAACTCAAGAACGTCACCACTCTGCCTTATAGAGCATACAAGCACTAAACAAAGGCAGAGAGGACCACTGCATACCTCCAGAAGTGGTCCTCGTCGGAACCTCCCTACCGGCCGAGGCACCGAAGGACGAAGAGCTCGAGCTCGAACTCTCCTCTGTCTCCATCTCTGAGCCGCCGTCGTCTGAAGAGCTCGACGAGGTCTCCGACGGACTCCCAGAGGTGGTCGATCCTGAAGCTCTTGCAAGCCAACGCAGCAAACAAGGTCATCACCAGACCCAGCTCCATACAAGAGTGGTTCTCCAGCTAAGAGTTGCAAACAGAAAACTCATCGGCTGGAGCACTCCCCTCCGAAACCTTTTCGATGTCGATGATCTCCTCGTCGCCCTCAGCAGGGGCCACTTCGGTGGACCCTCCTCCACCATCTCGGCCCCGTTAGGGGGCAGCTCACCTTCTTCCAGAGGTGAAGGTACACCTGTAAACAATACCAACATGACCTCAGCACTAGAAGACAATCAACAATAATAGGCTTAACATAAATGATTAAGTCCCCAGCTACGCACCTGAGGGTCCCATGCTCGAGGACCCGACCAGCCCCACAGTGCATGCCGACACCACAGCCAGCAGGGAAGCTTGCTCCACCCCCGCCAACAGCTGCGGTAACAAGCTAGACACTTCCTCGGTCGTGGGCGGCATTGAAGCACTCCTCCCCTCAGGCTCCCCCTCAAAGGAGGGAAGAGACACTGAAGGGCCTATGCGGACCAGCTCCTGAATCATCTCCAGAGTGGCGGCTGGATCCTCACCTGGCAAATGACATCATAAAGTCAGTCAGTATTGGCATCCCCGAAACTCTATAACGAAAGGGCAATACTTTCCGTAACAGTTCGATACTTACCCAAGCCATCATGGGTCACAGCGGGCTCTTGCCCGTCAATGGATGGGGGCACCTCGCCTCGCATCTCAGGAGAAGCTGCGGTCTCTGATGCCCCGGCCACCTCTGCACGACACCAGCAACTATGTCAACTCCTAGAAACAGATACAGCCATAAACATGACATGCTCGGTTCCAGAATTATTTACCTGGCTGGGCATCCTTTGAAGCCTTCCATGGCTCAAAATCAGGAAAGGTCTCAGCATTGGGGGCAGTTTCATCCATCATACGAAGAAGCCCCTCCATATCTATCTCATGATCAACCCCCTCGTCAGGAAGTGAGTCGACCTCCTGAGGTGGCGAGAAGGACACATCAGCCCCGGTCTCCAGTGGCGCTATGGAAAGCAAATCCAATTGCACAAGCCTTCCATGGCTCTCGGGGACCCAATCGTCAAGGCTGAATCAATATAAAGCAAGTAGGCGAATATGGCACTTACTCAGAGCCGGCTCCGCCTCGATATGCTCCCTAGAAGTGGGTCCCCGAGAGGACTCACCAACCTCCCTGACTCCGGTCTCCACCCAGGGGCGCTTCCTCTGAGGCTGAAGGGCCCTGTCACCATCCCCAGAAGATGTCCCTGTGGAGAGGGGATCCCTGTCCGCCACGGAACCTGCCAAACACAGCCATACGCCCTAGAAAACAACAAAGCAGGGCTAGCAGGCTAATGAATAGGTCTTACCTAAAGTCACGAAGGGGGTCAGTGGCAGAGGAACTAGCTGCTCTGGCTTCAAACCCACAACCCGTGCGGCCTTCGCGACCGCCTCCTTCACGTCCCTCAGGGTGTAGGCGCACTAAATGAGGGACACGAGTTCTACGGGTCCAGCTGACCCTATTGCATGGGCGATATGACGCCTCCAATCGTTAGCCGTCGTATCTGCAAAGCTCCCCTCAGGGAGCACTCGGTCCAGCGAACCCCGCTGCTCAAACCCGCAGTCAGCCAGAAACTGGGTCCACTAAGTCCTCGACATCTCGGGTCGAAGTGCCCTGACTCTGGTACCTCCAGGCACCGCCCGCGCCTGCTTGAGGGGCTTTAGTGCCCCGTTGCCGCTCCGCCCCGTCGACAAAGAGCCTCGGCTCCCCCGGGGCGCCTGCTGCACCAGCCTCTCTACCTCCCGGCGGATCCGAGAAAAGCGAGTCCGCAGATACCCGTCATTCAGTGCGATGAGAGGCAGGTCCTCCCTCAAGAGACGGGTCTCCTTAGCTTTTCGGATCGCTGAGGCCTTCTGTCGGTACTGGTGACTTTGCTCGAACCACCATCTGGCGTAGTGGACGTCGAACAGTCCCCTGCGTCCCGGCACAGGCGTCGGCAGTCGCTCCGGCTCTCGACGACAGTAGAAGTCCCACCACTCCGCGGCTAGCAAATGTGTGTCCCGACCTTTGTACTGACGACCCGCCAAAGGGAACTCCTAGTTCGGCGGGATCCCATGGTCGTACCCGAAGTTCCGAGCGAACCTGTGAGGGTAGTACGGCTCGAAGAAGCTCGTCACGGACCGGTGTAAAGGCAGCACCGTTGGCCGGGTGCTCATCACCCACTCTGTGTACAATGACGCATCCGGCTCCGGCTGGTAGGGTAGGGCGCAGGCCACCCCATCATTCAAAGGCACCATGATCAGGTGGGAGCCCCTGGTAGCACCATCAAAAGGAACACCCTCCTCGCCCTTGTCGGGCAAGTAACATAAAACTCTCCTAGCTTCCTCCAGCTGCATCACTGCGTCCCCATCAGGCTGTCTGGTGAAGCTAAACAACAATGGTGCCGCCTGGTTCGTCACAGACCCGCGAGACACCAACCCTGGGAACAGCAACCCAGCCCATGCATTGAGGTAGTGAGTCGGCAGAAGCAAGCTCCGCTCACGTGGCGTCAGGTGCGCCGCCAGTACTCCCAGTCCCTGGTAAACATTGGCCAAAGCCGCTGAGGCTAAGGCCAAACTCTGTCCCTCTGCCAATTGGCATGCAGGCCACAACAGCTCTACTCGCAGCTGGCCATCCTCCTCGTGGGGGACCACGAACGTCGCCAGCCAGTACGCCAAGTACGCGGCCAAGTGCGTCATGTCTGGCAGTCTATGGGGGTTCCACCCCTCCTGTGGCACGTAGATATACCTGCTATATGTCCGGAAACGCAGCTCCACCTCTGTGTACTCCTCCCAGGGGGTCTGGTCCCTCGTGAACTCCTGGTGAAAGCAAAAGGGGCCATCATAAAAGTGGCGAATCCAGGCATTCAGCGGCACCCTGGGAGTCTACGCCGCTCTTTCCTTCCCAGCCAGGGCCAAGTCCCTCCAGGTCTTCAGCAAATATCGGTAGCTGTAAGGAACCTGGTATCGTCCATGCCCGTTAGTGTGGCTATGATGGAGGTCATCCAGCACTATCTCCTCGTACCCCTCGCCACTGATCGACAACCCAGAGATCCTCCACAGAGACCACAAGTCTAATGAGGTCTCTCCCTCAGCCGTTGCCACGGTGTTCCACCTGCGGTTGAAATGCTCTATCAACGCCTGTAAAAGCCATGTATAGCAAGGATACCCATACAAAGCCGCAGTCACAGCATATCTGATGTCATCTCGGTCTAGCAGCACCCGGTAGTGGTGTACTATGCCCATCAACCACTCGGTAGCTCCCTGGCGATATCTGTGTGACGAAATCACCGCCCAGCGGCCATACCAGCTAACGGCGGTCTATCGCAGAATCCTGGACAAAAGGTTGTGGTCGTCATAGCCTTCCCCGGCATACTCCGGCCCTGATGGCTCCAATACCAATCCTGGACTGCCCTATGTCTCCGCTCGGTGGTGTCCATGCAAATCCCAGAAGGCGGGACCCATCACTCCAGCACGAACTCCGAACTGGTCTGCTCTGCTGAAGAAGCCCAGGCACTTTGCACTGGGAAATTGACTCTACCTCTAGTAATCCACAGAGAAACCCGGGAAGCCACAAAGGACAATCCCATGCAATCTATCTCGACCCACCAAGATCGCCCGCTCCAATCGGCGACAGGCTCCAGCAACCCGTGAGTCACTCTCCTCCATGCCTGGAGGGACAAAGTGCCTGATAAACTCAAACAAGTGTCGGTCCAGAGGGAACTCCACTAGATATCCACCGTGGCGGTCATAAGTGTAGAGCCCGCCCGCCTCCGACGGACGGGCCAGCTCCACAACCCCAACCGCGTTGCCGCGCTCGCCGACGGGGCCCTCTGCCACAACTGTTTGCCCACCATCAAGCTGCTCCACGCTGGCCGCGGTGATAACTGGCGGGCCCAAAGGGGGCATGGGCCGCTCGGTCCTCCTCACCCAATGGTCCTCCTCTCGGACCACACGCCTCGGGACCCTCTCGTCCCTGCCAAATCGGGCCATAGCTGCAAGACATAGCACAAAAATGGTCAGTATGCTAGAAATTCAACACATACAATACAGCAAATCACAAGTATATGAAACGTCCAAATGCAACTACAACAACTCAAAAGGAGAGGTTCACGGTCCGTACGCCCTCGTCTCCACCTCCGACGGATGACCCGTGGGGGGCATTTGTTGTACCCGGACTATTTCCCCAGCAAAATACCCAGAAATAAGGGTTCGGGAATTTCCTCGAACACCTTCAAGGCATGGGCTACCCGGCCCCTCTGATAATCTAGTGGGCCCGACCAACGGCCCCAACCCGTTAGCCGAGGTGCACGGTGGCACCAGCAATCGATCGGGACCACTCCCGACTCCTAGGTTACGGACTTTGCCCGCCTTCTACACGACCACCCGGGCCATCCCGGGGACACTCCGACTACAAGCCACACCACATGGCACCCAGTGAAAAGGCCAGGGGCCTATCCCAGGACGCCTTCTTTCAACCCTCCAAGGTTAAAGGGAGACCCAAATAGGTCAACCACAGGCTCAGGAGGCTAGTAGTACGCGTGCACGGCTCACACACGCGTGTTCGGCATTCTGCCGAACACCTTGTGGGCGCACATGTTTCAACCCTTCTACACCAATCCACGGGCCACCCCATGATTCCAGTATACCAATTGGGTCCTACAACAACCCCCCAGCAAGTCGGGGCCACCCCCGACCCTCAGACACATGGCAACAAGCCACTGAACTTACCGAGGCACGTAGCACAACCCGCCGTACAACATGGCACGTAGCACGAGGCAAGGCCCATCGGCCCAAGGTGCCTCTTCCCAGTCTGTACGGACTTCTAGCCTTGGCCCTAGGCCAAATTCATGGTCCGTCGGCCACTTACGCGGCTCGTTCGGCAACCCGGGGTGTGCCGGGCATTCGCCCGAACATCTTGCGAGCGGCCACTACAACTCGAAGAACAATGGCTCTCATGGGCCATTTCAATATCCCGGAACTTCATATCCCCCAAGGGATATCCCCAGACGATGAAGGAAGACCCCCGGGGCCCATCCCTCGGGGTTACGGCTTTGCCCGGGGCCTGTGCGCCCCCGGAGAGGGGGAACTCCCCGGGGGGCCGTGCCCTCTCCCCAGCCCGGAGGCCTGACGGCCCTCCCCAGTCCCAGTCAGTGCAAACTCTCAGTTTCACGATCCGAGGTTCGTGCAAGGTTCGTTCATCGTACCCGTACGTGGAAGAACTCGCGAAGACGAAGCCTCGGGATTACGTCGATCACAACACCCACGTTCCTCGCACGCACATGGCCGGTCAACCAGTATCTTGCCAGTATCCTCCTGTCCTTTTCTTCTTAACCAATTTAGGAAGAAAATTCACAAAAAAATCAGGTTTTTATAGAGGTGGGACCACTCCCCCTCTCTCTCTCCTACCTGGTCCGCCCAAACCCCCCCTTGGGTAATAAAAAAAAGATTTTTAAAATAAAAAAAGAAGGACCACTTTGGTCTGCCTAAACCTCCCGTGGGGAGGGGTTTAGGCGGACCAGCTTGGACCCGCAAGCTGGTCGGCCTAAACCTCTCCAAAAATAAAAAAAAATGATTTTTTCCACTCCGAAGAGGGGTTTAGGCGGACCAGACCAGCCCATGGGGCAGGTCGGCCTAAACCCCCCCTGGAGGAGGGGTTTAGGCGGACCATACCATCCCCTTGGGCTGGCCCGCCTAAACCCCATCCCTCACACTCCCACACACACAAAACACACACAAATAAAATTCAAATAAAATAAAAATAAAAGCACTATTTGGGGGGGTTTACCCAGACCAAGTTGGACCCTCAACTTGGTCCGCCTAAACCCCACCCCCCACCCCTTCAACTTCTATAAATTGCCACCCTTGCCAAAGGATAAAAGAGGCATATGGTATGTGAAGCACGAACGCATGGACGGACGAGCAAACTTCCCCGGCCTAATTGTCGCACCCTCGGATTCCCGGGGCTTTCGGCAAGGGTCGGGAACGCGAGAAGACAAGTGCGCGCACGGTTGGCTTGCTAGTCGGCTCACACACGCCGAGGGTATGTCGCACGTACTCCCCTCACGCGGTGTCTAGCCGTCTCATGCCAAGTCCATCCCCGCCACATGTAAGATGACCGTACCAATGGCAAATACGCCCGCACCCTGGGCCTGCCCATGTACGGCAACTTACGACACTTACGACGGTGACGAAGGGTACTTTATAGAGCTGCGTCGGCCCTCGACACGGAACTACGTGCCCACCTTTCACCTCCCAGTCGGCCATCGGCCCCTCAAATCGACAAATCAAGTCTAGTCAGACCTCTGGCCGGGGAATCATAGTCCCAGGGCCGACCTCGACTCCCCAGCATGACAACACTCGCCGTCCGAGACCCGGACCCTACCGCTCACCTCGAGCTGCGTCCGACCTCCGCCAGGCGCCGGCCCGTGTCCGTTCTGGCCACCAAGGCAGCCGGACCTACACCAACTCCTCTGTAAAGAGTTCCAGTAAAACATGCGGACATCCGCTTTGTCACGCAATGACCCGAGGACCGACTCACATGTCAGAATTGTCCCGCGGCTTGCTCCAGTTGTACTTCAGCCCATTAAGGCCCGCTTGTAAAGCCCATGCGGCTCATCATAAAACCACTGAAATACATATGTCCGTATTCGGGCCTCCAGCTTCCTACCCACTCCACTCGGCATCTGTGCCCAACACCCTGACCCCAGTTAACACCCCTTGGTCTTACGCTTACCCTTGGCTGTTGGACGCCTCCGGCCCTCCACCCACGGCTTCAGACACATATACAAACTTTTCTTCAGCATAGAATGAAGGTATTCGGATTCAATCCGATGTAAATAAACATCGGTTGCTTGTGGTCGGTGGGGAAAGACGTCTTGTACACGATTCTCGCAATCACTTACGCACTCGCACCCATGGAACCCCTTCTCTCCACGTGTCGCCCGATCGCCCGAGCCCACGTGCCGTGCCCTGGTGGCACTTCCCCGGTCAAACCTTGGTTCCAAGAGTGATTGTCGAGAGATCGACTGGCATGCCCGCATCTTGTCCGATTAACCCTTATCCCGACACTTTCGTGCCATTCGACCCTTTCCGACTTTCCGTAAAAATGAGAGTGCTCGGTACCGCCGTGAGAGGCATGCACCCATGAGGAGGATACCCGGGACACATCAAAATCCCATATTTTCCTTCCCCGCTACATCCCTTCACTCACCCCGGTCATCGACATAAAAAAGCCGTGCAACAATGGCCAATAATTTCAAGTGTAGAACTTATCTCAGAGAATTCCAAGGGTAAGTGAAGAGATACCTTGACCAGAAAGTTCAAGTTATCAAGAACCAATAGGTCCTTGGGTTCAATATCATAAAACACGAAAATAAATTTTGGAGTATACGTGGTCTAGACTGGGCCACTCAAGATATGTACGGTCTCATCTGGGCCGTTCAGGAAGAATTGGGCTGAAGGTCAGCCTTAACGAAGTCGAGGATAAACGGACCAGTATGGGCCGCTCTTGAACAAGAACGGTCACAAACGGGCCATTCAACTAGTATGGACGGTCAAGAATGGGCCGCACATGGCCAGAATAACTTGAGCCCAAGAACAAGACAAACGGGCCTGATAGGGCCGCTCGGAGGATGAACGGTCCAATAGGATCCGCTCGTCAACATGGACGGGCCTAAACAGTCCATTCAAACTGGGCCTAACTAGAAGGCTAGAACTCCACCCAAAAATGGGCTCCGGGCTGCCATAAGTGGGGCAGAACTGAACTAGGGTCCAGCCCACTATCCACTGGTCAGCCTAGGGCTTATTGGGTTGATCCAAACATGATTTGGTCGAAGATAGAACAAGGTTAATCGACCAATGTAAGTGGCACTTGGACAGGGATGCACGGTTCTTAATGGTCCGCCCACTAGGATAAATGGTCCTTTCCGGGACGTGCAAGCCTCAGTGGGTCCAAGTTTGAGCCGTGACTCACAACACATAAATCCAAGCGGTTCGATCACGTGAACAGGTTCAGGTCTTGATGGTACAACCTACCCGGCGTCCTAGTGGAAATCCCAGGCTCGCGGGGGCTTACGGAGGTCCTGTAATGAAGGTCCTAGTCCGACGGAAGGAATATCCGACGGAGAGTTCCAACCATTACAAGGAAATGAGGCTATCAAATCATCGAAAACTAGTATACCGGTCAGTCAATCCTACCGGAGTAGAATGACTATCAAACCATCCTAGTAACATGGTTCATGTATTCATAATTGAAATTAAGTTAATTGAAATAATAAACCAAGGTCATGATGAAAATAAACCAGAAATTATAAAAATTAAATCTTTCATATGTTCCATTTACATGTTGGTTGCTAGCCTACCATGAAGATTAATTAACTAGAGATAAAACATGCTAAATTTGAAATTAACACAATTCTGTGGGGAAGAACGGTTCGTCCAGAACCTTTCAAGAGCCTCTACGGTCGTCCACAGGCCGTTCATGCTCTGCAGGCAGGGGCCCGACAGGGGATGAGCGGTCTATAGATGGCCGCATGACTTGTTGAGCGGTTTTGTCCTAGCCGTTTGTCTCCAGAATACTCAATAACGCAAATAACATAGGTGGTTTCAGTCTGGCCATTCATATAGATGTGCGGTCTATCGAGTGGCCGCTCATATTAGATCAGATCACTACCCCTTCGCCCTGCCCGTCTCCGACGGTGTTGGCTAGGGTTGGGAACAAAAGATAAATATGCACTATATAGAGCAAGAAAATTGGGGCTTGTCTGATCAATAGAACGAGCACAACAAGTTATACAAGATAGCATGATCAATTGAATGTTTAGTGCCTTAAATCCCTACTTAAATCGAAGTGGAACATTGCTAACCCTAATTCTAACATGCTTCCACTAAAACTTGAAATTCTAGCATGATACTATATGAAAATTAGGGCTTTTATACCAAAAGAAAGAGGACACGATTATGCTTCCAACCATATATTACACTTAGGGTTTGACTTGCTATCACCTACCTTAATCGAAGGATGAAGGAAGAAGAGGGAAGCCGATCGCGCTAGGTACACACCGCTGGTAATCGCCGGAATACTCTCCCGTCCGAGGTCCTCGCCGGCCACCACAGCATCTAAATGATTCTAGGGTTGCCAAGGTTCATTTTAATAGGTCCTATGGGGTCTATAGAGTTCTAATCGCGGAGATAGAGTCCACGCACCGCGGACGAGCGCGAATCACGCAGGATAGGGTTAATCCGCCACTCCGCCGCCAAATACTCCTCCTAGGGTTAGGGTTTCGAAGATTAACCAGAGGGGAAATGATGAGTTGATCCTAGCCGTTCATTTGAATCTGGTTTGAGCTTAAATGATCGGGTATTGGGCTCGAATTTCACGTTTTAGGGTCCGATTAGGCTAAGTGTAGATTTGGGCCTTAATCTGCTAATTCTGCTTATTTAGGGATTTTATTTGGGCTGATCATAGAAGACAATTTTACTAAACGTTCTATCCTCTACAAGATTCTATTTTTTTCATATTTTTATAAAATAGTCAAAATTTTACTTATCCTATTTCTTAAGGAATTAGTTATTAATTTTCTCAAAATTTTATTCCTTAATAAATCGGGGTGCTACAGCCCGGCCTTGCTGAGACGTGCTGCATTGCATGGCGGGTTGATGGGATAGCACCAGGTCGGCCCGGGTGCTGAAAGTAGACGGCTCATCACCGCGTGTCTGAGGGTCTGGGGTGGCCCCAACATGTTGGAGGGTTACCGTAGGATACGGCTAGTGCGTCCAAGCCACGGGTCGGCCCCCGGCTTGCTGTAGAATGGCTAGGATATCCGCACCCACGAGGTGCTCAGGGAAATTCCCGATACGCGAGCATGGGCGGTATAGGCGTATTAAGGGCTCTCAAAGCCCGTGGTTGACTGGGAAAAGCCTTCCATTAGCTTTAGAATGCTAGAGGGAGGTATTTTGAGGAGGGTAACCCCGGCCTCGTTGCTGGGTGTCACGTGTCATGGCTTGTGGTCAGGGCACCCCCGGGTTGGCTCGGGTGGCTTAGTTGAAGGCGGGTAAACCCGTAAGCTGGGTGATCGGGGGTGGCCCCAATCAATTGCTAATGTCAGCGTGAGTCACGGCCAGCTGGCTAGGACCCTCAGTTGGGCCCGGCACATCATAGAAGAGGCTGGGTAGATGAAGCCTTGAAGGTGTTCGAGGAAATTCCCGAGCCCCTATTTCTTGTTATTTTCTTTAAGAAAATATCTAGGTACAACAATGGGCTAGATGAATATGAGCAGCCCGAAATCCGGCCTATCCAGCTGAAGGAGTATGTCCCTTGGGAACATTTTGAATCCCTGGAGTCGGCCGAGGAAGCCGAAGCCGAAGCGGAAGAACCGGGTATATGGGATGAACCTCCCCGGGAGTAGCCACCGGCTGTGAAAGAGAAGAAAAAGAAGAAGTCAAAGAACAAAAGAAAGGGGGTTATCGTCTCTTACAACACTTTGTCGGTCGTGTTCAACATGGCCCAAAACTCTGAAGAAGAGGATGAAGAGATATGCTTTACGCCGGCCGAAGCGAATCAGGCCGAAGCCTCCACCTCCCAACAGGCCACTAGGTCTGGGAAGAAGTGGGGATGTTTGCCCCCGGTCAATCACAATATCATGTTCAGGGGTGAACAACCATATCAAATTCTTGAACCTGAGATAAAAGGTATCAGAGTCCCGCCCCTGCCGGGCCTCTACCCTGAAGATACAACCGGTGAAGGGGTCCCCTCGTTCGTAAAATTTCTGCTCACAAAGAAGAGCAAACAACCATGCCAACAGGCCGAGTTAAAGGCCAGGAGCACTCCCACCTTGACCTCAGGTGCGCCGCCTCAGGGCAGACAAGGGTGATGATGGCACGACCCCTATTGCCAAACCCGTATAGATAAAAGATACAAATGAGCAGATATGTCAGGGACGGACAATACCCGAAGAAGAAGATAAACGCAATGGTATTATATATGAGTGAGGAAGGAAATGCTCAATGTACCCAATTGTTCAACAAATGGAGAGAATTATTGTCCTTGTCTAGGAGGGTTCAGCAGGGGTTTTTATGCAAGCCAGATGCCCGCATGAAATCAAGCCATGCTTTGTGATGGATGTAAACTTCCATATGTATGAAGAAGAGGGACGCTCAATATGCATTAGTGTTCAGAAATGCAGAGAATCTTTGCTTCTGTTTCATGACAGTTCCATAGCAGAAATGTTTATGCAGATGCATGTATGCTCAGTTTCATCTGCCTTTTGTTGGTTCTTCATTTCATTCTTCTTTGCTCATGAGTCTGTTCACATTCATTAGTCCGTTAATGTTTTTAACAGTCCTGACCAGAGTTCAACTTTTGTTAGTCCTTTTGATGTTTTATTTATCATCAAGCTTAGTGTCATTACTGCGATGTTCTTATTCTTTTCCAGAGTTAGGCTTATTTTGAAATCAGTTTTCTGGTTTATTGGTTACAGCTCTGGTGGAATTTTGGCAGCATTTCCCCCAGACCCATGGTTCATCGGGTGTGAAAAAAAGAAACCGCCCACGGAGGGATCCGAGACGGCCTCAAAAACTCTTGGGTGAGCTAAGAGCAGCCACCCTGCAGCCCAAATTGAGCATGAAAATCCCGAGGACTAGCCTACAAGGGGCTCTGATAACCCAGGGGCAGTAATTTCTAAAATTCTAAGACCTTGGTTTACCATGTTGCCAGATATATGGCTATTGCTGTTTACCCTCCAAATGGGGTTCTCCAGGGGCCATACTATGAGGAAGTAAGCCCTGGGAGCCCAGAGTAATCAAGATAACCCGGTAAGCTGAAAACAACTCGAAGCTATAATAGAAGTCAGTATGAATATTTATGCGAAAGGATGTACCCACCCACCCCCTCTTTGGGGATGATGGATCCATATTCACCAAAAAGGACTTGAAGAAGAACACACTATGGCCCCGGCACAAAAGATCACGGATCATGCTGTGAGGGACAGCAAATCCACATATCCAAATGGGCATGAAAAATGCAAAGATTCAGAGAATAAATCAATAGAAAAGTTGCTCACGGGACTTTTCACAGGGATAGCCATAATTGGTGCATTGGTTAAAGGGGTGTAGAACCCGCGCACAACTGGCTATTCCGAGAGTATACCACTAACTCTCATACAGGGGAGATGCATTAATCTGCATACGAAATATTCGATGAAGAGAAAATTCCCATAGACATTAAATCAAACAGAACTGTGTCTGTGGGTGACTGGCCTGAGGGCCAGGGTGATGAGTGCAAAAGATCAATGACAACACTCTACCAATGCAAATTAGATGCAAACTACAGTAGATCTAGGAGATACCGAAGTCCCCACAACTCATGAGCATGAGTGAGAGGGCAAACGGCCATCTCCATATCAGGGCACACGCATTCTCGTTAAGGCAAAGAGAATTTGCATTGAAGAAGTTCATACTGAAACAAACATGATATATCATGAAGGCAATGGGGGGAAACTAATGTCGCCTATGAGGGCGTGGTCAGTATCCATTAGATATAATACCCAGTGTATGACACTAAAACCGCGTAGATGATCAGGGGATCGTGAATCTCTGTAGCCTTAAGAAGGCCTCCTCCCATCTAGAGGATATTTTCGATGATCGGAAGAGGAAACAAGAGCTAAAAAAATGCAAATGATAGAAGACAGACTTTAAGTAATTCCAAGAACAACGATCATGTTTATTCATAGAAAGGCTCTTCTAGAGCTCTTATTACAACTCTCACAATTATGATCCACCAGAAGAAAAGAAAATAATATCACCCTGAAGGGCTTTTACAGATCTACTAAACTATGGACCAAATCACAGCAAAGACTATATTGCTACGGAAAACAAAGAAAGGAATTACAAAATTATAGATCTGAGAAAGGAACATAGCAGAAGAGAAAAAGAGGAACTAAGATCCCCTTGGGGCTTTTATCACGGTGGAAACCCACCTAGCAGATAAAATAGAGTATCAGACTTCGATCTTCAAATAGCAACAGTAGAGGGCTGATACTGGGGCGGGTGGCTCTCCTTCGACCTATCTTCTATTTCCTCTCCCTTGTTGCTTCCTCTCTTCTAATTGCTTTCTGATCTTCTTATCTCCTCGTGCTCTCTCTTCTTTGTTGGGCCGGAGGTGCTCTTTTATAGGTGAACAGGGAGCCGTAGATGATCCGGTGTGAGAACGAGCGCACGCCGGATCACCGGCCCGCCTTCAGCTTCTCGCGACGGTTCATGCTAGATATGGCCGTCGGATCACTTGGTGCTGGGGGGGGCACTGGATCACCTGGCGCTGGGGACAGCCAGTTAGCCTTGCATGGAGGGCCATCGGTTTAGGCCTTTGTGTTTCTTTAATCCTTCTCCTGCCCTTTTCATCCTTTTCTTCTATTTTCTTCTTTTTCTTCATTCCTGAAAAATAAGAAAACAGCAAGAGTAATTTAGCGTCAGAGAAGGGGACACATATTAATAATTTAGCGCCCATGATTCATAGGCAGAGTGCGGCTCACGAAGCACAACTAAGGGAGATGTGCATTCGTAAAAAGGGCACCGCATCGAATATGTGCATTGCGTAAATCATAATCTACACCCAAGACTATTCTTTCATGGTGTGAAAGTGCAAGTATGTGAGCAGTAAACCCTAAACATGGGGACATGCACATGTTCTAAGTAACACTAGAGGATTACTCTAGCGCCTACACATAGATTCGAGGTTTTCGACTTTTGGTAGCTTCACACAGCCCCCTTGTTTATTCTTAATTTTAGATTTCACCGTTCAATGCGAGTCTCCTCGTGTGTCTCAATGGGGATTCTCGGCTACTAAGATTCATCCCTTACTGCGAGTTTGCTTCACCGTTTTACGCGAATATCCTCATTTGTTTCAGTGGGGATTCTCGGCTTCCTGGATTCGCATTCCCTCGTTGCGATTTTATTGTGGAGTTTGCCTCACCATTTCACGCGTGTTTCCTCATTTGTTTCAGTAGGGATTCCCGGCTTCCTAGATTCGTATTCCCTTATTGCAATTTTATTGTGGAGTTTGCCTCACCATTTCGCATGAGTTTTCTCATTTGTTTCTATGGGGATTCCCGACTTCCTAGATTCGCATTCCACTTATCATCATCATTCATTTTTCTTTTTTTTCTTTTTTTATGGAGGGGGCAGACAACTTTTTCCTTACGATTACCCTTCGTGCGAGTGTAGAGATTCGAGCCTCCATGAAGTGTTAGGAAGAATTTCTAGCATCCCTATGGTTGGAGATCACTAAACGCATTGTGTGTGAAGTGTGGGAGTTTTGTCTCGGGTGTATTTTGTGAGCTACGCTAGCAACATAGCTATGACTCTTCCCCTTGACGCATGCACTCACCACAAATTGATTTTTCATTCCTTAGTGTATGCCGTGATGCACACATATCTAGAATCGGGGCAACGTTATTTAGCAACGAAGCACGGTCCTAGAAGATTCGAAGGAGGTGTATTAAACTATATTATAGGCATGCGTGCAAGCAGGATATGCAAATGTTCAGAATCAAAAGCATGCAGAGGGTTTTTTTTCAACATAGGTATATATATATATATCATTATTATACACGTATATCCTATACATATATCATCATTCTTGTTGTTTATTTATTTATTCAAACGCTTGACACGAAAACCTGCAAGCTGGTTATTTGAGGGTATGAGATCAATGTTGAAACAAGGGGAAGGGTTTTATGCATTTGAGGTGAATCTCGGTGGGACAAAGAGCTTGGTGCTAACCGAGGGGAGTCATTTTGTTTATTTATTCAGACAGTGATCTGAACCGAGGTAGGATAGCTGTTGGCTTGGACGTCGATGGTTGAATAGCTATCGGCTCCGACGCTGATGGTTAAATAGCTATCGGCTTAGATGCCAATGGCGAAAGAGCTGTTAGACAAACTGTCGGCTCAGACGCCGATGGTTGGAAAGCTGATGGAAAAGCTATCGGCTCAGACGCCGATGGTTGAAAAGCTGTCAGCTCGGACACCGATGGTTGGAAAGAAGATGGAAAAGCTGTCGGCTCAGACGTCGATGGTTTAAAAGCTGTCGGCTTAGATGTCGATGGTTGAAAAGCTATCGGCTGGAACGCCAATGGTGGAAAGCTATCGGCTCAAATGCGGATGGTGGAAAAACTGTCAGTTTAGATGCCGATGGTTGAAAAGCTGTCGGCTGGAACGCCAATGGTGGAAAGCTGTCGGCTCAAATGCCGATGGTGGAAAAGCTGTCAGCTCGAACGTCAATGATGGAAAAGCTGTCGGCTCATATGCCGATGGTGGAAAAGTTGTCGGCTCGAACGTCGATGATGGAAAAGTTGTCGGCTCAAATGCCGATGGTGGAAAAGTTGTCTGCTCGAACGCCAATGATGGAAAAGTTGATGGAAAAGCTATCGACTCAGACGCGAATGGTTTAAAAGTTGTCGGCTTAGATGCCGATGGTTGAAAAGCTATCGGCTTAGGCGTCGATGGTTGGAAAGCTGATGGAAAAGCTGTCAGCTCAGACGCCGATGGTGGAAAAGCTGTCGGCTCAAATGTCGATAGTGGAAAAGCTGTCAGCTCAAACGCCGATGATGGCAAAGTTGTCAGCTCGAACGTCGATGGTGGAAAAGCTGAAGATAAAATAGCTGAAATAGCTGAATTATATGATAGGATTTCGAGTTTGCAAACAGGGATAGCTGGCTTTGACTTGACGTCAAAGCTGAAAGATCGGATAGCGGATCTCGATAGGATGTCGAGCTCGGAAGTAACATGAGATAGATGTTGCCTCGACAAAATGTCGAGGTCAACCAACCCGACTTAGACAGGAGGTCTGAGTCAAGGGCAGAATATAGCTATTGACTTGACAGAATGCCGAGGTCAACCAACTTGGCAAAGACGTGAGGTCTAGGCCAAGGGCCGAATATAGGCGTCGACCCGACGAGATGTAGGAGTCAACAAACCTTGCTCAGACGGCAGGTGCAGGACAAGGGCAGAACTTGTAGATGTGGGTGTCAACCTGATGGTATATCGAGGTCAACCAATCTAGCAAAGACGTGGGGTCTAGACCATGGCAGAATATAGATGTCGATCCGATGAGATATCGGAGTCAACAAACCTTGCTCAGAAGGAAGATCTAAAACAAGGGCAAGGTATGCAGTGTAGATGTTGACCCGATGGTACATCAAGGTCAACCAACCTGGCAGAGACGTAAGGTCTAGGCCAGGGCAGAATATAGACGTCGACCCGACGAAACATCGAGGTTGACCAAACTTGCTCAGACGGAAGGTCTTGAGACAATGGCAGGATATACAGATGTAGATGTCAAATTGATAGTATATCAAGGTTGACCAACCTGGCAGAGACGTGGGGCCTAGACCAGGGCAGAATATAGATGTCGACCCAACGAGATATCGGAGTCAACAAACCTTGCTCAGATGGAAGGTATGGGACAAGGGCAATATATAAAGATGTAGATGTTGACTCGATGGTATATCGAGGTCGACCAACCTGGCAGAGATGTGAGGTCTAGGCCAAGGCAGAATGGAATATAGATGTTGACTCGACGGAATGTCAAAGTCAACCAGCCTTGCTTAGATTGAAGGTCCGAAACAAGGGTAGAATATGAATATGTTGACCTAACGGTACGTTGAGGTTAACCCAACTTGGCAGATTCATAAGGTCCGATCCAGGGCTGAATAGAGAGATGTAGGTGTCGACCCGAAGTCATGTCAAAGTCAACCAACCTGGCAGAGACGTGAGGTCTAGACCAGGGCAGCATATAGATGTCGACCCAACGAAATGTCGAGGTCAACCAACCTTGCTTAGACAGAAGATCTGAAACAAGGGCAGAATATGTAGATGTAGATGTCGACCCGACGTCATGTCGAAGTCAACCAACCTGATAGAGACGTGAGGTTTAGGCCAAAGCATAATGGAATATAGATGTTGACTCGACGGAATGTCGAAGTCAACCAGCCTTGCTCAGACGGAAGGTCCGAAACAAGGGTAGAATATGAAGATGTCGACCTGACGGTACGTCAAGGTCAACCCAACTTGGCAAAGACGTAAGGTCCGGGCCAGGGATGAATAGAGAGATGTAGGTGTCGACCCGACGTCATGTCAAAGTCAACCAACCTAGCAGAGATGTGAGGTCTAGGCCAGGGCAACATATAGCTCTTGACTCGCCAGAATATCAAAGTCAACCAACCTGACTCAGACGGGAGGTTTAGGTCAAGGGCAGCATATAGATGTCGACTCGACAGAATCCCGAGGTCAACCAACTTGGCAAAGACGTGAGATCTAGACCAACTGCCGAATATAGACGTCAACCCGATGAGATGTCGGAGTCCGCAAACCTTGCTCAGATGGAAGCTCTGAAACAAGGGCAAGGTATGCAGTGTAGATGTTGACCCGATGGTACATCAACGTCAACCAACTTGGCAGAGACGTAAGGTCCAGGCTAGGGCAAAATATTGACAGCTGGCGGGGCCAATGATTGGTACCCACTAAAAGTGGTCTGCTTCTTTTGTCAACCATCATTCTTCATTTATTCATTTTTTATTCATCATTCATTTTTTTTGAATCATTGCCTCCTGGTACAGACTAGCCCCTAGTGCGGGCTGTTTTGTCTGGTGGGACTATTAATGAACTCGACTGTCTTGCTATTGCACTAGTGGGACTGTTGATACAAGCTTTGCAGCTCAGCCGGTGCATCGGCTCGAGTGATTTAAGCTGGTCCAGCATGGATCCTTTGATAGCGGGGGGTTGCTGTGTGATCACTTTTGAGTCAGCATCACCCCAGGGGACAGATAGCAACATCCGTGCACAGAATCATCGGCCACCCTTTATGTCATTGTCTTCTACAGGGATATCTCAGAATGTTGTAGCTTTTGCGAGGATAGGCTCCCATGACTTGCGCATGTACTTGTTCTTTGGTTTGCTTGTATCAATAGTTATGATTGCGGGGTCTTTTCAGCTCCGGAGGCGGTGCCGATAGTTCTATGCTCCCCTAGTTGTGCACCATGCACTGTTCGTAGGGATTTCATTGCTAGAAGAGACTGTAGGGATGACACCCGTTTCATAGTATTCTTTTCTTGCAAGATGCCCAGTCCCGGGTATCAAACCATCTGGAGTAGCTTCCGGGGTGGATAGCTGGAAATGAGCTGCTCAGAGCATGCCTTTGCATTAGATAGCTTGCTTTCTTTACGAAAAGTTGTGTAGATAGATAGTAGCGAGGAGATCCGGTCATTGGACTCCACCATCTTCTTTTTCATCATTTTCAGATTCCTGTGCAAGGACAGCGGTAGCAAAATTTTTGTTTTCTTCCCTTTTTTTATTGGTGGCCCCCAAGCGAGGAATAGAATCCTGATGTACTCAAAGGCACTTCAAAGTTTGATTGCAGCTGAATATCTTTTCATTCCCACCTCCTGTTAGGCGTATATAGCTTTTCTATTGAACCCGGGAAAGGAGTATGCCGCTGAGTGTCTCCCGGGTGAACTAGTCTCATTTGACAATTATGTATTCAGTTGCCCCCTCTCACGTGGAATGACCTGTCAGGGCTTGTTGAGGGTTGTTGGCCCAGACTAGATGGCGGACAAGAAGGGGGGTTGAATTGTCCCCTTGCCGAGATGGCGGATTTTAAAAACAACTCCCACTAAACACAGCGGAAACAAGATTAACTACGTTAATTCGCCCAATCAGAACTAATGTGAGATTTAGGTTCACTCAGTCTTTCCGATCTCACTCGAACAATCTATGCACTAAACGATTAAGCGTAAACTAAACACGAATAGCATAGTAGCAAGGTGTAGTGGTGCAATGAATAGAAATCTACAAGTTGACCTGTGAATGGAGATAGAAGGAATGGACAAACACACAGGCATGCCACAAAAAACACAGAGATTTTTAGGTGGTTCAGGACCACGACGGGCTCCCTACGTCCACCCTTCACCGAACCCGGTGAGGCTTTACTACCACGCTATGAATCGTAGCAAGACGGGGATGAGCCCCAACACCACACACGCTGCTTCCGCAGCAATACACACACGGGGCTTGGCCCCAAGACGCTGCCACTGCAACACACACACCCCGGACACGAAAACCACACGGAGACGCAGCTCTGTCTTCACACACGGACTCGGGGAAACTCGCCCCACAATGAAACCACACACTCGGAGACACAGCTCCGCCCACACACAGCAATCTTCTGAGTTTGACAAAATAAAAAGATATACAATGAATGCCCAAACTTTCAATCTATTCTAAAATAAAAGGGTAGAGATGTAGAATGTTTTCCCCTTGTTCTTGAATGGCCATTTGAATGTTTTCCCCTTGAAGCATCAGTCGGAGGGAGTCAAATCCACAGGATAATGAAGCAGCTGGTCGTCTTCCTTGAAGATCCCAGCTCGTAGAGGATAAGCCTTCAGATCCAAGCTCCAAATCCACCTGCAAACATCAGAAACAGATGATCACTCAAAACCCTCTCCTCTCCACCTTGTGGCCTACCTCTCTCTTCTTTTCCCTGCAAAAGTATAGAACAATAAGCGCAGGGGATATCTCCTTCGATGGAGATCGCATGATATAAATAGGGCAAGAATATAGAACAGAAGACCACAAATGCCCTTGTAAAAATCTCTCTAAACTACACCCATACCTTAGGAGAAACCCTAAGCGTAAAGGTGTAAAAAGCCAAATCAATCGGACCTTAGATAAATGGGTTCGCAATGAAAATCGAAAACCCGATCAACCCAAAAGCATTATCATTGCATTAACTCCAAAGTTGGTGCACATTGTGTAAACGTCGGTGCACGTTTGAAAAATACCAAAAACCAAGTCGGTGCATGTATTGACAAGGTCTAAGCATATTTAGAAACAACACAGAACAAGTCTGTGCATGTAGCACAGACATGCACATAGTCTGTGCATAGCACAGGGTCTGTGCATAATAGCACAAGGTCTGTGCACAAATGAAACTCGGAGCAAATTTGTAAAGAGGCAAACACAATCGGTGCATGCATGTAATACACCAAAGACCAGGTCAGTGCATATGAAAGGGTCGGTGCACATTTTATTAAGCATAAGAAGGTCGGTGCAAATTCTTTGAAGCCTATGGACAAAGTCGGTGCACCTTATATCAAGCAAGAGGATGGGTCGGTGCATGTTGTGAAGGTCAGTGCACATTCGTAAAACAACAAGGAAGGGTCGGTGCACATATGACAAAGTCGGTGCACACTATGGGTTGGTGCACATTCTGGAAAGTCGATGCACAAAGTGTAAAGCACAAAAAGAAGGTCGGTGCTAATATGAACAAGGTCAGTGCACATCCATAGAAACACTAAGATAAGGTCACTGCACTTGTTGTGAAACTCGGTGCAAGTTTGTATGAAACAATAGGATGGGGTCTGTGCAAGTTTTGTAAGGATGAGGTCGATGCAAACAAGGTAGATAGGGTCAGTGTAACTTCTGTGAAAATGAAAGATAGCTCGGTACACATTATGGCGAGAAAAACATCAACTCCTAGGGGTCGACCCTTGCGACTGCAAGAGAGAAACCCGTGCGGGTTTGAAAAATCAACACTCAGGGGTCAACCCTTGGGGTCGACCCTTGCGCATGGATTTAGTAAAATAAAATATGCAATGAATTAAACCCCAAAACCATGATATATGAAATAACCCCATTTGTAAACATGATTTGCCAATCAAAATGTCTTCCTGTAGAGGATCTTAAAGCCAACATAAAGACTAGATTCAATAAGAAGAATGGGAAACAAAAAAGAGCAAATGCAAGTGTAGAAACATACCATCCACCCAATTAGTTGAGAGCATATGAACTTGCACTTTGTATAAAAACACAGATTCAGTTTTCGGTCAATGCAATTGACAACAATGATTATCTTTCCATATGACATATGCATAACTCCTTCAACCTTAACCACTTTGATATCCTATCAATTCACACATGAATTTGAAAATCCAGTCCAACTCAATCTGAGTAGAACCTACATAGTCAACATACATGAACAACCATTTGCAATTCAAATCATTGATTTAATCTGAAACCTAGAGTCAAAACTAAATTCAGTCATATTACACATTAAGTGCAAATAGGATCCAAAAATTCAGAGTCAATCCACAGCGGTCTGAACCCATATTGATATCATATATGTAAATAACATGTAGTTCAAGACTAATTGAGCTCACACAAACCATTTAACACAAGCTCTCTTTTCAAATATAGATTCATGCATGGAAAATCCATTTCCAAATTTAATTCAATCAAATGCAAACACATGAGCTTACACAGACCATTCTTTAATTGAGTTCACCCATCTGCTCATGAATACAAGCTCAGTCCATAAATTCAAGGTTAATACAAGGCTGTATGGATTTATATTAACATCACATGAAGAGAGTGCTTTATCAAGCAACTGAAGAACACAGCCCATATGACAAACCATTGAAGAACACATTTTTCAGATGATAGCTCCACAGTAGTTTTCAGATGATGGCTCCACAGTCTCATGAACAGATGAACAAAATGCATGAAACACCATCAAAGATATATTCATGAAAAGTCATGAAGTAACAGCAGACATTTTCCACAACACTACACACAATATTTTCACTTCTATTCATATGCAAATCACACAATATATTGTAATCATCAAAACCATTATCAAAGACAAAGAGGGAGCGCATCGAACTCAACAATCTCCCCCTTTTTGATGATGACAATATATTGTGGCAATCCAAAACTCTCTCCCCCTTTGGCATTATCAAAAAGGTGGGGGTCATGAATAGATGAAATTTAAAAGGCAATGGCCCAAGAACCCAGCAATAACCTACCATAAAAGGAAGGTATATATGTTCAGATGCTCAGATATGTCCAAGATGACTGAGATATGCAGAATGTGCAATATGCAAGATGTTTGTAATATGTTCAGATGATCAGTTTATGAATTATATGTAGTATGTATGATCGAACTAAGCACAAGAGTATTAAGAAACTAAACTATATGCAAAAGTTGTGGTGAAAAGCACATTATTCTCCCCCTATTATCATGGACAAAAACTGGCTGACAATGGGATTATATGACATGTTATTTACATGTAAAACCTAAAGATGCATCTAAGTGAGATGCAGTATGATATGTATGAACAAGATCAGGCAATCAAGCACTCAAGCATTCATAATAAGATATAAAAGCAAACAAGTCCCTTCAGGATAGGTTGAGAAGAGTGCAATTGATTATGGAACATGATGTGCATGAGCAATGCTAAGAGGGTCGTACTTACATAAAGATGGTACATCATAAACTATGAAGGTTGACAGATTCATAAAGTACATTCACACAATCAAGCCCAAGGTGAATATGTGATAATTGAGCAATGAATTTCAAGATCATATGGATAAACATATTTTCTAAAGAACACAAGAAAGAACCTATCCTCCATACACTTCCATACACAATGTTCGAATATTGGTAGCTATGTATAACCCCAAAATTTGATTAAACACAAAAAGGTGACTAACCTTTTGACACGAGTCATATCCTTTGTCTCAGGGGCATTTCCCGGTTACTCAGTTTCGTCACTTATCTTAACTGTGGATTTTGTCACTTTTTGGCGCGAGTTGTATCCTTTATCTCAGGGACACTTCCTGACTACTTGGTGGCGAATCACACTTATTTTCATGTGGATTAGCTTCACTTTTCGACGCTAGTTTTCTCCTTTGTTTAAGGGAAGATTCCCGGCTACTCGGATTCGCATTCAACTTATAAAGATTTTTGGTAGGGCAAACAGCTTTTTCCTCACGAGACATGTGAATTCCATGTAGAGATTCAAGAGTCCTCTAAAGTGTTCAGAGGAAAACTGAAATCCTTATTAAATTGAATCATTTATCTTAAAAAGGTGCAAAGTGTGTGGTTGGTTGTATTGAATGTAAGGCATGAATTAGTCTGATCACAGATATGTCTCCCCCTAAGTGTATGCATGGTTATAAAGAAATCTCTCCCTTAATATATGCCATGTAACAAACATGTCTAAATCAATGTAATTTTATCTAGCAAGAGAAAAAGTCATAGGATGTTTTCAAGAAAAGAGTGATATAATATATATGCACTCGAACATCCATCAAGGTAAAGTCTTCACACAAGGTGACTACTGGTACGTGGCTGAGAACGTAGGTCCGAAGACCACCATCAAGCATGGGGAAGGCTTCCAGTTGGACAAAATCCAACCTTCCACAATCACCATTTGATATACCGGATAATCATGGCATTCAAGCACACAAATATGTAACGTATATGCAAGTGTATGCATGTAAACTGAAGGATGATTGAAAACCATTTCTATCTACAAATATGCATGGGCATGCATGATGTGAGCATGACAATACGTATGTTAACTATATATGTACATGTTAACTGTTATTTATAGTAGCATGATTGAAAGTGTGAAGAATTTTATGTTCAAACTCAAGCATTCAAAATCTGAATTGTTATTTGCAGAATATGAGAAAAAGGTGAAAGACCTTATATGTAGTGTAGAGCATTTAAGACCTAAAGTTATCCACAAGATTTGTAGAGAAGAGTGTTCAAATGATCTATTCATCACAGTCACAAAATCTCAGCGTTTCAGAAGATGCCAAAATCAGTGAAGCAAAATTGTAACTGTTTAATTGCAAAACTTTCCTCCAAACATAATTTTTACCTTTGTAAATTTTTCAAGGTAAACCTAATTAGAGTGAGTTCTCAAAATCAAACCATTTTCTCTCTCGCCCAGAGAAGTCTTTATTTATAAATATGCAACTGATATGCATGGACAGTCAACATGATAGTAGATTTGGAATTTGAAGCACACTATTTTTCTTAAAACTCAAACTCTCACCTGAGTTGAATTATCCAAAAAGAACCAGTATACCAAATTCATTACCAGAAGATCTCATTATTTTTTTTACCTTGAAGGATCTTCATTTATCAACAGATTCTTCCTCCTCAAGGCACCCCCTATAAAACATATTCTCATTTTGGAGATTTGGGTACCCAAGCCATCTTGGGTCCCGAGGGGTTAGTGTTAACACGAACAGATGAATTCCTATATCTCCTAGCAAATCGATCATCATCAAATCTCATTGTGGAACAATCATCCATAGAATGACCATTCTCACCACAATAATAACAATAAGATAATTTTCTTTTCATGGACCATGTTTCATCATTTTTCATCAAGAAGCAATTATTCATCATATGTCCAACTTCACTACAGTAATGACATGAAAAATTCTTTTTAACAGACCATTCATCATCATTTTTCTTTGTAAAGTAATTTTTAATAACACGACCATTTAACCCACAATAGAAGCAATGATTGTTGAATCTTTTCTTTATGGGTTTTCCATGATTTTTAGAGCCATCACACATTTTCATTCTCGACTTCAAAGCCTCATCATCATCAAGTTTCATTAAAAAATAATCATACATTTCATGTCCATATCGACCACAATAAAAGTATGAAACATTCATTCTTTTCCTTGATGCATGAGCATGTTTGTCAGTTGAGAGTTTTGCATGCATACATGAATGATCAATGACATTCTTCTGTTTTAGATTTTCTTTATCACACAAAAACACAGACTCATTCACACTCTTGATTTCATCTTCCAATGTCAAAATATGCATTTCAAGATCAGCAATCTCTTTTTCACATGACGCGGTTTTTTCATTCAATAAAGAATTAACTGTTTTGTGATTTTCAATTTTTCGTTCAAGAGCATGCAAATTGTCACAATCATCAATGATCATATATTTTCCTTTCTCAACCTTTTCAAGACTTTTCAATCTGCTTTCAAGCGGGGAAATTTGAATTAACAGAGTGCTATTTTTGTTTTGGATTTTTTCAAATGAGTTTCCGTTCATGGAGGTGTGTTCAAGTTCGTTCTTTTGAAAACTCATTTTTTTATCAGGGATTTCATTTGAGTCGATAGACTTAGACAGATCTTGCTTCAGATTTTTCAACCCTTCTTCCAATTCAGTAGTTTTGTCATTCATGCTCTTAACACTTTCTATTTCATGTTTTATCTCCCCTAGCCTTTCAGATTTGTCAGCATTCAGAATAGCTTTCCCTTTCTCAAGAAGGAGCAATTTTTCAGATATAGCAGTATTCAGCTCTTTCAGATTCTCATTATCTTTAACTATTTGTTGAATTTCTGAAATTTTAGCCAGTAAAGATTCATTTTCCTTTCCTAAACCAGAAATTGTTTCTTTATGGCTATCAACCTCATACACATGTGACTCAATTGACTTTTCAAATTCAATGCATTTATCATAAGAAAAATCTTCAACATGAGTGTTTTCAATTTCCTTTTTCAATTTCCTATTTTCAGATTTAATCTTTTTGTATCTGTCAAACAATTCATCATAACCATTCATTAATTCATCGTAGCTAAGCTCATCTTCCTCATCAGAATCAGAACTAGAGGATACCTCAGAATTTTCCTTGCTTCGTCTCCCACTGCTGATGGCCCTGAGACATTCTACATTGTCTTTCCTTCTCTGAGCTTTGTTCAGCCCATCTCAAATTTCTTTGGCTGACCTACACGAGGAAACATAAGGAAGTACGTCAGTGCTCACTGCAGTCTTAAGAACATTCAAAACAAAAAGATTATCAGAATTCATTTTCTTATGCTCATCGGTCCATCTTGACTCATTTTTTGGTAGAATGTGAGGACCATGAGTGATTAAGTTCACAAGTATCGGATCAATTTTAACAATCCAAACACACAATTTTTCAAGCCAAGATATATAATCAAAACCATCAAAGATAGGAATTGAATCCATACTAGCCATCACAAATGATCTTTACTCCTAGACCGCAAGGTCCACTAAAAATCAGAGACTGCGCTCTGATACCAATTGTTGACCCAGACCAGATGGCGGACAAGAAGGGGGGTTGAATTGTCCCCTTGCTGAGATGGCGGATTTTAAAAATAACTCCAACTAAACACAGCGGAAACAAGATTAACTACGTTAATTCGCCCAATCAGAACTAAAGTGAGATTTAGGTTCACTCAGTCTTTCCGATCTCACTCGAACAATCTATGCAATAAACGATTAAGCGTAAACTAAACATGAATAGCAGAGTAGCAAGGTGTAGTGGTGCAGTGAATAAAGATCTACATGTTGACCTGTGAATGGAGATAGAAGAAATGGACAAACACACAGGCATGCCACAAAGAACACAGAGATTTTTAGGTGGTTCGGGACCACGACGGGCTCCCTACGTCCACCCCTCACCGAACCCGGTGAGGCTTCACTACCACGCTACGAATCGTAGCAAGACGGGGACGAGCCCCAACACCACACACGTTGCTTCTACAGCAATACACACACGGGGCCTGGCCCCAAGACGTTGCCACTGCAGCACACACACAGACGGTCGGGGAACACACCCCGAACACGAAAACCACACGGAGACGCAGCTCCGTCTTCACACACGGACTCGAGGAAACTCGCCCCGCAATGAAACCACACACTCGGAGACGCAGCTCCGCCCACACACAGTAATCTTCTCAGTTCGACAAAATAAAAAGATATACAATGAACGTCCAAACTTTCAATCTATTTTGAAATAAAAGGGTAGAGATGTAGAATGTTTTCCCCTTGTTCTTGCATGGCCATTTGAATGTTTTCCCCTTGAAGCATTAGTCGGAGGGAGTCAAATCCGTAGGATAATGAAGCAGCTGGTCGTCTTCCTTGAAGATCCCAACTCGTAGAGGATAAGCCTTCAGATCCAAGCTCCAAATCCACCTGCAAACATCAGAAATAGATGATCACTCAAAACCCACTCCTCTCCACCTTGTGGCTGCCCTCTCTCTTCTTTTCCCTGCAAAAGTATAGAATAATAAGCGCAGGGGATATCTCCTTCGATGGAGATCGCAGGATATAAATAGGGCAAGAATATAGAACAGAAGACCACAAAGGCCCTTGTAAAAACCTCTCTAAACTACACCCATACCATATGAGAAACCCTAAGGGTACAGGTGTAAAAAGCCAAATCAATCAGACCTTAGATAAATGGGTTCGCAGTGAAAATCGAAAACCCGATCAACCCAAAAGCATTATCATTGCATTAACTCCAAAGTTGGTGCACATTGTGTAAACGTCGGTGCACGTTTGAAAAATACCAAAACCAAGTCGGTGCATGTATTGACAAGGTCTAAGCATATTTAGAAACAACGCAGAACAAGTCTGTGCATGTAGCACAGACATGCACAGAGTCTGTGCATAGCACAGGGTCTGTGCATAATAGCACAAGGTCTGTGCACAAATGAAACTCGGTGCAAATTTGTAAAGAGGCAAACACAGTCGGTGCATGCATGTAATACACCAAAGACCAGGTCAGTGCATATGAAAGGGTCGGTGCACATTTTATCAAGCATAAGAAGGTGGTGTTGGGGTTTAATTGTCGACTTAAGTGAAGCCGACAACATGTTGAGCAATAGAGCAACATCTTTCCTTTTTATCTTTTGACTTATTTCTTCTCTTGTCTTCAACATTTGCCCCAGGAACAGAGCACCATTTGCATTTTGCTTGGCATCGTGCATTATTTTTTTTAGCTTCTTGCCACAATTGAGGGAGCTCTGTGGACACCTAAAATTCTCCATTAAGAGCGTCAAGCCGCTCCGAGCCGAACAAGGACAACGGAGAAAGAAAAGAAGGGGTACGCCGATGCACGCATATCGACGCATGCGAGAACAAAAAGACAATGAAGAAAACAACAAAAAAGAAAAGGGGAAGAAGAAAACAAAAGGGGGGGCTGTCCCCCTTGAACCGGGGGCCAAGGTCCAACAGCCCTTGATCCGGCGGCAAGTAAAAAATAAACAAACAAAAAACAAAAAAATAGAAAGAAGAGAAAAGGGCCACTTTGAATCGGTGGCCTCATCAAAAGGAAGAAGGGAGATAGGCCAATGAATCGGCGCCCACTTTTTGCAAACATGAGCCGGAGCCCCCCCCCCCCCTCTCCCAACACGTGAACCGGTGCAAGCCTCCTCCATGGGCACTTAATCCGGCGCAAGCCTCCCCATGGTGTTGAATCAGCGCGCAAGCCCTTACGCGTATGAACCGGCCACGCTTGAGCTGGCGGCCCCCTCCTTTGAGCATGAGTCGGCGGCCAAGGGCCCATGCCCTCTTGAACCAGCGCAGCCTCCACCCCTCCATCCCCTTTGAATCAGCGCAGGCCCGTCCACAGGCATGAATTGGCGCGAGCTCCCCCTTTGAATTGAATCGGCGCATGAGCTCCAAAGGCGTTGAATAGGCCAAGCCCATGCCAAGCACTTCAACCGGTGGAAAAAATGACAAAAAATGAGAAGTGTCACTTTGCGACACTATTCATATCCACACGGAACTCTATTTTCACGTTGGATTACACCAAGCAAAGCAAAAATAGGGGAAGAATAAAAGAAAATAGGAAAAGAGAAGGAGGGCATCTAATGCCCATTCGGCGGACGATCGAAGTACGCCTGCATCGGCCAACATATAAAGCCCGGGCTTAGCAGCCTTCGAGCGGCGAAAAGGCTTCGATGTCGCATCAGTCAGCCTTAACCAATCCCATGAAGACACCGCTCCACCTCCTACCACCCTACGTGCAGGCTCTAAAAAGTCTCCGAGTGGGAAAAGGAGAAGAAGGAGGAGTGGGGGTTCGAGGCTCCCCACCTCCGCTCCCTATAAAAGGATTGGAGCCCCGTTGAATAAAGCTCTCTGGCTTCTCTCCGGCTTGCTCGAAGGTGGGGCAAGAAGAGAAGGGATCGCCAGGAAGAGCCTGAAGAGAAGAAAAAAAAGTGCTGAGAGCCCGTCTGTGCACCTTTGCCTTCAGAGTGAAGAAAAAGGAGAAGAGTGGGAGAGTGAGTAGAGGAAGAGTGGTGGGGTTTAGGGGGGAGGAACCCATGCTCTGTCCCCCCCCCCCCCCACCAATGTATTTCTCTACTTTCTGCTTTCTTTTCTTTTCTTTTCACTATGATGTATGTCTCCCCATGCTGTATGCTCCAATGGTGAATAAAAGGGCCTATTATGGCAAATGTTACGGGTTTCATTTTGGCTCCCTTCTCTCTCTCGAGCATGCCCCTCCCCATCCTCTTCACCCGATTCTAGGTGTGTTATTTTTTTTACTGTTACTGCCCATCTCTTTATGGTGATCACTCCGGGCTCCTGAGGACTTACTTCTTCACAGTATGGTCCCTAGAGAACCCCACCTGGAGAGTGAACAACAACAGCCACCTGTCCGACAACATAATAAACCAAGGTCCAGGAATTTCAGAAACGACGACACGTGGGTCATTGGGTCCCCCTTGAAGGCTAGCCCTCGGGGTGCCCATGCTCAATCTGGGTTACAAGGTAGCTGTTATCAGCTCATCCATGATTTTTGAGGCCGCCTCAGGTCCTTCTATGGGCGAGTCTTCGTTTTACACCCCACAAATCCTGGGTCCAGGGAGTTGCTGCCAAAATTCTGCTAGGGATGTGGCTAAAGAAAAGCGCATGTCTTAACAATACTAACCATAAGAACAAGATTAAAAAATATATGAATAAAAAGACCATTGTGCCATCAAACGTCTCTACATGAATGTTGCTACTGAACCATCATGAACCAAGAGTAGTACAACCTATGCATTTCTGAACTCAAAAGCATATTGAGCACCCCTCTCACATAGACATTGAGGCATGGCATCATCCTCTACATAAACCTATGTAAAAAGAACTCCTGCAGAACCATTTTGATAAAACAGTGACCCCCCTTTTCTTGCTGAATAGCTGGGCATGTTCTTTTATCTTCTCCATCACTCACAAAAAAAATACAGAATAACAAACAGAAGACTCCCTGTCTTTGTTGTAGGTTTGAGCACGTCATGCATTCCCCCCTTTTGCATGCACGTCCGATTTTACATTTATTATATATTCCCTTCTGCACTAAGTCATATGCCCATGAATGCATAATAAGCCCCCATGCATAATGTATTTTGTCATGAAAAACACATGCAATCTTCAGATGAAAAAGCCATAGCCCACTTGGGCAATGTTATTGCATCAGTCATGTTCCCAGTGCATTGCGTCGACCCCAAGGCCCCCCTTTGTGTCGACCTCTTTCTCCCCCAGTTGCTGCCTGTGTCGACCCCAAGAGCCCCTGCGCTACCTACGTCGACCCCAGGAGCTCCCTACGTCAACCCCTTGCTTCCCACAGCTGGTCCCTGCATTGACTCTCCTGCCTCCTGGCGTCGACGCAGCCATGTTAAAAAAAACAAAACAAAAAAAATAAAAGATGAAAAGAAAAATGAGAAGGGGAAGTGATCCGGCGCGTGCATTCTCACGCCGGATCACCCTCTCCCACTTATATATATGTATATATATAAAACAAAAAAAGAAGAAGGAAGCAGATGGGCAGGTGATCCGGCGGCCACATGTGCGCCGGATCACCCCTCCTCTCTTCCTCTCCATCTCCTTCTCTCCTACCGCATCGATTCACCCTTGTATATGTAACGAAAAAAAACAAAACAAAACAAAGGAGAGAAGAGGAAGTGATTCGGCGGCCATTGGCGCGCCGGATCACCCCCCCTCCCTGCTCCCCAAAACAAAAGAACACAAAAGACAAAATTAAAAAAAAGGAAGACAAAAGAGAGAAATAACAAAAAAAAGCAAAAGCATGATAACAAAAGAAGCAACAATAACAAAGGGTGATAAAAAGAAATCAGTCAATAACAAACAGCACACAAAAAATAATGAAAGAACAATAGGAGAACAAAAATGCATTCACACATCTAAGCAAAAAAAAAAATCAATCAAACAACAACAAAAAGTGACAAATGAATAAATAAATAAACGATCAAAAGAATAACCTAGAAAAAATATATAACAATAATAATAATAGTCAAAGAAATTTGTGATAATAATAACAACTGAAAAAAATACATCCATGCATTTAAATAAAAGCCCAAATAATCAAACAACAAAAACTTAATAATGGACGCTCCAGAGCCCCGCTTCCCCGAGACCCGGTGTGAAGGAAATATTAAGGATACCCCGGTAAATCGAGTTTGGACTTCGGGGGCCACCCCGATATGGCCATGACTTGATATTGCCCCAGGCCAATAGCTCATTAAACCTGACCCGTTTCCACCAGGATCTAGTCCAGCCCTCTTATCAAACTTGCCGTATACTCGGCAAACATTTCCACGGGTTTATCTCTGTCTTCGATGCGCTTTAAACACGGACTTCCATCTGAACATGAAATGGTCGATAAGTGACCAACATGTTTCGAATGTTTACATCCTAATGTGGGGTAGTTTAACGCAATTCGAGATTCTTATTATATCATTTTGTTAATACTAATTTTAGGCCATAGGGCCCCTTTTCCTAGCGACTAATCAAAGGTTTTCTCATAATTAACGTCGTGACCTTTATGACGCGACGGATTTTTGTCCCGACACGTAATCCACTACCATCTGATCAGTCAGACGGCGCGCACCAGTGGCCCATTCAGAACCCGAATAAATCGTCACTTTATGACTGGCACGCCTACGCACTAAATAAATGAATAAACAAATTAAACAAACGAACAAATGAATAGACAAAAGAGATCCCGAAAGTGCGTCCACAAGTCTGGCACACCCGGTGGGACTGTACTTCCTTTCATCTCCTCGCCAGGAGTTGGGGCCCTATGGCCTTTCAATAAACGATGTTTGCCTGTTTTGATGGTTTGCAGGTGCTGTTCCGACAGTCGTCATGACTGAGGTCTACCTCGGGCCCGATCTCGCCCTTGCGTTTTCCCTTTTCGGGACCTAGCCGTCCCAGTAAAATTGGGAGACTCTTCCCCTAGTGGCTGGCCTCCCTAGCCTTTTGGGGGCGACCTTCAAAATATGCTGAATACTGAGACAGCAAAGCCCGCAATGGAGAATGGCTCATCTAGAGCACCTTGCTCATATGCCTTTATAGAGAGAGGGGGTTGTCCCCGCCCTCCCTCCTCTTCACAAGCGCAAGAAGATAAAAGCTCGACTGAGCAAAATCATTCTCGTGGCCTTGAGAGATGCTATCCCAAGGCACCCAAAGATTCTGGGAGTCATGAAAGTGACTAAAAAGAAGAAAAGAAATGAAATAAGAAAGGAGGGGAAATCAACCCCCCCCCCAAAAAAAAAGCGACAAAGGAGGTTTGGATGGCTACATCTATCGAGATAACAATCACACCCTTCATGTCCTCATCTGTGCTAAATAAAGACTATCGTTGTGAGATTGGTATGGTGGAGCGAACCACTCATCCCCTCCTGAGGGGGTGAGCGCTCTCCTGCACACCCACCTTGGTAAAAAGAAGAAGAAGAAAAAAGAACAACGAAAAGAGAACAAAAGAAGTCTTACGTAGAGTGCGAGATAATATATTCAGAACTTCTGCATAAAACTCTACTTTGTTGGCGTTGTTGCAAAGGTACTGGAAAATGATGGAGATGCCGAGTAGGCAGCTGAACAAAAGAACCCTATCCGTCTACGTCCAAGCAGCTGGGAGCCCTGCCTGAAATATCACATAGGTGGCGTCGACTTGTGTAAAGCCCCGTCATAGTCAGCCATGTCTCAATTAACACCTAGCTATCCTGAGGGCATCCCCCCACCAAAGGCTACGGCTTGTAGCCTCAGCATTATGTCCAGTCCCTCAGGTGCATCAACCGCCTGAAGATATGTTAGAAGCTAGCATTGAACAAGCTTATGGGGCATATATTCCAGTGCTTGCAGAACAATGAAAGGGCTATCAGCCAATGCCCATAAATGTCAGAAGAAGGCCAGCGCCCGACTCCATCCTAGGAGTACACGCGCATGTCGCCCCACCTAGGGCGCCGCTACTGACCGTAGCTTCGGCCCGAATTATAGCAAATCTCAGGGGATCTCGAGAAGATCTAATAAAAAGAGAAGCAAAAAAAATGAAAGGAGAAAAGTCCAAAAAAAAGAAAAAAAGAAGAAGAATGAAATGCAGAAGAGTTTCAACTCTGCATATCAATACACTGTCAGCACTATCCAAGTTGACAATTTCTAAAAAAAAGAAGGAAAAAAAGAGATATATACTCCGCAGCAGCGAAGGCAGATCAAGTTGGAGTTATAGCCTCCAACAACGTCATCAAAGCAAGAAGAAAATGAGGGGGGCATTCCCTCCCGCAAATTATAAGCAACATTCATGGGGCAAAGTCATGCCCAAACTCCTGGGTCTGAAATCAGGGGTATACAGACCCCACCTCCATTCAGCCTTCACGTAGTGAGGGGGAGCAGCAAAAGCATATGCTCATTCGTTGAATCTCTACGAACAAAGAGTCAGCTAAGTAAATGCAACAAACCCGAATAAATACAAGAGATGCATGAGAATAAATCACCTTGCGAATTGACGCCCCCAGTTGGGGTAGAATGATGTCAGGTGGGACAATCGAATAAACAAATATGGCCAATGCCAAGACCGACAACAACATGATGGATCTATTGAAGAAAATCTCCAGGAGACGCTCTCTCCAAATGGAAAGACCCAACAAGAAGCAACTGCAGCTCGGGGGATTCCTGCCCACTACGGGGGATGCTTTATAGCAATGCGGCCAGGCACGGCCCCAACTCCCAAGGAGAATATGCATCAAACACCCTGATGTAGAGAAGAAAAGAAGAAATTAGCTAAATACACTCATCGGGGGCGCCTCCATGTCACCCCCTTCGAGGCACGCCTTTCTATGAAAAGAATAAAGAATAGTCCGTTGAGGGGGCCGAAGATAAAGAAGAAGATGTTGGGGCCTCACGATAGGTCCCCCTTACTGCCACTTGGTCACGCGACTTACCATGAAGAAACAAAGCTGTCCGAAGTAAAAGATGCTCCATGAGCAGTTTCCCAAATATACACCCCGCCCTGGGGGCAGGTGAAGCGACATACGTTCCGTTCTGGGGGCATTTGAAGCAAAAGATCATACACCCTGGCCTGGGGGCATCTGAAGCAAGAAACACACCCCGGTCTGGGGGCATTAAAAGCCAGAACTGCGTGGAAAGTCCCACCGGGAATCACAGAGCCTACCTCAAATGCCAATCGGCAAGCGATTGAGCCCCACAAGATGCTTGAAGCTCCTTGCCCAGAAGGCCTCGCACATACATTCTATACCATAGAAGAATAGCACCTGAAAGGGGACTACGGTGGCTGCCCCCCTGAAGGAAAATATGTTCCGGTCATTTCGACCATGGGAGCCCCCCAAATAAGTAATAAAGGCTATCATGCTAGCAAGAAAAAGAAGCAACAAACTCTGCTCTTTCCTCCCGGGGGCCTCAAAAAAAGGAATGATGATGAAATGATGATACACGGTCAACAGAAAAAAAGAAAACCTTTGGCGGGTACCAACTTTTGGTCCCACTATACAGCCATGCTTCTTTGGCCTAGACCTCTCGTCTTCGCCAAGTTCGTTGACTTCGACGTTCCGTTGAGTCAACATCTACACCTATGTTTCTTTGGCCTAGACCTCATGTTTTTGCGAAGTTCGTTGACTTTGACATCCCGTCGGATCAACGTCTACATCTATACTATGCCCTTGGCCCAAACCTCCTGACTGGACAGGGTTGGTCAACCCCAACAAACCCAATAAACCCTATCAACCCAATACACCGAATAAACCAAAGAATCCAAATGTGGTCGGCGTCATGACCTTCCGTCTAAGCCGACGAACTTTTTTACCTCCGGCCAAGATAGCCATCCCAAATAAACAAACAAAAGGACCCTTTCACTTTGACCTGGATCTTCTATCCAACCAAAGAATAAAAAGACCCCTCATATAGTCGGCTTCACCTGCGCATTAAAGAATAAAAAGACCCCTCATATAGCCGGCCTTGCCGGCGCATTAAAGAACAAAAAAATCCCTCATATAGTCGGCCTCGCCGGCGCATTAAAAAACAAAAAAAATCTCTCATATAGTCGGCCTCGTCGGCGCATTAAAGAATAAAAAGGCCCCTTATATAGTTGGCCTCGCCGGTGCATTAAAGAACAAAAAAAAACCCTCATATAGTCAGTCTCACCGGCACATTAAAGAACAAAAAAAACCCTCATATAGTCGACTTCACCGGCGAATTAAAGAATAAAAAGACCCCTTCACTTTGGGTCGGACCTTCCATCCGGTCAATGAACAAAAAGACCCTTCCACTTTGGCTCAGACCTTCCGTCCAGCCAATGAACTAAAGGCCATTTCGTTTCGGCTAAGACATATCGTTGAAGTTGCTATCCTTCTTCGGTTTAGACCCTCGGTCGAAGCCTGCTGTCTTTCGGCTAAGGCATACCATCGAAGCCTGTTGTCCTTCGACTAAGACTTTTCGTCGAAGCCTGCTATCCCTCGGCTAAGACTTTCCGTCAAGGCCCGTTGTTCTGCTTTTAGTTGAGACATCCCGTCGTAGCTTATTGTCTTGCCTTTGGCTCAGCCCCCCGGCTGAGCCAATGAATAAAATGACTCCCTTTGGTTAACACCAACCTTTTGTCCCATTGGGACCCACCACGACACATAAACCAAATAAAAGAATAAACGAACAAAAAACAAAAATAAAAAAACCAATAAACAAAATAAGTAAAACAAACAAACAAAAAACTACAAAAAGGGGCAAATAGAAAGGAAACAAACATAAACAAAAAAAACACAAAATCTCTTGCATGGTCTTGATTTTGAATGCTTACTATTGCATGCTTGCCTGTAGTATAGCGTAATACACTGCCTTTGAATGTTCTAGAACCGTATCTCCTTGAATAAATAACGTTGCCCTAACTCTGGACACGTATGCGCCATGTCGCATCCTAAGGGGGAAAACAACCAATTCTGGTAAGTGCATACGTCGAGGGGAAGAGTCGTAGCTATGTCGCTAGCAGAACTCACAAAATACACCCGAGATGAACTCCTACACTTTGCACATGATGTGAATCAATGACCTTTGACCATAGGGATGCAGAATTTTCTTCCTAACACTCTATGGACGCTCAAATTCCTACACTCACATGGAAGGTAATCATGAGGAAAAAGATGCATGCCCCCTTTGCATAAAAAAAGGGGGAAAATGATGAATAAGCAGAACGTGAATCCAAGAAGCCGGGAATCCACACTGAAACAAATGAGGAAACTCACGCGAAATGGTGAAGCAAGATTCGCAATAAAATTAAAATAAGGATGAATCCTACTAGCCGAGAATTCCCATTAAGTCATATGAGGAGACTTGCGTCAAACGGTGAAGTCTGCAATCAAAAAATAAACAAGGGGGCTATGTGAAGCTACCGAAAGGCGAAAACCTAAAATACATGTGTAGGCGGTAGAGTAATCCTCGAGTGTTACTTGGAAAGCCTGCATATCCCTATGATTAGGGCTCATTGCCCGCATACCCGCACTTCTACACCACAGAGAAATTGTCTCGGTTGTAAATTATGATTTTAATCACGAACATAGACTATGTGATGTCCTCGTTACGTATGCACATCCCCTTTAGTTGTGTTGCACGAATCGCACTTTGTCTGCGAATTATGGGCGTTGTCCGTATCCTATCCTTGATAGAGGAGAGCTATTTTTACGTACCTATCATATGCTTGCTATTAATGAATGCTTGTATGCTTGGCTGGAAATAATATAAACAAAAAAAGAGAAGAAACAAAAAAAGAAAGAGAAAAAGAAGATGAAGAAGAAAGAAGAAGAAGAAACAAAAATAAAAATAAAAAAATCATCAAAGTCACTGGGAGATATCAATTCATCAAGTCCCACTAGAATTCAAAATCAATCCTCTGGCCAAGACTACTTATCTTGGCCAAATAAACCAAACAACTGCATTCCATGCAGTAGTAAAAGCCTCAACTACAGCTTGACATTACAACCTTTTGTCCCACCGACGAATAAACCTGTGGTCCGAACCTTCCATATGAAGCCATGAACAAAATGACCCCTCCACTCTAGATCAGACCTTCCATCCGACTGGAGAACAAAAAGACCCTTCCACTCTGAGTCGGACCTTCCGTCCGACTAAAGAACAAAAAGATCCCTTTCACTTTGACTCAGACATTCCGTCCGACTAGAGAACAAAAAGACCCTTCCACTCTGGATCGGACCTTCCGTCCGGCTAGCGAACAAAAAGACCCTTATCACTCTGGATCAGACTTCCCATCCCGGCTAGAGAACAAAAAGACCATTCCACCTTGGATCGGACCTTTCGTCCTGTTAGAGAACAAAAGACCCCTTTTCACTATGAGTCGGACTTCCCGTCTCGGCTAGAGAAAAAAAAGACCCTTCCACTCTGGATTGGACCTTCTGTCCGTTTAGAGAACAAAATGACCCCTATCACTCTGGATCAGACTTCCCGTCCTGGCTAGATAACAAAAAGACCCTTCCACTCTGGATCGGACCTTTCGTCCGATTAGAGAACAAAAGACCCCTTTTCACTCTGAGTCGGACTTCCCATCCCGGCTAGAGAACAAAAAGACCATTCCACACTGGATCGGACCTTTCATCTGGCTAGAGAACAAAGAGACCCTATCACTCTGAATCGGACTTCCCATCCTGGCCAGAGAACAAAAGACCCTTCCACATTGGCTCAGACCTTCCGTCTGGAGTCGATGAATAAAAAGACATCTTGCTTTGACTAGGACCTTCCGTCCAAGTCAATGAATAAAAAAGACCTATTTCCTTCGGCCCCGACCTTCCGTCTGGAGTCGATGAATAAAAAGACCTCTTGCTTTGACTCGGACCTTCCGTCCAAGTCAATGAATAAAAAAGACCTCTTTCCTTCGGCCCCGACCTTCCGTCTGGAGTCGATGAATAAAAAGACCCCTTGCTTTGACTCGGACCTTCCGTCCAAGTCAACGAATAAAAGGACCTCTTTCTTTCGGGCCAGACCTTCCGTCTGGATTCGATGAATAAAAAGACCTCTCATATAGTCGGCATCGCCGGCGCATTAAAAGATAAAAAGACCCCCTTTACTTTGACACTAACTCCGTGTCAATGAATAAACCATGTCAGCTCCTGGTACCCTGTCGACGCAGATGAATAAAACTGTGGCCCAGACCTTCCGTCTAAGGCCACGAATAAAAAGACCCTTACTTTGTCTTGGACCTTCCGTCTAAGCCAACGAATATACAAACTTTTCCCTATCCCATCGGGCCCATTACAAGGCCTTTGACCTAGACCTTCCGTCTAAATCAATGAATAAACAAACCTCCTGTTCGAACACTAGCCTCCAGTCCCGCTGGGATTGGCCTTACCTCGTCTGCTTAAACCTTCCATCCAGGTCGACGGATAAAACCTTCCTCCTTGCTTCGGCATTGACCCTATGTCGATGACTAAACATCTCTAGGGCTAAACTTCTCGGCCTGTGTGCTCACAGCAGTGAAGTGAACCCATCATCCCTTCGCTGAAGGGGTGAGCGCTTTACCGTAAATTGGCACCGGATCGGCGGTCCACCGGCTCGTGAAATAATATGACGAAGAGCCTACACCCGTGGGCCCCACGCACTCGTCCCTCGTTTGCGTCACCCACGGGTGGGGGGCATTTGTGGATACCTAAAATTCGCCATTAAGAGCATCAAGTCGCTCCGAGCCGAACAAGGATAACGAAGAAAGAAAAGAAGGGGTACGTCGATGCACGCGTACCGATGCATGCGAGAACAAAAAGATAATGAAGAAAATAACAATAAAGAAAAGGGGGGAAAAGAAAACAAAAGGGGGGCTTTCCCCCTTGAACCGGTGACCAAGGCCCAACAGCCCTTGATCCGGCCGCATGTAAAAACAAAAATAAAAATAAAAAATAGATAGAAGAGAAAAGGGCCGCTTGGAATCGGCGGCCTCACCAAAAGGAAGAAGGGAGATGGGCCAATGAATCGGTGCCCCCTTTTTGCAAACATGAGCCGGCACCCCCCGCCCCTCCCACTCCCAGCTTGTGAACCGATGCAAGCCCCCTCCATGGGCACTTGATCCGACGCAAGCCTCCCCATGCTGTTGAATCGGCGCGCAAGCCCTTGCGCGCATGAACTGGCCACGCTTGAGCATGAGCCGGTGGCCAAGGGCCCATGCCCTCTTGAACCAACGTGGCCTCCACCCCTCCATCCCCTTTGAATCAGCGCAAGCCCCTCCACGGGCGTGAATCGACGTGAGCTCCCCCTTTGCATTGAATCGGCGTGCAAGCTCCAAAGGCGTTGAATCGGCCAAGCCCATGCCAAGCACTTGAACCGGCGGCAGAAATGACAAAAAATGAAAAGTATCGCTTCGCGACCCTATTCATATCCACACAAAACTCTGTTTTCATGTCGGATCACACCAAGCAAAGCAAAAATAGGAAAAGAAGAAAAGAAAAGAGGAAAAGAGAAGGAGGGCATCCAATGCCCGTTTGGCGGACGATCCAAGGATGCCTGCATCGACCAACAGATAAAGCTCGGGCTTGGCAGCCTTCGAGCGGCAAAAAGGCTTCGACGTCGCATCAATCAGCCTCAACCAATCCTATGAAGACACCGCTCCACCTCCTACCACCCTACGTGTTGGCTCTGAAAAGTCTCCGAGCGGGAAAAGGAGAAGAAGGAGGAGTGGGGGTTCGAGGCTCCCCACCTCCGCTCCCTATAAAAGGACTGGAGCCCCGTTGAAGAAAGCTCTCTGGCTTCTCTACGGCTGGCCTGAAGGTGGGGCAAGAAGAGAAGGGATCGCTAGGAAGAGCCTGAAGAGAAGAAAAAAAAGTGTTGAGAGCCCGTCTGTGCACCTATGCCTTCAGAGTGAAGAAAAAGGAGAAGAGTGGGAGAGTGAGTAGAGGAAGAGTGGTGGGGTTTAGGGGGGAGGAGCCCATGCTCTGTCCCCCCCACCAATGTATCTCTCTGCTTTCTGCTTTCTTTTCTTTTCTTTTCACTATGATGTATGTCTCCCCATGCTGTATGCTCCAATGGTGAATAAAAGGGCCAATTGTGGCAAATGTTATGGGTTTCATTTTGGCTCCCTTCTCTCTCTCGAGCATGCCCCTCCCCATCCTCTTCGCCCGATTCTGGGTGTGTTGTTTTTTTTTACTATTACTGCCCATCTCTTTATTGTGATCACTCCGGGCTCCCGGGGACTTACTTCTTCATAGTATGGTTCCTGGAGAACCCCACCTGAAGAGTGAACAACAACAGCCACCTGTCCGATAACATAATAAACCAAGGTCCAAGAATTTCAGAAACGACGGCACGTGGGTCATTGGGTCCCCCTTGAAGGCTAGCCCTCGAGGTGCCCATGCTCAATCTGGGTTACATGGTAGTTGTTCTCAGCTCATCCATGATTTTTGAGGCCGCCTCGGGTCCTTCCATGGGCGAGTCTTCATTTTACAGCCTACAAATCCTAGGTCCAGGGGAGTTGCTGTCAAAATTCTGCTAGGGACGTGACTAAAGAAAAGCGCATGTCTTAACAATACTAACCATAAGAACAAGATTAAAAATATATATGAATAAAAAGACCATTGTGCCATCAAACACCTCTATATGAATGTTGCTATTGAAGCATCATGAACCAAGAGTAGTAAAACCTCTGCATTTCTGAACTCAAACGCATATTGAGCACCCCTCTCGCATAGACATTGAGGCATGGCATCATCCTCTGCATAAACCTGTGTAAAAAGAACTCATGTAGAACCCTTTTGATAAAACAGTGACCCCCCTTTTCTTGCTGAATAGTTGGGCATGTTCTTTTATCTTCTCCATCACTCACAAAAAAAAACAGAACAACAAACAGAAGACTCCATGCCTTTGTTGTAGGTTTGAGCACGTCATGCATTCCCCCATTTGCATGCACGTCCGGTTTTGCATTTATTATGTATTCCCTTATGCACTAAGTCATATGCTCATGAATGCATAATAAGCCCCCATGCATAATGTAGTTTGTCATGAAAAACACATGCAATCTTTAGATGAAAAGGCCTTAGCCCACTTGGGCAATGTTATTGCATCAGTCATGTTCCCAGTGCATTGCGTCGACACCAAGGCCTCCCTTTGCGTCGACCTCTTTCTCCCCCAGTGGCTGCCTGCGTCGACCCCAAGAGCTCCTACGATGCCTGCGTCGACCCTAGGAGCTCCCTGCGTCGACCCCTTGCTTCCCACAACTGGTCCCTGCGTCGACTCTCCTACCTCCCGGCGTCGACGCGGCCATGTTAAAAAAAGAAACAACAAAACAAAAGATGAAAAGAAAAATGAGAATGGGAAGTGATCCAGCCTGTGCATTCTCACGTCGGATCACCCTCTCCCACTTATATATATGTATATATATAAAACAAAAAAAGAAGAAGGCAGCCGAAAGATAGGTGATCCAGCGGCCACATGTGTGTCGGATCTCCCCTCCTCTCTTCCTCTCCATCTCCCTCTCTCCTACCATGCCGATTCACCCTTCTATATGTAAAAACAAAAAAAAACAAAACAAAGGAGAGAAGCAAAAGTGATCCGGTGGCCATTGGCGCGCCGAATCACCCCCCCTCCCTGCTCCCCGAAACAAAAGAACACGAAAGACAAAATTAAAAAAAGGAAGATAAAAGGGAAATAGAACAAAAAAAAAGCAAAAGCATAATAACCAAAGAAGCAACAATAATAAAAGGTGATAAAAATAAATTAGTCAATAACAAACAGCACACATAAAATAATGAATGAACAACATGCGAACAAAAATGCATTCACGCATCTAAACAAAAAGAAAATCAATCAAACAACAAAACAATAACAACAAAAAGCGACCAATGAATAAATAAATAAACGATCAAAAGAATAACCAAGAAAAATATATAACAATACTAATAATAGCCAAAGAAAATTATGATAATAATAACAAATGAAAAAAATACATCCATGCATTTAAATAAAAGCCCAGATAATCAAACAACAAAAACTTAATAATGATGCTCCAGAGCCCCACTTCCCTAAGACCCGATGTGAAGAAAATATTAAGGATGCCCCGATAAATCTAGTTTGGACTTCGAGGGCCACCCCGATATAGCCATGACTTGGTATTGCCCCAGGCCAATAGCTAATTAAACCTGACCCGTTTCCGTCGGGATCTATTTCTGCTCTCTTATCAAACTTGTGGTATACTCGGCAAACATTTGCACGGGTTTATCTCCGTCTTCGCTGCGCTTTAAACATAGACTTTCGTCCGAACATGAAATGGTCGATAAGCGACCAACATGTTTCGAATGTTTACATCCTAATGTGGAGCAGTTTAACGCGATTCGAGATTCTTATTATGTCATTTCGTTAATACTAATTTCAGGCCGTAGGGCCCCTTTTTCTAGTGACTAATCAAGGGTTTTCTCCCCTCCGGAGAGATGTAATTAACGTCGTGACCTTTATGGCACAGTATTTTTTTGTCCCGACATGCAATCCACTATCGTTTGATCAGTTAGACGGCGCGCACCAGTGGCTCCTTCGGAGCCCAAATAGATCGTCACTTTGTGACTGACATCCCCACGCACTAAATAAATGAATAAATAAATAAATAAATAAATTAAACAAATGAACAAACGAATAGACAAAAGAGATCTTGAAAGTGCATCCACAATCTCGAAATGCACTTCAGGGGATGTGCTGCTCCAGTCGATACAGTGAGACCGTGTTGGCCGCCATCTTAAAGATGGGCATTTGGTGAGGGTGAGGTGGGTCCACCCTATATTCACCTATCTGTAATTCACCATTTTGGATCAGGTCCTCCATGATGTCTTTAAATACATAACAATTCTCGATGAGATGCCCCCTCTTTTGATGATAGGGACAGAATCGAGGATCATCTTTTCTTTTGATGTCATTTGGTCTTTTGAGCTCTGGGAGGACAACCATGTTATATTTGTTGGCTCACTCGAATAGAACTTGCGTCTTGTCCTTTGAAAAGGAGTATGGTCTTTTCATTCTTCCCCTTAGTGTGGATTTTTGCTCAGCGAGCTTGGTAGAAGAAGGGCCAACCGCCTCTTTTGATTTCTTCAGTTGCCACTCGAAGGCTTGAAAATCAGCAATGTTCATTTCTTCTTACACCGGCCGCTCTTTAGTTGGCCTATTCACTTAGGGCCACTTTGGTAATGGGTTGGGTTAAGGACGGGTGACTTATCCGGGGTGACTCACCCTCCCTTAACCCAACCGGTTATCAAAGTGGCCCTAACCTGGGTGGAGTAACTCATTCCACCTATTAAAGTGGAATGAGTTAATCCACTTTAACCCTATCTGACCCAGGTTAAGGAAAAAAGCATCAAACATGGAATAAATCACCCGACCCTAATTAACCCACCCTAACCCACCTTAACCAGTTACCAAAGTGGCCCTTAAATTATGGTAGTAGTAGTCGGGCAGTACTTTGCCAGAAAGGCTTCAATGTCAGTTGCAATATCGTTTAATTGATCGAAGGACTTGACTTCGATGCCAATTACCCTCAGTAGGATTTCTTTCGTCAGATTGCGCTTGCATATCTGAACAGCACTCTTGTGGCTCTGTGGATGTTTGCATCTTGCATTAAGATTTTTCCACCGTTGAATGTAGTCCGACGCGGAGTCATCATCTTTTTGTTTGATCATATATAATTCTGCCTCGGTGACTTCTTTCTCAGAGGGCTTTATTTCAGTTGCTTGTTCCACCCCTAGCTTGTTCATTATTGTTGTAGTCGTCAGACTTGGGTATGAGTCTGCTGGTTGTAGAAGCAAGTTTATTAGTGGCACCGCCTGAGGTGTAGAAGTTACCCCCTGACGTGCCTAGAAAGCTGAAGGGTACGCGGAAGCCACGTGATGTAGCTGCCGAGGGAGGGTGCTCCCTTCACGATCATGTGTTATTTAGGACATATATATCCGGTTGCAGTGAGGCTTCGGGTGATTCAGCACCACCCTGCAGAATCTCAGATGAGGGTCCAGCCTGCCCGGGTATAGCTAGGTATAAACCCATTCTGCTTAATTTTCTTCTTAATGTTGCATCTCTGAGGTTTTGATGATGTCAAACACCATAAGTCAAACACCATAAGTCCTCATGAGAATGTGCATTGGAGTTTGTGCATGTCATCTTATTGTTGTGTTGAAAATTGCTAGATTGATTGTTAATAGGTCGGTGCATATGCATTCTGGTTTGCCCTAAGGTCGATGCATATAGGCTATCTTGCTAGCTCAGGCCGATGCACAATTGAGTTAGTTCCTTCAGGTCAGTGCACATTTCCATCTAGTGTTAACCAAGGTCGGTGCATGTCTTGCTACTATGTCTGAGCATATGTGTTCACTTGCATATAAAGTCTGTGCATGTTTGCTAAAGTGCACATAAAGGTCGATGCATGTGTGTCTTGTGCATTTAGAAGGTTTGTGCACATGCACAGCATAGGTCTGTGCATATGCACTGCTTGCTATCTGAAGTATGTGCACTGTGCTAGCGATAGCATGTAAGTTCTAAGCACATTTGCATAATCGCATGCTTAGGTCGGTGCACATTCAGTTGCTTGCATTGTCAGGTCTGTGCACATCTGCATTATGGCAGAATGAAGTCTGTGCACATCTGCAACATAGTAGAATGAAGTTGATGCACATTTGCATTAAGCATATAGAAGGTCAGTGCACATCTGCTCTGTGCCTATACAAAGTCGGTGCACACTTGCATTAGGATGTATGTGCACATGCTCCTTGTACAAAGCAAGGTCGATGCACATTGTGCTATGTGCAAGGCAAAGTCTACGCATTTGCACTGTTCAGGTCTAAGCACATTTTTGGTCTGAGCATATGCATAACATAGGTCTGTGCACTTGTGGTAAGCGATAGTACAAAGGTCAGTGCACATTGTCTTAATTGAATACTCCTAGTCTGTGCATGTTTTACATACAGCTTAACAAGGTCCATGCACATTTGCACATTGGTCTATCAAGTCTGAGCACATTGGCTAGCATGCATAATAAGTCAGAGCATATTGATTAAGACTCATGATCACTTAAGTGTTTGACAAAATACCTTATTTTTCAGGGACATACTTATGAAAAGGCTTAAGCAACCAGGATCGTACACCTCGGTGGCTTAAGGGCAAATATCATTTCCTACTCATGGAAACTAAGTGGGCACGTGATCCAAGGTGGACCGTCCCAGAAAGGATTTGCCACGTGGATCGTCTTTTGTCCAGGTTCTGACACGTGGCTGAGATCTTCCAGAATCCTCTTGGTGGGAGTGTTCCCTCCACACGCCCAAAGCATGATTCTGTGGGACCCCAAAGGCTGAAGCTCTATAAAAGGATCATCTTCGATCAAGAGCGAAAGAGAGGCTTAGAGAAAAAGTACAGAAGAGAAGAGAGAATATCTGAAGCCACTGCCAGTGCTGAAAATCCCCATTCAAGACAAGAGAAAAAGTTCAGAAGAAAAATCAGAGAGAGAGAACCATTTCAGAGTGAGAAGAGCCTGAATGCCCGCCAGCCATTGAGTCTGGAAGCCTGCTTCTACGGAAGCTACATTATTATTATTTCTGAGTTGTTCTTCTTCTTCGTTTACTTTTTGAGATTTTTGCTTTGCCATCTTATTGTGTTACTCTCTAAGTTCGCTTGGAAGAAGGGAGAGCTTCTCCGGTTTCCCTCTATCGTATTTGGAGGAAGAGAGGAACGATCCTTTGTTTTGTGAGTTGCTGGGAGCAATTCACGGGGTTTCCCCTTGCTGATTGCAAAGGAAGGGAGGTTGGACCTCCAGTGATTCTTCTGGTCTTCAGAAGGGCGAGGAGTGTGTTCCTCGGGGCAAGCTGTCAGGCAGCGAGTGTTTGCAGACTAAGTCTGTTGTTTCATTTGCTTAGTGCAAGGAAGTCTTACTCCGAAGGAGTAAGGGGTGGATGTAGATTGCGGATCGTAATCGAACCACCTTAAAAAGTTCTCTGTCCCATCTGTGTGGATTGCTTATCTGATCTCTCAAATTGATTTCAACTCGCCAACTGTTCGACCTTTGATTCGTCGTTGCTTCCTTGCTCGATAAGCTTCTGATTAGTGTCTGCTCCGTGGCCAGACTAGAGGAGTTTTATTACTGCATTTTAGATCTCAGACTTTGTCTTTCATATTACTCTTAATTGGGCGTGATCTATTCATCTCCCCCCTTCTAGCTCACGTCATGTGTGATTTATCACTTAACACTTCAACTTCTTGTAATTTTTGGTATAGCTATGCCACCACAGTAAGGTCAGGTTGGGAAGAGCCAGGAGTGCTGCCTTTCGTCTTTCTTTTGGGTGGGACCAGTGGCATCTTATTATCATCGCCGAAAGCATCCCGTCCCTCAGAGGTTGACATTCTTGCCCCCATGCCCTTACGTAGAGGAGGTGTATGATAGCATGCCTCTTCGTCGGGCGATGGGAGGCATAATTTCACATTTTCTTCTTCAGCAGCTTGGCTCGTGCCGGGCAAGGTTGACAATGTATTGCAGGAGAGAACAATGCCCCTCCTTTTATTCTTTGACTTTTTCTTTTTATTCTTCTTTACGGCCGGCACCTGCCCCCGTGACAGGTCTTCTGGTGCGCGCGGCACTTCTGATTTTTCTTCAGCTTCTCGTATTAGTCCCAAGGGTTCCAAGTGCCCTTGTGGGACATATTCATCGGTTTGTGCTGCGCAAGCTTCAGACATCTTTTCAGGTAATTGCTGGCATAAAGGTACCATATTGACTACCCTTTTAAGATCGGGAAATTCATGAGGGCGTGGAGGATCCACCTTATGCTCGCCCATCTGGAGTTCCCCCCTCTTGATTAGGCTTTCGATAATATCTTTAAATATATATCAATCTTCAACGTACGGGGTGCCCGAGCATTGGGTGATACGGGCAAAAATAGAGATCATCTTTCCTTCTAGCATCACCCGGCCTCTTTGGCTCTGAAAGGGTGATCTTATTATATCTGATGGCCCATTCAAACAGAGTTCAAGTTTTATCCTTAGGGAAGGAGTAGGGCTTCATCATCTTGGCTCGCAAGGGAGGGCCTTCTTGTTGTTCAGCCGGCTTAACGGGAGGAGGGTTGGGCACTCCTTTATCATTTTCTTTTTGTTGGTCAAATGCCTTGAAGGCGATCGTATGAACTTCCCTGGGTGCTGGCCGCTTATCAGTAGGTTTGGTCCTTTGGCTTGCAGCCGCAGGAGCAAAAGAGGAGCTGGAGATGAAGGCCTCAATCTCCGCCGCTACATTATTTAGCCAATCGAACGACCTTATCTCCATTCCAATCATTCTCTCGAGGACCTCCCGCCTAAAATTCTTCTTGCATATTTGGACAGTGTCCTCTTGATGAGGGGGCCACTTGCACCTCATACCAAGGTTCCTCCATATTTTGATGTAGTCCAGAGCTGTTTCATCATGTCTTTATCTTGTTGAATATAGTTTGGCCATAGTGACCTCCCTTTCAGTGACATGGAACATTTCTTTGAACTTTCTTTGCATATTCGGTCAGTCGTTGATCGACCCGGCCGATAGGCTGGAGTACCACTCAAATGCGAGCCCTGTCAAAGAGGACCCAAAGAACTTCAGCCGGTATAACTCGTCTACCGCTAAGTCACCCATGACCGTCATGTAGTATGCAATATGTTCCTTCAGGGACCCTTGCCCGTTGAATTTGTCATACTTTGGCGGCTTGCTGATCCCTGGAGGGAGCCGCTTGACAGCATGGTGGTGTGGGTATGGAACCCGGTAGACATCGAACATGGCATAATCTCCTTCGCCCCGCTCAGCAAGCTTCATCTCTATCATCTTTTCCACCATTAGTTTATTTACGGCGGTCAGGTCGATCGGCTCGGGATAGAAGTGTGTCGGTTTCAGGTATGGCGGAACCAAAGTGGTCACCTATGGCACCGAACACAGCAACGGTGCTTGATGATATTACGGCGGCACGGGTGGCAGCAACGGCTGGGGCGGGCGTTGCTGAGTAGTAGCTTGACTGTGCTCCACTAACTGGAAGAGAGTGCAGGGTGATGGCAGATCAACCAGGTTAGCTCCTCCCCGTAATGACTCTGCCTGCATCTCCGGCTACTGGAATGGCGAGGTCCACTCCATCTTTCCATTTAATTATTTCTTCAGGAGTTCTATCTCTTGTCAATATTGCTGCAACAGCATCATTATGGACGGATCCAGGGCAGACCCGCTAGCCGTAGCTTCTGAAGTCTTGCCAGAGATTGCTTCGACCGGGATAACTGGCTCACCCTCATCCCATTCTGCCGTCACTACATTGGCGGTGACAGTGACCATTTCTTCATTAGCAGGCTCTTTTACTTTGGCTTGCAAAATCTCGCCAGACGCTTTGCTTCTTCTAATAGTCAGGCCGGGTCTCTCGGCCATCTTGACGAGCTCTTCTGGCTCGATCGGGAGAGCCCCGTACTGGGTAGTCACTCCTGCCATATTGCAGGAATACACAAGCAGCCTCTTTCCTTGTCTTCTGACTTCCCTTTTATGTCGGTGTGGGAACGTCAGCCTCTCAAAAATAGAGATTCGACTTGCCTTGCCAGCTTGCCGAGGCATCTCGGGTTGCTCTTCTTCCTCATCCCCTGGGTTGTCTTCGCCTATGAATGGTGATCGATCTTCTTCTTCTTCTTCGACGGTCATAGCATTTAATAACCGCTGCTAGCCAAGTGAGGGGTTTCCCAACCCTCAGAAGTAGTTTCGGGCCATCCCAGCCACATCTTCTTATTCATGCCCCCGTGTAAGGGTGGGAAGCAACTTCTGGCCTCGCACCAGAGGCATGTATGCCAGTCGTGACATCCTGGCAGACTGACTGAATTTCTTCTTTGTCACAAGGAGGTCGGCATGTCGTTCACAGGCCTTGAAAATAGTACAGCGTAGAGGATCCATAACCGTGTCATCTTCTTTTGGGGCAAACCCCTTCTTTTTCTTCTTCTCTGCCTCGACAGGCTGGAAATCACTACTGTTATGTGCAGCTGATGGGATGGGCTGGATCTTCTTCGGGACCCAGACTTATTTGAATTTCTTTGGCCTAGGGGCCTTCTCCTTTCGGCTTTTGCGGCCGGCTTCTTTTTCAGCTCTCCTCCTAGATAGGGCTTGGAAGGAGTTGTGGGTTGGCACTGCCAGAACTACATAGTCTAGGATTACTTGAGTGTCACATCCATTCAGGAAGATGTAGATGTCGCCGATCATTATGGACTTCCCTGAAGCCGAGAGACGTCCAGAGATAGGGACAGATGTCTTCCTCCGAGAGTTTCTCCTTTGACCACTTCTGGACTGGTTGTTGTGGCTTGGGTGAGTAGCACGAGCCACGTGATGCACCATGCAGCTCACTACTTGAGTCTCGCCTCCCAGAGAGGCATGGCAGCTTCGGCCCCCAGCATGACGGGCCAGTGGTTTCTTGTCAGCAGCAGGGGCAGCAGGCTCTGCGGCCGCCACATCAAGGATGTCGGTGAATGCGACTCCCAGGAAGTTTGGGAATCCGACCACCGGTGGGAAGCTCCCAAATGCAATTGGTACCGCCAAGTATCCGTTAGTGGCATAAGCAGCCACGATCTGCGAACCGAACATGAGGGCAGCCAGTCTGGTCACCATGATGTTTCTTTCAAATGGCAAGAAACAAATTATCAGTATTTAATATGGGGCCTTGGGGCCCTCAAACATGGCGAGAAGATGAAGGGAGACTCAATCTCACCGGGCGTGCCAACTCTATGGGGGTGGAAAAAAGTGTTGTTACTGGACTCTTATTTTAGTTTGGTTTGTTTGCTTTTTATTTGCTTAGGCGTGCGAGTCACATTCGTGACAAGTTTATTGTGCGCTCATTCTGACCGATCAAATAAATGTGAAGTCCATGTCAACACCGGAAGTCTGCCGCACCAAATAGATATTGACGTTAATTACATCTCCCCGAAGGGAGAAGACCCTTGATTAATCGCTAGGAGAGAGGGCCCTATGGCCTTAAAGAGAATGTTCATGCAAATGCATAAGAGTGCAGATTGACGGTGCTCATTATTCTATTCTTACTTTTATTTTGCCTAATTGTTCTTCCTTTTTTTGTTTTTGATTATGCTTATGTTGTATTTCAGATATTTTCTTTTTTGTGTGTTGCTCAGAAATATTTTTTTTTGTTCACTATTTGCATTCAATTAGTTTCATTAGGTAGTTTTTACCATACTTTTGATGGTTTATTCTATTTACCATTTTTTATTTTATATCAAAATTCCTACCTTGTTACTATTTTCAGAAGGATTGCAGACAGGTTGACTTTGTCCTTTTATTTGCTCATCTATGGTTTATCGTAGTTGCATGCTCAAAGTGTGTGTATGATGCATATTTGCTGAAATTCACCAAAAGGCTGGTATTTATTGATCAACACCTCAGGGATTCAAACCTTTGAACACAGTGTGGCCTGAGTTCAGGCATTAATGTGATATTGGAGGAAGATAAGGGACTTGTAGCCCGAAGCAAACTGAGTGCAGACCATGATGGGGTGACCCCCTAAAGTCCAAACACAGTTTGATGGGGCTTTGGATGCATATCCCCCTGCCTGGGGTCTGAGAGAGGTGAGAGTTCCATAATGCACACCAGAGCACATGTTTTATTATGTTCTTATTTTATCATCTCTGATTCCATTTGAAGGTGGAATTTATTCCAGTTGGATGCCTTCATAATGTATATTTTAGGTTGCATTACAATTGATGCTCATTATGCAGGTCTCATCTTCATTTTTTTGTCTTACCCTTTTCCTCTTTTCTGCTTTATTGTTTTCCCTCTTTTCTTTTCTTTTCTTTCTTCCGTTTTAGAATTTCAGTTTCTTTTTAGTGTTCGGGGTCCCATAGGGGGAAACATATGCCAGCTGGGCCAGAACTAGTAGGTGGAGCTAGTTGAAATGCTTCTGGGAGCATTTAGGTTCAGTCAATGCAGGGATATTTGCTGGAATGCCACTGAGAAAATTGGAGCTCAATCTACATGGGGATGATGGAATACCTGTGAGAAAATTGGGTGTTTCAGGGGGTTGAAGATATACCCTGTCAGGAGAAAGAATTCAAAGTTCAGTTAACCAAATCAGCTGGCTTTGATGAGGAGAACACAAGTAATTTGCTCAACCTCAAAGAGAATTGCATGGGGAAGGGATTCCAATCATGCTCATTGAGTTTAAGAAGAGTTCAGCACGTTTTTTTTATTAAAAGGCATTTGGGTCCGGCAAGAATAGTGAAAGGGGTGGTAGCAAATTGATTTTAGGAAGGATTTGACTTAGGGAGTCGACTCTTGTACAACTTTCTATCTGGGAACTGTAGACAGAACCTATAAAAAGGAGCTCCAGTTTCGCATATGAGCTGGCCAAGGACAACAGCTCACAATGGTTTGGTGGGGAAAACATGTCAAAGGGGATGAAGAGGGTAATCAGATATGAATGACTAAACTAGATCATCCCTGAGATGTTTGATGGAATATTTTCTCTTTTGGAGGCCAAAGTGCTCGAGGGAATGCCCTGCCAAGTAGGGGGGAACCCAGAGGACGTTGGCAGATTTTGGTGGTAGGGCTAATAACTTTGCTGATCAACCCCTTGCACTGAGCATGGGCAGGGAGCCAAGGAAGCTCAGCTGGGAGGAAATGGCCAACTGTGCTATCAAGGACTTTGAAGAGTGGTATTGGTTGAGTATCCAATCAGAAGAATGAGAAATATGCAAAGATGATTAGCTAAACTAGGCCAGCAATAAGGTGTTTGCTAAATTGTCACAGAGAGGTCCAGAGATTCAAATAGAAGTGAATTTAGAAAGAATTGAATGTCCAAGGTTCAAGGAAATGAAGGGACCATACTCTTCTAATTTGGCACAAATTTCAATGAATGAAGTAACAAGAAGGCCAGCAGCAAGCAACTTGGGTTGGCAGGCACGCCCGATCTGCTGAACTGGGCATAGGATTAGCTAACTTTGAAACATCAGCTGACCTGCCCAGGCTGCCGGCAGAGAGACTGAACTAGCTGGACTGGGCCATGACCCATGGGTAGTGAACCAGAAAACTAGGTCTGAAATTGACTGGATTCAATAAGGTAGAAATGGGTTTTCATAATTGAACCCATGCTCAGAACGGAGAGAGCACAAGGCTGACCAAATCAGAGGACTGCATTGACCTGGCCTTGGGTTTTCAGTATGTTATATTTTCTTGTAGTTGATGTATTCAGTAAAGATATTTAGGGTTGTTATTTCCTTTTTTTATTGTAATCCAGGCTTTTTTTAGGTCTTTTATGTTTCCCCTTTCTTCTATTCCTCTAAAGCATGCTGGTGGGCTTGTATGCTTGCAAGGTCAACTGAGATGCTGAAAGTTTAGTTGACCCACGGACATAGGTAGACTGAGTTTTGAAAACTCAGTCGACCTGCCCCTGCAGGGTCAGCTGATTTTAGCAAACTCAGCTGACCTTGCTGGGCACAGGCCAACTGAGTATTAAATTACTCAGACCCCGGTCTTTCTTTGTTTATTCTTTTTATCTTTGTTACTTTAATTATTAATCTTGCTTATTATTTTTTTATTTGCTGTGTTTTGTTTTTTTGTTTGGAAATAGGTCGAAGGCCCACTTTCAGGAAGGGCAACAAGCAGGAAGTCCCACTTCTTCTCATCTCTTTTTTGTTTCACTAGTTCAGATAGAACTAAGGGCCTCATTCCTTCTGTCATTCACTTATTTCTTTTCTTGCTCATCTGGTTCAATTAATTGGTGTTCTTTCTCTTCTTTACTCATGCATATTTATGCATGTTTGTGCAAATGCAAGTCAGAGGGAAAACATAGCAGGAACTCTGCTGACTGGGAGCAGTCCACAGACTTGAGAATATGTTGGTTGGGGCAAGCATGTTGATGCAGTGCAAGCAAAGAAAATGGGCTGAAACCCTGGCCTGCATTGATTGGAGTTATGGATAAATGGACTTGCTGAACTCCGATAGTCCAATTGCAGGACAAACCCCTTTTTTATCTTTCTTTCTTTTGACTGAACTTATTACTTGGATATGCATAAACATGCACATGCAAGGGCAAGATATAACTGATGCAATGACATTGCCCAAATGGGCCAAAGTTTTTATCGAAGTGGCATGGGTGCGTTGACGCAGCCCATTCCCTGCGTCAACTCACCCACAGGTCAGTCGACCGATTTCTGCAGATTGGTCGACCGAACTGTGGGGTAAATCGACTTGGGCTTAAGCAAGTTGACTTGCCCTGACCTTCCAGCATGGGGCCTGCCATATATCTTGCAGCAACATGCAATATGCATGGATTTGATTTTATGGACTCTTCACTATTAAAGAATGCATGCAATCTTAGCCAATCTAGGGAATGACTTCGCCATACTTGCACACGAGGTGGATGATTTTCGATACGAGACGGTCACGTATAGTGACGGTTTCCCATCAGGCATAACCTGATTTTCCGCACGCCATCCTTTTATATACCAGGAAATCATGGCATTCAAGCATGCATAATGCTAGTGACCTAATTCATAATTGTGACATGTGCATGCAATAGGAAGTGCATGATGGGTTCAGATTTTTTAGTTATTACAGGAAGCTTCTTTATTTCTATTAGTAGAAGGCCAGCAGGCCCCTGTGCAAGTTAAATGCATGGACATGATTCAATTACATTTTTGGATGCATATGGAATTATACATGAGTGAGGAAAGGAATGCTCAATGTACCCAACTATTCAACAAATGGAGAGAATTATTGTCCTTGTCCAGGAGGGTTCAACAAGGGTTTTTATGCAAGTCAGATGCCTGCATGAAATCAAGCCATGCTTGTGATGGATGTAAACTTCCATATGTATGAAGAGGGACTTTCAATATGCATTAGTGTTCAGAAATGCAGAGAATCTCTGCTTCTGTTTCATGACAGTTCCATAGCAGAAATGTTTATGCAGATGCACGTATGCTCAGTTTTGTCTGCGTTTTGTTGGTTCTTCATTTCATTCTTCTTTGCTCATGAGTCTGTTCACATTCATCAGTCCGTTAACGTTTTTAACAGTCTATATCAGAGTTCAGCTTTTGTTAGTCCTTTTGATGTTTTATTTATCATCAATCTTAGTGTCATTACTTCGATGTTCTTATTCTTTTCCAGAGTTAGGCTTATTTTGAAATCAATTTTCTGGTTTATTGGTTCCAGCTCTGGTGGAATTTTGGCAACATTTCCCCCAAACCCAGGGTTCATGGGGTGTGAAAAAGAAAACCGCCCACGGAGGGATCCGAGACGGCCTCAAACATTCTTGGGTGAGCTAAGAGCAACCACCCTGCAGCACAAATTGAGCATGAAAATCTCGAGGATTAGCCGACAAGGGGCTCTGATGACCCAGGGGCAATAACTTTCGAAATTCTAGGACTTTGGTTTACCATGTTGCCAGATATTTGGTTGTTGCTATTTACCCTCCAAATGGGGTTCTCCAGGGGCCATACTATGAGGAAGTAAGCCTTGGGAGCCCAGAGTAATCAAGATAACCCGGTAAGCGGAAAACAACTCGAAGCTATAATAGAAGTCAACATGAATATTTATGCGAAAGGATGTACCCACCCACCCCCTCTTTGGGGATGATGGATCCATATTCCCCAAAAAGGACTTGAAGAAGAACACACTATGGCCCCGGCACAAAAGATCACGGATCATGCTGTGAGGGTCAACAAATCCACAGATCCAAATGGACATGAAAAATGCAAAGATTCAGAGAATAAATCAATAGAAAAGTTGCTCACGGGACTTTTCACAGGGGGGTATAGCCATAATTGGTGCATTGGTTAAAGGGGTGTAGAACCCGCGCACAACTGGCTATTCCGAGAGTATACCACTAACTCTCATACAGGGGAGATGCATTAATCTGCATACGAAATATTCGATGAAGAGAAAATTCCCATAGACATTAAATCAAACAGAACCATGTCTGTGGGTGACTGGCCTGAGGGCCAGGGTGATGAGTGCAAAGGATCAATGACAGCACCCTACCAATGCAAATTAGATGCAAACTACAGTAGATCTAGGAGAATACCGAAGTCCCCACAACTCATGAGCATGAGTGAGAGGGCAAACGGCCATCTCCATATCAGGGCACACGCATTCTCGTTAAGGCAAAGAGAATTTGCATTGAAGAAGTTCATACTGAAACAAACATGATATATTCATGAAGGCAATGGGGGGAAACTAATGTCGCCCATGAGGGCGTGGTCAGTATCCATTAGATATAATACCCAGCGTATGACACTAAAATCGCGCAGATGATTAGAGGATCGTGAATCTCTGTAGCCTTAAGAAGGCCTCCTCCCATCTGGAGGATATTTTCGATGATCGGAAGAGGAAACAAGAGCTACAAAAAAAACGCAAATGATAGAAGATAGACTTTAAGTAATTCTAGGAACAACAATCATGTTTATTCATAGAAAGGCTCTTCTAGAGCTCTTATTACAACTCTCACAATTGTTACAGATCTAATAAACTACGGACCAAATCACAGCAAAGACTATATTGCTACGGAAAACAAAGAAAGGAATTACAGAATTATAGATCCGAGAAAGGAACATAGCAGAAGAGAAAAAGAGGAGCTAAGATCCCCTTGGGGCTTTTATCACGGTGGAAACCCACCTAGCAAATAAAATAGAGTATTGGACTCCGATCTTCAAACAGCAGCAGTAGAGGGCTGATACTGGGACGGGTGGCTCTCCTTCGACCTATCTTCTATTTCCTCTCCCTTGTTGCTTCCTCTCTTCTGATTGCTTTCTGATCTTCTTATCTCCTTGTGCCCTCTCTTCTTTGTTGGGCCGGAGGTGCTCTTTTATAGGTGAACAGGGGGCTGCGGATGATCCGGCGTGAGAACGAGTGCACTCTAGATCACCGGCCCGCCTCCAGCTTCTCGCGCCGGTTCATGCTAGATATGGCCGCCGGATCACTTGGCACTGGGGGCCGCCGGATCACCTGGCGCTGGGGGCCACTGGTTAGCCTTGCGTGGAGGGCCGCCGATTCAGGCCTTTGTGTTTCTTTAATCCTTCTCCTACCCTTTTCATCCTTTTATTCTATTTTCTTCTTTTTCTTCATTCCTAGAAAATTAAAAAATAGCAAGAGTAAATTAGCGTCAGAGAAGGGGACGCATATTAACAATTTAGCGTTTATTTTTAGTGTGTCAACATCAGTCCATAATATTCTATATGGCTAATGAACAACCAGTGAAGGGGGATGATGATCGCAAATTCTTCAAAGAAATTCATGATCCATTTGTCCCGATCATGGGGCTTCCTGATATATCCGGCAAAACGGTGAAAATGGCTAGGAGGTAGCAAGTTTCCTTCTTTCAAGCCGCAAGCCGATATCAAATGTTCAAAAAGTTGTGGTATCCACCCAACTTGGATAAAGAACTCCTGCAGATTACCCGACATCCTAGATTGGGTTTCTCAATAGAAAAATTTTATGAAGCAAACATGATAGCTGTCTTGGCTTCCACCATCGAGATCCCCCGGGAGATCCAGAAACGCCGAAAGCTGTGGGCCAAGAGCAACACACGCCTTCGGATGGTGAGATGCAAGATGAAGAGATACACCTCTGGAGTCCATCTCTGCGCAGGGATGTGCAGCTGGGTACGTCAACTTCTGAAGGACCGATCCCAGCTAGCCATGATGGCGGAGTGCTGCTGCCCCCGCCTGATATTGCAACGGAAGGCAGTGGTTTACACCATGCCTCGGATTCCCCTCAACATGACCCTACTCTGCTTGCATTGTTTCATGAGCCGCAACAGGAGATCAAAAGGCTAGAGAGGCACCAGTCCGAGATGAGCATGCACCAGTCTGATCCAACACTGGCCATCCTCCCTCAGCAGCTCCAGCCTTCAAATCTGAAGTGTCCCCCTGTAACCAGGACAGAACTGCATGGGCACTGACAGAGAGATAATGAATCTCCCTCGGATTACATTAAGAGGTGGAGAAACCTCTGTGAAAGGTGTGAGCCTCCACTGAGTCACGAGGCCGCTATCCAGATTTGCAAACATAACTTAAAGATGGAAATTTCACTGAGGGTAGCTGGCATCAAAATCCAGTCCCTTGATCACCTGAGCGTGATAGCAGCAGATATTGAGGCCTTATTATCAAAGTATTGCCCCGCTACCACTACGGCGAGACGGGAGAACAAATCTGTAAGCGTTGACCTCGGTGCTTTTGAGCAATTGACGAGGGAAGCGCAGGAGGTAGTCAGCCCTTCAACCAGCAAGCCTGTGGAACAAAGCCCCTCATTGCGAGAGACGATGAAGAAGCCATACTTCTTCCCGAGAGATAAGACTCGGGTGATTTTTGAATGGGCTCGTCATTATGAAAAGATTGCCCTGCCAGTGCCCAAGAGGCCAGGTGATGCCAGAAGACCCTCGATTCTGCCCCTGTCATCGGGTGTCGGGACACTCCATCGAGGATTGCTACATATTCAAAGATATCGCCAAAGCCTGATCAAGAAGGGTAAATTATAGATGGGGGAATATGAAGTAGATCCACCTCGCCCGCATGAGGCGGGCATTTACAAAAGGGGAGTCCATATGGTCTCCCTTTCCCCGGAGGTCACGAGTTCGACCGATGGAAGATGCTACGAAGCAGATGCGGCCTCCCTCTCCACCCTTAAGGGTGAAGGCCCTGCGGAGGCGGTCTATGATAACTATCAAAAAGATCATGAAGGAATCCTGTAGCTCCCAAAGTTCGAAGATACCCCGAAACCCCAAGCAATGATACATGAAGGGCTGAAGGCCGATGTTCCCTGCAAATGCTAGGAATCTATTATCACAGAGGTCACCACGACCTCCGATAATGCTCCGTAAAGACAAGAAGCTGGGGATCTCTATAGCAACCCTGGTAAATTAAAAGAATAAAATCTTAAATAGAATAAAAGATTTAAAACCAATGATAAAAAGTTCAACTCATATACACTTAAAACATATAACAAAAAGGGCCAAGATAAATAACGCCTCCGTTAAAGTCGTCATTTAATTGAAGACTGTTCACGCAGGCGCTAATTTAAGAATTGACGCCCTCTTGACAGGCGTCATATAAAAGAATTGAAGACTGTGACAGAGGCGTCATTATTAAATAACGCCCCAACCTTAGGCATCATTTACAAACAGAACCGTTGGTGTTTGGTTCGAACATGGATGTTATCTGGGGTAAGTTTTGATTAAGAAATGCATTGATACGTGTATATTTAAGTTTAGTAAGGATTCTACCAAGGAAATTTTAGTTCTAATCGAACTCCTAAAAACTCATTAGGATTCCTTCCCTATAAATACCCCCTCCCATCGAGCCAACCTGTTGGCTCTTTTCTTCATCAAACCTACTGCTGTTGTCGATCGTCCAAGCATCAGGGAGCCTTCCTCTCCATCCTGTTGTTGATACGAGGAGGGGTTCCCATCATCTTCCTCTTCGTCCTGCCGTGGAGACCGTGATTAACGTAGGAATTCTTCTTCTTCCTCTTCCTCCTGTTGCTTCATCCGTTGCCGTTGTTATCAAGTTCCTCTGTTTGAAACAGAGTGTCGTCTGTGGTTATTATTCTCATCTTATTCATCGTTCTATCAACCAAAGGCCATCCAAAGCATCAAAAGGTAGGTTTTCTCAAGACTTAGCAAAACCCTGTAATTCCTAGGTTAAAAACATGCATATAGGTCTGTAAGAGTTACAGATTTCGTTTCTGGGTTGTGTTTTTCCGTTTACTGCATAAATGGAAATAGCGACCCAAGCAAGGGCGCTATTTGATTCAACGACCGTGCAAACAGTCGTCAATTTCTTAGATAATTAATAATTATACCATGTTCAAATTTTAATAACTATGAACCCTTACATGTAAACTAATGTATGATCATGTCCACAAATTTCTACTTTTTTTCTCTATCTGTTCAGGTCTTTAGAATCTTGATCAGACATACTCCAAAAACCATGTGTCTGTGATTGTACCTGCCCGGTGCAAATCATATGACAAAGAATTAGCGACCCAGATTAGGTCGTCATTTGAATGAACGCCCCTATACATGGGCGCCAATTTAGTGATAAACTGTGAATTATAGAAATGGTTATAATATTCTTGGATATTGAAATGACGACATATACCCTGCCCTTTAATTTGATATATGACGCCCCTGACTAGGGTGCTGTTTACAAAATTGAAGCCTTCATAAAAGGCGTCATTTTTATAATAATCAAAATTTGAAAGTGTTTATAGATATTAATATTCACATAATCCGGATGTAACGACTGAGTGAACAGTCATCATTTACTGAACTGACGACCCTGACAAGGGCGCCAATTCAGAAAATGAAGACTTAATCTCAAGCGTCAATTTACTGATCTCCCGATTTCCTTATTTTCGTGGTTTTCTATAACCCTTGACCATGGGTTGTGTACACTGGCACTATATTCCATTCCGTGAATATAGCCCCACATTTCATGATGTTTTATCGATTACCCACTATTTCTTGGTGATAGATGAACCCTCCATGGGACATTCCGTTCCTTTGGACCGGTGACTTTATCATAGAGATCTCCGTAAGACTTCGCTAGCCTTGGATTCCCTCAAGGTAGCCGAGCAGGTTGTACCATCAAAACCCATGACACTACTTGATTTCCATGTCACTCTAAAGAAACATGGTATACCGGCCCTCATGATATGCTATTTTGGTGTCATGAGAATACTCTTTAATGGAATGGGAAACCATGCCATTAATACTGCTTAAGAATGATGTGCCATACTTGTGGACACTAATTCTATCTACCTTATCATGTACAAGAACGAGCGACCATTTCTATATGAGCGCTTATTCCTAATATCATGGCACCTATCTAGGGAGCCGTTTCCACCTAGTTTTATCGTTAATCGTGGTTACACCGTTATTACCATCCTTATGTATCATGTTCCATCCTTGAAGTCCTAATCTCTATGATCTACCTTAAAGTTCCTACAAGCTTGAATCCCTTTGGAATTCTATATTAGCTATAACTATAGTGGATGTCGAAATACATGATCAATGCCTACGCATATAAGGGCCCGATCTGGTCCTGTGAGGAGCACCCAAAAGTACTAGTGCCCATGGGAGTTGTAATGATCACGGTATGGCATTGTACCGAAGTGTATGACTAGCATGATAGACATTCCACAAATCTCGTACTTGACTTGACTCGACACGACATGACTTGCGTGACCCGAAAATGGGTATTTATTGAACTTGCTTGAAATATGATAGCCAATTCTTGACGGGATATGATCACCTGACATGATAGATATACGTGCTTGACATGAGTTCTTGAACGACTTGCTAGTTCACTTGCTATCACTTGATATACATTCTCTAATCTCTTGTTATACAATCTCTATTGTTGTTTATGCGAGCATGCATAGCTTACTGCATTTCATGTAACATGTAATTACTTAAAGCAAGCTAGCTCTTGAGATATAATTCCTACTGAGCGTTCGCTCACATAGTGTTTTTCCCTTATTTTTCAGGTAAGTCCGAGGACGAAACTCTTTCGGATGGGGAAAGTCAAGAGTGATGAGATTAGAGCTACTCCAACTATCCAAGCGTTGTCTAGTCTTGACTTTTCTACATTCTTGAGTCAATCATTGTACTTTTTCATTTTATTGAGTCTTAGCACTAAGAGGATTGTAATAGAAGTACTTTGAAGGTTTTGATGAAATAAAGGATTGGGTTGTCTTTACTCTTGCGCGCTCTGTCTTTGTGTTGAATACACTAACGCTCTGATTGACATGATCGATATAAACTCGTCACGCGTCTCCGGGTTCCTTCCGCGCTCGGGGCGTGACAATCTCCTTGCTACCCCTAGGGTTGATTCACCCACGGGCCAATATTCAAGTTGCCCGGAAGCTGTATTGCCAGCATCAACGCTGATTTAGGAGCCAGAGAAAGGAGCTAGTGAAGCCCCACCACTGAGCAAGATAAGGCAAGGAGACATTTATGATGTCCTCGAAGCTGAAGAAGACGATGAAGGTTTCATCGATTTACAACCGGCTCCCTTGGAGATAGAAGATGGCGGCCAGGCCACCGTCGATGAGTTGGTCGAAGTGAATCTTGGCACAGAAAATGAGCCTAGGCCAACCTTCCTCAGCGCCCCCCTTCTCCCAGAAGAGAGAGAGTGATGCGGGACGACTACGAGACTCGAATCGGACTTGTTGCGATCTTGGACTCTAAAGGACGACGCAACTAAAGAGACGACGCGACCAGCAACAACACCACGACGCGCGGCACCTAACGATCTCCAGGAGAGGCGATCATGCCCCAAACAAGAACTGATAACTCACAGTCATCCCCGGCGAGGGAAACGTGACGATCTGCACGGTTGAGTAACCGGCTTTGAGTCTCGGGTGGTCAGCTCACCCTCGTGTCGGAATGAGTCACGGGACGGGTTTCGCACTCACAACTCACAGCGGTGATTAAAATTTAACAAGCAAGGAAATAACTAACTCACATGCAGCGGTAGTAAGAACGTATACTAGTTAAGCAAGTAAGACAAAGTAAGAGGCGAATGTACATCCACGCTCGGGGCGTAGGGAAGACGTCCCGGCCAAGTCCGTTACTCCTGGTACAATAGTAAAAATTAGTTACAACAAGGATTTTATGGCCCACTCCACGCAGGGAGGTAAAGGGCTACACAAAAATTGCTGGGAGCATCGAACTGGGTTGACGGGCAGCAAGGCGGCGGGTTCCGAGCGGCGGCGGGCAGCGGCTCCGGTTCTGCGGTTTGCTGGCCGGCAGGATAGCGAACAAGGACGTCCAAAGGGACGTCGGCCTCCTGGGATCTTCTGAAGGCGGCGGTTCACCGGGACACTGGCGGAGGGTCCCTGGTCGACCCTCGGGAGCGGAGGTCGCTGAAGTTACCCCGACGTATTTCTTTGGGATTTATCCGGCAACCCCTTTTTGCTGGCCTGACTCGGAGTAGAAATGCGTGCCTCTACAAAAATGACCGGTACTCCCAGATCCGATGTTGGATCGAGATGCAATGGGTACTGTTGGAAAGAGGACTCAAAAATTTACGACATACTGGAATCTCACATTCATCCAACGGCTGTATTGGAAATGAAAATGACTGCAAACTGACTGATCTCACTATCCCGGAATACAGAACAGACAGGTCAGAACGGGATCTGCATGTTCAAGGGGTTTGACCGAAAACAAAACGAAGGATTTAGGACCTGTAATTTTTATGGTGGATAGGGGGGAGGGTGATGGTGATGCACCTATTTTTTTTTGTAATTTTCTGAAAACGTTTAGGGGGTGGGAAAAATCGGCTACTACAGACTATCCCGCAGATCTTCACACAGGCAGATTGTGAGAAGGAACAACAGGTGGCTTGGAAAGGGCTTACATGGACTCTGATCGGCCTAAAAATTAAAATGGGAATGGTGTACGATAGGGGGAACCTACCCTCAAAATCTCATCCCGATCCGTCGGTCGGATCTCCTATACTAGCCCTTTTACTGAGCTGCTGTCCAGCAACTCTGAATTTTGGGGCAGCAGGCCAGAGTTGGTGTTGTGGCGGCTTAACGGCGGCACGAACGGCGGCGGCGGCGGAGGTGATCGATCACAGCAGGTACAGGAAGAGGGGGAGAGGAAGAAATCCCAGAGATTTGGAAGGATTAAGATCTAGATCTGAAGAAGAGGGAGGAAGAAGATGAAGAACACTCAAGAACAAGAGGGGAGAGAGGGGGTGCGCCCAAATCAATTTTCACAATAATGCTTCAATAATTTTTGCTCAAATACAACATGAGACATTAAATACACAAACCCTAAACCTAGCCAAATGACTTAGAATACCCTTGGTCAAGGGGGTATAATGGGGAAATGGGATAAACAAATATTAAACAAAGCCCCCATGTGGAGATAAAAGAGGGGGCGCCCCTCTCTCCAAGTCAACATAAGTGGCTTAATATATTTAATCCCCTTGGACCATATTAATCCCCCCTTGGATCAAAATAAATCAAAATTACAAATACATGGTCAATTATTCTACCATTGACCCAATATAAAAACCCAAGATAATACAAACCAAATACACACCTAATACACACCAAATACGACCAAATATGTATAAAATACAAATACGTATAAAAATACGTACTAAAATATCAGGGCTCCGGTGGCGACTCCAGACTTCCCCCCAGCCACAAAGAGGTCGATGTCGACCGAGTCGTGCTGCGTGTCCGGTATCGGCGGCCACTGAGTCGAGCCGTACTCGGGCTCTGGTGTCCTCACCAATTCTCCCCGGGTGGGAGAAACTCGACCCCGTCGAGTAAGGGTCCGGGTCGCTCTGGTATCGATCCAGCAGATCTGGATCTATCCTCTGTAGCTCGTCTCGGGTGATCCAAGTGTCATCGGACGCGGGCCGTCCCCTCCATCGCACCAAGTAGCGCTGATACACTCCGCCTCGAGTAGTCGTTACCTGCTCGTCCAGTATACATTCTATCTGCTCACACTACTGAGGTAACAAGGCTGGAGGTGGACGCTTTAGGGTGGTCTCACTCACAATGGGTGGAGATGGCTCAAAGGGATCACTGGATATCACCGCTTGGTCTCTATAAGCGACGAGATCCGAGATGTTGAAAGTGGAGTTGATCCCGTAATCCTCTGGCAAGTCCACAACATATGCATTTGATCCGACTCGCCTCACTACCCAAAAGGGACTGGCACCGCGAGCGTGCAACTTCTTCACGGCTCCCGAGGGAAACCGTTCAGGTCTGAGGTGGTGCCTGTGGGCATCAGCCAATTCTTTGTATCGTGCGTTGCTGGACTCAATGTGACGACGCACATGCTCATGCAACTGTCTAATATGATTGGCAAAGGACTCAGCTGACTCAGACACACAGGACTGGATGGGAGATGGAACTAGGTCTATGGGCTTCCTAGGTCTACGACCAGTGACAATCTCAAAGGGGATCATGCCCGTAGACCTATTGACCGAATCGTTGTAGGCAACCCCTACTAAGGGTAAGACCAAATCCCAATCCCCGACTCGATCTCGGATCAGACACCTAAGAAGATCCCCCAAACTCCTATTGACAACCTCAGTCTGACCATCGGTCTGGGGGTGATATGCAGTGGAGAATTTTAATTGGGTGCCCATCATGTGCCAAAGGGTCTTCCAAAAATAGCTAGTGAAGCGCACATCCCTATCAGACACTATAGTGCGTGGGAGTCCGAACCTGGAGACACAGTGTGAATAGAATAGACGGGCAACTCTAGAGGCATCCGACGTTTTGGAGCAAGGAATGAATAATGCCATCTTTGAGAACCTGTCTACAACCACAAAGATAGAGTCATGCCGTCAGAGGGTGCGGGGTAATCCCAACACAAAGTCCATGCTAATGTCCTGCCATGGACTATCCGGGATGGGGAGGGGAGTATAGAGGCCAGTATTCTGCTTCCTTTGCTTGGCCATAGCGCAAGTGCGGCACTGGGCCACGATGCGAGCGACATCCCTCTTCAAGCTAGGCCAATAGAATTTATGCTCAACTGACTCGATGGTCTTGTTCTGGCCGAAGTGACCAGCAAGACCTCCCGCGTGCATCTCTCGAGTAAGAAAGTCACGAACAAAAGTCCGTGGGATCCACAACTTGTCACCCCGGAATAGGTGACCCTCCTGTAGCACAAACTCGCTATAATCACGCGAGGGATCGGCCTGAAGAGCTGCATAGATCGGACCGAAATCCGGACAATCAACATAAGCATCATTCAGCCTCTCTAAACCTACCACCTCTACACTCATGGTGGTCAACATCATCATCTGCCGACTCAGTGCATTAGCGACCTTGTTCTCCGCCCTTGCCTTGTGCTTGAGCACAAAGGTGTACTCCTGGAGATACTCCACCCAACGACTGTGGCGAGCGTTCAGCTTCTTCTGGGTATGGATGAATCGTAAGGCCTCATGATCAGAAAAGAGGACAAACTCCTGGTGCAACAAATAGTGCCTCCAATACCGCAATACCTGGACAACTGCGTAAAATTCTTTATCATAAGTGGAGTAACGTAGTTTGACGTCATTAAGCTTCTCGCTAAAGAATACAATGGGGTGGGACTCCTGACTTAACACTCCACCAATACCCACTCTAGAAGCGTCACATGTGACCTCAAATACCTTAGAAAAATCTGGTAATGCAAGGACAGGTGCCTGGGTCATGCGCTCCTTGATGTCCTGAAAGGCTATGGCTGCTGCCTTAGTCCATACGAATGCCCCCTTCTTTATGCAATCAGTGATCGGGGCGGTAATGGAACTGAAGCCACGAATGAAGCGGCGATAGAACGTCGCTAAGCCATGGAAGTTCCGGACATCGTGGAGGGTGCGGGGCTCGGGCCACTCCCTGATGGCCCTAATCTTCTCCGGATCAGCAGAGACTCCATCCCTAGACACAATGAACCCGAGGAAGGTAATCTGATCAGTCATGAAGGCACACTTCTTTGGGTTGGCGAATAAGCTCTCTCGCCGCGAAACGACACATACCTGCCTAAGGTGGTCTAAGTGGTCCTCCCTAGTGCGGCTGTAAATAAGAATGTCATCAAAGTAGACGACCAAGAAGACCCCTATCATAGGGCGTAAAACATGGATCATCTACCGCATGAAGGTACTAGGGGCGTTGGAAAGCCCGAAGGGCATAACCAACCACTCATAAAGACCATCCTTGGTCTTGAATGCCCTCTTCCATTCATCCCCGGGCCTGATCCGCACTTGGTGATAGCCACTACGAAGATCTATCTTTGAAAAGATAGTGGCTCCCGACATCATGTCTAACAAGTCATCCAATCGCGGAATGGGAAAGCGATACTTCACCATGATCTTGTTGATCGCACGGCTATCCACGCACATCCTCCATGTGCCATCCTTCTTCGGGGCCAATAATGCGGGAACAGCGCAAGGGCTCTTGCTGTCCCTGAGAGATCCCCGACTCATCAACTCCTCGACCTGCCTTTGAAGTTTGGCATGGTCCGTGGGACTCATCCTGTAGTGGGGAAGGTTGGGCAAGGATGAGCTCGAGACAAGGTCGATCTCATGCTGGATATCCCTCATAGGCAGAAGGCCTTCAGGGAGGTCCTCCGAAAAGACATTAGAAAACTCCCGTAGGATCGCAGCTATCTCTGGGGGGTGCTCATCATCAGACCCAGGAGTGACATCCTCCACTCCTCGGACAACAACAGCAAGGACAGGGCTACCCCTGGTCACCTCTTGCTCCATCTCTCGCGGGCTAATCATCATTAACCTCTGGGGTGGGAGGCCTCCTGTGCTAGGAGCGGTCGAAGCGGTAGTAGCCCACGCCGAGGATGAGGTGGAAGGATCGACCGTCCTCTGACTAGGAGGGGTCGAAGTGCTGGGACCGGCTAGTCCTCGGACAGACGGATCCTTCGGCTGAGTGGGGTGGAGGGTGATCCTATGACCCCCGTGGTCGAATGTGCAAGTGTTCAACCGACCTTGAAGGGTGGCATCCCGATCAAAAAGCCAAGGCCTACCTAGGATAATGCTACCCACCTCCATAAGCAACACATCACTCCAGATCTCATCATGGTAAGCCTGGAACTGCAGTGGCACCAGACATCGCAGCCTGACCGGGATGGAAGTAGAATCCACCCAAGATACCCTGTAAGGAGCGAGGTGATCTACGGGCGTCAAACCTAGATGCCTAACAGTGCCCGTAGAGATAGCATTAATGCAACTCCCGCTATCGATGATCACCTTGCAGGCCTTTCCTCCCAGCCTATAAAATGTATGGAAGATGGTGGTACGATGCCAGTCGTCACTCACCTGAGGTTGGGTTAGGATGCATCTGACTATACCCAGCTATACATCACCCTAATGCTGGGTACCTGGGACATCAACTGGCTCTCCCTCCATTAGTTCATCAAAGAACTCCTCTGCTAAGTCCTGATCAGCCTCGTAACTGATCAGCACTAGCTCAGGTGTGGGGTCGCTGGCAGAGGGATCAGAGATGACAAGTGACTCCCGAGTGGGACACATGGCCGAATAGTGGCCAACCCCACCACACCTATAGCAGGTTCCCTGAGTCTCGAAGCCTTGGGATGTTCCACCAACCATCGGCCCCTTACCCTTGTCCACAAGATGGACTAGGGGTGTAGGAAGTAGGGGTGGTCGAGTCGGTATGGCGGGTTGGGCAGGTCTAGGGGCACGGACGGGTGCCTGCTGGCGAGGGGGAGGATCCCTCGGAGGGAGGGGGCGCCTAGGAGCAGCAAGGTCCTGGCGAGGAGGTTCCTGGGGCGGGCCACGGGCCACCGAGTGTAGGAACCATGCGTGGTCCTAGGGTCAGACACACGTGGATATGGGACCCCCTGGCATGGAGTAGGAGCAAACTCCGCCTCAAATTGCTCCACCTCGAGAGCAACCTAGTACGCATCCTCCAGCTTGTCCACCTTGCGGCGGAAAAGCTCATACTGTAGGTGTGGCCGCAGACCACGCCTAAAACGGGACACAATAAGGGAGCTCTCCTCCGTGGCGTCACATCGTAAAAAGTATTCATCGAACTCGACGATGTAATCGGAGATGAACCGATCTCCTTGGGTGAGTCTCAGCCATCTGTCTATGAGACGCTGGCGGTAGGAGGTAGGAAGGTACTTCTTCCTGAGTTTGGTCCTCATCTCATCCCACGTCTCTACCTGGGGCTCCTGACAGTGAAACAATAGGTTCTCCATGTTTCTCCAATAAGTTTGTGTCTGCCCTAGCAGTTTCATTTTGGCGAACTTGACTTTCCGGTGGTCCGTCATCTCAAACCACTCGAATTACCGGTCCATGCCGGCCTCCCAATCAAGATAGACCTTCGGGTCCAAGGACACGTCAAAAGTGGGAGGGTCTGCTCACACCGTCCTGAGGACCCGCTCGTCCTCATCATCCCTCTGTGGTCGGTGAGCACGACGGCGTCGGCCATTTCCCCCATAATCATTGTCGGACTCGTAGTCCTCAACATCGGGGGCACGTGGCTGTCGCTCCTCAGCCCTAAGTGGGGCGGGCTGGACAGCAGGCGCCGGGACAGCTCCGGGGAGCTCCCGGTGGGGGACTCTCTCCACATTCTCCATCCTTCCAATCAGACCTTGGATAGATTAGTCGGAGACCTCGGCACGGTCCTCTATGGTCTTGAGATGGCCCTCCAAGCGATCGGTGTTCTCCCTACTAGTTTGTTCGAACCTATCCATGCGCTCCATGAGTAGAGCGAACACGTCATCCAGAGTTCGGCCTCCCGGGTTGGCACCTCGGGGTTCACCCATAGTGTCAGGGCGATGGTACTGGGCACCTCCACGGGTGGGCATGCAATGGGAGAGGACCTAGAGGGAACTAAGGGGTGACTCACTACGACCTATATGGATGGACTAATGGAAAATGAAGGATGACCTAGACTCCAATATCCTGTATGAGGTAGAGGTTTAATCCGAAGATCGCACTCACGTAAGTGTGCCCCTTTCCCAATAGGCGTAGCCTACAGTTCCGGGAACACCTTTCGATATACCAGATGAAATGGAGTGCCTTGGACCGACTACCCTAGACTCAAATCGGCTCTGATACCAATTTGATGCGGGACGACTACGAGACTCAACTCGGACTTGTTGCGACCTTGGACTCTAAAGGACGACGTGACTAAAGAGATGACGCGACCAGCAACAACACCACGACGTGCGGCACCTAACGAGCTCCAGGAGAGGCGATCATGCTCCAAACAAGAAGCGCTAACTCACAGTCGTCCCCAACGAGAAAAACGTGACGATCTGCAAGGTTGAGTAACCGGCTTTGAGTTTCGGGTGGTCAGCTCACTCTCGTCTCGGAATGAGTCACGGGACGGGTTTCGCTCTCATAACTCGCAGCGGTGATTAAAATTTAACAAGCTAGGAAATAAGTAACTCACATGCAGCAGCAGTAAGAACGTATACTAGTTAAGCAAGTAAGACAAAGTAAGAGGCGAATGTACCTCCACGCTCGGGGCGTGGGGAAGACGTCTCGGCCAAGTCCGTTACTCCCGGTACAATGGTAAAAATTAGTTACAGTAAGGATTTTACGGCCCACTCCATGCAGGGAGGGAAAGGGCTACTCAAAAATTGCCGGGAGCATCAAACTGGGTTGACGGGCAGCAGGGTGGCGGGTTCCGGGCGGCGGCGGGCAGCGTCTCCGGTTCTACAGTTTGCTGGCCGACAGGATAGCGAACACGGACGTCCAAAGGGACATCAGCCTCCTGGGATCTTCGAAAGGCGGCGGTTCACCGGGACACTGAAGGAGGGTCCCTGGTCGACTCTCGGGAGCGGCGGTCGCTGAAGTTACCCTAGCGTATTTCTTTGGGATTTATCCGGCAACCCCTTTTTACTGGCCTGGCTCAGAGCAGAAATGCATGCCTCCACAAAAACGGCCGGTACGCCCAGATACGATGTCGGATAGAGACGTAATGGGTACCGTTGGAAAGAGAACTAAAAAATCTACAACATACTGGAATCTCACATCCATCCAACGGCTGTATTGGAAATGAAAATGACTGTAAACTGACTAAGATCACTGTCTCGGAATACAGAATAGACAGGACAGAATGAGATCTGCATGTTCAAGGTGTTTGACCAAAACTCAAACGAAGGATTTAGGATTTTAGATTTTTATGGTGGATAGGGGTGAGGGTGATGGTGATGCACATATTTTTTTTGTAATTTTCTGACAACGTTTAGGGGGTGGGAAAAATCGGCTACTATAGACTATCCAGTGGATCTTCACACAGGCAGATTGTGAGAAGGAACAACAGGTGGCTGGAGAAGGGCCTAAACGATCTCTGATCGGTCTAAAAATTAAACTGGGAATGGTGGATGATAGGGGAACCTACCCTCAAAATCTCATCACGATCCGTCGGTCGGATCTCCCGTACCAGCCCTTTTACCGACCTACTGTCCAGCAACTCTAAATTTCGGGGCAGTTGGCCGGAGTTGGTGTTGTGGCGGGTTAACGGCGACACGAACGACGGCGGCGGCGGCGGTGATCGATCACAGCAGGTAGAGGAAGAGGGGGAGAGGAAGAAATCTCAGAGATTTGGAGGATTAAGATCTAGATCTGAAGAAGAGGGAAGAAGAAGATGAAGAACACTCAAGAACAAGAGGGGAGAGAGGGGGGTGCGCCCAAATCAATTTTTACAATAATGCTTCATTAATTTTTGCCAAACTACAACATGAGACATTAGATACACAAACCCTAGACCTAGCCAAATGACCTAGGATACCCTTGGTCAAGGGGGTATAATGGGGAAATGGGACAAACAAATATTAAACAAACCCCTCATGCGGAGACAAAAGAGGGGGCGCCCCTCTCTCCAAGTCAACATAAGGGGCTTAATATATTTAATCCCCTTGGTGAAGTCCCGCGATCAATGACACCCAAGAGGGGGGGTGAATTGGGTAACTACAACTTTTAGGAAAACTTTGCCTGATTCAAAACATATGTAATGAACTAGCGACACAAGAGTTGGATCTATCAAAATATGTCACACAAGATAACTAATTATGCTAGATCCGAGGAATACAATATGAAGGAAACAATATATACGTACGATTACACAGAATGGAGGTAGAAGAAATGATCCTAACCACATAAATCAAACCACAATGCACGAAGATTTTTAAGGTGGTTCGGATGCAACGACGGCATCCTACGTCCACCCCTCACCAAAACCCTGTGAGACTTCACTACTGTAAACCAGTACGGGGATGAATCCCCAACATGGAGATACACTCCAACCACACACGCAGGGCGACGCCTGCACACACACACACACGGGGACGTGCCCCAACACACACACGGAGATGAACTCCAACACGATCTGATGACCGGATCAACAACACACACACATATACGCTGCGACAAATGTAGCACTCTGCACACTTGTACAACTGGATCTGGATATATCCACACACACACACACACACACACACACACACACACGTAGATCTAAGAAGATCCACGCACACACATGGATCTGAACAACACAATCCACACGACCACGGATCTGAATCGATCCACACACACACAGATGTTTGCATATTACAAAGAATAAAATTTGAAGCTCAAAACACAAAGATAAATGAAACATAGTTGAGAAAACTCCTGATTTAGGCTCCCCCTGAGTAGATGATGCAGATTCTGAATGAAGCTTGCTTCTCCACTTGATTCCCAGTTGATTGGCTTCTAATAGATCTTGAAAGGCTTGAGGTTTGATGAAGAACTTCTGGACGGATCACTGTTCACGGCTACAATAGCAGCACCCTTCTCTCCCCTTGATAGCCTCCTTGAGCTTCCTTGGATCCCTTTTGGGTTTCTTGCCCCAAAGAGAGGTTTTTATAACTCTTGAATGGTCAAGAGACAAGCCAGGAACCAGATCCACAAAACATGGAAGGTTTGGTGGCTTTGGGATTAAATTAATCCAAGAAGAGGGGCTTCCCACCTTGAGAATACAAAGTCAACAATGAGGGCTTTCGAGGCTGGCGGTCGATCGGAAATGGAGGGGCGGTCGACCGGAATTTTACAGGAGATGAATATTTCATTGCTGGGAAAATCGGTCGACCGGCCCTAGGTTGGCGGTCGACCAAAATCTGTAAAAATCCAGATTTCTAGCTGCTGTTAATTCTGGTCGACCGGCCCTTGCTCTCAGGTCGACCGAACAGTGAAGATCCTACAAAAATAAGTTGTTAGCTTAGCAAAACATATCCATATGATCAAGGCTTGTGCTTACAACAATATTCATATAATCTAAGCTTCATTCAACCCAAATATCAGTAAGATTCATATAGCATTGCAATCATCCAATGTGAGTGTATCATGTGACCAAGTTCCATTCAACTCAGTTTGCTAGTGTTTGCACGAGGGGTTCAAACCTTGTAACTAGCATGAAAACCGTATGAGAAATATACATGAAGGTATCAAGTGAGTATATGCAACATGGATAGCACAAGGAACTAGGAAGAGGTTAAATGTTTACATACAAAAAAAATCAAGTGTTCCTTGGAGTTAAATCATCATAAAATCACATGTCAACCTCTTTCCACCAAGATTTACATAAATAGATATTATCATGCATCCACGTGATATTTAGGTGTCTTCCAACCATCTGTCCTGTAAAAGACAAGGTAAAACATGAGATCTTCATGGATATCAAAATCTCCATTCTGAAAGCTCATCTTTTGACATCGACTCATTCTTCCACAAACATGAAAGATTATCAACTGAATAGAAGTTAAATCAAGCGCATATGGTATAATCATCCACGCATAAACCATTACATGTTCAAAAACCATCACCAATCCCAATTCCCACTAAGATATGCATGAGGATTCTGAACATATAACTAGCCACAAAAGTTCCATATGAAAGGAACATGAACCACATTATGAACCTCCAAAATTCATTTGTGATCGCAACCATACATGAACAGCAAGAGCACAAGGGCTCTTTGGTTATCACAAAGCTAAGTAGCATGTAGCAAACCTAAATCGTATGAAACATTGTAAGCTCATGAAACATCATACCATAAGGTGTAGTTATCATCAAAAACATATGCAAGGCATATACAACAATCTCCCCCTTTTTGATGATGACAAATTTTATGACTGACACAGATAGAGCATATTTTTCTCCCCCTTTGACATGATCAAAAAGTGAGAGGAAGGTAAGAAACTGCAAATATCAGTAAGCAGATTCATAAATCAATAAGAGCCCACTTCAGAAGTGCAAATGAGGCAATAGCAAGGCAATGATAGAGGAACAGAAACATGTTGATTCTTTGTGATTCCAATTGTTGATTATGGAAACAGAAAGGTGTGGAGTCTTAAGAGTTGCAGACCAAGATTCATGAATCAAGATGATACCATTCAAAGCAAATACCCCATGTAGCAAGTGTAAAGAATTTGAAGTCCAAATTTTTAGAATTTTATTGATTTTTTTATTTTTACATTTTCTGTGGAAATGCATGAAGCTATATACATACAAATGATGACACATGAAGTGCACATAATGCAACCAGACAGTTACATATATATATACATGCAGCATATCTCCCCCTTACTTATTCAAGAAGGGAATGAGATAAGAAAGATGCATGAGAGTCATGACAACCGGAGTGCACATGTGTAGCTCATAGGAGATTGTGCAATCATATAGAAGATTCATGCAATTACTAAATCAGTCGATCAATTTTCTGAATACATAATAAATCAAATTTCCAGATGTGTAAGTGAGTAACATGAAAAACGATAGTTGCAATATGGATATTCAGATTTTCAGATCAACACAAAGAGACATTTTACATACTGCATTTCAATTTTGAGAACAACGTATTAGAGGCTTCGCTCTACTTCAATAATTTTTCACATCAGATATTTCAATGATTTCACAAAGATAATCAGAATTTTTCTAAGAATGATCAGGCTCAAATAATTTCTTTTTACTCGAGTAGATGCATGGAGCTCATGCCAGAATCTCCGGTTACTCAGAATACTGAACCATTTCACCTCATTTTGAGCAGAGGTACTTTAGTCAACACTTTTCAGAAATGAACCACATCACGTCTCAGGTGACATGTGCCTAATTTACTCAGTGAGACTTTCAGATTTTTCCAACAAAGATAGGTAGGTAACTTTTTCCTCAACTGTCTCCTCAACATACATGCAGCAAGTTTAATATCTCTAGAGTGTTGAAAGAAAATTCATATATCCTTATGTTTAACACTCATTTTCACATTATGTGCAAGATGTGTATGAATTTGATTCAGCATGTATACCGAAAATATCATGAACATATAACAGTGCAGCTCCCCCTAAATAGATGCACTTATCAAAAATTTATTCACACTGAGTGTATGACATGAAACACTCCAATAATGACTCATATGCAACGTTATTAGCAAGAAGGCATAAGGTCATAGAAAATCCAAGGATTGGGGTGAATAGCATATAATAACATGCAAGCACACAAAGGGATGTAATACAAAATGTCATATTTTCATTTGAATGAACTAAATGCATCTAATGCATGAACTTGAAAGCATACAGCCTATAACAGCATGAGAATGTAATGCAAAGTGCAAAAGCAATATGCAAAAGTTTATTTATTTATTTATTTATTTTTAGACCATTTTGACAGATTCCACAAGAAGACATTCAGTTTCAAATGATGGACCACAAGAATTTTCATCTCATGACTTTTATGAGCAATGGTGCAGAAATGATCAAAATTAAGCAATGCAACCCACTTGTTTTCAGAAAAGTTCAAAAATAGATTTTCAGTTGCATTTCAAAAGGTTCAAACACCATTCATAAGCCATTCAGGAATTGACATTTCCATGTAGTACTCTTCACATCATTAAAGATCAATTTTAGAAAATTTGAACCATTTCATCATAAGCATGTTGCATGTTATAATTGGAGGTCACTCAGTTAAATAGAAAATGAACGAGCATTCATTTCACGTTGTTTAGCTAGCAAAACTCCCCTTTGACAAATACACGAATTTCAACAATGCAGTGAAAGTGTAATGTGTTTTCTAATGACATGGGGCTAGCTTATAAGGGAGAACAGAATAGCATGAGAAAAGTTCATTCAATGCCAAACATTCGATTTCTTCGAGTTCTGGTACGAGGCGGTGAACATTGGTCCAAAGACCAACTCACGCATAGTGAGAGTTTCCAGGTGGACATAATTCACCTTTTCACTACTCAATATTTCATATACCAGATACTCAATTAAGCTCAAATGTGCTCAAGTAATTCAGATTTAAGGATGTTTAATAGTCAACATAATCTTCAAGATTTTCAATTTCATTCAACCAGTGAGCAAGTTAATCACAGCAGAATGGAGGAACAATCATATCAGGTATGTAGAAGCAATATTTGTCATTAAAGTAACATCACCAAGTCCCATAGGCTAATGTATGAAATTTTATTTTCATAACAAGAGGTTGAATTACCTTAGTTCAGTAGATAATACGGTAGGCTTTCAAGCACCAAAATCACTAACCTCACGAAGGTTAGTATTTTGGATTTTTGTTTTCTTACCTTGGCCTTGAGAATCCATTATTTTTCTTAATTTCTTCATGACCCTCAAGTTACTCCTGTGATCAAAGTTCTCATATTACAGATTTTGCATCCAATTTAAGATAGTTTAAAAATCAGTGAACAAGCTTAGGACAGGAGAGTCCTGACTGCTTCCAATCTGGCAACTGGTATAGGGAACTCATCAAGGTCACTGCCCATCTAGCAGTTGAGGGAATTCTCATTATCTTCATTCTCGCAAGATATTCCTTCAGTTGATTCAAACTTAGCCATAGCTGGCCCAACATCACTTTGATTCTAGGGAATGTGATCTGCATCCAAAGTTGAAATGATTTAATATATTAGCTTCGATTCAGATTTAACAAAAATAATCATGAAGACTTCCTTTATCAACTAAAGTGACCTTAAGAACTCTAGACTTAAATGCATAACTCAAGAATGAGCCTAGGCACTAAGTTCAGATGACTAGTCTGGTAACTCCCTCTAAATGTGCAAGAATGTGGAATGTGGAATGTTGAGTGAAAATTTTAATGCCATATGCAGCCTTTAAGTAATTGACTCATAGTACCGGGCGGAGAACTTAGATCCTGTTGGGTTCGTTGCGCTCCCTCTTTGTCTTTGATGATGGTTTTGATGATAACAATATATTGTGTGTTTGTTTTGTGAAAAAAATGTCATTTGGTTCTTGCATATTCTTAATGGGTCATTTGAGATGTTTTAGGTCCTAACTTGATTTTTTGCATATCTTCATATAAGGGCAGCACTAGGTCGGTGCAAGGTTCTGCTGAAATGCACTAGGTCGGAGCATGTTCATATACAGGTCGGTGCTAGCAAGGTCGACGCTAGCTTTTTCTATGCACAAAGTCTGTGCACTTGAGTTTTCCAGGGTCGGTGCTAGTCTGCTAAGGTCGGTGCACATATTAGTTTCATGCTAGAGTCGGTGCAGGTTTAGGTGTCAAATGCATTAAGGTCAGTGCATGCATTGCTCTGTCTTATATAAATGGGTCTGTGCACATGCCTTCACCTTCAAGGGTCGGTGCTAGTCTTCTAAGGTCGATGCTAGTTTTGGCTTTCATGCATATGTAGGTCGATGCTAGTATGCTTGCATCTCATGTTTGTACACTTCTAAGCATCTATGTCTATCATATGTTTGACAAAATGCCCACATTCCTTGTAGTCATAGCAAGAAATCTTTTTTGATGCATTTTCATGTGGGAAGATTAGACTTGATTCATATTTCATGGCATTGGGCTTTATATGCATAGACTTGATTTTTAGATGTAGAATGATATGAGTGATTTGATTGAATTTAGTTTGGACTCTATGCTTTCGATTGCATCTGAAACACATGTGAGGTTTGAATGAATTTAATTAAACTGAAAATGGAATTTCCATGTTTGAATCATTTATGAAATAGGAGATTCTGTGGTAATTGGAATGAAAGCTTTTGAAACATTCTAAAGTGTGGATGTTATACAATACTTCCATATGCAGGTTAAAAGATTCATTCAAATGATAAAATGCAAGGTATGTGTTCTTCTCATTTAGCTTGCTCAAAGAATGACAAAATGCAATTCTTTGGAGTGCAGGTTCTATAATGATCTCAAATCCTTCAAGATATGGTAAGAACTTAATTTTGAAGTTCATTTATTGTACCTTGAATGGGGTTGATAGGTTTTAAGTGTTTTTGGGTTTAAATGGGCTGTTTTCTAATTTGGCTCTGAAAGAGTCGACTCTCAGAGTCAACTCTTGTCAAGAGTTAGCCAGCATGCCTCGATGCAGGTTGCACCTGACTCGACACTAGGCAGCAAGTGTCGACTCCCAGAGTCGACACTTACTGGCCTGGGGTCTGTCCCTTATGCAGACAAAACCCCTAGTGAAAAGTGTCGACTCTGGGAGTCGACACTCTCACTGTGGGTCCTATTTTCTTTTAACGGGACAGAACGCCTTGAAAAATGTGTCAACTCCAAGAGTCGACACTTCTCCTGGGTTGTCCGAATCGTGATTTCCGTTTTGGTTTCGAAATGCCCATTTGAAGATCCGATTGATTTTATCCTTTACACCATTACCGTTAGGGTTTCTCCTATGGTTTGGGTGTAGTTTTGAGAGATTTTTACAAGGGCTTTTGTGGTCTTTTGTTTTATATTCATGCCCTATTTATACCCTGGGATCTCCATCGAAGGAGAACAATCCCTGACGCTAATCTTTTCTATTCTTTGCAGAAGAAAGAAGAACGTGGAGGAAGTGTTGCTCATCTTAAAGGAGAAGGAAGAAGGGGAGACGGCCATCAACGAGAAAACCTGTCGATCTGATTTTAATCTGAAGCGCGGTAGCTCCAGATTGCACCTGGGCGTCTCCATCGGTCTTAGATGGCTTCCTCTCCGTGATCGGATATCCTCAGTGCACTCATTCGTCCCGTCTACGAGCTTTCATTGTAGATTTGAGGGGGATCTTTTCTTCTCTCATTTATATTATTGTATTTGAGAATAGATTAATATCTTGGGTGGTCATTGCATATATTTTCATTTCATAGAACTCGAAATACTATTGTGTGTGGGCGGAGCTGTGTCTCCGAGTGTGTTGGGCTTTATTGTGGGGAAAGTTTTCCCTAGTTTTTGTGTGTAGATGGAGCCGTGTCTCCGTGTGATTTTTGCGTCCGGGGTGTGTTCCCCGACTGTGTGTGTGTGAGTGCTGCGGTGGCAGTGTTTTGGGGCTAGACCCCGTGTGTTCATTGCTGCGGAAGCAGCGTGTGTGGTGTTGGGGCTCGTCCCCGTGCTGCTACATTTTGTAGCGTGTAGTGAAGCCTCACCGGGGTTCGGTGAGGGGTGGACGTAGGGAGCCCGTCGTGGTCCCGAACCACCTAAAAATCTACGTGTTCCTTGTGGTTGCCTGTGTGATTGTCTGTTTCCTCTATCTCCCTTTACAGGTCAATTGTATTGGTTTTTATTCACTGCACCATCGCACATTGCTACATCTGCTATCTGTCTTAGGCTTAGATTTAATCGTTCCTTGCATTAATATTCCTGTGAGATCGGGAAGATCGAGAGAACATTTTTATCTCACTTTAGTTTAGTTTGGGCTAATTAACGTAGTTAATTTTGTTTCGCTGTGTTTAGTCACAAAGTTTTTAAAATCCGCCATCTCGGCTGGGGGATAATTCAACCCCCCTTCTTGTCCGCCATCTAGTCTTGGCCAACAATTGGTATCAGAGCCCAGTCTCTGATTTTCATACGCGGACCTCACGGTCTAGGAGAAAAGATCTTTTTATGATGGCTAGTATTAATTTGGTTCATGTCTTTGATGGTTTTGATTATGCTTTATGGCTTGGAAAATTTTGTGTTTGGATTACTAATGTTGATCCGAAGCTTATGAATCTAATCACTCATGGTCCTTACAGTTTACCTAAAAATGAGTCAAGGTGGACCGATGAGCACATGAAAAAGAATTCTGATAACTTGTTTATTTTGAATGCTCTTAAGGCTGCTGTGATCACTGACGTATATCCTTTTGTTTCATCTTGTAGGTCAGCCAAAGAAATCTGGGATGGGCTAAGCGAAGGCCATAAAAATAGTGTTGATGAGTGCCTCGCGGCAAACAACGGCAATGATCATCAAAGCGATGAAAGTTTCAAGATAAACTCTGACTCCGATGAGGAAGATGAATTGAGCTATGATGAGTTAATGAATGCTTATGATGAGTTGTTTGATAGATACAAAACATTAAAATCTGAAAACAAAAAATTAAAAAATAAAATTGAAAACTCTTGTGTTGATAATTCTACATGTGAAAAATGCACTGAGCTTGAAAAATCAGTTGAATCTCACATGCATAATGTTGATGTTCACAAAGAAACAATTGTTTGTTTGAGAAATGAAAATTCTAGTCTTAAGAATAAAATTGCTCAAATGGAGAAAATTAAAAATGAGTTAAGAAATAAAATAGAATTGAATTATATTGATCTTGATTTGTACAGTGAATTGATTATGAATGATAGACTTTCCGAGGAGAATGAAAAATTGAAGCATTTAAACTCAGCCATGTCTGAAAAATTACTTGCCATTGAAAAGGGAAAATGCATGTCTGTTGATGAATCTGATAGAGTTGATGAATTGTTGCAAGAAACTGAAAGTCACAAAACTATCAATATCATGATGAATGAAAAAGTTACTTCATGTGAAAAAGAGATTGCTGATCTTGAAATACACATCTCAACACTGAAAAATCAAATCAGAAATTTGAATGAGTCGTTCTCCATGTGTGATAAAGGCAATCAAAAATTAAAAAATATTGTTGATTGTTCATGTGTGCATGAAAAACCCCCAAAGGGAAAACATGATCATGTCTCAAAAAGGAGAACAAATGTTTCATGTTATTACTGCGAGAAATTTGGTCATGAGATGTATGATTGCTTCATGATGAAATTTGATGATAATGAAGCATTAAAGTCAAGAATGAAAAATGTAGATGGTCCCAAAAGTCATAAAAAATTCATAGAGAAGAACCTCAACAATCATTGCTTCTACTGTGACTTACATGGTCATGTTTTTGAAAATTATTTCACAAAGAAAAATGATGATGAATGGTATATAAAAAGGAATTTTTCATGTTATTATTGTGGTGAGCTTGGACACATGATGAATAATTGTTCTTAAATGAAAAATGATGAAAAATGGTGCATGAACAGAAAATCTTCTTATTGCTTTTATTGTGGTGAGAATGGTCATTCTACGGATGATTGTTCTACAATGAGATTAGATGATGATAGGTGTGCCAGGAGATATAAGAATACCTTCACTCATGCTAGAACTAACCCCTCAGGACCCAAGATGGCTTGGGTACCCAAATATCCAAAATGAGAATTTGTTTTGCAGGGGCGCCCTGAGGACAAGGAATGTTGATAAATAAAGGATTCTCAGGGCGAGAAATAAAATGGTTTGGATTTGAATTTTATTCTACTTAGCTTCTCCTTGAAAAATCTATAAAGGTAAAAATTGGGTGTTGAATATTTTCTTTTGTTTAAACTGCTTAAGCTCATTTGAGATTAACTGAGTGCCTGGTATCTCAAATGGTGTGTAGTAGAAAGGTGGATTACGTTCACCTGGATACTCTCACTATGTGTGAGTAGGGTCTTCAGACCCCCACCTCCACCTCGTATTAGAACTCGGTGAAATCAAATGGCCACTTGTGAATGCTTTCTTTTACTGATTTGCATAAATATGAAAATGAATCTCTGAAATGGCTCAGAAAATCTGTTTCTAAACTACCTCTCAAATCATGATCACTGCTTATTTTTGAGCTAGCCTGTTTGTGGAATGGACTGCATGTTTACATATTTTTCGTGTTGGATGTCTTTGACTAAATTTTGAAATATGTATGAGGGACATTGCATATTCCTGAACATATCTAAATCTTTGTTCACAAAAACATGGACATTTTGTGATATCCTTTCTTACTAGTTTGGACTCATCTTTTGTTGATTTGGCAATTACAAAAGTGCTGAGATTTTATGAGTTCACTGATTAGATGACTTGAACACCTTTCATTGCATATCTTGTGAATAAATCCAGTTTTGAATTGCTTAACACTGCACATACATAGTTTTTCATACACACCTTTTCCTCCATTTTGTAAATAACAATTTAGTTTTTGAATGTCTTTATCTGTACATAAAGTCTTTCACACTTTTGCTCATATTGTGCAAATAACAATTCAATTCTTGAATGCTTCAGTTTGAACATAAAATTCTTCACACTTTCAATCACATTTTTGTAAGTAACAGTTCACGTGTGCATATATAGTTCACATACGCATTTTCATGCTCATATCATGCATGCCCATGCATGTTTGTAGATAGAAATGATTTTCAATCATCCTTCAGTTTACATGCATACACTTGCATATACATTACATACTTGTGTGCTTGAATGTCATGATTATTCGGTATATCAAATGACGATAGTGGAAGGTTAGATTATGTCCAACTGGAAGCTTTCCTCATGCGTGATTGGTGGTCTTCGGACCTACGTTCTCCGCCAAGTATCGATAATCATTTTGCTTGAAAATTTTGAAAGGTCCTTGCTTGATTGCATGTATATACTTGATACAACCACCTCTTGAAAATCTTCTAAGCCCTCACCTCCTTGATAAATAAAATATAGTGTTCTTGATCTTTTGTGAACCATGACATATACAAAGGAGGAGGATTTATTTCTAACTGTGCATACATTTAGGGGGAGTCATAACTATGTCTAGGTAAATTCAATTTCTACATACAAAGTAATTACCCGTACCTTGTTCAAAAATTGATGCATATGACTTTGATTAATAAGGATTTCAGAAATTCCTTTTAACACTTCAAGGGAAACAAATTTCTACATGGAAATTAAGAGAATCGTGAGGAAAAAGCTGCCTACCCCGCAAGCTTCAATAAGTGGAATGTCTAACTAAGTAGTCGGGAATCCCCACTGAAATAAATGAGGAAACTCGTGTCGAAAGGTGAAACAAAAATCCACATTGGGTGATGAATCCTAGTAGCCGGGAAACCCCATTGAGACATATGAGGTGACTCGCGTCGAACGGTGAAATCCAATAAAAGAAAAGCAAACAAAACGGGGTTGTGCGAAGCTACCAAAAGTCGAGGATCGAAATGGAAGTGTAGGAAGGAAATAACCCTCTAGTGTTTCTAGAAATTCTGTTCATATCCATATAATTTTAAAGTTCATTGCTCATTTACACAAATTTCAACTTTGGGTATTATTGTGATGACTGTATATCTTGAATTTGTTCTTATCATGGTTTATGCAATACCTTTAACATATGCATGCACTACCTTTTTTGATTATGCTTCATGTGCCACAACCTGATTGAATCGACTGTTCACTCTTTATCCTTTTTACCCCATTGAGGGGGAGCTACAGCTTACTACATGCTTGCCACATGCATGACTGCTTGCTTGCTTGAAATTTCATACATCTTTAGATCATACATGTAAATAACATGTTAAATAATCTCATTGTCAATCTGTTTTTGTTCATGACAATAGGAGGAGAATAATGTGCTCTTTAGCATAGCACTTGCATATAGTTTAGTTTCATTATACTCCTTGTGCATAGTTTGGTTATACTTTTTGAACATATCTCAAAATTGAGCATCTGGAAATATTTCAAAAATCTTGCATATTGCACATCAACTTTCATTTTCCTGCTTGGTGCTCATGGTTTTTACACCTTCCTTTCATGGTAGGTTATTGTTGAGTTCGTGCGCTATTCAATCTCATTTCCTTTTTGATTGTTCCTCTACACCCCCACTTTTTGATAATGTCAAAGGGGGAGAGAATCTTGGTGGCCACAATATATTGTCATCATCAAAAAGGGGGAGATTGCTGGGTTCGTTGCGCTCCCTCTTTATCTTTGATAATGGTTTTGATGATAACAATATATTGTGTGTTTGTTTTGTGGAAAAAAATGTCATTTGGTTTTTATTCACTGCACCATCGCACATCGCTACATCTGCTATCTGTCTTAGGCTTAGATTTAATCGTTCATTGCATTAATATTCTGTGTGAGATCGGAAAAATTGAGAGAACATTTTTATCTCACTTCAATTTAGTTTGGGCTAATTAACGTAGTTAATTTTGTTTCCGCTGTGTTTAGTCACAAAGTTTTTAAAATCTGCCATCTCGGTTGGGGGATAATTCAACCCCCCTTCTTATCCGCCATCTAGTCTGGGCCAACAGATCCGAAGATCACCTCACGCGTGGTGATAGTTTTCATACAAAATTACCTGCCCTTCCACATGTCACCATTTGATATACTATGTAGTCATGGATGTGATGAAGGCGGGAGGATTGCAATGCACAGGAGGATTACAAAGCATTATGACATGAATTCACAATGTTCAACTATTGCAAGAAAGAATGTGAAAGTATATGCAACCTCAATGTATGAAGTGAAATTTTGATTTGAAGATTTTTTTAAAAAAACTCCACTTCAACAAGATGCTATATGACAAGTGATATACACAAAGGTATGCAACCAACTATGGATGGAATACATGTACAGACTTATATGTGATCACATAACTACTCAGTACATGGTGAATCAAAACATAACACCTTTTCTAGAGAGATGAGAGGGATATCACCTGAGTGTTCAGATTTCAATTTTTGGTTTTTCTTTTAACCTGATTTATGCCGCTTGTCCCGTGTGTCTTACCTTCTTGACTGAAAATATATTTCACACTTCATATGCCCAAGACACACCTGTAAAACAGATTTCTCATTTTACATTCTTAGGTACCCAAACCATCTTGGGTCCTTGTGGGTTAGCATCATACTTGGCACGTGGCTTCCACTTCTTGACAACATCCAATTCATCATTTTTCTTCAGAAGATAATCATGCATGTTATGCCCTGATTTGCTATAATAAAGACAACATGACTTTGAGTACTTGAAAGCATGAAGCTTATTTGAAGCATGTGACTTTTTGTTCCAATGTTGTTTCCAATATGCATGTGGTGTGTTGAACACATTGGAAATCCTAGGTCAACCTGCCGTAGGGTTTGGCTAAGGGTAATGAGTCCAGAACATAGGATGTGTTAACACCATAGATTGGTAGTGTTGTTTAGCCTTGGGATGCGTCGACCTACCCTTGCCTTTTCCATTGTTCATTCTTTTCTTGCATGCTTCTAAATCATCATTCTTCATTGTAAAGCAATCATGCATGACATGTCCACGTCTTCCATAATAAAAATATGAGATTTTCTTTCTAGGTGGATATGTGTGTGTGGCAGAAGTATGTTTAACATGCATAGTGATGCTAGCAGCATTTTTAGATTTTTGATGCAAATTGACTTTCTGATTTTTATTTTCTTTTTTAATCACTTGGACAAAAGACTGTTTTGGGATGAAAGAGGTACTGGCTATATTTGAACTATGATCAAAAGAGGTATAAACCTTATTCACAAAAGACTTCTTTTTTACAGGATTGTAGCCAAGCCCTTCCCTTTGAAAATTAACTTTCATGCCCAAAAGTTTATCCAGATTATCTTGTCCATCCACAAACTTGGACAGCGAATTATTCAAGTCTTGGATTTCAGATTGAAGAGCTGAAATGTGCAATTCTGCATTGGCAAATTCTTCTTCATTACTAGCAAGTCTGACATTCAACAATGCATTAGTAGTCTTGAGGCTGTCTACTTCCTGTTGTAGGTCATCCACATTTTCACATTCACTTTCAGCCACAAACTTTCCTTTTTCTAAAATCAACAATCTTTCAGAAATGTCCGTGTTCAATTCCTTCAGTTTTTCATTTTCTTTTTCAAGCTTCTCATCGCGAATGAGTTCATCTATCAAGGTTTGATCATTGGCCATAGAATTTATTTTTCCTTTCAACTCTTTATTCTCATTTCCTAAGGAGCCAATTTGATCTTTATGAAATTCAATGTCGAATACATGAGCCTCAATCAATTCCTCTAAATGTGAACATTTTTTGCAGGAGGAATCACAGTTGTTTTATTCAACCTTCTTTTTCAATTTTTTATTTTCAGATTTTAGCTTCTTGTATTTATTTGCAAGCTCATCGTATGCAACCAATAGATCATCAAGAGATATATTTTCAGAATCTGAATTTACCTCCGAGGGTGATCCATTCTGCTGATCACTATCGTGATCACTCGTGCCTGCCAAAAGACATTTGTCTTCATGCTCTTCCTGGAAGCCGGCCAAGCCATCCAATATGTCCTTTGCGGAGCTGCAACGGGAGACAAAGGGAAAACTATTAGCATTAACTGCGGCAGTGAAAAAACTTAGAACCAAGCAGTTTTGATCATGTTTGAACTTATAAACTGCAGTCCAGACAGATTTGTCTTTAGGCAACTCATAAGGACCATGTGAAATAAGCTTCCATAGCTTAGGATCGTATGAGTTGACTAGACTGCACATTCTTCCTAACCATAAATCAAAGTTAGAACCATCAAACACCGGTGGAGAATTCAAGGTGTACATTTTGGTAGTCATTGATCTGGATCTCTCTAGATTGTTAAATCTACGAAAAATCGAGCCTTAGCTCTGATACCAATTGAAGTCCCGCGATCAATGACACCCAAGAGGGGGGGGGTGAATTGGGTAACTACAACTTTTAGGAAAACTTTGCCCGATTCAAAACAGATGTAATGAACTAGCGACACAAGAGTTGGATCTATCAAAATCTATCACACAAGATAACTAATTATGCTAGATCCGAGGAATACAATATGAAGGAAACAATATATACGTACGATTACACAGAATGGAGGTAGAAGAAATGATCCAAATCACACAAATCAAACCACAATGCATAAAGATTTTTAAGGTGGTTCGGATGTAACGATGGCAACCTACGTCCACCCCTCACCAAAACCCGGTGAGGCTTCACTGTTGTAAACCAGCACGGGGATGAATCCCCAACATGGAGATACACTCCAACCACACACGCAAGGCGACGCCTGCACACACACACACACACACACACGGGGACGCGCCCCAACACACACACGGAGATGAACTCCAACACGATCCGATGATCGGATCAACAACTCAGACACATACATGCTGCGACAGATGCAACACTCTGCACACTTGTACAACCGGATCTGGATAGATACACACACACACGCAGATCTAAGAAGATCCACGCATAGACACGGACCTGAACAATACAATCCACACGACCACGGATCTGAATCGATCCACACACACACACAGATATTTGCAGATTACAAAGAACAAAACTTGAAGCTCAAAACACAAAGACAAATGAAACACAGTTGAGAAAACTCCTGATTTAGGCTCCCCCTGAGTAGATGATGCAGATTCTGAATGAAGCTTGCTTCTCCACTTGATTCCCAGTTGATTGGCTTCTAATAGATCTTGAAAGGCTTGAGGTTTGATGAAGAACTTCTGGACGGATCACTGTTCACGGCTACAGTAGTAGCACCCTTCTCTCCCCTTGATAGCCTCCTTAAGCTTCCTTGGATCCCTTTTGGGTTTCTTGCCCCAAAGAGAGGTTTTTATAACTCTTGAATGGTCAAGAGACAAGCCAGGAACCAGATCCATAAAACATGGAAGGTTTGGTGGCTTTGGGATTAAACAAATCCAAGAAGAGGGGCTTCCCACGTTGAGAATACAAAGTTAACAATGAGGGCTTTCGAGGCTAGCAGCCGACTGGAAATGGAGGGGCTGTCGACCGGAATTTTACATGAGATGAATATTTCGTTGCTGGGAAAACCGGTCGACCGGCCCTGGGTTGGCGGTCGATCGAAATATGTAAAAATCTAGATTTCTAGCTGCTGTTAATTCTGGTCGCCGACCCTTGCTCTCAGGTCGACCGAACAGTGAAGATCCTGTAAAAATAAGTTGTTAGCTTAGCAAAATATATCCATATGATCAAGGCTTGTGCTTACAACAATATTCATATAATCTGAGCTTCATTCAACCCAAATATCAGTAAGATTCATATAGCATTGCAATCATCCAATGTGAGTGTATCATGTGACCAAGTTCCATTCAACTCAGTTTGCCAGTGTTTGCATGAGGGGTTCAAACCTTGTAACTAGCATGAAAACCGTATGAGAAATATACATGAAGGTATCAAGTGAGTATATGCAACATGGATAGCACAAGGAACTAGGAAGAGGTTAAATGTTTACACACACAAAAAAATCAAGTGTTCCTTGGAGTTAAATCATTATAAAACCACATGTCAACCTCTTTCCACCAAGATTTACATAAATAGATATTACCATGCATCCACGTGATATTTAGGTGTCTTCCAACCATCTCTCCTGTAAATGACAAGGTAAAACATGAGATCTTCATAGATATCAAAATCTCCATTCTGAAAGCTCATCTTTTGACATCGACTCATTCTTCCACAAACATGCATGATTATCAACTGAATAGAAGTTAAATCAAGCGCATATGGTATAATCATCCATGCATAAACCATTACATATTCAAAAACCATCACCAATCCCAATTCCCACTAAGATATGCATGAGGATTCTGAACATATAACTAGCCACAAAAGTTCCATATGAAAGGAACATGAACCACATTATGAACCTCCAAAAGCCATTTGACATCACAACCATACATGAACAGCAAGAGCACAAGGGCTCTTTGGTTATCACAAAGCCAAGTAGCATGTAGCAAACCTGAATCGTATGAAACATTGTAAGCTAATGAAACCTCATACCATAGGGTGTAGTTATCATCAAAAATATATGCAAGGTATATACAACACTTGGACCATATTAATCCCCCCTTGTACCAAAATAAATTAAAAATACAAATACATGGTCAATTATTCTACCATTGACCCAATATAAAAACCCAAGATAATACAAACCAAATACACACCAAATACGACCAAATACGTATAAAATATAAATATGTATAAAAATACGTACTAAAATATCAGGGCTCTGGTGGCGACTCAAGACTATCCACCAGCCACAAAGAGGTCGGTGTTGACCGAGTCATGCTGCGTGTCCGGTACCGGCGGCTCGCTGAGTCGAGCCGTACTCGGGCTCTGGTGTCCTCACCAGAGAGTGATACGTAAAGCTGCTCCAGGAGTTCCGAGACTATTTTGCTTGGAACTATAAAGAGATGCCATGCCTCAACCCTGAAGTCGCTCAACATATGCTGGCTATCGACCCCAAAGCCGAACCAGTTAAATAGTCACCTTGGCGAATGAGGCCAGAATTGATAAGCCAAATTTGCAAAGAGGTCGACAAGCTCAAAGACGTCGACTTCGTAGTAAAAAACCAATACACTACATGGCTAGCCAACATCGTGCTCGTCAAGAAGAAGAATGGCAAGATCAGAATATGTGTGGACTTTCGGGACCTGAACAAAGCATGCCCGAAAGTTGATTTTTCAGTGCCTATCACTGAAGTCATGATTGACGCCACCACTAGCCACAAAGCTCTATCTTTTATGGACGGGTCGTCCGGATACAACCAGATATGGATAGCCAAGCATGAAAGAATCCATACGGCTTTCGGATCACCCAAGGGGATATTCCACTATAAATTAATGCCTTTCGGCCTAAGGAATGCTGGTGCCACTTACCAGAGGGCGATGACAAAGATATTCGATGAGTTACTCTACGATAAAGTCGAATGTTACATCGATGACTTGGTCGTCAAGACCAGGAAAAGCGAAGACCACCTGAGTGATCTCAGGATTATATTGGAAAGGCTTCGGTAATATGAGCTAAAGATGATTCCGATGAAATGCGCCTTCAATGTTTCCAGCGGGAAATTCTTGGGCTTCATTATCCGATATCGAGGAATTGAAATAGACCCCTCCAAGATAAGAGCCATTCAGGAGCTGCCTCCTTTGAAGAACGTAACAGAACTGCGGTCATTACAAGGTCGATTAGCCTAATCCGCAGATTCATCTCAAATTTGTCCCTGGCGATGTCAGCCGTTCCGCAAGCGGATGATGAAAGATGCACCATTCTGTTGGAACCAAGAATGACAAAGGGATTTTGACCAGCTGAAGGAATATTTGAAGACCTCGCCAATGCTGGGGGCACCTGTTAAAGGGCGGCCATTGATTCTCTACATAGCCTTCACTGAATATTCACTGGGGGCAATGCTAGCCCGGAACAACGACGAGGGGAAGGAGCGGGCCCTTTACTACCTCAGTCGAAGACTGGTCAGGGCAGAAAGAAACTATATCCCGATCGATAAAGTCTACCTCGTGTTGGTCTTTGCGGTCAAGAAGATGAGGCACTACATGCTATCACATGAAATACAGCGGATATCAAGGGCTGATCTGATTAAATACATACTTTCCCAGCCGGCATTGAAAGGGCGACTGGGTAAATGGGCTGTCATTTTGATGGAATTTGATATCGCATATGTGCCGCAAAAGGCCATTAAGGGCCAGGCCCTTGCGGATTTCTTTGCAGCACACCCGGTGCCTGAAAATTCCCCGCTAATTACGGAGCTCCCAGAAGATTAAACATTGGAAGTGAATCAGGTCCGTCAAGCCATATGGCAGCTGTACTTTGACGGGGCTTCCAGAACAGAAACATCCCAATCAGGGCATACGAGGTTAAGGGCTAGAGCATGCATCGTCCTAAAGTCCCCGGAGGGAGAAGTGTCGCATACATCATGCTCGATCAACAAGCCTCGCACAAACAATGAAGCAAAATATGAAGCCTTGATCATTGGTCTTCAGATAGACCTCCATATGGAGATTCGAATGCTACAAGTGTTTGGTGATTCAATGCTAATTGTCAAACAGATACAGGGGGAGTTCGATGTCCGAAAGCCCGAGTTACTCCCTTATTGTGCCAAGGCGAAGTAGCTCATGGAGCGATTCTACTGTATCGAGATAAGCCATGTCGGCCGAAGCTAAAATACTCAGGCAGATGCACTACCAAAGCTAGCAAGCTGATCGGCAATCCCGCCAGATGGATCCCTCAATATAACAATAATAAACATGCGCCAGGTTCCCATCATAATAGAGGAGCAAGGAGAAGAATAATGTGAAGCTGCTATAGCAGAAGTAGTCGGCTCGCTCGACTGGAGAGAGCCCCTGATGAGATGGTTTAAACACCAACAATTGCCCAAGCAAAGGGAAGAGAAGATTAGATTGATCAGAATGAAAGACTCTTATGAAGTCAGGAACGGAACCCTGTTCCAGATTGTCACAGATGCCAGAAGAAAGGTACTCCTCTGATGTTTATCTTTGGAGGAGGTTTGGACGGTTATGAAGGAAGTCCATGCTAAGTTAGATGGCGCCCATCAAGTCAGGATGAAAATGAAAATTGAAATCAAGAAGTTGGGATATTACTGGCCAACTATGTTCGACGACTACTGTAAATATGCCAAGTCGTGTCATAAATGTCAGGAGCATGTTGCAGTCCCGAGAAGACCCCCAATACAATTACATCCAATGGCGCCTAGCTGGCCTTTTACTCAATGGGGCACCGATGTTGTAGGCCCACTACCCGCATTTTCATCAGGATGCAAGTATATTTTAGCAGCAACAAATTACTTCTCCCGATGGGCAGAGGCTGTGGCTCTAAGAGAAGTGATAGAAGAAATTGTGACCAGATTTGTCCGTTGAAACATTATATTCCGATTCGGCGTGCCCGATCGAATCGTCTCTGATAACGGAAGTCACTTCCGGAATCAAAAGGTCTACAAACTGGCCAATAAGTTTAAGATTGATTAGAGGACATCCACTCCGTACAACCCGCAGACAAACGGGTTAGCTGAAGCCTTCAATAAAACCCTCTGCACACTTCTTGCCAAGATGGTCAACTCTAGCAAGAAGGATTGGGAAGACAAGATATACGAGGCACTGTGGGCGTACCGCACCATGTACAAGACCCCAACAGGTTGCTCACCGTTCTCACTGGTGTATGGCTCAAAAGCAGTCGTCCCGATAGAGCTGGATATACCCTCGTTGCGAGTCGCGATCCAACACGAACTGGTCAAAGATGGTCAGGCAAATATAGAAAGAAGATTGGAGGAGCTCTCCGATTTGGAAGGACAGCGGCTTAAGGCCTAACAGAATATACAGGTCTATCAGGCCCGTATGGCCTGCGCCTTCGACAAGCTCCTCAAAGGGTGCGAATTCAAGAAAGGAGACCTAGTCATGGTCAAAAGAAAAGAAGTCACGGCGGCCAATCCCAAAGGTAAATTAAATGAAAAATGGTTAGGACCCTATGTGGTCCAGAAAGTTTATGAAGGTGTAGCCTATGTCATCGCCAAGCATCGAGGGGAAGTTCAATTTTCACCCCTCGACGAGAAACACTTGAAGCTATACCATCCGCCGCTTCCTCAGTTCGACAATCAGCTAAAATCGATATCCAATAATGAACAAACTTGTATTTTAGAACTCTTGTAATGAGTTACCATATGGAAGAAGAACCCGGTGAAGAGCCAAAGCTCAAGGTCCGACTAGAAAGGGCCATCAACACAACGATCCAGATAACAGCAATGAAGATGATGATAAAAATGATGAAGAAGATCATGATGAATGATGGCAAAAGACCAATAAAGAATGATGAATGCATGGAAATGATATTCAATCATCGGCACTCAGGCCGAAAGATGTTCAAAGATGCTTAAAGATGTCCGAAGTGAAGTCTTGTGATCAATGACACCCAAGAGGGGGGGTGAATTGGGTGATTATAAATTTTAGAAAACTTTTACCAGATTTAAAAGGATATGATAAAACATCAACTAAGAAGTTCAGATATGTTAAATTATAAATTAGATCTATCAAAATCTATCGCCACGATAGTTCTTCGGTACTAGGCGGAGGTATGAATCCGAAGATCATGCTCACACAAGGTGTTATCATCCTGACAAGATTGGCCTTGTCAATTCAAACCCACATTTCGATATACCAAAGATCTATTATTGAAATGATCGATTATGCTAGATCTAAAAGATCAAACGCGGAAGAATAATAAACATAAACGATCACACAGAATGGGGGTAGAAGAAATGGTCCAAACCACACAATAGACAATGATTTTAAGGTGGTTCGGATGCAACGCCGGCAACCTACGTCCACCCCTCACCAAAACTCGGTGAGGCTTCACTGTTGGAAAACTAGCACGGGGATAAATCCCCAACATGGAGCCAAACTCCAATAACACGCAGGTCGACGCCTGCACACACACGGGGAACAAACCCCAACACACACACACACACACACACGGAGACGGAGTCTCCAACACGATCCAATGACTGGATCTACAATGCACACACACACGCTGCAACAAACGCATCACAAACTATGGATCTGAAAAGATCCTCACACACAAACATACGGATCTGGGTAAATCCACACACACACAAGTGTAGATCTGAAATGATCCACACACACATACACACACAAGTGTAGATCTGAAACGATCCACACACACACAAGTGTATATATGAAATGATCCACACACACACACACAAGTGTAGATCTGAAACGGTCTACACACACACACACTGATGTTCACAGATTTAGAAGATTACACACATGAAGCTCAAGAAATTTAGAAGAAGAAACACAAATGAAAAACTTCTGATTTAGGCTCTCCCTGAGTAGATGATGTAGATTCTGGATGAAGCTTGCTTCTCCACTTGATTTCCAGTTGATTGGCTTCAGATTGATCTTGAAAAGCTTGAGGTTTGATGAAGAACTTCTGGACGGATCACTGTTCACGGAGGTGTTGCAGCAGCTCTTTTTTTTTCCCTTTGGCAGCTTTCCTTTGATCCCTTTTAGCAATTAGGGTTTCTTTGTCATGCCCCAACGCGGAATATCGGGTCGTACAGTCAGAAAGTAGCTAGAAATCACATTAATATGCTAAACTAAACAATTACACATGTGCTATGGAAAGAAGTAAATCTATTGGTCAAGAATATACCAAACTTTATTACAATAACCATCAACCACTTAAACATGATCAAACATAACTTCCAAACTGATTCTAATACAATAACTGACTCCAAAAGTAATAAAGTACTAACACAACTCTAAGGAATAACTAGAGGTAAATAATCTATGCCAACTCCATCTAATAACTGGTACACTCAAAGATATCAGTCATGTCCCTCCCCATCTGTATGCGCATCGTCACCTGAACTGCCTGGAAAGGGGGAAATCAACAACTATGAGTTGACGCTCAGTAGATAATAACAGGCAAGTTTACGTAATTAACCAATTATTCCATTTTCATGTGCAATGATAAGAAACGAAATGATGATACAGAAGAAAAACAACATAATATAAAGATCTTGCAAGGTCAAGAAATATAAGATATCTAGATTTCAACAAGAATATCATGTAATAATTGTAACAGGAAATTGTAATGAGGAAATGGCCACCATCAAGTATTTAAATAGTCAAGCACGATCAAGTAACAAGATATAACAAGAGATTTCTGTCGTAGACATCACGCTAGTCATGCACTCGGTGCAATGCCTCACCTTGTCATTACAACTCCCATGGGCACAAGTACTTTTCGGGCGCTCTCCCCAGGATCAGACTGGGCCCTTATGATGCGTTGGCATTGATTTATTGGATCCAAGATCCCAAGTTCTATCTAGACGTTATAGTCAAGTTTATGGCCAAATAATTAGAGGAATTACTGTCCAGAAGTTCAAGATTTAAAGGGCTAATCTGTCCTTGGATTCAAGAGCACAAAACACGATAAAACTCATCTCTGAGAGATGTACGGTCATACATAAACCGCTCAAGAGATATATGCGGCTAACAAGGGGCTGCACTTACAGGAGCTGGACTGATACTCAGCCCACGAGGTCAAGAATGAACGGCTGACAGTGTGCCGCTCTAAAGGATGAACGGTAAGTCCTAGGCCGTGCAGGTCCAGAAGACCTTAAGACCCATGAACAAGATATACGGTCCATACAGGGCCGTATTAAAGATATGCGGTCCAAGAGAATCCGCATAAGGTTTGAACGGTCATATTCCAGCCGCACCACCCGGGCTTGGCTAGAAAGTTAAGAAATCACCCTATTGGACTCCGTGCTGCCAAAGACAGGGTAAAACTAAACCAGGGCCTAGTCTACTATCTATTGGTTAGTCCAGGGCTTAATGTTTTGGTCGAAGATTGATCAAGGTTAATCGACCAACACTTAATGGCATAAGCCTGGTATATACGGTCGTTATTAGGCCGCCTACGAGGATATGCGTTCCACTACTGGCCGCACATGCCTCTCTTAGCCCAATTCGATCCAAGACTTATAAACCAGCGGTTCAGTCACATAAATCGAAGTTCTGGTGGTTCATTAGGTTCTTAGCAGGGATATACAGAGATCCCAAGATAATGGTAAGTCCGCCAGATGGAGTGTCTGGGGGTAAGTTCAAGACTAGCACAACTAATGGGGCTAATGACTTATTAGAAGTCCACCAAAGGGTCAAACTATTCTACTGGAGTAGAATGGCTGTCCAGCAACCTAGTATTCATTTTAGTCCTAATTTCCATGTCAATTTATCAAGGATCATGATTTACATTAATTTGATTGCCAAAAAGATTAATCAAGATGCTAATGATAATGGACAAGATCATGTATGAATGAAATAGCATGCATTTTACAGAAATTTACTTGCATGATTTACCACTTATTATATGGGTTTCTAGTTTACTAATTATCTATTAAGATGCTAATATGAATCAAGTAGAACTCACACTGAGCCATTTTCTGCATAGATGTACGGTCCTTAGCTGACCTTATATCTACTGGGCTGAAGGGACTAGGGCTTACAACCACTGGGCTGAAAGGGGACTTGGACGGCCAGGGCAGGGCCGCCCAAGGGTTGGGCGGTCTGGGTAGAGCCGCCCATGGGGTTGGGCGGTCATGGGCATGGCCGCCCATCCCTGGGTTGTGCGGTCACAGGGATGGCCGCCCATCCAGTTATGTGGTTGTCTGGGAGCCGCCCATCCCTGCCAGGGTTGAGTGGTCAGATGGGAGCCGCCCATCCTGGTTGTGTGGTCAGCTGGGAGCTGCCCATCCTCTGTTTTGTGGTCTACTGGGAGCCGCCCAAGGGGTTGGACAGTCCAGTGATGGCCGCCCATCCCAGGTTATGTGGTCTATCGTAAGACCGTCCAAGTCTGGTAAGAAGCCGATTGAACCAACCCTTGCCCGCCTTCGACGAGGTTTAAAGGGTCTCAATAAAACATGAAATTCGAAGAGTATACAACATGAAATTTGGGGCTTTTACTACCAATAGAAATAGCATGAAAAACTCTACTAGATGTATGAATCAATTTGAGATTTACAGCCTGAAATCGCTACTAAAATCAAAGGGGAACAGGTTCTGCCCTAATTCTGACATGCCTCTACTAAACTATTAAATTAACGCAGGATACCTAATGAAATTTAGGGCTTTCAGGCTCAAAAGAAAAAGGACTAGACTCTGATTCCATCCATATATAACACTTTATATTGGGCTCGTTATTACCTACCTCAATCGAGTGAAGAAGGAATAAGAAAGGAAGAAGAACGGACGCCGACACGTCTCCACTAATCACCAGAGATCTCCCTTGATCGATCTCCACTGCAGCCGCCACAGCTACCAAAGGATTCTAGGGTTGCAGAGCTTCATTTTTATAGCTCATACACTTTCTGGAGCCTTCGGTGCTGGGAGAATTCGTCGAAGCAAGTTGAGTGATTGAAACGGCGCCGCAATAGTTGATCTCTCCAAAGCTCGATCGACTACAAGTTTTAGGGTTAGGGTTTCGATGAATTGGCAGAGGGGAAATGATCCTTAGATCGTGCCCTTTCATTTGTCACTGATTTGGGCTCATTTGATGGAGTATTAAGCCCTAATTCTGCGGTTTAAGTTAAGGTTAGGTAAGTGTGCACTTTGGACTCAAACCAAAGATTAGACTTAGTTACGAATTTTTGTTGGGTCGACCACAGAAGATAAAGTTGTTAAATAAATCGTCCTTTACCAATTTACCATTTTTTTAGATTTTTATAAGGTAGTCGAAAAGTCCACTAGTTCTATTCACTAAGGAATTAAATATTAAATTCGGAATTCATTTATTTCAATTTTATTTCAAATTTTTAAAACCGAGGTATTACATTCTTGGCCCAAGAGTTGTTTTTATAAGACCTAGAATGGTCAAGGGACAAGGCAGGAACTAGATCCACGATTTTAGCCAAGTTGGGAGACTTTAAGATCAAAAAGTCCAAGATAGGGGCTTTGAACACGTTCATGAAAAGAAGTCAACAATGGAAGCCTCGAAGGGTTCGGTCGATCGAAATTGTTCGGTCGGTTGACCAAACTCTGTAACTTTCTGAAACATCCAACGCTGGGAAATTCGGTTGACCGATCCATGGCCGTCGGTCGACCGAACTTTGTAACATTACAGAGTTCTGAGTTTTGGAAGTATTGGTCGACCGAACCAACTGAGTTAGTCGACCGAACTCTAGAATTCCTGCAAAACATAGTTGTTAGCCCAAGAAAACGTATCCAAATAATCAAGCCTTGGATTGAACGTATGTTAACATTAATTTCAAGTCCATTTGAGCTCTTTTGACGCATTTGGAAAGCTATGAACATTTAAGCATATGTCATGACAGAATTAGGCCTTAATTACGTACGAAGCTCGCTCTTAATCAATAATGCACGGCACGTGACGAAAAATATGTCCGGGGTTTTGTTATCATCAAAATCACCTGGAGATACTCAACACGAAGATGCTTAAAGTTGATCAACCACCGGCGTTCAGGTCGGCAGATGTTCGACGATGTTTGAAGATGCTCAAAGATGTTCAAAGATATTCAAGATATTCAACCGTCGGTGTCCAGGCCGACAGATATCCAAAGATATTAAAGATGTCCAACCATCGACGTCCGGGCTGACAGATGTTCAAAGATATTCAAGATATTCAAGATATTCAACCGTCGACGTCCAGACCAACAGATATTCAAAGATGTTAAAGATATTCAACCATCGGCGCCCAGGCCGATAGATATTGATGGATATTTAAAGATATTCAATACATTCAACCATCGGCATCCAGGCCGACAGATATTCAAAGATGTTAAAGATATTCAACCATCGGCATTTCAAGCCAACAGATATTCAACCATCGGCGTTCAAGCCGATAGATATTCAACCATTGGCATTTCAGGCCGACAGATATTCAACCATCGGCGTTTCAAGCCGACAGATATTCAACCATCGGCGTTTCAAGCCGACGGATATTCAACCATCGGCATTCAAGCCGACAGATATTCAACCATCGGCTTTCAAGCCGACAGATATTCAACCATCGGCGTCAAAACCACCAGATATCCTTTAACTAGGTGCCCATGGCCTTTTTGGTCTTAGCCGAGGGGTATGACCTAGACCTTCCATCTAAGTCAGAGAAGCCAGATTTCTTTGCATTGGTACTATTCCAATACCAATGATACCTTTAACTCGGCTCCCATGACCTTTTTGGTCTTAGCCGAGGGGTATGACCTAGACCTTTCGTCTAAGTTAGAGAGGCCCAATATCCTTTGTGTCGGTACAATCCCGGTACCGATGATACCATCAACCCGGCACCCATGACTCTCCATCTCAACCGGGGATAATGGCCTAGACCTTCCGTCTAAGCCAGATAAACCCAATTCCTTGGTGTTGGCATGAAACTACTATATCCTTATTGAAAGAAGTGTATGCCCTGCAAGCCAATCACTTGTGAAGTGATGACATCATTTCTTATATATTATCATTCGTATTTATGGCAATTTCTTCATTATGTTTTATTTATTTATGCAGATTGTCGCTTGACGTGATGAAGTCCTTGAACGCGGGCTATGAAGGTTGAATCATAATGAGATTATGATAGTGAGATCAACCTTCTAGATGCGTGTGTTCTAAATGTTCCTAGTTATAGGATCTTTGAGATAGGACATCAAAGAATCCAGATAGACCAGTGCACATGATATCCTCTCATATGATGAGGGTGATTGATCTCACAGTCACTGGTGTGGAGACACTAAGATATATGTGCAGGTGTCCATTACAAGAATAGGGTTCACTAAACTGATCCGATCAAGAATCTTTGGATGGTAATTATATCTAACTATCAACCAAGAGATTCTTCATTCACAGTTGCAAAGTTGGTCCTTGGACATGAGTCACCAAAGATACCTTGCATGAGGACTTCTGTATTTTGATTCCTGGCAAAGGGACTTTATCCATAAGTCCTGGATGCTCAGGTATTCGGATAAAGCGGAATACATGCGAAGGTAATTGAGTGACAATAGTGGATCATTCACTCTCAGATATAGTATGAGAGAGAATGCCCTATGAATTGTACTCGGTTAAATCCTTGGCCAAGGTAGATAGTTTAATGGAAAAGGAGTTTTCTATTGAGACTCGGAGTACGTTCATCAGGTCATAGATAAGAAGGGTTTTACAGTATGACCATACCCTTAATCATGACCAGGGGCATTGGGTATGAATGGAGGACTATAGCTGTATGGTAACTATTGACGGAAAGGTCCCAGAGTGATTTTATAGACCCCCTTTGTCTTCTAGGGTCACGGAGTGTTGCTTGGTGCTTACCGTGGCCTGAAAGCCCATCAGAGGAATAATCATGGGATGATTATTCATCTTAAGATGATTAATTAATTATTTAAGTCATGAGATGATTAAATAATTAATTCAATGTTAATTAATAATGTGGAAAAGCTAAGAAGGAGTTCTTAAACTTATTGTGCCTAAAACCAGACTGACACTGGACCTAGAGGGTCACACACATTAGGGTTATGGACGGTGAAAGTATATTCATGATATTAGACTTATCAGGGTTTTTGTGAATGACGGAGAAGTCTATAAATAGTTGCGATGGGAGAACCCTGGGCCAGGCATCTAGGGTTTCCCAGTTCGAGTCGCTCTTTCTCTCTCCTCCTAAGGAGGGGCGCCCCCTGTTGTGTCCCTGTGATTTTGATGATGTCAAACACTATGACTCATCTCTGAGTCATGTATTGGTGCATTTGATTCATGGATTCATGTTTGTAATTATGCCATGCTTTATTGTTATATGATGCCTTAATTCTATATGAGCATCCTTAAATTTGTGAAGAATTCAAGATCAGGTTGGACAGCATGGACAGCGAGGTTGTGAGGCTGTGAAAAATTGTTGAATGTGGCTTCGACCTCATGAAGCTAACAGGTCGAAGCGGCCTTTGAAATCCTACCAACACTGTTCCTGTAGCAGTGATGCAGTTGATGAAAGCCAAGAAGCAGCATAACAAGCCAGCAGTCCTATAGCCCAGCCAAATGTCAAGGCTACAATTAAAACAATGGTCTGAAGAGAAGTTGACTTTGGAACTCCACAAGTCGACTTGGGTAGACAGGCAATGATGGAGTTGATGAACTCAAGCTAAGCAGCAGCTTAAGCTCAAGGCCCACATCATTAGTAGACCTTGCAGTCAACAAAATTCAGCAACGTGCCAGCAGTGAAGTTACAATGCAGATACAGCAGTTAATACAAGCAACCTTCAGCAGACCTTCAGCAACAGTCAGCAATACAAGATCAAGCCTTAAGTTAAGTTTGGTCGACCGAATTATTCATTTCGGTCAACCGAAGTCACCAGAGAGAACCATGCAGCTAAGGGTGAAAAAGAGTTCACTCAGGTCACAAATACCTGTCAAAGGTGACAAATGGCTTGGCATGGCAGAAAACCAAATGAGAAGAAGAAAATGCGAGGTGGAGTCGACGCAGGACAAATACTGCATCAACGCAATAATGTTCCCAGAAGAGAACTCAATAGAACAAGCTGCAACAATGTCTCATGCAATCAGGTCGAAGCATCAAGTTATTACGTCGATGCAGCTGAACAATCGGGAACAACTGTCATATGACAGGTCGAAGCACCAAGTGTTGCGTCGGTACTATTGAGCAAATATGCTGCAAGGAAAGGTCGAAGTAGCAGTAAGTGATCCGATGCATCAGTTGGCAGGAAATGAATTGTTCTCAGCTGCATCGACATGGTGAACCTCTACCTCGATGCAGCAGTGGACCCGAACCAATTAATGAAGATCTGTTTCCAGATCTGATCCAAGGTGGACTCAAGCGACAATCAGCACGTGACGATCATCCCAATGATTAAGCCCACGTGTGTACGAAGATAGAGCTCTCCAGAAGTGCACTTTATGGCGAGAGAATGTTCCCTAGCTCCATCACTCAACAAGGGAATCTCGTGGGGTCCACGTGTGGTAGAGTTTTTGCGAGAGACGTGATAAGAAAGAAAAAGAGGAACAACAGCGAAGATTGAGGTGCAGAGAGAAGGAAAAGGGGTAGAGTAGGCAAGTTAGTTCGAAGAAAATTGAGAGAGACCACCCAGAGAAGGAAAAGGGGTAGAGTAAGCAAGTTAGTTCGAAGAAAATTGAGAGAGACCACCCAGTCCAGAGAGAAGAAGAAAGAGTTGTTCAGAGAGAGAAGAAATGAAGGCTAGGCAGAGCATCAGATTTCAGTGATAAAGGCTTCGTTAGAAGCTACAGTTCATCATGATTCTTTTATGCTTTACTGAGTATTTGTGTTTTACAGCTTCACTGTATTTCCTTTCTTTTTCTTTATAATTCATTTCAGTCAGTCCTTTGCCTTGTTGTGCTCGGTGCACACAAGGTGGTTGCGCACGGTTCATCACTATGTGTGGGTTATTCTGGGAAACCAGAACGTGGAGGGTTGTTCCTCCGGATCCCTCTGAGATTTCAGAGGAAGAGAGAATTGGATTATCTGGTTTGTGAGTAGCAGGTTGTTGTTCACAGTTCCTTCTGTGTTTGCAGAAGAAGGGGGGACTGAGTTCCTCCGATCACTGCTCGTAGCAGTGGATCTGGTCTTTGTTGGTGCAAGATCAGGGTGAGGGATTTGTTTCCTTCGGTCAAGCTGTTCGGCAGCTGTTGTAGTGGAGTGTTCTCCACGGTCTTGCGTTTGCAAGGGAAGTCTCACTCGATTTGAGTGAGGGGTAGATGTAGGTTTGTGAGTAGCAGACCGAACCACCTTAAAAATCATTGTCCAAGAGTGGTTTGTTTGTGAGTTTGCTCCTTGTCTCCTTCCTCCCTTCACAGATCATGAGTTTGATGTGCTGATATATTGTGGTTATTTGATCTATGTGATTGGCTAAGTTTCTTTCGCTATATATAGGTTCAATTGAGTGCAGCTTATGTTTCCGTTCAGCTCTGTGACCGTCCTATAAGTGTTTGGAATTGTGTTTGACAGAATCTCCAACTGTCTAATTTAGCTCTGTTTGACAGATTTTCTTCCGTGAGCGCATTGGATTATTGCTTGGTCTATCTATATCCGGTGGACTTCATTTCTATTGGTATAGTATTTTTTAATTGAGAATAAACATTTATAGGGGATCTATTCACCCCCCCTCTAGATCCTAGCAGCGCACCCAACACCCCCCTCTTTCTCCTCTCTCTTCTCCCTCTCGTCTCTAGCGTAGAGATCATGGAGGTGTGTTGGCACCGGCTTATTTTCTCGAATTAATCGAGAATTAAGCATAGGGAAATACTCCCTAAATAAAGTAAAATGGCACATCACCAATGTCACATCCCGAGCTTTTAATACAGTGGAAGATAATTTTGGGAATCGTGAACAGCCGACATAGTAAGCCTCTTGCAAGCGAGAATAATCAGAGCGCAAGATAATTACACATAAGATGCAATTGCACAATAATTTAATCAACTTCTCCTTCCATTAATAATAAGAATGATAAAAATCCAAGTACATAGACGATTCCAAATCTAGTTCACTCAATAAAGAGAAAATTACATGAACTCGATCTAGACATTATTGACTTTCTAAGTCTTCTCTCTCAATTTTATGAGACTTTCATTCGCTCTCGGACCCATCACTTGAATAACTCGAATCCGAATCCGAACTACTTGCATCTCCTGAAAAGATTGAAAAGTAGGTAATGAGCACACTTGCCCAGTAGGTATCTTCGCATCAACATGATTGGCAATATTAAAGTGATTAGCATTTTAGCTCTAAAGAATAAGGTAAAATCATGCGAATGCGATAAATCATGTAAATAAAGCAAAGTAACAAGACATGACCAAGTTAAGATATGACTGAGCAAGCATGATCAAGCAAGAATGTAATTATGGCCTTTCAAGAATGTAACAAGAATGTACTCTTCACTTAGTAACAAGTACTTCATGAATTTCTGTGGATATTTTCACAAGTCGTGAATATTTCCGTGATTGCCGTGGACATTTCACTTATTTATAAAGAAAGTACTCCCAGCGCAATGCGACGCCAGTAGCATCATACCCCATGGTTTATAATAGTATGTTTCCGACAATCAGCCGAGGGGACTAGCATAGAGCCCTTGAACACAATCAGTGCTCGAACCGCATCTTCAAGTATAAATCAAGCTACTTCCACGCATGTAAATAATGTGGCCAAGAATGTACAATTTCAATGATAAACTCATGATAAAGTAACCAAAATACGAACGCTTCTACAAGAAAATGAGGAATTTCAATAAATACCTTAACTAACTAGGTTATGCCATGGAAATAAATCGGCAGCATAATGGTACTTTTCTTAACTTTCATAATTTAGTCAAATCATTTTTGATTAAGGTGACATGTCCCAGAAATTCAATAGTCTTTCTAGGATCATATAGATATTATCCCTTGGTCAAACCTTGGGTTAACGGAACTCAGGAAACTTAGCGGTCTATAACTGGGCCGCTATATTTACATGGTGGTCTAGTATTGGGCCGCTAGAATGGGCTGAATCAAGAATGAAATCAATTGGACTCAGATGACGTGGCGGTCAGATACTGGACCGTTAATGGGCTTTAGCGCTCGAGTATTAAACCGTTACAGAATCAAAATCAGAAAACATCGGTAGTGCTTACTAGACAATTGGATTTTAATGGTACAACCAACTCTGCGTCCTAGTGGGAATCCCAGGCTCGCGGAGAATTACGGAGGCCTTGAAATAAGATTTCCTAGTCCATTGGAAGGAATATCCAAAGGAGAGGTTATCATGTTCAAGATTATGTTCCTATAAGTGCAAAGTGTGTAACTAATGGCCATATACCGGAATATACATCATGAACTTACAGAAATGACTCTGAGATAGGAACGGAATGTGTACAGTGAGAAACCAACGTTCAATCTCATTCATACAAGCACTTAAACCATAATTTAATACAAGACTATAAGGTTTTCGACATGAAACTATCATATGTTTAAAATAATCCTAAGAACCATAAAGAACATGAAATCACTGTTATGAATCAGTAAAATAAAACTCAGAGTAGTTCATAACATTAAGACATGTTAGAACATAGTTAAATAGGCTTACTTATAAGTTAAATGGACTGTTCTTGATCTATCTCGGGTTGACAGAAAACATAACATTGGCGGTCTATCATAGATCCGTTACAGCGAGTTGGCGGTTTATCGTAAGGCCGCCAGAGAAATAAAAACGGTCTATTTCTGGTCCGCCAGAGATTTCATAAACAAATGAGTTTACAGAGCTTCTAGCGGTTTATCATAGGCCCGCTATACGAGGTTGGCCGTCGAACCTTAGGCCGCTAGAGCACGACTGACAGTAAACGTAAATAAGAAGAAACTATGTCTAAACACATCATGTCTGAAAATCAACATATTTATAAAACTTCTACATGATAGAATGAGAAATAGGCTACAACATGCATGGGAATCATGTATCATGACAAAAGAAATACTTAAGTTCATTAGGGCTAAGAGATATGCATGTATGACATACTAAGTGCATAGGTCCTATTGAAACATGAAATTCTCCACACATAAAGCATGAAATCGAGTAAAACCAGAGGGCTTTTATCCCTAGAATGATATTTCCACCGTTCATGAGATGACCTACCTCTGCTAAGACTTCTAGTCTTGGAATTTCGGACTGGAAGTTAACCCTAATCCTGAACTTCCTGTGGTAAATCAGCAACTTCACGCTGCTCTAACTCCTTACTCTCTTGACCTAAGGACATGAAATTTGGAGGGTAAGAAGTAGATATTAAAGGAACAAAAAGTTCTAAAGGCACTAATGCTAATTACCTCATTTTCGTATCTTAATTCCTTGATCTTCACCGGACTTTTGCACAGTTTCCTGGGTCGCTAATATGGAACCAGCAACTTTACAGGCTTCTATCTCCTTGTGTGCTTGATCTCCTAGCACGAAATTTTGGGAGATGTTAGTCCTATATATTAACAGTAAAAGCTTTTAAAGAACCTACCTGAAATAACATCATCTTACCTTGGTTTCACGCGAGCCAATGTAAGGGTCGCGCAGGTCAAAACTACGTTCTATTTATAGGATTTTGCTAGGGTTTGAGGATTAGATCAATCCCAGAGTCCTTATTAAACCTTAGATCGATTTCTGAGAGTCCTTAAGATGTTTACTAGTCCACCCATCTCGATCTCTAGGAGATAACTCATCAAAAATCTAATCTTTTTGCTCTTTCTTCACTTCACGGAACTGACAGAATGTAGTGGTCGCTTAATGGGCCGCCATATGTGCCTTAGCGGTTTTACGATAGACCGCTACAGATCTTGGACGCCGAATTTGAAATGAGTTCAAACTCTAATTTTGGTTTATCCATTTAATTATCTATTCAAGGTGTATTTATCCCTAAATTTCGTGAATATGCTAATTAACCTTCTAGAACATGGGCCAAACTTCATGGGCGTGGTCCTTAAACCCTTTGGGCTTCAATTAATTAGGCTAGGTTAATTATTTATCATAATTGGGCCTGAATAATGATTTATTTAACCCAATATTTATTTATTAATTCATTTGGACCTTTAATAATTCTATAAAATTCCTAAATAATTTATAAAAAATCTGGGGCATTACAGCCAAAGCTGCTCTACCAGTCGAGTTGAGCTTGAAAATCGAGACACTTCGCTGGGTCAAGCGGCGTAACATAACAACCGGGGATTGGCCCCGAGCAAATGGCACTATGCCAGCCAATTTCCTGACAACCGGGTTAATTTAGGGATTCGGGACAACCTGCCGTACCTTACGGCACTCTGTGAAGATTCGGGGATCACCCTTGGACACCCTGCATACGGTATCACACCGCCGATGCTTCAACAACCGGGTTAACTCTGGACTCAGAACAGCCTGCCGCATCATACGATTCTTCGCCAAGGAGCGAGGGTCACCCCGACCACCAGACAAATGGCATCATCATGTCGACGCCCCAGTCACCGGGCCCAACCAAGGGTCCAAACTAGCTTGCCGTGACCCATGGAAACATCAACAATTGATCGGGTCCACCCCCGATCACTCAGTTTGCGGGTTTACCCGCGTTCAACATAGCTACCCGAGCCGACCGGGGGCGCCATGACTACAAGCCACGCCATGTGGCACCCAGCAACGAGGCCGGGGTCTACCCTCGAGTCGCCTCCCTCCAGCCCTCTGAAGTCAAAGGAAGACCCACCTGGGACCAACCACAAGCTTCAGGAGCTCACAGCACCATTATACGGCCCACACACGCGTGTCGGGAATTTTCCCGAGCACCTGGTGGGCGCGTATGCTCCAGCCACACTACAGCAAGCCAGAGCCCAACTCGAGACTCCCAGCAACCCATCGCGTCATGTACCACCATCGTGCGCCCTCGCACGCGGACTCCCAGCCCCCGGGAGAAAATTTCTGTATATAATGGGGCATTGCTATCTTTTGGTACCCTGACTTATGGCGCCCTGCAACCTGTACCTACCTCCCTATGGACCAGTGTTGAAGCGACCGAACCCCCAGTCAAACCCACGGTCAAAACCTGCGGTAAATCCCCAGTCAAACCCGCGATCAGGTCGCGGGGGTCAAGGGGGCATCGCCCCTTGCGGGGGTTTCCGGGGGCGGAGGCCCCGGAAGAAAATTTCTATTTATAACATGGGCATTGCTGTCTTTTGGTACCCTGACTTATGGCGCCCTGCAGGCTGTGACCTGCCTCCCTACGGACCGGTGTTGAAGCGACCGAACCCCTAGTTAAACTCGCGGTCAAAACCTAGTCAAACCCACCTAAACCTCCCCGAGGGAGGGTTTAGGCGGACCAGCTTGGACCCCCAAGCTGGTCCGCCTAAACCCCTTGGGGGGGTTTAGGTGGACCAGCCTCACCCCCAAGGCTGTCCGCCTAAACCCCCACTAAAACAAAAAAAAGGTTTTTTTTTAAACAAAAAAAAACCAGCCCCAAAGCCCAGTCCAAAAATAAAAAAAAAGATTTTTTTAATGAAGAAAAACTCCTCCGTGAGGGGTTTAGGTGGACCAGACCAGCTCCTTGGGCTGGTCCGCCTAAACTGTTACGGCCCAAGATCCGGATACCGGGAAAGGAACCCGATACCATTCGAATCCTGGCCCGCCGCCCATGAGTCGAGGCTCGGAAGGGCTAAAAAGGAGTGTAGAGGTACAAAGAAATAGGAAATAAAACAGGACAATTCAACGATTAACAGAAATAAATAAACAACTACAATAGAGTCCAGTCCAACAAAGAGTACAATCTAAGGCAGAGAAACGTATCCCACGCCGAGAGAACACTCGGCCCGGCGAACTGGCGACTAAGAACCTCTGCACAGCACCCTCAAACCACGAGGAAGAACCGCCGCACCTGAAAAGCAGGGGTGAGCCTCCCGTCACCGGCTCAATAGGGATCCTACGGAACCCCAAACGTAAACAACGGTGGTAACGAAAAGCAACAACAACAGTAACAATAGTAATAGCAGGAACAGTAAACACAGTGGCCGATAAAATCTCGACTCTACAACTACTCCTACTGTACCAGAAAATACGCCCCGTTCTCACGGTCAGGGGACCACCAGACTACGGACCACCCTAGCCACCCTACGGGGGAAGACAACCACGCTGTCGGAAACTCAACGCTGTCTAGGGGAAAGCCCTCGGTGAAACTCACCGAAACCCCTAGACCTCGGCATCGGGAAAGCACCTGGAACTCTACGCAAAACCACGTCTCGCAGACGTGAAGCGGAACTCGACTCACGAGAAACTCACGTCAAGTGACGAGAGCACTGCCCACCAGAAGCAAAGCTGGATGCGTCCACTGACGTCTTAGTCCGCGCCTCAAGTGTCTCGCTACGACGCCGCAGGTGGAGACAGAGGCACACAGTAACCAGTACCATGAACAAGGACTAGCTGGGGTCGCGCTCGTCAGCGCGGGTCCGACAACCCCCAACTAAGTGTGCACACACAGACCATGCACCCTAGGTCAGATCCTCTAGTTGGTTCTTCCCCCGAAGCCAAGACTCAGGCTGCGCGTGGGGGCCCTACGGTAACCAGCCTAAAAATCATCTCTCTCGGGTAAGCCGCTCCACCACTCCCGGGTGGGTCAGCACACGTATGCCGTAAGAAGGCTACAACCAATGGGAGGTCACTAAACGTGAACACGGAAAGTCACACATGCACCCCACTGCGAGTACCACGGAGTAACATGTGGCTCAAAGCCACCGCACTCTTGATGGTACACTAAACCTACTAAACCCAACGGTCTTTGAGTCACAAGACTCGGGGTCAAGACTGTCGTATAGGGACAGCTCCAGGCCGTCAATCTGCTCTATGCCTAGGTCAGAAATCACAATAGCATGAATATCGAGGTAGCTCACAAGCCACCAAGTTGATCCCCTATCCAAGGGAAAAGCGGGAAACCTCCTGCCCCAGACTGGTTAACTGGGCCCATAGTCCAAGAGCCAAACCCACTGGCATGCTAATCGAGGTAACACGGTACCTCCGGACACCCAGAAACACGGACACAGAACCCACGGGGTGTCCGGGACATCCACGAGGCCGAAGGACAACCAATGGGTCACAACTAGGTCGACCGGAGACCAACATAATGCGAACCGAAACACAACTAGCACAGAAACCAAGTGGCGGTCCTCCCTGGACCGTCACAGTGCCTAGCGGTCTACCGCTGGACCGCAAGGCACAGCCTAGCGGTCTACCCCTAGACCGATAGGCCCCAAAACACTCAGACGGTAAAACCTTGAAAAAGGTCAGGACTCGGCCGCTAAGCCCTGCCTAGCGGTCTAGCCAAGACCGCTAAGCCTCAGAAATCACAGACCTCAAGCGATCCTCCCTAGACCACAAGGCTCTGCCTGGCAGTCTCCTCTAGACCGCTAGGCACAATGGCGGTCTATCGCGTGACCGCAAAGCTCGAACCGACATAGGGGGGACCCTAGCGGTCTCCGCATGACCGCTTAACACCCTAGCGGTCGCTGGAACGACCGCTAGGTTGTCCCGAGCCCAAAAACGGCAAAAACGGCGGGAAACTCCATTCCACGTCCCGTTCACACCCATGTGAAGGGAAAAATAAGGGGAAACTAGTCCCCAACCTCTCTAGCACCGAGAGGACCCATTTAGACCCCAAAAATGCGATCAAAACTCTAGATCAGGCTCACACCCCCAAAATCATGCATTTTCTCCAAAATGCTCAAATAAGCCCGCTCAGCTCACCACGGCCTACCAACACCACAGGAATGGAAGTACAAGGGTCAAGGATCTGTCCCCCTACCTCCACCGAAGATTCCGCGCACCGTGGACGCCGATCCGCGAAGAAAACACCGTTAAAGCTCCACCAGCTCGCGATCCCACAAACAGCCTCCACCATCGTGATCCTCGCTCCATCCTCACCGTTCCACGCCCCACGAACCTCGCCGCCTCTCCCCTGTCCACCTCCGTTGGCCGCTGGAGAAGAGAGGGAGAGAGGAGAGAGTGTGAGAATAGAGAGGGAGGGAAGAGAGAAATGAGAGATGGGGAGAGAGAAAAGGAGGTTAATATATATAGAAAAATCCAAAAATTCAAAAAATTCAAAAAATTACGAAAAATTACCTCTGCGATCCTCGGGAAGAGAACAACGCGATGGTCACGTCCCGGAGTCGGAGAACGCAACGGTTCACCATGCACAAAGTTCCTAAGGCATATCAGGGAAAAATACGTGTAAAGTACATAACATACCTCGGGACCCACGAAAATGATCCGAAAAATATCCAAAAAAAATCGGGACATTACATAAACCCTTCCTCCCCCACTCCGTAAACAAAAAAAAAACTTTTTTCTAAAGATTTACCCGAACAAAATCCAGCCCTCAACTTGGTCCGGGTAAACCCCTCCTTGACCCTTCACATTCCCTATAAAAGTCCCCCATAGGGAGCTCAAGGGATATGGCATGCAAGGCAAGAACCTATGACCTAACTGCTGTACCCTCAGAGTTTTTCCGCAGGCACCCAGCAAGGGTCGAGGACGCGAGGAGCTAAGTGCACGTGTGGTTGGCTTGTTGATCGGCTTGTACTCGCCGAGGGTATGTCACACGTACTCCCCTCACGCGGCGTCTAGCCATCGCACACATGTCCATCCCCCCATCGTATGTAAGGCGTTATAACAATGGTGAACACACCCACATTTCGGGTCCGCCTACGTATGACAACCCACGGTGGCTACCCATACGCCATGATGTCGCACCTACTTCTGACACGGAATCGCGTGCCTACTGCTCGCCCCGATATAGCCGCCGACCGCTGTGACTGATGACTCGAGTTAGCCTGTCCCTGGCCTGGGAGTAATATTCCCGGGGCCGGCCTCGGCTCCCCAGCATGCCGACATTCACCTTCCGAGGCCCAGACCCGACCGCTCACCTTGAGCCCCGTCCAACCTCCGTCAAGCGCCAGCCCACGACCGCCCATGCCACCTAGGCAGTCGGGCTTGTTTCGATCTCCTCATGGAGAGCCTCTGTAAAACACGCGGATATCTGCCTTATCCAGCATTGACTCGGGGACCGACCCACGCGTCGGAATTGTCCCGCGACTTGCGCCCATTGTACTTTGGCCTCCTCGGCCCATTTGTAAAGCCCGTGTGGCTCTCATACAGCATGAAATCAGTTGAATACATGTACCTGTACTCGGGTCTCAGGGCGCCCAGTTCCTTCAGTCATAACGGTGCCCACGGCACCCGACTGCCAGTCACACCGGGCCCCGAGCACGACCATCGAGGTCTCCCGGAGCCCGCCTCCCTTAGTCACGACGTTGCCTCTGGCACCCGACTGCCCGCTACTCTAGTCACATCGGGGCCCGCAGCACCCGATCACTCAACAACTCCAATCACAACAGTGCCCCTGGCAACCGACTGCCAGCTACTCCAGTCACATCGGGGCCCGCAGCACCTGATCTCTCAACAACTCCAGTCACAATGGTGCCCCCGGCACCCGACTGCCTGCTACTCCAGTCACATCGGGGCCCGCAGCACCCGATCACTCAACAACTCCAGTCATAACGGTGCCCCTGGCACCCAACTGCCAGCTACTCCAGTCACATCAGGGCCCGCAACACCCGATCACTCAACAACTCCAGTCACAACGGTGCCCCCGGCACCCGAGTGTCTGCTACTCCAGTCACATCGGGGCCCGCGGTGCCCGACCACTCAACAACCCCAGTCACAACGGTACCCTGACACCCAACTGCCAGCTACTCCAGTCACATCGGGGCCCGCGACACCCGACCACTCAACTTTCCCAGCACGATGGTGCCTACGGCACCCCCATTGCCCTGACCTCAACACTCTCTCATGTTGGGAGTACATTGTGATGCCCCTCGGGCGCCATCCTGCCGAGTCACAAGTCCTTTGATGGACGCCATGTACAGATACGGAACTGCCCCGTACAATAACGCAATGACCCGAGGACCGTCATAAACGATGGAATTGTCCCGTGGCTTGCAAGCACTTGTAATCGGGCTCTCACGCCCCTATATAAATGCCTTTCACGGCGTATAAGTCATGTAATCCAGTCAGGGAGCGGATCCCCCTTCTCATCGGAACCAGTCTCTCTGCCCCTAGTAATCCCTATTGTGTTGTTGTTGCCCTGTCGCTGTTGCACGGACTAAGCCCTCCCGACGTCACGACTCCCAGGGTCCCTGACTCTCTCTTCGGCAGTAGAAACAAAGGTGTTCGGATTCAATCCGATGTAAAATAAACACCGGTTGTTTGCGATCGGTGGGGAAAGACGTCCAATACACGAATCCCCATAATCACATTGCACTTGTACCAGCAGAACCTTCTCCTCGCCACGTGGCGCATGACATTTCGTGCTCACATGCCGTGCCCTGGCGGCACATCCCCAGCCAAACACTTGGTTCCGCCAGTAATCGTCGAGAAATCGACTGGCACGCCCGCATTCTACCCGGCCATCCCTGTCCCAGTCTCTCAGAACAATTAATCATACGCCATCCCTTCCAGCACGTTCATACCGTTCTCTCTGCCTTCTTCTCAATACCCCAAGAATCTCCGCGTGCCCAGTCAACCTATCCAGGCCTTCCGTAAAAGGTGAGTGTGCGCCCCCGCGCACGTATAACAAGGTGCTGCAGAGGAGATCGTTCGTGGGGCGTTGCAACGAGGAGATTCCATCGTTCGTGCCCGTGTGGATACCGCTAGAGGCCGTGCACTTGCGCGGTTGATTACCGCCACAAGGGATTGTTTCCACTTCACTGCGATCTAACCACCGCAGAGGTAAAATCGAATCCCATAGTTGTAGATTATCATCGGGAATCACACAGGAGCGATCAACTCGGCCGGGTTAAAATTTTAATTTCTATTTTCCGATGTGTTCTTCATGATTCTAGCCTAGATCTTTACAATGGTATCAGAGCCAGGTTGATCGCTCGTGATTCCCGCTTGTTTTAGGAATTTTATGTGATTTTCGCATCTATTTTTTCAGATTTTCGTGGTTGAAGAATGACCCATGAGATGGGAACGATCTCTGTGGAGATGGAGTTCGAATTGTTGTGGGAGGCATCTGGGACGATCGCCAGCGGTGCCTAGGGCACTGCGGCCCCTGATTGACCGGAGATGTCATTCACGTGGTGGCCGGACCACCATTGAAACCCCCTGCGCGAACCCCCTTTTTGGCTGTGATAGCCTATCTGTCCCAGCGCCGAGGCAGGCCATGGCGGCCCTAGGGCTGGGCATTGGATCCTCCATGATAGTCGTGGGTAGCCCTGATGGCCTGTTGGAGGGCTGGCAAACCATGGGGAGAATCCCCTGATCGCGCGGTTGTTCCGGGGTTGAGAAACCCCTTTTCGCAGCGGCGTGGGGTGGCGACCGCCTCCGGTGACCCCACCGGTCAGTCACCGGCGGTCCCACGACGGCGCCGGTGCCCTCCGATGGCCGACCATGGCCGGTGGTGGCCACCCTTGTTGGCGGAGACGAACGGATTGCGAAGGGCACACTTAGGGTTTCCTACATGCGGTGGAGGGAGACGACGGTGCAATGCGCCATGGTCCAGCACAGCTGTAAGTGAGCCGGGGCCATGGTCCAGGCGACCTATCAACATGGACCTTGGCGCCCTGCACCATATGAGCTCAATTTTTGGATTTAAATAGGTTTTAAATCCAATCTTCTCCATTCTGAGCTCGGGTTGCCTCGTTAAGCATCGGGAAATTTATGAAATTTCTTATTATAATAATTTTCTATATTTTCATGTGATGATTAGTATAGGAAATTTATTTTTAAATAGAATTGTTCTATTTCTACAATTTCATTTTAATAATTTTCTATATTTTCATGTGATGATTAATATAGAAAATTTGTTTTAAATAGAATTGTTCTATTTTAGATTTAAATGAGATTTAAATCCAATATTCTCCATTCTTTGCCCAGGATGCCACGACTTGAAATTAGAAATTATAGAATTTTCTATTTTAATAAGTTTCCTAATTTCCATGTGATTATAAATTTAGGGAATTTGTTTTTAATAGAATTATTCTATTACTATAATTATAAAATCCCAAAAAATTATGCAAAATTACAGAATTAAAAGTCCACCATGGATGCTAGATTTAATTTGATTAAATCTATTTTTCAAATTAATTGAAATATCTATTTTGATTGAAACCCATGTTTTAAGGTCAAAATTGTTTTATTTTGAGAAAATAAAATTTTGTTTGAGCATGGCATGGGTGTGATGATTAGGTGAATATGGACAGCGCTTAGATGTGTTTGATGCATTCATGTGATGAATGGTGAATGGTTAATTTATGTTGATGGATGTATATTATGGGGCCAGCGTGCCTCCCTCCTCTCTCTAAATTCCATATTGCAAATTCTACCTCCCTCTCGGTTATGTACTCGTCATAAGGCATCTTCTTTTATATTAAATGTTAAATTTGACCAGTTGTCATTAGTTTAGTACATGTAAATATATTTGAAAGTTTTGCGGAGGTGTGTACGTGAGGACGAGGATGATTCATCAACAGGAGGTGCCATTTGATCGGGTTGCAAGTTGTATGCCGCCAAGAACAATCTAAGTGCCAATACGCATGTGATGTGTATGATTTGTCATGTGATGATATTTAAGGGTTGGTGACTAACTATCTGGGTCTAGTTAGGTCACAATAAGCTGTCCATACACCACAAGAAAGTTCGCAAATAGCGACCGACATATTCGGTCTCTATTCAGTCGTTCTTCGGTCGCAAAATCCAATAGCGACCGAACAGACACCACTTAGCGACCGAATATTTCGGTCGCTATATACTAGTCGCTAAATTGCGACCGAAATAAGTCGGTCGCGGATATGGTCGCTGATGGCGACCGAATAACTTCGGTCGCCGAATCAGTCGTGCATAGAGACCGATATAACTCGGTCGCAAGAACGGTCCCAGAGTCAATCGGTCTCTATTCGGTCTCCATTCGGTCTCCATTCCGTCGCCAATTTTGTAGTATTTTTTTAAAAAAAAATTATATAAACGACTATATGGTCTCTATTCGGTCGCTATGCGGTCGCCAAAGTTAATATTTTCATAAAATAAGTAATAACTTCGGTCGCTATTCGGTCTCCATGCGGTCGCTAATTAAATTTTTTTTTTTCAAAAATTAATATAAAGCTACTATAAATCACCTGATAAATAACAATTTAATAAAATAAATAACCTGTTACATAACAATTTCATAAAAACATATAAATCAACTACACAACTCATAATCTCCACAAATTTCAAATTCATCACATACAAACACACAAATTAATCATACATCCATAATAAAATGGCAACATACAAATAACTAAAATGAAATCACAAATCCTCCGCATATGTGTCATCCTGGTCGTCGTCTCGTCCAACATCTCGCGACGGATGATCCTGTATATCATTTAAAAAAATTAAAATCAATTCTTTAATAAAGAAATCAATTATTCTTGAAAATTAAAAGCAAGATGTTTTTCATTGAAGTGAAATTGACGAATGATAATTTTAAACGTTTTGCTCAAATCGGTAGTCCGATTTAGAATCCGTCAGCTCTGACAAGTCACGTCTACCTCCCAGGTCGTGTTGGAATGATCGGAATGCCGATCGGATCAGTATTTCACATTCTGGACCCCCGGACCCCGACGGCTTTGATTATAAACCAAGTGCATTTGCAAATTGCACTTTTGAGCGTCGGGCTCAAACCGGATGTCCGATTTAGAATCCGTCAGCTCTGACAAGTCACGTCTACCTCCCAGGTTGTGTTGGAATGATCGGAATGCCGATCGGATCAGTATTTCACATTCTGGACCCCCGGACCCCGACGACTTTGATTATAAACCAAGTGCATTTGCAAATTGCACTTTTGAGCGATTTGCTCAAACCGGTAGTCCGATTTAGAATCCGTCAGCTCTGACAAGTCACGTCTACCTCCCAGGTCGTGTTGGAATGATCGGAATGCCGATCGGATCAGTATTTCACATTCTGGACCCCCGGACCCCGACGGCTTTGATTATAAACCAAGTGCATTTGCAAATTGCACTTTTGAGCGTCGGGCTCAAACCGGATGTCCGATTTAGAATCCGTCAGCTCTGACAAGTCACGTCTACCTCCCAGGTCGTGTTGGAATGATCGGAATGCCGATCGGATCAGTATTTCACATTCTCGACCCCCGGACCCCGACGGCTTTGATTATAAACCAAGTGCATTTGCAAATTGCACTTTTGAGCGTCGGGCTCAAACCGGTAGTCCGATTTAGAATCCGTCAGCTCTGACAAGTCACGTCTACCTCCCAGGTTGTGTTGGAATGATCGGAATGCCGATCGGATCAGTATTTCACATTCTGGACCCCCGGACCCCGACGGCTTTGATTATAAACCAAGTGCATTTGCAAATTGCACTTTTGAGCGATTTGCTCAAACCGGTAGTCCGATTTAGAATCCGTCAGCTCTGACAAGTCACGTCTACCTCCCAGGTCGTGTTGGAATGATCGGAATGCCGATCGGATCAGTATTTCACATTCTGGACCCCCGGACCCCGACGGCTTTGATTATAAACCAAGTGCATTTGCAAATTGCACTTTTGAGCGTCGGGCTCAAACCGGATGTCCGATTTAGAATCCGTCAGCTCTGACAAGTCACGTCTACCTCCCAGGTCGTGTTGGAATGATCGGAATGCCGATCGGATCAGTATTTCACATTCTCGACCCCCGGACCCCGACGGCTTTGATTATAAACCAAGTGCATTTGCAAATTGCACTTTTGAGCGTCGGGCTCAAACCGGTAGTCCGATTTAGAATCCGTCAGCTCTGACAAGTCACGTCTACCTCCCAGGTTGTGTTGGAATGATCGGAATGCCGATCGGATCAGTATTTCACATTCTGGACCCCCGGACCCCGACGGCTTTGATTATAAACCAAGTGCATTTGCAAATTGCACTTTTGAGCGATTTGCTCAAACCTAAATCTAAAATCCTAAAACCTAAACCTATTCCCAAATCCCTAAACCTTAAACCCTAAACCCGTAAAAATTGTAAACCCTATAGAAAAAAAAACGTAAGCCCTAAAACCCCTAAAAACACTAAACTGCAGACCCCGAACCCCCTAAATCATAAAACCATAAAACCCTTAAAAATTATAAATCTTAAACCCTCCCCTAACCCCTAACCCCACTACGATCCCTTAAACTCCTAAACTGCTAAACCACCGATTGCTAAACCCCAAACCCTCAAACTAAAAATCCCAAACCCTAAACCTTAAAACCCTAAATCTTGAGTTACCCCTAAAACTAGAAACTCTAAAATCCTTAAAAACCACAAACATAAAAGACTAAATCTGAAAAACCCTAAATCCTAAACCTTAAACCCTAAAACTCCTAAACCTAAAAATCAAAAATCTTAATACTATAAACTCTAAACCATAAACCATAAATTTAAAATCATAAACCCTAAAATCACTAATAACATCAAACCCTAAATAAAAGAAACCCAAAAATGTAAACCTATATGTAAAACCCTAAAAGCCCCAAGAACCTTAAACCTTAAAAACATTAAACCCTAAACTCAAAACATTAAACCATAAATCTTGAAAACCTTAAACCCTAAACCCTAAACCTTAAAAATATGAAACCATAATATCTATAAACCATAAAAACTCGAAAAACCCTAAACCCTAAAAATCCTAAATTGTAATAACTATAAACCCTAAAAACATGAAAAACCCTAAACCCTAAAACCTAAAATCCTTAGAAACTAGACCCACTAAACCAAAAACCCCTAAAGCCTAAACTCTCAAAACCGTAATCCACCCCCCTAACCGCTAAACCAAAAACCCCAAATGCTAAATCCAAAACCCTAAACTCATATGCCAAATATAAAATGCAAACAAACCTAAACACCAAACAACTAACCCTAAACCCAAAAACCTAAACCCTAAATAACCCTAAACCTTAAACCCTAACCCTATATGTTAAACCCTAAACATAAAAAAATAAACTCATAACCCCCTAAACTGTAAAACCCTAAAATAATTAAAAACCATAAAATTTAAAACACTAAAATCCTAAACCCACATTGAACCCCTTACCCCACCCCTAATACATAAACTACTAAACCTCAAAACTGTCAAACCTTAAACTTTAAATCTTAAAACCGTAAGCCCTTAAACCTTAAACACTAAACAGCCCCTCAACCCTAAGCCTAGCAACCGTAAACCGAAAAACCCACACTTAAAATCGAAGTCCAAAAACCTGTAGCCCTGAAACCCTTCCTAAACCCTAACACCTAACCCTTAAATCCTAACCCTAAAGCCCCAAACCCTAAACCATAAAGCTTAAAATCCTAAACCCTAAACCCTAAAAGCCCTAAACACCTTAAACCCTAAAAATCCTAAACCTTAAAAGAGTAAAACCTAAATCTAGTACCTAAAACCTAAATCTAAAACCCTAAACCTTAAACACTAAACACTAAACCCTTAAAAACCTTACACTAATCATTAGGAAAGGAGAGGTGAGGCCAATCCAAATACAACACATGTTTGTGAATATATTATCATGCTAACACACAAAAATGACTATTTACATGCACTGGTATTTTACTACAAAAAATGGAAGGTCCATATGACTGTTAATAAAGGCAATATAAAGCACCCAAACACCTGAAAAGTGCACAAAATAATATTCTATCATATTAACAATAACATGGACTATGAAATGCCCTAAACAAAAAATTAGCATGGCCTAAACAAAATTTTCACATTAAATTCCCTGCAGGGGGTTGGGGTGGGGGGGCCGCGGCGGGTTGGAGAGAGAGAGAGAGAGAGAGAGAGAGAGAGAGAGAGAGAGAGAGAGAGAGGGGTACCTGTGGGGGGGGCGGGTTGGAGAGAGAGAGAGAGAGAGAGAGAGAGAGAGAGGTACCTGTGGGGGGGGGGGGGCGCGGCGGGTTGGAGAGAGAGAGAGAGAGAGAGAGAGAGAGAGGGGTACCTGTGGGGGGGCGGGTTGGAGAGAGAGAGAGAGAGAGAGAGAGATACCTGTGGGGGGGGGGCCGCGGCGGGTTGGAGAGAGAGAGAGAGAGAGAGAGAGAGAGAGAGGTACCTTGGGGGGGGCAGCGGCGGGTTGGAGAGAGAGAGGGCAGCGGCGGGTTGGAGAGAGAGAGAGAGAGAGAGAGAGAGAGAGAGAGAGAGAGGGGTACCTGTGGGGGGGCCGCGGCGGGTTGGAGAGAGAGAGAGAGAGAGAGAGAGAGAGAGAGAGAGAGAGAGAGAGAGAGAGAGGTACCTGTGTGTGAGAGAGAGGAAGCCGGCGACGACGGCGACGGCGAGCGGCGACGGCGAGGCGAGCGGCGCGGCGACGACGGCGAGGCGAGCGGCGCGGAGGGGGGCTCCGGCGGAGGGGGCCTCGGGCGGGAGGCCGCACGGGGAGGGGGGCTCGGGCGGAGGAGGGGGGCTCGGGCGGGAGGCCGCAGGGGGAGGGGGGGCTCCGGCGGAGGGGGGCTCGGGCGGGAGGCCGCAGGGGAAGGGGGGACTCCGGCGGAGGAGGGGGGCTAGGGCGGAGAGGGGGCCGCAGGGGGAGGGGGCCGCAGGGGAAGGGGGCTCGGGCGGGGGCTCGGGCGGGAGGGTGGAGGGGGGGCTAGGGCGGAGAGGGGGCCGCAGGGGGAGGGGGCCGCAGGGGAAGGGGGCTCGGGCGGGAGGGTGGAGGGCGGGAGGGAGGGCTCGGGCGGGGAGGGTGGAGGGCGGGCGGGGGTCGCAGGGGGGAGTATAACGGGATCAGCGACCGATTGGCGACCGAATTTAGTTCGGTCGGGAGGGTGGAGGGCGGGAGGGAGGGCTCGGGCGGGGAGGGGCTCGGGCGGGCGGGGGTCGCAGGGGGGAGTATAACGGGATCAGCGACCGATTGGCGACCGAATTTTTCGGTCGCCAATAGGTCTCAGATGTGCGACCGATTATTTCGGTCGCCGAATTGGTCTCTATTTGGGACCGACTAGCGACCGATTAAAGCGGTCTCTAATGCGGTCGCTATAGCCACTTTTTCTTGTAGTGATACTCACCCATAGCATGTGTTTCTTATTCATCTATCATAGATTAGATTTCGAATCTATTTCTATAAGGTACGGTAAATATGTATATGCGATATATATATTATGTACCATTATTTGATGAGACCAAATAAATTTAATAAATCCCCCCTTTGATCAATATTAGGTTGTGAACGTGAGACATTTAGAATGACCCGTGTGACCTTTCATTATTATAGTTTGGGTGAGCTGGTCCTGAACTAGGAAGGTTTGTTGTTCTACCACAAGGCCGACTTAGTAAGGGGCTAGTGACCTAAACTACGGCATGTTTATGTCATGTGTGGGGTGGAGGACTGGTGTAACTTTGTTGTGCTACCACAAGGGCTGCATCACAAATCCATGCTCACTGCGTAATAATGGGTGTAACCTAACCAGACTTTGTGATTTGTTATGCTACCACAAGATCACAAGTGTTCTGGAGGCCGAATAACACTTAGAATTGTAAGAAATTATAATTGGCAAGAGTTGCCTACTCATTAAGTATGGGGTGGTTTGTTGTGCTACCATAAGACCACTACTGTAATGTTAATGGGATTCTAGTCCCCACTAGGAAACTGGCGGAGTTTCCTGTCTTTACATAATGGGGGTTATGTAAAGTCGTCGAAAATTAGTGAGAGTTCTAAATTAAAATAAAAGACCATATTTTAATTGAATGTCTGTAATGTTATTATTGTGCATCTCCTTTTTAGATTAATAATGTCGAATCACGTATTGTTATGGCATATTAGATGCCAATAAGGATTCACTCAATCAAAATTCTGTGACTGGCTCATGAAATTGAGAATAGTTCTCATGACTCGAAAGGGAAATAGTCTATGTTCTTGATGAGCTATTGCCCGAACCTCCTTATGTTTGTTAGTAAGACTAACAAGAAGAGGAGGGTTTAGCAGGTCTTTGAGAAAGATAATGCTAAGTGGTAGTTACCGCTGGCTAAGGCTATCCAGAGAGATTAGACTATGAGAGACTAGAACTGGTGCTTCCATTACCATGGAGATGGTTAATGGAAGAAGAACTACAAGTTGAATCTTGTAGGGAAAACAAAGCAGAACATTGGTGAAGCTTCGGATGCTAACAAGTAGAAGGCACTTAATCAAGGTCAAGGGTATTCTATGGATTGAAAGTGGAACAAAAGTTGCTACCATTTCAATAGAGACTACCGACCTCGAGATACCTTCAAGAGCTATTTAGAATTGATAGATTTTTATTATATTTCTCCCTTTATCTGGAACGTTAATTCCAATTCTACTTTAAACCCTCATGGTTTTGATGTTAGTTTTGGAACAATAGTTGTGTAATGTTCTTGAATGGTAAAGAGTTTGCCAGTGGGAGTTTATGTAATTATCTGTTCATTCTAAACACTGGTGCTCCTAAAGTTAGTGTGGTTATGCTTCCTATAGGAAGACGATTTTCTTACTTCACTACTTTCACTAACGATTTCCTAATGCGTTGATACGAGTGCTTGAAGAAGTGCAAATATTAAGCTTTTGAGACATTTAAGAGTTTAAGAGTGAAGTGGAAAAATAAATTGGAAATGGTATTAAAACTCTTCGATTGGATTGAGGAGGAAAATACTCAAGTACATGGATCACACAATATCTTAGGGATAATGGTGTATTATCCTGGTGGAGGCTTCCTTCCTCTCATCTCAATTGTGGGGGTGTAGAAGAATGGAGGAATCGTATCTTGTAGGATATGGTACAGTCCATAACAAGCTTTATCGGATTACCCTTGTTTCTCTGGAGAGTCATCCCCTAAAGGCCACTGCTTATATGTTGAATAAGATTCCGTTTAAATTAATGTCTTCCATACCATATGAGATATGGAAAGGGAGAATGAATGACCTTAAGCGTGTTAAGGTTTTTGGTTGTCCCACTAAACATGTGTTATTAAGAATATACCACGTTGCCCGCCATCATTATAGACCTAAGGCTAATCCTTATTCCAAACGGGTTTGTTGTGCTATCACAAGGTTCATTTGACTTGAGGGTTAGTCTAAGTCTGTGGCATAATGATACCTTTAAGAGAGTTAAACAAATGGTGTAGCTTTGATGTGCTACCACAAGGGCTATAACACTAATCTATATTTTCTGTGTATTGATGGACCAATTTGACTAAGTCACTTTGATGTGTTGTGTTACCACAAGGTCATGGTGATTTAAGAGATAACTTGGTTCGGATATTGCAAACGTTACAAGTATCAAAAGTTGGTGGGAATAGTGGGAGCAAAGTAGATCTAGAAGGAGTTCTAGAACTACAAAGCATAATGTCGACTTAGGAACCTATTCAAGTTGACACATAAGATGTTCATAGGTCTGGCTGAGTACATATAAAACTAAGAAGATATGTTGGACATATCTCTGGTTTGAATAATAAGGTACTATACAATGAGGATAGTGGTCCTCTTGTTAGTGTTGGTGTGCTACAGGCTAATTTTGGGTCGAGTAGGCCCCGACAGATGTACGATCTTGTTCATTATTAATAAAGTGATATTTGAGCGTAAATATGTGATTGTATATTACTTTACGATGTCCCTAGGATATGTGGTTGTAAAGTCAACTCGAGATGGGATCTCGATCATGAGACTGACTTTACATGGATACATACCTTAAACTGTTCCTGGTTGGAGGGTAATCACTCGGAGACTTTGATTACCTATTAAATCAGTACACATGATGTATTAGAGACCAGTCTCATGGTCACTGGTGCGGGGCTCCAACACATATGTGTAGGTGTACGTCCTGGGAGGAAGTGCACTTAAGTGATCCGCTATTGGATCTTCAGATGGTTGATTATACCTAATGTCAACTGAAGATCCAATGGTCTCAGTAGCATCGTTGGTCCTTTGACCTGAGACATTGATCGGATCTTACACGATGACTGGAATGGTTTAATTACTTGGCTAAGTGACTTTAACCATAAGTCATGAGTTTTCGAGTCATTAACCACTCCAGAATACGTGTGAAGATCATCAATGGTCAAGAGGGGATCGCTCACTATCGGGTATATATCAGACAGTTAATGGGTCATGACATTGACGCTCCGTTAAATCCCTGGCCAGGGTCGTGTGAGTTCGTTTAGAACAGACATCATACACTTTAAGGAGGTTATGGTCAAATGACACGATCATGGGGTTTGACAGAAACTAGACCCTCGATCGTACCAGACTCATAGAAGGAGCGAGGGATTATATCGATGCGGTAACTGTAAACTTACAGGTACCAGACAGGCTGGTTTAAACCCGGCGTCCTCTAGGATCACGCGGATTTGCTTGACCCAACGTGATCAAAGGTTCAGAATAAATTAAACGATTATTCGGCTCTAGTAGAAGCGAATAATAAGTTTAATTTACTTCTAATTGGAAATTAAAAGTTAATGGGCCTTAAACTAGAGTGACTAAGGGCCTAGAGGATCACACACAATGGATTCTTGGATGACGAATTATTATTGTACAAATGTATATATTAATTTCTTTGAATTCCTTTTGGAAAGGAGTTTAAAAGAGAACTTAATATATATGTACAATAATAAAATGACATATATGTGATTTTGGTCCTTATGGGTTCTTTTGAAAATAGTCAAATCCCATACATATGGGCCTTACAAGAGCTTCTTTTCCCTCTTGGCTAATCAAGCATTAAAGCTAAAGAGAAGGAGGATTAACTCCTCCTCCCTCCCTCCCTCTTGCTCTCTCTCTCTCTAAAAGGTGAAAGGGTCGGGGAAGGTCGTGTCGGGGGTACCGTCACTGCATAAGGATCCGTGTGGATCTGCTCTAAAGGCCGTGCATCTGTGCGGCTCGGTATTCGCGGTATTCTGCATCGGGCACTGCGGACAGCGTCGTTCCGCGCAAGGTATAAATACGCAACCCGTAGTTAGGGGTTGGGGTGATTAAAACGTCGATCAGAGTATGGATCTGGGATTTCATGAACCCGGGTTCGGGCAAATAAAATTTTTGTTATCCGTTGCGTTTTCCGAAGGTGCTGTGTGGAACCTTACAGTGGTATCAGAGCCAGGTTCGCGCTCTGGTGGGTGTTTTATAGCCGTATAGAATCATGTTTTAGGGGCAATTAAAATCTTCAATTATTATTCGTAGAAGGGGATGCTGGGCATCTCTGTTCTTCCAGGATGCTGGGCACCTCTGGAGTAAATTTTTTTTAAAAAATAAAAAATAAAATTAGCCCTTTTTGGGCGCACGGCGCCCAGGGCACACTGCGCCGCCCTCGCGGTGCACGCGGGTGCACCTGCGTGGGCGGCGCGCCCGTAAGGGGGCTGCCGACTTGTTTTTTTTATTAAAAAAATTTGCTTTCTCCTTTAATTTAATGTGTTAATTATGGTATATATATATATATATATATATATATATATATATAATAACACATTAAATTAATAATATTTTTATCTCAAATATTAATTATGTTATCTCAATTGTAAAAGTCAAATGTTCAATTTTATTTAACTTTTTTGAATTTACTAAGGGGAGATAATTACTATTTACCTTGAGATAAAATAGTAATAATTGAAGTTACTTCAGTAAAAATTTAATTTTTAATTTTTTAATTATTAGATAATTAGTGAAATCAGAATTTGAATTTTATTGAAGATTAGATGTATAAAATTCAAATATTTAAATTTTAAATTATTAGATAATTATTAAATTCAAATTTTAAATTTTAGAATTTTGATAATTGAGGCTAATTACATTATTTAAATTTACTTTCAAACAAAAATTATTAGATAATTAGTTTGAATTTAAATTTAAATGATTGTCATGTTTAAATTTTTAATTTAAATTTGATTATTGGATAATTAAATTTAAATTTAAATTTAAATAATTATATGACTTATTTGACATAGATTCAAATATGCTTGCCCTTGTTATAAATGATGGTTCTTTACGTGAATTGCTTTATTTACCTTGCATTGGCTTACTTATGTGTTTAATTTTAGTTAATCCTGCTTCGATGTTTAAAATTAAATAAAGCTAGTCTATTTTTATTTGCACATCCCATTTTTAAATCCAAAAGTAAGGATTATTTTTAGAAATAAACCTTGATTGAGTTTACATGAATGGGTTGACAAGTGATCATGGACTTAGTTAATGTAATTAATTGGGGTCTGCGAACCTCCTTTCTCTCTCTGTTAAAATTCCTATGTACTTCTATCTCCCTTTAAAGTTGTACTCGCCCTAAGGGCTGCTGGAATTTTATTGACATGTAATTTATATTTTACCGGCCTACGTGCCGTGTATAAGTTGTAATTAATGCGGCGTCGGAGTTTGAAAGCACGAAGCACACCCGACGAGGACGATCCAGCTACTTCGGAAGTGGGCCGGATGTCTTAGTTACATTAGGAATAAAGTCTATGATCACTTGCGATTTATTTTGCATTGGATGTATTTATTTTATGCTAACTACTAGGTACGGTAAATATATTGGATATATTTATATTACCACTTAGGGTGAGATCAAGATAAAATCAAATTCCCTCGCGATTTAATTTTAGATATGTAAGCGTGGCTCTAGGAGTAGTCGTGGCCCTCCATCATTATGGAGTGAATGAACGTCTTCATTTCATGGATTTGTTGTGCTTTTCACAAGGTCCATGAGTTTGGGGGCGGGATAAAACTCCAAGGCTCGGCCTCAATGGGGTAAGGAATTGAACTCGGCCTTGTTGTACTTTCCACAAGGGTCGGGTCTTGAACTCATTGCTATGTAGTAATGATGGTTAGATCTAACCGAGAATATCCTTTGTTGTGCTTTCCATAAGGGGATGATTTCTCGGGGGCCGAATATCGGATATTGCATTAGATGAAAGTACATGTTGACTGCCCTTGAGATGGTGTTTGGCTTGTTGTGCTTTCCATAAGGTCGTACCTCAGTCTCGTTGGGATTCCGACCCACTTGGTTGATCTCGATGATCTCCCGTTCTATATACTGAGAGTTATATAGTTCGATCGAAAAATAATGGGACTAACTAAGATAGAAAACCACATCTAAGTTAGAATTTGAACACATGCTAAGTTGTCTTTTATTTCTTATCCAGATTACAATGTCGTCGTCCAACCCCCTCCGCGGCATCTTGGATGCCAACAGATTGACTGGACCGAACTACTCGGATTGGCTGCGTAATCTACGCATAGTCCTCACCGCCGAAAAAATAGCCTACGTGTTGGACACGGTTCATTCTGAGCCAGCTCCCGATGCCGACGAGGACGAGTTAATGACTTATGCCAAATGGTCTGAAGACTCTTCCCTTGCCCAATGTTACATGTTGGCCTCTATGGCTCTAGAGCTGCAGAGGCAATTCGAAAAGACTGATTGTAGAAGTATACTTCTTAATCTACGCCAGCTCTTCGGGGAGCAGGGTAGGATTGAGAGGTATGACATCTCCAAGAAGCTTTTCAGGACACAGATGTCAGAGGGTGCTTCAGTACAGGCTCATGTACTGAAAATGATGGAGTGGATTGAGAGACTCAATGCACTGGGGTTCAAGTTGGATCTTGAACTGTGCATTGATCTTATACTCCCGTCATTGCCCGATTCCTTTTCTTCCTTCATCATAAACTTTAACATGAATAGAATTGATGCAACTCTCCCGGAGCTGCTCAACATGTTAAAGAGTGCTGAAGGAACTATGCAGAAAGATAAATCATCTTCTTCTGTAATGATTGTTGGCCGGGCCAACAAGAAAAGGAAGACCACCCAGATATCCACCAAAGGTGACAAAGGGAAGGGAAAGAAGAAGGTCATGGGTAAGCAACTCGCCAAAGTTGACAAAGGGAATGGCAAGAAGAATGAAAAAGAAGACAAGTGTTTTCGATGCGGGGAAACAGGGCATTAGAAAAGGAATTACAAGGCAATTCTAAATGAATGTATTTTTGTCATAGACCTTAATTTGTCATATATGGAATCCACATCATGGGTATTAGATACGGGATGTGCATCTCATATCTACAACTCTGTACAGGTGCTGGCAAATAGAAGGCAGCTGGGTAAAAAGGAGATTGAACGGAGGATGGGCAATGGAGCTTTAGTTGCTGCCAAAGCTGTCGGGACTGCACGCCTCAGTTTATCTTCAGGAGTCATTCTGGAGCTGAATGACTGTTATTATGTTCCTAATATTATTAAGAACATTATTTCAATCTCTGGTTTGTATAACATTAGATATACATTGGCTTTTAATAGCACTGGGTGCTCTATAATGAATAATGGTTTGATTATAGCCAATCGTTCATTAGTCAATGGTCTTTATGTATTAGATACACGTTATAATGTTATGCAAGTTTTCAATACTGATGAAATGAATTCTGCATATCTATGGCATTGAAGGCTTGGTCATGTAGGTGAAAAAAGAGTCTCTCACCTACACTCAAATGGGTATTTGAATTCATTCGAATACAAGCCATTTGATACCTGTGAGTCGTGTCTCATGGGGAAGATGACCAAGGCTCCCTTTAGTGGACATGGTGAGAGGGCTGTTGACCTTCTCAAGCTCATACACTCGGATGTGTGTGGACCCATGTTCATGGAGGTAAAAGGGGGTCACCTCTATTTCATTTCTTTTATTGATGACTTCTCGAGATATGGCTATGTGTATTTAATGAGATATAAATCACAAGCTTTTGAGAAGTTTAAGTAATACAAGAATGAAGTAGAGAAACAGACTGGCAAGAGTATTAAGGCTCTTCGATCGGATCGAGGAGGTGAATACCTTAGCCATGAATTCACTTCTTATCTTAAAGATAATGGAATTATTTCTCAGTGGACTACACCGTATACACCACAACACAATGGTGTATCTGAAAGGAGAAACATGACCTTGTTAGACATGGTCCGATCCATGATGTCTATGTCAGGACTACCCTTGTCTCTGTGGGGCTATGCATTAGTGACTACAGCCTATTTATTGAACATGATCTCAAGTAAATCTGTTCCTTCTATACCATATGAGATATGGAAGGGCAGGAAATCAAATTTTAATCACATTAAAATTTGGGGGTGTCCTGCTCATGTAAAGAAGAACGATAGTGATAAGTTTGAGTCGAGAACCGATAAGTGTAGGTTTATGGGATATCTAAAGGAGACGTTTGGATATTATTTCTATCAACCTTCTGAGCAAAGGGTCTTAGTGGCTAAAAGAGCTGTATTTCTAGAAAGAGAATATCTTCTCTAGAAAAATAGTGGGAGCCAGATAGAATTGGACGAGATCCAAGAGCCACAACCCGTATACACAAACTCATTAGATGAGACTGTATCAGTTGATCCTATTCAGAGTGAAACACAGACACTACGGAGATCTGGTAGACTACTAAGAGAACCTGAGAGATATGTTGGACATGTCTCATAGAGGTCCTCTAAGGTATGTATCGATGAGGATGAAGATCCTCAATCATACCAGATTGCAATCCATAGTGCGGACTCCGAGAAATGGCAAGAGGCAATGGATTCAGAGATCCAGTCCATGTACACAAAGTTTGGAACTTGGTTGATGTACTCGAAGGGAAAGTCCCTATCGGCTGCAAATAGATTTTCAAAAGGAAAATCGGTGCAGATGGACAGATTGACACATACAAGGCTAGACTAGTGGCGAAAGGATATCCTCAAAGGTAAGGCATTGACTATGACGAGACTTTTTCGCCGGTAGCCATGGTTAAGTGAATCAGAATCCTCCTTGCCATTGCTGCATACCTGGATTATGAGATTTGGCAAATGGATGTGAAGACAACTTTTCTGAATGGAAATCCGTCAGAACAGGTGTACATGGTACAGCCTGAAGGATTCCCTTCCATGCTTCATCCTAATAAGGTATGCAAACTTCATAGGTCCATTTATGGATTAAAGCAGGCATCTAAAAGCTGGAACTTAAGATTTAACGAGGCTATCAAATATTTCAACTTCATTCGGAATGAAGATGAACCATGTGTTTACAGAAAGGTCAGTGGGAGCTTTGTGACCTTCTTGGTCCTTTATGTTGATGACATCTTACTCATTGGGAATGATGTAGGGATGTTAACATCAACTAAGTCTTGGTTGTCCAAGACCTTCTCCATGAAGGATTTGGGAGAAGCATCCTATGTGATGGGCTTAAGGATCTATCGAGATAGATCTAAACGGATACTAGGATTATCCCAATCCATATACATAGACACTATCCTCAAAAGGTTTAGGATGGAAAATTCTAAAAGAGGTCTCATTTCTATGAGACATGAAATTTACCTATCAAAGGGGATGAGCCCTAAAACATCTGAGGAGGTGGCACACATGAATAAGGTACCCTATGCTTCGGCCATAGGGTCAATCATGTATGAAATGCTATGTACACGGCCTGATGTTGCCAATACTTTGAGCATTGTCAGTAGATATCAGGCAAATCCAGGCGAAGAGCACTGGAAGGCAGTAAAGGGCATCCTTAAGTACTTGCAAAGGGCTAAGGATCTTTTTCTACTTTATAGAGGAGAGGACCTACAGCTTAGAGCTTACACAGATTCTAGTTTCCAGTCAGATCCAGATGACTGTAAATCCATGTCAGGGTTTGTATTCATGTTGAATGGAGGGGCAGTCAGTTGGAGAAGCTCCAAGCAAGATACGACTGCAGACTCGACGACGGAGGCAGAATATAATACTGCAGCTGAAGCTGCTAAGGAAGCCATCTGGACGAAGAAATTCATCTTGGAACTTGGCGTAGTTCCCAAGATATCAGCTCACATCCCATTATTTTGTGATAATAATGGGGCCATCGCCCAAGCGAAGGAATCGAGATCTCACCAAAGGTCGAAGCATATTCTCATGCGCTTCCACCTTATTCAGGAGATTGTTGATTGTAGAGATGTGACGGTAGAGCGTGTACCGTCAGAAGACTATATAGCAGATCCACTGACTAAGCCTTTGACATAGACTGTATTTGAGCGCCATCGGGATAAGATGGGCCTAAAAGTTGTAGACAATTGGCTGTAGTTCAAGTGGGAGATTGTTAGTGTTGGTGTGTGATGGGGGACTATGAACGATCTAGAGGGGGGTGAATAGATCAGTCACCCAATTTAAACCAGACTGCAGCAATCACAAGTGCGAAAATAAAACAAGTTGCTGCAGGACGATAGAGAAGTAAGAGAGAGCAGTCACAGAAATCCAACTATAGCAGATCTGAATCAAACGGACCTAAGCATGCATCTATAGCGTATAATGGAAGTGATCATGATGAACAGCAATTCGCAAGGCAAACACACAGGAGACTGGAAGTTTTTAAGGTGGTTCGATCTCAAACCCGAGATCTACGTCCACCCCACACTCCAACCTGGAATGTGGCTTCAACCGCTGATTCACAGCTTCAACTGCTGGGCCTCACAGCTTGCCTACAACCGCAGACTAACAGCTTGACTGCTGGGCATTACAGCTTTGCCAACCGCTGGGGACTACAGCTTAACCCGTCCAGAGGAATCCTCCTCTGCCCGCTGAGCAATACAGCTTAGCTCTGCTGACTAACAGCTTGAAAACATGGTTTCAGAAAACGAAGTGGAAACAGACGAAAAATAAGAAAACTCAATTGGAATATAGCTCACAATGAGCAATCTCAGTTCTGGTATCTGAACCAAGAAGCTGATGGACAATCTTTCAGAGAAATTCTCTCAGACTCCTCTCACTAAATTCTCTTTCTCTCTTCTCCCTGGATCGTTTCTTTTCTTCTCTGCTGCACTCTCTTTTTTTTTTTCTGTTCTCAATAGCACACACAGATCTTCTGATCACGATCATTGTTCTCCAGATGGAGAAGTCTTCTATTTATAGCATCAGAGAGGTGGGCGTGTGTCCTCCACAATTCCCGCCCAGAGCGCCTTGACAACGTGGCAGTATTTCAGCTCACTGCGTTACACGTGTCACAATCCTGGCTTCTTGGATCACGTGCCCTTCTTAAGTTCCTCGACCAGCAGATATCCTGCAAGGATTAGAGCATATAGTTGGTTCGAGATTTGATTTAAGCCTGTATGGACTTGATGCATAAAATGCAGTGTGCATATAAGAGAGTATGTACAACGAGAATGAATGCACGAACACATCATCCACGAGTGTACAGACTTTGAATGCATGTAATACATTTTGTATATGAAGAAGTATGCACATTGGGAATGAATGTACAGACATGCTATCGATGAGTGACCAGACTTATAGTGCAATGTGTAAACGATATACAGACTTTCTGTGCGTGATGATGCATGAACTTAACCACTCGTACCAGCAATGGAGTGTATAGACTTTGATTGCATGGTAAAGAATGTATAGACTTGATATCATGTGACGATGTATAGACTTGCTCAGTTGTCAAAGCAGCCGTGCAGACTAAGTGTATGCATGGACCAAACGAGTGCACTTACTTTGGCTAACACATGCAAACATGCATCAATTAGAGATACGCACGAGATGGTCAATGCACTGACTATGTGGCGTGCAACTAAAAATAATGCACCAATGCAAGCTGTGCACGAACTTGAATGAACCTGATGCAGAGAATAGACAATGCGCCATATGGCTGCGTCAACACAATGCCCATACTGTGCTAACGCACACAGTATATATGCTGAAGTATGAAGAATGATGAAGCATGCAGAACATTTACTAATTCTTATCTTACATGATTCATTAGTGGTTGCTATCATCAAAACTATATAACTTCATCAATGTACAGGGGGCACAACAATCTCCCCCTTTTTGATGATGGCAACACAATGAATAAATGCCATGAGATCGGTTCATGCGAGCACAGACCTATGCACTTATATGCACTTAGACGTATGCACTAAATGAGATTCCTATCCCATCTCCCGTCTCCCCCTTGCACATTCTCCCCCTTTGCCATCAGCAAATAAGGAGCAACGTTCTATGTGGCAGTTCAGAATGTGAGCACATTATGACACAATCCTTAAAATATATGGATCGAGTAATGACTTTCTTGATGTCAATTAGGTTTAACAGTGATAGAAGGTGAGGAGAGAGAACTGGCTTTTTGAGATAGGATCATATGCTGCAGTTATAGCAATGAACTTAAATCACGTGACCATAATAGTTTAGGTCGATACAAGACCCTAGTTATTTCAGAGAAAGTGAAAGACAATGAAAGACACATGAACATGTATTGAGATTAAACAATTGACCCTCAAATGATATTTATTTTCTAAGGGTTACAGCAATTTCATTCACATGCTTCTGAATCTGGAACTTATTGAATAGACAAGTATTATTTATGCCATTGACATTAGGTGTATACCTTGATCAGAGGCCAATACTCCCAGTTACTAAGCATAAACTACTATATCTATTTCTGATCAAGGCTACAGGAATAATTTGCACCTTTGACGTTAAGGGTATACCTTGATCAGAGGCCAATACCCCTAGTTACTCAGTGAAATCTCCCTGGTAGATTCGACCAATTGAACAGAGATAACCTGAGTTACTTCATGACTTAAGGTACTCTCCATTTCTTTGATGGAGACCTCAATTTCTCAGTGAAACTCAGTCATTGCTCTGCCATTTTGTTCACTTCTTTTTCTTTGATGATCTTCAATTTAGCTGCCCTTGTGATTTTTGGAGAGACTTGTTTAAGAACAATACAAGATTCTTGGTTTTCAAACCTTAACCAACATTAACTCTGTCATGTTCAGGTACTGTGAGGACTTATTCTATCATAATCATGAGATAGAGGTTAAGAGCTATAAATACTTTCTATCATCTTATTTTCAGAAGACAGTCTTTTAAACATCACAGTCTATTAAAGTTAGACCTTAGTTTCGATCAGTAAGTACATGTGATTCTTATAACAGAAGGGTTGTAATAATTTCAGCTCATGATAATGAACCAATCACTAGACTATTATCCATTCTGTGAAGGGGTTGAACTTAGTTCTAATAATGCAAACCTCCCCCTGACTATAATATGCATTTCAAAACAATGCAATGATTCGACCTATCATGCAGTTAATTCATTGGGTGCATTGACTATGTGTAGAGCATGCTTCAACATAAAGTCTATACAATGCAATTAATTGACTACATGCGCAACCATCTGTCGACTATATGTCCTACTATGCATCGACTACAGGGATAATGTGTGCAAGATGTGCAGCAACTGATGTACTTAGTCCACAGGAGGTTATTCCATCATCAACCAAATTTATTCACAAGATCAAGAACATGCAAACCAATTATTTCAAGTACTCTAAAAGATATTTTAAGAGAAAAATTAGTCATTTTCCTACTGAAATATACAAAGCCCTAGTTCTCTTCTTAAATATCTAAATCTTTCATTTCCAAGAGGTTTTGTAAAAATATCAGCAACTTATTTTTCAGTTTCAACAAAGACTAATTCAATTTCACTCTTGCTCACAGCATCTCAAAGAAAATGATGTTTGATATCAATGTGCTTAGTCCTAGAGTGGTGAACAGAAATTTTAGTAAGGCAGATGGCACTAGTGTTATCACAAAGAATATGAATACATCCCAGGTTTATCTGATAATCTGAGAGCTGATGTTTGATCCATAGTACCTGGGCAGCACAATTCCCTGCAGCAACATATTCTGCCTCTGCAGTGGAGAGTGCTACAGTGTGTTACTTTTTAGAGGCCCAAGATACTAGGCAACCACCTAGGAATTGGCAATATCCACTAGTACTCTTCCTATCTATCCGACACCCAGCATAGTCTGCATCAGTGTAAGATATAAGCTCAAACTCACACTTGGCAGTGTACCAAAGACCAACTTCTTGGGTGCCTGACAGATATCTAAAGATCCTTTTCACTGCACTAAAATGAGACTCCTTAGGACTAGCCTGAAATCTAGTACATAAACATACTGCAAATTGTATATCAGGCCTTGATGCAGTGAGGTACAAGAGGGATCCGATCATACCTCTATACAGCTTTTGATCCACTGGGTTACCTTTTGTATCTTGATCAAGACTTGTGGATGTACCCATTGGAGCTGCAATGTCCTTGAGGTCTTCGAGCTTGTATTTCTTCAGGAGGTCCCTAATGTATTTGGACTAGGTGATAAAGGTTCCATCTTTTGTTTGAGTCGCCTGCAATCCAAGGAAGAGTTTCAGCTCACCCATTGAGCTCATTTCAAACTCTTGTGTTATTAAGTCAGAAAATTCCTTACACATCTTTGGGTCAATTGAACCAAAAACAATGTCATCCACATAAATCTGAACAATAAGTATGTCAGGGTGACTTACCTTTGTAAATAAAGTTTGGTCAATCTCACCTCTTGAGAACTTCTTGTCGGTAAGGAATTTGCTGAGCCTGTCATACCAAGCTCTTGGAGCTTGCTTCAAACCATAGAGAGCTTTATTCAACTTATATACATGGGAAGGGAAGTCTGAGCATTCAAAGCCAGGAGGTTGATGAACAAAGACATCCTCCTTAATTTCCCCATTGAGAAAAGTAGATTTTACATCCATCTGCTGGAGATTTATTCCAAGAGAGCATGCATAAGCTAACAGAATTCTAATGGCTTCTAACCTGGCTACAGGGGCAAAAGATTCTTCAAAATCAATTCCGAATTCTTGGTTATACCCCTGAGCAACAAGTCTGGCCTTATTTTTGACAACATTACCTAGCTCATCAGTTTTATTTCTAAAGACCCACTTCGTCCCAATGACATTTCCATCAACAGGAGGTGGGACTAGATACCACACCTTGTTCCTGTCAAACTGATTAAGCTCCTCGTGCATGGCATTGATCCAATGCACATCCTTTAGGGCAATGACAATAGACTTGGGTTCTACATGAGAAACCAATGCATATGCAATTAATTCATTTTGAGCTCTAAGAAAACCTCTAGTCCTAGGAGGTTCATGCAAATCACCAATGATGTTCTCAATAGGATGATCTCTTAAGAATCTGACATTGGTAATTTGGTTACCTTGATCTTCATTTACCTCCCCCTGAATAGTAGGCTCCTCTGCATTGTTTTCTTCTGGCTCTTCTTCTTGATCTGATTGGTCTGCAGATTATCTTTCATTCAATATTTCTCCATCATCTTCTTTCTTGTACAGACCATTTTCACATTTAGTTAGGGATTCATCAAATACAATATGTGGAGATTCCTCAACAGTTTTAGAGTTAAGATTGTACACTCTATATGCTCTAGTGTATTCAGAATACCCCAAAAAAATTCTCGGATCACTTTTAGGTTCAAATTTATCAAGATCTCTTTTATCATTAACATGAATGAAGCATTTACAGCCAAAGACCTTGAAATAAGCAATTGAAGGCTTCTTGTTATGTTAGATGGACACAGTCTACTACCACGGAGAGTGGATCTAGAGGGGGGTGAATAGATCTAATGTCTAATTTTATAACACAGTTGACTCTAATGCGGAATTAAAACAAGCAACTGTATAGCAGTAGAATGAACACATTGAAATCACACAACCACAGGCAATCACACAGTAGACACCGATCTTTAAGGTGGTTCGATCTCAATCCAAAGATCTACGTCCACCCCACACTCCAACTGGAATGTGGATCCTGCTGACTAACAGCTTGAACAGCTGGGCTTCATAGCTTGCCAACAACCGCTGATACACAGCTTCGCTGGGCTTAACAGCTTGCCGACCAGAGGAACAGATCCTCTGCAACCGCTGGGTAATACAGCTTAGCCGTCCGAGACCTGGTCTCGCCTGCTGAGGATTACAGCTTCACCTGTCCAGTAGAAACCTCCACTGCAATTGCTGCCTCATAGCTTGATAACAAAAGTGTATCGAAAGCAAGAAAGACAGAAACAAACGAAATGTAAAAACAAGACGAATGTAGCTCAAGTATGAGCAGAATCAGCTCTGGTATCTGAACCAAGAGTCTGACTTATAAGATCTCTTGAAAGCTCTCTCAACTCAACTCTCTCAATCTTCTCTTCTCTCTTTCTCTTCTTCTCTCTGAATCTTCTTCTCTCTTTTTCTTCTTCTCTGTGGATCGTGCAGGCGCTCACTCTCTGTACTTCTCTTTTAGCTCTGGCTGCTTCTATTCGATCTTGATCAACCTTCTTCTGGTGGAAGAAGACTCATATATATACCAGCAGCAGTTTGAATTTGGCGTGTGGCTTCCACAATTCCTGCCCAAAGAATTCGCCAGATCTGAGGAGCTTCAACCACTTGGCAGCATCCTGACTGGGCTGCTTCCACGTGTCATAATATGGGCACCTCGTCCTTCCTTGGATCACGAGTCAAGTCATCAGTCTCTGCAGATAGTCCCTGTCAGACATTCGAAAGGAATTATCAGTTTAAGGGTTAACTGATGTACAGACTATACATAGACAGAGCTGAAGCAATGTATAGACTTCATGAAGCAGGACAATTGCGTTGTACAGACTATGTGAAGACAAAGCTGAAGCAATGTATAGACTCAGTGAATGCGAAGCAATGCAGTGTTCAGACTCTATGAATGCGAGGCTATGCGTTGTACAGACTATGTGAATACAGTGATATGGCCTGTACAGACTCTACGCATGCAGGGCTTATGCCATGTTCAGACTTTGTGAATACAATGCTGTGCAATGTATAGACTCTGTATATGCAGAGCTTAAGCCCTGTACAGACATCAAATATGCAGAAGTAAACGTGCATCAATGTGTAGACTTAGCAAAACAAAGTGTGAACAAAGTAACACAATGTGCAGACTTCGATCGTAGTTAAAGACAGCAATGTAAAGACTCTGCATTGTATAGACTAGCTGAAGTGTAATGTGCAGCCATTGTATAGACTTTGTGAATGCGAAACAATGCCATGTACAGACTTTATATATGCAACGCTAGAGCATGTATAGACTTTATATATGCAGTGCTAAGACATGTGCAGACTTCATATATGCAAGGCTGAGGTGTGTACAGGCTTAGTGAATGCAACACTGAATCATGTACAGACTTCACATTCACTATGCAGACGTTGTACAGACATGCTAATGTGTAACGTAGAATGCATCAAGCAAAGTGTGTACATTGAAGATATGCTCAAGAGTGTATAGACTTGATCACACATCAGAAGCACAAGTGCTCAAGAGAGACAGTGGATGTACATACTTCAACTCTCAACTGAGACGGTGGATGTACAGACTTCAACTGTCAACTGAGACGGTGGATGTACATACTTCAACTCTCAACTGAGACAGTGGATGTACAGACTTCAACTGCACGATGTATAGACTTTGGCAAAGCAAGGGCTGTACAGACTTCAAAGCTCAACTGAGACGGTGGATGTACAGACTTTGCAAGAGACGCTAGATGCTGTACAGACTTGGAGACAATGCATGCTGCAGTGTATAGACTTAGCCTATGCAGACTTAGTTCGATGTACAGACTTTGCATTAAGCAAGGCGCTGTATGGACTTCGAATCATGAGACGTTGATTAAGACGGACGATGTATAGACTTATGCTAACACACTGATGTACAGGCTTTGCTAGCCACAATGTGCAGACTGCACGATGTATAGACTTGCAAGTCCTACGTAGGTAAAGATGCCAGTGTATAGGCTTGCGAGAATATAACGTAGGTAAAATATACCAATGTATAGACTTGCGAGTTACAACGTAGGTAAAGATACCTAATGTACAGACTTGCTAGTGTGGATGCCACAATGCAGTGTATGGACATGAGTGTGCGTGCAGTGCTGCAACCGATGTATGGACTTGTGTTGACGCTGCAGGACAACTGCCAATGTATAGACTTCACAAGTGCAAGTAATGCAGTAATGTATGGACTTTGAACTTGTGCATGTAATGTATAGACTTGCTACCCTGCGAGTCATGCAGTGTATGGACTTGCTGTGCCTGCGACGACTGCGATGTACATACTTGCTAGCCTGCGAGCCATGCAGTGTATGGACTTGCTAGCCTGCGAGCCATGCAGTGTATGGACTTAATGTGTCTGCTGCACAAGTAATGTCTAGACTTAAGAATGCATGGATGAATAAACTGAATAGGCTTGTGACTCATACTGATTGCTATCATCAAAACTATAGATCATCAAAACTATAGGGGCACAACAATCTCCCCCTTTTTGATGATGGCAATACTATGAGTTACACTGACTCCTAATGCATGCTATGAGAATGTAAGTTCTAACAATCTCCCCCTTTGCCAAAATAATGTATACACTTTCCTTGGAATTCAACAAACAGACAATATTCTCCCCCTTTGCCATCAACAAAGAGGAGGGAAAGATATTACAAGGGAAAGAATCAAGAGAGATCATCTGACTGGTATTCTGAACAAGTAGTTCAGGAATAAGCATTCTAAAGCACAGAGTCTTCAGTCATATGAATTGAAAAACAGCTTTCAGATAGAGTGCTGGTTTAAAAGTTATAAATTTTAAGTTCATGCACTACAATCATTGGATAAGTTTTCTGTGCATGATAAAATAATAAACCAAAATCACATTTGCATGGGAGATTCAGTTTCAGAATATCTTACTTTCGTAGACTCATTAAAAGTTGTTAAGAGATACCAGGTCATGTATTGAAATTAAACAAATTGACATCCTTGAAAATTCTTTTGAAGGAACACCATTTTTCATTGTATTTCATTTAGGGCATTCAGGTACCATTTATCTTTTTACGTAAGGGTATACGTTTATCAGACGCCAATACCCCTAGATACTCAACATTATGGACCATTCTGCCTATGATCAAACTCAATAGAACTGATTTACACCTTTTTGTGTGAGGGTACACGTTTATCAGCCGCCAGTTACCCCCAGGTACTCAGTGAAACCACCCCATTATTTTGATCATTTATACAGAGATAACTGATACACTTCATGACTTAAGTATAGTCCATTTCTTAGATGGATCACTTAGTTTCTCAGTAATTTACTAGTCATTGCTCTGCCAATTGTGTTTTTCAATTAATTTTCAATGTTTGCCAATATTTTTCTTAGCTGTCCTTTATTTGTTTCAGAATGACTTGTTTAAGGACAATACACATACTTAGCTTCTCTAACATGATTTCAAGTGAGTTTTCAGATTTCAGATATAATTGACTTTGTCTGACATGTAATGAAATAAGGGTTGAGAGCTGTATCAATTTTCAGCTTTCTTATTTACTGATTGCAATCTTTAAACTGTAAAGTTTATAAAATTTAAACCATTAAGTCAGTCTTTAAGCAATTAAAGTTCTTATAAATGAAGAAGTCTGTTTTCTATTACTTAGAAATCAGAACTGACTAACATATTGTCATATTGTCAGACTCAACTCATTCAGGGTCAAAGAATTTGAATTTCAATAAAGTTGATGACCACTCTGAATTTCTAACAATACTCCCCCTGTCTATATGCATGTGGTTTTAAATGAGAGAGAGCTTAGACACAGTCATGACTAAATGATATGCAATGATGATCATGAGTGTGATGTCAAAAAAAATATGAATGTCATGCATGATCATGAGTCTGTTGCAACATTCAACATTCACAAGGTTTATTCAAGCCATCAGAGAGTTTATTCATTATGCTGAAATTTACACAAGCCAAGTTCTCTTCTAAGAAACTTAAACCTTTCATTCCCAAGAGGCTTAGTAAAAATATCAGTAATTTATTTTTCAGTTTCAATGAAGTTCATTTCAATTTCCTTTTTATTTACAACATCTCTAAGAAAATGGTGTTTTATCTCTATATGCTTAGTCCTAAAATGATGAACATGATTTTTAACAAGGCATATAGCACTAGTATTATCACATAACATTGGAATACATCCCAATTTTATCTGATAATCATCTAGTTGGTGCTTGATCCATAGTACTTGGGCAGCACAATTACCAGCTGCAACATATTCAGCTTCAGCTGTAGATAATGCTACAGTGTGTTGCTTCTTAGATGCCCAAGATACTAGACAGTCACCTAGGAATTGACAATATCCACTAGTACTTTTTCTCTCTACTCGACACCCAGCATAATCTGCATCAGTGTAAGCTAGAAGTTCTAACTCACACTTGGCAGGGTACCAAAGACCTAGCTCTTGGGTGCCTAGTAAATACCTAAAAATCCTTTTCACTGATTTAAGATGTGATTCTTTGGGACTAGCCTGAAATCTAGAGCATAAACACACTGAAAATTGAATGTCAGGCCTAGATGCTATAAGATATAGAATGGATCCGATCATACCTCTGTATAGCCTTTGGTCCACTGGTTTACCTTGAGGATCTTCATCCAAACTGGTTGAGGTACCCATTGGAGCAGCTATTTCCTTGAGGTTGTCCATTTTGTACTTCTTCAATAGATCCCTTATGTACTTGGACTGAGAGATGAAGGTACCATCCTTTGATTGTGTAACATGCAGTCCAAGAAATAGTTTGAGCTCACCCATTGAGCTCATTTCAAACTCATTAGTCATAATTTGAGAGAATTCCTCACACAATTTGGGGTTAGTTGACCCAAACACAATGTCATCCACATAAATTTGAATGATAAGAATATCTGAATGACTCACCTTGGTGAATAATGTTTGATCAACTACACCTCTTGTGAAGTTCTTATCAGTGAGGAATTTGCTCAACCTGTCATACCAAGCTCTAGGAGCTTGCTTTAAATCATAGAGAGCTTTTCTGAGTTTATAGACATGATTAGGGAAGTCTAAGCATTCAAATTCAGGAGGCTGCCTCACATAGACATCCTCACTGATTTCCCCATTCAGAAAAGCAGATTTTACATCCATCTGCTGAAGATTTATTCCTAGGGAACATGCATAAGCCAATAAGATTCTGATTGTTTCTAACCTGGCTACAGGAGCAAAAGACTCTTTAAAGTGTATTCCAAATTCCTGATTATACCCCTGAGCTACAAGTCTGGCCTTATTTTTAATCACATTCCCTGATTCATCAGTTTTATTTCTGAACACCCATTTAGTCCCTATGACTGTTTCATGATCAGGAGGTGGAACCAAGTGCCACACCTTATTCCTGTCAAATTGATTGAGCTCTTCATGCATGGCATTAATCCAATCCACATCCTTAAGAGCACAGTCAATGGACTTGGGTTCTACATTTGATACAAGGCATATGCATTCAATTCATTTTGAATTCTTAAGTGGCCTCTAGTCCTAGGAGGGTCATGCAAATTACCAATCACATTATCTACAGGATGATCTTTTAGATATCTAATGTTGAGAATTTCATTATCGTGATTTTCATTTACCTCCCCCTGAACTGTAGGCTCTTCTTCATTAAGCTCTTCATTTCCTTCCTCATCTTCGGATTTGTCTGCAGGATTCTCTTCTTTCAGAATATCACCATTGTCTTCATTCCTGCATTGACCAATATTAGACTTTATCAAAGATTCATCAAAAATAATATGTGGAGATTCTTCAACAGTTTTGGAATTCAGATTATACACTCTATATGCTCGGGTGTTTTCAGAATAACCAAGAAAAATTCCTGGTTCACCTTTAGGTTCAAATGTATCAAGGTCTCTTTTATCATTTATATGTATAAAACATTTGCAACCAAAAACCCTGAAATGAGCAATTGAAGGTTTCTTACCCTTTATGATCTCATAGGGTGTTTTCTGGGTAGAAGGTCTTACCATAGCTCTGTTAATTACATAACAGGTTGTATTTACTGCTTCAGCTCAGAACTTCCTTGGTAGACCACCTTCAACCAAGAGTGTACGACCCATCTCCACTAGGGTTTTGTTCCTTCTCTTCACAACTCCATTCTGCTCAGGTGTCCTTGGTGAGGAGAACCTATGGTTAATTCTATTTGACCTGCAGAATTCATCAAACTGTGAGTTTTCAAACTCACCTCCATGATCGGATAGAATATTTTCAATTTTCTGGTTTTTCTTAAGACAGAACTCCTGAAATTCTGTGAATGCATCACTTTTATGTGATAAGAAGTATACCCAAGTGTACCTAGAAAAGTCATCTACCATGACAAATCCATACCTCCTCCCTGATAAGCTGACAGACCTGGTTGGCCCAAAAAGATCCATGTGTATCAGCTCATAAGGTTTAGAAGATAGATTTTCTGTCCTAGATTTAAATGACTTTCTAGTCAACTTGGACTGAGTGCATGCATCACATATTTTATTTTCTTTCTTAAAGGAAACTTCAGGAAGTCCTCTAACCATGCTATGCTTATTCAGTTTATGCAAAACAGTGTAACTAGCATGACCTAACCTACGATGCCATAAAAATGCTAAGTCTTCTCTACTAGCAGTAAGGCATAGGTTAGAATGTTGAATATCATCTAAATCTATCATGTAAGTGTTATTTATCCTCTTACCATAAAATTTAACAGTTTCGGAATCAGGTTCAAAAACTTTGCAACATTGAGAGTCAAAAAGCACTTTGCATCCTTTATCACATAGCTGGCTGATGCTAAGTAAGTTATAAGCTAATCCTTCAACCAGCATGACATCCTCAATGCAACAAGTAGTACACTTACCTACTTTACCTGTTCCAACAATCTTACCCTTTGTGTTGCTACCAAAGGTGACAAGGCCTCCTTGTTTCTCTGTCAGCATGTAGAACTTGGCCTTATCCCCTGTCATATGCCTGGAGCAGCCACTATCCAAGTACCACAAATTGTTCTTGTCTGCCAGGCATACCTGCACACACAATCAGGTAGAGAAGCTTGGAACCCAAGACTGATTGGGCTCCAGAGAAGATGAAAAGCAATTAAGACGAGAAAGCATACTTTTAGGAATCCATATTTGTTTGAAACAGTTCTGTTCAGTGGATTTTTCAGATTTCTTTTTGTTTTGCTTTTTCTTGTTGACACTAGCATGATTATTTACAGATTGATTATTTCTATGCCAGTGCCTTGGCCAGGATGTATTCACGAAATTTTGGCCATAGTAATCATTGGGCTGGCTGTGGAAATATTTGGTCCTAGGTGTCCAAGAGCCATACCCATTAACCCAATTCCTAGTGTAAGGTTTATAGGACTGTGTAGCCTGATGTCCATAACCTGTAAACCTTCCTTGAGTCCTAGTCCATCCTGACCTATTTGGATAGGACACTGTGCAAAGAAGTGGGACTGGGCTCTAGGTTGGTAGAAATGTTTGGGTTGAGCTCTAAAAGCATTCTGCCTCCCCTGCACCTTGGACCCTGCTGACCTGTTCATAGGTGTGTATTGGGTCTTCTTCATAGGTGGTGGTGATGGTGGAGACTTGGTGACCTTAACATGGGGTTTATAAGACTGTGTAGGTTGACCCCTAACCTGAGACTGAGCTTTGGGATTTTGTTTGGATGTGCTAGCTCTACTAGTCTCATTCAATTTTTGTTTGCCCTTCTCTTCAGCACTGGACTTTTTCATATTAGCAGTTTTGTTCATTGACACGTTTGAATTCATGTTAATTAGAGGTCCTTTCTCTTTTTATGCAACAAATGAAATAGTTTTCATTCCAAAGGTTTTTGTTGCACTAAAATTAAATCCAAGGCCCTCTTTTCTGAAGTTGACCTTTGACCCTAACAAAGCATTTAGGTTATCTGAACCTTGGGTCATTTTCTCAATAGTCTTAAGCTTGTCCTCATTATCCTTTTGAATATCTTCAATGGATTTCTTAAGTTATGTATTCACACTTAGGACAGCTTGATATTTTTCATTCACTATTTTTATCTCACTCTCACATTTCTGAATTTTCAATTTCAGTTCATCAGTTTCTTTTTCTAACCTCTCATTTTCTTCTTTAGAGGCTTTTGACTCATTCTTGATTTCTTCTAATTCAGAACATGTGAGTTTCAATTTTTTATTATCAGATTCTAGACATGCAATTTTATCAATTAGAGTTGTATCATTTTGCATGGAGTTAATCTTTCTTCTTAGATGTCTATTTTCCTTTCTAATATCATCAGCTCTATCAGCTATGTCATGGTAGGCATCTACCCAATCAGTAATAGTGAAATTTTCGAATCTAGTGATTACCTCATCTGAGTCCTCCTCTCTATCTTTAGAGCTTGTTGCCATAAGGCAAATGGGCTTCTCAGATTCGGCTTCACTGTCTGAGCTGCTACTGAAGGAACCTTCATCTTCATCACTCCAGGTACTCACCATTGCTTTCCTTTTCGTGTTCCTTCTCTTTGACTTGTCCTTGTATTTCTGATTCTCTGGACAGTCAGCTTTCAGATGGCCTGTTTTTCTGCATTGATAACAAGTATTAGTTTTAATTTTCTTAGCAGGGTTATGTTTATACCTTTTATCCCTTCGGCTGCCACTATATTTCTTTTGGCTGAATCGTCCTGCTCCTTTCCTGAGGAACCGCCTGAACTCTCTGGTCATCATTGCCATCTCAGTACGAGTTATATCTTCTTCATTCAGGCTCTCCTCGGATGATGAACTGCTAGAGCTGGATTTGCTGGATTTGCTGGCACCAGCTTTCAGAGCGATTGGCTTCTTCTTCCTCTCAGCTTCTTCTATCTTTGGCATATTAATCTCATATGCCATCAGCGAGCCAATTAGCTCATCAGCCCTTGTGGTTCGCAAATCCCTTGACTCCTCCATCACTGTAGCCTTAGTATGCCAAGCATGAGTCAGGGAACGCAATATCTTCCTCACTACATCATATTCTGTCTGAGGTTTCCCAAGACCTCTAAGACCATTTGTGATAATAGTTAATCGAGCGTACATCTCCTTGATGGTCTCGTTTGGCTTCATCTTGAATGCCTCATATTCAGACACTAGGAAATTAGCCTTCGTCTCTCTAACTTGAGAAGTCCCTTCATGAATAACTTCCAGTGCATCCCACATCTCCTTAGCTGAGCTGCAAGCTAATACTCGAGAAAATTCTGTAGGGTGCAGAGAGCACTGAATGGCGTTTATGGCACTCCAATTTAGTGTAGACCTTCTGGTCTCCTCCTTGGTCGAGACTTCCTCATTAGGGGACAGCTCATAAGGTCCCTTGCTTACTACCTTCCAGATCTCATAATCCTTCGCCCTCAAAAATACTTGCATACGGTTCTTCCAATATGCATAGTTAGATCCATCGAAGAATGGGGGCTTTGTGGTTGAGTGTCCTTCAGCTATCATCCCTCGAGCATCCATCTGTACCTTTCTCTTCGGGCAATGAGTCCCTGTAGAAGAGTTAGGCTCTGATACCAACTGTTATGTTAGATGGACGCAGTCTACTACCACGGAGAGTGGATCTAGAGGGGGGTGAATAGATCTAATGTCTAATTTTAGAACACAGTTGACTCTAATGAAGAATTAAAACAAGCAACTGTATAGCAGTAGAATGAACACATTGAAATCACACAACCACAGGCAATCACACAGTAGACACCGATCTTTAAGGTGGTTCGATCTCAATCCAGAGATCTACGTCCACCCCACACTCCAACTGGAATGTGGATCCTGCTGACTAACAGCTTGAACAGCTGGGCTTCACAGCTTGCCAACAACCGCTGATACACAACTTCGCTGGGCTTAACAGCTTGCCGACCAGAGGAACAGATCCTCTGCAACCGCTGGGCAATACAGCTTAGCCGTCCGAGACCTGGTCTCGCCTGCTGAGGATTACAGCTTCACCTGTCCAGTGGAAACCTCCACTGAAATTGCTGTCTCACAACTTGATAACAAAAGTGTATCGAAAGCAAGAAAGACAGAAATAAACGAAATGTAAAAACAAGATGAATGTAGCTCAAGTACGAGCAGAATCAGCTCTGGTATCTGAACCAAGAGTCTGACTTACAAGATCTCTCGAAAGCTCTCTCAACTCAACTCTCTCAATCTTCTCTTCTCTCTTTCTCTTCTTCTCTCTGAATCTTCTTCTCTCTTTTTCTTCTTCTCTGTGGATCGTGCAGGCGCTCACTCTCTGTACTTCTCTTTTAGCTCTGGCTGCTTCTATTCGATCTTGATCAACCTTCTTCTGGTGGAAGAAGACTCATATATATACCAGCAGCAGTTTGAATTTGGCGTGTGGCTTTCACAATTCCCGCCCAGAGAATTCGCCAGATCCGAGGAGCTTCGACCACCTTGCAGCATTCTGATTGGGCTGCTTCCACGTGTCATAATCTGGGCACCTCGTCCTTCCTTGGATCACGAGCCAAGTCATCAGTCTCTGCAGATAGTCCCTGTCAGACATTCGAAAGGAATTATCAGTTTAAGGGTTAACTGATGTACAGACTATACATAGACAGAGCTGAAGCAATGTATAGACTTCATGAAGCGGGACATTTGTGTTGTACAGACTATGTGAAGACAAAGCTGAAGCAATGTATAGACTCAGTGAATGCGAAGCAATGCAGTGTTCAAACTCTATGAATGCGAGGCTATGCGTTGTACAGACTATGTGAATACAGTGCTATGGCCTGTACAGACTCAACGCATGCAGGGCTTATGCCATGTTCAGACTTTGTGAATACAATGATGTGCAATGTATAGACTCTATATATGCAGAGCTTAAGCCCTGTACAGACATCAAATATGCAGAAGTAAACGTGCATCAATGTGTAGACTTAGCAAAATAAAGTGTGAACAAAGCAACACAATGTGCAGACTTCGATCGTAGTTAAAGACAGCAATGTAAAGACTCTGCATTGTATAGACTAGCTGAAGTGTAATGTGCAGCCATTGTATAGACTTTGTGAATGCGAAACAATGCAATGTACAGACTTTATATATGCAACGCTAGAGCATGTATAGACTTTATATATGCAGTGCTAAGGCATGTGCAGACTTCATATATGCAAGGCTGAGGTGTGTACAGGCTTAGTGAATGCAACACTGAATCATGTACATACTTCACATTCACTATGCAGACGTTGTACAGACATGCTAATGTGTAACGTAGAATGCATCAAGCAAAGTGTGTACATTGAAGATATGCTCAAGAGTGTATAGACTTGATCAGACATCAGAAGCACAAGTGCTCAAGAGAGACGGTGGATGTACATACTTCAACTCTCAACTGAGATGGTGGATGTACAGACTTCAACTCTCAACTGAGACGGTGGATGTACAGACTTCAACTGCACGATGTATAGACTTTGGCAAAGCAAGGGCTGTACAGACTTCAAAGCTCAACTGAGACGATGGATGTACAGACTTTGCAAGAGACGCTAGACGCTGTACAGACTTGGAGACAATGCATGCTGCAGTGTATAGACTTAGCCTATGCAGACTTAGTCCGATGTACAGACTTTGCATTAAGCAAGGCGCTGTATGGACTTCGAATCATGAGACATTGATTAAGACGGACGATGTATAGACTTATGCTAACACACTAATGTACATGCTTTGCTAGCCACAATGTGTAGACTGCACGATGTATAGACTTGTAAGTCCTACGTAGGTAAAGATGCCAGTGTATAGGCTTGCGAGAATATAACGTAGGTAAAATATACCAATGTATAGACTTGCGAGTTACAACGTAGGTAAAGATACCTAATGTACAGACTTGCTAGTGTGGATGCCACAATGCAGTGTATGGACATGAGTGTGCGTGCAGTGCTGCAACCGATGTATGGACTTGTGTTGACGCTGCAGGACAACTGCCAATGTATAGACTTCACAAGTGCAAGCAATGCAGCAATGTATGGACTTTGAACTTGTGCATGTAATGTATGGACTTGCTACCCTGCGAGTCATGCAGTGTATGGACTTACTGTGCCTGCGACGATTGCGATGTACATACTTGCTAGCCTGTGAGCCATGCAGTGTATGGACTTGCTAGCCTGCGAGCCATGCAGTGTATGGACTTAATGTGTCTGCTGCACAAGCAATGCCTAGACTTAAGAATGCATGGATGAATAAACTGAATAGACTTGTGACTCATACTGATTGCTATCATCAAAACTATAGATCATCAAAACTACAGGGGCACAACACTTCTTACCTTTTAGAATCTCATAAGGAGTTTTATGAGTGAAAGGCCTTACCATAGCTCTGTTGATTATGTGGCATGCAGTATTAACTGTCTCTGCCCAAAATTTTCTTGGTAAGCCACCTTCAACAAGCAGTGTACGTGCCATCTCCACAATCGTCCGGTTCCTCCTTTCTACTATTCCATTCTGCTCAGGCGTCCTAGGTGAGGAGAACCGATGATTAATCCCATTGACCCTGTAAAATTCATCAAATTGAGACTTCTCAAACTCACCTCCATGGTCAGATAAGATATTTGTAATCAAATTTTCATTTTTCTGTTTTATTTTCAAATAGAACTCCTGAAATTCCATGAATGCATCATTTTTATGTTTAAGGAAAAAGACCCAAGTATACCTGGAGAAGTCATCAACTAGAACATATCCATATCTTCTCCCTGACAAGCTGGCTGAACGCGTGGGTCCAAATAAGTCCATGTGTATCAGTTCATAAGGTTGAAAGGACATGTTTTCAGTTCTTGATTTAAATGACTTTCTAGTTTGCTTGTATTGTGTACACGCACTGCACACCTTAATTTCCTTCTTGAAAGAAACGTCAGGGAGTCCTCTAACCATGCTATGTTTATTCAATTTATGCAAAACCCTATATCTGGCATGGCCTAATCTACGATGCCACAGGAATGCTAAGTCAACTTTATTTGCAGTTAGGTAAATATTAGAATGAGCTAAATCATCCAAATCTACCAAGTAGATGTTATTTACCCTTTTTCCTGAAAATTTAACTATATCCGAGTCAGGTTCAAAGATTTTGCAACGTTGAGAGTCAAATACTACCTTGTGTCCTTTGTCACATAGCTGGCTGATACTGAGTAAGTTGTATGCAAGACCATCAACCAGCAGTACCTCTTCAATGCAACAGGTAGTACACTTACCTACTTTACCTGATCTGATGATTCTACCCTTTGTATTTCCTCCAAAGGTGACAAGGCCTCCATTCTTCTCAGTCAGCATGCAAAATTTGGTTTTGTCTCCTGTCATATGTCTGGAGAAGCCACTATCAAGATACCACATATTGCTTCTGGCTGCCAGACATACCTGCAATCACAATCAAGTAGAGAATTTTGGAATCCAAAATTGTTTGGGCTCCGAAGCAGGAACAGAACAATTGAAACAAGACATCAATTGTTTAGGAATCCAAATCTGTCTAAATATGGTTGGCTTAGTGGAATTCATGACATTCTGTTTATTATCCTTCTTTCTCTCAGCACCAACTGATTGAACCTTCTTCCTCTGGTGCTTTGGTTTATATTGAGTTCTGGCTCCATCCTTATTAGCAGCAAAATTATTTTTGTGCCAGTGCGCAGGCCAATAAGTCCTCAGATAATTATGGCCAGATGTAGTCCTAGACTGACTCCATCTAGCAGATTGAGGTCTATGGCAATGAGTGAGAAAAGGTTGATATCTAGACCTCCCTTGGACCTGATTCCATCCAGACCTATAGAATGGTTGGACCTGTTTGTGAGGATAGGTGTGATAGGTCTGAACCTTGGGCTGGTAAGTATAGCTTTTCTGGCCCCATGCAGCATTATGTCTCCCTTGCACTGGTGACCCACTAGACTTCTGTACATGTTTATGTTGGGTCTTCTTCTGGATAGGTGATGATGGTGGGGACTTGGTGGCTTTGCCATGGGGTTTAGACTTGCTTGGAGGCTGACCCCGAACCGGAGACTCACATTTGGGTGAAGGGTAAGATCTGCTGGACTCACCAACCTTCTGTTTACCCTTGTCCTTGGCACTGGACATTTTCGAACTGACAGTTTTTGAAACAGAATTTTCACTTGACATTTTTATAAGAGGTCCCTTCTTTTTCTCTGTCACAAATGATATGGTTTTCATAGCAAGGCTTTTAGTGGCAGTTGAGTTGAATCCAAGACCTTCTTTTCTGAAGTTCACCTTTGACCCTAACAAAGCATTGAGATTGTATGTGCCTTGGGTCATATTTTCTATTATTTTTCTTTTGTCAGCATTTCCTTTTTCTAAATTTTCAACTGTTTTCTTTAATTCAGAATTTACACACAAGACAGCTTCATGTTTCTCATTTGAAATTTTTAATTCATTTTCAAACAATTGAACTCTCAGCTTCAAATCATCATTAGCATTCTTTAACAATTCATTCTCCTTTCTAGTATCTGTTAAAGCATGCTTCAGATCATCAAATTCAGCATAAAAAATTTTTAAATTGTCATTTTCTGATTGCAGACAGGCTATTTTGTCAGACATGGTTTTATCATTCAAAATGGAGTTTACTTTCTCCTTCAAATGCATGTTCTCCTTTCTAATGTCATCTACTTTATCTAGCAAGTCTCCATACGCATCCTCCCAATCAGAAATTGTATAGTGCTCAAAGGGAGAGGATACCTCATCGGAGTCTTCTTCCTCCTTTTCATCATTCTTGGCCATCAGGCAGATGGGCTTTTCTTCGTCTTCACTTTCTGATGTACTTCTCAAATTGCCCTCGTCCTCGTCGCTCCATGTACTCACCATTGCTTTTCCTCTGGGAGCTCTTTTCTTGGACTTTTCTTTCAGCATCTGGAGCTCTAGACAATCTACCTTCATATGCCCAGCCTTCCTGCAATGATAACAAACATTAGTGTCATGTTTCTTAGCTGGGTTAGACCTATACCTGTTGTGTCGCCGGCCGCTGAATTGTCTTCGGCCGAAATTTCTGCCTTCTTTCCTCAAGAATCACCTGAACTCTCTTGTCAACATAGCAAGTTGATCTCTATCGATTTCTGACCCAGATAGGCTACTCTGCTCGCTTGATGATCCACTGTGGCTGGATCTGCTTGTTTTGCTGGAACTAGCCTTCAGCGCAATTGGTTTCTTTTGTTCTCGAGCTCATCAATTTTGGGAAGGTTCATCTCATATGCCATTAGAGAACCTATTAGCTCGTCAACTTTCATCGTCTGAAGATCTCTTGACTCCTCGATCACTGTTGCCTTTGTGTGCCAAATAAGAGTAAGAGACCGCAAGATCTTCCTTACAATCTCGTAGTCTGAATAGCTCTTTCCCAAATTCCTCAGACCATTAGTTATGATAGTCAAACGAGCATACATCTCAGTCACAGTCTCACCGAGTTTCATCCGGAATGCTTCATATTCTGAGACCAACATGTTCGCCTTGGTCTCTCTCACATGTGATGTCCCTTTGTAGATAACCTCCAGTGTATCCCACATTTCCTTGGCGGTTCTGCACGATGACACTCTGGAGAATTCAGTAGGATGAAGTGCGCACTGGATAGCATTGATGGCACTCCAGTTCAAAGTAGATTTTCTGATTTCCTCTCTCGTCCAAACTTCTTCATTCTCGTGTAGTTTGAATGGTCCCTTGCTCACTACTCGCCATATCTCGTAGTCTTTCGCTCTCAGAAAGACCTACATTCTATTCTTCCAGTAGGCGTAGTTAGAGCCATCGAAGTACGGAGGCTTGGAGATTGAATGTCCTTCTGCTATCATTCCCTTACCGTTCATGGTCGTTCCTCTTTAGGATGTTAGTCCCTGAAAAAGAGTTAGGCTCTGATACCAAGTGATGGGGGACTATGAACGATCTAGAGGGGGGTGAATAGATCAGTCACCCAATTTAAACTAGACTGCAGCAATCACAAGTGCGGAAATAAAACAAGCTGCTACAGGACGATAGAGAAGTAAGAGAGAGCAGTCACAGAAATCCAACTATAGCAGATCTGAATCAAACGGACCTAAGCATGCATCTAAAGCGTATAATGGAAGTGATCATGATGAACAGCAATTCGCAAGGCAAACACACAGGAGACTGAAAGTTTTTAAGGTGGTTCGATCTCAAAACCGAGATCTACGTCCACCCCACACTCCAACCTGGAATGTGGCTTCAACCACTGATTCACAACTTCAACTGCTGGGCCTCACAGCTTGCCTACAACCGTTGACTAACAGCTTGACCGCTGGGCATTACAGCTTTACCAACCGCTGGGGACTACAGCTTAACCCGTCCAGAGGAATCCTCCTCTGCCCGCTGAGCAATACAGCTTAGCTCTGCTGACTAACAGCTTGAAAACAAGGTTTCAGAAAACGAAGTGGAAACAGACGAAAAACAAGAAAACTCAATTGGAATATAGCTCACAATGAGCAATCTCAGTTCTGGTATCTGAACCAAGAAACTGATGGACAATCTTTCAGAGAAATTCTCTCAGACTCCTGTCACTAAATTCTCTTTCTCTCTTCTCTCTGTATCGTTTCTTTTCTTCTCTGCTGCACTCTTTTTTTTTCTGTTCTCAATAGCACACATAGATCTTCCGATCACCATCATTGTTCTCCATATGGAGAAGTCTTCTATTTATAGCATCAGAGAGGTGGGCGTGTGTCCTCCACAATTCCTGCCCAGAGCGCCTTAACCACGTGGCAGTATTTCAGCTCACTGCGTTACACGTGTCACGATCCTGACTTCTTAGATCACGTGCCCTTTTTAAGTTCCTCGACCAGCAGATATCCTGCAAGGATTAGAGCATATAGTTGGTTCGAGATTTGATCTAAGCCTGTATGGACTTGATGCATAAAATGCAGTGTGCATATAAGAGAGTATGTACAACGAGAATGAATGCACGAACACATCATCCATGAGTGTACAGACTTTAAATGCATGTAATGCATTTTGTATATGAAGAAGTATGCACATTGGGAGTGAATGTACAGACATGCTATCGATGAGTGACCAGACTTATAGTGCAATGTGTAAATGATGTACAGCCTTTCTGTGCGTGATGATGTATGAACTTAACCACTCGTACTAGCAATGGAGTGGATAGACTTTGATTGCATGGTAAAGAATGTATAGACTTGATATCATGCGGCGATGTATAGACTTGCTCAGTTGTCAAAGCAGCCGTGCAGACTAAGTGTATGCATGGACCAAACGAGTGCACTTACTTTGGCTAACACATGCAAACATGCATCAATTAGAGATACGCACGAGATGGTCAATGCACTGACTATGTGGCGTGCAACTAAAAATAATGCACCAATGCAAGCTGTGCACGAACTTGAATGAACCTGATGCAGAGAACAGACAATGCGCCATATGGCTGCGTCAACACAATGCCCATACTGTGCTAACGCACACAGTATATATGCTGAAGTATGAAGAATGATGAAGCATGCAGAACATTTACTAATTCTTATCTTACATGATTCATTAATGGTTGCTATCATCAAAACTATATAACTTCATCAATGTACAGGGGGCACAACAGTGTGCTACAGGCTAATTTTGGGTCGGGTAGGCCCGATAGATGTACGATCTTGTTCATTATTAATAAAGTGGTATTTGAGCATAAATATATGATTGTATATTACTTTACGATGTCCCTAGGATATGTGGTTGTAAAGTCAACTCGAGATGGGATCTCGATCATGAGACTGACTTTACATGGACACATACCTTAAACTGTTCCTGGTTGGAGGGTAATCACTCGGGGACTTTGATTACCTATTAAACCAGTACACATGATGTGTTAGGGACCAGTCTCATGGTCACTGGTGCGGGGCTCCAACACATATGCGTAGGTGTACGTCCTGGGAGGAAGTGCACTTAACTGATCCGCTATTGGATCTTCAGATGGTTGATTATACCTAATGTCAACTGAAGATCCAACGGTCTCAGTAGCATCGTTGGTCCTTTGACCTGAGACATTGATCGGATCTTACACGAGGACTGGAATGATTTAATTACTTGGCTAAGTGACTTTAACCATAAGTCATGAGTTGCCGAGTCATTAACCACTCCAGAATACGTGTGAAGATCATCAATGGTCAAGAGGGGATAGCTCACTGTCGGGTATATATCAGACAGTTAATGGGTCATGACATTGACGCTCCGTTAAATCCCTGGCCAGGGTCGTGTGAGTTCGTTTAGAACGAACGTCATACACTTTAAGGAGGTCATGGTCAAATGGCACGATTATGGGGTTTGACAGAAACTAGACCCTCGATTGTACCAGACTCATAGAAGGAGCGAGGGATTATATCGATGCGGTAACTGTAGACTTACAGGTACCAGACATGCTGATTTAAACCCGACGTCCTCTAGGATCACGCGGATTTACTTGACCCAACGTGATCAAAGGTTCAGAATAAATTAAACTATTATTCAGCTCTAGTAGAAGCGAATAATAAGTTTAATTTACTTCTAATTGGGAATTAGAAGTTAATGTGCCTTAAACTAGAGTGACTAAGGGCCTAGAGGATCACACATAATAGATTCTTGGATGACGGATTATTATTGTACAAATGTATACATTAAGTCCCTTGAATTCCTTTTAGAAAGGAGTTTAAAAGAGGGCTTAATATATATGTACAATAATAAAAGGACATATATGTGATTTTGGTCCTTATGGGTTCTTTTAAAAATAGCCAAATCCTATATATATGGGCCTTACGAGAGCTTCTCCTCCCTCTTGACTAATCAAGCATTAAAGCTAAAGAGAAGGAGGATTAGCTCCTCCCCCCTCCCTCCCTCTTGCTCTCTCTCTCTCCAGAAGGTGAAAGGGTCGATGAAGGTCGTGCCAGGGGGGTACCGTCGCTGCGCAAGGATCCGTGTGGATATGCTCTAGAGGCCGTGCATCTATGCGGCTCGGTATTCGCGGTATTCTGCATCGGGCACTGCGGACAGCGTCGTTCCGCGCAAGGTATAAATACGCAACCCGTAGTTAGGGGTTGGGGTGATTAAAACGTCGATCAGAGCATGGATTTGGGATTCCATGAACCCGGGTTTGGGCAAATAAAACTTTTGTTATCCGCTGCGTTGCCCGAGGGTGCTGTGTGGAACCTTACACCCCTGACCTATGAGGAGACAATAAGTGTTATTGACTCCGGGAAAATGGTAAGAGGCTATAAAATTGAATATGGATTCTATGTACTCCAACTAAGTTTTGAACTTGGTAGGTCCACCCGAAGGTATTGTACCCATCAGATGTAAGTGGATTTTCAAGAAGAAATTAAAGAAGATGGATAGGTTGGTACCTACATGGTAAGCTTGGTGGTAAAAGAAATATCATCAAAGTCAAAATGTTGATTATGATGAAATATTCTGTCTAGTTGTCATGTTTAAATCCATTGAGATTTTACTTGCCATTGATGCATATCATGGTTAAAAGATTTGGGGTGTGAAATGGTGTTCCTCATAAGTGGTCTAAATGAGGAAGTGTACATGTTACAGCCAAAGAGATTTCACTTCCATTGAATACCCAAAAATGGTATACTAGGTTCAAAGGTCCATTCATAGACTAAAGAAAAGCTTCCCGCAGCTAAAACATGAGGTTTGATAAGGTGATCAAATCTTATGGCTTCATTAAGAATGAATGAGAGTCTTGTGTGTACAAGAGGATAAGTGGGAGTACAGTCACAAATTTGATTCTGTGTGTAGATAACAAACTACTCATTAGGAATGATGTTGTTAAGTTATCTTAGGTAAAGTTTCGCTGTCTAACTACTTCTCCATGAAATACATGGGAGAAGCATCCTTTGTACTAGTAACATACATCTATATAGATAGATTAAGGAAGGATGCTTGATTTAACCTTATTATCGTACATATGTGGTATTGTCAAAAGGTTTGACAAGAAACGATACCCAGATAAGTCTCATACTGATGAGACGTGAAATCTACCTCTCCAAGAAGATATTTTCCAACTCTTCAGTGTAGAGGTAGCACATGAGTAATATTCATTATGCTTTTGGCATAAGGGTTTATCGTGTGTAATGTGCTATGTACGAGGTCTGATATATCGGATGCTCTAAGTGTTACGAGTATATATCAGACGGATCCAGGTGAGCAGCATTGGAGTGCTGTGAAATATATTCTTACATTCTTGAGGAAAAATTAAGGGTATGTTCCTAGTGGGTGGAGAAGGCGATTCGACGGTTAGTCCGAAGAGTTCCAAATTGACAACAAATATTGATTCGACGTTATGTAGATGAAATAGTTCATCATCGTGTAGGGAGTTGTCCCTAGTGTCACTGATTAGGTACCCTTGTTATCTGATAGGATTAAAGCTCTTGCTTAGGAACCATGGTCTCATCAAAAGTCATTGTACTTTCTGTAGTGGTTCCGCCTGATTAGAGATATAATAAATAAAAGGGAGATGTCACCTAAAAAGACTTTCTTCCGCTAATAACATTATAGATCCACTAACTAAGCCGTTGACTCAAAGTGTAGTTGAGTATCACCTAAGGCTGATGGAGATCAGGCGAGAGGTGATTGGCTTTGGTACAAGTGCGATAATGAAAGAAGTGTATGCCCTGTAAGCCAATCACTTGTGAAGTGATGTCATCATTTCTTATATATTCTCATTCGTATTTATGACAATTTCTTCATTATGTCTTATTTATTTATGCGGACTGACACTTGACGTGATGAAGTCCTTGAACGTAGGCTATGAAGGTTGAATCATAATGAGATTATGATAGTGAGATCAACCTTCTAGATGCGTGTGTTCTAAATGTTCCCGGTCATAGGATCTTTGATATAGGACATCAAAGAATCCGGATAGACCAGTGCACATGATATTCTCTCATATAATGAGGGTGACTGATCTCACAATCACTGGTGTGGAGACACTAAGATATGTCCATTACAAGAATATGGTTCACTAAACGGATCCGATCAAGAATCTCTGGATGGTAATTATATCTAATTATCAACCAAGAGATTCTTCAGTCACAGTTGCATAATTGGTCCTTGGACATGAGTCACCAAAGATACATTGCATGAGGACTTCTGTATTTTGATTCATGACAAAGAGACTTTATCCATAAGTCCTGGATGCTCAGGTATTCGGATACATCAGAATATATGCGAAGGTAATTGAGTGACAATAGTGGATCATTCACTCTCAGATATAGCATGAGAGATAATGCCCTATGAATGGTACTCGGTTAAATCCTTGGCCAAGGTAGATAGTTTAATGGAAAAGGAGTTTTCCATTGAGACTCGGAGTACGTTCATCAGGTCATATATAAGAATGGTTTGACAGTATGACCATACCCTTAATCATGACCAAGGGCATTAAGTATGAATGAAGGACTATAGCTGTGTGGTAACTGTTGACGGAAAGGTCCCATAGTGATTTTATAGACCCCTTTGTCTTCTGGGGTCACAGAGTGTTGCTTGGTGCTTACCGTGGCCTGAAAGCCCATTAGAGGAATAATCATGAGCTAATTATTCATCATAAGATGATTATTTAATTATTTAAGTCGTGAGATGATTAAATAATGAATTCCATGTTAATTAATAATGTGGAAAAGCTAAGAAATGGTTCTTAAGCTTATTGAGCCTAAAACCATACTGACACTGGGCCTAGAGGGTCACACACATTAGGGTTATGGACGGTGGAAGTATATTCGCAATATTAGACTTATCAGGGTTTTTGTGAAAGACCGAGAAGTCTATAAATAGTTGCGATGGGAGAACCCTAGACCAGGTATCTAGGGTTTCCCAGTTCGAGCCGCTATTTCTCTCTCCTCCTAGGAAGGGGTGCCCCCTCTTTCTCCTCTCTCTTCTCCCTCTCGTCTCTAGCGTAGAGATCATGGAGGTGCTGTAGAGGAGATCATTCGTGGGGCGTTGCGACGTGGAGATTCCACTGTTCGTGCCCGTGTGGATACCGCTTGAGGCCGTGTACTTGCGCGGTTGATTACCGCCACGAGGGATTGTTTCCACTTCGCTGCGATCTAAGCATCGCAGAGGCAAAATCGAATCCCGTAGTTGTAGATTATCATCGGGAATCACACAGGAGCGATCAACTCGGCCGGGTTAAAATTTTAATTTTCATTTTCTACTGCGTTCTTCGTGATCCCGGCCTAGATCCTTACACTTATAATCTGGTCCCATCGTGATGCCTCATGTTGACACAAACTCAGTGTCGACGATGCATATATATATATATATATATATATATATAAAGAAAAAGAAAAGGAAGAAAAAAGAAGAAAAAAGAATAAGAAAAAAAATAGAGAGAAGGGAGCGACTCCTTAAATGCTTTAACTCGGCGCCCATGGCCTTTTCGGTGTTAGCCGAGGGGTATGACCTAGACCTTTCGTCTGAGTTAGAGAAGCCCGATCTCCTTGCGTTGGTACAATCCCAATACCGATGATACCGTACACCCGACGTCCATGGCTTTCTTGGTCTTAGCCGAAGAATATGGCGTAGACCTTTCGTCTAAGCCAGATAAATTAATCTCCTTGCATTAGTGCAATCCCAATATCGATGATACCATTAACTCGGTGCCCATGGCCTTTTTGGGTCTTAGCCGAGGGGGTACGACCTAAACCTTTCGTCTAAGTCGGAGAAACCCAATCTCCTTGCGTCAGTACAATCCCAGTACCGATGATACATTTAACTCGGCACCCATGGCCTTTCGGGGTCTTAGCCGAGGGGTATGACCTAGACCTTTCGTCTAAGTCGGAGAAACCCGATCTCCTTGCGTCGGTGCAATCCCAGTACCAATGTTACACTTGATTCGGTGCCCTTGGCCTTTCAGGGTCTTAGCCGAAGAGCATGGCCTAAACCTTTCATCTAAGCCAAATAAACCTAATTCCTCGCGTCAACATAAATCCAATGCTGACGATACCACTCCGGTTGGTGTTTGGCTCTCTGTCAGGACCAATCCATCTGTCCCACCGTGATGATCGATATAACACAATGGCTTAGACCTTCCATCTAAGACCAGATAAACCAGATATCCTTGCGTTGACATAAACCCAATGTCGACGATATCATCTTGATTGTCACCTGATTCTCTGTCGGGGCCAATCGATATAGTTCGCGGTCGAGATCTTTCGTTTGAAACCGATGATGTTCTGCTCCGATGTCAACCGTCTGCCGGACAAGAAGCTACACCCGCAAGCCCCGCTCAGTTGTCCCTCGTTCGCGGCACCCACAGGTGGGGGGCATTTGTTGGCAATAAAAAAAAGAAGAAGATAAAACGAGAAGGGTAAAAGCACAATAGAAGGAATGAAGGGACCGGGAAAAAAAGAAGTAAAAAAAAAGAAAAGAGAAAGAAAAAAAATGCACGGACCATTTTCCTGTTGCGTCTTTTTTCTTCCCTCCCCCGTGAGCATTCAATGCTCATTGACCTTCCCACGAACGGGAGCACGCAACAGTGGCTGCGGCCTGCCCACGCCGCATAGGGAGAGACCGGCCCTCTGCTCTGTCGCGTCCTTGCGAAGAAAGAACAAGAACAGCAGCGAGCAGCAGAAAAAGAAAGAAAAAATGGAAACGGAAGGGGTCCTCTGTGTCCTCTATAAGAAAGCACCCCATGCTCTCTCTCTCTCTCTCGGCTCTCTGGACGCTTCAGAAATAGAAGAAGGAGAGAAGAAGAAGAAGGAGAGAGCCAAAGAAAAAAAAATAGAGGGAGAGAGCCAAAGGGGAGGAAGAGAGAAACAATGAGAGAGACGCCTGTGAAAGGGTGGGTTCTTATTTTTTTTCTTTTTCTCTTCTTTGCATGAGACTTAGCCTTGATGTAATTCCTTCTTTTCAAGGATGAATGAAATATAGGGCCCTCGGCCTGATTTTCCTATGATCTCAATTACTGCTCTCCAATATGTGCAATGTGTTTGTTTATGTTCTGTTTGTTCTTCCATTCCGAATAGGTAGGATGGTTTCTCCCCGACTTTGGCATGCCATTTGCATGATAATCTATCTCTTATCACGGTGGCCACCGGCCCGGAGTTTACTCGACCTTATGAGTATGATTCCGGGTTGCCAACCGCTGGTAACTCACATCATTTCCCTTTTCCCTTCGTAATGACTCTTCCGGTTTATTTTGCCATGGGCAGTAGGCAGGCCCGGTAAAGAGATTTCCTCTTCTCAGAGCCTCGCTTTGGGATTTGACCAATTTCATGGTCATGATGCCAAAGGGGTGAGAAATATGGGACTTAGTCCGAGATCGAATGTTCTATAATATCCGACTTCCACAGTTTCGGGGAAGAGATGCAAATAATGGCCTCTTAGGAAGGGTCCCGGGTTTACACAACCCCATGAGTATGACTCGGGATCCATGTCCACCCGGGTTCCTATTGGGCTACTCCCCCGATCCTCTTCAGATTTTCCTTGGCTCTTCTTTTGGAGCCTTCAGTCATGCACTCCCCCCCGGGGATTGGTCTTATAGCCCCAAAAGGGGCTGATTCTCTGAACTAGCATACTCAAAATGTCCCACTGAATCCGGATTTCCGGACTATGCATGTTCTGATCAGACCCACCTCGTTCCCTTCGGGGACTCGTGAAGGCGATGCTACGGATGTTGCCACTTTTGTGCGCATCCTTCTTATTTTGGGGCCGTCTCGGATTACCTCCGTGGACGAGTACCTAATTTACACCCCCCAAACACTCCGGGTCTAGGGGAGATGTTGTCGAATTTTTATCGAAAAACTTGAATAAATTACAAGACCTATGACAAAAGTGAGATGAATTAAGAAAAGAAAATCATCCTAACAGATGTGCAACAAGCATGAAGTGATGAAAAAAAAACTGATGCAGTGAGGACCCTGATTTAAGAGACTGTTAAAGATGAAGATAAAAAATGAGAAAAAGATGCAGGGAACAAAGACTTTCGGATCAAAACAGAAATCTCTGGATGGGCAATTGCACATGATATGCATACTATGCATGATCAATTGAAGTTCCTTTTAAAATCAGGTTTGAGAGCCTGCGAGTGTCGACTCCTTTCAAGCCAGACTGCTCTTCGCAACAGGTTTGCCCTTGATCAAAAAAAAAAAACATCAAGCATGGCATGTGCATGATAGGTCTTGCACAATCATTCCTCATGGGCATAAAGAGTAAGCACTGCATGTGCATGATCGTTATGCATCAGATTTGTTTCCGCTGAAATTCCATAAGCATGAGCATACATGCCCTCCACTTATTGCTTAAAGCTGAGCATGTCACCTACACCTTTTCTTTTACCTGCATTGGTTCATGCATGCATTAAGAAACCTCTGCATGCTATGCATAAAAAAGAAGAAGAGAAAGTTCACAAAATCATCTTCTTGCATTTCCCATGGACGCGGCCTCTTTGATAAGTAAGCCATGCAATGCTTTAATTCATGACTGCCATGCCTTAGTCTAGAGGGTAACATCGGCATAAAAGAAAAATTGGTAACTGACATTAGGTGAGTCGACGCACTGGGCAAGCTACGTCGACTCACCCACGGTCAGAATGGTTGGCTCCAGCTCAGGTAAGTCATCTTGTTCTCATGGGCGCCCCATGCCCTAAGGACTCTAACAAAATAATAATAATAATAAATAAACAAAACGATAAACAAACAAAGAAAAGGAGACTAGAGTGCTTTGGACAAGAGTCAACTCCAAGAGTCGACTCCCTTTCAAGGGAGTTCTGTCTTCATCCCCTATGCAAAAATCTGCATAGGAGTCGGAGTCAACTCCTTTGGGTCCAGGCCGTTGTCCATAACAACATCCCTTGGTAATGAAACCAAAAACTTCACGTGTATGGTGAAAATCACACAAAATTTCTACTGAAACCTCATCAGATTTATTCTCCTACTCATTTTACAACATTGGGCAAACCTTTCACATTCTCTTCACTCATATTGAAATATGCATGCATTGCTAGTGAAATTAACATATTGTATACGCACGGTTGGTGCAGATAAAATCCCATGCGTTTGTCATTATTGCAGTTAAAACCCCTGCATGCCATGTGCATAGAGCTGGCAGACCCATTCTCTGCATTTTTTTGTGAGAGACCATATGCATCCCTCGACGGGTAGATAGTGCATGAATTTAGCCCAAGTATATTGTATGCCATCCTTTTTTAAAAAGAGGAGAGCAGCAAGCATGAGGTGGGGAGTCGACCCACCACTGAGTTCAGTCGATCGATCGGTAGTTTCGATCGACCGATCTCCAGGTGCATCGACACAGGAGGCTGGCAGGGTCGATGCACCCACTACCTGTCGACTTGTTCTAACCCCGCTGACTGTCTTCTTGCAGCAGGCCTTCCGCTCCTTCCTTCTTTATATATATATATATATATATATACACGCATACTCTGCCCACGTTTGAATAAGCGAAGAAAATTGACATGAAACATATAATTAAGGATGGAACTTTAGCAATTTCTGAGCCATCGCGCTGAGTCCATAGCATGAACAAAAAAAATGAATGAATGAAAGACGAAAGAAGATAAAAGTGAAGAGGTTCTGCTCGCTAGTGAAGAGCGAGTCGACGCGAAGCAGCCCTATGTCGACGAAGGGCAGCCTTGGGTTGCTGCGGTGCGACCCCGCGTCGACCAAGCCATCACGCTGGGTCGACGCAACGCACTCGTGGGATGTTTCCCTGCACGTTGCCTCGACGCGGCCTTCGGCCTGCGTCGACCCACCCTTCACTGGTCTCGAAGTTAAGCCTGCCATGGCCCGCACCAGCCCCTCTTGGGCCCTGTGCATTAAATGGCGAAATGGTTGATAAAAAAATGAATGAATCGAAGTAATAAAGCAAGATCCAAACAAAAACAAACCAACAAGAAAGGGACCAACAAAAGAAAACACGTACAATCAAACGTGCAACAACAATAAAAAAAATGAAGAGCTGCTGATGAACTCTGCTTCCTTTTAGGGGATCGGTCGACTAACTTTATTAGCCTGGTCGACCGAACTCCCCTTTTCATCCAAAAAAATGAGAGAAAGAAGAAAGAAAATAAAAAAGGGGGATAAAAGTGACGAATAAATAACAAAAAAATAAAACAAATAACGGCCAAACAAATGATAATAAAGGAAAAAAATATATGTATATGAAATGCATATAAAAAAGGAAAAAAATCCTAAGAGAATAATTAAAAAAATGATGAGTAAGAATACATGCAATAAGTTTAAGAAAAAGAAACATACACATACATCCAAATAATAATAAAAAATGAACATGATCATTCTCGTTCCGGAGCCATCGCTTCCTTAGACCCTATATGAAAAGAGATATTAAAGATGCCATCGCAAGTCATGCTTAGATTTCGGGGATCCCCCCATCATGGGCATGGCCCGATCTTGCCCTGGGCCAATAGCCCGCTTCTCTTTCATTGAATATCAAACTTTTCGCACCATCGGCAGACATTTGCTTAAGGTTTCTTTACATTTTGTTATGCTTCCAACTTGGACTTTTGTCCGAACATGAAATGGTCAATAAGAGGGTCAACATGATTTGAATGTTTTTGCCCCCTCATATGGGGCACTCTTATGTAATTTAAGATATCCTTCATATTTCATTTATGTTGATTTCAGGCCGTGGGTCCCTTTCTTCTGGCGACTAATCAAAAGTTTTCTCCTCTCCGAGAGAATATAATTAACGCCGTGACCTTTTTGACACGGCGTGTTCTTGTCCCGACACGATACTCACATTGTCTGACTAGTCATACGGCGCGCACCAACGGCTCCATATCACCTCGATATTCGGAGTTCGAATAAATTGTCATTTTGTGACTGACACGCTCACGTACTAATAAACCGATATAAAAGATAAACGACATAGAGATAGATGATTTTAAAAGAAAAAACTGCGTCCACACTTCACTGCTTACTGCATCCGACATTTCTCTTCTCCACACACGTTTAGTTTTGAGTAGTGTCGTGCACCGAAGATACACGCTCCAAGGACATCTCTAGTGAGCTTGCTGTGGTACTGCTCAAGGACAAATTCTGCATTTGATTATATTTCTGAACAAGGTCCTACGTGTTTTTGATCTTGATAACTGAGTTATTTTTTAGAGAGTCGATCTATTCAATATCCCCTTCTAGATCTACTCTTCTACCTGACACTCCCCTCCCTCCCTCCCTCCCTCCCTCGGAGAATTACCGCGGAGATAGGAAAGAGGAAAGAGACAACCGTCGGGGCTGCGGTGACTAGGTGGCCGCCCTGCACAGCAGCGGACGTGGTGGCCGCTCAACAGCACTGCTGGATGGGCCCGACTGTAAGAGGGCAGTGGGGGAAGCGCTGGGGGCGACGCGGATGGTGGCGCAGGGGCGACGGCGCGGACTGGAGTAGCCCGACGTTGGCTGGCCCTAGCATCCATGGCGGCGCTAGCGAGCGGTGGCCACAGACGACGGCTGCGGTGGCGGGGGACTGGGATGCAGGCTAGGGCGGAGGGCTGCGGCGGGGTGGTTGGGACCACCGTCGGCGATGGTCGCGGTCGTCGGCGATGGTCGCGGGCGGCAGCAAGGGTTGCAGTTCCGGGTTCCAGCAGGGCGACTTCGGCGGGGCTATAGGTTAGGGCTCGCAGGGGACGAAGGAGGAGGAAGGGGTGGGTGGAGAGATGGCTACGGCTGGGTACGAGGGTGACGAGATGGAAATCAGGGATTGCTCTGAGGAGGAGACGATGACGAGAAGGGGAAGAAATTTCAGTAGCGGAAGAGAAGGAGAAGAATAAAATGAAGAAAAAAATGAATAAATCGGGGAGATGCTACATTGGGTTTGGGGAAACTTCCGTAAAAAAAATGAAACAAATGAGTAGTGCTAGACATCGAGGGATGGTGCAGTGGAGGAAAGAGCCCCAATCTCGACGCTTCTCTCTTCCCTCGTGCACGCTGCCATGGTGGGAACCAGGTGGAGGCAGGATGGGCACCCTCTCCGAGAAGGTGGGCTAAAGGGCGGGCCTTCGTCGTCGTCACATGTCACTCTGTTATAATAAAAAATATATGTCAAATAAGTTTAGAAATTTTTTTAAAAATGATATTTTTATCAAAGAGATAATGCCATTTTTTAATTTTAAAATTTAAATTAAAAATTGACTAGAAAAAATTTATTTAAATAACTTGTTCCCAAACACCGGGCTGTCGTAAGGTCTTTCGGAACATCGGCATTCTCCCTCCGTTTCCCCCATAAACACCTTCAAAAGATAATCTTTTTGATCCTCACCAGCAAGCACAAGGCCGCACGAGACGTCACCATACATGGGCTACGCCCTTACCTCATCCCAGCAGCTCGGGTTCCGTTTGGGGCCCCTTCTCCCTTGCCCGCGGCGTCACCACGACGGCCGCCCCGGGCGCGGGCGGCAGCAGTGTTTAGAGCGGCAGCAGAGGCAGTTCCTCCGGCTAGGCTTCCCGGCTCAAGCGCCCAAGGGGAGGAGGTGCCGAGCTCCCGTTCTAAGAGCGTCTTCCGGGTCTGGGAGAGGAGCATCGGCGGATGGAGGCGGGCGGAGGGTCTACCGTGCGGTGCAGGCGCAAGGCACGCCGTTGGCCGTGCCCGTGAAGCAGGTCGCCTCCTTCGTTCTGCCCGCGGGCGCGTTCGTGTTCTTCTCCTTCGGTGTGTACCTGCGGCATTTCGAAAGTTCTTGCTGTTTGATTCGTTTTTGCGTTCTTCTCCATGTTTGCATTTGTACATTCGTGTCATTTCAAACTAAGAGGCTCGATAGAGTCCATTGCGAATTCATCTAGTTATGCATACGAAATGTTCTGACTTGAAGTGGTAGAGGAACATGAACTCTCCTCTGCATTCTCTGATTATACTACCTCTCATGCAATAAATTTGTTGTGAAATCTGCACCCTGTGTCCAGAAAAAGAAAATGCGAACGAAGTGTTTCTATCTCGGCGTGGCTGTTGTTTGCCTTGGTTGTGCAATCAGGATACAGCCCACCCACTTTAGGAACTCGACTATGGAATTTGAACAGCTATGCTGATCATACAACCCTATCCTTCTTAGCATTACACCTGGGACTTCTATTGATATTTTTACTTTTTAATCAACAGTGTTATCGAAGGTGGTTGAAAAAATGCTGGTGCCAAAGCCGAGAGGAGTATCCACTGTGGCTGTAGAGAGTAAATCTTCATTTCCTGGGATGAAATGGTCGATTGCTCCTGGATCAAATTTACCATCAGGTTCCAGTTTCAAGGTCGAAAGGGAATCCAGACAAAGACTTAAAGAATTCGCAAAAGAACTTCGGACATTTCAAAGAGTTGACATGTCAGGTGCTCTGTTCAGATAGTCAATTTTTTTATGCCACCTGTCAAGTTCATGAATAAGTTCTCCTTCTAAGACATGTTTTATTTAATAATGGTATGAACACTTTGAATGTATGGTGGTCTAAGCATTTCCTTGCTAACAATGATTTGGGGTGCTTTAAGCATCTCTCTTGATGATAGCTGAACGACTAGCTTTGAGACTAACATGATGGATACACCAAAATACTTGCACCTACCTTTGTCTTAAATTTTTGTATGCTCCTCTCAGAACTGTTTATTCATCGTGCGAGTTTCCATGGGATTTTACTTATGCCCACCTACAGCATGCATTTACAGGTCGCAATTTTGGAGACGAGGGCCTCATTTTTCTTGCTGAAAGCCTAGGGTACAATCAGGTTGGTTCTTTTGTTTCATGGCCTCAACCCCAAAGAGACATGCTTACTTCATGGACCTACTCATTTTTTTTTAAGTGAATACATTTTAGAAAGGGTTAATTTCATATATACTATCATTAAAAATACTACTCTTACATGTATAACATCATATTTACCATCCTTAGTGAATAATATATTCATATCTGCCATTGTTGCTCTCCGTCCTGTTAACCAAAGCAGCCATAATTACAGCTTAACCAATGTGTAAAAAACCTGCTTTGCCCTTTTGATAAACACTTCATTTGGGTTACGAACTACAATAATCTCCCACATTTTCTCTCTAGCTAACTCTGGACAATGGCAAGAAAGGAAGCAGTCTCCTCAGTCCAGAAATGTTGTTTTTTTATATGGAAAAATGAATGTTAAGGACATTTTAGCCATACTCTTCTCCTCATTAGTGAGCTGTTGCATTCTAACCATTACAGGGAATATACTTGGATTTTTCTAACGTCATCAAATGGTGAGAAATCTTAATGGCAGTTTTAATACTATGATTTTATAAAAATGGTTAATATAATATTGTGCATGTGAAAGTGATATTTTGCAATTAACAATGGTATGTATGAAATTGATCCTTTTAGAAATGGAACCAAAGTTCCATTAAATTATGTTCTCTTTTTACTGATATCATTGCATTAGTGATACTAATGCACAATGTTTCAGTCTGCAGAGGAAGTGGATTTCTCCGGCAATGGCATTACAGCCACTGGAATAAAGGCCTTTGATGGGATTCTTGAATCAAATTTTGTTCTAAAAACTCTCAACCTCTCTGGGAATGCTATTGGTGATGAAGGAGCAAAGGTTGTACTCATCTCATAGAACTGGCTCACATCTTATTTAGGCTGTAGTGACTAGTGCTGGCTTACTTCTTATTTTCTGAGAATAAAAAATTTTATTCTTTAACCCATCATTTGAGTACTACATGTTTGCATAACTTTCTTCTTTAAAAAATGCAGAGCATATGATAATGAATCTGAGTTGAACGAAGGTTTTAAGTTATTAAGACATTCACTTTTCATAGGGGACAGAGGAGTAGGAGGTTTTGGCATTTCTATTCCAAAACTCACTTGATTTTGTCAAAGATGCCCTTAGTTTGGCAAGCTAGTGACAGTGTGAGTAGGCAGGCTAAAAGAACATTTTCTTAGTACATTTGGAGAGTCTTATTCACGGGGGTGCGTGGGTTCTTTGAGGCCCACTTTGACAATCGAATAGGGTTAAGGCCGATGCGCATTCGCCGGTTTCCCGCCGGTTTCACCGGTTGTAGCCGTAATCGGCTTTGATAGACCACTGGGGTACAGGTCGGTTAAGGCTCTTACAAGAGTTTTTACGTGGATAAGCCACCCGAGGGCCATGGGTCGAATGGCGTATTCGCGCAAATATGCCATTCGACCTTGTTCTACTCGATTGTCAAAGTGACCCTGAGGCTTTTGTGTTGGGATATTGAGCACTTTTTAGATCTTAGGATTATTTTATCATACTTTTCCGGTTTTATTTGTCCATCATGATTGTGTTCTTCATATTTTCTTTTGGTGTTAAAGAGGCATAGAATATATCATGAAGGCTTTGTGCTTATTCAACACATAGTTACCTTAATGTACCATTGAGATTTTCTTATGGACTTGCCATAGCATTTTTAGGAGTTTTGCAATTTTCACGAACCAAACCGTTGATAGTACTGTTGATGTTCTCACAGAAAACTATCTGAAATCATAATCTACCAGAGCTTCTAATCTGTTTGGTTTTACCCAATCTTCTGTCCTTTGCTTCTTCAAGTTGGATATTCAGAATAATGGGAAGCATACGAAGAATATACCTTTGGGTAGATCTAATTAATGTAAAGGGAATCTCTTTGGTGAAGTGGGGGGGTGGCCCAAGGAAGAAGTGGGATTAGGGATCAAAGACGTGCAACACAACCTTGACTGTATCAGGCAAAATAGAACTCTTGTCTGAAGATCATTATTTTCTCAAGAAGGAAATTATTAGATGCATATACTAAGCAGAGGAGAAATGTTTGAAATTCAACTGTGCGAAAAGTAAAGTCTATTTAGGAGGGGGTATTTAGTCCAAACAAGATATCATTGAGAGACTAGGAGTGTTTGAGGGCATGCTTTATGTTTCTTATCTTGGTTTGCCACTGATTTATACTGCTGTTGAAAAGACTCACTGTCAGCTTTCATGTGGAAAAAAATCAAGAAAAGACTTTCTTCTTGGCTGACTAAATTGCTGTCTAAGGCTGAGAGGCTGGAACTGATTAGATCTGTTCTTTCATCTTACTCTATATATTGGTCAAATGCGTTCCTCCTTCCTGCGGGCCTGATTGAGGAAATTGAGACGCTTCTCAGCAAGTTTTTTTGGGAGGTGTTTATTGGTAATCATTCAATGCACATGGTCAATTGGAATCATATTTCTAGGCCAAAGGATGAAGGTGGTTTGGGCTTGCGAAAGCTGGGTGATTGAATAAAGCCTGCCTAGCCAAGCAACTTTAGGACATCCTGCAAGGGCATCCATCCTTGTGGGTTGATTGGGCGAAGAAGAAATACTTGGCTAGGGAGAACATTTGGACCGCTAGGATCAGGCTTTACCACTCTGCAACTTGGAAGGGCATCCTGCAGGCGCGCAAATGTATCTCAAATCACTTGACTTATTCTATAGTCACCGGTAGTTCCACTAGCATGTGGCATGACCCATGGGTTAATGGTAAAAGCATTTCCCAGCTCTTTGGTGATAGGATTAGACATGACCTTGGTGCCTCTAAGGATCTGACTGTAGCCTATTTTATTCATGATGCCCATTGGTCCCTCCCTCCTCCTAGGAGAGGTTGGTCTGCCACTTCCCCTGATATGATTGCTCTTTGGTACATTATCAGCAACAACTACATTGAGAAAAATGGTCCAGACAGGATTGATTCCATAACAATGGGAGATTCTCTTTCACATTCACTTGGGAAGTCTGAGAGGGCCCATGAGGGGAGGGCAAGAGGCCCATCGCCTTTACCGTGCTTTCGCTTCATCGATCAAATTCGCGTGTCTGCCTTGCCTTATGCCTTGACACCAGCTACAACCTTGGAGCATCACAGTCTCATATCTATTCTTCACATATTATGTTCACATATGATACATATTTTTTTGATATATAGTTATGTGATTGCTAACTCAATGGGCTGGATTGCACCATCGTCGCATTAGTTCTCTCTCCTCCACCTCAACTGCACCGACAGTCTTGTCATCGTCTATACGGCAGCTGGGAGACACAACGCTGCCAACGAGCATGCACCCAGTGCGGCCCATCTCTGAGAATAGTGTGTCCTAGATCGGGACATGACTCAAGCAAGCGCCCACCACTTTGTCCCCCTATTTTCTTTTCATTCACACTTCTCCAAGGGCATTAATGTCCTCTGATAGTACTTTCGTCTTTCTTCATCTTTTTCTATAAACTCTTTAGGCGCTCGTGAGCATCACTCTCCTTTTGTTTATTTCCCACCTCATTCTCTCAACATTAAGAGCCTCACTCTTTCCCTTCATTAAACACTCCAAGTTTGTCTTCTTCCCTAGGATATCTCGTGACCTACACTTTTCACACCATCTCATCTCCTTTTGTCTTTTTTTTACCCACTCCCAAGAAACTAGCAATGAATGCACCCTTTTCTATTCATTAAACCTTCCCCCTCCCATTCCTTCTCCTTGTTACTTCCATATGAGGCTCTGTTGTGACTCTCCTCTTGACCTTTTCCTGGGTAGGACAACTACATCCCATCCTCCACATCACCACTGGCCCCTCTAGAACCTGCGAGCGAAGCAAACTTTGTCTTGCCAACTGTGTCACTTTGATGCCACATAGCAGCTCCTCCCCTTTTCTGCCTCGTGAAGAGTTCGAATACTAATAGTGATGGCCTGACCTAGGCCCACGACCCATCTGAAGTGCAGGCCTTCTTCCGTGGAGCAGCACACCAGGCCTAATTTTGCCACCGTGTTTTACACTGCCACACTCTGCCCTGTCCTTTTGTTGTCATCCCACAACAAATTTGGTGTTGAAGCTTGGGGAATGAGCTTCTTTTTATAAGTTGAGGTCTGGGTACTCCTATTGACATCATGGACCCGCTTATGTTCGAGACGACAATTTGACTACCTAATGGATATAACCTCACCTTATTCTTCTATGAACTCCATAATGGTAACTACATCTCTCAGGCCATTGTTGATATCCTTTCTAAGACAGGTAAAATTATTGTCAAGGATGATTGTGACTGTATGGAGTTCTACAAGAGATTTACAAAAATGATGTATCTTGATGGAGCTTGGGCTTCCACCTACCCTTCAGATTGTGCGAGATTGGTCGGTGGAGTGACATGCCACCATGGATCATGAAAGGTAGTTCTGCTCTCTCCGGCCTCCTCATTTGATGGCTAATTTCTTTTTCTCAGATTTCTCTTTGCTTGCACACATAAGAAAGGCGATGCAACAAGAGACAAAAGGTATGACCCAACAAGTTGAAAATGATGGCCAAGGAGATTTTTGTTTTTTTGAAAGTAATGGCCAAAAAGAAATACTTAAATGAGAAGGAAAAATTGTGGTGGAACCTGAGGATGCGATGCACGACTCACGGGATCAAGTGTTTTTCATTTAGTCAGAATGGGATCAAATTTTTGAGTCTGTTCTAAGTGGACCCCATGTTGAAACTAATTTTTAGTGCAGTTACCACAGTTTCCCTTGCAGATATCAAAGTTAATGAGTGTCGGTTTGACTTGATGTGGTATGGCTTATAAGAGTCTATGAAGCAATGGCTTCAATTTCAGCTTGCTGATACATGAGTGGATTTGAAAACAATTGTTCTCATTGTTAATGGGAAGGTCACATGGATACTTCGACATTTCAAAGCTTAGGGATGAGTTTTCTCGAATCCGAGGTGATTGATGTGGGACCAAGATTAACTACGTCAACAAATGGGCTTTATGGGTGTCCCATATGATGATGGCAGGTTAGCGGAAGGTAGTCATTAGATGTATCAGAGTCCTTTAATTTTATCATGTTTTTTTTTTTATATTTTTGTATTTCATTTTAGTTGGGTTTGTCCTTAGATGTTTTTTGTTTGATAGATTTGTATTTAGGTGGGCCTCAGAGGCTATTGTGCCTTTTCTTTATGTAGGGTTGCTAGTTTTTTGTTGGGTTGGCAAAGGTAAAGTTCGGGTTTGAACGTAATATTCCCTATATAGAGGGATCCTTGTACACAATGGGGAAGCAATGAATGAATGATCAGGAGAATTGCCACCTTTTCTCATTTGGGGAAACCCTAAGAGTAGCTTTGTGAGGAAGAGCCCAAGAGGGGAGGGCGAGAGGCTCATTGCTGCCGCAGTGTGATGCAGGACGACGTGAGTGGGACAAGGCGCTCTAAGTAGATGATGACGCGATCAACAATAAACACTGAAGGAAAGCAACCGAACCAATGCTAACGCAATTTCCACGAAGCTAACTCTATCCAAACAAGAAATAAAGCCCACAAGTCGTCCCTCGCGGAGAAGAAATATGCGGTTGTGATAGTTGGGGAACCACCGTCGTCTAGGGTAAGTCAAATCCACAGCCAATGTTTAGGTGGAACCTTCAGGAATAGGGTCTCGCACTTACATGTCGGCAGTGACTGAAGTCACGGGCTAAGAACCCACTCTCATGTCGGCGGCAAATTAAAGCAAATACTAAATAAGCAAGTGCCAAGTAGGGAAGAGTACGTACCTCCACGCTAGAGCGTGGGGAAGAACCTTGGCCGCTACACGTGTCTCGAGTACAACCAGAAAATAATAATAAATTTACAGCACCAAAGTAATGCCCACTCCTTGCACGGAGATAACAAGCTACAAGTGGATCACGGGACCACGGAGCGGGTTGACGGGCAACACTCGTAGAAGACGGATGACGACGAGGGTTTGTTGGGAAAGCTGGGGTTGCAGCATGAAGGGCAGGGCCGCAACAAGGCCAGCGTTGACCCATCGGATCGCTCTGAACGGTGGTAGCGGCGACCTGGGGCGGTGGGCGCCGGATGCTCTGGTGGCATCTACAACTGACGAAGGCGACGGGGGCAGCTGGTGCAGGGTCACTGGGCGCTCTTGCGGCGTCTGCAATCGGCAAGGTGGCGTCGGCGAAGGTAGCGGTGACTGGAGCGGGGTGGCGGCTTGCAACGTGGTGGCATCAGCGGCCTGGGTCAATGGAGTGCCAAATGCTTTGGTGGCGTCCGCAATCGGTGAAGGCGGCGGGGGTGAGAGAAAACAAATCGGCGCGGAGGGCGGCTGTTGGCAGGGGCAGCGGTCCTGTTGGTGGGGTTGTTGCCGACTGGGTGGGTGACCTTGTGAGACAAGGGAGAACGAACTGGAGATGACGAGATAGAACTGGGAGGGCGAGGGCGATAGAGAGACGGTGAGAAAGAGAGAGAACGGCAAGAGAGTGAGGGTGAACGGCGAGAGAGCGAGGGAAAGCAGTGAACGGGATGGCGACGTCGAGGCTTCTTGCTCCACCCTTCTTAGGCGCTTGATTCCCTTCTCGGGAGAAGAAAACTGGGCGGCTTTGCTCTAAAAAAAAACTCCAATCCTTCATTAATCCCACAACAAGTATAACAAGTGTTTATATAGGGGTTTGGGCTAATCCCAACCCTAATAAGACTCCAAATTTGCTAAATGACTCAAATACCTCTGGGACCCTAAAATCCTACGAAAATCGGATTGGAAAATACAGAAAAATAAAAAAGACTCAAACAGGTCCTTAATGGGCTGAACCTGGACTCAACGGGCTCATCGTCCGAAGCCCTATAACTATCAACCATCTTCGAGCCAAATAGATGCCTGGGTAACTTGCACATGGAGTCCTCTGTTGACGGTACACGAATGTCGGGTTAAAATGGGCCCGCGCTCTTGTATCCTCACCAATCCTCACCAGCTGAGAGGAACTCGACCTTGTCGATTAAGGATCTCTGTCGCTCTGGTACCGCTCCAACAAGTCGGGGTTGATCCGTTGTAGCTCCTCCCTCGTCATCCACATGTCCTCGGTCGAAGGGCATCCCCTCCAACGGATGAAGTAGCGTTGGTACGCTCCATCCCTAGAGGTGACAACCTGCTCATCCAGTATATGCTCAATTTGCTCACGTCGAACAGGTATTGGGGCTGAGGGATGGACACTCTTGTGTAGGGTCACTCACAAGGGGAGGTGATAGTTCAAAAGGATCACTAGGTATCACTATCGGGTCCCCAAAGGCCATGGTTGGCAGTATCGGTCGAAACCGATCCGAAACCAGACCTTAACACTGTAGCAGATCTGATACCTAAAAAATACTTTTTAATGTTTTTGGAAGAAACCATTAAGGGTTTCGGCCAAAACTGTCTTGTTTCGGTCCGAAATCGGACGGTTTCGGCCGAAACTAGAGAGGATCACTATTTTTTTTAGTTTTTTGAATGATTTCAACCGGTTGCGGCCGAAACCGAAATCGGTACCGAAACCGATACTGCCATCCTTGCCAAAGGCTACCAAATCTGAAACATTAAATGTGGAACTAATACCATAGTCGTCTGGTAGATCAACAACATACGTATTGGACCCAACCCGTTTCGAACGTATTGGACCCAACCCGTTTCAAAATCTAGAAAGGGCCGACTCTACACCGACTCTACTGACATGCAACTTCTTCACGGTTCCTGTGGGGAACCGTTCAGCTCTGACCTTGACCATGGCGTAATCACCTTCCTGGAACTCACGCAGGCGTCAGTGCGCATTTGCTAACTCCTCATAGTGCTCATTGCTGGTCTCTATATGACGACGGACACTCCCACGCAGACTCCTAATGTGCTCAGCAATGGCTCGGCCGACTCTGAAGCATGTGCATCCTGGGATAAGGAGACCAAATCTATCGGCTTCTTAGGCCTACAACCAGTGACTATCTCAAATGGACTCGTGCCAATGGACCTATTAACCGAATCGTTATATGCAAACTCAGTATGCAATAACATCAGATCCTCGTCTTGAGCATGATCCTTAATCAGACACCTCAACAAGTCTCCCAAACTCCTGTTAACCACCTCTATTTGGCCATCAGTTTGAGAGTGGTAGGCAATGGACAATTTCAAGTGTGTACCCAATAGGTGCCAGAGGGCCTTCCAAAAATAACTCATGAACCTAACATCCCTATTCGAGACAATGGTCCGAGATAGCCCAAACTTGCAAGCAACATGGGTGAAGAAAAGACGGGCTACATGGCCATTTTGGAAAACTGATCCACCACCACAAAGACTGAATCGTGCTTATGGACGGTTAGTGGCAACCCCAAGACAAAATTCATGCTAATATCCTGCCATGGACGGTTCGACCTGGGAAGTGGAGTGTAGAGACCGAGGCTCTACTTCCTTTGCTTAGTTGTGGCGCATGTACGACACTGGGCCACAATACACGCACAATCGCGCTTGAAACTAGGCCAATAAAATCGGTGCTCTACTATCTCAATGGTCTTATTCTGACTGGAGTGGCAAGCTAGATCTCTAGCATGCAACTCTCACACAAGAAAATTGTGTACGAAAGTACATGGGATGCACAACCTATCACCCCGAAAAAGGTAACCCTCTTGTAAAAGGTAGTCGCTGTACTCCTAGGAGGGTCTTGCCTGATCGGGCTGAAATCTGGACAATTCGCATACTCATCTCTAAGCCTCTCGAGTCCGGTGACCTCCACGCTCACAGTAGACAACATATAAGCTCGACAACTCAAGGCATCAGTCACTCGGTTCTCCACACCCGCTTTATGTTTTAACACAAAGTTGTAAGTCTGCAAGAACTCTACCTATTGACCATGTCGTAGGTTAAGTTTCTTTTGAGCATGAAGAAACCTGAGGGCCTCATGATCAGAATAGAGGACAAACTCCTGCGGTAGCAGACAATGTCTTCAATGTCCCAATGACTGCATTGCCGCATAAAATTCCTTATCGTAGGTGGAGTATCTCAGCTTAACATCATTCAATTTCTTGCTGAAGTATGCAATGGGATGTCTCTCTTGACTCAAAACTCTACCAATACCGGCACCAAAAGTATCACACGAAGCCTCAAACACCTTTGAGAAATCGGGTCATCGCAGAATAGGTGCTTGAGTCGTCCGCTCCTTGATATCCCTAAAGGCTGAAGCAACAACCTTCGTCCAGACAAATGCTCCCTTCTTGATACAATCTGTGATCGGAGCAGTGACTGAACTAAACCCACGAATGAAACGACGATAGAAGGTCGCCATGCCATAGAGATTGCACATATTATGGATAGTCTGTGGTGTTGGCCACTCTACAATAGCTCGAACCTTCTCTAGATCAGCGAAGACTCCTTCACTAGATACTGATCCCCAAGAAAATAACTCGATCAGTCATGAAAGTGCACTTCTTAAGGATAGCATACAAGCGCTTTCTACTCAAGATAAGGTAGACCCGACGCAGGTGGTCTACGTGGTCGTCCTTAGAAAAGTTATAGATAAGGATATCATCAAAGTACACAACCATAAAAACTCTAGTGAGTGGCCGTAAGACCTGAGTCATCAACCACATAAAGGTGCTAGGGGCATTAGTCATGCCAAAGTGCATGACCAACCACTCACATAGACCACTTCGTCTTGAAGGCAGTCTTCCATTCATCACCCAGCCTAATCCTTACCTGGTGATAGCCACTCTTCAAATCAATCTTTGAGAGAATCATGGTTCTCGCCATCATATCAAGCATATCATCCAAGTGGGGAATGGGAAAACGGTATTTGACCGTGATTTTGTTAATGGCACGGCTATCAATGTACATCCTCCACGTACCATCTTTCTTGGGGGCCAATAATGCTGGGACCGCACAGGGGCTCATGTTGTCCCGAATTGAGCCTCTCCTGATGAGCTCTTCGACCTGCCTCTGTGACTCTGCATGATCCGTGGGGTTCATGCGATAGTGTGGCAAGTTCGGCATAGTGGATCGTGGAATCAAATCGATAGTGTGTTGGATGTCACACATAGGGGGAAGGCCCTCCGGGAGGTCTTCAGGGAAGACATCCTCAAACTCCTGCATAGTGGCAACCTCATGCGGGTGCTCGCTCTGGGACCCTTTATCCACCTCTCTGACAACCATGGCAAAGATTGGATCCCCCTTACTAAACTCGCGTTCAAACTCCCTAATGCTAATCAACATCAAACTCGCGCTGAAGCTCTCTATTGCTAATCAACATCAAGGTCCTAAGCTGGGACTCACTAGGAGCAGGTACACTAGGAGCAGGAGAAAGCCACTGTGTTGGAACACTGGGTGTGGTAGGAATACTTTATAGTGAGGGGCCTTGACTGGGTGGACTCTTAGGCTGAGATGGGTGGAGGGTGATACGATGGCCGCCATGATCAAAAGTGCAGGTGTTATACCGATCATGGAGAGTCGCATCCTTATCAAACAGCCACGACCTGCCTAAGATAATACTCCTAACCTCCATGGGCAGAGCATCACACCAAATCTCGTCTTGGTAAGCATGGAACTGCAAAGGGACAAGGTGCCTCGTCCGAACTGGGATGGATGTCGTATCCACCCAAGACACACGATATGTGCTGGGATGGTCAATATGGGTCAGCCCAAGATGCGTGACTATACTAGTGGAGATTACGTTGATGCAACTTCCACTATCGATGATGACCTTGCACACCTTCCCTTACAATCTACAATAGGTGTGAAAAATATCGGTCCAACGCTAGTCATCACTTTCCTGGGGTTGGGTCAAGATACACATGACGACTCCTAGCCTAACCCCTTCATGGGGTCCCTGAACAACCACAACCCTAACAAAGTCACTCTGAATACACCCAACCATGTTAGTATCTGACTGGAACTCATTAGCTAAGTCCTGACTGTTGGACACGGAAAAAATCTAAGAGATACTCTTGTCGTAGATAAGAGAAAGATTTTCGTTCTTTTTGAAAAGAAACACTCCTCTGCGTAGAGAGGGTTCCGTGGGTGCGCATAGTATCAGACGATTTGGGTTCGAGTGCTGGACCTTTCCCCACTGACCGGAGTCAGTGTTGATTTACATCGGCCTAACGTCCGAACACCTTTGTTTAACTGTCAAAGAGGTCCCAAAAGACTTCTACAGAGGTTCTGATGTGGAGGGCAAGCTCACTCAAGAGACTCTCCATGACCACTCATTTTACCACTAACACATAGAAACAACTGGATTAGGGCTAGGTCTGAGCAAAACCCTAAGATTTAGCATAGAGGCGCAAATATGCGGAAGCCATAGGCATTTTTAAAGCAAGGGAAGTTTTCTAGACCCCGGGGGTATTTTGGTAATTTTACCAACCCAGGGGTATTTTGGTAATTTTCCAGGCCAGGGACATTTATGAAATTTTCTGGGCTGGAGTGGAAGTGAAACTGGATCTCTAACTCCCCAAGGCATTGAGGCTCTTTCTGGAGGGTTTCGAGGGCTTTGAGGCCATGTTTAGGTTACAGGGGTATTTTGGTAATTTTACCAGACCCTAGACCTAGGTTTGGTATAATACCCGAGTGCTGGACTGAGCTGACAACACTTCCGGACTGAAGGAATGACAAGGGGCTTCATGGAAGGCACACATTTGTCAATTCGGCCGAAGGAGGGGTATATACACAATTTTCCAAAGTCGGGGGGTTTTCTTATAATTTTCCCACCCGAGGTTACATATAAAACATGTTGAATGCTTTTATAATTCCAGTGAGTACATGAGTTGTCGGCGAGTTGTCGACTGTACAAAAGTCCGCATTAGAGCGGGAAATAGGGACGTAGTCCCAATTACAAGAGATTGCAGGGTATAACTGCAAATTACAGGACTTCGGTCTTTTACAATCCCGGGAAGGATATTTTTGTAATTTCGCCATTATAGGGGGCAGAAATACAAGACTTAGTCGTCCCGAGACGTAAAGACTTACAAACATGGCCCGCTGAGGGCATAATTACAAACAAAGCCCGCTGAGGGGCATAAACGTAAATATACCCCGTAGGGGCATAAATACAAGACCCGGGGACTTACCCCACACGGGCCAAAACAAACGAACAAATGCTTCAAGCGTCTTCCGTAAGTTGCTGCTTGTAGTCGTCGTAGTATATCCTCTTTTGGACCTCTGGGGGTCTATTTATAGAAGTGGGGAACCTCCCCGGGAGTGTTCGACCCCGTACGGGTCCAACGGGATGAAAATGACCCCGGGGAGGTTCCATTTTCAAATTTTTTTAGTCCGTGCGCGGGAATGGAACCTCCCCGGGGTGGGAGGTCCCCGGGACGGTCCTGGACCGTCCCGGGGTCGCGGACACCCGGGGGGGGGGGGACCTCCCCGGGGTCGTGGCTCCCCGGGGGGACCGGCCCGGGGTCGCGGGCCCCCGGGGGGACCTCCCCGGGGTCGCGGGCCCCCGGGCAGGACCTGCCCGGGGTCGCGGACCCCCGGGGGACCTCCCCGGGGTCGCGAGCCCCCGGGCAGGGCCCCCGGTGGGTCCCGGCCGGGGTCGCGCGCCCCGGGGAGGACCTCCCCGGGGTCGCGGACTCCGGGTGGCCCCCACCCGGGCCGCGCGCACCCCGAGGGGGGCTCCCCGGGGTCGCGGACCCCGGTGGGTCCCGCCCGGGTGCGCCCGACCCCGGGTGGGTCCGCCCACCCCCGGGGGGTTCCGCGCGGGACTTCTCCTGCCCCGGGCGAACCCGTCCGGGTTAGAGCGACCCCGGACGGGTCCCCTCACCCCCGGACGGGCCTGGCTCTCGCGCGGATTCCATAAAAGGAGGTTCCGAGGCTGTGAAGCTCCGGGTTTTCGCCGTGTCTCGTGGAGAACGACGAGAAGGAACGCCGCCTTGTTCGTTTGTCGTCTTCCTCGTGCCGTAGGCCGCTGCGGGAGGACGAGTTGTTGTCCGCGTCTCGTGATACACGTGCGAGGGACGCTGTGCTTGGTACGTAGACCTATTCCAGCCTCTTCTTTGCCATTGTAGAGGTGTTCCTTTCTTAGGGTTGCACATCCGAAGGGCGAGAGCTTAATCCCGTAGGGATTTAAATATAGCCACATGATCCTGACAATCATTGCGGCTCGTGCTAGGCTCGTGGTCATCCTCCGAGGGGTTTATATTGCCACGACATATGGGCTATAAAGCCTTAAGCTTAGGAATATCCGACGGGACGGCGATACGCCGAACAAGGTACCCCGTGTAGGAATATCCTATCGGAGGGTGATACACCGCTTCCGAAATCTTGTCACATGCGGGATTAAAATCCCGAACCTTTAGCACGATAAATTATGGGTGCAACAAATGCCCCCCACGGGACATACGTCCAAACCGAAGGTGGGGGCGGATGGCCCGTGCATTCCGTTGCTTCTGTGTCAGTCTCCGGGCTCATAGGCATGCCGGAGTTTTGTGTGACTTTCTGTAGTCTTGATGTTGTCCGTATGCTGGTTTAACTGACAATGCTTTCTCTGCTCTTGGCTTTGCAGCTTTTGCAGACATGGCTCGTTCCAGACGGAGCGGAGGGACTTCCCAGAGGTCCAGGACCAGCGGCGGAGATGATCATTATGTACGGAGGACGGACAGGCCTATGCCACCATTCCCTCCTCGCAGCATCACTCCAGAGGACTTTGACGCGGTGGACCGCGGATTTACTTGGGTCGCTGAGGGCCCAATTGGAGAGACTACCACCGCTGGGGGCGTTGTTGACGTCTCCCGGATTACACGGGGGCTCGGACGGTATACTTATGACCGGTCGGGCGGCTACCCGCCCCACTTTCCGCTGGACTGTCACCTTCTCCCTTTCATCCAGAGCTTCATACCGCCTGGAGTAGAGACTGATGATCCTCGGCTTCCCGAGGAGAGGCGCCGCCTGGAGCGGGCCATTTTGCTCGGGCGGGACAGTATGCATAGCACCTGCAGCTTTTCTTATCCGAGCTTCCCAGAGGGCTTTGCCCGTCAGCGACAGTACCCTGACCAGAGGAGTCTTGGCTCCTTCAAGGAGTTTGACAGTTTTACCGTGAGGACGGCGCTGTCTTCGCCAGCCACCTGGCATCTGGCCGGGCACCACAGGGCCGCGGATATTGCTATTGACGGGATGTTTCTGACCCCCACCGGCGCAGCCTGCTCACATGATGATTATGAGGCTGATTGCATGCTAGAGAGGATCTTGGCACAGAGGACCCCGAGCTGGTACGGGGGATGGGCCGTTGTCCCTTCCCATTGTTATCGCCGTGGCGCCACAGAGTGGCTGTGGGGTGTGCTGCTAGTTTACAGGACAGCACTTGACCGGGCAGGTATACGTCATGCAGTGACGGCAGCTTTGTACTCTTACCCCTGTCATACCGGGCTGGTCCAGGCTCTAGCTGAGAGATTTAACAGGCGCTGGAATACTTTCATGACTGCTGAGGGGGAGACTTCACTAGACCTGTGGGCCTTCCACAGGATTTCTGGCCTCCCAGTCTGCGGACAGCCATACGAGGAGATATGCCTGGACGATTTGCATCTGAGTGCTTCGGACGGCGCAGGCCATTATTACATGCCATATTGCTTCAGATATCTGATGAAGACTTGGAGGGACCTGGCCCTCGTGGGCAAGGAGAAAGCTGCACGGACGCCGAGGGTGACTCTGAATGCATGGGTCACACATTTCTACAGCGGTCCGTACTGTTTCTACGAGGAGTTTGCTACCTCGGGGATGTCTTGGGAGCAGTGCCGCGAGGTCGAGCTCCGCTTTGCTTCACACCCTCGCCACTTACCCGCTCCGACACGGGGGTGGAATTCGAGGGAGCTGCCGCCACTGACTTATCTGGCAGCCTACCTGGCCTACTGGCTGGCCAGCTTTGTAATCCCTCATGGAGAGGAGGGGATTCTGCGGGCAGAGGTGATCTACCCGGCTTGTTTGTTGGCTTGTGGGCGCAGGCTCGCCATCGCTCCAGCCGCGTTGGCGAACATCTTTCATAGTCTTGGGGCATTGACTTCACACTCATCTCCTAGAGATAAGCATATCTTGATGCCCACCCACTATCTGAGTGCATGGGCCGGCTTGTTCTTGCCAGAGTTATCACAGAGGACCCCGGTGGATAACCCAGCAGCGCCACTTCTTTTTGCTTTTGCTGGTCATCCGGAGCAGGACTCAGTTTTGCAGCTTGCCAGTGCTCGTCGTACCTTGTCTTTCCTCCATACTAGGAGGGATGAGAGTCTGGAGTTTGACCACAGCTCTCGCTCGTTCCGTCCATACACGGAGCGACAGGGTGACAGTGTTGTTTGCAGGCTATCTTCTTGGGCTTTACCCTCTGACCATGCATTGGTCGACTGGGTTGTTTGTGTTCGACCCAGCGTTCTGGTTTACCGCCGTTCCAGTATGGCGGTGCTTGAGCCATATTACCCGCACAGATTTGCCAGGAATTTTGGGTATGACCAGTCAATACCTCAGCATGCAGATTTTCCCTTTGCCGTCGGCAGTACAGACAGAGGGATGTGCACCTAGTGGCGGCTTCATGGCATGACTTCCTTTCCCGGGAGGTGAAGGAGGAGTATCCCATTCCAGCACAGACACGCAGAGGTTTCTTTGATATACACTATGCGCGCTGGTGGTTTAAGCTCAGCCTTGTTTTCAGGCAGCGAGCTGATACTATTCGAGCTGCAGAGGAACGGCGCTTGAAGAAGGAGGATCTGCCTCCACTGTTTCTAGATGCGGCGTTCATCAGATCTCATTTTTCTGGGGCCGCTAAGGCCATTCATGAGATTGAGACCCGTTGGAGGGCGGATGGACTCTCGATCCCTGTTGACAGGAGTCAGTACACCGGGGCTTTGAAGCCCTTGCGGAGTGTCCCAGCTGCAGTTTCTTCTTCTAGGTCTGCCCGTCGGAGGGTAGACCCTGACCCTCTGGCCCTCTACTCCTGGTGGGAGGATCTGAAGACCTCTTGTGGTTTGAAGACCCAGTCCCAACTATCAGAAACTGTTCCAGAGGGGGCATTAGGAGGCAGTGCCTTCACAGCTTGGAGGATCCACATCATGAATGCCGTAGGCTGTGCGGGTCCCCTGGAGTATATCTCAGATTTGGAGGTGGCTACCACCCCCAATGCCATATGGACCATTGTGAGCAAGGTTGCTAAGGCCCTTGGCTTGAAGACTGAGCAGATCGTTTTGAGGCCTGAGAGGCATATTGGGGATCCAGGTATATGCTGAATTATTTGACCCTGTCTCCTTGTACTCTGCAATTCAAGGCGCTGATTTTATGCAACCCTTTCTTTTTACTTGCAGGCCATGTTTCTAGCTCGGGGGCGCGGGAAGAGGCCACGGACCGATATCCCAGAGGGTGATCCGCGGCCTACTATTCGCCTGCGCCCTGAGGAGGGGTCTCCTACTCCAGCTGAGATCTCGAGTAAGAATGGGGAATGTTTGTTTTCAATCAGTATCGCAACCTATTTTGAAGATGTTGTAATCTGATTGTTGTTTCCCCCTATTGCTGCAGCTCCTCCTGAGGCTATGCCTACTGCGAGCTTCTCTCCTTGCCCCGGAAATGTGTTCACAGAGGCGGGGTTGGAGGTGGACGAGTCCATTCCTGACATCAGTGTGGACATTGACGGATTGGACTTCCTCGCCAATGACTATGTGCCTGTAACAGGCAATTCCCCCGCACTTGATACAGGCGGGAGCTCTGTTGCTCCGGAGGCAGGTTGGCATCTTGCATATTTAACCTTCTCTTATTCCTCCTTTCAAACAGATGAAGTATGTGCTTTAACTAATATAGCATTGCACGTTGCAGGGACCCCACGAGCTCAGACCCCTCTCCCTGCCGTTGAAGGGGGAAAGGGATCTTCTGGCGGCGAGGAGACTTCTCCGCCGTCCGGTTCTTCAGGGGAGAGAGGCCCTAGCACCTTATCAAGGACAGAGACTTCCAGCACCTCCTCCAGCGGGAGTTCTTCTTCTTCTTCTTTAAGTTCTTCTGAAGAAGGCGAACTCAGGATGAGCCCAGGTGACTTAAGATCCCTGTTTTTCTTTCTGAGCATGAAATAATGAGCTTGTCTAACTTGTCTTGCTCATTGTCGTACAGCTGCTCAGACAACCCCCTATTTGGACGAGCTTTCTAGGCTCATAGAGGTCGGCTCTTCTGCTGATCTGCCAGCTTTTGATGAAAGGGTTGGAATTCCAACTACAGAGGTTGCAATCCCTGGCAAGGAGGCATCGTCCCTGGTCATGGGACTACCGGCAGGTACTACCGGTATTGCAGAGTCTGGCCGGGTGCAGGCTTTAGGTATGCGCAAAGATATTCTGTACACCATTCCAGCCACACATACTGCTGCATGTTGACATTCTGAGATGTTTTTGTTTTGAAACAGCTGGTGATCATCAGGAGGAGGGCAGCCTCCCTCGGCCCACAGAGATAGACCATACACCAGGCTCCTTTCACATGCCATCTGAAGAGCAAGGCACCGCTGACGAGGCCGCGATCTTCATTGATTCGACAGCGAAAGGTATATGGTTGTCAACTTAAGGAACTTTGTCATTCACCGAACAAGACTCCTTTCATTTGTGATAACAAGTGGATGTCTTCTTTCAGCTGTCTCTTCTCCCATGGAGGCAACTACAGGGGTTGACCCCACTGTGATTGAAGAGGAGGAACCTGTGCATGCTGGTATGTCTTCATTAAATATGAATTGCCCATTCTGCTTTTTGGTATGACCGGAGTGCTAAGACTTTCCGTTCCTTGCCTTCTTTGCAGAGAGGTCGGCGACGCCTATACCATCCACAGAGCGGGGACCGGCACTTGCTGGTGGTTGTCCACTGGTCCCTATGGAGGGATCTCCTCGTGGCCTAGCCCAGCGAGTGAGACTATTTCAGGTAAGAGTCCTTGACATTTGTACTCTTGGAATCTTACTCTTATGACATTATTGTGGTGGTACACTCACAATCTCTCCCTCCTTTTTTTTTTACAAACAGGGCCCCTAGAAGGAGCAGGCGTGACGCCCCTGGATTTCCCTGCCCTTGGAGTTGAGTGGCCTGACGCTCCTGCACTCGGGACGGCGCTACATGTTGCCATCGCTGACCAGCTCCTGCAGGGTCTTGATCAGTTGATCCGGGCAGACCCACTGCCCTCCGTGGAGGCCTTGAGGGCCGATCTGGTGGTATTCACCAGAAGCTACCACGGACTGGGTTTTCCCCGGGATGCATGGGCCGCGAGATTAGAGAGCTTATGGAGCGAGTTTACTCGCCTCCATCTGGCCCAGGAGCAGAGACGGAGAGCCCAGCTACGGGTCCAGGAGCAGGAGGAGCGGCTGCGTGAGCTTCAAGCCGCCAGAGCTGAGACCGACCTCCACCTTGCGAGCTTCGAGGGGGATAGCCAGAGGACCTCTCTCCGAGTAGAGGAGCTGCAGAGAGAGCTCCAGGAGGCGGCTGAGGAGCACCGTGTTGTCCAGGCGAGGGTGGAGGCCTGCCGTCGCCGATCTGAGGAGCTTCGGGAGGAGTTTAGCCAGGAGGAAACCCGCCTTGCGGAGTTGCAGAGGGACGCACACCGTGGTTGACGAGCTCTGGCATTTTCTTGTACATAGGGCCCTTACGCTCCATTGTTTAGTTGAGTTATCCCCGAGGGCTTGTCTCGGGCTCCCTTGATGACATTAATGAATAAAGGATAGAGCTTAGCATAGCTGTTTTTTTTTTGCTTCCATCCTCTTGCATGTATGTCTCTCTTTTTTTTTTATCGCTTTACCAGCCCTACCGCCCTTTCAGGTTTTCGCCAGGACTGGCCCCCTTTAGCTTTTTTCAGCGCGCCCTTTCGGGTTTTCACACTGAGGGGTACCCATTTTTGCCTAAGGCGCCCTTTCGGGTTTTCACCTTAGCCGGGTTAAAGCCTTTTTACCCTTGATTGCTCTTCTAACAGAAACAACCAAGTCTGCTGGGGCATCAATATTTTTTTTTAAACCCCGTTTTTTATTCTCTCTTTTTTTTTGTCCTATAATGCCAAAATGCGAGGAAAAGGTGGCACTCCCGTAGGGACGTGTGTGCCGCAGATGGGACAAATGGGTAGATTTGATTATCCGGGTGGGACGAGTGAATCAAATCTGTAAACCGAAAGGCAAAACAGGTTGGTAGCCTGAGAGGGCGTACTGAGACCGCACCCGATGGGGTAGAAACGAGCCGAAAGGCATGATGGGTCGGCAGCCCGAGAGAGCAACTGAGGCCGAACCCGGTGAGACCAAAAGGTGTAGTGGGTTGGCAGCCCGAGAGAGCATACTGAGGCCAAGCCCGGGGTGACAAGATGGGTAGATTCGACTGTCCTAATGGGACGTAATTAGCCAAATCCAAAACCGAAGATTGACCGGGTTAGCAACCCGAAAAGGGTGTGCATATGCCAAGCCCGGTTGGAACAACAAAGGAGTTGATTTAACAGTCCAAAAGGGACATGAGGGTTAAACCTGGAGGCCGATAGACGGGATGGGTTGGCAGCCCGAAAGAGCATACATAGGCCAGACCCGAAACGATGAAAGGAAGGGATTTGACAGCCCGGGTGGGACATATAAGTCAAATCCGTGAGCCGATAGGCAAATAGGGTTGGCAGCCTGAGAGGGCATGCTGAGGCCAAGCCCGTGGGGACAAAGGAGTAAGCTTGACGATCCCGGTGGGATATATGAGTCAAGTCTAAAGCCAAGAGGCGAGATGGGTTGACAGCCCGAGAGAGCATGCAGAGGTCAGACCCTGAAGAAGAAAAGGGGTGGATTTGACAGCCTTAGTGGGACGTGAGAGTCAAATCCGAAAGCCGATAGGCGAATAGGTGGGTTGGCAGCCCGAGAGGACATGCTGAGGCCAGACCTGGTGGGACATGTGTCGGAAGACACGATGGATTGGTAGCCCGAGAGAGCATATTGAGACCAGATCCCAAGAAGATAAGATGAGCCGAAAGGCATGATGGGTTGGCAGCCCGAGAGGGCGTGCTGAGACCAATCCCAAGGAGGTTAGATGAGCCGAAAGGCATGAAGGGTTGGCAGCCCGAGAGAACATACTGAGGCCATTCCCTAGAATGAAAGAGGAGCCGAAAGGCATGATGGGTTGGCAGCCCGAAAGAGCATACTGAGGCCATTCCCTAGAATGAAACAGGAGCCGAAAGGCATGAAAAGTTGGCAGCCCGAGAGAGCATACTGAGGCCAGTCCCAGTGGGACAAGAGAGTAAACGGGTTTAACTGCTCAGAAGAGACATATGAGCTGAACCCAGAAGCCGATAGGCGGAATGGGTCGGCAGCCCGGAAGAGGCGTACATAGGCCGAGCCCGATGGGACAAAGTATGACACCGTCAGAATGCCAGTGGGACTAGGTGTCATAGAACGACATGTAAGGCGTAGCCATGGCATCAATATGATTTTTTTTTTTCGAGATGGGGTGGAGTCATTGACTTAGAGCCACCCATAGAATAGACGGAGAGAGGATTTTTTTTTTCACATTACCAACCTCACCGCCCTTTCAGGTTTTCGCCGAGGCTGGCCCCCTTTAGCTTTTTCCGGTGCGCCCTTTCGGGTTTTCACACCGAGGGGTTGCCCATTTTTGCCCGAGGCGCCCTTTCGGGTTTTCACCTCGACCGGGTCTGTGGCCTTTTTACCCTCAGCCAACCGTTGAAGGCTGACTGAGTCCGCCGGGGTATCAGTATTTTTAACCCCTTTTCTTTTTTTTTCTTTTTTTTTTTGAACCTTCACTGAGAGGAGGTATTGTCCTGTGAGGACTGCTGCAGAAACTCTTGCAGTGGCGCATGGTAGAGCTTCATATGCTTGCCGTTGAGAGGAGGGAAGGGATTGTCTCCCTTGTGGTCAAGGACCGTATAGGCCCCTCCTTCGTAGACCTTCTGGATGACGTAAGGCCCACGCCAATTGGGCTGGAGTTTGCCGCTGGATCTTCCCAAGAGAACTTCCTTTTCTTTGACCATGACAAGGTCACCTTTCTTGAACGCCCGTTGCTTGACTAACTTATCATAGGCGCGTGTCATGCGGGCTTGATACACTTGTAAGTGTTTATAGGCTTTGAGTCTTTGACCTTCCAAGTTGGACAATTCCTCGAGCCTTCTTTCAATTTCAGATTGGTCTTGACCTGGCAATCCGGCGTGCACAGCAACACGGTAAGATGCTAGCTCGATCTCCACAGGGATCACTGCTTCAGCTCCGTAGACCAGGGAGAAAGGGGAACATCCCGTAGGGGTTTTGTAAATAGTCCGGTAGGCCCATAGGGCTTCGTGGACCTTCTCGCCCCAATCCCGTTTGCGGCCACCTACTATCTTGGATAGCAGCTTGCAGAGGGTTTTGTTGAAGGCCTCGACTAACCCATTGGCCTGGGGATTGTAGATCGACGACGCTCTCCAATCAATATGGAACTTGGCCGCCAGAGCATAAACAGTCTTGTTCTTGAATGGCGTGCCATTGTCGGATATAATCCGACTGGGGGTGCCGAATCTGTATATGATATAGTGCCGCACAAAACGAGCAACTATCTCCCCTGTAACTTCCCGTAGTGGAACGGCTTCCGCCCATCTGGAGAAGTAATCGGTGGCAGCGAGTATGAACTTGTGCCCCTGGGACGATGGTGGGAATGGTCCCATAATATCCATACCCCACTCTGCAAACGGCCAAGTAGGCGCTGTTGGATGGAGCGGGTTAGGTGGCCGTCGAGGGACTGGGCCGAATGCTTGGCATTGGTGACATGTACGAGCGAATTGATTGCAATCTTCGTACATGGTGGGCCAGTAAAACCCTTTGAGCTTGATGCTATTTTTCATCTTAGCTCCTGCCTGGTGAGCTCCACATAATCCGGAGTGAACCTCATGCATGACAGTCTTGGCCTCCTTGGATGAAAGACAACGGAGGAGGACCGATCGGTCCTTTTCATGGACGAGCCTGAAGAGCAGATCGTCAATCAGCTGGTAGGATGTCGCCCTGCGTAGCAGTTGCACCATCTGAGCCCGATCGGGAGGGAGCCAGCCGTTCTTCATCTTTATGATCGGCTCACGCCAATCTTCTTCTTCGGGAACAATCTCCTCTTGAATGTTGTCGACCTCATACACAGTGAGGCCGGATTCTTCGTCGAGCACACTTGGCATGAGCCTCCGGTGTCTGACTGTAATATTCAATTCTCCCTCAGGCGGGAGTTTTAGGGCTGCTGCCAACTTTGCAAGAGCATCAGCCTGGGAGTTGCTGCCTCTGGGGACATGGCCTATTTCAAATAGATAAAATTTTTCCTTGAGCCTCATGACGGCTGCATGGTAGGGGACGAGCTCCTTTTTACGGACATCATAGACGCCCAGTACTTGTCGGATGACGAGCTGAGAATCCCCGTACACTTTGATGCACTTGATATCTATCTCCAGTGCCAGTTGAAGCCCAATAATTAGTGCTTCATACTCTGCCTCATTATTAGTCAGTGACTTCATGAGAGCACAAGAGTTGTGGAGGATACCGCCTTGTGGAGACACAAAGACTACCCCCGCACCCGAGACATAGTCCGTAAGGCCGCCAGCTCTTTTGATTGTCCGAGAGGCACCATCAAAATATAACTCCCAATATGGGAGATCAAGGGTGAGGACGCCTGGCTCCATCTGTAGTGGGACTTTTTCAGAAGACTCCCCGATTTCTTGAGAAGGCACTAACACCTCTTCGTCGGGTAGCTCAAAGTTGAGTGGCGAATCTTCTGGCACGGGGTGCGCTGCTAAGAACTCCGCTATTCCTTGTCCTTTGATCGCCTTGCGTGGGACGAAGGTGATGTCGAACTCCATGAGGATAAGCGCCCATTTGCCGAGTCTACCAGAGAGGACAGGCTGGCATAACAGAAGATTGAGTGGGTTGCATTTTGAAATGAGCTCCACCCGATGGGCTAGGAGATAGTGCCTCAGCTTCTTGACAGCAAACACCAGAGCTAGGCACATCTTTTCCATGGGAGCGTACCGATGCTCAGGCCCGATCAGTTTTCGGCTGAGGTAGTACAGTGGCTGCTCCTTGCCCTCTTCATTGATCTGGGCTAGGAGAGCTCCCAAAGAGGCATCCATGGCAGCAGTATACAAGATAAGGGGTTTCCCTCTGACGGGTGCCCCTAAGACTGGAGGAGTCAGCAGATACTCCTTGATTTGCTCGAAGGCCTTCTGACAGTCTTCGTCCCATATGAAGGGTGCTCCTTTCTTCATCAATTTGCCGAAAGGTAGGCATCTTCCTGTGAGGTTGGAAATAAACCGCCTAATATAGGCGAGCCTTCCCTGAAGAGATCTGAGCTCTGTCAAGTTCTTGGGCGGAGGTAGTCCCCTTATGGCCTTGATTTTGTCGGGGTCGATTTCTATGCCTCGATACCTGACAATGAAGCCAAGGAACTTGCCACTGGAGACGCCGAAGGCGCACTTCATCGGGTTCATCTTGAGCTGGAATTGTCGGAGCCTTTCAAAGACTCGACGCAGGTCAGCTAAGTGATCCTCCCGCTTCTTTGTCTTGACGACCAGATCATCAACATAGCATTCGACAAGGTCATGTAGCATCTCGTCGAAGATCTTGGTCATTGCCCTTTGATAGGTTGCGCCGGCATTCTTCAGACCGAACGGCATCCTTTTGTAGTTGAAGATCCCCTTAGGAGACCGGAAAGCCGTATGGTCTTTATCTTTGACGGCCATGCGGATTTGATTATAGCCCGACGACCCGTCCATGAAAGACAAGGCTTCGTGACCAGTGGTCATATCAACCATTGTCTCAGTGATTGGGACAGGGAAGTCGTCCTTTGGGCATGCCTTATTCAAATCCCTGAAGTCGATGCAGACTCGGACTTGGCCATTCTTCTTCTTGACAGGGACTATGTTAGCGAGCCATGCAGGGTACATGCAAGGTTCTATGAAGTCCACATTGAGCATTTTGTCAACCTCAGCATTGACCTTCAGCTCCAGCTCGTGGCGCATACGCCTTTGGGCTTGCTTGACTGGCTTGACTGTTGAAAGTATTGCCAGCTCATGTTCAGCCACAGAAGGGTCGAGCCCGGGCATTTCTTTATAAGTCCAGGCGAAACAATCCCTGAACTCTTCTAAAAGCTGTCGATACGACTGCCTTTCTTCCTCACTGAGGAGAGCACTTATGAAGGTGGGACGATAGTCACTTTTACTTCCAAGATTGATTTCGATCAACTCGTCCACAGTTGCTTGACCACCATCTTCAAGCTCCGGTGGAGCTGGTTGGAGGTCGACGAAGTCTCCCTCGTCATCAGTGTTGGCTTCATAGACACCAAATTCTTCGGAGCACTTTTGCTCGTGGCTTGAAGCCGAAGTGCTTGCTTCATCTTGCTGATGGTTAGTAGGCTCAGCTGCTCCTTCCTCTGAGGGGTGGTCATTGTCGACTCCTGATGAAGGTGATGGTGTCATAGACATATCAGCGGACTCCCTCACAGAGTCATCAACCTTAGGCTCAGCTTCAGCTTGCCCATTAGGGAGAGGTAGCAGTCCTATGGTGTTGACTGCAAAGTGGACCTCGAAGTCCGTCTCCTGGTCATAGCCAAGGCCCCTTGTATCTTTACGGGAGAAGGGAGGCTGCCCGCGGACTTGTGGAGGATTCCATAGTTGATGAAAATATGCCGCTCGAGCAGGGTCCAGAGTTTGCGGGATGTGTTGCTTTTTACACATCTCCTTGATATACTCTGGCATATCGTCCATCTCCTGGACTGGCTCTGGCACCACATCGGCGGGAGTATCCCAGCCGAAGTCATCTTTAGGAGGACACGGTGGGACTAAATCACCTTTGTAAAAGATGATCGGTTTGACCTCCTTGCCCTTGTTGCGTCTCCTTCTCCGTTGATAGGAGACTGTAAAGGTCTTCAACTGTTCCACCTCCTGTTTGTCTCGTTGGGACAAGAGCTGAAGGCACTTGGGTGGTAAGGAGATACTCCCATCAATGACCCGGCTGATAAGGTTGGCTTCAAAGTCAACACTCCGCCTTTCTGGTTGAGTCGGCTTGGAAGCGGCACTGAGGCTCAGCTTGTGCAGCTTTACCATGTCTTGGTTAACAGTGAAGAGCTGCCCTTCTTCGACTTCAAGGTCCACTTTTTGCTTCCCCTTGTTCTTTATAGGCTCGGGGATTGTTAAAGTGGGCTTCCCAAAATATAGCGAAGCATCGGCCAGATGGCACTCATTGGGGTGGAATGGGGCTTGATCTGCGAAGACCGTATGTTGCTCCCCTTCCTTGGCATATTTAATGCACTGATGCAAAGTTGAAGGAACGACCCAATTCTCATGAAGCCAAGGTCTTCCAAGCAGCATCTTGTAAGATGTATCGGAGTTGATGATATAAAATGTCGCTTGGGTGACAAAATCACCAAAGACAAGCTTGACCATAACCCGACCAAGCGCCTCCTCGGAACCCTGATTGAATCCCGAGATCTTGACATCGGTCACTTTTTGCAAATAAGGTGCCAAGTATAGAGACTTGAAAGTCTTCAAAGGCATAATGTTGACGGCTCCTCCGGCGTCCACCAGGATGCGATTCACGTCATGCCCATTGATCGTCCCCTTCATATATAAGGGACGATTATGGCACGGAGAAGACAGCAACATGTCTTTGTCCGTGAAGGAGATGTTGGCTGTGAGTGCTTCATATGCCTGGGCTTGCAACTCTGCAGCATGGGCTTCATACGTCTCTGGATCTTGAAGTATCTTGACAAGAGCCTCTCTGAGGTCTTTGCTCCAGGCAATGGCTTCCCAAATAGTGACATTTGTTGGGAACCGCTTCATATGATGAATAATTTTGCGGTCTGCCCGGGCACGGGTCTTGTCAAATGGCGGAATGATTTCTGCCAAGGCCTTCGGCACCTGGCGAGACTTTTCCCGTTTAGGAGGGCGCTCCTCCGTATTCTGGCCCTCCGCATCTTCTTGGAACAGCGGTGCCAAGGATTCCTCTGGAGGTGGCAAAGGTTCTTCAGGCTGGTCTTCATTAGAAGGACCTGCTGGACTTACGGGCTCGACCCTGTTGGAGGGGCCGGCTTGCTCTGACGCCTCCTCGCGCTTTGGCGACTTGGCTGGCTCCTCTTCTTCATCGGAGGAAGTGATTGTGAAAGGGACACCACCCGGCTTAGCCGTTGAAGTGGGGCCTGAATCCTCTGAGGGGCTGAGGATGAAAGGGATTCCCCGAACTTGAGTTTCTGGGACAGGACCCGGCTTCTCCCCTCTGAATATTATGACCCGGTCAAGAGTCGGGAGACCTTCACGTCCACGTCCCCGGGCACGACCCCGGCCGCGTTTCCGGCCATTTCTTGCCGAGCGGCGCTGATATGTCGCCATAGGTGCCTGGCCTCCAGTGCTATCAGCCGCGGGACAATAAATATTGTCGGGTGGCGGAATCGCCACCATATTGCAGGAGAGCTCTTGCAGCATTTCCTCCAGCATCTTGACAGTGAGCTCCTCATCTTTGTAGAATAAGGAGAGCTCCTCCGGGATTGGGAAGTCTTCACCTTCTTCAAGACGGTGAACCATTTCTCGGAGCCATTGTAGAAGACGAGCTTTGCGCCCAAGCTTGTCCCACGGAATATATTCGTCTAGAGTGACGACCCTGGTGGGATGAGGGGGAGTGTACTCCTCCAGCTCATCTATGAGCTTCTGAAGTCTTTGTAGAGGAGTTAGCTCCTTAGGAGCCTCCATAGCAGCGGCTTGCTCGGCTTGCTTCTTCAACCTCCTCTTCAAATTCTTCCTGCGATTCTTCTCCTGCTTCTTTTGGCGTACTGCCTCTTGAGAAGAAAGGGGAGTTTGCTTCGGCAGTGGGACTCGCTTGCCCCCAGAATTTTGCTTCTTGCTCTGGGCTGGCTCCTTAGGAACCTTAGTGCCGTGACTTTTTCTGGGGGCAATCTTGGTCCAATTGACCTCCTCCGGCTGAGCTTGGAAGGTGGCATTGATTGCCTGAGCAATTATTTCAGGAGGCAACTCCTGGAACTCTGCCAGTCCACAGTAGGGCCTCTGGGAGCTTCGTAGTTCCACCGACTTTGTTTGGTCTGGTGGGTTGGCTTGCTTGAGCTGCTGAGGCTTTTCTACAATTGGCGGCCTTGCTGAGCTGACAGAGGCCTTAGCCGGGATCTTTGCGGGCTCAAGGGGTTGAGTCCTTTCCCCGACTAATGGCCTTGTTGACTTGGCAGGAGCTTTGGCTGAAGGCTCTGACGTCTTGGCTTTGCCTTTGTTGTCTGGCCGAGAGTTCTCTCTTAGGACGATGCCGGGCTGATTCGACCTGGGACGGACCTTGGAACTCTCTCCCACAGCTTGGCTTCCTGGGTTCTGGACCTTAGGCCCTTTATAGGTGGCCGTGGCCTTGCCTTTAGTGAGTAATGGGAATTCATCATTTTCCGTAGGCTCACTTGGCCGGACTAATCGGGAGAAAGCTTCAGTTTCTCGCCGGACCTGTTGGAGTGTCTCCCTGGCGGCTTCTGCAAGGCGTAACCTTGTCATGGAATTCCCCTGATGATCGACAACCCCTCTCTGGATGAGGGCTTCAATGAAGTCTTGAACCTCTGGGCATTGCCGAGTGGGGTGAGACACCCTTGCATGATACTTGCAATAACGGGGGTGATTCTTGGCCGTCTCATTGTAATAAGACGGCGGGTCATGTGTCAACACCCAACCCTCCTCCAGAAGCTTGTCAAAAATCTTCTCAGTGTCCTCCTTGGGGAAAGAACACTGGTGAGAAGGTCGCCACCCTGGATACCAGAGTGTGGACTTGGGCGATTGGGAACCGGCTCCCTGGGAACTAACTCCCTCCTCTTGCGGCTCGGGGAACTGGAAGGCTGCTGCAGCGTGAATGACGTTGACGGAGAAGTGAAGACTCCTTCGTGCATGCGGCTGCGGTGGGTCGACTAGAAATTCGCCCATATCCACCTTCCCTTGCCTGATTAAGTCTTCGGCGAGGTCCTTGAATGGCTCACAGTTGTGGATAACATGGCCAACAACTTCATGATATGGGCAATAGCCCTGATGAAAAGCAGCACCTGGCGTCTACTCCACGGGTGACGGGCTTATCAGCCCTGCTCGCTGGCATGCGAAGAAGATGTTTGGAGTCTTCTCGCAAGGGAATGAATATAACTTCTCTGGGAGCTCAACTTGAAGTGGAGCTTCCTCACCTTCCGGTGAGTCCTCCTCGTCTTCAGATGAATCTGAGGATTCTTCAGAGAGCCAACCCCTGAGCGGGACCCGACCCGTGGGTGATACACCCGCCTCCCGTATGTGGGCTGGCGCTAACCCCCTGGCAAATGGGCCAAAAGGGAAAGTGGACAACTGCTGATCAATGCTCTCTAGGAACTGCAGCAAGCGTCTTTGTTCTCGTTGCAGCTGCCGGACTTCCCCTCGGATTTTTCGAATAGTCCTCCGCAGCGCCAAACATTCTGAGAATGGAGGAGGAGTGGCTCTGGGGCCACCATTGGGCTGTCGACTTGAGGGTCCGGCTTCGGAGGCATTGAAGCTTGAAGCCATCGCCACCATATGGACCACGTTAGCCGACCGGTTCGATCGGCTCCAGGGATGAGGCTCGGGTGGGTCGACTGCATGGCCCAGCATATTTACCAGGCCCTTTTGAATGAGCTCTTCTGCTATATTCTTGAAAACATAGCAATCCCCGACCGTGTGACCCAATCTCCGGTGATACACACAATAGGTTGGATCATCTGTCTTATCCACCTCCGCGGGCTTCCGCGGGTCCGGCAGAGTGACGAGCTGCTCCTTCATACATAGATCAAAGAGCATCTTAGTATGCTCCTTTCTGAAGGAATAAGACGTCTTCATGTTCTCTGCTAAGAAAGACACATTTGTCTTATCACCAGACTTCTTGCCTTTCCCTTTGGACTTTCCTTCCCCTTTATCTCCATTCGTTGGGGAGAAGTCCACGGCATTCACCTCCTTACCGCTAGCCAGACGGTCTTTGGAGGGTTTGCCTTTTGTAGAGGTTTGTACCGGGTGATCAGTGAAGAACATCTCAATCTCCGCCACGACCGTGTTGAGCTGGTCGAAGCCTCTGATATTGGAGTCCAGAAGCTTTTCGCTGACTTCTGCCGAGAGACCCCTACGGCAGATGGTGATCACATCTTCAGGTGTCGGAGGATTATCGCAGTGCATGCTGACGTCCCTCCATCGCTTGATGAAGTCCAATGCTGTTTCGCCCTTCTTCTGTCGAAGGGAACAAAGCTCTGCTAAGGAGACTTTGCGCTCGACCATTTGGAAACGGTCGACAAACTTCTTCTGCATATCAGCCCAATCAGATACTGAGTTGGGCTTTAACCTTGAATACCATTGGAAGGCGGTGCCGGTCAAAGACGTGGCAAAATACCGCAGCAAGTATGCCTCTTCCAAGGCTAATTCACCCATGGCCGTCATGTAATAGGCCAGGTGTTCATGCGGAGAGCCCTGCCCGTTGAACTTCTGGAGTTTCGGGGCCTTCGGGCAATCTGGTGGAAGCTTCTTGAATTGATGATGGAGGGGATAAGGCACGCTGTACAAATCAACGGTAGCCACCCCCTCGCCATGTTGAGCGAACTTTGCTTCCACGATGCGCTCAATCATCTGCTTCTGCGCCATGAGGCTTTCTGCAGTAGGAGTAGCAGATGACCGCGCGTTGGCTTCATGTGGCGGGACTTCGAAGTCCACTGCCAGTGGGAATCTTGCAGCGGTGACAGAGGCATTGGCTGCTGCCGGAATGGAAGACGGATGCTGATCCACTCCAGCCGGTGCCGCTTGAGGCGGGGAAGGAACCTCCTTTTCGCGCAAAAGCGACTGTAGCAGGTTCTTGAGCTCTTGGTTTTCCCGTTGGAGCTCGTCCAGCGTGGGGGCCCGTGGTTCCTCCCCCAGCTCTTCTTCGCGCCTGGAGTGACTGTCCCCATCAATACTGTGGACGTCTTCCTGGCGTTGTTCTTGCCGCGCCGGCTCAGGCTGAGAGGTACCGGCGGCCGGCACCTGTTGAATTTGTGCCAGGCCCCGGGACCCGGACCTTGACCTCCTCGTATATTGAAGAGGCTGATTGAGTTCCCCCGAGGTGCCTTCAGGCTGTTTTTCGCCGGAGGTGGCGTAACAGGTGAACACTTTGACAGTGTCATCGGTCACCTGGACCACCCGCTTTTTCTTGGGCGGTTGTTGCTCCGGCTTGGGCGGCCTCCCAAGTCTGTCGAAGACAGACATTCGGGATGTGACTGCTTGAGGTGAGCGATCCTCCTCCGTGTGCGTGGAACTGGCCCACGGGGAAGTCGGCCGCACCTTCTTGCCAGCTCCGCGGCGTTTTTGTCCCCGTAGGGGCTGAGATGTAAATCTCGCAGACGTCGAGGCCTCAGTGCTTGGCGGACTCCGCATCCGCTGAAGCTCTGACATACGGAAGGGCTCCTCCGCCCTCGCACGCCTTATAATTCGGGCCTCCTCTTTGGTGACCCATATCTTCTTCAAATGGAGCTGATGCTCCTCAGTTGGGTTGCCTCCTGTCCTTGGACGGGGAGCTCGTGGCCTGGGCCTTTGTAAAACGCGCGGAGTTGCCGTAGATACGGCAGACTTCTCCTTCTTCGCTCCTTTCTCCCGGACTTGCCGGAGGGGCTCGAAGCGGTTGGAGGTAGAGATAGTCGGGACATGACGATCCCGTGGCATAATCGGCTCACCTCCATCGAGCCGGATGCGGATGTCTCCGACAATCACAGTCTTGCCGGAGCGCGAGACAGCCGCTTCGGGCCTTGCACCCTTGCGGCTTCGGCGTTGCCCCCATTGAGTAGGGGCGGCAGTGGTGGCGCCCGCCGTAGGCATGGCGTCCTCCTGACGACGGCGGCGTTGCCCCCGTTGAGCAGGTACAGCACCTCTGAGGGTAGCCGCAGTAGGTTTGGCGCCGTTGCGGCGGCGGCGTTGCCCCCGTTGAGCAGGGGCGGCGCCGGCGGTGATTTGATTGACCGAGAAGACTCGGCCAACAGCTGGGGCAGAAGACCTGACACCTTCGGCCGTTGACGTGGCAGCCAAGGGAACTCGGCTGGTTGTCGGGATGAAGGGCTTGACACCCTTAACAGTTGAAGAACTAGCCGGATAGACCCGGCCAGTTGATGCAGCAAGGGGTCTGACACCCTTGAGGACGGTCTCCTTTACCGGGGGAGTCCGACCGGTTGCTGAAGTAGAGGGTCTGACACCCTCAGTGATTGATTTCTTGGCCGGGTGAACCCGACCAATCAACGAAGCCGAAGGCCTGACGCCTTCAGAAGCTAGCTTGTTGGCCGAACAGACTCGACCAATTGTTGAAGCTGAGGGCCTGGCACCCCCGACGGCTGGCTTGTTGACCGGGCGAACCCGACCGGGAATGGCGGAGAGCTTGCCGCCCTCAATAGTTGGCTTCTGGACCGGACTGACCCGGCCAGTTGTTGGAGTCGAAGGCCTGACAACTCTGACAGTTGTCTTCTTGACCGGGCGGACCCGGCCAGTTAAAGGGGCCGAGGGCCTGACGCCCCCGATAGTTGTTTTGTCGACCGGACTGTCCCGGCCAGTTGATGGAGCCGAAGCCTTGACACCTCCGACAGCTGTCTTCTTGGTCGGGCGGACCCGGCCAGTTGAAGGGGCCGAGGGCCTGACACCCCCGATGGTTGTTGCAGGCATGGCTGAACTGGCTTCAGCCACCGGTACCGCAGGAGCGGCTGAACAGACTTCAGCCACTGGCACCACGCCCAAGAAGAAGGGCGAGCTGACGACCGCTGGGAAGTCGCCAAAGACCAGCGGGGTTGCCAGGAATCCGAGCCTGGCGTGATTGGCGACGATCTCGGGGCCGTAGGTAACGGCAGCCATCGCTATTGAGGTGTTGGTGGTGGTGGTGCGTAGCACGAACGAAGTGGCGTGCAAATGCACGAAGAACTCTCAGATGAACAGAGAGATGTGCCCTCCTCTTCCCGTCCTGTAAGAGGAAGAGGGGCAATCAGAACCTTGAAGAAGGTTTAGAGACTTTCTTTGACAGAAAGAAGAAAGGCGGGAAAAGTCCCACCGGGCGTGCCAGTCTGTTGGACACGGAAAAAATCTAAGAGATACTCTTGTCGTAGATAAGAGAAAGATTTTCGTTCTTTTTGAAAAGAAACACTTCTCTGCGTAGAGAGGGTTCCGTGGGTGCGCATAGTATCAGACGATTTGGGTTCGAGTGCTGGACCTTTCCCCACTGACCGGAGTCAGTGTTGATTTACATCGGCCTAACGTCCGAACACCTTTGTTTAACTGTCAAAGAGGTCCCAAAAGACTTCTACAGAGGTTCTGATGTGGAGGGCAAGCTCACTCGAGAGACTCTCCATGACCACTCATTTTACCACCAACACATAGAAACAACTGGATTAGGGCTAGGTCTGAGCAAAACCCTAAGATTTAAGCATAGAGGCGCAAATATGCGGAAGCCATAGGCATTTTTAAAGCAAGGGAAGTTTTCTAGACCCCGGGGGTATTTTGGTAATTTTACCAACCCAGGGGTATTTTGGTAATTTTTCAGGCCAGTGACATTTATGAAATTTTCTGGGCTGGAGTGGAAGTGAAACTGGATCTCTAACTCCCCAAGGCATTGAGACTCTTTCTGGAGGGTTTCGAGGGCTTTGAGGCCATGTTTAGGTTACAGGGGTATTTTGGTAATTTTACCAGACCCTAGACCTAGGTTTGGTATAATACCCGAGTGCTGGACTGAGCTGACAACACTTCCGGACTGAAGGAATGACAAGGGGCTTCATGGAAGGCACACATTTGTCAATTCGGCCGAAGGAGGGGTATATACACAATTTTCCAAAGTCGGGGGGTTTTCTTATAATTTTCCCACCCGAGGTTACATATAAAACATGTTGAATGCTTTTATAATTCCAGTGAGTACATGAGTTGTCGGCGAGTTGTCGACTGTACAAAAGTCCGCATTAGAGCGGGAAATAGGGACGTAGTCCCAATTACAAGAGATTGCAGGGTATAACTGCAAATTACAGGACTTCGGTCTTTTACAATCCCGGGAAGGATATTTTTGTAATTTTGCCATTATAGGGGGCAGAAATACAAGACTTAGTCGTCCCGAGACGTAAAGACTTACAAATATGGCCCGCTGAGGGACATAATTACAAACAAAGCCCGCTGAGGGGCATAAACGTAAATATACCCCGTAGGGGCATAAATACAAGACCCGGGGACTTACCCCACACGGGCCAAAACAAACGAACAAATGCTTCAAGCGTCTTCCGTAAGTTGCTGCTTGTAGTCGTCGTAGTATATCCTCTTTTGGACCTCTGGGGGTCTATTTATAGAAGTGGGGAACCTCCCCGGGAGTGTTCGACCCCGTACGGGTCCAACGGGATGAAAATGACCCCGGGGAGGTTCCATTTTCAAATTTTTTTAGTCCGTGACCGTCCCGGGGTCGCGGACACCCGGGGGGGGGGGGACCTCCCCGGGGTCGCGGCTCCCCGGGGGGACCTCCCCGGGGTCGCGGGCCCCCGGGCAGGACCTGCCCGGGGTCGCGGACCCCCGGGGGACCTCCCCGGGGTCGCGAGCCCCCGGGCAGGGCCTGCCAGGGGTCGCGGACCCCGGGTGGGTCCCGGCTGGGGTCGCGCGCCCCGGGGAGGACCTCCCCGGGGTCGCGCACCCCGGGTGGGTCCCGCCCGGGTGCGCCCGACCCCGGGTGGGTCCGCCCACCCCCTGGGGGTTCCGCGCGGGACTTCTCCTGCCCCGGGCGAACCCGTCCGGGTTAGAGCGACCCCGGACGGGTCCCCTCACCCCCGGACGGGCCTGGCTCTCGCGCGGATTCCATAAAAGGAGGTTCCGAGGCTGTGAAGCTCCGGGTTTTCGCCGTGTCTCGTGGAGAACGACGAGAAGGAACGCCGCCTTGTTCGTTTGTCGTCTTCCTCGTGCCGTAGGCCGCTGCGGGAGGACGAGTTGTTGTCCGCGTCTCGTGATACACGTGCGAGGGACGCTGTGCTTGGTACGTAGACCTATTCCAGCCTCTTCTTTGCCATTGTAGAGGTGTTCCTTTCTTAGGGTTGCACATCCGAAGGGCGAGAGCTTAATCCCGTAGGGATTTAAATATAGCCACATGATTCTGACAATCATTGCGGCTCGTGCTAGGCTCGTGGTCATCCTCCGAGGGGTTTATATTGCCACGACATATGGGCTATAAAGCCTTAAGCTTAGGAATATCCGACGGGACGGCGATACGCCGAATAAGGTACCCCGTGTAGGAATATCCTATCGTAGGGTGATACACCGCTTCCGAAATCTTGTCACATGCGGGATTAAAATCCCGAACCTTTAGCACGATAAATTATGGGTGCAACACTGACCTATCTCATAACTAATTGGCTCTAGGGCTGGTGGGGTATCCTCAGACTCAGTGTCTCCTATGATCAAGGAACGTGAAGGGCACTGGCCAGCAAAGTGACCAAACCCACTACACCGATAGCATTGCTAGCGTGAGCCACTACCCTTGGAAGACTCCCCGACAATGGGCCTCTTTCCTTTCTCATCTCGCATGGTAGGTGGTGCACTAAGCTGGGGGCGAGCATGAGGGGTAGGTAAGGTAGGCACAACATCTCTCTGTGGGAAAGGACGAGGGCATGGGTGTGGGTCGAGTTTGAAGGCAGGACTCCTTTGGGACGGGCCAGAAGCGGCACGCTGGTCCAGGGGACGCTAATACGTGGGTCTCGCCTGAGGGGGTGAGTCTCTATCCATCTTGAACTGCTCCATCTTATGCACGACCTGGTAGGCATGGTCAATGGTCATCACGCGCTGACGGAACAACTCCTGTTGATAAACTCGATGAAATCTCCTCCGAAATCGGGAAAAGGTCAGCGCACCCTCCTTGCGAGCTCCACACCTCAACAGGAGCTCATGAAATTCATCGATATACTCTGAAACAGTTTGAGAGTCCCGAGTGGTGTTTTGCTACCTATTAATCAATCGGTGTCGGTATGTCACGGGGACCATTGAACCTCACACAGTTTGCAACATTCTTTTATTTTTCAGAAATTTCAGAAGTTAAAATTCCTTTGTGACGGCCACAAAATGATGTCAGATCGTCGTCGTCACATGGAGATCTTTGAGGAACTCACTCGGCGGAGCCATCCATAAATTTATATGTGCTCTTATGCATATAAACTTTGTTAACATTTGATGGACGGAGTGGGATAATCCACTTACGCGTCAAATCAAATATTTAAACCTCGTCGGGGTATCGTTCCCCGCATTCCCGCGTGTCCTAGTGGTGAAGGTGGGCCAATGGCAAGACACGGGAGTCACCCATGTGTTGCAACCCTACTGTTCCAGCAATAAAAAATGATTTTTTTTTGAAAGAAAGCTGGCTTTTATAGCCCGTAAAGGCGAAAGAGTGGGAAGACCCCCTCTCCCTTTATCTTCTCTCTTCTGGGCACAAAAAGGGCGGTGGGGGGTCCCCCTCCGGTTGGAATTGCACCGGAGGGACCCCCCCCTTTGGTCACGGGATGACCGGAGGGGGGGTCCTCCGGTCCCTTAGTGACCAGAGGGGCCCTCTGGTCACTGCGGGACTAGAGGGACCCCCCTTCAGTTCTTCCTTGTTCCGCACAGAAACAACAAAATAAAAAGAAAACAAAAAAAGATTTGATACGTACGAGGGGGAGGGGGTGTCTCACCTTGCCCTTTCACCTTCCACCGAAGGGGAGCTTCCACCGGAGTCACCTAGCCTCTCCACTACCTATAAAAGGGTGCTAGGCCTTGAGAAGAACGAGAGAAGAACTTGAGAAGAGAAAGAGAAGAGAGAGAAGACTTGGAGAGCTTCTAAGAGGTCTAAGTGCAAGAAGCAAGAGGGAAGGATGCGCCCCCTTCTTTTGTTGTCCAATTTTTTTGGGTTTAAGCCTCAATTTGCAAGAAAACCCTCTTAGGGTATGTGTTGACAAAAATGCCCTCCGTTGTATACAAAAAGATATTGTATCATGGAGATGCATTGTATAGTCATGAAAGTTCAATAAGTGATGGAGATGAAAATATATTCACTATATTATGAAAAATTATGTAAAGGCCCCTATGTGACTCAGAAATTACGTTTTTATCCTGTATTCTTTTGAAATTGTGTAAAAGTCCATCTATTCAGGCAAAATTGGAAGGGAATATTGAAATTTAAGGGGACGATGCTCCTGTCTAAATGGCACACTCCCCAACTTATGAAAATTTCTTCGCTCAAGGATAAGCATTGGAAATGACATTTTTACCCTGCATTTCTTCCAAATTGCGTATATGTTCGCGAAAATCTAAGAAAATACAAGAAATTCAGAAAAAATTCAAAAGCGTTGCATATGACACCTTAGAAACTGATAAACCCTAGTCAAAGAGTAAATTGTATAAAAACCCCGAGTCGAGGGTAAATTACAAATAAACCCCTACCCATAGGGAAAATTAATAATAAGCCCTCACTTTAGGACAAAATCGTGAGCATACTCTTGCTTTAGGACATGGGGGTCTCCCCGAGGATAAACCATTAATATCATGTTGATATCGCGAGGGTAAAATAAATCTTTTGACAGTTAATCAAAGGTGTTTAGACTTGTTTCGATATAAATTAACACCGATGTCGGTCGGTGGGGAAGGGTCCCAGCACTCAAACCCTAAATCGTCTGATAAATCACTCGCGCGGAAACTGAAAATGCCAACTATCCTAAAATATGCATCTATTCATCCCACAAAATGGATGTGCGAAATATTCATTTACTTGTTCGTTTTTCGCGTGTGTGTAAACAGATTAGCACGTCCAGTGGGACTCTTCCCGCCTTTCATCTTTCTGCCAAAGATTTTATACCTTTGCGAAGGTCCTCATTCCTCTTGTTTGTCTTTGCATGAGGGAGTGGAGAGGGCCCTTAGCTCGAGTCGCAAAGTAAAGCGCTCGCTCCAAGTTCAAGCTCTTCAATGGCGGTCGTGACCTACGGACCATCAGTCATTGCTACTTACACCAGATATGGATATCTGGCAACCCCAATCGTGTTTGGGGATTTTCCAGCCGTCGTGGGATCTCCCTTCTTCTTGGGAGTCATCCCTGCCATCCAAGAAGAGTCGACCACTCCGGCCAAGCTTATCGATGCTGGAGATTTCAAACCGCACTCTTTTCAGGGCCGAGTTTTCTCGGTCAACGCTGTCTCCTTTGATGCCGTCCCCACTAAATTGGGGAATGCCGAAGTCGCCAAAATAGGAGGCCAACGACAAAAGTTTCAAGGTCTGACAAGACAATCTTTGTTAGGGATTTACGCATTCGGCTTGACGGCGGCAAGTCGATTCTACCTCGGGTCAGTCATGTCCCGACAATTCTAACTTCTAACCGCTACTCGATCCTTCATCGGGTGCGGGAAGACAAACCAGACTTCAAGAAGTCCAACTCTAAGAGTGGGGGCAACACACCTATGCAGCACCCCCCCAAAATGAAACAAGTGTGGGTCACCAAATAGGAGGCTCACGCCATTAAGAAGGCTAGGGCAGGCAAGCCCGAACGAGCTAGAGATTAGTATGCACCGACACCTCGGGATCCCGAACTCCTGCATCGGCAGGGGAAAAAGAGAAAGGGGGTTTATCATAACCCCAATCTTACCTCTCAGGTCCCAGAGATGGTCCGAGCGAAAGGAACTACTCGCGCCCAGGCACTCCCGAGGCGAACTTCAGTTTTTTACAGGTTGAAGCAACCCCCTACGACGCGGTCGTCGGTTTTTGACAGATTTGGGGCACCTGTCCGTCCCGAGGTCCAACCACCAAGGAAGCGAAGGGTGGTTCAAATGTCCGATGCTGGGGAAAGCATAAAGATTTACACATGCTGTCTCCGGCAGAGAGCCGATGGAAGTCGTTGGCAATCCTGCCAACCCAAATGAGCATGCCGGGATAAATGACCCAAATCCGGCAATGGACGCAGTGTACCTTAACACCAGGAACGCGGCCAAAAGGAACCTTCGGGCCCAATTTAGCGGCCAAGCGGGAACTTCCAACCAAGGCTAGCATCAAGGGCACATCCAGGAGCAAGTTCCAATCTAGGATGAAAATCAGTTCCAAAAACAAAACGACCAAGAGGAAGTTGTAAGTGTTCGAGGAGAAGGCGGCAATCAGCCCGTCAGTGGTTATGTGAACCCGGTCTTCGAGCCACCCTCAAGAGCTGGCTTCATGGCAATGTCCGACGATGCCAAATTTGAAACTATGCAATGTTGGCACGTCGAAATGACAAACCTCATGCTGGAATTGAGGCAAAATATGAACATCAATGTCTAGAGGTCTGCAACGCCGATGCACAATCAAAATATTAGGAGAGAACAACAATTGGGCAATTCTGTTGCAGCCAATAGACAAATGACCACTCCTCTTAACATCGTCGCGGAAGTAGGGGCCGAGCCTCCTCGTGCCCCGCCTAATGTCCAGTCTTCCTGGACTCCGGCAGTTGAAGACGTCATCGCCCAGCGGCATATGATTGAAAAGATAGTTGAAGATAAATTTGCCTAGCGCGGCGAGGGTATTGTCACTATGGACCTCTATAGTGTGCCGTACCCACTTCACCATCAATTTAAGAAGCACCCGCCAGATTGCCCGAAGACACCAAAACTTCAAAAGTTAAATGGGCAAGGATCTCCACATGAGCATTTGTCCTACTATATAATGGCCATTGGTGATGTAGCACTCAAGGAGTCCTACCTCTGTCGGTATTTTGCAACTTCTCTTACGGGTACCGCTTTTCAATGGTATTCAAGATTGAAGCCGAACTCGGTTGTTGATTGGGCCGACATACAAAAGAAGTTCATTGACCATTTCCAGGCAGTCGAACGGAAAGTGTCTCTTGCGGAGCTCTGCTCGCTCAAGCAAAAGAGGGGAGAGACAGCTTTCGACTTTATTAAACGTTGGAGAGACTTTAGTATGAGGTGCAACAATCCTCCTTCGCAAGAGGACGCCATCACAATATGTCGAAGAGGTCTCGCAACGGAAGTTACTGAAAGGCTCTTGGGAGCAAGCATCAAAGGATTCGATCAGTTGAATGCACTGGGCGCAGAGATCAAAATGTTCTTCGCAGACAATATGGCATACACCCCATCTAAGGGTAAGGCGCCCAAGGAGCGGAACACTGTAGGAAAAGAGGCGAACGGTGTCGACTTCTCTCTTCCAGCCGGGGCCGACGAGGGATCAATAACCCCAAGCGACTCTGACAAGAAGTTTGAAGGGAAGGCTGCGGCCACAAGATTGGTCGAGCGCATGAAGACTCTTTACTCCTTCAAAAAGGAGCACATCCGAAAGTTTTTTAACGTTTGTATGAAAAATAAGCTGATCTCCTTGCCGGATCCCAAGAAGCCTGAAGAGGTGAATAAATCAGATGATCCTAATTATTGTGTATATCATTGCCTATTGGGACATACTATTGAAAATTGTTATGTTTTCAAAAATGAGTTGGAGAAGATGATACAAGATCAACTCATTACAATGAAGGGGACTCGAGTCGACACTCCTCAGCCCCACACTTGGGACATGCCGACTCGCTTAGCTAATGTTATTTGCCACCATTTAGCTGCTGCGAGCTATGAGACGGCAACCTTTACATTCCCCGACGCGGGAATAGAAGAAGCCGGTCCCCGTAGGACTAAAGCCACTTTGTGGTATCCTGGTTGGAGACCCTCTCATCGATGCTCCTTCCCAAAGGAAAACACTAAGAGGATATTTGATGTCCTTTTTGAAGAGGGTCGGATAATGGTGCACGACCTGCCCTCAACTTACACGGAGAAGGAAAAGACACATCCCATATACTGTGAATACCACGCCATAATATCTCACCCTACAGGGGAGTGTCAGGACGTGCAAGACTGCATCGAAACTCTTATCCAGAAAAGTGAGATCGATGCCCAAGGAAGCTCCGTGACAAGGAAAAGCCTTAGGAGGGCTGCCGAGCAAGTTTTAAATCAGGGGAACCTCACGAAAAGTCTGTGTGAAGAAAAGCCTCAGACCCCAAGATGTTCGGTCCCAAGCAACTATCCACGTAAAGTGTTACATTAACACGAGGAGCTGCAATTGATAAGCACCAAAGGGAAATCACCTGCAGGATTGAAGTGTATGAAAACTCTCTATTCCTTCAAAAGAGAACATACTGCAAAGCTCTTTAAACTTTGTGCGAAGAATAATTTGATATCCTTGCTGAGGCCGAAAAGGCCAGCAGAGGTGAACAAGATACATGAGCCCGATTATTGCGCTTACCATCGCATATTGGGCCATGTTATTGAGGATTGTTATACTTGTAAGAACAAGCTGGAGGAGATACTCCGGAGTGGAGCCATCTCAACGCGGGAACACTTGGTCATCCCGCATCGGCTCCATAGCTGGGGGAAAGTAAATCTTTCGGCAAATGTCATTCATGAAGTCTCTGAAATTAAACGGGCAAGGTTTATGGCACAAGGGCCCCAGTCGGCCTCTTTTCCCAGGCGTCTGGAACCTCAGCAAAACGGCACGCTTCTCCAAATCTCAATGTCAGGCCATCAGAAAGACTATGCAGAAGATTAAAAGAAAGGTCAGGTGGCTGCAACGCGATCAACAAAAGCTACTCCGCCTCGTCGAAGGTATTGACGAACGCTTGGCGGTGCTCTACCCTGTACCTTCGATGGGGGAGTCCGCCCCTCTCTATGCCTACAGTTCGGAAGACACAATAGAACCTCGAGGGCTACCCAGGTCTGGGGGATGGTTGCCTGAAGATTCGAAAGATGCATCCGCCAAAGAAACCCCTCGAAAGTTGTATTCCTTTCCTCGGTACAAGACCTTGGAAATATTTCATATTTGTAAAAGACAGGGGTTAATACAGTTCCTAGCCTCAGACAATAGCTCGAGTGTCGGCATAAGTCATTAGCATGGATACTGCCTGTGTCACCGTGCCATGGGACACGTCGTTTACGACTGTTCCTCCTTCAAAGATCTCGCTGAGGATTTAATTACCCGGCGGATCATAAACATAGATGATGACCCCAAGAGTCCCTCAAGACATTCCCCATGGGGCCGATCACCCTTTTCAGTAAATGTCATCCATGTTGTTGGGTCCCGGAGTGCAGGAAGACGGATCTAGAGGGGGGTGAATAGATCCCTCTAAAAATTTAAGTCCAATTAAAACATAAACTTCACACAACAGAAATTAGTTCAAGCACTTAGTGTCTTTCGGAAGTAAACTTAGAATACCATATGAGTGCCTTGATGACATACATAAAATCAACCAGAGCACTTAGCAATGTGCACAATGAAGGGACACGAGTATGCCCAAAACAATTAGTGCTGAAACAGATTGTGGCTTAACAGAGCGCAGACCAACCACTTAAAGGGTGTGTGTGTGAGATCAATATGAAAAATAGTTGGAGCTCAAGAAACTAGATGAGCACAACAATAATCAAACCATCCTGTGAATGGGGGTAGACGATATGGAGCAATCACACAAGCATTCACAGTGACACGATGATTTTTAAGATGGTTCGGGACCACACCGGACTCCCTACGTCCACCCCTTACTCAACTGAGTGAGGCTTCACTGTTGTTAAACAGCACGGGGATGAATCCCCCCCGCACACGGAGCCAAGCTCCAACACACACACGCAGGGCGACGTCTGCACAAACACACGGGAGAAAACTCCCAACCACACACGGGGGACAACCCCCAAACCACTCGCGGAGATCCTCCGCACAAAACAACGCACAAGCGTCAACACAGACACTCGGAGATCAAATCTCCGAACACCCACACAAAATATTCTTTCAGAAATGAACGAAGTGTGCACTAATAAATACAATGAACTCAATATGTGCTCTAAAGACCAAAACAAGGATGATGTATCAAGTGTAAGGCTCCCCCTTCTCTGAATGGTCCAGTTCTTCTAAGTGTCATTGACGGATGGTATCGATTTCAGCATCTTCTTGTTCCTCTTTTCATTCCGCTCCTCTTTCTCTTCTTCCACGATCTCCAGAAATGCTTTGAAGAAGATGAAGACCCCTTCCCTTGTTCTCCTCTTCTCCTTCTTCCCTTTCTTCTCCTACAAGATAGAAAACATAAGCACATTAGGGGTTATTTTTCTCAAATTCGGAATAGAGGTATATATATAGCTTAGAGTGGCCAGAAGACCCATCTAACCCTTCTAGAATGTGTTAAAAACACCCTCATGAGTCTAGGAACCTATTGGGGGCAAAATGGTAACATTTCCAATGGTAAACAATGGGTTTAGAACGGGTTTGCGAAATGACGCCCCTGGCTCTTTCACAAGCTAAATCTGCAAAAACAGAACAAGCTCAAAAGTGAGTCCACTCTCTGAGTCGACTCACCTGGCCTTACTACACTAAAATAGAATGGGCTCAAAAGTGAGTCGACTCTCTGAGTCGACTCACCTGGCCTTACTACACTAAAATAGAATGGGCTCAAAAGTGAGTCGACTCTCTGAGTCGACTCACCTGGCCTACCAGGATTTTCAAGCCAAAAAAGGCCGAGTCTATAGGCTTACCAAGGAGGAGAGTCGACTCTTCTTCAATACTTACCGAAATTGCCCAAGTTGCATAATTTCAAGAAACTAAAGTCTCACCATGGTTTTGTCAAAATTAAATGGAGTATTAGCATTGCTTTCCAACCTGCAAAAATAGCCAAATTCAGTCAATTTCCATCTAGCATCAATACACTCATCCATCCTTCCATGCCTATTAGAAATATGAAGATAAGAGTGAATTCACCAATGATTTGAGTGTAAAAGCACCTTGGTTGCTCATTGACCATCCACATAAAAATCCAAAAGGCATACAACTTACATAAACTGTTTGAGTATTCAACCATCAATTCACCCACAATCAATTCTTGTATCATCAGGGTCATTTGACAAGACACCACACAAGCCATTGAGTGTTTTCTCCCCTTCCAAAAATATTTACACTTGCATAAAGAATTAGATAATCACAACTCAATTATTTAGAAGATTTAAAAACTAAGCCAACAACCGATCATAAGGCATTTGGTCATCATCAAATCATTGAAGCCAAAATCAAAACCTTCGGGATTCAACAATCTCCCCCTTTTTGATGATGACAAAATGGTATGTGCTATGTACCAAAAGAACTATTGAATCAAAGTGTAAAGATCACGAGAAATTTATTTACAGTCTTGTTATTCAAAATTTCTCAAGGAAAACTGCTCACAATCATCTAAGCGAATTAACTTGCAAAAATCACCAAGAAATCTTTTGCAACATAACGTTTCCATCCACACATACCAACACCATCGTTGAGGAGAACATGTAGATTGATCAAAAGGGCATCACATAAATTTTCCGACATTCATAGTAAGTGAATGTTTTTCATACACACCATACTAGCACAAGACACACGGACTAAAAACTAAAAGGACTAAGAGCTTTGCATGTCATGCCATGACTTAAGGACTTACAACATTGATGTTCACATAGGCATGCGACATGCAAGCATGCAAGACATGAATAACAGTAACATAATAGCAACTAGCAACATATATCTCCCCCTTTGACATCATCAAAAATAAGGGGGTAAGCATTGAAAATCAAACATAGCAGACAAGGGAGGCAGATTCAGGAGCTTGCAAGCAATCTGGTATTGCAGGAGAAATAGAAGTAGAGACAATGAACACCCAGCGAAGAACTTGAATCAAGACAGTTTCAGTAGTCAAAGCAGTTTGAAAGGTGAAATCAAAACATTCTTATGAGAGTCAATCGTCTGCCCGAAAGTTAAAGCATCAGCTAATAGAAGGTAGCAAAGAGGATGCTATCATGAAGTTCAGGAGGGTCAATGATAACATATTATCCAGGGCCATTATTCTCAGATCTCTATGTTTCCAATTTGTCAATATGGTGCAGTGTGAACCACACAGGCATGCAGATGATGCAATATGAACATGCTGAATGTAAAGGGAATGTTCATGTGCAAATATGACAGTTCTGCAAATGGATGCCCAAACCATATATGTACAAGTAGATGCAACAAAACTCCCCCTTTCTTATTAAAGAAGGGAATAGGTATAAGAAAGGTGCATGTGAGTCAGGGCAACCAGGATGCTCATGTGTAACACCTAGGAGGTTGTGCAGAAATATAAAAGAAAATATGCAGCAACCTATGCAGTCATTCAAATTTTCTGAATACATATTAAATCAAATTACAATTGTGTAAGTGAGTAACATGAAGATGAATTTTAGCCATATGGATAAATAGATTTTCAGTTCAACACAATGAGAGACTACACAGACTGCACTTCATTTTCGGAGAACAACGTATTGGAGGCTACGCTCTGCCCCATTTTATTTTCACCCCACAATTTTTCATCTAATTTTTTCACCATTTTCACAGAGAATCTGAATTTTTCTAAGAGTGATCAGGTTCAAATAATCTATTTTTACGCGAGGAGACACATGGAGCACATGCCAAACTCCCCGATTATTCAGAATATTGACCATTTCACCTCATTTTGAGCAGAGTTACTTCAGTACAACACTTTTCAGAAATGAATCACATCACGTCTCAGGTGACGTGCATCCAATTTACTTAGTGAGACTGAGCATTGCTCTGGCTTCAATTTTATCATTTTATTTTAATTGAGGCAGGCATGCAGCTTTTTCCTCAACTGCCTCTTCAAAATTCATGCAACATGTTTAATTTCTTTAGAGTGTTGAAAGGAAATTCTTATATCCTTATGTTTAACACTCAATTTCACATTTAAGTGCACGATAGTGTGCGAATTTGATTTAGCATGTATACGGAAAATTCAATTTGAAACATGAGAGTACAGCTCCCCCTATATAGGTGCACTTATCAAAAATTACTCCCCCTAAGTGTTTGACATGAACCACACCAGTTGAGATTCAGATTCAGCATTATTTATCAAGGGAGTATACGGTTATAGAAGTTTCAAGGACGGGGGTTGAATAGCATATATTAACATGCAAGCACACGGTGAGAACATGCAATATGCAATGTAGAAAGCAACAAGTGAATCTTATGCAACATAAGTGCAAAATGCAAGTGTTCAGATTTCACTGGAATGATCTAAATGCAACTAATGCATGAACTCTAGTGCTTTCCTAAATGCATAACTGTGATGCATTTTGCTGATGTGTCTGACCTGGATATTGTGAAAGTTTACACAAGAAAGCATTCAGATTCAAATGATGAACTGACAGATTTAAAAAGCCAAAACAGATCCAGGACTCAATGGGGTCGACCCTGTGGGTCGACTCTTTCAGGTCACCTTCCTGTGACAATCATAAAACCCACAGATAGAGCCATCATGAGAGTGGGTCGACCCTTGGGGTCGACACCTTCAAGGCAGACAAAGACAGAAATTGACAATTCAGTTGCAGAAATTTGACATCTTCAATGGTCAATTTTCAGAGAATATTAAGCAATTCACAACCCAATCATTTTGCACAAGGGGTACTTCCCTAGGAATGAGCCTAAGTTACAGCTTCACATCTATTAGCTTGCAGCTCCCCCTCATTGTGTGCAGGAATTCAGAAAAGCTCAGCAAGGTTTTGGCTGAAGGGTTTGCAGTGAACTACAATACGAAGATAGCTTATAAATAGCAGAACACAAGTTCACACAAATAATGAATGTGAATTTCAAATCAGCCACAACAGTTTTTCATAATGAAGTGAGCAAATATCAGAGTTGGGACTATTATGCACACATATTGCTCAACACTGGTCTTTCGCTTTGAACTCAGATTTGGTACGAGGCGGAGATTATGGTTCGAAGACCTAGCTCACGCATGGTGAGAGTTCCAGATAGACTTAATCTGCCTTTCTGCAGATCACCATTTAATATACCAGAAACTCCAGATAACTTCACACATGTACATGCAATTTCAATTATAAAGACATTCAAATGGCCACAACAATCTCATACGAAAAGGCAATCAAAACTGACCAAATTTCTCACAGTCAAAACTTACCATAAGAACACTGTCATCTAGTACCAAACATTACGGCAAATTTTATTTCCATACCTTTGCCTTGAGAAACCTTTATTTTTATCAATTTCTTCATTGACCTCAAGACATTCCTGTAGTAAGGTTCTCATTTAAGAGTTTTGGGTACCCAAATCTTCTTGGGTCCCGGTTGGTTAACATGAGCATTCAATTTCCTTAAAGCATTCCAATCATCAATTTTCATTAAAGCGCAATCATGCATCTCATGTCCATGTTTCCCACAGTAATAACATGCAGTGGACTTCACATTTCTCTTATATGCATAAGCAGTGCATTTCTGTGGTTGAACAGAAATTTTAGCATTTTTCATTTTAAAACAGAATTCCATCTCATGACCATGTCTCCAACAATAACAACAATGCAGAGGTGCAGCCCTACCATATGGTCTTTTTACATGAGCATGAGAATTTTCAAATCCACTTCTTCTGTTTGAAAGCCTCCTTGAATTTTTGAAATCAACTTTTCTGTTGCATGCTTTTAATTCATCTAATTTCATGACATGACAGTTATGCATCATGTGTCCGTACATGCGACAATAGAAACAACTAACATTAGAAGTCTTTCTCATTTGAACATGCTTCATATGATTCTTATGAGCATCAAGCTTTTTCTTTTGACGCTTAGGACCATCTTGACATTTAGGTGAATTATCAGATTTCTTGGTCCTAGGTTGAGTCTGAAATTTAGACTTTGGTTTCTCAACAGAGGAGCCATTTGTGATGTTGGAGGAACATGCTGCATGCACAAAGGATGTTTGCGTTTTCAGACCAAAAGCTTTCTTTTTACTAGGATCATATCCTAGTCCCTCTTTTTGAAAATTCACTTTGGTCCCCAACATTTTATCGAGATTGTCTTTCCCTTTGACAAATTTAGACAGAGATACATTCAAATCACTGATTTCCTTTTCAAGTGATGCAACATGCAGCTCATAACTAGTAATCTCTTGTTCACTGCAAACAACACTTTCATTCAACACTCCATTGGTAATTTTGTAGCTTTCTATTTCCTATTTTAGCATATTTACATTTTCAGATTCATTAACAGCCACACTTTTTCCTTTTTCAATAGTTAACAGTCTTTCAGACATGGCTGTGTTCAATTGTTTCAATTTTTCGTTTTCTTTTGCAAGTTTATCATTCATAATCAGTTCATTACACAGATCATGATCGACAAGATTCGATTCCATTTTGTTTCTTAGCTCATTTTCAGTTTTCTCCATTTGATTGATTTTATTCTTAAGAGCTTCATTTTCCTTTCTTAAACATGCAATCGTTTCTTTGTAATTTTCAATATCAATCATGCACGACTCATTTAATTCCTCAAACTCAGTACATTTTTCACAGAGTCATGAATGGTGCTTTCAGTTTTCTTTCTCAGTTTTCTGTTTTCTGACTTAATTTTCTTATATCTACTCGACAATTCTTCAAAAGCATCAAGTAGTTCTTCAAATGACATTTCATCAGATGCAGTGTCAGAGTTTACCTCAGAGGCAGTTTGATAACTGTATTGCTCGGACACTTCGCTCGATGTATCCAGCTTGTCGGCTATGAAACACAGGCCATTAGTCTTTACCTCTTGAGCCTTGATCAAGTAATTCCTGAGCTCTTTTGTTGTCCTACAAGAAGAGACAAATGGAAACATGTGAGTATCGACGGCGGCTTGCAATAAACTTAGGATTGCAACATTATCATGGTTCTTCAATTTTTCCTCTTTAGATCACATGGTCTCATTTAGAGGCAATTTGTTAGGACCATCATAAATCAACTTCCAGAGGTTAGGATTAACAGAGTTAACTAACCTACACATTCTGCCTAACCATGAAGGAAAGTTAGAACCATTAAAAATAGGTAAACAATTCATCGAGATTTGTTCAACAGAAAAATTCATGATTGTAAAATGCACTGGGATCTCTCTATAGATCATTAGATCTAGGGACAACAGAGCCTCGCTCCGATACCAATTGTTGGGTCTCGGAGTAGAGGAAGACGGATCTAGAGGGGAAGTGAATAGATCCCTCTAAAAATTTAAGTCCAATTAAAACATAAACTTCACACAGCGGAAATTAGTTCAAGCAATTAGTGTCCTTCGGAAGTAAACTTAGAATACCATATGAGTGTTCCTTGATGACATACATAAAATCAACCAGAGCACTTAGCAATGTGCACAATGAAGGGGCACGAGTATGCCCAAAACAATTAGTGCTGAAACAAATTGTGGCTTAACAGAGCGCAGACCAACCACTTAAAGGGTATGTGTGTGAGATCAATATGAAAAATAGCTGGAGCTCAAGAAATTAGATGAGCACAACAATAATCAAACCATCCTGTGAATGGGGGTAGAAGATATGGAGCAATCACACAAGCATTCACAGTGACACGATGATTTTTAAGGTAGTTCGGGACCACACCGGGCTCCCTACGTCCACCCCTCACTCAACTGAGGGAGGCTTCACTGCTGTTAAACAGCATGGGGATGAGTCTCCACACACACACGGAGCCAAGCTCCAACACACACACGCAGGGTGACGCCTGCACAAACACACGGGAGAAAACTCCCAACCACACACGGGGGACAACCCCCAAACCACTCGCGGAGATCCTTCGCACAAAAGGACGCACAAGCGTCAACACAGACACTCGGAGATCGAATCTCCGAACACCCACACAAAATATTCTTTCAGAAATGAACGAAGTGTGCACGAATAAATACAACGAACTCAATATGTGCTCTAAAGACCAAAACAAGGATGATGTATCAAGTGTAAGGCTCCCCTTTCTCTGAATGGTCCGGTTCTTCTAAGTGTCGTTGACGGATGGTCTCGATTTCAGCATCTTCTTGTTCCTCTTTTCATTCCGCTCCTCTTTCTCTTCTTCCACGATCTCTCGAAATACTTTGAAGAAGATGAAGACCCCTTCCCTTGTTCTCCTCCTCTCCTTCCCTTTCTTCTCCTGCAAGATAGAAAACATAAGCATATTAGGGGTTATTTTTCTCAAATTCGGAATAGAGGTATATATAGCTTAGAGTGGCAAAAAGACCCATCTAACCCTTCTAGAATGTGTTAAAAACACCCTCATGAGTTTAGGAACCTATTGGGGGCAAAATGGTAACATTTCCAATGGTAAACAATGGGTTTAGAACGGGTTTGCGAAATGACGCCGGAAAGAGTCGACTCACCTTGCCTTACTACACTAAAACAAAATGGGCTCAAAAGTGAGTCGACTCACCTGGCCTGCCAAGATTTTCAAAGCCAAAAAAGGCCGAGTCTATAGGCTTACCAAGGAGGAGAGTCGACTCTATGAGTCAACTCTTCTTCAATACTTACCGAAATTGCTCAATTTGCATAGTTTCAAGAAATTAAAGTCTCACCATGGTTTTGTCAAAATTAAATGGAGTATTAACATTGCTTTCCAACCTGCAAAAATAGCCAAATTCAGTCAATTTCCATCTAGCATTATGTTAGATCAATATACTCATCCATCCTTCCATGCCTATTAGAAATATGAAGATAAGAGTGAATTCACCAATGATTTGAGTGTAAAAGCACCTTGGTTGCTCATTGACCATCCACGTAAAAATCCAAAAGGCATGCAACTTACATAAACTATTTGAGTATTCAACCATCAATTCACCCACAATCAATTCTTGTATCACCAGGGTCATTTGACAAGACACCACACAAGCCATTGAGTGTTTTCTCTCCTTCCAAAAATATTTACACTTGCATAAAGAATTAGATAATCACAGCTCAATTATTTAGACGATTTAAAAACTAAGCCAACAACCGATCATAAGGCATTTGGTCATCATCAAAACCATTGAAGCCAAAATCAAAATCTTCAGGGTTCAACACATGTCTTAACCTTCCGGGCGCCCGCCAGGCTGGATGAAGAATAGGCCACGCTCAGGCAAGACCAAGCCTCGGCTTAGTGCTCTAGCTGGCAGTCTTGGGAGGATTTAAAGTCCCTACCTTTCTCCAAGAAGACACCCGAAGATTACTTAACGTTCTTTTGGGCGAAAAGGAGGTGCTGGTACGTGATCCTCCAAGATGCCACTTCAACATAAGCTCTAAGTGCCCGGACCAAACTTCGTCCGCCACATGTGTAAGTAAGGCGGATCAACACCTTTATGAAGAGGATCCCAAGTTAAGGCCCCAACAAAGCCAGAAAGGCAAAGCACAAAAGGAAACTGCTAAGTCAATTGTCGAACAAGAGCAACCAGGCAAGGCTCAGCGGCAAAAGTTCATATTAGGGCCTAAGCAAAGCCAAGAGGCCAACCCTTATTAGGCGGATTCTGCAATAATCTCCGGGAGAAGACAAAACAGTAAGGCTGAGGTGGGGTCTTTCAGATTGGGTTCTTCACCAAACCAATAGCAAGGTGGCAATAGACCCAAGGCAACAACGACCCATTAAGTTTTCGGTTCTTTTGTCGCTGAATTTCAACAATTGCTACCAGAAATAGTCTAGCAGACAATTAGTGCTACGTTTCAAACGCCCGAACCAGGGGTTGATTGGGTCCGCGTTGCTTCGAAGAAGAACACCCATATCAAGTCAGCCAAAGGAAAGGGCCGCCCCAACACCTCAAAGGCCGCAGGCATTACTCAGCCACCTGTACAGGTGGCCACCCCATCCCAAGCGACTTGGTACGGGCTAAAAAGCAGGAAAAGAATAAAAAGAAGAATTTAAAGAGAAGATTGAAGAAGTAGACTGAGCAGGCGACTGTTATAGAAGCTCACCAAGAATTAACTCCCCTGCAGAAACTATAGAAGTTGATCGACGAGTTGGAGGAATATGTTCCTTCTATACCAAATCGGGCTGTACCTCTTGATAAATATATTCTATGGGAGGAATTGGAGTGAAAGACCCGGCTCAAGGGTTGGCTTCGTGAAATATACCAGTAAGCGAAAGAGGGCGAGAAGCTCCCCATCCCCGAGGAGCTTTCTATATTTTACAAAGATGAGGAACTCACCATCGAGAAGCTGGAGGAAATGTTGAACAACTTTTCGTGTAACATGGTGTCCATACCTCCCCCCGAAAGTTTACAAACACCAAGTGGGGATAGTGCTGTTGCTCCCGCAACTGGGGATAGAATCACTGTGGCCACATACCGACGCCGCAATACAGAACTTCGAAGCCGCGGTCGTGGCAGGGGTCGAGATCGTGGGCGAGGAAGGCAGACGACATCCTCCAATAGTGAGAGTTCTAATTCAGCATACCCCCAAAAGGTAATCGTCTTCCGGGGGGAGGACCCAGGGCCCATCCCTGAAATACAAATACGGGCAGGGGCTTTCGTCTTCGATCCATCCGACGAGGAAGACGAGCCCATAAGCCCAGCCCAGCAAGAGAAACTGCTTGACCCTCCTCAGATTCAGGGTTCGCCTAAATCGATCCCGCAAGAGAAGCCTGTTGATCCAGCCCAGGCGGGGCCCTCTGGCAAGGACACTGATGAGTCATACGCCCCAGAAGAAGCATCCTTGGCCCCATTATTCCAAGAAGAGCCGAATGATCAAGGGCAAGCTCAGACAAATAAGTGGCCTAACCATCGACCCAAAACTCTTTCGGAAATGATCCCTCCATTGGATCAAGCCCGTGCACCGGCCGATCGCAAGATCATCCAGCATATGAAGCGGATGCCCACCTATGTTACCATATGGGAGGCCATTGTAAGGAGCTCAGGGAGGCCCTCGTGAAAATACTCCAAGAGCCAGAAGTTTATGAGGCTCAAGTGGCTGAGCTTCAGGTTCAAGCATACGAAGCTTTTGCAGTAACCGTCACCTTTTCAGACAAAGACATGCTACTGTCTTCCCATTGCCACAATCGCCCCCTATATATGCAAGGGAAGATAAATGGTCATGAATTGAATCAGATTCTGGTGGACCCTGGGGCATCCGTTAATATAATGCCCCTTAAGACTTTTCAGTCTTTATTTCTCGTGCCCTATTTGCAAAGGGTTAATGACGTTAAAATCTTAGGATTCAATCAGAATTTAGAAGACGCATTGGGCAAAGTAGAAGTGGAAGTGACCATGGATAATTTTGTCACTAAAGCCACGTTCTATATTATCAATGCAAATACGTCCTACAAAGCCTTGCTTGGAAGACCCTGGTTACATGAGAATTGGGTCGTCCCTTCAACTCTCCATCAGTGTATCAAGTATACATAGGGCGGAGAGCAACATACGGTCTTTGTCGACCGATCTCCGTTTCGCCCAAATGAGTGTAATTTGACGGACGCTCAAATATACTTTGGGGAACCCACCATTGAGCCACCTTTCAAAATCAAGGATAAGGGAAAGCAAAAGGTCACGGTCGAAGAAGAAGAAGATGAAGAAGAGCTCTTCGTCCTCAACGAGGACCTCGCCCGATTACACTGGCTCAACATACAAGCTACCTCCGCCAAAACTAAGCCACCTCGGCTAGAAAGGCGGGAGATTAATTTGGAAGTTAATCTTATCGGCCAGGCAATCGACAAAAGCATCTCTCTACCTGCCACATGCTTGTAACCTTCGTTTCAAAGGGAGGAACATAAAGTCGAGCAGTTAAAGGCGTTTATCATCACATACTAGAGGAAAGGGAAAAAGAAGGGTAATAAACCCATCAAGCCCATCATCTTCTATAGGGGTGACTTAGTACCTCAAGGACCTCCCGACGATGACTTCGGCTGGAACGAGGTGCCCAAGAATGCCCCTGAACTCATCCAAGTGATGGATGACATGCCTAAATACATCAAAGAAATGTGCCGGAAACAAAATATCCCACAAATACAAGAAACCTCCCGGTCTGACTACTTTCAGCAGTTATGGTACCCCTCACAAGTCATGGGACAGCCACCTTTCTCCGGCAACGATAGGAGGGGGTTGGGTTATGACCGAGAGGCGGAATTTAAAGTCTATTGTGCTGTTAACACTGTTGGTCTGCTACCTTCTGTTGGTAGTTCAAACCCTGGAGAGGAGACCAACATTTCCACAAGTGGGTACCGAGTGGAATTGGCGTTTGAAAGCCATAATGACCAACATTAAATGCTTCATCCCGGTACCTCGGATCTCCATATTACTGGTTCTAATGAAGAAGACTATGTTGTATCCCAGCCCGCCCTCCAAGAAACTGAAGACTTTGGGCAGATGCCTGTAGATCAATTGGCTAGTCTCGAGCTTGGGGAGCCAGATGAACTCACACTAGTCGCCACCACACCTTCTATGATGATTGGCGAAAAGACCCAACCATCCTGTTGGAGGGCTTAAGGTGAGAGAATCGAGCATTAAAATCCCTCGTACAAGAAATATTGCGAGAGCGGGATGTCCTCCTCAGGTGTCTTGCATCTCCATCAAACTACCAAGTTAACGAGAGATCGATAGTAGACGCCAACCCTGCAATGAGCTTGGCCGAAGTCTCGACCGGCCAGGTCAGACCCATTAAGACCCATCATGCTGTCAAGAAGAGGGAGGCTGACATGGGGGCTTCCCTTACGGATGTCTATTCCCAGGGAGGGACCGGCTCGAGCAGGGCCTATGAAGATACCAAGAGAAGGTCTCCTATCATAACCCTGGAACATCGCATGGAGACACCCTACTCCTTCCTCAAGGCGCATACCGAGTCTCTATTTGACTTATATGTCGTGCAAGGACTTGTATCACCACCGCAACCCCTAACGCCAACCAAGGAAGGCAAGAGCAAAGGGGCTGGCTTCTGTCGGTACCACTGAATGCTAGGCCATGTCACAGAAGATTGTTATGTCTTTAATGACCGCCTTGAAGGCTTGATACAAACAGGAGTCATCTAAATCAAGCAGCATCGGGTATTTCCTCCACAACCCCATCAATGAGATCGGTCAAAGCCATCGGCTAGACAGATCTTTGCTCTAGCCGCATCCACATTGCCTGAGTTTGTGGTGAAAGAAACAATCTCAGAACAACCACCCGTTTCTAAGAAAGACACGAGAAGGTTTTGTCACCACCAAGAAACGGGTATCAAGATTCGCTATTCTGTTAACACCATAGGGTTGTTGCCCTCCTCTAGTAGCTCAGACTTTGGTATGGAGCCTAGTAACCCTGTAAATGAACAATAAAATCAAAAAGCGCTTGAAAGCCAGGATGAGCAGCTTCAATCTACCGTGGTCAACAACTTGGACTATTACGAAGCTCACGTTGCCGAGTCCGAAGATGACAAGACCTTAATAGATCTGCAGTCAGCTCCGCGGGAACTCGAAGATGGCGGGCAAGTGACTGCAGATAAATTAATGGAGCTTGACCTCGGGGACGTTGACAAACTCTGACCTATTTTTATCAGTGCCCTCCTCAATGAGGAAGAAAGACATGCATACTAGTAACTTCTATTAGAGTACAAAGACTGCTTCTCCTAGACCTATAAGGAAATGCCCGGGCTATAGCCCTCCGTGGCAGAACATGAATTGGCAATACTCTCCATGGCAAGGCCCGTTAAGCAAGCTCAAAGGCGCATGCGCCATGAGCTCGAACTCAAAGTAAATGCTGAAGTCAACAACCTCCTAGGAGTGGACTTTATAGAGCCCTGTATCTATCCGATTTGGCTCGCCAATATAGTCCCCGTCAAGAAGAAGAATGGCCAAGTCCACATCTGCATCGACTATAGGGACTTAAACAAAGCCTATCCCAAGGACGACTTCTCCGTCCCAATCACTGAAACTATGCTCGATATGACCACTGGTCATGAAGCTCTGTCCTTCATGGACGGGTCCTCGGGTTATAATCAGATTCGAATGGCCATCAAGGACAAGGTCCATACGGCTTTTCGATCCCCCAAAGGGATCTTCAATTACAAAAGGATGCTCTTCGGCTTAAAGAATGCCGGTGTCACGTACCAAAGGGCAATGACCATTTTTTTTGATGAAATGCTGCACGACTTGGTCGAATGCTATGTTGATGACCTCGTCATTAAAACCCGAAGGCGGGAAGATCACGTGGCCGATTTGCGGCGGGTTTTCGAAAGACTTCAACAATTTCAGCTCAAGATGAACCCAATGAAGTGCACTTTTGGGATTTCAAGCAGCAAATTTCTCGGCTTCATTGTCAGATATCGAGGAATTGAAATAGACCCTGACAAAATTAAGGCTATTCAGGAGTTGCCATCTCCCCGAAATATAACTGAGTTGAGGTCTCTCTAGGGGAGACTGGCCTATATCAGGCGTTTTATATCCAACCTTTCAGGAAGATGCGCACTGTTTGGGAAATTGATGAAAAGGGCGCACCATTCATATGGGACCAGGAGTGCCAGAAAGCGTTCGAGCAGATTAAGGAGTATCTCCTTACTCACCCAGTGCTCGGAGCACCGGTCAAGGGAAAGCCATTAATTCTCTATATTGCTGCCATGGACGCTTCTCTAGGGGCCCTACTGGCACAAATAAATGAAGAAAGCAAAGAGCAACCCCTATACTACCTCATCAGAAAGCTGGTTGGCCCTGAGCACCGCTATTCTCCGATGGAGAAAGTATGTTTGGCACTGGTATTCATCGTAAAGAAATTAAGGCATTATCTCCTGTCCCACCGAGTGGAGTTAATTTCAAAGTACGACTCTCAAGTTTCTTCTCAAACAACCTGTGCTATTAGTATGACTTGGGAAATGGGCGCTACTCCTCGTGGAGTTTGATATAACCTTTGTCCCCCAAAAGGCAATTAAGGGATAAGGAATGGCGGAATTCTTGGCGGCACACCCAATCCCGGCAGATTCGCTACTCCACATCAGGCTTCTGATGAAGAGACTCTCCTGCCTCAACCAAGAGCAGAAAATCAAGTCACGGATGCTTCGACGCAAAAGAAGAAGACGCCTTCGTAATCGATATGCCGTATTGGGAGGCTCTACTTCGATGGCGCATCCCGGACAATCAAACAGTTTGACGGCACAGCCTCGCCTCAGGCGCCGACATCGTCTTCGTCACCCCCAGGGAGGAATCCTTCATAATTCCTGTCCGCTTATGAAGCCCTTGACAAACAATGAAGCAGAATATCGAGCATTAATCGTAGGGTTCCAATTAGCCCTCGAAAAGGACATCAAGTGCATTAAAGTCTACGGGGACTCACAACTTGTCATACGGCAAGTCATAGGCGACTATGATGTTCGAAACAAGAATTAATTCCTTATCACACCACCGTCATGAGGTTTAAGGAGAAATTCTACCTATTTGAAATAGGCCACGTCCCTAGGAGTAAAAGCTCTCAGGTTGATGCCCTGGCCAAATTAGCCTCTACTATAAAACTTCCTCCCGAGGAGGAATTGGATATAACCGTTAGACACAGGAAGCTCATGCCAAGTGTCTTGGACGAAGATGTTGACCCCACAACTTCTGAAGTCAATACCATTGAAGAGGGTGATCTTATCGACAAGGATGAGCAAGACTGGCGTCAACCGATTATCGACATAAAGAGCGGTTGTCTTCCCCCAGATCGGGCTCAAAGGATTCAATTGTTGCGAAAGGCAGCATCATACCAGTTAATAGGAGGCCAACTGTATAGGCTTGTCTATGAAAAAGACAAGTCTGTTCTCCTACGTTGTCTCTCTCCAAAGGAAGCTAAAGTGATTATGCGCGAGGTCTATTCAGGACTTTGCGGCGCCCATCAAGTAGGGGATAAGATGAAGATCAATATAAAGCTTAAGGGCTTATATTGGCCCACTATGTACGCGGATTGTAACCGATATGCCTGTACATGCCATCAATGCCAGGCCTTTGGCCCGGTGTCGAGAAAGCCTTCTGGCCCGTTACATCCTACGGCCCCTACCTGGCCATTTGCAGAATGGGGAATGGATATCGTTGGACCCTTCCCATCCTCCTCTAAAGGATATCGTGGGACCCTTCCCACTCTCCTCTAAAGGTCATATATTTATATTGGCTACAACAAATTACTTTTCTCAATGGGCCGAAGCCATCCCCCTCCGGGAGGTCATAGGAGAAGCAGTCACCCAATTTGTGAAACACCATATTGTATATAGATTTGGCACCTCTAGTCAGATTATATCGGACAATGACACGCGGTTCAAAAATAGAACAATATATGTATTGGCGGCCAAGTTCCACATAGATTGGAGGACGTCAACAATATATAACCCTCAAGCCAATGTATTGGCTGAAGCATTTGCAAACTCTTGACCAAAATAGTAGGTGGCCGTAGCAAGGATGGCAGTGTCGGTTTCGGACTCAGTTTCGGCCGGGTCCGAAACCGATACGACTCGGTTTCGGTATCGGTTTCGGTTTCGGCCGAAACCGGATGAAACCAGTAAAAAAATTAAAAAAAGTAATAATCCTGACCAGTTTCGGACCGAAACTGACCAGTTTCGGTCGAAATTCTTAATGGTTTCGTCCAAAACTATTTAAATACTATTTTTTTAATTGTTTCGGACCTGTTACAGTGTTTTGGTCCGGTTTCGGATCGGTACCGGCCGAAACCGATACGTTTCGGCCGAAACGTATCGGTTTCGGCCGAAACTGCCAACAATGGGCCGTAGAAGAGACTGGGGCGAAAAAATACATGAAGCTCTTGGGGTGTACCAGACTGTCTACAAGACCCCCATTGGCTGTTCCCCTTTCTCTTTGGTGTATGGGGCCGAGGCCGTGGTATCAATTGAAATTGAAATGTCATCTTATTGGGTAGCCGTGCATACCGGCCTACAAACCCATGAGCAAGATGAAATAGAAAGAAGGCTCGAAGAGTTATCTAGCTTGGAAGGCAAAAGTTGGAAGCTTACAAACATCTTCAAGTGTATTAAGCCCGAATGACCAGAGTTTATGATAAGCTCGTAAAACAGAGGACATTCAAAAGAGGCGACCTTGTTATAGTCAAGGAAAGAGAAGTCATGGTTGGCAAATCGAATGGCAAATTACAACCCAGTTGGCGTGGGCCTTATGTTGTCTCGAAGGTTTATGAAGGAGGCGCTTATAGGATCATCGACCACAAAGGAGAGAATCTTTTCCCACCATTAAACGGAAGGCATTTGAAGCTATACCATGGCCCTTGAGCACGAGTACAAGCAGCAATCAACACAACATCTTCCCGTTTTCCCAGAAAAGTGAAGAAAAAGCGAGGAAGTACCTCTGTATGAAATTAAAACTAGTGGTCACCTTGGACAGCCCTTGGTCAAATCCCACCACCCCAAATGAAGTTCCGGCTTTCCGAACCCTGTTCGGTCACCCCCAAATGAAGTTTCGGCTCCTAAACCATTTTTTTGGTCAGCCGCAAATGAAGTCCTAACTTTTCGAACTCCGTTCGGTCAGCCCAAATCCTATGTTTCGGCTCCTAAACTATTTGTTTGGTCAGCCCCAAATCCTAAGTTTCGGCTCCTAAACAATTTATTTGGTCAGCCTCAAATGAAGTTCCGGCTTTCCGAACTCTGTTCGGTCAGTCCCAAATCCTAAGTTCCGGCTCCTAAACCATTTGTTTGGCCAGCCTCAAATCCTAAGTTTCGGCTCCTAAATCATTTGTTTGGTTAGCCTCAAATGACGTTCCGGCTTTCCGAACTCCGTTCGGTCAGCCCAAAATCCTAAGTTTCGGCTCCTAAGCCATTTGTTTGGTCAGCCCCAAATCCTAAGTCCCTGCTTCTAAAACATTTGCTTGGTCAGCCCCAAATGAAGTTCCGGCTTTCCGATCCCTGTTCGGTCAGCCCCAAATTCTAAATTCCGGCTCCTAAACCGCTTTTTGGTCAGCTCTAAAAAAAAGAAAAAGGAAAAAAAGGGGCTTAAAATAGAGGTGTCTCGACGGACTTGGGTAGCTGGTTCGCTGGTTGCTCAAGGGCAAAAAGGTCATAATCCGACTAAGGTAAAAATCCGAAAGGGCGCCTTAGGCAAAAATGGGTAACTCCTCGGCATGAAAATTCGAAAGGGCACGCTGGAAAAAGCAAAAAGGGGAACTAGTTTGGGTGAAAACCCGAAATGACGCCGAGACTAGGAAGGTAAAAAAAAAATCGAGGTACTACAATGAGAAGAAGCTACAACCAGATTAAGAGAACTCATAGTTTCATCCACTCACAAATGGTTTCATTATTCATTTGCAAAATTGGAGCCCGAGACAAACCCTCGGATAACCTCAAAATTATAATAATGAATTCTGAAAAAAAAGAGAGGGTGAAAAAGACAGCGACATCAAGGGAATCAAGGAAAGAAGAAGCCCAACCTATCAGGTCAAATGTGTGCCTCCATCAAATCTGTCATTCGGGCCTCCATTCTGCCGATCTCGTGTTGAAGGTCCGACTCTCATTTAAAGCTGCTTCTTTGGCCTGCAGTTGTTGTGCCTCCTCTAGGTGTGAATCCGCAATGGCCATTGAATTATGAGCTTTGGCCATTAGGGCCTTGCACCTTCTTGAATTTGCAAGGCGTGTTTTCTATGCTCGGCTGCCTTTGCCTCTAAAGTGCTTCGGCGGTCCCTCAAAGATTCAACCTTTGAATGTAGCATGTGGCCTCATCTGTCAAGGTTGCAATGTCTCCTTTAAGCTCTTGGATTTGCAAGTAACAACTCTTCCAAGTTGAAGTCTCTTACAGACCCCGAAAATTTTCCCATGTGCCATCTAGGGACACCACCCAAGCCTCTCTCGGTATCCCTAGGGCATGATAGGCCTGCGTGCCACGCCGAAGGGCGTCCTGTACGGCTTCAATTGAGGGAAGGGGCTCTTGCTGAAACAATGCTCGGGCCCCACTCATCAGAGTACTCAACATGAACTCGGCCCACAGGAAAGGAGCAGGCTGAGGGCCATCTGGCCACTCAACCCCGTGGGTTGGGAAGTCGAGCACTAATGCTGCCCTTTCCCCTCCATGATCTGTACTCGGTGATCCTTCTTTCTGTGATGCTGCAAAACAGAAAGAAGGCACAAGAAAAGAGAAAAGTGTTATAATGGCACTCGGGGTTGTAGGCAGAGAAAACTAAACTTGAAATGTCTGTTCAGGAATTGGGAAAGCATGCCCACCTAATGAAGTGGGCTCCTTAACTATTTCTCCTCTTTGGGCCGGCTCGGATATTGTCGCCCTCATGATAACGCCACCATCGGTCAAAAGAGGTGTTGCTCCTCCCTCAGCAAGCCCCACTGTACACAGCAAGGGGTAAAAATGAAACGTGGGTGAGAAGCGTGGAAATGCACTAAGGAGCAATACTTGGAAAACCAGAACATTTACCTGATGACATTAGGGCCGTGTCATCCGCCCTACAGGAAAGAGAGCCATTCATGCCCACATTCAGGTCGACATAAGGTGCGCCTGTAGTCTCAAGGCCTCCTAAAAGATACAATGTGCTGAATTAGTTCAGAGTAAAAGAAAAGGGGAAGCGGACCTGCCTGAAGGCCGAAAGTAATCAAAGAAAATATGATAATTCAAGGAAGCCAAGGTTGAAGTACTGCGTGTATCGATATCATCGCCCTCATTATCAAGGGGGATTGTGGACCCTGAGGCGGAAGGTGATCCTCCCTCTTGTCCCACTGTCTCTCTCTCCACTGGAGTCGAGGCAGGAATATCGCCTGGCAAATGATCACCGCCGACCTCAGCCTCAACTCCCAAAGTCTCGGCGCCCTCAACACCAACCCCTGAGGCACCAATGTCGGGCTCATTTTCCTAGGAACTGGGGATGGGGCAACCTTCTGCTGCTGCATGCTATAAGAGACCAACCAGAAGGCAATTATATAAACATCCGAGCAAGATAAAGGAGGGTCAAAGGCATAGACACAAATATGCTTACCAATGCTGTGGGCGAGCTGTGCCACCATTAAACCACTGGGAGCCGCCTGGCCTTAGCCCCCACCTCCTGAAGGTTCAGGCATTGGACCTTGCCTTGCATGAATCTCAGCAGGTAAGGCCTCTGAGTAGTCAGCTACTGCACCTCCATCAGTAGAAGCACTTCCAGAAAAGTCTGGTAAGCTCTTATTCAACTCAGAATTTAAGAGCGCAGTAAACTCTCTTATTGAAACAATCATGCCCGGGTCCAGCAAATCTAAAACCAGGAGAAAATTTTAAGGCAACTTGATATGAGGATAAGGGATGAAACATAAGAAGAGATTCCCCATGAGGGTCTACCTAAGGGGCCCTCATTGGTGCCTGGATTGCCCTCTTCTTCAGGGAATGTCACTCCATCTTCAGTTCTAATAGCTCCCTCTGAAAAAAAAAGGAGAGAAGAGAGAAGATGCCATTAGAAACCCATCAAAAGTAAAAGAAGCAAGCAATGTTTATGATGATAAGCATCAAAGAGAATTATACTAGCTGAGGCATTACCAGCAGGCCCCCCGCTTGAGAATGGCGGGGAGGCACCCGAAACTGGGTTATAATCATCATTTGCAAAATCTCAGTCCTGTAGCTCGCCCTCCTCATCTCCCCCCATGTCAAAGGAGGCATTTCATTAATGGGAGGCATACCTTTTACTTTGTCAATAGCCAAAGAATCTAAAAATGGAAAGCACAAGCCTTGGTGGTAGTTAGTAAAAGCCACTCTGACAGGATTACTAAGAACAAAGAGGCGTGTATCACCTTGCGGCTCCTCAGTTGTCCTAGACCTTTTTAAAATGGAGGAGGCCTTCTTCCCCTTGCTCAGAGCACTCTGTGGAACTGAACTTGTTGCAAAGAGAAGGAAATGGTGGGTGACATAATTTGAACATTAGCAAAAGCAAGACAAATCCAGCAGATAATTGAAGACAGTTGAAGATAAAAGAAAGTAATAAGGCTGGATACATACCCTCTGGGGCTGGTGAAAAGATAGGCTGTAGCACTATCCGCTCAGGTGGGAGGCCAACCACTTTCCCTGCATGTGCTATTGCATCCCAGATATCTTACAGGGTCCTCCCATTTTCAATCAAAGAAATATACTCAAACGGGCCAACCCTAATGATGGAGCTGATTAGATGGTTCTCCCATTGTGGCCACGGTTCATTATTAAACCCCTCTGGTGCGAGCTCAGTGCTCTTGGCAACATTAAGGGCATAGCCACAATCTAGTAAGAAATGTGTCCACCAAAAGTACACCTTTTGATCTTTTGAATCCTTGCCTTGCTTGGATGAAGTCTCAACTGGGCGCTTCAAAGGCTTGATTGCCCCAGTATGGGGCCGCCAATCTATAGTGATGGAACCATTCTTGGCCTCCCATTGAGAGCGAAAATCTCTCATTGCCCGAGCAACTCTGGGGAATTGAGCATAAAGATAAGAATTATCAATCATCAGGGGCGGCAAGTTTGTCCTCCCCAAATCCGCTTCCTCAGCTTCTTTTAGTTTCTGTGGGAGTTGTCTAAAGGCATTGCTGTGCTTGAACCACCACCTAGCATAGTACACATCAATCTGGCCAATCCGTCTGCTGTCTGAGAGGGTGCACTGCTGCTCTGGCGCCCCCCTGAAGAAGTTGTCCCACCAACTGCTAGCAACAAAGTGCGTGTCATGGTTTCTACATATTCTCCCCTCGAAGCCAAAGTCAGCATCCGGAGGAATGGACTAGTCATAACCAAAATTTTTCCGCGCAAAGCGGTGCGGATAGGAAGGCTCTAAGAAGGTGGTGTTGCCCTTTCTGAACACAAGGACACTAGGCCTGATGCAGCAAAGCCACTCCTCATAAAAAACAAGGCTGCGAGAAGAGTGATGTGGAAGACCATAAGAAATCCCGGCGGTATGCTTAATGATAAGTGGCCAAAAATCATATGAACTGTGAGCCAGTGGTAGTCCCTCCTTCCCCTGAGTGGGGACATAAGGCAAAAGTCTACGTGCACCTGTCAAATGCTCTGTGGACTCGGCGCTGGATGATTCTGGAATAAGAAGATTAATGGTGCCATCGGATTCTCCACAACCACACTCTGGCATAATGAAGGCAATAACAGGCTGGCCCAGGTGCTCAGATAATGAGTAGCCATAAATACGCCCCTATCCATGGTTCGTCTCGGGGGGGTTGGAGAGAAGAGATCTCGGAGAGATCTCGAAAAAATCTCGAGAGATCGGGTTCGGGGATTTCAAAACATTTTTTCATATATATAGCCTATTTCTAAGAAAATCCTAATTCTTTTATACTAACCACTCAATTTCACAAATATGTTTTTGTAATTGACAACTCAATTTTACCAAATAAAGAGTAATGATAACAATAAGAAATCCATTCACATGGACTAATATCAATATGCATCAAAAGTTACACAAATCTAAACTTACACCTTGTAAAATTTAAATAATTCTTCAAGAATTCACTATTTTCCCAAGACTGGAGATTGACGCAATCAGCGGACGGGGAGAGGCACCTAGCGCGGCTCCGGCGACCTCGTGCGACTGTGCGAGAGTGTGTGCGAGAGTGTCGGGGATAGAGAGTGCGTCGAGCGGTTGGGGTGAGGCGTGACTCGTGAGGACTCGACGGGGGTCGGGGGGTGGGGGTTTAAGGCTTTTAGGGTCGACCGGTTCGCCTAACGGGACCGGTTCACCCCGTTCGTGCCTGTCCGTCCCGCCCGCACACGATATCTCTGAGATGCACCGACTCGGGACATTTTCGTGCCTCGCAAACGCGTCGAGACAGAGATTGCATACCATGCCCTTATCCCTGGGAGAGCTATGAGAAGTCAAATTCCCCATGCCATGGTAGATGTTGCACAAAGCTGCTGGAGCAAGCGCCAACCTGTGACCATTTGCAAGGAGGCAAGCTGGGTATATGAGCTCAGGTCTCACTAAGCCTTCTTCCCCATAAGGTATAACGAAGGTAGCCAGCCATAGTTGTCAAGGCGGGCGCCCAGGCGCTCTTGAAAGGGCTAGGCGGTGCAACGCCTTGTTGACACTAGAAAAGGCGAGCTAGGCGGTCGCCAAGGCGGGCTAGGCGCCAAGGCAGGCGCCAAGGCGCCAAGGCGGGTCAACCGTGACCCGTCCGAACCGGATCCAACCCGGTTATGTACGTTTAACTCTTTTACATTTACTTGATGTTTTTATAATTTTCTTGAGGTTATTATATTCTTTTGTAATTTTATGAATTTTTTACATTTACTTTTGTATCTTTTGCATTTTCTTCTGAAATTTTTGTAATTTTTTGATACAATTTAATTTTCTATAATTGTCACATCATTTAATTATAGCAATTTCTTCATGTAATTTATTTTTTTGTATTTTTCATATTTTTTATTCTTGATTTATATATTGGCGGATTTATATTTTAGATTTTTTAATTAGTGGCCGAAGTGTTGCCTAGGCGACGCCTAAGCGGACGTCTTGTCGCCTAAGTGCTTAGGGACCCCGTGAATGCCTTGGGTCGCCTTGACAACTATGTAACCAGCCAATAAATAAGATAAGCAGCTAAGTAAATTTGATCTGGTAGCTTTCGGGGGTTCCACCCCTCATCCTCCAGTGCTGCAAGATACCGTTTGTTCTCTTGAGGATGCAGAATGAGCTGGTGATATTGATTTAAGGCTTGTCATCTTCAGCAAAGCGCTCATAAAAACAAAAGGGCCCATTGTAGAAGTATCAGACCCATGCATTCAAACTAACTCTGATAGCCCCATTGGAAGTGCAAGGGGCCTTCTTTTTCCCGAAGCGAGCCAAGTCTCGCCAAACTTTCATCAAATATCTGAAATTGAGGGGATGGCAATATTCTTCTAAACCTGTGGACTAATTTCGGTGCAAGCCACTAAGAGAAACCTCTTCATATGGGCGCCCAGAAATAGGGAGGTCTGAAATACGGTGAAAGCTCCATAAATCGAGGGCTGTCTCCCCCTCAGATGTAGCAAAGGTATTGAATCGGCAATTGAATCGCTTTGCCAAGGCCTGAAGTAAGCCACTATAACAAGGATAACAGTATAATGCTGCTGTCACTGCGTGGTGAATACCAATGTGCTCAAGAAGGCGCCCATAGTGATGCAATACGCTCATGAGCCACTCCGTGACCCCCAAACAAAATCTGTGTGAAGATATGACAGACCATTTGTCATACCAGCTGGGTGCAGACCCCGCTCATGATTTTATCAATCAGACAAAACTTGTCATAACCTTCGGAGGCAAACTGTGTGCCGGAGGGAAGCAAAAAAACAGACAGAAGCAGAATCAGAAACCACTTTATGCTTGCCAAAGAGCTCCCATGAAGCAGAAGCAAATGTGCGGGCTTTAGAATAGCAATCAACCTCTCTGCAAAAAAATCCCAGCAGAGACTCACATGGCAATTGAAGCTGGCGAATGAAGCCTAAAGGGAAGCTTGGTAAGGAAGTGCTGCAACTACCCAACATACTGTCACGACCCACTAAGATGGCTCTCTCCAATCGACAACGCTCGGTCGCCAAGCAAACATCCTCCTCCTCCATGCTCTCTGGGATATAGTTCCGAATGAAGGGGAATAACTACTCATCCAGAGGGAAATGCCGTGGGTAATCTTTCGGGCGCTCATATCTATAATTGTTGCCATGCTTGACAATTAAGGATAAATCAACTGCCCCACCGCCAGATTCTTCTTCAGGAAGAGGACCAGAAGCAATTATACTCAAGCCCCTTCGGGAGAAGATAAATTCCCTACAGTGATCCGTGGAGGCCCTAGAGGAGGCATCAACCTCTTGGAAGCAATAGGGGCGGTATGGCCCTCATGCCCCAGTGACCTGCGGGAATGAATCTTCTTGGCACGAGTCATCCTGGACAACCTACAAGAAAGAAAAGGGTAGAAAGCAAAGACAGGGATGTTAGATGGGTATTATATATAATAAAGAAAGCAAAGAAAGCAAGTTCACAAAGTTTTGAGAGCCTCTACAAAAATGAGAAAGAGAGGGAGAGGGAGGCACAGGCCGCCCGCCATCACCTCTTGTTCTGACGGACCACCCGTAGGGGGCATTTGTTGAATCTCCCACAGTTTTCAAAATTCTTCTATTTTTCAGAAATTTCAAAAGTTAAAATTCTCTTGTGACGGCCACAAAACGATGTCATATCGTCGTTGTCACACGGAAATCTTTGAGGAACCCACTTGGCGGAGCCATCCATAAATCTATATATGCTCTTATGCACACAAACTTTGTTAACATTTGATGGGCAGAGTGGGATAATCCACTTACGTGTTAAATCAAGTATTTAAACCTCGCTAGGGTATCGTTCCCCGCGTTCCCGCATGTCCTAGCGGTGAAGGTGGGCCAAAGGCAAGACACGGGAGTCACCCACGTGTTGCAACCTTGTTGTTCCAGCAATAAACAATGATTTTTTTTGTGGAAGAAAGCTGGCTTTTATAGCCCCCAAAGGCCAAAGAGTGGGAAGACCCCCTCCCCCTTTATCTTCTCTCTTCCGGGCGCAAATGGGGCAGAGGGGGGTCCCCCTCCAGTTGGAACCGCACTGGGGGGGTCCCTCCGATCAGTGTGCACCGGAGGGGGACCCCCTCCGGTGGTCTGCCTGCTGGAGGACCCCCTCCGGAGGTTTTAAAACCGGAGGGGGTTCCCTCCAGTTTACCTAGACCGAAGGGACCCCCCCTCCCGTCATCCCGCACCGGAGGGGGGGGGGGTCCTCCGGTCCCTCAGTGACTGGAGGGGACCTCCAGTCACCGCGGTGACCGGAGGGCCCCCCCTCCTGTTCTTCCTTGTTCCACGCAGAAACAACAAAACAAAAAAAACAAAAAAAAGATTTGATGTGCATGAGGGGGAGGGGGTGTCTCACCTTGCACTTTCACCTTCCACCGGAGTCACCTAGCCGCTCCACCACCTATAAAAGGGTGCAAGGCCTTAAGAAGAACGAGAGAAGAACTCGAGAAGAGGAAGAGAAGAGAGGGAAGATTTGGAAAGTTTCTAAGAGGCCCAAGTGCAAGAAACAAGAGGGAAGGCTGTGCCCCCTTCTTTTGTTGTCCAGTTTTTTTGGGTTTAAGACCCAATTTGCAAGAAAACCCTCTTATAGTATGTGTTGACAAAAATGCCCTCCATTGTATACAAAAAGATATTGTATCGTGGAGATGCATTGTATAAAGTCATGAAAGTTCAATAAATGATGGAAATGAAAATATATTAACTCCGTTATGAAAAATTATGTAAAGGCCCCTATGTGGCCCCAAAATTACGTTTTTACCCTGTATTTTTTTGAAAATGTGTAAAAGTCAATCTATTCAGGAAAAATTGGAAGGGAATATTGAAATTAAAGGGGACGATGCTCGTCCAGATGGCACACTCTCCAACTTATGGAAATTTCTCCGCTCAAGGATAAGCATTGGAAATGGCATTTTTATCCCGCATTTCTTCCAAATTGTGTATATGTCCGTGAAAATCTAAGAAAATACAAGAAATTCAGAAAAAAATCAAAAGTGTTGCACAAGACACCTTAGAAACTGATAAACCCTAGTTAAAGGGTAAATTGTATAAAAACCCCAAGTCGAGGGTAAATTACAAATAAATCTCTGCCCATAGAAAAAATTAAAAATAAGCCCTCACTTTAGGAAAAAATCGTGAGTATACCCTTGCTTTAGGGCATGAGGGTCTCCCGGAGGGTAATCCACTAATATCATGTTGATATCGCGAGGGTAAAATAAATCTTTTGGTAGTTAATTAAAGGTGTTAGGACTTGTTCCGATATAAATTAACACCGACGCCGGTCGGTGGGGAAGGGTCCCAGCACTCAAACCCTAAATCATCCGATAAATCACCCGTGCGGAAACTGAAAATGCCAACTATCCTAAAATATGCACCTATTCATCCCACAAAATGGATGTGCGAAATATTCATTTACTCGTTCGTTTTCTGCGTGTGTGTAAACATGGACGTACTTCTCCTGAAACCTAGCCTTCATCTCCTCTTAAGAATTAATAGGGTTCTCAAATCTCTGTGCATGATGGTCCTCTAGGTTCGTCTAGTAGGTTTGTGCTCGACCTCTCAATATCGTCTTGGCGAAGAAAGCTTGTTTGGGTCGGACATTCCCAACCAATCAAAGTAAAGCGGTTTATCCGGGCTTCCCAATCAAGGTAAGCCTATGGTTCCAAGGAACCGTCAAAGCTGGGAGCTTCGAGGCGGACGTTTCGAACATCTTGGTCTTACTCTCGGTACGCCCTCCGCTCCTTATCAAACTTCTGATCATGCCTCCTATCGAATCTCTTGTACCTTTGGGCAGCTGTAGCCCCTAGGAGTCTCATCTCCGCCCTCAAAAGACACTATGTCAAAATCCTCATCACGACCATGCCAAACATCAGCATGGGCAGCTTTAGGGGGTGGCGACTGAGGTGCGGCCTGGGGCGCGGGCTGAGGATGAGGCGCAGCCGGGGGTGCGGGCTGAGGATGAGGACGCTGAGGATCCGAGTGTTCTATTAGTCGCTTATGCTCTGGGCCCTTGATGCCCCCCCCCCCCAAGGTGGTGATGCGACCAACTGTTCCTAGACAGTATGGTCGGACTCGATAATCCTATTCTCTATGTCGGCCAGGCCCTCATCTAGGCGCCGATCAATCCTCCGAACCTGAACCACAAGCTCGTACACTAACTCGGTCAAGTCGGGACCTCCCTGAGGGTCCGCGTGCGAACTCGACACATTCGGGTGTGACTCCAATGTGTCCGAGTGCGACCTTGGCATCGATGTTGACAAGTGGTACTCAGCACTGCTACCTGTTGGCATATAACACAAGATTGGGTTAAACTACGATGCACCAACACACTAAATGAAAGGGATTTTGTTTTTCATACAATGCAAATGATCTAACAATAAAGGTAAGACATGCAAGGACAATGTGGTGACTACCCTAGACTATTGACCTAGATACCAAAATTGTTGCGGGATGATGCGAGTGAGATAGGGTGTTCCAACTAGATGATGGCGTGATCAACAATAAACGCTAAAGGAAAGCAACCGAACCAACACTAACGCAATTTCCAAGAAGCTAACTTTGTCCAAACAAGAAGTAAAGCCCACACGTCATCCCTCGCGGAGAAAAAATGTGGGACTGTGGTAGTTAAGGAACCACCGTCGTCTAGGGTAAGTCAAATCCACAACCAAGGTCTAGGTGGAATGTTCGGGAATAGGGTCTCGAACTCACACGCTGGCAGTGACTGAAGTCTCGGGGTGGGAACCTACTCTCATGTCAGTGGCAAATTAAAGTAAATACTAAATAAGCAAACGTCAAGTAGGGAAGAGCACGTACCTCCATGCTAGAGCGTGGGGAAGAACCCCGGTCGTCACACGTGTCCCATGTACAACCAGAAAATAATAATAAATTTACAGCACCAAAGTAATGTCCACTCCTCGTAGGGAGATAACAGGCTACAAGCGGATCACGGGACCACGAAGCGGGTTGACGGGCAGCACTTGTAGAATGCGAATGACGACGAGGATCTGCTAGGGAAGCCGGGGTCGCAACACGAAGGGTAGGGCCGCAGCAGGGCCGACGTTGGCCCACTGGTTCGCTCTGAATGGTGGCAGCGGCGGTTTAGGGCGGTGGGGCGCCGGATGCTCCGGCGGCGTCTGCAACCGGCGAAGGCGACTGCAGTGTTGTTGGCAGGGTCGTTGGGTGCTTCTACGGCATCTGCAATCGGTCGAGCTGGCGCCAGCGAAGGCAGCGGCAACTGGAGCGGGGCAGTGGCTGGCAAGGCGGTGGCAGTGGCGGCCTGGGTCGGTGGAGCGCCGGATGCTTCAGCGGCGTCTGCAACCGGCGAAGGCGGCGGGGGCGAGAGAAAGCAGATCGGAGCGAAGGGCGGTTGTTGGCAGGGGCAGCGGTTCCCGTTGGCGGGGTTGTTGCCGACTGGGCTGATGACAGCATGAGACAGGGGAGAACGAACCGGACAGGACAAGAGAGAATTGGGAGGGCGAGGGCAGAGAGAGACAGTAAGAAAGAGAGAGAACGGTGAGAGAGTGAGGGTGAATGGCGAGAGAGAGGGAGAACAACGAGAGAGCGAGGGAGAGCGGCTAACGGGATGCCGTCGGCGGCGGCGTCGGGGCTTCTTGCGCCACCCTTCTCGGGCACTCGATTCCCTTCTCAGGAGAAGAAAACGGGGTGGCTCTGTTCTAAAAAAATTTCTCTAATCCTTCATTAATCCCATTACAAGAATAACAAGTGTTTATATAGGGGTTTGGGCTAATCCCAACCCTAATAAGACTCCAAATCTGTTAAATGATGCAAATATCCCTGGGATCCTAAATCCTACAAAAATCGGATTGGAAAATACATAAAAATAAAAAAAGACTCAAACGAGCCCCTAATAGGCTGAACCTGGACTCAACGGACTCGTTGTCTGAAGCCCTACAACTCTCAACCATCTCCGAGCCAAATAGATGCCTGGGTAACCTGCGTGGCATGTGGAGTCCTCCGTCGACGGTACACCAATGTCGGGTCAAAATGGGCCCATGCTCTCGTGTCCTTACCACCGTGTTTCTGCTTCCTCGATCTGATCTGCACGTCCCCCCTGCCTCATGCCTTGACACTAGTTGTAACCTTGGAGCATCGTAGCAACCATGCACTGCATTGCATTGACGTCATGTCAGGCTCGATCTCTCTCCTCCATCTTGACTGATGCTGACAATCCTGTCGCCATTTACAGAGCAGCTGAGAGACCTGAGGTTGCCAAAGAGCATGTACCTAGCTTGTGTTGTGCCCCTTAGGCACAAGCATATGGTATCTTGTTTTGATGATAGCAACACAGTGAGAGTTTCACAGTGAGCCATTCATTGTGTTTAGTGTACATGCATTACTGCTAGTTACTGCATATGCAAACACTTGGTCGATGCATTGCATTCTGTCAGATATCAAGTCTATACATCCATTGCTTCAGTTCAATATCTGCTTTGTGCATACATTGCATCGGTGCATTGCTTCTTCTGTGCATATACTGCATCAGTGCAAACAGTTGTTGCATGCGTCTGTTAAGTAGTCTGTACATTCTTCAGGTGCATCATCTCAGCAAGTCCATACATTGGTCTTGAACATATAGGAAGTCTGTACATCGGCTAGGCAGCAAGTCTGTACAGCCCTTGCTTAAGGCAAGTATGTACATTGCATCGGTTCATGCATTCTTCAAGTCTGTACAGAGTCCATCGTCTTATGCATTATCTTCAAGTATGTACAAGTCTATACAGTCAGCGTCTCATATGTATATTTGAGTCAAAGTCTGTACAGCCTAAGTCTACACATCGTCCGTCTCAATTAGCGTCTTATGCATAGGCTAAGTCTACACATTGCAGCATGCATTGTCTTCAAGTATGTACAGCGTCTAACGTCTCATCCACCGTCTCAGTTGATAGTTGAAGTCTGTACATCGGGCGCCTCATTCGTTAAGTCTGTACATTGAGCGTCTCATGTTGCGTCTCATTCGTCAAGTCTATACATCGGGCGTCTCATGCAAGTCTGTACATTGGGCTATCACTTAAAGTCTATACATCAGCCTGTTCGTGTTCAAGCTTTTAAAGTCTAGACATTGTTCTGTAGCACACACACGAAGTCTATACAGTGCTGAATAGACTAAGTCTATACATCAGTGTCTTGTGCATGCATCATTCAAGTCTGTACAGCCTGTGTTCACAACACAAGGTCTGTACATCGTTCTGCTCGCACAAACGCCAAGTCTATACATTGGCTTTGCTTGCATGAGCTGAAGTCTATACAATCGTTCACTTGCAGCATTAGCCAATGTCTGTACAGCCTGTGCATCCTTTTGATTCAAAGTCTACACATTGCATGTTAGCATGCTCGCACACACTAAGTCCATACACTTGCTGCTGGCAAGTCTACATCGCATAGCATGCATGCGTCCAAGTCAGTACATCGCATAATGCATGTGTTCAAGTCTATTCAATGCTGCGTGAAAGCAAGTCTACACATCGCTGGCTTTACCTATGTTCAAGTATGTACAGTCTGTGGGTTGCTAGAACCAAAGTCTACACATTGTCTCAGCACACACACACAATGTCTGAACACTAAGTCTGTACATCGATAGGTGGCTTGTTCATGCATCATCCTCAGAGTCTATACACTCATAACCTTAGCCATTGCATTCTGTGCTTCAAGCATTCACAAAGTCTGTACATGCTTTAGCTTTGCATTCACAACGTGAAGTCTGTACATACTTTGTCTTCGCTTTGCAAAGTCCATACATTGCAAAGTCTACACAATGCATTACAATACAAAGTCTGTACAAGGTGTTGACATTAAAGTGGTAATTCTCTCTGTCTGACAGGTTCTGTTCGTGCAGAGCTTAATGAAGGGCACGTGATCCGAGGCTGGAAGGGCTGGCGGGAGGATGACACGTGGCCAAAACACTTGGGCGGGAACTGTGGAAGACACGCGCCCAGTGCTGCTCCTGCTGTGACTGCTTATAAAAGGAAGTCTTCTTCCACAGAAGAAGACTGATCGAATATACAGGAGCCTTGAAGGAAAAGCAGAAGAGCAGAGAGCTCCTTTCGATCCAGCAGAAGAGAAAGGAAGAGAGAAGAGAAAAGAGAGAAAAGGAAGAGAGTTGAGAGAGTGAAGAGTTGAGAGAGATGTTCCTCAGATCTTTGGTTCAAAACCAGATCTGAGGTTTGCTCACTTGTTGAGCTATATTCCCTGTAGGGATACATTTCCTTTTCGTTTTGTTTTCTGTTTTGTTTTTCGAACTCATTTCTTCAAGCTGTTAGTCAGCGTTTGCAGAGGTGCTGCCTCTGGACGGGTCAAGCTGTAATCCCCAGCGGTTGCAGTGGAGGATTCCACTGGACAGCAAGCTGTGAGGCTCAGCGGATTGTAGGCAAGCTGTGAGGCCCAGCGGTTCAAGCTGTGAGTCAGTAGTAATCCACACTTGGGTTGAGTGTGGGGTGGATGTAGATCTGGAGGACCGAACCACCTAAAAACCTTTGTCTACTGTGTGATTGTTTTGTGGTTTGCATAGCTTCTATACTTCTGTCTTTGCGCAGTAGATGTTTGCTTAGGACGGTTCTTCATTTGTTCTGGCTGGTATTTGCTTTACGCCCACTATCTGTTCAGCAGAAGTTTTCATTCCGCATTTGAATCTGCTGCAGTAGTTTTTTAAAGGGTGACTGATCTATTCACCCCCCTCTAGATCATCTTTAGCGTCCCAACAATTGGTATCAGAGCCTAACTCTTTGTGTAGGACTAACATCCTAAAGAGGAACGGCCATGGATGCTAAAGGGTTAACAGCAGAGGGACAGTCTACTACGAAGCCACCATTCTTCGACGGATCCAACTTCCCATATTGGAAGAACCGGATGCAAGTCTTCCTCAGAGCCAAAGACTACGAGATCTGGAAGATCATAAGCAAAGGTCCCTATGAGCTACATGAGAATGAGGAATTGTGGACCAGAGAAGAAATCAGGAAATCTACTCTGAATTGGAGCGCCATCAACGCCATTCAGTGTGCACTCCATCCCACTGAATTTGATAGAGTGTCATCCTGCAAGACGGCGAAGGAGATGTGGGATACTCTTGAGGTCATTTATGAGGGAACGTCTCAAGTGAGAGAGACACGGGCTAATATGCTAGTGACAAAGTATGAAGCATTTCGGATGAAGCCCGGTGAGACAGTGACCGAAATGTATGCTCGTCTGACCATTATAACAAATGGTCTAAGAAATCTGGGAAAAGGCTATACCGATCATGACGTTGTGAGGAAGATTCTTCGATCGCTGACTCCGATGTGGCATACCAAAGCAACTGTGATTGAGGAGTCAAAAGATCTACAAACGATGAAACCCAATGAGCTGATAGGCTCTTTGATGGCGTACAAGATGAATCTTCTACAAGCTGAAGAGCTCGAATACAAGAAGCCTATTGCTCTGAAGGCCAAGCATAGCTGTTCAAAACAGTCCAGATGCAATGGATCATCCAGTGATCGGAGCCAATCTGGATCAGATTTTGAAAAGGATGAACTAGCTATGATTACAAGAGAGTTCAGAAGATTTCTTAGAACTGAAGGGAAAAATGTCTACAGAAAATACCACAGCAGGAAGCAAAACAGGTATAAATTTAACCCTGCTGAAAAATCTGACGATAATACTTGTTATCATTGCAGGAAGACTGGACATATGAAGGCTGATTGTTCAGAGTTACAGAAAATCAAAGGAAGACCATGGAAGAAAGCGCCAAAGGGAAAGGCCATGGTCAGTACATGGAGTGATGAGGAAGAAGGCACGCTGAGCACTTCCTCAGATAGTGAGAAATCAGAAAAGGACATATGCTTGATGGCCATGAATGGAAGAGAAGAAGAAGAAGAGTCTGATCAGGTATCATCCCCTTTCGAACATTATATTATTTCTGATTGGGAAGATGCTTATGGAGATCTGTTAGATAAAGCGAATGATATTAAGAAGGAAAACAGACACTTGAAGAAGAAAATGAATTCTCTGGTTAATGATAAAACACTTACTGATAAAGTTGCATGTTTACAATCAGAGAATGAAAAATTGAAAAGTGCATGTTCTGAGTTTGATGAATTAAAGCATGTTGTGATTGATTGTAGGAAAGAAAATGAGTTGCTGAAAAATGTCATTGATGAGCTGAAATTGTCAATTCAGAAATTTGAAAATCAAGTAAAGATTTCAACTGAAAAATATGAAGCTGTTTTGTCAGTGAATGATGAACTGAAGAAAACTGTTGAAAATTTAGAAAATGAAAATTCTGACAAACAAAAAATCATTGAAAGCATGACTCAAGGAACAGAAAATCTTAATGCCTTGCTAGGGTCAAAAGTCAATTTCAGAAAAGAGGGTCTCGGTTTTAATCCCTCAGCTAAAAAGAGTTTTGAACTAAAAACCATTTCATTTGTGGGAGAAAAGAATACAGGACCGCTCATAAAAATGGTCAATGAAAAATCTGCTTTCAATAATGTAAAATCAAAAGTGTCCAGTGCTAAGGACAAGGGAAAGCAGAAAGTTGTAGAGCCTAGAGCTGCATGCTCTTCTCCCAAGGGTAAGTCCAAGGCTGCTAAGTCTCCACCACCATCCACTGCTCAGAAAAAGACTCAATATAAGTCAGTGCAGAAACCTAGAGGGTCAAAGGTGGCAGGGAGACCAAGTGCAGCCAGTAACCAGTTTGCTCATCCCTATTTCCCTAGAGCCCAAGTCTATCATCACATTCACTCACAACCACTCAATAGGTTTGGGTGGAATCCTGTGTACATGAGGTCTAGGTATCAGAATTTCCCTACTTGGTATCAGCCCTATAGATCTCAGCCAGCTAGGAGATGGGATAGTCATTTTAGGATATGGAGTCCTAGTCACCAGGGGTTCTATGGTCAGCCGAGGACCAATTTGGACCACAACATCCAGTATACTTATTGGCCAAGGCACTGGCATAAAAACAACAATGCTTTTAATAAAATGAATGCCAGGACTACACAACAACCATCAAAGCACCAGAAAAAGAAAACTAAACCTGTTGGTGCTGAGAAAAAGAAAAATAACAAAAAGAACTCTCAAGCTGTAAAATCCACCAAACCTTCCACTTTCACACAAATGTGGATCCCTAAACAGCTTTTGTCATGTTTTCACTCTCAGTTGTCTATTTCTGTCTTGGGGCCCAAACTGTCTTGGGTTCCAAAACCTGCTCCCTAAGTGTGTTTGCAGGTATGCCTGGTAGCCCGGAACAAATTGATGAAACAGAAATAGCTACTTCGGGCATATGACAAGAGGCAGGGCCAAACTTCTAAGAGCTGAAAGAAATTGGAGGCCTTGTCAACAATCTGATGCAACACCAAGGGTAAAAATAAATCAGTCAGGTAAAGCAGGTAAGTGATTTAACTTCATAATTGAATTGAGAAAGTCATGTTGATTTGGTTGTTTAAATTCTGATGTTCTCTTCTTGTCTAGCTGATCAGTCTGCATTCCAGACTCAGCTACTGAATTTAATTCTGAATAAATTTGATGTTCCTCTTCTGCCATCTATTGCACTGAGTTTGAATGGTTCATTTAATGCATATAGTTGATGCATGTGTCTAATGTCTGCATTTATCATTTGCATCAAGAAAATTGTTCAATGCATATAGGACTGCTTTGCACTGCATATATCACTTGCATAACCTTGGTATATTAAATGGTAAGCTACTAAAAGGCAGAGAAATCTGCCTGGAGGTTCTTACTATGTGTGAGATGGTCCTTGAGACCAGGTTCTTCGCCAAGTACCAAGGGTCAAGTCCTCATGTAGAACAGTGTACTGCATCATATTTGAAAAATCTGAAAAAAAAATGATCATTGCATAGCATATTTTTGCACCTTGGTGTGAGGAGGAGCTGAGAGTTAAGTTCAGTACTTTGAATCCTTTTCACTTCTCATTGTCCCCATTCAATTCATTCATATTCTTTAACATCAGATGCTCTTGGACCTTCATGCCTATTGCCATCACTGTTTAACAATTGCTATCATTTCCCTATCACTTTCATTGAACAACAGTACTGCTTCTGGTTTAGTTTATTGAGCTGTGGTTATTGCAATTGTTCATTTATAAGAATCACATTTACAAATTGAAAGGAACTAAAGGTTTAACTTTTATAAATTGAAGAGTTCAGTGTCTGCACTTCAGAACTTGAGATAAAAGAAAACTTTTATAGCTCTTAATCTCTGTCTCATGGTTAGAATAGAAAAAGTTTTTTTTTAATGCCTGAATGTGTTAAACGGGATATGTCTAGAAAAGGTAAATAGAGTGTGTACTGTTTTTTTTAAACAATCACTCTAAAAGAAATAAGGGCAGCATTAAATAAGATCATAAAAGCAAAGAGCTGAACACAGTGACAGAGCAATGGCTGAATTGCACTGAGAAACTGTGATCTCCTCCAAAGAAGGAGGAGAATTCATAAGTCATGAAGTGCTTCAGACTACCTCTGTTCATAGGGTCAACTCTATAGGGGGAGTTGTCACCAAGTAACTGGGGGTACTGGCCTCTGATCAAGGTGTACTCTTAATGTGAAAGGTGAAAACTGTTCCTTGTGGGTCTTGATCTGAAATAGATCTAGTAGTTTATACCTAGTAACTGGGGGTACCTGCCTCTGATCAAGGTGTACACCTAATGTCAACAGCATAAATGTCACTGGTCTATTCACTTAGCTCAGTTTCTGAAAATTAAAAAAAATATGATGAAAAACAAACTGCTGTAACCCTTTGAAATCAAAAGTCATTGAGTGAAAATTATTTTTCTCAATACATATTCAAGTTGCCTTTCTTGATCTTCCATGTTTAATCACAAAGGGTATTATTTCTGACTTTTCTATTAAAACCATGTGCCTTAGATTCATTGCTATAAATGGAGTCTATAACTCGTTTTCAGTGGTCAGCTGCTTTACTCTATTTTTATCACTGTTAAACCTGATTTTTTTTTTTCAAGACTGCATATTGTTGACTCTTATACTTTAACAGTTGTTTATAATCATGCTCACCTTCTGAACCATTGCTTTAGCTGTTGTGTAGTGACCCCTTCTTTCTTCATGTTCTTTCCCTCCTATCTTCATACTCCTTTCTCAAAGGGGGAGAATCAATTCAGGGGGAGTTATTCATTCAGGGGGAGTTTGAGCTGTTCTAAGGGAGATCTGCATGTATTCTGCATTTTGCACTCATGTTATTCCTTCTTTTTGATCATGTCAAAGGGGGAGAATATTTGGTTTGGGTGACTCACTGTCACTTTGTTGCCATCATCAAAAAGGGGGAGAATGTTGTGCCCCTTAGGCACAAGCATATGGTATCTTGTTTTGATGATAGCAACACAGTGAGAGTTTCACAGTGAGCCATTCATTGTGTTTAGTGTACATGCATTACTGCTAGTTACTGCATATGCAAACACTTGGTCGATGCATTGCATTCTGTCAGATATCAAGTCTATACATCCATTGCTTCAGTTCAATATCCGCTTTGTGCATACATTGCATCGGTGCATTGCTTCTTCTGTGTATATACTGCATCAGTGCAAACAGTTGCTGCATGCGTCTGTTAAGTAGTCTGTACATTCTTCAGGTGCATCATCTCAGCAAGTCCATACATTGGTCTTGAACATATAGGAAGTCTGTACATCGGCTAGGCAGCAAGTCTGTACAGCCCTTGCTTAAGGCAAGTATGTACATTGCATCGGTTCATGCATTCTTCAAGTCTGTACAGAGTCCATCGTCTTATGCATTATTCTCAAGTATGTACAAGTCTATACAGTCAGCGTCTCATATGTATATTTGAGTCAAAGTTTGTACAGCCTAAGTCTACACATCGTCCGTCTCAATTAGCGTCTTATGCATAGGCTAAGTCTACACATTGCAGCATGCATTGTCTTCAAGTATGTACAGCGTCTAACGTCTCATCCACCGTCTCAGTTGATAGTTGAAGTCTGTACATCGGGCGCCTCATTCGTTAAGTCTGTACATTGAGCGTCTCATGTTGCGTCTCATTCGTCAAGTCTATACATCGGGCGTCTCATGCAAGTATGTACATTGGGCTATCACTTAAAGTCTATACATCAGCCTGTTCGTGTTCAAGCTTTTAAAGTCTAGACATTGTTCTGTAGCACACACACGAAGTCTATACAGTGCTGAATAGACTAAGTCTATACATCAGTGTCTTGTGCATGCATCATTCAAGTCTGTACAGCCTGTGTTCACAACACAAGGTCTGTACATCGTTCTGCTCGCACAAACGCCAAGTCTATACATTGGCTTTGCTTGCATGAGCTGAAGTCTATACAATCGTTCACTTGCAGCATTAGCCAATGTCTGTACAGCCTGTGCATCCTTTTGATTCAAAGTCTACACATTGCATGTTAGCATGCTCGCACACACTAAGTCCATACACTTGCTGCTGGCAAGTCTACATCGCATAGCATGCATGCGTCCAAGTCAGTACATCGCATAATGCATGTGTTCAAGTCTATTCAATGCTGCGTGAAAGCAAGTCTACACATCGCTGGCTTTACCTATGTTCAAGTATGTACAGTCTGTGGGTTGCTAGAACCAAAGTCTACACATTGTCTCAGCACACACACACAATGTCTGAACACTAAGTCTGTACATCGATAGGTGGCTTGTTCATGCATCATCCTCAGAGTCTATACACTCATAACCTTAGCCATTGCATTCTGTGCTTCAAGCATTCACAAAGTCTGTACATGCTTTAGCTTTGCATTCACAACGTGAAGTCTGTACATACTTTGTCTTCGCTTTGCAAAGTCCATACATTGCAAAGTCTACACAATGCATTACAATACAAAGTCTGTATAAGGTGTTGACATTAAAGTGATAATTCTCTCTGTCTGACAGGTTCTGTTCGTGCAGAGCTTAATGAAGGGCACGTGATCCGAGGCTGGAAGGGCTGGCGGGAGGATGACACGTGGCCAAAACACTTGGGCGGGAACTGTGGAAGACACGCGCCCAGTGCTGCTCCTGCTGTGACTGCTTATAAAAGGAAGTCTTCTTCCACAGAAGAAGACTGATCGAATATACAGGAGCCTTGAAGGAAAAGCAGAAGAGCAGAGAGCCCCTTTCGATCCAGCAGAAGAGAAAGGAAGAGAGAAGAGAAAAGAGAGAAAAGGAAGAGAGTTGAGAGAGTGAAGAGTTGAGAGAGATGTTCCTCAGATCTTTGGTTCAAAACCAGATCTGAGGTTTGCTCACTTGTTGAGCTATATTCCCTACAGGGATATATTTCCTTTTCGTTTTGTTTTCTGTTTTGTTTTTCGAACTCATTTCTTCAAGCTGTTAGTCAGCGTTTGCAGAGGTGCTGCCTCTGGACGGGTCAAGCTGTAATCCCCAGCGGTTGCAGTGGAGGATTCCACTGGACAGCAAGCTGTGAGGCTCAGCGGATTGTAGGCAAGCTGTGAGGCCCAGCGGTTCAAGCTGTGAGTCAGCAGTAATCCACACTTGGGTTGAGTGTGGGGTGGATGTAGATCTGGAGGACCGAACCACCTAAAAACCTTTGTCTACTGTGTGATTGTTTTGTGGTTTGCATAGCTTCTATACTTCTGTCTTTGCGCAGTAGATGTTTGCTTAGGACGGTTCTTCATTTGTTCTGGCTGGTATTTGCTTTACGCCCACTATCTGTTCAGCAGAAGTTTTCATTCCACATTTGAATTTGCTGCAGTAGTTTTTTAAAGGGTGATTGATCTATTCACCCCCCTCTAGATCATCTTTAGCGTCCCAACAGCTTGGGCATCGTTGGGAATACCGTGTCCTAGATTGGGACGTGACTTGAGCCAACGCCTGCCACTTCATCCCCTTCTTTTTCCCCCTCCCTCCATTCACACTTCTCCTCCAAGGGCATTAATGGCCTTTGACAGTTCTACATCTTCCCTATTGTTTTTTTATGAACCCTTCATGAGCTTGTGAACATCACTCTTCCTTTGTTTATTCCCAACTTCATTCTCTCAGCAATAACTGCCCTACTCTTCCTCCTCATTAAACACTCCTAGTTTGTCTTTTTTTCCTGGCGATATGGTGACTCATGCTCCTCATACCATCTCATGCCCTTTTGTACATTTTTCTACCCACTCCCTAGAAACCAGTAATGAATGCACCCTTTTCTATCCATTAAACCCATGGAATGCAGAACCGTCTACTCTCGATCTGGATTGGCTGATTCGACTTAGAATCGACAGTGGCTGATTCGATTCTATCGTGGGGACAAATCCCAATTAGAAAAGGCTAAAAACGAAAAACATGACTCTTTTCAAATAGGCCAACATTGACTAGATTTCATGTGGATTGGCTGATTCTTTCATCAGTCGATTGATTTTGACTTATTAGGGCTTGATAAAAACATATATAAGCTTTATAAACATATCTTAAGCTTAACATAATTTTAGATTTTCATAAACACATTTTAAAGTTATAAATATATTTTTAGTTACTTAAAATCTTTTTTTATTTATGTAAATACTTTTTAAAAGCTTTTTTAATGGATTAGCTTAGTTCCTTTGGATTGGCCGTTTTAGCCAATCCGATTCTATTCGGATGTATTGGCCAACGCCAATCCTGAAGGCCGATCCGGGTTTACCCTCCCTGTGTAAACCTTCCCCCTCCCATTCCTTCTTGTTACTTCCCTTTGAAGCCTTCTTGTGACTTTCCTCGTTACCCTATCCTGGACAGGACAACTATGTCCCTCCCATCCTCCACCACACCCCTGGCCCCTTTGGAACTAGTGGGCGCACCCCTTGCCCCTCTGGAATTAGTGGGCAAAGCAGACCTTGTCTCGCCAACTGCACCATCTGGAAGCCACACAACAACTCCCCCTTTTCTTCCTTGGGAAGAGTTTGAACAATAACATTGGTGGCCTGACCCAGGCCCACAGCCCATCTCAAGTGCATCCCTTCTCCCATGGAGCACCACTCTGGGCCCAGTTTTGCCACTGTGTGTCACACTGCCACACTCTGCCCTGCGCCCCTGCCCATTTGCTGTCATCCCACATCAACTAGCATGCAATACTAGTCTTTTCTTGATCCTTGTCCGATCTACCTGATCATGCCAACTCTTTGTGGAATCAGGATTGAGAGGTTCCTGTCGGGTTGGTTAGGCCTAAAACTCTCAGATTGGCCGATCTTAGCTGATTCAATCCGATTCTTCCTTCCTTGGTGGGTGGGTTTACTATCGGATTTCTTTAAATAAAAATAAAAATAAAAATAAAAATAGATTTAGTCAGACTTCAAAGCACCATTTATTTCTATGTACATTCTCATATGCCGTCATCCAAATGTTGTCAGAACTCATTACATGATAATGTTGGCTTTTGTAAAAAGGTCATACTGTTGCTTGCATAATGCCGTCGCTTGGAAATATGAATTGCCATGAAAGAACCTGGTATATCAGCAGACACTGGCATGTTGAATGATCAGGATATACATAATCCTCATCAAGGAGTATACACATTACACATGAAGTATGATTATCTCTCTCTTATGCTCTTGATCAAGACCTACCTTGCCCATTTAGTTTTTTCCGTTGTGGCGGAGATAGTCATCATCCCTCCTTGAAGGCTGGCTCTCTCTGGAGTCTGGACTTCATGCAGGGGTCTCAACTGTTGAAAATCCAGTACTTAAGCCATGCGAATCCTGTCCCTTCACGTCCCTTTTCCCCCCTCTCTTTGCTTTTTCTCTTTCATTGTACTTTGAGACATGGTGCTCCCATGTCGGTGAGAGGAATACTCCTTGCACTTTTATAGAGCTCTAGCAATTATGAAACATGGGTTCATAGCTGTTGCACCTGTAATTCTCTCGAAATATTTCGAGGATTTTATTTCACAATAACCGACGAAAAATATGGCGTAGTGCCGATATCGTCGGTTCGTGGAGTACCTCCGCGATTTAGGGTCTATTAGCCCGACCATATATTATTGCAAGTGACGTCGCAATAAAGGAAATTAAGGGAAAAGTGTACATGCACACCTGTCAAAGCGGCCAAATAACCGTGTATTACACGGCACCTACAGATGCAAAAACTCCCCCCCGGGCGAGCGGCGCACAAACAAACAACAAACGAACAATCCTTCGCTCCCGCATGGTTCTCCACCAACGTGTTGCTGCCACGCGGCAAGAGCGGGCTTTGGGGAGCAATAAATGCAGAGCAGCGGCTTCTCCTCCACTCAGGGCAATAGAAAAATGCGAAAAAGATGCGAAGAGGGCCCAAAAGGGCCGCCCCGGGGACAAATGACCCCGCTGGCCTGCCCGCCGGCGCGGCAGACCTCGGGTGGGGTTGCGTTCACGCCACTGGGTCCCAGCGGGGTCGACCGACCCCGCACGGGGTCGCGTCACCTCGTTTGGGACCCAACGGGGTCGACCGGCCCCGCGGGGAGGTCGTGTCACCCCGCTGGGCCCCCAGCGGGGTCAACCGACCCCGGGCGGGGCCGGTTGACCTCTGCGGGGTCACTTGACTCCGTCGGGTCTTGCCCGCGGGTCAAATGACCCCCCCCCCCCCCCCCTGGGCGGGTCCGTGTTCCCATAAAAAAATGAAGAAGAAAAAGAAGAAAAGAAGAAGAAAAAAAAGGAGTGGCTACCCTACCTTGTCAGAATTGGGGTTAAAACCCATTTTTTTCGTCAAAATTCAGACAAATCTCCATGTTTTTGACAACCTGGGTCCGTCTACTTTTATAAATAGCCCCCTGGGCCAAAGAGGGGGAGGGGGGGGGGAGAAAGCATCGAGAGATCCACTGCAAGAGGAGCATTTTTCGTTGTTTTGGCCCTCGAGGGGTAGGTGATCCCTGGGTCTTGTATTTACGCCCCTAGGGGGTTATGTTTGTAATTATGTCCCTCTGCGGGCCATGGTTGTAATTTTCTACGCACCCGAGGCGGCTAAATTATGTAGTTCCAGTCGTATAATGGGAGAATTACGAAAAAGCCCCTCTTGGGATTGCGAGAAATACCAGTCCTATTATTTGCAGTTTTACCTTGCAACTCTCTGTAATTGAGGCTAAGCCCTTACGTCCCGCGTCAGTGCGGAGACTCCTTATGTACAGTCGACAACTCGCCGACCACCCTTGTACTCATACGGCTTATAAACATACTTAATTGTCTTTTTATGGGCTGGTCAATGAGAAGTTGCAAATAAACCCCGACTTTCGGGAAATTATGCACATATCCCTCCTTTTGCGAGTTAACGCACGTGCGCCCCTATGAAAGCCCCTCGTTGCTTCTTCAACTTAGGGACATTGTCAGCTCAGTCCTACCCCTGAATGTCACCTCAGACCCAGGTCCGTGTGGAGTCTGGTAAAATTATCAAAATACCCCCATGACCCAGAAATGGCCTAGTCGCCTTCAAAATTCTTCGAAAATGCCCTCAGTGCCTCGGGGAGTCAGGGATTTTATCCTACCTTCTCTCCAACCCGAAAATTTTAGAAACACCCCTGGCCTGGTAAAATTATCAAAACACCCCTCGAAACTCAAAATTACCAAAATATCATTGGGGCCCAGGAAATCTTCCAACACTTAAAAAATGCCTATGGCTTCCGAAGACTTGCATTCATAGTCCTAAATTCTAGGGTTTTTGTCTGAACTTAAGAGGCCTTTGATGAAACCTTAGTTCTGTCAGTCTGTTGGTGGTAAATGAGTGGTAATTGTGAGCCACCCAAGCGAGCAGGCCCTCAACATCAGAACCTTGGTAGAGGACTTTAAGATTTCTTTGACAGTCAAACAAAAGTGTTCGGACGTTAGGCAGATGTAAATGAACACTGATTGCGGTCAGTGGGGAAAGATTTAGCACTCGAACCAAAATCATCTGATACGATGCACGCTCACGGAATAGACCCTTATATATAAAAAAAACGTTTCTTTTCAAAAAGAACAATTCAAACATATTCCGTGGCCAACAATAGCCCATGGTTTCTGAACCAATGGGCTTCCAGCCAATGGTGGGTCCTACAACTGTAGTTTGTCCTATAAATCTGTGGGTTCTCGTGGCTTTCTAAGGTTGCACTAGATTTTGATTACATCTTCACCAGCAAGCCATATATCAATTTTTTCTGTGTTCACATGCATCTCTTTTTTGTGTTTGCTTTCTGCTGTGTTCAATGATAGAGTTTCTGCTTGCCAGTTTTTATGCAGTTCAAGGTTTTGATCTATAATCTAAACGTTTTTCTCGCTTTCAGTGCCTCTCAGATATCCTAGCAAAAAATTCTGGAATTCAGAAACTTCAGTTGAATAGCACTGGTCTCGGAGATGAGGTTTGCTTAGTGGACTTATTTTGTGTTGTGTTTGCTCACTAGATTTGCCTGAAAAGGGCTTAGCTTTTTTGGTTCATTATTTCTTTATTTATCCAGCCCTTACTGCACAGGGTGCAAAGGCTATTGCAGAGATGCTTAAAAAGAATTCATGCCTTCGTGTCTTGGAACTCAACAACAATATGATTGACTACTCTGTATGTATATCTAATTTCTTGCAACTTTGCACATTCTTTTCATATAGCATACAGTTCTCACCTTTATAATCTTTGGGACTCCGGTCGCAGGGGTTTGGAAGTCTAGGTAGTGCACTCCTTGAAAATACAACCATCTGCTCCATACATCTCAAGTCAGTGACTACAATGACCCTATATACTTGCTCTGGTTCATTTCTTTGTATATTATGTTTCACCTCCAATTTACTTAGGATCTGTGGGTCTGCAAGAAAACCTGTGCAACAAAGTATATTGTAAATGTTCGCAATTGTAGACTCGATACAATGTATCAGCGGTTATCAATGGATAACTTAGCAGCTTTTCGTTGATATATGGATTCATATCATTCATATGAAGGTTGATATGTACCCGGGACCTAAAGTGTTACATATTGTGTGTGAAGCTAGCAACATGTGCTTTTGCTTGTCTTACTAACCATTGATGTGATTTTTTCATGATCATTTCAGTGGTAACTATGGTGGTGCTCTAGGTGTTTCTAGCCTAGCTAAAGGTATTGAAGGCAACAAGTCTCTAAGGGTATAAACTCTCCTCATTAGAATTTGTAGATGGTAGATTTCGTTTTTGGCAATTGTCATTGAGGCTGCATTGGTCATCTGTAAAGCAAGTGTAGATTATTTCCTAGTTACCAAAAATCTGTCTTATCGGGGCGATTTGCATGATATTGTTTTGGACCTTGCTATTGTTTCTAGAAAGTGGTCTGCACCAATTTTAAAATGTAAAAGTGATCAAAATAGGAAAATGGCAAGTGTCTAGTTTATTAGGTTGAGGATCAACACTCAAAATGTCATCCTGAAAAGCAGGTAATAAATGCCTAAGAAAATCTTGATATACAATTTGTTCTGCAAATTTCAACATGTCGTGCAGTTAAGGTCTTCAGACTATCATGCCATTTGTATTGTCTAATGCACCTCAAAAGTTTCAATTTGATATGGATAAATTCTCTTAATTTTGAGTAGTCTTTATAGATGATGCTAGTTTTTTTAGTTCAGATACTAAAGTATACATTTCTTCAATTGTGATACTGCAAATAATGCTGCTTGAATTAACAATTAAAACTTAAAATTAAACAAAAAAGGGAACGATGGTATAGCAATAGGAGGAGAAAAGAATGTGAATGATTTACAGCCATACAGCCATTCTAGCTTCATACGCGATGGATGTGAGGAGAGGATGTGTAAGCTTACATTACTTGTGACTTATTTGTTTCACATTACTGGCATTTCCATCATCCTTACATTGTAGAGTGCTTGCTGTGTTGATTAGGTCATGCTCCAACATTTCATGATTATTGCATGAGTTGTAAGTACCTTGGTGGATATCCTGGTTGTAGAGAAACAAGGATGGATATGTAGTTATTGCTCTTTTTGGGGCGTTTTTCACCTTTTATTATGCTATCTCTGATCACCCTTCTCTGCGAGGGCTTTTATGTAATTGTATATATATACATATACATATATATATATATATATGTATATATATACATACATACACTGTTGAGCCCATTATTTTTCTTGAGCTAATCAAGGTTTTCCGTCTCGAATATCATTTCCGTCTCAAAAAGACGGAAAAGAAGATATCTCGGAGAGATTTCGGAAAAATCTCGGGAGATCGGGTTTGGTGATTTCGGAAAAAATGTTTATAACTTATTTGCTAATTTTTTTTCTACTAACCACTCAATTTTACAAACATATTTTTCTAATTGACAACTCAATTTTACAAAATAAAGAGTAATGATAACAATAACAAATCCATTCACATCCACCAATGTTAATATACATCAAAAGTTACACCAAAAAGATATATGTAAAATGGTACATGAATCACAAACTGAAGAATACATCAAAAATCATCAAAAATGGTACATGTATCTCTGTCTTCCCCCCTCTCTGTCTCCCTCTCTCTCCCAGACAGAGAGAAGGGGGAGACAGGGAGAGACAGAGAGACAGAGGCTGGGAGACAGAAATAGATTGAGAGAGAGAGAGGGTGGGAGACAGAGAGAGAGAGAGAGGGTAAGAGAGTATGAGGGAGAGTGTCACAAAGAGAGAGACAGAGAGTTCGGGGGAGAGGGAGAGACAAAGAGAGACTGGGGGGAGAGAGCTTAAGGGGCCGAGGTAGAGAGAGACAGGGAGAGAGGAAGGAGGAAATCGGGGTTGGGGGAGAGAAGATCTCGGTCTTGAGGGTTTCGTTTTTCGTGACCTTTGGAGAGACAGAGATCTCGAAGAGATCTCGGACATCTCGTAAGAGATGGCAAACCATGGAGCTAATCAAGATAAATAAGAATTAAATCGGTTCAGTAACAGTCGATAAATAGCATAAAGCTAGCATCGTTGCTGCAGCAGACCGTTTACAAACTCTGGGAGTCTCGTCGGATGTCCCGTCGTTTTCTCGAATTAATTGAGATATTTGGAATTAATTCAATCCGATGACGATAGATGGATGGCACAAAGCTTAGTGTTGTCATAATCCCGACAAATTTCAAACTTTGGGAACTCCTGCCGGATGCCCGGCATTAAAGGAAACCTCTCGCAGCAACCATTAGACGAGAATCTTCGTCCCACTTGCGGGGTGTCCAGCACGTGTCGGCAAGAGAGTCCAATAGGATGGAAGCTTTCTCCCTTGACGAATGGTGCGGACAAAGCAAGAAAAAACAAGCACAAAACATAAAGGAGAAGTCGCTTTCTCTTCTCTACGTGTCAAAACACAAAAGACAAGGGAAACAATAAAAAAATGGGGGTCGTTTTTAGAGGCCGCCCTCCCTCTCCCCACTCTTGGCCTACTAGGACCGGGTAGGTCCCATGGGGGACCTACTCGGTCCAGATAGGTACCCCGGGGACCTACCCAGTTTGGATAGGCCCCGCAGGCCTATCAGGGCCAGGGGGAGGAGCTCCGCGGGCCAACCGGCCCTGAATAGGCTCCCAAGGGAACCTACCTAGACTGGATGGGTCCCTCAAAGGGACCTATCCAGTCCGGATAGGTAGTCCCGAGGACCTACCCAATCTCGAATGACCCCCTAACCTCTATAAAAACCCCCGTGGTCTCCACTTGAAAAAAAATGGGGAGACACATCCCAACACACTCGGAGGCATCGCTCGGAGTGCTTGGAGCAGTTGTTCTTTGGTTTTTGTGAAGGCCCATATAGGGGTATGGTTTATAAATACCCTGGGGTTTTGCATTTATGCCTCTAGGGACTTTATGATGTAATTTTCTATGTAATTTGACGGTAAAATATTATAATTTTTCTGAACTAATCAGAAATTACCAAAATACTCCCAAAATTACGAGAAAACCCCCACCATGCCCTGCAATTGTAGAAATACTCTGCAAGTTTCAAAAATTGTAGATATGTTACTACATCCTTTTTGCGAAAAAATTCTGTAAAGTCTAACTCTTTGACAAAGTCTCATATCTGCAAAAAAGTCTTATATTATGCAAATACCCTTTATTGTTTTCAAGGATTGCAAAAATACCCTGGCTTCCGGCTAAATGTGTGAATGCCATTCTTTGATATGGGTTAATTGCACACTTGTCCTCTAAGACTTAAATTGCTATCACACTCAGAGCCAGTACCAAATTGCCTCAGCTAGTAAAAAAATACAAATACACCTGGGAAGTATTGAATTGCAAATATACCCTTATCCCTATCGAATTATATTTAAGTCCCTAGATAGAGTCAAACCGTGACAATCTTTTATCCACTGCCCAAATCCTTGCTTAAATTTGAGACCTACCCCTATTCTGATAGGCTTATAGGTCTACCGTGTCCTAAACCAAATTACATGCTTACCTTCGTCATGGTATAAGCACCCTTAGCCTCTCAAAGGTGTTTAGTGTTGTTGCGAATTTGCACTCAGTGCCATAACGGATATTGTGGAGGACAATAACTCTTCTTTGACAGTCAAACAAAGGTGTTTGAACGTTATGCCGATGTAAATTAACACTGACCGAGATTAGTGAGGAAAGGTCTAACACCCGAGTCCTAATCGTTTGATAAAACCCAATTCACGGAACTAATAATGCTCACACTATTTAAATAGCTACTAATTGTGCATTCATGTTCAACAAATGAATATGTTTCATTTCCTAAATTTTTCCATGTTCCAATAGACTGGTACGTCCGGTGGGACTTTTCTCGCCTTTCTTCTTTTTGTCAAAGAAGATCTAAACCTATATTAAGGTTTGAATCCCCCTTTTCCTTTTACAAGATGGGAAGAGGAGGGCGCTTGAGTTGCGCTAAACGACTGACAACAACAACGACAAACAATAGGACAGTGGCGGTGGTTACTTATGGATCTCAGGTCATTGCCAATCATGTCAGGTTCGGATACCTGGCAACTCCCTTAGTGTTTGGCGACTTTCCGGCTGTCGTCGGCTTGCCTTACTTCTTGGGTGTCGTTCCTGTGACTGAGGAGAAGTCGGTCACACCTACACCTGTCGAAGGCACCAAGCCTTCGGTCTCATTTCGGCAAGACTGTGATTGTCGAAAATCTCTTTGTCAGGCTTGATGGAGGTGAGTCAATCATGTCTCGGGACAAGCACATCCCAACCATTCCAACTTCAAACCGTTTTGCCATTCTTCGGAAAACACGAGAGAACAAGGTGTAGTTAAAGAAGTCTGGTGTCCCGGTAGCAAACCGGGTCAATTATGTTGGAGCAGCACCGAAGCTCCCAAATCCAAGTCAGGGGGCAACCCAACAGAGGAGAGTTAGCGCCATATGAAGAAAATCTGGGTAACTAAGGAGGAGGCCCGGGCTATCAGGTGGGCTGGGTTAGGAAGGCCTATCCGCATGTCAGACCTGCATCAAGCTCGAAGTTCGATAAGTTGGCACCAAGCTGAGGTCTCGGCACCTCTAGAGACCAAAGTTACACACCCGCGCGGGCAAAAGCGCAGAGGGGTGTACAAGCTGACCCGACCTGCTTCTCCGTTCGCTGAATCAATCGAAATGGAGGAGGCACACTCTACTCAAATTCTTATATCCTGACTGTCTGTTTTTGACAGACTAGGGGCTGCACCTTGGCTGGGAAGGCAGCCACCTAGGAAAAAGTGGATGGTTCATGTGACGAATGACATTGTCAGTGTTCACCTGCTACACTTTCTTGGCGGGTAAACCACTAGAAGAAATTTTAGAGGATTTAAATGAATCACTTTAGGCCCTGAGGAAATCTAGGCATGTTTCTCGAGCTTTAGGTCAAATGAATCAAATAGTTGCTGTCAACTAGGACACGGACAGTCGGGCAAAAATCAAGAGGACGTCCATAGTCTCTAGGGTGATGACAATCCAGGACATGAAGATGACCTTGGAGAGGATCAGAGGATGTCCAAGCTACCACGCTGGAAGGTCTTCAGTGTGAAAGTTAAGAATTGAGAAGTATCCTGCAAGAATTCTTGTGGGAGTGGGAGGTTCAACCGCAACATCCAACAACACCCATAGTAGTCAAGTAGCCATCCCAAGTCGCTCTGACTATTGTCAATATTTTAGCTATTGCAGCAAAAGCTCCAGCAGCAACGGAGTTTGAAGCTCTGCATAATGAATCAAATATTCGATCATCGGCTACGCCGGCGATAGAAAGCTTAATGGCCCAAAGGCATATGATCGGAAGGATCGTGGAAGCAAAGTTTGCCCAACCTGAAGATGTGGCCGCCATTGATTTATATAGCGTGCCGGATCCTCTACACCACCAGTTCAAGAAGCTTCCGCCAGATTGCCCTTAAGTCCCAAAATTGCAAAGGTTCGACGGGCAAAGCTCTCCGTACAAACATTTGGCATACTATATAACAGGCATGGGTAAGTTGGCACAAGAGGAGTTGTATCTCCTTCATTATTTCGCCACATTTTTAACAAGTACTGCTTTTCAGTGGTACTCCAGACTGAAGCCCAATTCGGTGGCCGACTGGGTCGATATGTAGAAGAAGTTTCTCAACCGGTTTGAGACGGCCGAGCGCAAAGTGTCCTTGGCGGAACTTTGCTCCCTTAAATAGAAAAATGGTGAAACAACGTTGCACTTCATCAAAAGATGAAGAGATTTCAACTTGAGATGTGACAACCCTCTAGCTCCTGAATATGCAATCACTATATGCTGCAAGCTCTTGGCGGCGGAAGTTAGTGAGAAGCCTTTGGGGTCAAACGTTGAAGGCTTTGATCAGTTAAACATTGTGGTAGCGGAAATCGAAATGTTCTTCGCTGATCATCCCGACTACACCCCTGCTAAAGGCAAGTCCTCCAAGGATCGCCAAGCGAGTGGTAAAGAGGTGAATGCAGTGGACTTTTCCCCGACAAATTGAAATAAGGGAGAAGGAAAATCAGAAAGTGGTGACAAAAAGCCTGAGGCCAAGGTGCCTGCTACTCCATTGGTAGAGCGTATGAAGATGCCCTACTCTTTCAGAAAGGAACATACAAAGAAGCTCTTCGAGCTTTGCATGAAAGAGAAGCTTGTAGTTTTGCCAGAGTCACGAAAGTCTGCAGAGGTCGAAAAGTCAGACGACCCTAACTACTGTGTTTATCACCAAATGTTGGGTCATACCATTGAAGATTGTTACATTCTCAAATATGTGGCAGAGAAGTTGATCCAAGACGGCCTGATTAACATGCTAGGCCATCTGGTCAACCCTCCCCAGCCTCATGCCTGGAATCGACTGAACCACTTGGTCAATGTGATTCATGTGGCGACAACCTCCTTGACTCCATCGGAGGCTAGACCATCAAATCAACAATTTGAGACTAGCTCAGGATTTATTCTTCCCCTGATGGCTGAATGTTTAGTGGTTCGGAGAAGTATCTGAAAGATAGAAAGGGAGGTTAGGCGATTGCAGCAAGAACAGCAGGAGTTAGTACAATTCCTAAAGCATGTTGATGAACAATTGGCAATGTTTCCCCTCAGACCATTTGCAAGGAGACCTGTCCTGACACACACAAAATGCAGAAGGACCAACAGGTACCTGGATGCCACCAAGGTCTAGAGGATGACTGTTTGAAGAATCATTAGACTCATCTACTGGTGATGGATGAGAGAAGTTGTATTCTTTATGTTGTCGGGAAGGATTGATAAACCTTCTGATGCCAGAAAATGATGAGATGACACGCACTATGCATCAACATATCTATTGTCTGTACCATCGGTCAATAGGCTATGTTATTCATGATTGTTACGCCTTTATGGACACTATAGAGGACCTAATCAATCAGGGGGTGATAGACATGGGCAATCATTCAATAAGTATGCCACAATCTCGTGTTCAGAGAAGGTCAAGTTTTTCCGTCAATGTAATACATGCATCAACCTCTTGCCAGCCTTGGTTAAGACAAGCTTACATCGTGGCGATCTGACTGGCGATCATGGCAAGATTTAGAATCTCTTCCTTTCCTAAAAGAAGATACCAATAAATTACTTGACATCCTTTTAGACGGGAAAGAAATCCTAGTGCGCGACCTGCCAAGAAGTCATTTCAAAATAAGCAGGGGGCGTCCTTGCCACTGCGCTCCTGCCACCACACATGTAATGAAAGAAACTCACGGGGTCCAAGAATGGATCAAGGGTCTTTTTCAACAAGGAAATGTTAATATCGAAAGGCCTTCATCGACGACAAGTTATAACAAAGTTGTCGTCGAGGATTTACGCCAGGAATCCTCGACCAAGCCTTCTATCCATCTGGATGGGTCAAGCACTTCAATAAGATGCCCGACTGCTCTAACCTTATCGAGAAGAGGAAGGGGGTCACACCCTGAACAACGCTCCATGAGAAGCCAGAAAGATAAGATTATGGAGAAGTGCTGTGAGCATTGCCCTAAACAAATTCGATTGAGTAAGCCCATGGGAGAAAGCTCTAGGTAGGGCTAGCAAGGCCAAGCTAAGGGGGAACTTCTCGAGCAAAACCATAAAGGCAAAGCTGAGGTGGGAGAGCCCAATAGTAAATCTGGACCTAGCACTTAAACAAGTTGAGCCACAAATTGAAGAAAAGCCCAAGGTGTTGCAAAAGCCTCAAAGCTTCGGTCGAGGTTTTGTCGAATATCAAGAATTGCCTCCTGAAGTAATCGAGCAGACAATTAACACCACCTTCCAAGCTTCGCCAAAAGAAGTTGACTGGGTTAAGGTCACATCCAGGAGAAACCGCAAACCCAAGTCTTCTAAGGCTTCAACTCAGGGAAGAAAACAAAGCTTTGGGGGCAAATCAGCCCCACCTTCGAGGCCAGTCTTTCCTTCTCCACAAGATGTGGCACACGATAAGAAATAGGAGCGGAATAGAAAGAAAAATTTGAAATGGAAGCTGAAGAAGCAAATTGAACAGGTAGTTGCTATGGAAGCCCCCAAGGAGTTAACTCCTTTACAACAGCTGTAAAGGTTCATAGATCAGTTGGAGGAATACATCCCTTCTCATCCCACCAAGATTGTCACTTTGGACAAATATATCCCTTGGGAGAGACTCGGGCGCAAGACTTGATTGAGAAATTGGCTCCAAGAAATGATCCAACAGATGAAAGAGGGTGGAAAGCTCTTGATCCCCGAGGAACTCCTTATTTTACAAGGATGACGAGCTCACTGTGGTAACATTGGAGAGATGCTGCAAAATTTTTTATGTAACATGATGGCAATCCCACCACCCGATAATATAAAATCTCCTCAAGAAGAAGAAATTGTAGTGAGTCGTCTCAAGCACAAAGTTGCTCTAACGACTTTCCAGTATTGTCTGGCAAGAAATAGCCGGGCCCGTGGCAGAGGACGAGGTCGTGGTCATGGAAGAAAATCGACTCTTGACCAAGCCATCCTCTTTCATGGGGAAGAGCCGGGTCCCATCCTGCAAATTGAAGTGCAGGGTATTCCGGCATACCGTCCATCTCTTGGACTAACTCCGGTGCATTGTCAGTGGGGATATTCCAGCTGAAATTATCCTCAGGAGGGTCCCGCGGGACTAAATCCCCTTTGTAGAAGATGATGGGCTGGTCTTCCCTATTTTTCTTGTTTCTTCCCTTGCGCTGGTAGGAGACTATGAAAGTCTCTAGCTACTTCACTCTGTGTTCTTCCCTCTGAAACAGGAGTTGGACACACTTGGGCGGCATGGGGATGCTCTTGTCGATGGCCTGGTTGATGAGGTTGGCCTTGAAGTCAATGCTCTGCCTTTCCGGTTGAGTCGGTTTAGAGCCGGCTGTGAGACTCAACCTGTGTAACCTTACCAAGTCGTGGTTGACAGTGAAGACTTGCTCTTCTTCGCCTTCAATGTCTACCTTTTGCTTTCCTTTGTCTTTTATGTACTTGGAGATTACTAGAGTGGGTTCCTCAAAGTACAAGGAAACATCTGCCAGATGGCACTCATTGGGACGGAATGGAGCTTGGTCTGTGAAATAATATGTTGCTCTCTTCCTTTGGCATATTTAAGGCATTGGTGTAGAGTTGAAGAAACAACCTAATTTTCGTGCAACCATGGCCTTCCCAACAATACCTTATAAGATATGTCGGCATTGATGATATAGAATGCCACCTTAGTGACGAAATCTCCCATGACGAGCTTCACCTCAACTCGGCCGAGAGCCTCTTCGAAATTTTGATTGAACCCCAAAATCTTGACGGCATTCACCTTTTGTAGGTAGGGTGCTAAATATAAAGACTTCAAAGTTTTCAAAGACATGATGATGACAACTACTCCAGCGTCGACCAAAATTCGGTTTACATCGTGCTCATTGATCGTCCCTCGCATATATAAGGGGCGACTATAACATGCAGAGGACAACAATGTCTTTGTCCGTGAATATGATGTTTGCTGCGAATGCCTCGTATGTTTGACCTTGTAATTTTGTGGCATGAGCTTCATACGCTTCAGGGTCTTGGAGCATCTTAATGTGGGCGTCTCTCAAATCCTTACTCCAAGAGATGGCTTCCTAGATAGTAATGTCGGTTGGGAACCACTTCATATGATAAATGATCTTGCAGTCTGCCCCGAGCACGGGTCTTGTCAAATGGCAGGATGATCTCTGCCAAGATTTTTGGCATTCCATGTGGCTTATCGCGCTTAGAAGGACGCTCCTCTTCATTCTGGCCATCCACTCTTTCTTGGAATAGTGGTGCCAGAGATTTTTCCAGAGATGGCAAAGGCTCCGTAGATTTGTCCTTCTTAGAAGGGCTTGCTTGGTCTGTGGGTTCACCCTTGTCAGAGGGACCTGCCTACTTTGCTGCCTTGTCCTGCACTGGCGGATCGATTGGAGCTTCCTCTTCATCGGAGGAGTTAAGTATGAAGGGGACACCACCTTGTATTTTGGTTTCCAGGATGAGGTCCGGTTCCTCTTTGGAATTGGGTATAAAGGGGACACCCGTATTTTGGTTTCCGGGATGGGGCCTGATTCCTCTCCTCTGAATAATATAACTTGGTCGAGAGTCAGATTACTTCCGTGACCACGACCTCGTCCTCTGTCATGACCTCCGCTGTTTCTCACCGACCGACACTGGTACGTCATTACGGAGGCATTGCGTTCAGAACACCTAGCCATGTTGCCTTCTCCGGATGGGGAGTTTATATTTTCCGGTGGCGGAATCGCCACCATATTGTAGGAAAGGTCCTACAACATTTCCTCTAATGCCTCCACGGTGAGTTCCTTGTCCTTAAAAATAAGGAGAACTCCTCATGGATTGGAAACTCTTCACCCTCTTCTAGGCGATGGACCATCTCTCGGAGCCAATTAAGGAGCTGGGCTTTATGCCCAAATTTTTCCCAGAGAATGTATTTCTCTAGAGTGGCGACTCTGGTGGGGCGAGGGGGAGTATACTCCTCCAGCTCATCTGTGAGCTTTTGCAGCCGTTGCAAAGGAGTTGGCTCCTTGGAGGCTTCCATAGCTGCTGCCTGTTCGGCTTGCTTTTTCAACATTCTCTTCAAATTCTTCTTCCGATTCTTTTGTTGTTTCTTATGGCATGTCGCCTCTTAGGAAGAAGGCAAGATTGGCTTAGGAGGTTGGGCTGATTTGCCCCCGAATTTTTACTTTCTACTCCGGGATGGCTCTTTGGAAGCCTTGGATTTGCGATTCTTTCTCGGAGTAACCTTGATCCAGTTAGCCTCCTCTGGTCGCACCTGGAAAGTGACATTGATTGCTTGTTCAACTATTTCAGGTGACAACTCTTGGAATTCAACCAAGCCGAAGTTGGGCCCTTGAGGCTTTTGCAACTTTTTAGGCCTTCCTTCAGTTGGTGATTTCGCTCGTTTAGCGAGGAGTTGAGGTTTAGCTTTGGACTCCTCGAGCTTAGCCTTGCCTTTGTGGCGTTTCTGGGAGTTTCCTCCAGTGAGCTTCCTTGGTTGGCCTTGCTTGGAGGTGGACTTGGAGCCTTCCCCTCTGGTCGGGCCTTTCTGGCTCTACTGGATAATCTTCTCGACAGCCTCTCTGTGGCGTTGCCTTGCTGTTGGATTTCCTTGGGCATCGATTTCTCCTCTTTGGATAAGGGGCTCAATGTAGTCTTGGACCTCCTAGCATTCCCTCGTGGGGTAAGACACCCTGGCGTGATACTTATAGTAGAGAGGATGATTCTTTACTGTTTCATTATAGTATGATGGTCGGTCATGCACCATCACTTGACCCTATCTCAGGAGGTTGTCAAATATCTTTTCAGTGTCCTTAGAGAAAGAACACTGATGAGAGGGTCGCCACCCTGGATACCACAATGTGGGCTTAACTTGGCTAGAGTTGGCCTCTTCTTTTCCTGACTCGGGGAGTGTGTAGGAGGCCGATGCGTGTATCACATTGACGGAGAAGTTTAACTCCGCGTAGGTGGTTGCGACAGGTGGACCAAATGGTCGCCCATATCAAGCACCCCTTGATTGATTAGGTCTTCCACAGTGTCTTGGAAGGCGTGGCAATCCTAGATGACGTGGCCTATTGTCCGATGATATAAACAATAGCCATGCTGCAGCATGATACTCGTCATTTCATCATTTTCTGACACCGGAAGATCCAGTAGCCTTTCACGATGACACACGTGAAAAATCTCTAGGACTTTGTGACAAGGGAAGGAATATAATTTCTCTGTTTGTTCATCCTCAGATGAATATGAAGAGTCTTCCCAGAGCCATCCTTCGGACCTTGGAGGTATATGGGTGGTTGATGATGCCTCTGTCCCCTGCATGTGTGTTGGAGCAAGTCCCCTCGCAAATGGCCCAAAGGGGAAAGTTGCTAACCACTCGTTGACACTTTTCAGGAATTGCAGTAGCTCCCGTTGTTCCTGATGTAATTGCTTGATCTCCTTTCTAATCTTTCTAATGGTCCTTCGCACCGCTAGGCATTTAGGCCTTGGAGAAGGAAAGGATCCGAAATCAACTCCCGGCTGTTGATCTGATGATCTGACCTCTGGTGCATTTGAGCTTGAGGTAGTTGCCACCATGTAGATCACATTGACCGACTGGTTTGATCGCCTCCAGGCCTGAGGTTGCGGCGGGTCGACCGAATGGCCCAACATATTTTTCAGGCCCTTCTGGATTAGCTCTTCTGTTACATGTTTAAAAACACAGCAGTCCCCGATGGTATGACCCAACCTTCGGTGATATACACAATAGTTAGGGTCATCCATTTTATCCACCTCCACGAGCTTTCACGGATCAGGCACGGTGATGAGCTTTTCCTTCCTGCACAAATCAAAGAGCATCTTCATATACTATTTTCTTAAAGAGTATGGCGTCTTCATGCGCTTTGCTAATTCAGCGGCTGCCACCTTGGCGTCAAGCTTTTTGCCGTTACTTCTTGATCTTCCTTCCCCCTTATCTCCATTTGTCGGGGAGAAGTCTACTAAGTTTACCTTCTTACCACTGGCTGGGCGGTCCTTGAAGGGTTTGCCTTTGGCGGGAGTATGTGCAGGGTGATATGTGAAGAATATTTCAATCTCTGCTACCACCGTGTTTAGCTAGTCGAAGCTTCTGATATTTGACCTCAGAAGCTTCAAGCTTCTCACTAACTTCTGCCGCTAAGTCTCCACGGCATATGGCAATCGCGTCTTCGGGCTTGGAGGATTGTTGTAGCGCATGCTGATGTCCCTCTATCGCTTGATGAAGTCTAACGTTGTCTCATCTTTCCTCTGTTTGAGGGCACAAAGTTCAACAAGAGAAACCTTGTGTTCGGCCGTTTGGAAGCAGTCGACAAACTTTTTCTGCATATCGGCCCAATCAGCCACTAAATTGGGGTTCAACTTGGAATACCACTGAAAGGTGGTGCCTGTTAGGGATGTGGCGCAATAATGAAGAAGATATGATTCTTCCACAGTCAATTCACCCATGGCCATCATGTAGTAGGCCAAGTGTTCATCTGGTGAGCCCTGCCCATTGAACTGTTGGAGTTTTGGGGCTTTCAAGTAGTATGATAGAAGTTTCTTGAATTGATGGTAGAGGGGATATGGCACGCTATATAAATCAACTGTGGTTACACCCTCACCATGTTGGGCAAACTTCGCCTTCCCAATTTTTTTGATTATCTGCCTCTGAGTCATTAGGCTTTCGGCGGCTGGAGTGGTAGACGATCGCACGTTAGTCTCATTTGGTGGAGCTTAAAACTCTGCTGCTACCGGTCGTTTTACCGCGGTAGCGGAAGCATTAATTATGACTGGAATGAGAGGAGACTGTTGTTCCACTCTAGTGGGCAGTGCTTGAGACTGTATGTGAACCTCCCTTTTCCGAAGAGTGCTTGCAAGAGGTTCTTCAATTCTTGATTTTCACGTCGAAATTCTTCCAGCACGAAGGTTTGAGCTTCTCTTTCAAGATCTCCTTCGTGTCCTAGGTTGCTGTCCCCGTCGACACCATGGATTTCATCTAGGTGCTGTTCTGGCCACGTTGGCTCTGGTTGAGATGTTTTGGCGGCGGCCGTTTGCTGCATTTGAGCAAGGACCCGAGATATATGCCTCGATTTCTTCAAGGTTTGGAGAGGCTGATTCATCTCTCCTGAGGTATCCTTCGACTGTTTGTCGGCAGAGGATGTATAACAGGTGAACATCTTGACAGTGTCGTTAGTCACTTGAACCACCCTCCTTTTCTTGGGTGGTTGTCTTCTAGGCTTAGGCGCCGTCCCTAGTATGTCAGAAACAGACACTTGGGACGTAGAAGTTTGTGTGGAGTAGGTCTTCTCCGTATGCATTGAACTGGCACACGGGGAGGTTGGCCGAGTCTGCTTGGTAGACTCCTTGGCGCTTTTGCCCTCACGGACGTTGAGTTTGGGACCTCAGAGAGGTCGGGAGTTCGGCTTGATGTTGACTTGTCGGACTCTGCACTTGCTGCAGCTCCGACATGTGGAAAGGCCTTTCCGACCTTGCCCGCTTAATAGCCTGGGCCTGCTCCTTGGTGACCCAGATTTTCTTGATACGAACTTGACGCTCCTCTGTTGGGTTGCCCCCTCACTCTGATCGGGGAGCTGCCAGTTTGGGTCGACGCACTTGAACCTAGTTCGCCACCGGTGTGTCGGATTTCTTCAACTTCACCTTATTTTCTCGGGCTTGCCGAAGAACCTCAAAGCGATTGGAGGTAGAAATGGTCGAGATGTGGCGGTCCCGAGGTATGGTCGGCTCACCTCCATCGAGCCGAATGCAGATATTTCCGACAATAATGCTCTTGCCGGAATGAGATGTTGTGTAATGACCCAAGATCCGGATATCGGGAAATACTCGTTACCATTTGAATCTTGGCCCGCCACCTACGAGCCAGAAGACTCGAAAGAGTTATTAGGTGTGTGAAGGTACATTGAAATTTAAAATAATGCAGGAAATAATTACAGAATTAACTGTTTAAATAACGGGAAATAAATTGCATTTTTAATTAATAATCTAACTACAGAGTCTAGTCCACAAAGTACAATCTACAGGGAAAAAATGTACTCTATCGTCGGGTATGTCTCTGGCTCTGGCAAGCTAGCAACTACGAATCTCTGCGCTGTACCTCTGAACCTCGAGGAGGAATCGTAACACCTGAAAAGAAAGGGGTGAGACTCATCTCATTGGCTCAGTAGGGGTCTCGCGGATCCCCACCCCGAAACAACGGCAGTAAATAGTAACAACTACAACAGTAACACGAGTAGCAACAATAACAATAACAACGGAAGTAACAGCCGTAGCACGAACAGTAACAACGGCAGCTGGTGGAACCACGACTCTCTAAGCTACTCCTAACGGCGAGGAGAAGCAAACCCCGATTTCACAGTCGGGGACCGCCGAACCAATGGGAAACCCTGGCTACACTACCAGGAAGGGAAAACTATGACATCTCTGTCGTGAAGGCCCGTCCTCACTGACGAAAGCCCAACGCAAGACCACGCGGTCCAAGGGTACAATCACGACCTCGCCGTTGTGAACCTTACACTGTCTACGAGTGAAACCTCGGTAACTCTATCGGAACCCTAGACCTCAACATCGGAAAAACACACAAAAGACGCCCGTAGAACCATGTCCTCGCTGATGGGAAACTAAAACCTCGAGTCAAGAGAGTCACGTGTTGCGTGACGGGAGCATTGCCCACTAGAAGCAAAGCCGGATGCGTCCACTGACGACCTAGTCCGCGCCTCAAGTGTCCCCCTACTCGCCCCAGACGGAAACTGAGACACCGTACAAGTAACACAAGGAACAAGGGTCTAGTCGGGGTTGTGCTTGTCAGCACGCGTCCGAAGTCCCAGACCACATGTGCACACACTGACTGACTGCGCTACGTTAGGCCCTCTAGCTTGTTTTCCTCCCAGCCCGGACTCGAGCTGCCGCAGTGGGAGGCCCTACGGCAACTAGCCCAAAATCGTCTCTCCCGTGAAAGCCGCTTTACCACTCCCGGGTAGGTCAACACACGCGTGCCATAAGAAGGCTACGACTAGTGGGGGGTCACTCGACGTGGGAACTCTCAAAAGGAAACCACCGGAGTACTGTCAGGCTACACATGCGCCCGTCACGAGTAACTCGAACACAGGGTGGCACAGTGCCACCCGACTTAGGACAACTAGCTAGACTCGCTAATCCAACGGTCATAGAGTCACGTGACTCATCCCAAGACCATTGTACTATACGGCACTATGTCGTCAAACCACCCTAGTCCAAGAGTCAGAAACCAGAGTCAAAAGGACTCATAAGGCATCCCACAACTGTCGGGTCCATTCCCTCTCTAGGGGAGACTAAGAAACCCCCAAGCCTTGGCCGGGTCACTGGACTCTCGGTTACTAGCCATACGCATGGCCCACACGGAAAATCGATTTTCCGAAGAAGCTAACATCGTGCGGGGATAGCCCTCCGCACCTACATCGGTACACGGTGACTCGATCTAGCACAACAAGGAAGCCCAGAACACACGGGGTCACCCGGACCCTCTAAACCACACGGGCACACTAATCGTGGTATCACGATTCCTCCGAACACCTAAAAACACGAACTCGGTCCCCACGGGATGTCCGGAACATCCACTGGGCCAAGGGTCGACCAAAGGGTCTCAATCGGGTCGACTGGGGGCCAAAACGGGCGACCAAAGGGTCTCAATCGGGTCGACTGGGGGCCAAAACGGGCGAAGGGCCTGCATTTTGGACAACCAACCCACTTGGTCGGTCGACCTACACAGGGGTCGGTCGACCTGGCCTACGGCCAGGCTGCAGGTACCTCTGGTCGGTCGATCGAACCCATTGGGTCGGTCGACCGAGCCTGGGTAGTTTGCCCTCCGTGGCGAACACCCAACCGGTCGACCGGACCCACTCGGTCGGTCGATCGATTCCGGCGACGTACCGACGAAACCCCATCCAAGCATGGTTGGCAGTATCTACCGAAACCGATACGTTTCGGCCGAAACGTATCGGTTTCGGTCGGTACCGATCCGAAATCGGACCCTAACACTGTAGCAGGTCCGAAACCTATTAAATAATAGTTTTTTAATGGTTTCGGACGAAACCATTAAAGGTTTCGGCTGAAACTGACCTGTTTCGGTCCGAAACCGTCCAGTTTCGGCCGAAACCAGAGAGAATTACTATTTTTAAATTTTTTTGAATGGTTTCAACCGGTTTCGGCCGAAACCGATACTGAAACTGGTACGTATCGGTTTCGGTACTGGCCGAAACCGGTACCGAAATCGATACTGCCATCCTTGCATCCAAGGGGCCCTATTCCACTCCCCAATCACCCCTGGTGATGGGGAAAACATGGGGGAATTATTCACCACCCTCTAAACTTCCGAGAGGGCCCATTTAAACTACGAAAACACGGTCGAATCGACGAATCCGTCGCTCACCCCAAAATCATGCATTTTAACCCCGGCATGAAGGAAAACCACCCTTGGCCTCACATCGGCCTACAAAACGCGGGAAAATGAAATGCATGGGCCAGGGATCCATCCCCTTACCTCTCACGACGAGATCCTGCACCGGGGACGCCGATTCCACGCGAAATCGTGCCTCGAACCACCGCCGGCTTCACGAACTCGCGAACGACACACGCCGTGCCACCACCCCTTTCCTCGTTCCATCCTCGACCGCTCGCCGCCCACGTCGCCTCCGCCTCGCCCGCCTCTGCCTCGCCCGCCTCAAGCTCTGTCGGCCGCCGGAGAAGAGAGGGAGAGAGAGAACGAGAGAAGAGAGAGGGATAGAAATGAGAGAATGAGGAGAGAGGGGGTTTAAGGGGTTTATATAGAAACTATTTTGGGATTTCAAAAATCCAAAAAATAGAAAAATGGGAAAAAATCATCCCCATAATCTTCGAAAAATGTACAATGCACCTGTAACGTCCCGGAGTCTGAAAACACATCGATTCCCCCCACACGGGGATCCGAAGTCCTGATATGCAAAATTTCAATTTAATTAGAAAACACGATCCGGGACTTACGAAAATGCTCCGAAACCCACGGATTCTTGATCCGAAAATCCTGGGCGTTACAGGTTGCGGTTGTAGGCTTGGTGCCCTTGCGGCTATGACGCTGCCCCTATTGCGCAAGAACGACGTTGATAGTGGCCTTCACGGGGTTCGTACCCTTTGCGGCCGTGGCATGGCCCCCCTTGAGCATGAGCAGTGTCTCGAAGTGTGGCCGCCGCGGGCTTGGTGCCATTGCGGCAATGGTGTTGCCCCCGTTGAGTAGGAGCGACACTGGCCGTGACTTGGTTGACTGAGAAGACTCGATCAGAAGTTGAGATCGATGGCTAGGAGCCCTCGACGGTTGCATTAGAGGAGGTGGCTAGCTTGACCTCAGCCATTGGAATGACGCCCAAGAAAAAGGGCGAATCGACGACTACCGAAAAGTTGCCGAAGACGATCGGGGTCGCTAAGTAGCCGAACTTGACATGGTTGGCGATGACTTGGGGTCCGTATGTCACGGCTGCTATGATAGCAGTGCTATCGTCTCGGTGCTGTTGTTGTTGTTGGTGGTGCTTAGCACGAGCAAAGGGGTATATGAATGCACAAGCGCGCACGCAAGTGAGCAAACGAATGCCCTTCTCCTCCTGTCCTGTAAAAGGAAGGGGGGCAATCAAAACCTTGACAAGAAGAAGAAAGGCGTGAGAGGTCCCACCAGGCGTGCCAGTCTGTTGGTCATATAATTTTCTTTTTATATATTCTCACATGGTGAGAGATGGATATAAATTTCTTAACATCTTCGGAGAAAAGGGAAATTTATACCGGTGCACGCATGAGGCTGTTTAGATAGCCTGTGCATGGTTTATTTCGTGGGTTTGGTTTGATCAGACGATTTAGGTTCGAGTGCGAGACCTTTCCTCACTGATCGTAGTCAGTGTTGATTTACATCGACATAAAGTCCGAACACCCTTGATGTTACGTCCCGAACCGATAGTAGCGGAAACTTGCTCGGAATGTGGCAGCGAGACAGTTATGATAAACAGAGCAAATCACAATAGACACAAATAGACCAGAATTAATGAAAATATACTTTTATTGATATCAAATTCACTATGACAATTTATTTGACTCACTTAATGATTATTACAAAAGAAGAAAGTAGAAAGACTCAATACAGGACTTTAATCTGTCTAGATTCAAGAAATAAAAAGACACAAGTCTTCAAACTCTATAAGCAGTTGTCACTCTTGCCCTTCCCCGTCTGATGGAATATCTTCATTATTACTTGAAAAATGCTAAGAGAAACTGAGTGAGCAAAAACGCTCAGTTGGTATTACATCTCTATCATCAGGCAGAATATAAGTGATTAACAGTTTAATCAATATATGGAAAATGCTATATGATGCATGGTGGAAAAACTTAGGGATAGTGGCAAGATCAAATGAACAATCGAGGTAGGACATAGATATTTACCGGTACAAGATAAGGTATGATAAGTTAATAACATGTACAAGAGATCACTAATACAAGAATTTCAATAATAACAATTACCCATTCCGGGCCTCAATATCAAGAACATGTCAATAACGTATATGAATCATGTCAGGTATGTGAATTTGTCTAGAACCAATCTTACCTTTAGTTGGTGCAATGTCACACCTGATCATTTATAATACCGGTATATTTTTGAGCTTTGCCTCACCCCTAGGACCAGATCTGGGTCCTTATAAATATTGCCTAGCATTGAGTGTCATGTTGGACCCAAAGTCCCAATAATAATATTTTCCAAACAAATTAAAATAATGGCCAAAGAATTCCAATGATATGCTCATGTAATTAAGGAAATCAAAAGTTGGGAATAAGACTTTTTCCAAAGACTTTCAATAATTCAAGATAAGTAGTCATTAGAGAATGGCATAGAAATGAAGTCAAAATAGATGGACATGTCAATTAGGATTATAACTTCCTTGAAGAAGGGTCGAAAATGTCAAGAAACACTAGCCATGAGAGGTTAGAATCGTTATTTACACATCATAATCATGAAACAGGAAAATTCGGGAAGCCTGGGTTGAGCGTGGTCTAGCCCAGCACCGCGACCAAGGTCAACGGTAGGGGTCAAACCAGAACGCGGTCGGCGTGACCACCGCCTTCAGAGATGAACACGATTGGACCGAAGGCCGCGATCAAATCAGGGGTTGGAGAGAACATGGTCTCTGTTCAAGCGCGTTCTCAAACAGAACCTGAATGCGGTTTCATGATAGGCCGCGATTAGAACAGTCATAGAAAGGCGTAGACAAAACCACGTTCTATCATTCCAAAGATCGATTGAACTCTATCCTATCCAGTAGGACGAGGATTCAGTGGTTTGCAGGGTTTTTGTGGTGCAACCAGCTCGGCGTCCTTGTGGGAATCCAAGTCTCGCGGAGACTTACGGAGGTCTCGATGAAGAAAGTTCCAGTCTGACAGAAGGAATATCCGGTGGAGGGTCATAACTTCACCAATAATTGTGTTCCTATCATTTTACCAGAAACCAATAACAAGCGGTAGGTTGATATCACCGGGGTGACATAACCTTTAAACATAAATATGCCACATGATATATGAAAGCACCAATCAATCTATCTAGCATGTGGGAAAGTTAAAACATGCAATGAAGAATCAATTTCAGGTTAACAGGAAGATCTACTCTTTTAATCATGCTTTAGAACAATAGAGAGGAGATAAGAACATGAAATCAAAAGGAAAGATGGTCATGAATCATGAACTTAGGAACTGATGACATGCAGACGTGAAAATATGCCCTTAACCTCATTAGCACTTAGCCTATCATGTTGGAAAGTGCACTAGGGTTTCTGGAAACCCGTGCCAGAACACGGTCAGCCTGAGCCCCGCGATTAGAACGCGGTCAACAGGAAGGCCACGTTCAGAGAAAAATAATTATTTTATATAAATTTTCATCGAGAGAACAACCACAATTTAATAAAATACTAATTAAGATCGCGGTCTACATGAGAACCGTGTTCATATAAAATTAATATTTTTATTTAAAAATTAATAAATAAAATATCATGTTTAAAATAGAAGTTTATGATTGTGGTCTATCGTAGGGCCGCGTTCAAGAATGCGGTCACTGTTAGGGCCGCGATTATGAATAGAGGGTCGTTTTTGGCAAAAAAATCTTAAAACAGCGATATCCCATCTATGATAATTGAAATACATGCAATATAGTCCCTAAAAATTAGGCAAAACGATGCAGGAAGAGAATAGACATGCATATGAACATGTTTGAAGTATTAATTTTCTGTTTAACCTGAGAGATCACCTACCTTGAGTTGATTAAGGAAGAAGATGAAGAAGAATGAAGAAGTCCACGAACGTCCCGAAGAATCCCTCGATTCCTCCTCCTAGATCGATCCTCCCATGCCTAGAAGTCTTCTCCCACGAGCTAAGGTCGACTAGGGAGGCTAAGGGGTCCTATTTATAGGATTTCATGCATCTAAGAGTCCTAATTAGGTCAAGGAAGTCTAGATAGGGAAGAACTCTGAAAAATCTGATTTTTATCTATATCTAGGGCCGCTCCTATCCTATCTACCTCGAATAAGGGTTAGAGTTAGGTTAAATTTCGACCTCCCTTAGTGGATTAGGGTTTGGTCGAAGTTATTATCCCGTTAGGGTTAGGATAAAACCAAATTAGCCCAATTAGAAATAAGAGTTTTAGAAATTCTGAATTTTAGGAATTAATTAAGCCCATAAGCCCATTAAGCCCATTAAGCCCATTGAGCCTTAATTACATATTAAAACCATTTATAATTTCTTTTATTTATCTTCCATTACAATTTCTTTTATCTAATTCCATTATAATTATTCTAATGTTTTACACATTTAATTAGTCCTCTAAAACTGGGTTGCTACACTTGATTAATTGTCGAAAAAACCATGGAGTTCCTTTCATAGGTCCTGATGTTAAGGGCGTACTCATTTGCGTTGTTCATAATAAACTCCCTTATATTACAAGTATTGATGAAATTAGGTTTTTATCAAGGGCCGTGTTTGGTTAGGCAAAACCCTATGATTTGAAGGTATATTTGTGATTTACGGGAGGCTGGAGACATATTAAGGCGTCCTGACGATTTTTAGATCTCAGGGGGTATTTTGATAATTTTACAGGTTCCAGGGGGTATTTTGGTGATTTGAGGCCAGGTCAAGGGGCTTTACGCAATTTCTGGGTAGGGTGTGCGCCTGCATACACTCTCTAACTTCTAAGATCACTTGGGCAATTTTTAGAAGGTTTGGAGATTGTTTGGCCATTTCTGGACTCCAAGGGTATTTGATAATTTCCTCTTCGTAGGCCAGGGGCGAGGCTTTAATGATATCTAGGTGAGAACATAGTTAGGCAATATCCATGGGCATGAGAACAAGTTTGTGGTTTAGGAAAAGTGCACATTTAGTCATCCTTAGCAAAGTAGGGGGCCGTATACACAATTTTGCTAGCAGTAAAGGTTTATATGCAATCACACAAATACATACAAACATTGATGATATATTCATAATTTGTGTGAATATAAGTAGTTGTCGGTAGATTGTCGATTGTACAATGAATCTCCATACAAGGTATTCCATGGGATAGGCTCTTTTCCTGGTTTATCCCCCAAAGGGAATAGGATAACTTTCAGTGGGGTATCCCGATGTATCCCGGTTTATCCCCCAAACAAACAGGCCCGTAGGGTATAACTCTAATTACAGGACTTACGGATTTTCTTGCGATTTTGGGAAGGACATTTCTATAATTCTCAATTAGTTCGAGAAATTACATTACTCTGCCACCCAAAGGTATAGAAAACGACTAAACATAGTCACTAGGGGCATAAATACAAGACTTGGGATATTTATTTATTAATACCTTATAGCGGGCCAAACAGAAGAACACACAGCCACTGGGGCACGAGACTTGGGGTATTTATTTATTCATACCCTGAAGCGGGCCAAACAGAAGAACAAAACTCCTCGTCCATGTCTTGTACTCCGTAGTCCGTCCGTGTCCTCCCTCCTTTCCCTTCTAGACCCATGGGGTATATGTAGAAGGTCCCGGACTCACCTTGACCAAGGATGGCAGTATCGATTTCGGTACCGGTTTCGATTTCAGCCGAAACCGGTTGAAATCATTCAAAAAACTCAAAAAAATAGTGAACCGTTTCGGACCGAAACAGGTGGGTTTCGGACCGAAACAGGTGAGTTTCGGCCGAAACGGATACGGTTTCGTCCGAAACCATTAAAAAATTATTTTTTTTAGGTTTCGGACCTGCTACAGTGAGCAGGTCCGGTTTCGTCTTGGTACCGGCCGAAACCGATACGTTTCAGTCGAAACGTATCGGTTTCGACCGATACTGCCAACCATGACCTTGACAAGGTGTGTTGAATTTTGGACCCCACCTTCACAAGGTGTGTTGAATTTTGGACCCCACCTTGACAAGGTGGGTTTTCCCTCATCTTTTCTCTGTTTTTTTTAAAAGAAAAAAGGGGAGCTGGGGTTAAATGAGGGGCCCTAGAGTCAAATGACTTCGGACAACTTTACCGGGGTGAGAAAGGGCCCAGAAGGGCCGTTTTACCCTGGGGTCAAATGACTCGAGCAGGGGAGCGTGATCCCGGTGGGGCCTCGCCAGGGTCAAACGACCCCCGCGGGGGCCGAGCGACCTTGGTGGGGCTGACCGGGGTCAAACGGCCCCGCAGGGGACCTGTTTGACCTCGGGTGGGGTCATCGGGGTCAAATGACCCCGTGCAGGGTCCTTTTGACCCCGACGGGTTTCCCCGGGGTCAAGGGGATCCGCGCGGGTCCTTTTGACCTCGGGCGCCCCTTCTCGGGTCCCCACCCTGTCAAGGTGGGTTAGAAATGGCGGCGTCTTCCCTTTAAAACTTGGGTTTTGCCTTTTTTTTTTTTGCAGTTTGCTCGTTGTCGGGACACGTGGAGGGGAGAAAAGCTTCTCCTTTGTTTGTTCTTTGGTCTCCTCCGTGCCGTTGATCGAGGAGAGGTTTGTTTCTGTCAGGATCATTTCGAACACGAGTGTCGGACTTTCCGTTGGTGAGTGAACATCTTCCACATGTGTATCCTCTTACTGCGATGTGATTTTACTTTATCCCGGACCTTCGGCGAGAATTTCTGGGATTCGGAAATCTGTCCGGGATTATGACGCTTAGCTCCATGCCGTTCCTAGGTCGTTGTGGGTTTAATTGGCCCTCAATCACCTCAATCACTTTGAGGGACATATGATTGATGAGACTTTTGACCGGGAGTCCCAAAATGTGGAGATAACTCCGTAAAGCGGCGGTATTGGCTTTACGCCGTATTTCGACCACCGTCGAAGCATAGTGTGATTAATCTCGATGGGTTCGAGGAAGTTGTCTCGATTAAATCGAGAAAATAACGGGTGCAACAATCGGGATGTGGTCCTTGATGGGTGGAGTCTTCCCCTAACGATGGGTCAATGCAAGGAAGAGATGAAAAGAACGCACAAGTCTTCTTCTCCACGTGGCTTGGTCTGGCCAGAAGCGACAAAAGGGATATTTTTTTAATGGGTAAAAGGGCTCAACAATTTTATTATAATGGGCAGAACAAGACTAAAGTGGGTGGCACTCTCTCTCTCCCCCCTCTTCTTAACCGGAGGAGGTGGAGAGAGGGAGGGTGGACCTGCGGCTCTCTGTCCTACCTTCTCTTTAACCGGAGGAGGTATGGAGGGGGGTTGGGGCCCATCACCTCTCTCCTCCCTCTTCTTTTAATTGGAGGAGGTGTGGAGAGAAGGCGAGGCCCACCGCACTCCTTTCCTCCCTCCTTGCTTAGCCGGATGAGGTAAGGAGGGGTACGGGGCTCACTTGCGACCCCTGCCTCCTCTCTTAACTGGAGGAGATGAGGAGGGGTCTGGGCCCCACCTCGACTCCCTCCTCCCCTCTCTTAACCGGAGGAGGTGAGTAGAGGGGGTTGCGACCCTCTCTTCTCTCTCTCTCTGTGTTGTCTCTTGATCGGAGGAAGTGTTGGGCTCGGCCCATTAAATGCACCCTCTTTTAACCAGAGGAGGTAACAAGGCCCAATTTCCTATAAATAGGACCCATCAGGATTCAGGAGAAGAAGGCATTGAAGAGATTGCGAAGGAAGAAGCCAAGTGTTTTGTGTCCCAAACGAAGGAGCTCAAGTACCTTGTGTTTTTGTTTTTTCTGAAGCCCCAGCAAGGGTACATTGCAATCATGCCCCTGTTATTGCACATGTACCCATAATGTTACAAATATATCCGTATCATTGTAAATATGCCCGTTATTTACAGAAATACCCTGTATTTGCAGAAATAACCTGTTATTACAGAAAAATCCTGATGTTGCACAAATTACAAAAATACCCTGTATTTATGAAAATGCCCTATTATTACAGAAAAACCCTAATGTTACAGAAATACCCTGGTATTACAAAAATGGCCTGCTGATTACAGAAATCTCAGAAAATACCCTGATGTTATAAAAATTGCAGCATACCTAATTCTTGCAGATATACCCTCACCTCATGCAAATATGCCTAACATAGGCATCAGCCCAAGTTAACTGTCCGATTGTGATCATATGGCAATCCGTCGGCCGATTGTCATTGTAAACTTAAATCTCACGGCCAGATCCAGAGTAGGAACAAATCCAACCGTCCGTTTTAGACCAAATTCAAATCTAATGGTCATATTTGGAGTAGGAGCAAATCCAACAGTCCGATTTCGATCTAAACTTAAATCCAACGGTTAGATTTCGACTAGGAACAAATCCAACAGTTGAGTCTCGATCTAAAACTCATCCAATGGTCGGATTGCCATCAGATGTAAACTCAAAGGTCTGATCTCATGATCGGGATCAAATGCATGATCTTGAAAGACCAATTGTAATGTGTATTTATATATACTTGAGGAGTGAAAGTTCTGAAATTTCTTTAAAATACATGTCTCTAATGAATGATTTTTGCGATCATGTCCATTAGACAAAGATTACCATCACAACGGGTTTTTTTAAAGGTTTAAGGGATTCTTTTATAATTAATTAAAGGTGTTCGGACTTAAGTTGATGTAAATTAACACCAACTACAGTTGGTGGAGAATGGTCTAACACTTGAACCCTAATCGTCTGATAAATCAAATGCACGGAATTACTAGTGCACATACTAATGAACTAAGGGGATAATTTATCTAATATTTCCTCTTATTAGCAAAAATATGTGCATTTTTTCTTTAAATTTCTTATTGTTATCCTTTAAATTCCGCAGTCCAACAATTACTTGGGAGTTTAATTAGATATATCTCTAAAGCTCTACTGTGACAATAAGGCTGCTATTAACATTGCAAACAACCTAGTAAAACATGATAGGGCTAAGAATATTGAGATTGATCGACATTTCATCAGAGACAGGCTGGACTGAAGAGAGTTATGTTTACCTTATGTGAGGTCACAAGATCAGGTTGTTTATGTCTTGATAAAGGTCAATTTGCCTCTGCCCTAGACAAGTTGAACATAAAAGATATCTATGGTTAAGAGAAATAGGGACAAATATGTAATTATTGTTCTTTTGTGGTCTTTTTCACCTTTTATTTTGTTATCTTTTGGTCGTTCTCGTCTGTAAGAGCTTTTATGACAATGCTGACCAGAGATCTAAGAATGGAAGTGATTGGGTGCTTGTGGGTAAACATCGTGAAGTTGGGACTTGGGAGAGCAAAGTATCGATTTTTGCCAGAAAACTGTAGTGCTGCTCTCTCCAATAGGCTTTGTTACTGGTGCTCGGATCTTGGCCATTGTCTGCCACGGAATATTATCGTAGATAAAATTTAATATTTTCTTTTTGAAAAGAAAATATTCCCCTATATGAGTAGAGGTTTATTTTGTGGGTGCGCATTGTATCAGACGATTTGGGTTCGGGTGCTGGACCTCTCCCCACTGACCGCAGTCAATGTTGATTTATATCGGCCTAACATCCGAACACCTTTGTTTGACTGTCGAAGAAATTTTAAAGCCTTCTATGGGTGTTCTGATGTTGAGAGCAAGCTCATTTGGAGGGCTCATAGTGTCCACTCACTTACCACAGACCAACAGAATGACTGAGTTAGGGTTTCAACTGAGGCATCTTATATTTAGGTAAAAATCCTAAAATTTAGGAGTATGAATGCAAATGTGCGAAAGTCGTAGGCATTTCTGAAGTGGAGGGAAGTTTTCTAGACCCCGAGGGTATTTTGATAATTTTACCTTCCTAGGGGTATTTTGGTAATTTTCCTAGGCCAGGGGTGTTTCTGAAATTTTTGGGCTGGAAACGAAAGTAGGATATGATTCCTGACTTTCCAGGGCGCTGAGGCCATTTATGAAGGGTCTTAGGGGCTACTAGGCCATTTCTAGGTCACAGGAGTATTTTGGTAATTTTACCACACCCTACATAGACCTAGGTTCGAGACGACATCTAAATGTCGGACTGGGCTGACGACACTTTCGGGCCGAAGAGGTGACTGGGGGCTTCATAGAAGGCTCATGCATGTCGACTTGACCAAAGAAGGGGGTGTAAATGCAATTCCCCAAAGTCGGGGGAGGTTTCTTATATTTTTCCCGATCGACAAGAGTGATTTGGTGAGATTGCCCACTCAGTGGATATTGTAGGTGGATCTCTCCTTCCCCAAACTAGGGAATCGGTGAAGATCTTGGAGGCAGTTTGTATGCATCAAGATCAGGGCTCCTGGATGAAGGAGCCACTACTGTTGCAGATCACAGATATAGTTCCAGGTAGGTTGTAACACCACTGGAAATTTTAGGAATTTTTTTGGGATTATTTAGCAATTAAATAGAGTTATGAAAGTATTTAACCAGGCTTAACGAGCTTTTAAAAGTATTTTTGGGTTAATTAAATTAAATTGGAAGACTAATTAATAACCATGCTTAATGGCCCATTTAAAATAGGCCCATAGACCAATTTTCAAACTCTTTTGGCCCAAGCCCATTACTAGAGACGTAATTAGGGTAATTTACGAAATTAAAATTGGATAACTAGACCAATTAATGGGATAAATGGGAGATAATTAGGAAAATCCAAAATTTTCGGATCTAGCGCCTAAACGCGGTCAGTAGGGCGACCGCGTTCTCACAATAGCGATCGCGCGATGACTGCTACTATGTTTCGTGATCCCAGGTTTCAGAAGCGTGGAAAATTGGGATTTTTCCTCTCCCAATCCCTAAGGTTCGATGCTATCTGGCATGTAAATTTATCTAGGACTCTTGTGGATTGATTCTAACCCCAAGTTAGGACTCCTAATCGATCTAATCTATCAACCTTAACTCAAATCCTATAAATGAAGCCCAGATTCGACCTACGCGAACCCTAGTTTTGGAGCGCGTGGATCGAAGGTAAGGAGACATCTTCTCAGGTAGGTTCTTTAGAAGTTTTTACTCTCCTTAGTTTTATCTAACTCCCTTCCAAATCTCGTGCTAGGAGGTCGAGCCGTTGGAGAGATAGAAGCCCCCAAAGTTGCTGTTTCGCTGCAGAACGTGCAGGAAATAGTGTGTCCGTCAGGGGAAGAACGTAAGATTAGAAGGCCAAATCGAGGTAATTTCATGTTGAGTATTTAGAAGAAGTTATTCTCCTTTATATTATCTACCTACCCTTCAAATTTCACGAATTTAGATCAAGGGGTTGAAGAGTTAGAAAGCCGTGAAGTCGCTGGTCTGACGCAGGACGCGCCAGAGCCTGCATTGACTTCCAGTCCAAAATTTGAAGTTTAACCCAGAGGTAGGTTATCTCATGGATGGCAAAAACATGTTAGGGGTAAAAGCCCTCTGATTTCACGTAATTCCATGCCTTATACACGGCGTATTTCGTGTTTTTCTATCACTGCGCATCTAGTTTAATTCCATGTGTATGATTCTTACCCTTCATGAAAAGGATGATAAGTTTGGCCTAATTTATGTAATCCCATACATCTTCATGATTTAATATTGTTCTATCATGACTTACTCGCCTGTTTAGCATGTTTTCCATGCATATATTGCCCTAGAATAGGCCTAGCTTGCGTCTTATACCTTCTGCCTATTATAGGGAGAAGGCGGTTCCACAGGAACCGCCACTGTCTAGTAGCGGTTCCCAGGTAACCGCGGCTGTATAGAAACGGTTCTGCCCGAACCGCCTTCATGTTTCTGGTTCTGCTGCTTGTTAACTCTAAACGGAATGCAGAACGGGCCTTATACACATATGTTAATCCTAGGTAATTAGGTTTTATTCCTGATTATGACCCTACAATCCTGTTAATGGTTATATTGTGCGTCTAGCATGATAGATTGCATGGCCTTCATGTGTTTTAAATCTATTTTTAATCGTATGTTACTTTTATGCCAAACCCATATAGTTTTGTATATAAATCACCTCATCATGTTTTTAACTTGGGTTGTCATGATGTTTTGATCGCTGTTTTATTCGATTATCGCTCTCTCATCTTTGAGTCTTTTTTAAGTACATGGCACATATTCAGATACGATGTCATTAGTTACACTTTGCACTTGATAGGAACACTTTCTTGGACTTGTGAACCTCTCCGCCGGATATTCCTTCTGCCGGACTAGGTGATCTTATTTCAAGGCCTCTGTAAGTCTCCGCGTGCATGGGATTCCCACTAGGACGCTGAGCTGGTTGTACCGTAAAAGCCCAATGAATTTAGAAAGCACATATGATACCGATGTTTTCTGGAACCTGGCCTAATAGCGGTTCTCAGAGAACCGTTACTGTCAAGTAGCGGTTCTGGAATGACCATGTTCTGCTAGACTTTTCCCTACGTCGACCCTTCTTTCTCTGGCGTCGACTCTACTTGATTGCGGCCAGGATGGGACCGCTATTTCAAGAAACGGCCCAGGCATGACCGTTTTATGTCTCAAGTGTTCTTAACCTGGGGTTTGACCCAAGGGTGGATTTCCCTATGTTTCTAGATGGACTATTGATTGTCTAGAACCTAAACACCTTATCCAATAAATTATTAATGAATTATAGAAAACTATTGAATGTACCGTTTTGCTGTCGGATTCCTTCCGTGGCATGACCTTGTCATTAATTCAAGCTTTGAACTCTCGTGATCATATTTGATGCGTTCTTACCTTGATCTTGTTATCATGAGCTTATTGGTTGAATTGTTACATTACTGGCCATACTTTATTGTTATATCTCGTGGAAGTAGCTTGATTTATAACGTGAAGATACAGATCGGGCACTGATTGTGTCCAAGAGTTCGACATTAGCCCCTCGGCTGATTGTCGGAAACATACTATAAACCATGGGGTATGATGAACACTGGCGTCGCATTGCACCGGGAGTATTTTTTTTATAAACGGGCGAAATCTACGAGGTCCATCATGAAATTATTATATGTTTGTTACATGACATTCTAGTGCATAGCCTTTATGGTTATGAAAAGTGAAAAGTACATTCTCGTTCGTGAAAGGCCACATTCCATTCTTGCTCGATCATGCTCTTATATCATCTCAAATCTCTTAATCTTGGTCACATCATGTTATTTGTGTTACTTTGGTTTTCTACGCGTGATTTATCGCCTTTTTCTTTTATCTTACATTCTAGAGCTAAAATGCTAATTACTTTAACATTGCCTTCATGTTGATACGAAGATACCTACTGGGCAAGTGTGCTTTCCAATATTTTCAGGAAATTCGAATGAGTCGGATTCGGACTATTCAAGTGATGGGTCCGAGAGCGATTAGAGATCGAGAGAAGACTTAGACATGAGTCCATATGATTAGTCATGAGTCATTATGTTATTTTTCTTTTTATTGAGTCTAGTTGTCTTCGTGTCAAGAGAGTCAAATATACAAGTGTACTTTGATTATTTTATTCAATAAAGTTACAATTTTTAGTCTATCATTACGTGTATTCCTCTTTTATGTGTGAATGTGTTGGCGCTCTGATTATATTGTTTGCTTGAGGTTTATCTTGCCGGCTGCTCACGTCCCCGAGTTGCTTCCACTGTACATATGTCTCGGGGCGTGACATAGGTGCATCAAATCTTCAAATTCTTGCCCCCAAAATTCCCTTATTCATCTTTCCTCACTTGGGGTCCAGGGTTGGACATTACGACTACTCTGACTGCAAATGTTGTGGAGGTGGTGGAAGAATGGCAAGGTGATTATGGGAAGCCTGCTCATTTCCTGTCGGACTGGGAAAATGGTGTTCTTGACGAGATGCTCTGAATTTGGGGCTTCAGATTCATAAGAAGGTGGGCAGTTTCACAAGTCGTGCCTCAGTTGTGGGGTTGCAACAATACTCTAAAAAAGTTTAGGGCTAATTGAAACTGTGCATCCTGTTACAGTCCACTGATCAAAATAATCAGGAAGTGTCTAGTGCATTGAGACAGCGAAAGGGGGTTGTTGCACCCACTATTTGTCTCGGATAAATCGAGATATTACTCTCGACCCGGTCGGGGTTCACTATTCGGCGTATCGCCACCCCGTGGAATATTTCCACACATTGGGGTTCTGTAGTCCGTCTATTTATGCAATTTTAGACTCCTCGCAGCAAGCGAGGTGGTCGGGCATCGGGTTAAACCACCACGGTTGTCAGGATCGCATGGCTTTGGGCAAAACCCTAGAAAGGGGAGGGTTTTATCCCTCGGGTACTCAACATAAACAAAAAAAAAAAGCTTCGCAACCGGAAGGATGGAGATGCAAAGGATGGTGTACATACCGTCGAAGAAGTCCCACGCACGTGTATCACGCAACTCGGATGAGCACAAATTCCCTCTTCACGGCCCACCGCGCGAAGAAGACAAACAACGAACGAGAAGGCATGCTTCTCTTCTCTCCACGTGACGCATTGCGGCAACAAGCCCTAAAAAAGCTTGGGGAGGGACTTTTAAAACAAAAAGGGGGATAGGAGGACTCGTCCGGGGCCGGGGGGGGGGGGGGCACGCGGTCTCCCGACTCCGGGCAGGTCCACGTGCTGGCGGGCGGCGCTCGGGGTCGCGCGACCCCGGGTGGCCCGGGCAGGACTTGCCCGGGGTCATTTGACCCCGGGTGGGTCTGGGGTCATTTGACCCCGCCCATTCCCTCTCCCGTGAAAAAAAAAGGAAGGAAAAAGATGAAGAAAGAGAAAGAAAAAGGGGGGAAAAAAGACCCTCCTGGGGTCATTTTCATCATGTTCACCCCGTACGGGTTCAAACACCTCTGGGTAGCCCCCCACTTCTATAAATAGACCCCCAAGGGTCTAGAAGGAGGTATCTAGCACCGGGTACCTAGCATCGGGCATCGACATACGTGAGAAGAAACACTTGTTCGTTGTTTTGACCCTTGAGGGGTAGTTGATTCCCCGGGTCTTGTATTTATGCCCCTAAGGGGTATTTTTATAATTTTGCCCCTCTACGGACTATGTTTGTAAGTTTCTACGCCCCGGGATGACTAAATTATGTAGTTCTGCCTCTATGATGGGGAATTGCGGAAATGTCCTCCTTGGGATTGTAAGAAACAAAAGTCCTGTTGTTTGTAGTTTTACCCTGCAATCTTTTGTATTTGAGACTACGCCCTGACTTCCCGCGTTAGTGCGGATATCTGTGATGTACAATCGACAACTCGCCGACAACCCTTGTACCCACTTGGGCTCTAAACATGTTCCATGTACTCTACAAATCTTTGTTGCATACCCGTCAGAAAAAATTTTAACTTTCGAGAAATTGCATATATACCCCTACCTTTGCAAATCACCACACGTGCGCTTTCTATGAAGCCCCTAGTCACTCCTTCGGTTTGAGGACACTGTCAGCTCAGCCCGACACTGGGATGCCGCCTCCAACCTAGGTCCGTGTAGGGTTTGGTAAAATTACTAAAATATCCCTGTGACCTAGAAATGGCCTAGTAGCCCCCCAAAGACCTCCATAAATGGCCCCAGTGCCTCAGAAAGTCAGGGAGCCTGTCCTACCTTTTCTTCTTACACAGATATTTCAGAAATATCCCTGACATGGTAAAATTATCAAAATGCCCCTGGCAATGTGAAATTATCAAAATACCCCCGGGGTCCAGGAAACCTCCTGTGACTTCAAAAATGCTTATGGCTTCTGCAGAATTGCATTCATACTCCTAAATTCTAGGGTTTTGCCTGAACTTAAGAGGCCTTTGATGAAACCCTAGTCCAGTCAGTCTGACAGTGGTGAATGAGTGGTCATTGTGAGTCACCCTAGTAAGTATGCCCTCAACATCAGAACCTATGTAGAAGACTTTAAGATTTCTTTGACAGTCAAACAAAGGTGTTCGGACGTTAGGCCGATGTAAATCAACACTGACTGCGATAAGTGGGGAAAGGTCTAGCACTCGAACTCAAATCGTCTGACACGATGCACACCCATGGAATAAATCCTCATATAAAAATGTTTCTTTTCAAAAAGAACCCCCCAAAAATAAATTTTGAATATATATTCCGTGGCCAACAAGGGTTGAATAAAGCTTCTCATGCATCTGGTTTCCTGGAATATCTGGGGCCTTCATGATCACTTGAAGTAGTTGGCTGTGCAGGAGTTGATAAGATGGAAGAAAGCTGAGATTCTTTGTTTACAGGAGACAAAGTTGGAGCAGGTTTAATTGAATATGGTTATACAATTATCTGATAATGCTAATTTTGATTTTACCTTTTGCTGGTCCATTGTTTTGTCAGGGAAAAGATTGATTGTGTGGAACGCTAATGAGAGTGGTTGGGGTGTTTACTGGATATTGGTGAATATTCTGTTCTGTTTTGGTTCAGTCTACTGTAACTGTTGGTGGATGTTATCTGCAGTGTATGGACTGCAGTCATCTATAGAAAGAGAGGTTTTGTGGAATGAGTTGTTAAAAGTGTCAGCAGCATTTTCCTTACTGTTGGTGTATCATTGGAAGTTTCAATGAGGTTCAGTTTGTCACCAACTGCAATTGGAAGAGACGGGCTTCCTTAGGAATGCAGCAATTTAATGACTGGATAGAGAGTTGTGGACTGTTGGAGTTAGCTGATCCTTGTTACAGATTCACATGGTGTAACTAAAGAAATAGTCCCACCTTGTCCACATTGGATAGGGTGTCTGTGGATGACCAATGCAAAAGTCTTTATCCAATGGCCAGGGTTTCCATTCTTCCATGTAATCTGTCAGTTCCATAATCCTATTGCTGTGAGTGGGGCATCCGAGATGGTCACACATAACTTCTTCAGAATGGAGAGATTATGGCTTGTTGGTTTACGAAATTTTTCTTTAAATATTATTTTGTGTCTCATGTAATGAGAGATGGGTGTGGACTTCTCGGCCTTCTCGGAGAAAAGGGAAATCTACACCGGCGCACGTATGAGGCTGTTTAAATAGCCTGTGCATATTTCATTCCGTGGGTTTGGTTTGATCAGTCGATGTAGGTTCGGGTGCGGGACCTTTCCCCACTGACTGCAGTCAGTGATGATTTACATCGACATAACGTCTAAACATCCTTGATCAATTGTCAAAGAAAGTCCTAAAGTCCCTTACATAGATTCTAATGTCAAGGACATACTTGTTTGCATGGCTCACAATGCACCTCCCTATACATTAATAATAACAACAACTATTGAAGGGATTAGGGTTTTAACAAAAGCCGTGCTTAATTTTGCAAAACCCTGTGATTTGAAGACATGGGTGTGATTTGCAGGAGGCCAGAGACATATTAGGGTGCCCTGATAGTCTCTGGATTTCTAGGGTATTTTGATAATTTTGTGAGTTCTAGGGGTATTTTGGTACTTTGGGACCAGGCCAGGGGCATTGTGCAGTTTTTGAGCTGGGTGAGCGGTTGGGCACTATCTCTATCTGCTAGGGGCACTTGGGCAATTTCTGGAAGGTTTGGAAGTTGTTTGGTCATTTTTGGATTCCAGGGGTATTTTGATAATTTGCTCTCCGGAGGCCAGTGGTGAGGGTTTAGCAACACTCGGGTGTGAACGTAGCTAGACAGCATCCACGGGTGTTGGAACAAGTTTGTGGCTGGAAGGAAGTGCAAACATTATCATCCCTAGCAAGGTAGGGGCGTATACACAGTTTTGCTGGCAGCCATAGTCTGTATGCAATCACACAAACATACACGAATATAGTTGATGTTTTCATAACTTGTGTGAATACAGAGGGTTGTCGACTGTACAGTGAATTTCCACGCAAACGTGGGATGTAGGGGCATAGCCCTAATTTGAAAAATTTGCAGAGTATAACTGCAATTTTAGGACTTATGGGTTTTTGTGCAGTTTTGGGAAGGGCATTTATGTAATTTTCATTAGTTCGAGGAATTACATTACTCTGTCCCCCAAAGGCATAGAAAACGACCATACAAAGTCGCTAGGGGCATATATGCAAGGCCCGAGATATTTATACATATATTTTTTCAATACTCAAGAACGGGCTGTACAAAAGAACACATAGCCACTGAGGGCATAAGTACAAGACCCAGGGGTATTTATATATCCATATCCCGGAATGGGTCGAACAAAAGAACATGTCTCGAGCTTTGGCTCCCGTGTGCACTTCTCTTCTTCGTCTCTTGTTCCTGTGTGTCCGTCCTTCTAAACCCTGGGCGGTATTTATATAAGGTGGGGGACCCACCTTGACAAGGTGGGTAGAATTTTGGACCCCACCCTGACAAGGTGGGTCTTCCCCGATTTTCTTTCCCCTTTTTTTTGAAGAAAAAAGAGAAGTCCCGGGGTAAAAATGACTCCGGACACATCCACTAGGGTGGGAAAAAAAACCAAAAAGGTGGGTTTCACCTCGGTGGGCCCCACCCGGGGTCATGGGACCCCGGTGGGGCTTTGCCGGGGTCAAACGACCCCACCGTGGGGTCGGTTTACCCCGGGCGGGACCATCGGAGTCAAACGACCCCACAGGGGTTGTCTTGACCCCGGACGGGTCCCGCCGGGGTCATTTAACCCCGTTGGGGTCAATTTGACCCTGCCCGGGTTCCGCTGGGGTCAAACAGATCCCCTGCGGGTCCATTTGACCTCGGGCGTACCCTAAAGGGGGTCCGCCCCTCTTAAAACCCTGCGACCTTTGTTTTTTTGTCGTTTTATTGCAGCCGGGATGCGTGGAAGGGAGACAAATGCTTCTCCTTTGTTTGTTCTTTTGGTTTCCTTCGTGCCGTTGACTAAGGGGAGGAGTTTACTTCCGTTAGGATTGTCTCGTACACACATGTTGGACTCTCTGTTGGTAGGTGAACGTCTCCCACGTGTGCATCCTTTTGCTGCGATGTGGTTTTGCTTGATCACGGGCCTTATGCGGGGGTTCTCGAGATTCGGGACTTTGAACAGTACCACAAGACGCTTCGCTCGCAGCTATTTAGTGGTCGTTGTGGATTTTGCTCGGGCTTCAAACAACTCGGTTGCTGCGAGGGATTTATAACTCGTGATGAGGTTGGGTCTGTGGACCCCAACATGTGGAGATACTCCACGGAGCGACAGTATTGGTTTTGCACCGTATTCCGCCCGTCGCCAAATGTCGATTACCTCGATTAATTCGAGGAAACATGTCTCGATTGAATCGAGAAAAATAGAAGGGTGCAACATAGCTTCAACAAGATGGATTTCCAGATTTAGTCAGACGTTCCTAGCAAAGCTTGGCGAGGAGTCCAATGACTCCGAGACTTCGGCAATCAAACTTATTAAGCTTAAAGGGGCTATTAAATCTTGGGAAGCACAGTGGGCATGAAAAGACTAAAGGAAAACTGACTTAGTAAGCAAAAGCAGGCAGTTGGAGTTTCAGCAAGGAAATTGACAACTATCTCTTGAGGAACATCAAATGTTGATTGATTTCCGGACACAGTATACTGACTGGTTGCAAGAGGCAGGTGTCAGGTGGAAGCAAAGTCAAGGGAGATTTGGTTAAAAGCTGGAGATCTGAATGCAAGTTTTGTCCATATAGTAGCAAATGACAGACATTGATCGTTTTAATTCTTGAGAAGGATGCTTGTTGGTTGGATGATCAACGGCAGATTGCTGCAGAGTTCATCAACTTTTATAACACACTTTTTTCTTCCGAGGAGAGATGGTATCCAGACTGGTCTAAGCCTGGGCCATTTCTATCCCAATAAGACCATTGATCGTTAACTTGGGAAGCCTTGAAAGAGGAAATCAAGGAGATCTAGTGGGCTGTCTTTAGTCTTGGAAGTAGTAAGGCTCCAGGTCCAGATGGATATTCCATGTTCTTTTACGAACATATCTGGGATACTCTGAAACTGATGTGGTAAAGGCTGTTAAGGCCCGCATCCATAATGGTAGAAAATTTGAGTATTTCAACTGTACCTGCTTTATTTTATTTCCCAAGGAAGAGGCTTTGAAGCTTAAAGATTTTCAGGCCACAAGCCTTCTAAATTGGTTATACAAAATAGTAGCCACGGTGTTAGCAATGAGACTGAGTATTCTGGTGCCGAAAGTAATTGAAGTGAACCAATCAGCATTAATTAAGGGTTGGTGTTTGGACGGTTTCTTGGTTGCTCATGAAGCTCTGTTTTCTCTTAAGAGGTAAAACAAACTCGGTATGGCTTGTAAACTTGCTTTCAATGAAGCATATGATAGGGTGTCATGGAAGTATCTATTCAATGTTATGCATCAGCATCATTTCCCTGTGGGCTGGTTGACTGTTCTAAACAATTGTCTATGGAAACACTTTTGGTCATTTTTAATGAAGTGTTTTGATATATTGGAAGCTCAAGGTGACTAAGGCAAGGGGATCCTTTATCCAAGGAATTTGTGTTGATGAATAATTTTTCATGGGCAACTGTTCTTAGCAGTACAGAATAATGCTTTGATATTTAATAGAGCAAGATAAAGGCTGCAGTGTGAAATAAAGTGATGCTTGTGGACATATGAAACTCAAAAGGTGCTAGATTAGATTCTTTCAGTAAGCAGCTTTCTGATGGGGAACTTGTTAAATGTTTTAGGTGCTTATTTTCTGATGTGAACTTTTGTCCTTTATATGTTTCCACTGCCCCTACTCGCAGGCAGTGTGGGAGGGTGTGGCTTCGAGAGCCCGATGTGTACTCGGCCGGCAGACTGACGTGCAGCCCTTCATCGGGTCCTTGGGTAGGAGTTGGTCCCTCAGAGGTGATCGTGTTGTTTGGTGGCTCATTATGTATGCCACTCTATGGTCCCTATGGTGTGAAAGGAACAACAAGATCTTTTGGAGGGAGGCTAGAGTGGAGGACTTTCTTATTTCTTTCATTTGTACTAGAGTGAGGGAATGGGCAGAGTTGCTATGTCATGTGAATGCCCTCAACTCACCTCTTTTTGTTTTGTTGCAAGGGTAGACCGCCTTACACCACCTGGGTGTGGTTTTTTGTACACTGTCTCCTTTTGGGAGATTATTGACTACACTTGTATATCTTCTTTTTCATTTAATACATAGAGTTGTACTACCCACTTTCAAAAAAATATGTTTCATGCCAAAAGGATTGTCTTTATACTGATATATTTATTGAACAGGAACATAAATAAATTGTTTGTGTTATGTTTTTAGATTGCAGCAATTCTCGAGTAAGTGAAGGGAGCTCCCTTTCTTAATTAATGGAAGCATAAAACTCATTGTTATATCTCAACACTTCTTATTGTAGCCATCAATACCTTTTATGTACAGTGAATATCAGGGGGACTTGCTGTGTTTATTGCATATATTTTTGTTGTTAGTTGTTTGAAATCTTGCACATGAATTTTGCATGCAGGAACTTCATTTGCATGGGAATGATATTGGTAACGAGGGTATAAGGGCTTTGATGTCTGGGTTATCTTCTCATAGAGGTTTGCTGCTGTTTTCCATTTTTAATCGAATCTATTATTGAACTATATTTTTTTCCTAAGCTTTCTGGTAACGTGTTGGTGATATTTTCTTTTCAGTTTCTTTCATGACATTGTAAATTCTATTATAGGGAAAATTACACTTTTAGATATTGGGAACAATGATATTGGTTCTGATGGTGCTTTCCATGTTGCTGCCTATATTAAGAAAACCAAATCCCTGATGTGGTTGAATCTTTACATGAATGACTTGGGTGATCAGGTATTCTTCATATAAGACAATTCTTTTGATCTTTTGGTTTCGTCTGGTATTGTCTTCTTTTCAATTTTTTGTGTTTATCTTAATGTGGCAAATAATCTTATAATGAGTTGATATATCTTCTTTCCTCTCGATACTGGTTTTACCAACATCGAGACATGTGGTCCTTAATCTTTCTTGATTTACATAGTCACTTATATGCAAGATCTAAGAGACATTGTCACAGGGAGCTGCAAGGATTGCAGAAGCTTTGAGGGAGAACCGCACTATAACTACCATAGACTTGGTAAGGATGCTGGTTTTTTGTTAATCTCCATTATTTATTAATTGATTCCTCATGGGTTTCTAAGATTTCAATAGCAGGGAACTGTGAGCCGCTTAACTGTCTCTTTAGTGGTCTTTCTGAAATGTTTTTGCCTTTTCGATCATCTATTCTTTTTTTTTCTGAAATTGTCTCATGGTCTTGTTCAATTATTGGAGTATGGACTTGTCTTCCCGCTGACTCCTTGTTTCTTTCCCTCTATTGACCAGGGGTCTGACCTGTAGGAGATGGTCAAACCTGGGTTTCTTCCTTTTCCTTAGGATATTACTGGTTCTGCAAGGAGAGGGCAGCACATCACACAAGAAGCTGTGAGAAGGCACCTGTATCTCTCATCTGAATCCTTTTGAGCTAAAGGATGATTTCATTGGTGGAGGGAAGTGACAGGTCTACAGCCACCAGTAAGACTACTATGGTGATTAGGACTGATAATCCCACACTTCAAATCACTACTATGAAATTGGACGAAAAGAATTTCATGTTTTGGTCTGCCGCGGCTGGATTGTACCTCACAAGCTGGGGGAAATTTGGCTACATAAATGGCAAGATCAAGGCTCTTGCTGAAGACAACTTAAAGTATGAAGTTTGGGTGCTTGAGGACATCATTGTGCTGTCCTGGCTCTTGAACTCAGTTGACTCAAAGATGCAGCACACAATCGTGAGGAAAAAAAATTTGCTTGTGATGTGTGGATTCTGTTGAGGAGATGTATGGACACAAACAGAACACCATCCGCATCTATCAGCTGACTCAACTCAAGAGATATACAAGATGGAACAAGGCTCAGTTTCAGTTACTTCGTGCTTCAATAATGTGAGGAACAAGTGGGAGAAGCTTGACTGCCATGCCTTGGATGGTTGGTTGTGTGGAAAATCAGAAACAACATCTGAACTATATCTCGTAGAGTAGTACCTGCGAATTTATTATTGGTTTGAATGAAGAGTGTACGGTCAAATATTGAATATGGATAACGTACCTTTTCTGGAGCAAGTCTATCATAAGATTCTTGATGAAGAAGGGTGGTGTTGAACCCCACAGTTTGCAAAATGAAAATTTGTTATTTTCAGAAATTTTCAGAAGTAAAGTTCTCCATGAGACAGCTACAAAACGATGTCGGATCGTCATCGTCACGGGGGTGTCTTGGAGGGGGCCCCCTTGGTGGAGCCATCCATAAATTTATACGTGCTTCTATGCACACAAATTTTATTTACATTTGATGAGCGAAGTGGGATAGCCCACTTACGCGTGAAATCAAGTTTTTTAAAACGTCGCTGGGGTGTTGTACCCGGCGTTCCCGCATTTCCTTGCTGCGAAGGTGGGCAAAAGGCAGACAAGGGAATCCCCCACGTGCTGCAGCCCTGTTTTCCCAGCAGTAAAGAATGATTTTCCTGGAAGAAACTCCGGGTTTTTATAGCCCCAAGGCCAAGGAATGGGGAAGACCCCCTTCGCCCTTCCCTATTCTCTCTCGCGCAGCACCGGGACCGGAGGGGGAAACCCCTCCGGTTGGACTGCACCGGAGGAGGGCCCTCCGGTGGTGCTAAAGCCGGTGGGGGACCCCCTCCGGTAGTGTTAAACCGGAGGGACCCCCCCACTCCGGTGGTTCCGTAGGCCGGAGGGAACACCCCTCCGGTGCCTCCTTGACCAGAGGGACCCCCTCTGGTCCGTCCTCTTTCTTCTCACGAAGACCAAAACAAAAAAAAGAAGGAAAATGAAGAATTAATGTGCAAGGGGGGGAGGGGGGTGTCTCACCTTGGCTTTTCACCTTCCACCGGAGGGGGGGGGGGTCTTCACCCGGAGTTCTTCCTCCTCTGCCTCTCCTCCTAGCACGTATAAAAGGGGGAGCGGGGAAGTCTTTGAAGGGGAAGAAGAGAAGAGAGAAGAAGGGAAGAGAAGAAGAGCATGGCTCGGTGTGCTTCAAAGAGGTCCAAGCATAAGGAGAAAAAGAAGGCGGCTGCGCCCTTGGCCTTTGCTGTCCAGCCTTCATGAGTTTAGTCTCAGCGAAATTGCAAGAAAACCCTCCAAGGGTATGTTTTGATAAAAATACCCCCGGGCAAGCGGGAGTACATTGTATTGTTGAAATACTTGAAGTAACATTATGAAAATTGAATGTTTGCTAGAAATACTCCAAGTTTTGCTGGAAACGTATCAAGTTCGCTTCATCAATGAAAATTATCCGAAAGTCCTTGCATAGTTTAAGAATTGCATTTTTATCTTGGACTGTTCCGAAATTGCACGAATGTTCGTGAAAATTCCAAAAAAATACAAAAAGATTAGAAAATCAACGAGAGACTATCTATGACCTCAAGCCACGACAGGATTTGCATAAAAACCCTACTTCAAGGGAAAATTGCATAAAAATCCTACTTCAAGGGAAAATTGTATAAAAACCCTAAGATGAGGGTAAATTGCATAAAAGTCTTACTTCAAGAGTAAATTGCATATAAACCCCTTCAGAAGGGAAAAATCGCATATTCCCTCTAAGGGGAAAATTACAATTAAATCCCTATAGAAGAGAAAATTGCAATGATGACCCTATCTTAGAGCAAGAGGATTCCTTCTTAAGATTTAAAATTGTTGGCGAAGCTAGTACCATGCAGGCCAAAGATCTTGGGCAGACAATCAAAGGCGTTCGGACTTGTTCCGATGTAAATTAACATCGACTTTGGTCGGTGGGGAAAGGTTTTGTACACGAACCTTAAATCGTCTGGTAAATCACGCACGCGGAAATCCTAATGTGCATGCTAATTAGCTTAAAATATGCACTGACTGATCCAACGAAATGGATATTCAAAAATTCCGCGTGTGTAAACAGATTGGCACGTCTGGTGGGACTTTTCTCGCCTTTCATCTTTCTGCCAAAGATTTTAATGCCTTTGCGAAGGTCCTAATGCTCTTTTATCTTTACAGGAGGGAGCAGGGAGGGATTCAAATCTCGTTTTCCAAGACTTGAAGCAAGTTTTTTCAAATGGTGGTGGTCACTTACGGTCCTCTCGTCATCGCCAACCACGCCAAATATGGCTATCTGGCAACCCCAATAGTCTTCGGGGACTTTCCGGCAGTGATCAGATCCCCCTTTTTTTTGGGGATGGTCCTTGTTGCCTAGAAAGTCACGACAACATCTTCCAAGCCCGTTGTTCTTGGGGGCATCAGCCCCCGCTCCTCTCAAGGCCGAGTTTTCTCGGTAAATACTATTTCTTTCAGTGTCGCCTCTGCCAAATGGGGGCAACGTCTGAGCCACTAAAATAGGAAGCCGACGGCGAAAGTTTCCAGATTCGGCAAGACGGTTCTTGTCGGGGGTCTTCGTATCCGACTCGATGGTGGCGAGCCGATATTGCCGAGGGACAAGCATGTCCCAGTTGTTCCAATGTCCAATTGCTTCTCGCTCCTCCACTGGGTGTGGGAAGATGGGTCACACTTCAAGAAGGAGCCTAAGCCCAAGAACGGGGACACCGCCATTGAAGAATGCCCCCAAAAAGTGAAGCAGGTCTGGGTCACCAAGGAGGAGGCCCGCGCCATTAAGAGGGCTAGGGCAGGCAAGCCCGGAAAAGCCCGAAATCAACATTCTTCAACTTCCCAAGATGTTAAGCCCCCGCGTTGACAGGGGCAAAAGAGGAAAGGGGTTTATCGAAAACCCAATGCTGCTTCTCAAGCCTCGGATCCACTCCGAGCACCAGAAATCGTGATGGGAATCAACTCCGAGCATGTACATTTTATTTTTGTATTTGTGTCCTTTTATTTATTTTTATATCCTGGGGGAAGTAGATTCACAATTGTAAGGTTTTATGAGCCTATTTGTTCTTCTTTAGGATTGTGTGGGTTTATGTGCAAAATACCAGTAGGACCTGCTAGGGGGCCCCCACTCCTTCCCCATTGGTCCACATCATCCATGTGGGGCTGGTCAAAAGCCAAGGTGGCATCTAGAAGGTTTGACAAGTTAATTGGACACATGGGGAGACAAGTGGTTTAAAATGTCAAGGGTAGGCCGCCTACCACCCCACCTAGTCAAAGGGGCGCCCTCCCTATTTTGCTCCATTTTTAATTTTTGTAAAAAGGCCATTAGAACTAATTAGTTCTATACCTTAGGTCTGAGGGTATTTTGAGTCATTTTTCCATTTATTATATATAGCATGTATTTTCCATTTGAATGAATTAATGAGAAGAAAATATTGCATTGTGCAAGTTTGGAGATCTGCGCCCCCCTCTCTCCCCTCTGGTTCCTCCTCCTTCCCTCTGTATTTCAGGGTTTAGAACCCTTCTACCTTAGCCCCTCTATCTCTGATTTCATCTCTGGTGCCGCCGCCGCCGTTCGTGCCGCCATAGAGCTGCCGCGAAGTCGCTTCCGAAGTGCTGTCCAATGTTCTGTTCTGCTAGACAGAGGTTCACTCCGGGATTTTTAACTCCCAACTCTGACATCATCTGGAGTTGAGATTTTCAGGGTTGGTGCCTCTCTTGATTCCCAACCTCCAGTAAAAAAATCACGTCCTTTAGACTTCGTTTTATATTTTTCCATTTTTGTGTCTTTCTGTCTTCCAGATCTGTCCCCTTTCAGATCTGTGTAGCAGAAGCTCAGTTCTTCCACCTTTCGACCCCCTTTTTGATTTTTGTTAGAACCCCCAAATTTATTGGAGGTTCTGTCCATCATCCACACCCTCCACAAATTTTCGTCGAATTTCTAAAGCCCTCTATCTATTTTTAGAAATTGTGTCTTTTCCCCAAATTCAGTTCTGTCTCTGCTGTCTAGATCCGACCCCGAGTCAGTATAAAATCCCCAAAAAATCGAAACTTCCACCAAACCTTTCATAAGATATATCCCCGTTTTCCTCTCTTCGGCCTCTACAACTTTCATGAAGGGCTCAAAGGCTGAATCGAAGGTCTACAATGCGGTCAACGCCAACTCTCAGGAAAATTTGGTTCTGCCATGAGTTTTCAGATCCTGTGAGTCAGCAGCTTGAAAATTTGACAAAGGCCATCAACGGGAAACTCAAATTTCTTTCTCCGGCCATAGATCGAAGGATTTCAAGTCAGCTTTCAATCGGTACCTCTTGTACGTCGAACCGACGTCGGGAGTGACCGCAGCAGCAGATCTCGTCGGGTCGCGCGCTGCAAAACAGAAATGCAGATCCGTGGCCAGCAACTCCGGCGAGTGGAGATCAGAGCCGCCCGGCCTTCGGCCGGTGAACCAGCACACCGCCGTCCTAGGGAGTGCCCCTCCAGGCGTCCCCACCACAGTGGTGCCACCCCGGGCCCACACGGCCCCTCGGACCAGCACGTGGGTCCCACGGTCGTGAGTACGTGTGCCGCCGAAGCAACACAAGAAGCGGCTCGTCAACCCGAAACCGTTACTCCCGGGTCCCATTGTGTCGCTCTTTACCTCCCTGCGTGGAGTGGGCAGTAATTTGTCTTGCTGTAATTATTGTGTATTTACTGTTCCGGGAGTACGAGATCGGCCGGGAAGTCGTCCCCACGCCAGGCGCGTGGAGGTATCGTGTTCGCTCCTTACCCGACACTTTGCTTAGTTCGTATATGCTTTATATGCCGCTGCTAGAGAGCATGATAGGGTAACTTAGCTCGCTATTTATTGTTATTCACTGCTGCGAGCGAGAGAGAGATACCGTCCCGTGACCCGATTCGGGCACGAAAAGAGAGCCGACCACCCTAGCTCACTGCCGGTTTTTCAACCGTGCACATCCGACGCTTCCCTCGCTAAGGGACGATCGCGAGTTTGCATAGAGTCCAAGGATCGCATATCCATTTGGAGTCGAGTCGTGTGTCCGTCCGGCATCAAATCGTTCGCGCCCAGGCACCCTTGGTGCGGATGTCAGTCTTTGATAGACTGACAAAGACAGTTAGTGTTGATTTACATCGGCCTAACGTCTGAGCACCTTTGTTTAACTGTCAAAGAAATCTTGGTCTTCTACAAGGGTCCCGATTTCGAGGGCATACTTGCTTACAAGACTCAGAGTTAATTTTCACTCAACACCGGAGAATTACTGGAGTTAGGGTTTCATCTAGGGCCACTAGGTTGGGCGAGAAACCCTACTATTTGAAGATGTAGTTGCAATTTTGCAGGAGCAGTGTGTTAGCGCAGCAAGAGTGATATAGAATGGGGGGGGATGAATAGATCACTCCCAATTTGTAAAAACTTAGGCGAAAAATTAATTCTACTGCTTACGCCCCTCCTGAACCCGCACACAGAGAAATGCAAACGCAGTCACCAAGCAAGACAGTATAAGTAAATGAGAATGAAGAACTGATCACATGGAAGCAAAGAGACAAGCAGATGGAGAGCGCAGATAATAACAGCAAACCACAGAGGAGGCACTCGGTTTTTAGGTGGTTCGATTGCAGTCCGCAATCTACATCCACCTCTCACTCCAACTAGAATGAGGATTCCACTAGACAATGCTAGAACACTGCAGACTCAGTCTGCGAACAACATGCTGCCACACAGCTTGAACAACCAAGGGAAACAAATCCCTCGACCAAGCTCTGCTACCCACAGAGCTTGAAACCTGTTCCAGCTACCAGCTAGAACAGAACCGGAGACACCTCTCCCTTCCTCCACACACCAGAGGGAACCTGCTAATGACAACCTGTCACTAGCAACACCAGAGATCACCGATCTCTCTTCCTCTGCAACCCAGAGGGAAACCGGAGTAACACTCCCTTCCTCCACACACCGGAGGGGAACCAACTCGAATCAGAAGAATGAACAAAATGAAAAGAAAACAAAATAGAAACAAAGACCAACGAAGAAGCAGTCGGTTCTGAAACCAATACAAATGTAGCTTCAAAGGAAGCAATTCATCAAACCACAGACACTGCTCTCTCTCTCTCGAACATACTCCTCTCGGATCTGGACAATATGGAAGTCTATGCTCTTTTTCCTTTCTGGATCGTGCAGTCTCACACAAATGGCTTCTGCTTTTTCTTTTCACGATCACACTTCTACTGAAGGACGAAGCTTCATATTTATAGCAGATATTAGGCGTGTGGCTTCCAGGTTCCTGCCCAAGAACTTTTTGCCAGAACATTTGAATTTCGACCACATGGCAGCATCCTGACTGGGTTGCCATCCACGTGTCATGTTCCTGGTGTCTTGGATCACGTGTCAGGTGCCAACCTCGGATTACATGCCCAATCATCAGCCTGAATCGCCTGCAGATAGAGACAGAAGGAATGTTTATACTTAGTTAGTTCAGGCTATTAACACGAGTGTATATACGTCAGAAATAGCAACTGAGTAAGTGTGTACAACGTGAGAGAGTGTATAGACTTAATGAATAAGCGCATGTGAAGGCAGTGTATAGACTTAATGAATAAGCGCATGAATGGCAGTGTATAGACATGTGATGAACAATGCATGAACTAGCCTTACCAATGTGTAGACTTTACATTGCTCAGCCACTGTGTAGACTTCACGAAGCCTAACCAGTGTACAGACTTGGAACGAGTGTGCTGTGAGCACTGAAGACTCAAGTTATAACAACCGAATGTATAGAGTTGTGGTCGGACAACCCAATGTATAGACTTGAAGCATGAGGCCAATGTTCAGACTTTGATGCCCAACGGCGATGTCTAGACTTCGACAAGCTTGAGCCAGTGTATGGACTTTGCGAGAGTGAGACGATGCATGAGACGCTGAAGGACCGATGTACAGACTCTGAATGTGAAGGCAGGCTGTATAGACTTGAATCGCTTGAAGCGATGTACAGACTTGGTGAGGCTCAAGCAGTGTACAGACTTGTGAAGGCTTCAGCGTTGTACAGACATGAAAGTACCACTGTGGATGTATGGACTTGATGATCCACTGTGGATGTATGGACTTTAGTGAATGAAGCCGATGTACAGACTTGCCGATTCGAAGCTACTGTACAGACTTTGAAGAATAGTTCAATGTATAGACTTGAAGCCCCTGAGCTAATGTTTAGACTTCACGCTGTACAAACTTTGAGCTTTGATCGTTTGAGCAGTATGCAATGCACAGGCTTAGCGATGTATAGACTTGGCCAAGCGTAGGAAAAGATGTGGAGTGTACAGACTTGGTGAAACAAAGTCCAGTGTATAGACTTGGAGAAGCGAAACCGATGTACAGACTTAGAAGGATTTGAACGGGAGAGTGTATGGACTTGGTTCCTGTAGCAGTGTATAGAGTTGAAGGTCTGACAATCGAGTGTATAGACTTAGGCCTAACACTTGAATGTATAGGGTTGAAGACCTAACAGTCGAGTGTATAGACTTAGGCCTAACAATTGAATGTATAGGGTTGAAGACCTATCAATCGAATGTGTAGACTTGAAGCGGTCGGGCAGTGTACAGACTTAGAATATTAAGACCAGTGTATAGACTTCAGTTAGAAGGTGCCCGATGTACAGACTAGAAGAAGATATGCCAATGTACAGACTTAATCGATCAAGCTGGTGTATAGACTTTGGTACCCAGACAATCAATGTTCTGATGGGTCGACGCATCAGCAAGGGTGGGTCGACCCACTACAGTCCATACTAACCAAACAGTGTAGATAGATGAAATAATGAAACAGCATATGAACTGTACTCACTTACATGATGAACCAGCATAAATCTAGAGATAGAAGATTGATTTATAGTGTGAGACATCATCAAAACCATAGGGATGCAACAATCTCCCCCTTTTTGATGATGGCAACACTATGAATCAAGCAATATCAAAGTTCAACAAGAAATTAATATCAGCTGCAACAAACAGAGTAAATTCAAGGCATGCTCATGCAGATGAATTATACATTCCCTACAACACACTCTCATCTCCCCCACAACTCATAAACATATCTTCCCCGAAGCAACATGACTCCCCCAAAGCTCAAGACAAATCCAAGACTCACTGATATTGCAGAACTTCTCTCCCCCTTTGACATCAGCAAAAAGAAATACAGAATGTATGACAGTGCTAGAAACATGAAGAATAAGGGCAGTAACTTCTTAGTGCAGAAAGTCACGAGTAGGTCTGTTGAAACCCAAAAATGTGATTTAAGTTCTTTTGAAAAGAGTTCCTGAAATAAAGAAAATGAAGCGGGTTGTCGCTAAATGGCCTTAAAATGACAAGGGTTCCCTTCGCTGTAAATCCCTCCGACAACCCGACAAGATGTATAGTGGGGAGTTGTATTTTTATGCGCATATACGTGCATTGAAAGGTCTTGATAAAAATATTTTCAGGCCTATAAACTTGTGTGGGAATTATTCCGCAAGAAGATAACTTTTTTCCGGATGTCCGGATGGTCAACCTGGATGCACCGGGACCAAGAAGAAAAGTACAGCGATTTCAACGCCCACCACTCGGCCGTGCTGACGTGAAAAGGAAATTTTTTTAATCCCCGGGATCCTTTTATAGCCAAGGGAGTGGGGGCCAACCCCCTCCACCCCTTTCTCTCTTTTGACCGCACGCGGAGGAAGGTCCGGAGGAACCCCCTCCGGTCCTTGTACCGGAGGGGGGTTTCCCCTACTGCTGCCAGACCCGGAGGGAGACCCCCTCCGGTCCATGAACCGGAGGGGGGGGCTCCCCCGCTACTGCTGGACCCGGAAGGACTCCCCTCCGGTCCTTGTACCGGAGGGGGGGGGGGGGGCTGCGCGGCTGCCGGACCAAGAGGGAACCCCCTCCGGTCCATGTACCGGAGGGGGGGGGGGGGCTCCCCCCGCTGTTGCCGGACCCGGAGGGAACCCCCTCCGGTCCTTGTACCGGAGGGGGGGGGGGTTTCCCGCGACCGCGACCCACCGGAGGGACCCCCTCCTGTCCCCTACCGGAGGGGGAACCCCCTCCAGTTCCCTACATAGCAGCGGAGGGGGGTTCTCCCCTCTCCGTCCAATCCGCAAGCCCCCGAACCAAAAAAAAAGGAGGAGAAGAAGAGTGATGCAGTAAAAAAAAAACTGAAACAAGGAAGATGAGAAGTTACCTTGGCTTTTGGTATTCCACCGGAGGAACTCCAAGAGGTTTTTTACCACCCCCTCCGCCACTTGTGGGATCTACTATAAAAGGGAGGCTACTCCAAGGAAGAAAAGGAGGAGAGGACCGAGAGAGAAGAGAGGAAGAAAAAGACTTGGAGAGCTTCCTAAGGCCCAAGTCAAAAGAGAAAGCAAGAGGAAGGGTGCGCCCCTTTCTCTCTCACTATAATCCCATGGATTTTGTGTATTTCACATAAATACCCCTTCATGTATATTTGACGAAAATACCCTTTTAATATATAAAAGGGGCTTCATGACTTTATGTAATGAGAAATATTATGACAATGTGGTAAAGTTAGTGAGCATGAAAACTATGATTGTCATGGTTCTTGTCAAAAAATTATACAAAGATCCCTCTTGGCGTAAAATTACACCATCAGCCCGAAAGTTCTTAAAATTACGCATATATATGTTCGCAAACCATGAAAATTTAAGAGATCAAATGGGAAAAGAATCTCCAACCATTGTTCTCATCATGGGGAAATCTCTTTGAGTTGCGATAATAAAATAAACATACAAGATCAAGCCTTACAAATTGCATCCCCTAAAGTTCTTTCATAATCACGTATATGTTCGTAAAAAACAAATTGAAAGTTGTGGAATATGATTCATCGGGATCATAAAAGTTACATGTAATTCGAAACGACATATTCCCTTTCAAATACAAAAGGGCGAGGCCGCATAAGAAAGTAACAAAAAGGTCATAATCAAAATCCCGCTCCGAAGGAAACTCAAAGGGCCTTTTCTTTTCTTTTTGTCAAAGGTAACAGGAGATCTTTAGCAGTTTAATCAAGGGTATTCGGACTCGTCCGATGTAAATTAACGCCGACTTCGGTCGGTGGGGAAAAGTCTTGTACCCGAACCCTAAATCGTCTGATAAATTTAAAAAGGCGCGGAATCCATATATATGCCAAATATATACATACCCATCCGACAAAATCGGATGTTCCGAAAATAATTCCGCGTGTAAACAAGGTCTTAAGAGAATAAGTGAGTTTCTAATCTCAAGAGAGGATTCTTTAAACTCCAGTACACAATAGAAGGACAGCAAGAAACGAAATCAGAGAGGTGTTCTCAAGGTATTGAGGACAAGCAATCCATTAGTTGCATAACAACAAGGAAATTTTTTTTTTTGTTGTTGATAATTTTCAAGAAGATCAATGAGTAAGTTGGTAGTTCACTCCTTTGACATTAGGGAGACACCTTGATTAGAGACCAGAATCCCCAGTTACTCAGAGTGAGTACCTCATTACTTCCTTCCCTTTTTTTTTATTAAGGAACAGAGTTAGTAACTGTGGCTTTTGACATGAGGAAACACCTTGATTAGAGGCCAGAGTCCCCAGTTACTCACCAGCAAGCCACCATTGCTCTGTCATGTCTTTTCATTCATTTTAAGCATTTGACACCTCATGACATGGGAGAAATATTCATTTCATTGATGAAGCTCCCAGTTTCTCAGTGATCAAAACAGAACATGTTTGTTCAGTTAAGCCCTTGAGTTAAAGAGATAGAATGATTGAAAACAATACCAGAAGGACTATTTCTTGAATTGAGTCTTGAAGTCTAGATTTCAAGCTGATTGGGTCAGATATCAAGACATACAGGTTTTGGCCTGAACCAGAATCAATGACAATGTAGGAAGATATACTTTATGCAATTAGTCCAGATCTCTGAAGGAGTACCAAAGGAAAGATTCTAACTGGATTTTAGAGTCACTGACTTATAGACTTAAGAAATAAGTGACACTCTACTGTCTGAGAGAACCACACTAGATCAGTCATGCAAAACCAGCAAAGTTACACATCTGGACAGTCCTTTTGAATCTGTCAAAGAACTTCTCCTCTCACACTACAACTCAGCTCCCCCTAAGACATAGCATTCCTCAATGAAACAATCTAGCAAATTTTCAAAGCTTCCCCTCACTCAAAGCATTCCTGAAAGCTAACCAGCAGACATTCAGAACTCCCCCTTAAACTAGCATGACATAAGGCTAAACATCAGACAAACACAACTCTCCCTCACAACAAGAACATGCTTCATAATGAAGACAATTTGTATAAGCCTAATTCTCTTCTCAATGTGGTGAATTTTTCATTATCCAGAGGTTTTGTGAATATGTCAGCAATCTGATTATCTGTGCCTACATGAATCAGTTCAAAATTATTCTTAGACACCTCATCTCTTATAAAATGATGTCTTATCTCTATGTGTTTGGTTCGTGAATGCAAAACATGATTTTTAGCAATATTGATGGCACTAGTATTATCACAGTAGATTGGTGTGCACCCCAGGTCTACTTGGTAGTCCTGAAGCTGGTGTTTAATCCATATGACTTGTGTTCCACAACTCCCTGCAGCCACATATTCAGCTTCTGCAGTGGAGAGGGCCACAGAATGTTGTTTCTTGGAGCCCCAAGACACTAAACACCCACCCAAAAATTCACAATGACCACTAGTGCTTTTCCTGTCTAGTTTACAGTCTGCATAATCAGCATCTGTGTATGCAACTAAGTTAAATGTGTGAGATGCAGGAAACCATAAACCAAGAGAATGAGTAGCTGACAAATATCTGAAGATTCTTTTAACTGCAGCTAAGTGTAATTCAGTAGGTCTAGACTGATACCTTGCACACATTCCTACACTGAATTGTATATCAGGTCTAGAGGCTGTCAAGTAAAGAAGTAATCCAATCATACCTCGATAAAGTTTGGCATTTACTTCTTTACCTGTCTCATCTGCATCCAGTGAGGTATTGGTGCCCATGGGTGTTGTAATGTGCTTTAAGTTTTCCATACCAAACCTCTTGAACAGTTCCATTGTGTATTTGGTTTGGTTGATGAAGCACCCATCCTCTAGCTGCTGTACCTGCAATCCAAGAATGTATTTTAGTTCACCAACCAAGCTCATTTCGAATTCAGCAGACATCATGGTAGAAAATTCATCACATAGTTCATGCTTAGTTGATCCAAATACAATGTCATCTACATATACCTGAACTATGATGAGATCTCTATTTATGCCCTTGGTAAATAAAGTTTGATCAACTTTACCTCTTTTGTAGCCCTTGCTGATCAGAAATTCATACAATCTTTCATACCATGCTCTTGGAGCCTGCTTTAAACCATATAAGACTTTGTTTAACCTGAAAACTTGGTTAGGTTGAGGAGAGTATTGAAATCCAGGAGGTTGTTCAACAAAAACTTCTTCTTTAATGACTCCATTTAAAAAGGCACTTTTAACATCCATTTGTTGGAGTTTTATATTCTTTGAACAAGCAAAGGCAAGCAACAATCTTATAGCTTCCATCCTAGCAACAGGTGCATAGGATTCATCAAAGTCTACACCGAATTCCTGACAGTAGCCTTTGGCTACTAATCTGGCCTTATTCCTGGAGATGATTCCATCTTCATTCATCTTATTTTTGAACACTCACTTGGTTCCTATGACATTGACACCATCTGGTCTTGGGACAAGCTCCCAGACATTATTCCTTTCAAACTGACCTAATTCCTCACACATAGCATTGACCCAAGCTTGATCAGCCAAGGCCTCTTCTACTATTTTGGGTTCAATTTGTGAGACTAAAGCAATTAAGTCATCATTATTCACATTTCTAAAATGAGACCTAGTCCGAAGAGGATCTTCAGGATGGCCTATGACATTATCTAATGGATGGTCTTTAAGAAATCTAACATTTGTTGAAGACTCACCTGTTTCTCTTGGCCCTTCCTGATTGGGGGAATTTGTTTCTCCACTCGGCTGAGTCTTCTCTTCTTCTTGTTGGTCTTCTAGGAAATCCCCATCATGATTGGAATCCCTGTCAAGATTTTCAACATTAGAAACATCTTTCTTTTCACTAAAAAGGATGTGTGGAGACTCTTCCACTTTCTGATCTGATATGTTAAATACCCTATATGCCCTTGACACTTCAGAGTAACCCAAGAATATTCCTGGGGACTTCTAGCTTCAAACTTGTCTAAATCTTTCTTATCATTGTTATGAATAAAACATTTTGCTCCAAAAATTCTGAAATGAAACAAGTTTGGTTTCTTACCTTTTAGAAGCTCATAGGGTGTTTTCTTGTGAATGGGTCTTACCATGGCCCTGTTGATTATGTAAGTTGCTGTATTGGCCGCTTCTGCCCAAAACCTTCTAGGTAATTTACTTTCAATCAACATGGTTCGGGCCATCTCCACCACAGTTCTATTTCTTCTCTCCACAATCCCATTCTGTTCAGGTGTCCTGGGAGAAGAAAACCTGTGAGTTAGTCCCTCTTTTTCACAAAGATCAATAAACATGCAGTTTTCAAACTCACCTCCATGGTCAGATTGAATAGAACAGACCTTGTATTTCCTTTCTTGTTTGACCTTATTGAAAAACAGATTAAACTTTTGAAATGCATCACTCTTATTTGCTAAGAAAAATATCCATGAATATCTAGAGAAATCATCTATGATGACATAGCCAAACCTGTTTCCATTAAGACTCTGAGTTCTAGTGGGACCGAAGAGGTCCATATGAAGAAGTTCCATTGGTCTAGAAGACAATGGCTCAGATCTTAATTTAAAGGAATTTCTGGTCTGTTTGCCTAGAGCACAGGCATCACATGCTTTTGATATCGAGTTGAATTTAATTCTAGGCATGTCTCTAACTAAATCATGCTTGACCAATTTATTTAAAGTTGTAAAGCTAGCATGACCTAGACGTCTATGCCATTCAAAAGCATCATTTTCAGAGTTGGCAGATAAGCAAATAGTAGATTCAGATTCCTCATCTAAGTCTACAATGTAGACATTATTAATCCTGTTGGCTATAAATTTAACCACATCAGAATTTATTTCAAGGATTTTGCATGAACTATCATCAAATACAACCCTGTGACCTCTGTCACATAACTGACTAATGCTAATCAAGTTGTGTTGAAGCCCTTCCACAAGTAAGACTTTTTCAATGGAGTTTGTGGAAGACTTACCTACTGTACCAACTCCAATTATTTTACCTTTGTTCTTTCCTCCAAACTTGACCAGACCCCCTGGCTTCATCTCTATCTTGCTAAACTTGGATCGGTCTCCTGTCATATGCCTGGAGCAGCCACTGTCGAGGTACCACTTGTTGTCTTCAGCTGCCAGGCCGACCTACACAAATACATCAAGCAGAGTGATTTGGAACCCAAGATGAGTTGGGTCCAAGGACATTGTTCAAATCTCTGATCAAGTGTTTAGGTATCCAGATTTGCTTCAGCATGGTTTTCTCTGGCACCTTCCTTTCTGGTTTATTAAAGTTGAATCCAGTTGGACTGGAGAAGTGAGTTCTATTCCATTCATTAGTCTTCCTATTCCTAGGAAATTTCCTGTAAGCTTGTTGATTAACATATTTTTGACCATGAAAATTATTTCTCCAGTAGGTCCTGTTTGGACCCATCTGATTGTTGTAATTCCAGCTCTTATTCTGATTCACTTTCTTGGTCCATCTACCATTTATGTTCTGGTGAGTGGGCTTAGTGATATTCTTCATAAAATTCATTCCCATCTTAAATGGTTGTCTAGCACTGATTTTTGTGTTTTCTTTAGGACTTTGAATTCCCTTAGTGCTGTTTGAGCTGGATGGTGTGTCCAACTTCTTTTTTCCCTTCTCTGGGCAGAAGGTGATAGTCTTGAATTGCAAGGGTCTCTTGTTGGTTGGGTCATAGCCTAGACCCTCCTTATTGAAATTGACCCTAGTCCCTAGTATAGCATCTAAACTAGTTTTTCCTTGGACAAACTTTTCTAAGACTTTCTGTTTGTCTTCCAGCTCCTTTTGAAGGGACTCAGGATTTTTTAGGAGTTCAGCATTTACTTTCTTCATAGCTTCATATTTCTCTGAGTTCACTCTAATTTCATTCATGCTTTCTTCAATTTTAGTTTTGAATTCATTGAGCTGATTTTGACTTTCTTGACTTTCTCCCTTGAGTTTATCATTTTCTTTCCTTAGTGAGGTCATTTCTTCTAGTTGTTCTTTTAGCTTCTCATTTTCCTCATAGACCTGAGTTTGTTCTTCAACATTTGTGTTAAATTTTCTTTTCAGAACTCTGTGCTCTTTACTAAGAGAATTAAATTTATCTAACAATTCACCATAAGCATCCTCCCAGTCATCAATTGAGAAATTTTCAAAAATATTTATTACCTCCTCTTCACTGTTTGCCATAAGGCAAATTCCATCTTCATATTCTTCTGAGGAAGTGTCTTCGGGATCTTCTTCTTCCTCGCTCCATGTGCAGACCATCGCCTGTGGCTTCTTCTTCTTCTGCACCTTTGTGTTCTTCTGAAGATAGGGACCCTTCTTCTGGAGGTCTGGACATTCGCCTTTCATATGTCCCTGTTTGTTACAATTAAAACAAATCAGTCTCTTAGGATTTCTATCCCTGTAACTAGTAAATTCAGCATTCTTGTTGAAAGAGTGTGGCTTCTTCTTCCTAAAGGTCTTTCCCTTTTTCTTCAAAAATTTTCTGAACTGTCTAGTGAGCATTGCCTGCTCCTCCTGGTCGAGATTTGAAAAACCTTCAAGCTCGGACTCGGACTCGGGGCTACTGCTGCTGTTCCCGCTGTTGCTACCCTTGTTGCGGGATGCCCTTAGAGCCGCATTCTTAGCCTTCCTATCACTTCCTTCTCCACCTCCTTGGAAATTCATCTCATAGGTCATAAGGGATCCTATGAGTTCATTCACAGTCAAGATAGTCAGATCTTTTGACTCCTCAATCACAATGGCCTTAGTGTGCCATGCCGGGGATAAAGATCTAAGAATTTTCCTGACTATATCTGCTTCAGCAAGATCCTTCCCTAGCCCTTTAAGTGTGTTTGTGATCAAGGACAATCTGGCATACATTTCAGTTATATTCTCCTCTGCATTCATCCTAAACATTTCATACTTAGAAGTGTAGAGGTTTACCTTCGAGGCTTTCACTTGAGCTGTACCTTCATAGATCAATTGCAGCTCATCCCACATTCGCTTGGCAGTCTTGTAGGCAGATATACGGGCATATTCCTCTGGATGAACAGCACACTGGATGATGTTCAGCGCCGTCCAGTTGAGTGAAGATAGCTTGACATGGTCATCTGTCCAAGCGTCCTCGTTTGGTGGCAGATCATATGGCCCCACAGTAATTACTCTCCACAGTTTATGGCTCTGAGCCCTGATAAACACTTCCATCCTGTTCTTCCAAAACAGATAGTTACTACCATCAAAATATGGAGGGCGACTAATGGATTGACCTTCGGCCATGAAGGTTTTAGGACCACTGGTATTTCCTTGACCGTTCGTCCACATGGCGTAAACCTGCTCTGATACCAAGTGTTAGCGCAGCAAGAGTGATATAGAAGGGGGGGGATGAATAGATCACTCCCAATTTGTAAAAACTTAGGCGGAAAATTAATTCTACTGCTTACGTCCCTCCTGAACCCGCACACAGAGAAATGCAAACGCAGTCACCAAGCAAGATAGTATAAGTAAATGAGAATGAAGAACTGATCACATGGAAGCAAAGAGACAAGCAGATGGAGAGCGCAGATAATAACAGCAAACCACAGAGGAGGCACTCGATTTTTAGGTGGTTCGATTGCAGTCCGTAATCTACATCCACCCCTCACTCCAACTAGAATGAGGATTCCACTAGACAATGCTAGAACACTGCAGACTCAGTCTGCGAACAACATGCTGCCACACAGCTTGAACAACCAAGGGAAACAAATCCCTCAACCAAGCTCTGCTACCCACAGAGCTTGAAACCTGTTCCAGCTACCAGCTAGAACAGAATCGGTGACACCTCTCCCTTCCTCCACACACCGGAGGGAACCTGCTAATGACAACCTGTCACTAGCAACACCAGAGATCACCGATCTCTCTTCCTCTGCAACCTAGAGGGAAATCGGAGTAACACTCCCTTCCTCCACACACCGGAGGGGAACCAATTCGAATCAGAAGAATGAACAAAATGAAAAGAAAACAAAATAGAAACAAAGACCAACGAAGAAGCAGTCGGTTCTGAAACCAATACAAATGTAGCTTCAAAGGAAGCAATTCATCAAACCACAGACACTGCTCTCTCTCTCTCTTCAACATACTCCTCTCGGATCTGGACAATATGGAACTCTCTGCTCTTTTTCCTTTCTGGATCGTGCAGTCTCACACAAATGGCTTTTGCTTTTTCTTTTCACGATCACACTTCTACTGAAGGACGAAGCTTCATATTTATAGCAGATATTAGGCGTGTGGCTTCCAGGTTCCCGCCCAAGAACTTTTTGCCAGATCATTTGAATTTCGACCACATGGCAGCATCCTGACTGGGTTGCCATCCACGTGTCATGTTCCTGGTGTCTTGGATCACGTGTCAGGTGCCAACCTCGGATTACATGCCCAATCATCAGCCTGAATCGCCTGCAGACAGAGACAGAAGGAATGTTTATACTTAGTTAGTTCAGGCTATTAACACGAGTGTATATACTTCAGAAACAGCAACTGAGTAAGTGTGTACAACGTGAGAGAGTGTATAGACTTAATGAATAAGCGCATGTGAAGGCAGTGTATAGACTTAATGAATAAGCGTATGAATGGCAGTGTATAGACATGTGATGAACAATGCATGAACTAGCCTTACCAATGTGTAGACTTTACATTGCTCAGCCACTGTGTAGACTTCACGAAGCCTAACCAGTGTACAGACTTGGAACGAGTGTGCTGTGAGCACTGAAGACTCAAGTTATAACAACCGAATGTATAGAGTTGTGGTCGGACAACCCAATGTATAGACTTGAAGCATGAGGCCAATGTTCAGACTTTGATGCCCAACGGCGATGTCTAGACTTCGACAAGCTTGAGCCAGTGTATGGACTTTGCGAGAGTGAGACGATGCATGAGACGCTGAAGGACCGATGTACAGACTCTGAATGTGAAGGCAGGCTGTATAGACTTGAATCGCTTGAAGCGATGTACAGACTTGGTGAGGCTCAAGCAGTGTACAGACTTGTGAAGGCTTCAGCGTTGTACAGACATGGAAGTACCACTGTGGATGTATGGACTTTAGTGAATGAAGTCGATGTACAGACTTGCCGATTCGAAGCTACTGTACAGACTTTGAAGAATAGTTCAATGTATAGACTTGAAGCCCCTGAGCTAATGTTTAGACTTCACGCTGTATAGACTTTGAGCTTTGATCGTTTGAGCAGTATGCAATGCACAGGCTTTGCGATGTATAGACTTGGCCAAGCGTAGGAAAAGATGTGGAGTGTACAGACTTGGTGAAACAAAGTCCCGTGTATAGACTTGGAGAAGCGAAACCGATGTACAGACTTAGAAGGATTTGAACGGGAGAGTGTATGGACTTGGTTCCTGTAGCAGTGTATAGAGTTGAAGGTCTGACAATCGAGTGTATAGACTTAGGCCTAACACTTGAATGTATAGGGTTGAAGACCTAACAGTCGAGTGTATAGACTTAGGCCTAACAATTGAATATATAGGGTTGAAGACCTATCAATCGAATGTGTAGACTTGAAGCGGTCGGGCAGTGTACAGACTTAGAATATTAAGACCAGTGTATAGACTTCAGTTAGAAGGTGCCCGATGTACAGACTAGAAGAAGATATGCCAATGTACAGACTTAATCGATCAAGCTGGTGTATAGACTTTGGTACCCAGACAATCAATGTTCTGATGGGTCGACGCATCAGCAACGGTGGGTCGACCCACTACAGTCCATACTAACCAAACAGTGTAGATAGATGAAATAATGAAACAGCATATGAACTGTACTCACTTACATGATGAACCAACATAAATCTAGAGATAGAAGATTGATTTATAGTGTGAGACATCATCAAAACCATAGGGATGCAACACAGTGAGTATTCCAGGACCCCAAGGATATTTTGATAATTTTGGGCTTACAGGGGGTATTTTGGTAATTTTTCTAGACTAGGGGCATTTCTGAAATTTTTGGGTCGAACAGGAGGCAAGGTAAAATCTCCGACTCCCCGAGGCGCTGAGGCTATTTCTAGAGAGTTTTGAAGGCTCCTAGGCCATTTCTAGGTCATAGGGGTATTTTGGTAATTTTACTAAGCTCCAAGCGGACCCAGGTCTGAGGTAGCACTTAAGTGTAGGACTGAGCTGACACGGTCCCTAAGCGGAAGGAGCAACAAGGGGCTTCATAGAAGGCACACGTGTTGTTGATTCACAAAGGGAGAGATATGTATACAATTTCCCGAAAGTCTGGGGTTCTCTTATAATGTTTTCTTGAACGGTACACAATAAAAGAATAGCTAAGTACATTGAGTACATTTATGATCCAAGTACAAAGGTTGTCGGCGAGTTGTCGACTATACATGAGGAGTCTCCGCACTGACGTGGGATGTAGGGGCATAACCCTGTTTACACGCGGAATTTTCGGACATGCATTTCGTCGGATGGATATGCATATATTTTGGCATAATTGTGAATTCCGCGCTTTTTGGGGTTTATCAGACGATTTAGGGTTCATGTACGGGACCTTTCCCCACCGACCGGAGTCGGTGTTAATTTATATCGGTACAAGTCCGAACACCTTTGATTAATTGCAAAAGAACGCCTTTTGTCTCTATGCATTGTGACATTAATGATCTTGATGATCGCCCATTACGAGTACATACTCTTGCAAAGGAATTTGGAGACTTCATTTCTTTGACATATGATTTGAATTACAATCGGTCCTTCAAGACCTTCACATGTAGTCCCGATAGTGTAATCGGGTCTTCAGGATAACATCCGGTTGCAACCAGTGCTTTTGAATTTGCTTCAATCTGCATTTGGATATTTGAATTTACTTTCGTCCTGATCGGGTCGTTGTATTTACTTTTGTCCCCTGATCGGACGGTTGAATTTGAATTCCATCACAAGGACCGTTGGATTGCCAAGATGATCACCGTTGATCCATCGGAGTTACTTCATGGTCATGATCGCTCTTTTAATTGTGATTGGACCCTTAAGTTGCCTTGGTGTCCATAAAGGACATTCCTGCCTGAGACGGGGTATATTTATAATTTTTCTCCATCAAGGTATTTCTGTAGTTTTTCCAAACATTGGGATGTTATTGGAATTTCTGACTCTTTCTAGTATTTTCACCCTTTTTTGGAAGTAGCCCTGTCACTTCCTGACTTCTTGGGCATTCTTGTCATTCTAACTTTTCGACATATATTTGACATTTCTTGACTTCTTGGAAATCGCCCCGTCGTTTGACTTCCTAGGCGTTCTTGACTTCATTTCTTGACTTCTCGAGAAAAACATCGTCATTCGACTTCTTAGATATTCCTTGTCTTAATTTATAGACTTCTCGAAAATAACCCCGTCATTCGATTTCTCGGGTATTCCTTGTCTTAATTTCTGAACTTATTGGAAATAATCTCGTCATCTGACTTCTCGGGTATTCCTTGTCTTAATTTCTGAACTTATTGGAAATAACCCCGTCATTTGACTTCTCGGGTATTCCTTGTCTTAATTTTTGGTCTTATCGGAGATAACCCCATCATTTGACTTCTTGGGTATTCCTTATCTTAATTTATGAACTTCTCAGGACATGAGAAGATATATGGATTTGGATGATTATCCATAAGCCGAACCCAGGAGAGCACACACCGCTTCAGAGAAGGGGCGTGGTCCCGCTCCACCGAGTCGTGCAAATGGCGTGAACCAGAACGAGGGTATTTTGATAATTTCGAGACCCCACCAATGGGGGTATATCTGCAATTTTTCATAATCAGGGGTGTTTCTACAATTTTCTCACAATCGGGGGTATTTCTGTAATTTTTTCGTCATCGGGGACATTTATGCAATTTTCTCGCTATCGGGGACATTTCTGTAATTTTCTACCCACCGGGGACATTTCTGTAATTTCCTGACCACCGGAGGTATTTCTGTAATTTTCTGTCCACCGGGGGTATTTCTACAAGGTATTTATGCCCACCAGGGGTATTTTTGTAATTTTTTGCCCACTGGGGGTTTTTCTGTAATTTCTTGACCACCGGAGGTATTTCTGTAATTTTCTGTCCACCGGGGTGTTTCTACAATTTTCTGTTCACCGTGGATATTTCTGTAATTTCCTGACCACCGGAGGTATTTCTTTAATTTTCTGCCCTCCGGGAGTATTTCTACAATTTTCTGCCCACCGGGGGTATTTCTATAATTTTCTGCCCACCGGGGATATTTCTACAATTTTCTGGACAACAGAAGGTATTTCCCATAATTTCCCAAGGTTCTTCATGGACTTTGGCTATTTATGAAATTTGTACTGATCTTCGTTCTGATAATCAAAAGACATCTTGAAATCTTCAAGCCACCAAGAGCTTTAGGAAATAACAAAACTTATTGGAGTTGAAAGCCTCCAAATGATCTTGCACCATCTTCTCTTCTTTTTCATCCCAGAGTTCTTGTCTTCTCTCTAGCCTCTTTTGAGCAGAGTTTCAACTTTCCACGGAAGTCTCCCCTCTCTTTACAAATGAGAGGGTCTGGGTTTTTATAGGAGGTGGAGGAGGCCAAGGGGGAGATCCCCCGGAGCTTTGGAGAGGGTAACCCCCTGACTTTCCATCTCCCCCGTCTCTTCATCTCCCTATTCTTCCTCCCTCGGAGGTGCAGCAACAAGAAGGCAGCACAAGGAGGACCTGGGGGAGCTCCCCCGGTGCGCAGCAGCAGGAAAGGGGGGCCTCCCCCGTGGGAGCAGCAGCAGGTCGGGGGCTTCTCCCCCCGGTGGCAGGTGCAGGCAGGCCCGGGGGGCCTCCCCCGTGGCAGCAACAGGTGGACCGAGGGGGGGGGGGGGTCTCCCCCGGTGGCAGCAGCAGGCGGGCCCGGGGGGCCTCCCCCCCGGTGGCAGGTGCAGGCGGACCGGGGGGCTTAACCCCCGGTGGTAGGTGCAGGCGGGCCCGGGGGGGGCCTCCCCCCGGTGGCAGGTTCAGGCGGAGTGGGGGGGAGTCCCCCCGGGTTGGAGCAGACCGGGGGGGAGCTCCCCCGGTGGCAGCGGGTCCGAGGGGAGTCCCCCGGTTGGGGCAGACCCCGGGGGACCTCCCCCGGCGGCAGCAGGAGGTCCGGGGGAGAACTCCCCCGGTGGCAGCAACAGCAAAAAAAAGGGGGGGGGGAACCTCCCCCACGTGGGTGCATGTGTGTTGGTGGGGGAAGCTCCCCCGGTGGAGTCCACCTGTCAAAATAATAGAGGGGTGTGGTCACCACCTCTTAGTGGCCTGGTCACCTTCCAAGCCGGTGGTAAGCCTAAGCTAATGCTCACCCTCACTGGTTTGATCATAAATATATAAGAAGGGATGTGGTCACCATCTTCTAGTGGCCACGGTGAGTTCTAGTCACCTTCCAAGCCAATGGTAAGCCTAAGCTAGTACTCACCCTTCTTCTATTTATAGCGAGTGTGCATAACTTTGTATCGCTCGAAAGGTGTTTGATTAAATGTCGATGAGCATTGATTTTCTTTATTTCTGATTTTTTTATGTAATTATCAAAAATTATGAACATTTCTGGGGTTCAACAAATACCCTCCACGGGATGTCTGTCAGAGCGAAGGCGATGGCAGACGGCCCGTGCAGTTCACTTCTCGTTCTTCTCTTTTCTTTTTTTTTTCTTTAGTTCTGATGACATAGCGGAGAGTTTAGCTTAGATTTTCCCCTCGCTGAACATCCTCCAATGTACAATGACATCCTGGAAGTGAGATTGGAAGGGATTATATGCTGCCCCAGCACTTCAGTCTTGTGCGATGCTATCACATATTCTGTACGGAGTTTGGCATTTGAGCTTGGGCCGACATGGGGTTCTATCATGAATTTGGCGTCGTGCCATTTGACTTTTATGATCAGTTTGGTTGAGTTGGATATTTCTTGACTCAGTATTCCTTAGGAGGGAACTCGGGAGAGTGCACACCGCTTCAGAGAAGAGACATGGACCCACTCCACCGAGTCGACCCTGAGGTTGAGTTTCATTGAAGCATCACGAAACACGCCAACTGAAATAGTTGGATTTCTTTTTTCTTCTTCTTTTCTTTTTTTTCTTTCTCTTCTCTTTTTTTTTTCTTCTTCCTTTTTTTTGTTTCTTTCCTTCTCTTTTTTTTACTCCCTCTTTTTTTTTACCGAAATCCTTTTGTTCTTCGTCCATAGCTTGGTCTGATATTTTCTCCTTGAGTTTTGCCTTTTCTGGCTTTGTCAAGGTGATGATTTGAAATCTTGCTATTGGGACTCACCTTTTTTGTTTTGCCCAGGAATTTGTTCCAAGTGTTGGTTGATGCTCTGCTCAATATGATTGTCGGCCTGGACTTTCGGGTCGACCGGAGATTTAAGTTGAAGCATTGGCCATTTCGGCTTGTAGAAGACGAGAGCTTCCTTAGGCATCTGTCCCTTTTGAATAAGGGTTTTAATGCAGTTTTAGATTTCCTTGGATTTCTTAGGAATTCCCCGGTAGGGCGGGATACTCTAGCATGATAGTCATACTATGTTTCCTCAGTCTTCTTTTAAGCCTTTTTTTTTCATTCTTCTCCTGCCTTCTAGCTTACGCCAGCTCAATCGGAGGTGTTTCCGCCTTTGTCGACGGTTGGGATGTGCCTCCAGATTTGGAGTTGTTCAATCATGCTTTACTTTTTAGGGGGTTTAGGGTGACCCTACTTCCTCAGGATCATCTTGACCCAATCCGTCTCTTCTTCGTGTATTTGGCAGGTGACATTAAATGTTTGCTTGATTATTTCGGGCGACGATTCTTGAAACTCGATCATATAAAGACCGGAGTTTTGAGATGTTGATACTGCTTCGGGCTTCTTGTCTGCTTGTTCCTTGATTTATCTGGGACTTAACTTGGGGGATTCCGCCTTGGTCTTGCCCTTTTTGGCTTTGCCTGGAGTCGGACTTAGATTGCTTCCACTTAATGTCATCTTTTGGATCTCGTCTGGAGCTTGATTTGGATTTTTTTTTATTTTTTTATTTGGTTGGGTCTTGCCTTCTTGACTTTGCCCGGAGCTTGGTTTTGAGTGCTTCTTTTGAGACAGAGGACTCACTGAGCCAACATCCATTGCTGCTGGAGTTATATCTTTCACATCAACATTGCTCATATGATTTGAACTTTCTTGTATATTAATGTTTTTTCATTTTTGCTTTGTAAGTTCCTTCCGGGCTGCCACATCAGGAGCATTGCATTGGGAGAATTTCAGAGCTTCCACAGCTTCAATTTTGAGCGACCTAACGCTCTCATAGATGCAGTCCTTTGCTTTGTGGACTTCGCTTCATTAGGAGTATTTTCCTTCCGCTGGAGTTATGCATGACGTCTTCGTGTAGCATAGCTAGAACAAAATGCACCCAGGAGGTGTTAAGCTTTGCACTTGATATGCATCCTTTCATTTGCTTGTAGCTACCTTGAGGGCTTGTCTCAGGCAGCCGACATGATTTCATGATTGAAAGAGAATCCACTTCTTTCATTAGATTTGTAGTTTTTCCCTTTTTCCTTATTTTCTTCAGTGGAAGGCCCTTCCTCGGCGGAGTCTCCCGAGGTACCGAAGGGAGTTAAGAGTGTAGCTTCGTCGTCGAAGTTTGATGCTCTTTCCAGCTTGCCAAATGGGGAGGCTCTTTTGAAGGCGCCTATCTTGACGATTGCCCCAACCGATGAAAATTCAGCAGTTGAAGATTTTTTTTTCCTTCAGTCTTCGGTGGATGAGTCACCTCCAAGTGTAGATGTTGGCACTGGAGGGACGTTCTTACCCATTTTTGCAAGTGGCTTCATTGGGTTTTTTTTTTTTTTTGAAACATTTGTGGTGTCGGTGGGACAAGAGCAAAGAATGCTAAGTGTGGCTGTACCGAATCTTTCCCTTTCTTTCTTCTCTCTTTTTTTTTTCTCTTCTCTTATTCTCCTTTTTTTTTCTCTCTCTTTTCTTTTCTTTCTTTTCTCTTCCTCCCCCCCTTTTTTTTTTTCTGAGTAAGGGTAGTTACCCCTCCCGGAGCTTGAAATTAGAGATTGCACTTTGCAAGAGAGTAACTGTGAGGTGATGACTTGGCCGACCTTTAATGGTTTACGGGCCAAAAGTAGAGTTCGGAAACTTGGGTATCATATTTTAAGGCTGACCAAACACGGTTCAGGAGCCGAAAGTTTGGATTTGGGGCTGACCAAACGAAGTTTGGAGAGCCAGGACTTACATTTGGGGTTGACCAAAAATGGTTTAGGAGCCGGAACTTAGGATTCGGGGCTAACCGAAAGAGGTTCGGTAAAGGCGGGACTTCATTTGGGGCTGACTAAACAAATGGTTTAGGAGCCAAAACTTTAGGATTTGGGCCTAACCAAACGAAGTTTAGAAAGCCAGAATTTGAGGATTTGGGGCTGACCAATTAACGGTTTAAGAGCCGAAACTTGAGTATTTGGGGCCGACCCATGATGTGGGGAAGGCGAAAAACTTGGAGATTTGAGGCCGACCCACGATGTGGGGAAGCCGAAAAACTTGGGGATTTGGGGCCGACCAACGATGTGGGGAAGCCGAAACTTGAGATTTGGGGCTGACCAAGCAATGTTGGAAAGTCGAAAAACTTTAGATTTGGGACCGACCAACTAGGTTGGGAGGCCAGAGATTTAGGATTTGGGGCTAACCAAGGAAGTTGGAAAGCCAAACTTTGGGATTTGGGGCTAACCAATGAAATCGGAAAGCCAAAAAACTTTGGATTTGGGGCCGACCAACTAGGTTGGGAGGCCAAAGATTTAGGATTTGGGGCTAACCAATGAAATCGGAAAGCCGAAAAACTTTGGATTTGGGGCCGACCAACTAGGTTGGGAGGCCAAAGATTTAGGATTTGGGGCTAACCAAGGAAGTTGGAAAGCCAAACTTTGGATTTGGGGCTAACCAATGAAATTGGAAAGTCGAAAAAACTTGAGAATTTAGCACGGTGGGACGTGAACAAGAACTGTTCAAAACAACCATGACTTTTGGGTTTTCTTTGAGGGGATAACTCCCCTATCCTTCTTTACTCCCCTACGGAGGAGGGCAGGTCTTGTGTAAATTGTTGCTGAAACTCATGCTCGGGAGCATAATATAGCTTTGAATGTTTCCCATTTAGTGGTGTTTCTCCTTTGTGATCAACGACTATATATGTGCCTCCTTCATCTTTGGAGACAATATATGGCCCTTGCCACTTTGGGTTGTAATTTTGCCGCTGGATTTGTCGGCCATGACTTCCCTTTCTTTTGACTATGACGAGGTCACCTCTTTTGAACGTCATTTGCTTTACCAGCTTATCATAGGCTCGAGTCATTCGGGCTTGATATGGCTGAAGATGTTTGCAGGCTTCCAGCTTTTTACTTTCAAGGCTAGATAGCTCTTCGAGCCTTCTTTCTATTTCATCTTGTTCGTGGACTTGCAAGCCGGTATGCACAGCTACCCGGTAAAATGACATTTCCATTTCAGTTGATACTACAGCCTTCGCCCCGTACACTAGAGAGAAGGGGGAAAATACCGGTGGGAGCCTTGTAGTAGACAGTTTGGTATGCCCAGAGAGCTTCGTGTATTTTCTCACCCCAAATCTCTTTTGCGGCTGCCGACAATCTTGGCTAGGAGCTTACAGAGGGTCTTGTTAAATGCTTCGACCAATCCATTGGCTTGTGAATTGTAGGCCGTTGACGTTCTCCAGTCGACGTGAAGCCTTGCTGCCAACTGGTAACTGGTCATGTTTTTAAATGGAGTGCCATCATCTGACATGATTCGACGGGGGGCGCCGAATCGGCATATAATATGATGCTTGACAAATTGGGCGACTGCCTATCTTGTGACCTCCTGCCGAAGGAGAGCTTCGGCCCACCTGGAGAAGTAATTCGTAACGGCTAGGATGAATTTGTAGCCTCTTGTGGATGGTGGGAAGGGTCTTGGGAGTCTTCTTGGCACTAGACCGAAAGCTTGGCACTGATGACATGCGGGCGTATCGGTTGCAATCCGCATATATGGTGGGCCAGTAGAAACCTCTCAGGTTTTATATTGTTCATTTTTTCTCCGACTTGATGGACACCGTAGAGCCCTGGGTGGACCTCGTGCATGACTATCTTGGCTTCCTTCGGCGAGAGGACATGTTTGTCCTTTTCATGCACCAGCCTATATAATTGATTTTTTATCAATTGATATGATGTTGCCCTTCGTAGCGGTTGAACCCTTTGAGCCCGATTTTGAAGGGAGGCAACCATTCTTTATTTTGATAATTAGCTCACGCCAATCTTATTTCTCTTTCTCGATAGGACCATCTTCTTCAATCGTGTTGACCTCAGAGGTGATAAGGTCGGCTTCTTCATCATTTGAAAATTTGAGAATTTGGAGTGGTCTTTTGCTTTGACAAGCCCAAAAGGACATATGTGAATAAACACCAAAACTTGAGACTTTTTTGGAATTGGCGGTCCAATAAGGATTTGTAAGTCAAGACCAAAGATTTGAAGTTTATTGGAATTGACGATCTGGAAAGGACTTGTAGGTCAAGACCAAAAATTGAAATTTGGTGGAATTGACGGTCCAAAAAGGACTTGTAGTTCAAAACCAAAAGTTTGGAGTTTGGTGGAATCGACGGTCCAAAAAAGACTTGTAGGTCAAGACCAAAAATTGAAATTTGGTGGAATTGACGGTCCAAAAAGGACTTATAGGTCAAAACCAAAACATTGTGACTTAAGTAGGGTTGACGGCCCAAAGCGGACATGAATGCCAACACTACAATAAAAATTTAGTGGAATTGACGGTCCAAAAAAGACTTGTAGGTCAAGACCAAAAATTGAAATTTGGTGGAATTGACGGTCCAAAAAGGACTTATAGGTCAAAACCAAAACATTGTGACTTAAGTAGGGTTGACGGCCCAAAGCGGACATGAATGCCAACACTACAATAAAAATTTAGTGGAATTGACGGTCCAAAAAAGACATGAATGCCAACACTACAAAAGAAATTTAGTGGAGTTGACGGTCCAAAAGGACTTGTAGGTCAAATCCAGAATTGAAATATGGGTAGGGTTGACAGTCTCAAATGACATCAGGTCAACACTACAGATTTAATTTAGTATTGAGATATGCTTGTCCCAACATAACGACGAAATCATAAGAAAAAGAGACGTCGATGATGACGGCTACTGGTGATGAATAACAATCGTTCTCTTTTTTTTTCTTCATTTTTTTTCTTCTTTTCTCTCTTTTTTTTCCTCATTTTTTTCCTCTCTTTTTTTCTCTCATTCTTTTTTCTCTCATACCGACCTCCGTGGCGTAGAAGTCAAGCATTAGGAGTTAAGGTGGGGTCAATGATTAGCATTGGGGTTGACTAGCCGTTGTGGTTTGGAAGCCAAAGATTAGAATTGAGGTTTAGAGTTTGTGGTGGGTGACCTTGATGGTTTGGGCTCAACAGAATTTGGGATTTGAGTTTGGATTTTGGTTGACCTTTCGGTTTTGGAACTTGGCTGACCTGTGCGGTTTGAAGACTGAGAAATGGAGTTGGGGTTGGCTAACCTTCGTGATTTGGAAGCCGAGGATTGCACTGAGAGTTTGGTTGACTTTTGTGATTTGGAGGCCAAAAGTTGAAATCCGGGTGAATTCTTCTGGGATTTGTGATTTGATAGTTTTGATAATGTGCTCGCCATGGTGGGACAAAATCATCGGACAAAGGATGTTTGAGATGGTAGTCCATAATGACGATGCGTTCCTACTTTCTTCTTCTTTTCTCTTTTTTTTCTTTTTTTTTTCACATTACCAGCTCCACCGCCCTTTCGGGTTTTCGCCGAAGCTGGCCCCCTTTAGCTTTTTCCAGTGCGCCCTTTCGGATTTTCACACTGAGGGGTTACTCATTTTTGCCTGAAGCGCCCTTTCGGGTTTTCACTCCAACCGGGTTTTATGACCTTTTTGCCCTTAGGCAACCAACAAGTTGGATGCCCAAGTCTATCGGGACACCTCAATTTTAAGCCCCATTTTTTTTCTTTTTTTTTTGGTGGTGGTTGTTGCTTAGGGTGTTGTTGTTGCTTGACGTTGTTGTTGGGACAAAGTGTCTGAATTTTCATTGATCCTCTACCATAAGGAAGATGTGGGGCCAATGACTTATAAGCTCGCGGCCTTTTAGCTTGAAAAGGGCTTGATGACGAAGTTTTTTGGGTTTCAGAATGGTAACTGACCCAGAAGGGGTTTGGGCAACAAACCCCTCTTATTTTTTGTTTACTGACTCGAAAGGTTTGGGCAACAAAAATCTGGTTTTCTTTTGTGGTTGCTGACCCGGAAGGGGTTTTGAACCAATGATTCAGGTTTGATGTTTCTTTTTTTGTTTTGATCCAAGGAAGGCTTGGGTAATCAAAGAATTGGTTTTGATGGTGGCTGACCCGAAGGGGTTTGAACTAGGGCTGTCAATGGGCCGGGCCCAGGCCGGGCTTAGGTCGGCCCGGCCCGGGCCCGACTTCTCAACATTAAGGCCCGAGCCTGGCCCGACATTATGTAAAAATTTTAAAGCCCAACTAAGGCCCGGCCCGGCCCGACAACTTAAATAAAATAATAAAAATAATAATATAAAGCATATAATCTAACTAAATTAATTAAAATTTTGATATTAATTACATAATTTGTGTAAAAAGAGAGTTTTAAAATTTATCATTAAGTAAAATAACATAGTTTTAACTAAATAATTTTTAAATTTTGATTTGAGAATAAAAAAAAAGAACGGGCCGGCCCGGCCCGCTTGCCAAACTCAAAGCCCGAGCCCGGCCCGCGGGTCGAGTCGGGCCGGGCTTTTAGGCCCGACTAAAAGTCCGCGGACCGAAAATGACCTTGCGGCCCGGCCCGAAATCGGGCCAAGCTCGCGGGCCTATCGGGCCGGCCCGACCCATTGACTGCCCTAGTTTGAACCAAGGATTTGGGTTTCGTTTTGGATGGTTATCGACCCGAAAGGGGTTTCAAACCAAGGATTTGGGTTTTGGTGCATTTGAGTGGACATGATTTTCGAGTGGAGGGTAACCACGACGCTGGTGCATGATGATTGCTGAAAATATATTTTCTTTTTTTTCACCTTACCAACCCCAGCGCCCTTTCGGGTTTTTACCGAAGTTGGCCCCCTTTAGCTTTTTCCAGCGCGTCTTTTCGGGTTTTCACGCTGAGGGGTTACCCAATTTTGCCTGAGACGTCCTTTCGGATTTTCACCTCAACCGGATTTTTTTTTGGCCTTTTTACCCTCAACCACCCCTGCAAAGGGAATGGCTAAGTCTGCCGGGGCACCTCTATTTTAAGCCCCCCCCCTTTTTTTTTCTTTTTTTCTCTTTTTTTTTTGAACTTTGGATTTGAGCTCTGACAAAGTGATGATCCAACTGAGGTGGATCATATAACAGATGCAACTTCAGCTTCACATACTTTTCATTGGGTGGAAGGAAGGGTTACTCTCTCTTTTACAATTATTCGCAGAGGGATTTTCTTCTCTGGGGATTTCCATGGCAACTGTCTATTCAACTTTGCTTCTTTAAGTTTCTCTTCAAATGCTTCTTTCATGTTTTTTTTTTCTCAACTTGCGCTTCATTTCAAGAGGACTGACTATTTGACGACCGAGTTGGGTGGAATTCGTCTCTCCCGAGATGAAATTTTCGCTTTGAGCTTCTGCCTTGAAGGGCCTAGGCCAAGACTGCTTCTATCTTTCTCTCCTCCTTTATTTCTCTTTTCTTCTCTTTTTTTTCTGAAAAAAATTTGGTAGGAAATTTTATAGCCTCTCTATCGACAGCGTAGAGAGAAGTTGACACCCGAAGTTGGTTTGGAGCCACATGCACATGTTTAGACTTGAAGTTAGATTCAAGTATCAAAGAAGGGGTTTAATAGCAAAGGATGGCTTCTAGCCCAAAGTGGGTCAAGGCCTGAAATTGGCAATTTGGCATTCGACACCAATTTGGTACCAAAGCATGGGTTGGATCCCATGCATAGACAGCTTGATGTCATAAAGGCATGTTTGGAGTCATAACAGTTTTGAAATCAAGGTATTGACGCAAACTCCGCTGAGGGAGTATTGAGCTTGGAAGGGGAAAGGACAACGGTCCCCATTGAACTTGACTCCTTGGCTCTGTCTGTGGTTTTACTTAACCTTTTTCTCCTTCGGGCTTGCCTTCCTTACTTCGCCTAGAGCTTTGCTTGGAGCTTTCTTCCCTGGATTAGCCTTTCGAGCTTTGCCTAGGACTTGGCTGGGAGTCTTCTTCCTTGGACTTCTACTTGGGCTCTTGCTTGTCGGAGTTACCTTGCTCAAAATCTCGCTTGAGACTTTGTTCGGAGCTTTATTTAGTGCTTTGCTCCTACCTTTTCTTAGAGTTTTCTTCGTTAGATACGCAATTTTGTCTTCCGTCTTCCCTTTTCTTTATCTATTCTTCTTCCTTTTCTGCCTCATGTCATGTCTTGAGGGAAAGGAGAATCTATTTTGGGGTTGATTGGGACATGCCCTCAGGGTTGAAATTCTTGCCTCAAGTTCTTGCCTTAGAAGGCTTAGATTCTTCGAGGCCTCTTTCACCCAGTTGGCCTTTTGTTGTTGCACTTGTACAATTTGTGATGTTTCATTGTTGTTGACCTTTCTTGGCAATTTCTTTGTCTGTATTGGCTTTCTGTATCTTTAGATCAACAGCCTATGTAGGATGACATGCCCAGGCATGGTATTTGGAGAAGCAAGGGATAGCCCATGTTTGCTTCTGTGGGTGACTTTGGGACATGTTTTATCCTTTCCTCTTGGGGGTTCTGAACCCGAGCCAGTGAGTGCCCCTAGCTGGTTCAAAGTCGACACCTGGGACGAGGAAGCCCCGAAGTTATCAGTCTCCTTAGTTCAGATTGCTTCTCAGGACTAAAGAACTTTCTTAGGCTTCTTTTTTTCTTTGCCTCCAATGATGATTGATGGAGGGTTCATGGTTTTTGGATTGTCGGCTTCTTGACTTGTTGCTAGAACGACGACTGGGCAGATTGAACTACCCTAGCCTTTCTAATTGCTCGGGCCTCCTCCTTGGCGACTCATACTTGATTGATAAAAAGTTGTTCCATGGGATCGCCCCTTAGCCCACTTAAGAGGTTTGGCTTCCCGTCGGCACACCCTTCTTTTGTGGGGCTTGGAGGCTAACTTATTTCATTTTTATCTTAACTTGATGTAGACGGCAATAGGATTGCCCCCTTGACCAGAGTTAGAGGTTTTGACTTTCCACCGGTGCACGGGCTTCGTACACGAAGCTTAGCCGTTGACTTCTTTCGTCTCTTCCTTGGCTTGGTATATTCGACGATGCATTGTTATGAGATCGGCTCGCCTCCATCTTGCCGATCGTATTCCTTTTCGTCGATAAAGGCCAATCTAGCCAGATTTGGAGAAGCCACGACACGTTTTCTACCATGGTGGCAACATTGCCCCCGGCTAGCAGGAACAACATATGGGTTTTGTTGGCACTTAGTCTTCAAGGGAAGTCTTCACTTTGATGTCCCGAGCAACGACAGTCATGGACGGGACGATGTTGCCCCTTGTTGACAATAGTAGCTTTGGACATGTGTTATGTTGACATTTGGGTTTCTAAAGGAAGTGCTTAACCTTGATGCCCCTGGCGGTAGCAATGACGGCCGGCATGGCATTGCCCCCTGTTTGTAGGAGAAGCCTTAGATGTATGTTGGCATTTGGGGCTTTGAAAGGGACTGCTTAACCTTGATGCCCCCAATAGCTTTAACTTTGATGCCCCCGGCGACAGCTACAACGTCGGGAATCTTTAGAAGTTTTTGCAAGAGTGTGAAGGAGTCACAACCTTCATTGAGACTAGGCTATTCTTCGTCAAAGAGATGAAAGGCAGGAAAAGTCCCACCGGGCGTGCCAGTCTGTTTACACGCGGAATTTTCGGACATCCATTTCGTCGGATGGATATGCGTATATTTTGGCATATTTGTGAATTCCGCGCTTTTTGGGGTTTATCAGACGATTTAGGGTTCATGTACGAGACCTTTCCCCACCGATCGGAGTCGATGTTAATTTATATCGGTACAAGTCCGAACACCTTTGATTAATTGCCAAAGAACGCCTTTTACCTCTATGCATTGTGACATTAATGATCTTGATGATCGCCCATTACGAGTACATACTCTTGCAAAGGAGTTTGGAGACTTCATTTCTTTGACATATGATTTGAATTACAATCGGTCCTTCAAGACCTTCACATATAGTCCCGATAGTGTAATCGGGTCTTCAGGATAACATCCGGTTGCAACCAGTGCTTTTGAATTTGCTTCAATCTACATTTGGATATTTGAATTTACTTTCGTCCTGATCGGGTCGTTGTATTTACTTTTGTCCCTTGATCGAACAGTTGAATTTGAATTCCATCACAAGGACCGTTGGATTGCCAAGATGATCACCGTTGATCCATCGGAGTTACTTCATGGTCATGATCGCTCTTTTAATTGTGATTGGACCCTTAAGTTGCCTTGGTGTCCATAAAGGACATTCCTGCCTGAGACGGAGTATATTTATAATTTTCCTCCATCAAGGTATTTCTGTAGTTTTTTCAAACATTGGGATGTTATTGGAATTTCTGACTCTTTCTAGGTATTTTCACCCTTTTTTGGAAATAGCCTTGTCACTTCCTGACTTCTTGGGCATTCTTGTCATTCTAACTTTTCGACATATATTTGACCTTTCTTGACTTCTTGGAAATCGCCCCGTCGTTTGACTTCCTAGGCGTTCTTGACTTCATTTCTTGACTTCTCGAGAATAACACCGTCATTCGACTTCTTAGGTATTCCTTGTCTTAATTTATAGACTTCTCGAAAATAACCCCGTCATTCGACTTCTCGGGTATTCCTTATCTTAATTTCTGAACTTATTGGAAATAACCCCGTCATCTGACTTCTCGGGTATTCCTTGTCTTAATTTATGAACTTATTGGAAATAACCCCGTCATTTGACTTCTCGGGTATTCATTGTCTTAATTTTTGGACTTATCGGAGATAACCCCGTCATTTGACTTCTTGGGTATTCCTTATCTTAATTTCTGAACTTTTCAGGGCATGAGAAGATATATGGATTTGGATGATTATCCATAAGCCGAACCCAGGAGAGCGCACACCGCTTCAGAGATGGGGCGTGGTCCCGCTCCACCGAGTCGTGCAAATGGCGTGAACCAGAACGAGGGTATTTTGATAATTTCGAGACCCCACCAATGGGGGTATATCTGCAATTTTCCCACAATCAGGGGTGTTTCTACAATTTTCTCACAATCGGGGGTATTTCTGTATTTTTTTCGTCATCGGGGACATTTCTGTAATTTTCTCGCTATCGGGGACATTTTTATAATTTTCCCGCTATCGGGGGTATTTCTGCAATTGTTCTGCTATCGGGGGTATTTCTGTAATTTTCTGCCCACCGGGAGTATTTCTACAATTTTCTGCCCACCATGGGTATTTCTGCAATTTTTTGCCCATCGGGGGTATTTTCGCAATTTTCTGCCCACCGGGGGTATTCTGTAATTTCTTGACCACCGGAGGTATTTCTGTAATTTTCTGCTCATCTGGGTATTTCTACAATTTTCTGTCCACCGTGGGTATTTCTGTAATTTTCTGACCACCAGAGGTATTTATGTAATTTTCTACCCTCCGGGAGTATTTCTACAATTTTTGCCCACCGGGGATATTTCTACAATTTTCTGCCCATCGGGGATATTTCTACAATTTTCTGGACAACAGAAGGTATTTCCCATAATTTCCCAAGGTTCTTCATGGACTTTGGCTATTTATGAAATTTGTACTGATCTTCGTTCTGATAATCAAAAGACATCTTGAAATCTTCAAGCCACCAAGAGCTTTAGGAAATAACAAAGCTTATTGGAGTTGAAAGCCTCCAAATGATCTTGCACCATCTTCTCTTCTTTTTCATCCCAGAGTTCTTCTTGTCTTCTCTATAGCCTCTTTTGAGCAGAGTTTCAACCTTCCACGGAAGTCTCCCCTCTCTTTACAAATGAGAGGGTCTGGGTTTTTATAGGAGGTGGAGGAGGCCAAGGGGGAGATCCCCCGGAGCTTTGGAGAGGGTAACCCCCTGGCTTTCCATCTCCTCCGTCTCTTCATCTCCCTATTCTTCCTCCCTCGGAGGTGCAGCAACAAGAAGGCAGCACAAGGAGGACCTGGGGGAGCTCCCCCGGTGCGCAGCAGCAGGAAAGGGGGGGCCTCCCCCGTGGGAGCAGCAGCAGGCCGGGGGCTTCTCCCCCCGGTGGCAGGTGCAGGCGGGCCCGGGGGGCCTCCCCCGTGGCAGCAGCAGGTGGACCGGGGGGGGGGGGGTCTCCCCCGGTGGCAGCAGCAGGCGGGCCCGGGGGGCCTCCCCCCGGTGGCAGGTGCAAGCGGAGAGGGGGGGAGTCCCCCCCCCCCGATTGGAGTAGACCGGGGGGGAGCTCCCCCGGTGGCAGCGGGTCCGGGGGGAGCCCCCCCGGTGCAGCAGAGAGGGGGGGAGTCCCCCGGTTGGAGCAGACCCCGGCGGACCTCCCCCGGCGGCAGCAGGAGGTCCGGGGGAGAACCCCCCGGTGGCAGCAACAGCAAAAAAAAGTGGGGGATCCCCCCGGTGGGTGCAGCAGCAGGTGGGGGAACCTCCCCCACGTGGGTGCATGTGTGTTGGTGGGGGAAGCTCCCCCGGTGGAGTCCACCTGTCAAAATAATAGAGGGGTGTGGTCACCACCTCTTAGTGGCCATGTCACCCTCCAACCCGGTGGTAAGCCTAAGCTAATGCTCACCCTCACTGGTTTGATCATAAATATATAAGAAGGGATGTGGTCACCACCTTCTAGTGGCCACGGTGAGTTCTAGTCACCTTCCAAGCCAATGGTAAGCCTAAGCTAGTGCTCACCCTTCTTCTATTTACGAGCGTGGGCCTTTGTTGAGTAAAGTTTGATTTTCTTTAGCGAGTGTGCATACCTTTGTATCGCTCGAAAGGTGTTTGATGAAATGTCGATGAGCATTGGTTTTCTTTATTTTTGATGTTTTTATGTACTATCAGAAATTATGAACATTTCTGGGGTTCAACAAGCCCCAATTACAAAAGTTTGCAGGGTAAAATTGCAAATAACAGGACTTATGTTTCTCGCAGTCCCAAGAAGGGTGTTTTTTGTAATTCTGCCATTATATGGGCGGAACTACATAACTTAGCCTTCCCGAGCGCGTATAAAATTACAAACATAGCCCACCGAGGGACATAATTACAAATATAGCCCTCAGGGGAATAAATACAAGGCCCGGGGGATCATCTACCTCGAGGGCCAAAAGAAACAATGAACAAGGCTCTTATCGTCCGCGTGAGATGTCTCTCGGTTGTAGATTTCTTCTTGATGTCGATGCCTCCTTCTGTACTTCCTGGAGTCTATTTATAGAAGTTGGACGGCCACCCGGAGGTAATTGAACCCGTACTGGGTGAACGGGGTAAAAATGACCCTGGGAGGGTCTTTTTCCGTTTTTTTATTTTCTCTTTTTTTTGAGAGAGAGGGTGACGGGGTCGATTGACCCCGGGCAGGCCCGCGCGGGCGGGCAGTCCCTCTCGGGGTCGGTTGACCGCGGGCGACCCACCCTGCTTTTCCTCCTTTTTGGTTTAAACCCCCCTCTTTTATGCTTTTTAGAGTCTATTGCTCACAGCACGCCGCGTGGAGGGAGGAGAGAACGCGCTTCTTGTTCGTTTGTCGTCTTCCTCGCGTCGTGGGCCAATAGGTGGGAATTTGTGTTTGTCCGAGCGACGTGATACACGTGCGTTGGACTTCTTCAGCGGTGTGTACACCATCCCTTGCATCCCTTTTTCTTGCTGTGAGGGTTTTCTTTGTTCACCCTGAATATCCAAGGGAGAAAGACTTCACCCCTTGGGGGTTTTACCCAGAACTACACGATCCTGACAATCGTTGTGGATTTAGTCCGTTTCTCAACCACCCCGTTTGCTGTGAGGGGTTTAAAATTGAAATAAAACATTGGTCATGGAGTCCCGTCATATGGAAATATTTCACGGGACAGCGGTACGCCGGGTATTAAACCCCGACCAACTTTGGGAATTGTCTTAATTTATCCGAGACAAGTAGCGGGTGCAACAAGTGCCTCCCACGGGACATCCGTCAAAGTTGGAGGCGAGGCAAATGGCCCATGCCTTTCATAGCTTTTCGCTTCTCGAGTCCGTCGACATGATAGGTCTTTGTAGGATGTGCCTCAGTACTCTTATTGCTGTCGTGATGCTTATCTGGTCTTTAATTCGGCCTTCTCACTCACTATTCTCTATTTTTCTTGGTCTTTGCACCTTCTATAGACATGGCTCGCCAAAGCAGAGGTAGAGAGACTTCTTGGAGGCCTAGAGTTGGAGGCTCTGATGATCATTATGTGCAGAGGACAGATAGGCCCATGCCGCCTTTCCCTTTGCTCAGCATCACCTCTGACAGCTTTGACGCGGTGGACCGCGGTTTTTCTTGGGTCGCTGAGGGCCCAATTGAGAATGCTAGTGCAAATGAAGGCACTGTTGACATATCCCTTATCACGAGGAGACAGGGGTCTGTGTATGACCGCTTAGGAGGATATCCATCTCACTTTCCGCTGGACTGACATCTTTTGACTTTCGTCCAGAGCTTTTGGCCTCCTAGTATGGAGGGTGATGACCCTCTCTTGCTAGGAGAAAGGCGTCGTCTCGAACGAGCCATATTACTCGGGAGGGACAGTATGCAAGGCACTTGCACATTCTCCTATCCGAGTTTTCCAGAGGGTTTCATTCGGCAGATCCTGATCAGAAGAGTCTGGGCTTCTTCAGAGAGTTTGACAGCTTTACAGTCCGAGTGGGGCCATCGTCACCAGTAGTCTGGCACTTATCCGGGCACCATAAGGCTGCAAATGTCATAGTGGATGGAATGTTTTTGACTCCTTCTGGGGCCACCTTTGCACATGATGATTACGACCATGACTGCTTATTGGAGAGGATATTGGCGCAGAAGACTCCCAGCTGGTATGGGAAGTGGGCTGTTATTCGTTCTCGCTGTTACTGTCGGGGCGCGATGGAATGGCTGTGGGACATCTTGACTGTTTACATGATAGTACTTGATAGGGTCGGGATTCATCATGCAGTGACTGCAACATCATATTCCTATCCTTGCCACACAGGATTGCTTCAGGCATTGGCTGAGAGGTTCAACCGTCACTGGAATACATTTGTCACCACAGAGGGGGAGACTTCATTAGACCTGTGGGCTTTTCACAGGATCTCTGGCCTGTCGGTTTGTGAACAGCCCTATGATTAACTGTCCTTAGATGATATGCATCTCAGTGCTTCAGACGGAGCCGGCCGATACCTTCCTCCCTATTGCTTTAGATATCTGATGAAGACATGGAGGGAATTAGCCCTAGTGGAAAAGAGAAGGCTGCACGCACACCGAGAGTGACATTGAATGCCTAGGTGATGCACTTTTACAGTGGCCCATACTGTTTCTATGAAGAGTTTGCTTCTTCTGGCATGACTTGGGAGCAGTGCAGGGAAGTCATATTGAAATTTGCTTCACATCCACACCACTTGCCTACTCCAGCACAGGGGTGGAACTCGAGGGGGCTGCCACCACTGACATACTTGGCAGCTTACTTGGCCTACTGGTTGGCCAGCTTTGTGATCCCTCATGGAGAGGAGGGAATTCTTCGGGAAGAGGTGATTTACCCGACTTGTCTGATGGCTTGTGGGCGCAGAGTTGCTATTGCCCTAGCTGCATTGGCAAACATCTACGATTCCTTTGGGGCCTTGACTTCACATTCGTCGCCTAGAGATAAGGGCATTTTGATGCCCACCCATTACTTGAACGCGTGGGTGGGTTTGCTTTTGCCAGAGCTTTCCCAGCGGACACCGATTGACAATGCAATTGCTCCACTTATTTTTGCTTTTGCTGGCCACCCGGACTAGGATGTTGTTTTGCAGCTAGCTAGTGCCCCCCGTGCTTTGTCTTTCCTCCACAATGGGAGGGACGAGAGTTTGGACTTCGACCACAGCTCCCATCTTTATCGCCCCTATTTAGAGCGACTGGGGGATTCAGTTACCTGCAGATTATCTTTGTGGGCTCTGTCTTTCTCCCACGCGCTAGCTGAGTGGGTCATTTATATACGGCCCAATGTTCTAGTTTACCGCAGCTCCAACACAACATTCCTTGAGCCATACTATCCACATCGATTTGCCCGGAATTTCGGGTTCGACCAGGCCATCCCTCCGAATGTGGATTTCCCTCTGGCTCTTCGATAGTACAGACAGAGGGATGTGCATCTAGTTGCAGCTGCTTGGCAGGCCTTCCTTTACTGTGACGTGAAGGAGGACTATCCGATTCCAACACAAATGCGTAAGGGTCACTTCGACATATATTATACACGTTGGTGGTTTAAAGTCAGCAATGTATTCAGACAGCGCGGCGATGCCATTCGGGCTGCCGAGGAGAGACGCTTGAGGAGGGAAGATTTGCCTCCGTTGTTCCTTGACCCAGGCTTCATCAAGTCCCAGTTCTCCGGAGCCGCTCGAGCCATCAGGGAGATAGAGATCCGTTGGAGGGAGGGTGGACTCTCTATTCCCATGACAGGAGTCAGTATGCTGGGGCTCTAAAGCTCTTGAGGAGCACACTAGCAGTAGCCTCGACTTCGGGGTCTTCCAGCCCAAGGGCGGCCCCTGGGCCTTTGACGACTTATTCTTGGTGGGAGGATTTGAAGACTTCCTGTGGTCTGAAGAATAAGTCCCAATTATCACAGCCAGTCCCTGAGGGGGCATTCGCAAGCAGTGCTTTCGCAGAGTGGAGGGCCCATGTGATTAATGCAGTGGGTTGCTGTGGTCCAGTGGAGTACATTTCAGATTTGGAGGTGGCTGTCACTGCTAATGCCATTTTAGACATTGTGAGTAAGGTGGCCCGAGCTCTTCGATTGAAGCCTGAGCAACTCATCTTGAGACTTGAGAGAGCCATAAGGGCGACAGGTATTCGCTTGATTGCTTAGCTCCATCTTGTTTCTATTAGTTATTTCATGTTCTACAATTCGAGACACTCATCACATGCAATCCCATATTGTTTACAGAGCATGCCAGTGGCCAGGAGGACGATGTTTTTCCACGAGAGACCTCTCTAGGTGCGCCCCCCACTGGGCTCAATGCCCCTGGGAAAAGGTCCCGAGCTGAAATCCAAGGGGATAGCGCATGGCCTTCTACCCGTCCTTGTTCTGGGGAAGAATCTTCTGCTCGAGCGGATGTCTCCAGTAAGTGAAAGAAACTTTCAATTCAAATCATAATTGTGACATGTTTACACATTGCTATAAACATGACCCCCTTCTTTTTTTTGGGTGCAGTTCCTCCTGAGGTTCAAGCTGCGATGAGTTTTTCCCCTCGTCCGGGGAATGCCTTTATAGAGGCGGGATTGGATTTCGATGAGTCCATTCCTGATGTTAGCTTGGACATAGAGGGGTTAGATCCTTCCGCCGATGACTATACACCGATGACTGTCGCCTCTCCCATGCTTGATGCAGAGGGGGCCCCTGCTGTCCAGGTTTCGAGTAAGAATCTCTTACGTCCACCCCCTTTCTTCTCCTTTAGTGCTTGAAAGATGGTATATATGTTAATTGACATAATATTGCCTGTTGTAGGGGATCTCGGGGTCCAGCCCACTCTCCCTGTTATCGAAGAAAGGGGTGAGTCCTCTTCCAGCAAGGAGGGTTCTTCTTCCTCTGGGTCTTCGAGCGGGGGAAGCTCCAGCACTTCGCCGAGTATATGGACTTTTGGTACTTTTTCCAGCGAAGGATCCTCTTCCTCCTCACCTAGCTCTTCTGAGGATGGGGAGATAAGGATGACCCTAGTTAATTTTAGGAGTCTATCATCATCATATTTTGTTTGACTCTTTTACTTATCTTGTTGCTCATTATGTAGCTGCCAAGTCGGCCTCCTCCCTGGACGAGCTTTCGAGACTCAGTGAATCCGGGCCACTCGTAGATTTGCCAGATTATGATGGAGACCCGAGAGCTCTGGAGCCTGGGACAATAGCTGATAAGGATCACTCGAAACCGGGGGTGCATGATGAAGCAGACCCACTCCTGATCCCAGGGTTATTGACAGGTACTACTAGCCTTATTGAGCCCAGCGTGGTACATGCTTCAGGTATGCACCATATATTTTGCATATTTTCCCTTGTGCGTGCTCATCATATTTAGAGAATTTTGATGTTTTACTGTGCCCTTGATTTGGACAACTGCTGATCAAACGGAGGCAATGCCTCTCTCTGAGCCTGGGGAGATTGACATGGCAGAGGGGTCACTCCGGGCACCTTTACATGAGCAGGGCAATGCTGACCATATGGTTGCCTCTACTAAGTCTTCAGCTCCAGGTATTCTTTTAACAGAAGCCCATATCATTTGTTGGATGAGTCTTCCTTTCTCGTGACATTAACCATCATTCTACACATTGATTCTTTTTAAGTCATCCACCCTCCTGCAGAGTCAGCAACAGAGGCCGACGTCTCCGTGGTTGAGGAGAATGTCACTGTAGAGATTGGTATGCCTTTATCACTCAAAAGTCCTCATCTCTATTGTTGGTGCAAATGAAATATTAAGATCTTCATGTCTCCTTTCACTTGCAGAGAGTTCGGCTGCAGCTGTACCGCCTGTAGAGCTGGAGTCAGCCCTTGTTGACATTTCTCCTCCAATTTCGGAGGAGGAGCCTCCTTCCATAGCTGATCCCATGTGCAAAGTTGTCTCCAGTAAGGCCACTATGACTTGTACTTTGGAGTTCTGCACATGCTGATTTTGTTGTGATAGCACACCCACTATCTCCTGCCTTTCTCTCTTTGATTTCAGGCTCGGCAGAGGTGGCCCCAGCACTTGCCCACTCTTGGGTTAGAGTGGCTTGACGGACCTCAACTTGGTGTAGCCTTTGTGGATGCCGATATGGGCACCCGACTCATTCAGAATTCTCTATCATTGCTACAGATCGACCCCCTCCCGACTATTGAGGCTATGAGGGGTCATTTAGAGTGCTGCACCTGAGGCTACCATGCATTCGGCCTTCCTCGGGACGCCTGGATGGCTGAGCTTGCGACCCTATGGGAGGAGTTCGCCCGCCTTCACGCTATTCAGGAGCAGTGACAGAGGATCCAGATGCAGATCCGGCAGGAGGAGGAGCAGCTCTGCAGACTTCGAGCGGGCCAGGCTGAGGTAGGTGCTTAGGTCGAGGCCGCTCGCGAGTGTGAGCAGGCGGCCTCCCGTAGAGTGGAGGAGCTGCTGGGGGAGATCCGAGAGACCGAGGAGGAGCGCAATCTCGCGCGTGTCGATGTGAAAGCTCTCTGCTGTAGGCTTGAGGGGCTCCAGGAGGAGGCTCTTCAGAGTGAGACTTGCCTTGTTGACCTGAGGAGGAGCGAGTCTGGTCCTTGATAGGGCTTGTTGCCTTTTTGTACTTTTACATAGGGCTTTTGTATCTTGCCCAGTTTTGTCTTTGGTTACCCCGAGGGTTTGTCTCGGGCTCCTTTCTTTTGATGATATCGATGAATAAAGGACAAAATTCGGTAGCTTTTGTTTCCATCCTCTTTGCATGTATGTTTTTTTTTTCTTCTCTTTCTTTTTCCCACTTTGCCAGCCCTACCGCCCTTTTGGGCTTTCGCTAGGATTGGCCCCCTTTAGCTTTTTCCAGTGCGCCCTTGCGAGTTTTCACACTGAGGGGTACCCATTTTTACCTGAGACGCCCTCACGGGTTTTCACCGCAGTCGGGTTAAAGCCTTTTTGCCTTGATTTCCCTCCTAATGAGAATAATCAAGTCCGCTAGGACATCAATATTTTTAGCCCCCCCTTTTTTTAGGTACCTATGGTGCATGAAGGCAAATAGGGTTTGGTATCCCGAGAGAGATGTGTGCGCCGCACCCGGTGGGACAAACGGGTGGATTTGACGGTCTTAGTGAGACATGGTTAGTTAAATCCAAAAGCCGATAAGCCAAATGGGCTGACAGCTCGGGAAGGGCATGCGTAGGCCAAGCTCGGTTGGGACAACAAGTAAGTGGATTTAACAGTCTGAAAGGGACATGTGGGTTAAACTCAGAAGTCGATAGGCGAGATGGGTTGGCAGCCCGAAAGGGGCATACATAGGCCAAGCCTGGTAGAATGAAAGAATGGATTTGACTGTCCGGGTGGGATATATAGATCAAATCCGAAGGCCGATAAGCAGATAGGGTTGGCAGCCCGAGAAGGGCATGCATAGGCCAAGCTCGGAAGATAAAAGGGTAGATTTGACAGCCCTAATGGGACGTATGGGTCAAACCCGAAAGCCGATAGGCGGAATGAGTTGGCAGCCTAGAAGGGGACGCGTAAGCCAAGCTTGGTAAGACAAAAGAATGGGTTTGACAGCCCTAGTGGGACATTGTTGGAAGCAAATTTTGCCTAAAAAACACCCATCCGGGGTGAGAAGAACCCGTTCGGGGTGAAAAGAACCCACCCAGGGCGAAAAGAACCCGTCCGGGGTGAGAGGGACCCATCCGGGGTCGGGGGGACCCGTACGGGGTCGCCCGGCCCCGGACGGGCTGGCCCGCAGCCAGGCAGGACTTGCCCGGGGTCAATCGACCCCGGGGGGACCTGCCCGGGGTAATCCACCCCGGGCAGGACCGGCCAGGGGTCATTTGACCCCGGACGGGTCCGGGGACCTCCCACCCCGGGCCGGTCCCTTTCCCGCGTGCGGAGAACAAATTTTTTTTTTTCAAAAACTGACCTCCCCTGGGTCATTTTTCTCCCGTTTAACCCGTACGGGTCCGAACGACCCTGGGGAGGTTCCCGCTTCTATAAGGGTCCAGGAACAAAAAAGAAGACTACTACAACCTACGGAGCACACTTGGAGCATTCAGTGTTCATTTGTTCGTTTGTTCTGGCCCGTGAGGCGTAAGTCCCCGGGTCTTGTGTATATGCCCCTATGAGGGTATTTTTGTAATTACGCCCCTCAGTGGGCTATGTTTGTAAGTTTCTACGTCCCGGGGCGACTAAATTAAGTAGTTCCACCCACATAATGGGGAATTACAAAAACGTCCTTCCCGGGACCCGAGAAACAAAGAAATGTCCTGTTCTTTGCAGTTATACCCTGCAACTTTTGTAATTGGGGCTACGCCCCTACTTCCCGCGTTAGTGCAGACTTTTGCACAGTCGACAACTCGCCGACAACCCTTGTACTCATTCGGACTATAAAAGTACTCAACATGTTTTATGTATGTCCTCGGGGGAAAATTATAAGAAAATCCCCGGCTTTTACAAAATTACATATATACCCCTCTTTCGGCCAGGTTGACAGTTATATGTCTTCTACGAAGCCCCTTGTCTTTCCTTCAGTCCGAAATGTTGTCAACGCAGTCCGACATTCAGATGCCAACCCAACCCTAAGTCTATGTAGGGTATGGTAAAATTATCAAAATACCCCTGCGACCTAAAAACGGCCTACCAGCCCTCGTAATCCTCCAGAAAGAGCCTCACCGCCTTGGGAAGTCAGGAACCCGGTCCTACTTCCATTCCAGCTCAGAAATTTCAGAAGTGCCCCTGGCCTGAAAAAATTACCAAAATACCCCTGGGTTGGTAAAATTACCAAAATACCCTCGGGGTCCAGAAAATTTCTCTCTACTTCAAAAATGCCTACGGCTTCCGCATGTTTGCATCTTTACCCCTAAGTCTTAGGGCTTTGCTCAGACTTAGCCCTAATTACCAAAATACCCCTGGGTTGGTAAAATTACCAAAATACCCTCAGGGTCCAGAAAACCTCCCTTTACTTCAAAAACGCCTACGGCTTCCGCATATTTTCCTTTCTATTCCTAAATCTTAGGGTTTTGTTCAGACCTAGCCCTAACTCTATTAACATGGTGGTAAATGAGTGGTTTTGGAGAGTTTCTCGAGTGAGTCTGTCCTATACATCAAAACCTCTATAGAAGACTTTGAGATTTCTTTGACAGTTAAATAAAGGTGCTCGGACGTTAGGCCGATGTAAATCAACACTGACTCCGGTCAGTGGGGAGAGGTCCAGCACTCGAACCCAAATCGTCTGATACTATGCGCACCCACGAAATTACCCTCTACTCAGATAGAGAAATGTTTCTTTTCAAAAAGAACATTCATATTCTCAGATTTTTCCTACGTGAAAGATTCCGTGTCTCACAGACATGTGAGTCAAACCCAGAAGCCAATAGGCGGGATGGGTTGGCAACCCAAAAAGGCATGCATGGGCCAAACTTGAAAAAAGGAAAGGATAGATTTGACAGTCCTAGTGGGACGTGAAAGTCAAACCCGAAAGTCGATAGGCAAGATGGGTTGGTAGCCCGAAAGGGGCATGCATAGGCCAGACTCGGTTGGGACAATAAGTGGATTTAACAGTCCAAAAGGGACATATGAGTTAAACCCGAATACCGATAGGCGAGATGGGTTGGCAGCCCGAAAGGGGCATACATAGGCTAAGCCTGATGGGACTGGAAGGACGGATTGGATAACCCGGAGAGACACGGGAGCCAAACTCGGGAAGTCCAAAATATGGGTGAAGTTGACATGCCAAATGACGTATGAGTCAACTCTAGAAAAAGAATGGATGGATTTGATAGTCTGAAGGGACATAAGGGTCAAATCCAGAATTGGAGATGTAAGCGGGGTTGACTAGTCAAAAGACATGAGTTAACCCTGCAAGAAAGAGAGGTGGATTTGACAGCCCGGGTGGGGCGTATGAATCAAATCACACGATCTCAGTGGGACAGAGTATTGCATGATAACGTTGGAATCATAGCTTTGGCGTCTCGGTGGGACTGGATGTTGCATGGCGACGTTAGAACTATAGCCATAGCATCATTATAATGCACTTGCCATCGCAGGGTGAAGTCGTTGACTTGGAATCACTCATGGAAACATGTTGCGAGGTTTTTTTTTTTTTTTCACGTTACCAACCTCACCGCCCTTTCGAGTTTTCGTCGAGGCTGGCCCCCTTTAGTTTTTTTCAGTGTGCCCTTGCGGGTTTTCACACCGAGGGGTTACCCACTTTTACCTGAGGCGCCCTTGCGGGTTTTTACCTTAGTCGGGTTTATGGCCTTTTTGCCCTTAGTCGACCCTTGAAGGGTGACTAAGTCCGCCAGGGCATCAACGTTTTTAATCCCCCCTTTTTTTTGAGTACTCAATTCGACTCCCTTCTGGAAAGATGGGTATCCTCTGAGGGTGGTTGTGCAAACTCATGCTGTGGCACATAGTAGAGTTTTATGTGTTTGCCATTAAGAGGAGGGAAGGGACTGTCTCCCTTGTGGTCGATGACTGTGTAGATGCCTTTTTCATAGCCTTTTGAATAATGTAAGGTCCACGCCAGTTGGGCTGGAGCTTGCCACTCGATTTTCCTGTCAAGACCTCCTTTTCTTTGATCATGACAAGATCGCCCTTTTTGAATGCCCTCTGCTTAACCAACTTATAATAAGTACGTGTCATGCGGGCCTGATACACTTGTAAGTGTTTATAGGCTTCGAGTATTTCACCTTCAAGGTTGGATAATTCCTCGGGCCTTCTTTCTATTTCAGATTGGTCTTGACTTGGCAATCCAACGTGAACAACAACGCGATAGGATGCCAACTCAATTTCCACAGGGACCACTGCTTCAGCTCCGTAGACAAAGGAGAACGGAGAGCCCCCGGTAGGGATTTTATAGATAATCCGATAGGCCCATAGGGCTTCGTGGACCTTTTCGCCCCAATCTCGTTTACGACCACCCACTATCTTGGCCAGCAACTTGCAGAGGGTTTTGTTGAAGGTCTCGGCCAACCCATTGGCCTGGGGATTGTAGGCCGACGATGCCCTCCAATCTATATGAAACTTAGACGCGAGAGCATACACAATCTTGTTTCTGAATGGTGTGCCATTGTCCGAGATGATCTGACTAGGGGTGCTGAATCTGTATATCATGTAGCGCCTCACGAACCGGGCGACTATTTCCCCTGTAACTTCTCGCAGCGGGATAGCTTCTGTCCATCTGAAGAATTAATCAGTGGCGGCCAGGATAAACTTGTGGCCTTGAGATGAAGGCGGGAATGGTCCCACAATATCCATGCCCCACTCCGCAAACGGCCAAGTAGGCGCGGTTGGATGAAGCGGGTTAGGCGGCATTGGTGACATGTACGAGCATATTGGTTGCAATCTTCGTACATAGTGGGCCAATAAAACCTTTTGAGCTTAATTTTGTTTTTCATTTTAGCTCCTCCTTGATGGGGCCCGCACAATCCAGAATGGACCTCGTGCATCACGACTTTTGCTTCCCTAGGCGAAAGGCACTATAGGAGGACCGATCGGTCTTTTTCATGGATGAGCCTAAAAAGCAGGCCGTCTATTAGCTGATAAGATGTTGCCCTGCGTAGCAGTTGCACTCTCTGAGCCCGGTCGGGAGGAAACAACCCGTTCTTTATCCTTATAATCGATTCACACCAATCTTCTTCTTCTGGAGCATTCTCCTCTTCAATATTATTGATCTCGTAGACAGCGAGGCCAGATTCTTCATCGAGTACACTTGGCATGAGCCTTCGGTGTCTGACAGTAATATTCAACTCTCCTTCAGGTGTAAGTTTTAAGGCTGCTGCCAACTTTGCCAAAGTGTTTGCTTGGGAATTATTGCCCCTTGGGACATGGCCTATTTCAAATAGCTAAAACCTTTCTTTCAACCTCATGATAGCTGCATGGTAGGGAATCAGCTCCTTTCGGACATCATAGTCGCCCAGGACCTGTCGAATGACGAGCTGAGAATCCCCATCCACTTTGATGCACTTGATGTCCATCTCCAGTGCCAGTTGAAGTCCGATAATTAGCGCTTCACACTCCGCTTCATTGTTAGTCAATGACTTCATGAGAGCACAAGAATTATGGAGAATGCCGCCTTGCGGAGATACAAAAATTATCCCAGCGCCTGATACAAAGTCTATGAGGCTGCTAGCCCTTTTGATTGTTCGGGAAGCGCCGTCAAAATACAACTCCCAATGTGGGAGGTCGAAGGTGAGAACGTCAGGCTCCGTTTGTGGTGGGTTGTTTTCAGGATGCTCCCCGGCCTCTTGCGAAGGCACCAGCACCTCTTCATCGGGCAACTCAAAGTTGAGTGTCGAATCTTCTGGCACAGGATGCGCAGCTAAGAACTCGGCCATCCCTTGCCCCTTAATTGCCTTGCGCGGGACGAAGACAATGTCGAACTTCATGAGGATAGGTGCCCACTTGCCAAGCATTCCAGAGAGGACGTGCTGGTTGAGCAAAAATTTAAGCGAATCACATTTTGAGACGAGCTCCACTCGGTGAGTTAGAAGGTAGTGCCTTAGCTTCTTGACAGCAAATACCAAAGCTAGGCACACCTTTTCCATAGGCGCGTACCGATACTCAGGCCCGATCAGCTTCCGACTGAGGTAGTATAGCAGTTGCTCTTTGCCCTCTTCATTGATCTGGGCTAGCAGCACCCCCAAAGAGGCATCCATGGTGGCAATGTAAAGGATAAGGGGCTTTCCTTTCACAGGTGCTCCTAGGACTGTAGGAGTCAGTAGATACTCCTTAATTTGCTCGAAGGCCCTCTGACAGTCTTCATCCCATATGAAGGGTGCTCCTTCATCAATTTACCGAAAGACAGGCATCTTTCAGAGAGGTTAATAATTTAGTGTATCATTGATAATATTATTATTGAAAATTGATACAGGAAATATTAATCATAAGGGATTTTTTAGAAAAATGTCCCAATCAACTTTTATAATTAAAAAATGCTCCCGTAACCTATCTATTTTCTCAAAAAGCCCTCACAATCTGCACTGTTACATAAAAAAGCGCTCACAGTTAGTATTGGATAGGAGATGTCAATTGATCTTAACCTAACCCTAATTAAGACCAAGGTCAAAGAAGGAAAAGACAAAAAAGCCCCTACAATCCAGAGAGAGAGACAGAGAGAGAGAGAGAGAGAGAGAGACAGAGGGAGGTTCTCCCTCTGGTGCCCGTGCACAGAGAGACCCCCCTCCGGCGTGGCCATAAGCGGCCTGGGAAATTAGGCCCATGAGGTAGACACTCCCTCTACCATAAACCAAGTCAACACTCCTCTCCACCCGCAGAGATTATGTCGTTTCTCAGAACAGAAGGAAGGAGAAAAGTGTGAGAGAAAGAAGGGGGGAGGGACTGTAGAGAACTATACAAACTGTGAAGGACAGGAAGGGTCAAATGAGGGGAAAAAGCCACAATTTCAGACAGTTTCTGATTATGGGCAAGTAGGAGCACTGGTTCAAACGCACATTGAGCTATAGTTTGGGGAATTGCGTTCTGTTTGGAGCCTCTACTGCATCTGGAAGTGATAGGATCCCCCCTTTTGTTGATCAACATGCGGGAATTCTCCTGCTGGAATGTGCCTCCTTTCCACTGGCCACAACACACAAGGGGGAAAAGGAAGAAGAGATAAAGAAATCGGGTAGGGCAAGGGGAAAAACAGAGACAGTCTGGGTCTCTTTCCGCTTGTACTGCAGCAGCAGCAGCAGCAAACATAGGAGTACAAGATCCTTGCCCAGTTGGATGGCTGCGAGCTGATAGGTCGGCTTCTTCTCCGGGCTGCTGCCAAGAGAGAGAGAGAGAGGAAGGGGAAAAGCAGAGGTAGACTAGGTCTCTTGCCGCTTTTATTGCAGCAGCAGCAGCAAACAGAGTACCAGTTCCTTGCCCATCTGGATGGCTGCGAGCGGATAGCTCGGCTTCTTCTCCAGGCTGCTGCCACAGAACACTCCGACCCTCCTCTGTGTGTGTGTGTGTGTGTGTGTGTGTGAGAGAGAGAGAGAGAGAGAGAGAGAGAGAGAGAGGATATTTTTGGGAACAAAAGGAAAAAGCTATGGGGGTCAGAATATTCCTGTTTATAGAGAGAGAGAGAGGATATTTTTGGGAACAAAAACAAGAAAGCTATGGGGCCCAGAATATTCCTGTTTTTAGACGGTGGTTAACTATAGAGGGTGCGAGAGGGGATATTTTTGGGAACAAAAATTGAAAAGCTATGGTGGCCAGAATATTCATTTTTTTAGATGGTTGCTAACTATAGGGGATGTCTTTATGAATTTTAGCGGATTGCTGGGGTTCTGGAGAAATAGATGGTTATTGGGACTTTTTGTAATTACGAAAGATTGTAGGAGATTTTATTCTACAAATCCCAGATTATAAATGTGTATCATATAAATAAATATTAATATTAATTGAATTTTAAAATGAAGAAGATTAATGGCACAAGGAACCAATGGAAGAATGAGAAGAGGAATAAGAGGCATGGCATTGTGTTGTGTGCTTGTGCAGGAAGATAGGCATTAAAATAAAGAGAACCGTTGTTAAACGGGAATTTACAAAAAAAACCATTCTTGGTCCTAGAAGTGCATTAGCAGGCATATCAATGTGTAAATCTGAATTGTGCAAAAATGTCATATTTATTTGCAGGCATACCACTTCTTTTTGTCAAAAACTTACAAAATAAAATCATGCTTAAATGGCATTTATGCATTATTTGAATTAACGCAATGATATGCCTACTAATGTATTTTTAGGAATGTTTTTTTTTGCAAATTCTTGTTTAACAATGGTTTTCATGCAAAAATCCCTAAAATATTAAAGATATTTTGTTGACATGCAGGAACAAAAAGAAGAGTTTGAGAAGGGGCGGGGGTGGGGAGTAAATGCTGGAGCTTCTGTCAATTGTTAAGCCTCTTCCAGGAGCTTAGCAACTAAGAGTACATTTGGCCAATTTAGCTCACTTAAGATCTGATTTAATTACTTTTAGCAATCTGCCTTAATTAGTCTCTCTCTGACCACTTCAGACTTGAGACTTTTAAGTTTTTCCTTAGAAGATGTATAGAAAATTCATGTAGGAAGGATGCTTATAAGCCTATGGGGATAAACTGCTACCCAACAAAAGTGGTCCTTGGAAGATGTATAGAAAAATCATGTAAGAAGGATGCTTATAAGCCTATGTGAATCTGTCTCAGATCAATGTTTTTCCGTCTGGATATGCTGACATCACCTAATTCAGTTAGGATTTTGATCATTTTATTCCTATCCAAAGTCGTTAAGTTTTTCTTTTCATATTTGTGATGTCTTTGATGTCCTTTTTACTGGTTAGATTTCATTTATTGACTTGATTTCCTGCTAAAGTTATTTTTCCGTTAACGCAATGAAACCTAGTATATTTTGCTAAAGAAAATCTTCCATATAGATTGCACTGCCATGCATGTATAGATGTGTTTGTATGTATGCCCAATGTATCACCACCGCATGCTGTCAGAGCCCTTCATGGATAGTTTCAAGTTACACAGAATCTTTCTTGCAATGTTTGTTCTTTATGATTTGCGTAACTTGCTCTTATTACATTTAACTTAAACTATGGATTCATCTCTAGTGTCTCTCAAATTTCAGGGTGGTAACAATATCCATGCAAGTGGTGTTGCTGACATTGCACGGGTTTTAAAAGATAACTCTGTCCTTACTACAGTGAGTTGCATGCTCTGAATATTCTGATGCCGATATATATATAAAATAACTCTGTCCTTACCACAGTGAGTTGCCTGCTCTGAATACGAATGTGATGCACTCACTGTGGCAAGGACATAGTATTCGTTTATATATAGATATATGTTTGAAGCGGATCCCTCTGAGATATGAATTCTCCTGTAATGTGTTCCTCTGTTAGTTGGAATTGGGCTACAACCCCATTGGACCTGATGGCGCAAAGGCTTTATGTGAAGTTATCAAATTCCATGGGAAGGTAGAAACACTTAAGCTTGGATGGTGTCAGGTATTGGTCCCAAGGATCTGAACTTTCTTTAACGATAATTAGCTCCAAATTTGGCACGATGACACTCTATTTGCAGATAGGACCAAAGGGTGCGGAATATGTTGCAGATGCTTTGAAGTACAACACAACTTTATCCACTCTAGATTTACGTGCAAATGGGCTTGGTGATGATGTGGGTCTCAGTAAATGACATTTTGTTTGCAAATGATACTTGGTGCATGGCCTTTGTTTTAATTATGCATTTGATCAACAGGGTGCGGTGTGTTTGGCTCGTAGCTTGAAGATTGTAAATGAAGCTTTAACCTCACTTGATTTAGGTTTCAATGAGATAAGGGTATGTACATCATGCTACTTATATTTTGGTGAGCATCCTCATGCACATTTCCTAACTCACCATGGAAACAGGACACGGGGGCATTTGCCCTTGCACAGGCACTGAAGGCCAATGAGGACGTTTCACTTACATCCTTGAATCTTGCAAGCAATTTTCTTACAAAATATGGACAGGTTACTTTACCTCCCTCAATAATTAGGCAGCTTCTTTTCCTAGTGCCATGTGGTTTCATCCTACACTTTTCTCTCACTGCAGGTTGCTTTGACAGAAGCCAGGGATCATGTATACGAGATGAATGAGAAGGAAGTTAATATATACTTCTAGGCCCACCTTTCTTTAGCTTACTCTTTCTTGTTAAATTTTTTTTTTTAAGGTGTTTGCCGTTCCTCTTCTTACCCTAAATGAGGGCGATATCATTGTGAAAGATCTCTAGGTATAGGAAATTTTGGTAGTTTAATTGTTTTCAATATTTGTATTGTTTTGGCAAGTTAGGGCTTGTTTTCTTTGTGAATGTTGGGCAAGGATTCTTGGTGTCGTATGTCAAGGCCGACGATGTTGGAAGGCAAAAAGGTATTGTTGTGTTGTAAAACGTATCTCATCACCAAGATTTTGACGGTGGAGAGGGAACTTCTGACACGAGACCAATCAAATCTCACTCAGTGCTTGTTGTAGTGGACATGTGACTGCATGAGATGTTTTCTCCGAGGTGGTGTTTTGTTGCGTTGTAAAATGTCTAGAGTCTGGCGGTTTACACCTCTCGGGGATAGATAGTGTTTAGTGCACACTTGGGGTTAATTTTCAGCCCGCGTGTGCATCTAAGTAATTTTTTTTTTTGAAAATTTTAGGTAACGTGGATTCCATTTTTTTTTTTTTTGGGGGGGGGGGGGGTTAATATGTGGTGTAGGATTCAACCTGAGCACTGGACATTATGAGTTCAATGCTAAGTAGGACTTAGTGTTTTTTTACGATTAATGTGTCAGTAAATCGGAGGTGTACAGTCAAGAGTTGAGAACTAGTTCTCAAATCACTTTTATTTATCGTAAAAATATACTCTCATGCGAAGTTCAAAAAAATTTAAAAAATAAAATTGTATAAAGTGAATAGTGTTAGGTCTAATTGTTAAAAAAATATTTTTTTATTTTGATTTTTTTTTGAGCTGTCGAATCCTGGTGTCTTGTAGGCAAGTTAGGTTGGTTTGCATCTCATATTACATTTTTTTTTAAAAAATATTTGTTTAGTGCACATCTCATAATCATGACTCTTTGAGGATATGCATATTGATCTTTTGGTAATTTAGGGGTGGAAATTGAAACTGAAGAAAAATAAGTGTGGCACAACACTACTTTAAATCCCGGATATTCAAGGTACACTAACAGTTAGTAGAAAAAAAATGTACATATACATATTATTTCACCATGATTCACGTTATTTGACACTATAACAAAGTTAACACCCGTGTAATCATGAAAAATCTAACTTGACCCGAAAAACCAACGCTGCTTGTGACAAATCAAAATGTGTTAAATGTGGAGTTACATTACAAGATTTTAACATCGAGGATAGATATTGCCAACCCCAAGGCATGTTAAACATACGCTGAAATCAAAGAGGCGTCCCATAAACTTCCCGTACGTACAAAATGTGCATGCAGCGTTGTAGTCTGATATTTTGATGTATTACACCATAAGCAATCGAGAGTTTGAAAATAGGAGAGAGTGATGGTCAAAGCTGGAACTGTACAATTTGTAATGATCAAAACCAAGTTCCTAAAGCTATTTTACTCGTCAAAGTCATTAGACATAGGATAGACTATTTCTGAAACACAAAATTTATCTTGATCAAGTGTTATTCATATTTGATACAAGATTTGCTGCACCGATCGTATGGGTCTTACCGGATCAGGCCTAGTATGGTTCGGTACAATTCGATATGCCAGTGCATTGCTAGCGGAACGAGAAGATTTTTTTTTTTTTGAAAAAAGTTAAAATTTTTGAATGATAATTTGTTTTTTTTTTTGTAATGATTAACTTTAAGCTTCTAAAAATAAATTATAACACTGTCTGACAATATATAAAAACTATGTTAAGTTGTACATAGTAGTAGTAAAAAAATATGAGTATAGATAGATAGATAATATGATATTTATAATTATTATCATCTCATGTAATATAATAAATATTACATATTCATTGAAATAATAATCTGAATTATGTATTAATATGATCCTTAATACATCTAACTGGTAACTAATTTCAATATAATATAAGATGTTACAGTATAATTACACTTGCTATTATAATTATTAAATAGTAGTAACAAAGTTTAGACTATTTAAATTTAAAAATAGAATATTTACCACTGACCATCCGATGTCAATCGGATAGCCAGCGGTTTCTTTGGATTCACTTTTTTTTTTTGTTTTGAGAACCCTAGACCTCGCATCCCTCTCTCAACCTCCACGCATAGTACACCGCTGTAGCTCACACCCTCCCTCAGTTCCCCTCTTCCACGCATAGTACACCGCTGTAGCTCACACCCTCCCTCAGTTCCCCTCTTCACACCCTCCCTCAGTTCCCCTCTTCCACGCATAGTACACCGCTGTAGCTCACACCCTCCCTCAGTTCCCCTCTTCCCGAGTCCCGACGACATCTTCGAGAGGTACCCCCCCTTAAGAAGCCGACCTGCACATAATGCCCTTGGGCTCGCACATACTGGGGTACGTATCATACTGACTGAACTATGCGGTATGTTGGGGCACTCATTGGGTTGTGCGATTTGGGACGTACAACGTGCTTACCACAACTTGCTCATATCGGGTTCTGGTTGGTACAATATGATATGTGCGGTTCTCAGTGTACCGAATCAATCCTTCGAATCATGATTTGATATGAATGTGTAGAAAGAAGAAAAAACCTTTAAATCCTTATGTGCCAATATATTTGACAATGTTAATTATCATATGTCCTATATCAACTTCCGTATTGAGTAGCAAACCTGACCTCAAAATCAGCAATACTATAGTGACATAAGCTGTAGATTAAAAGGAAAATTCTTGTTGGCAGTATTTTGTAAACTATCTCGACTATTGCAAAATTTGGATTGCCTCATCTTGAACCTTTAAATGGAAGAATTTCAAATAAAGTCTAAGAATCGAATTTGTTGGGAGTTGAAGGTGGAGAGGATGAAAATCGTAGCCCATTAATCATTTTAATTCATGGGCCCACAAACTTGTTTGGCCCGATAGGTGACATCCCATGGAAATTTCCGGGGCCCACCTCATGAAAGCCCATATAAGAGTGCTCACGAAGCGCCGCCTAGCCCCGGGGGGACGTCCACACTAGGGACTCCCCAAGCTCGAGAAAGACCCCACCAATCGATAGCCTCGAGCCACCAAAAAGCTACCGAGGGGATTTTCTTCTGAAGAGCGCTAGGATAGGAAGATTGCTCGAGAATTCTAATCCAAGATGGGGCTGATCCTCATCCAGAGACATGCAACCCCATGTATATGACCCCCTCTCTTAGCCCTGAGGGAGACCTGCTCCGACTGGGATCCTATCCGATTTAACTGTCAGCGAACTCCCCACTAACAGAGTTGACTGAAGTGACTCGGGGAATGCATCCCCCCTCTCACCGTCCTCTACGGAGCTGCTTTGAGAGTTCATGGCCAGGAATTCCCTCCGTGAAGACCATCGGGTATGACATACCTCTAACCCTTGATTGGTGAAGTGCGATCCTGTATCCTCAAACCCCTCACCTCCTTCTACTCTCCTGCTCATCCCTGACTTAAGCATCAGAGGATTTTTCATGTGTTCACCATCCCAAGCCCCTTGATTTTTCATCTTCCTTGCAGGCCTATTCTTTGAGAGTTTCCAGTGTGGTTGTAACACCCCAGTGTATAATTGAATAAATTAAAAGGGTAATTATAAAGAAATTAAGGGAAAATTCCGATAGGTCAAGTTGCAATCAATTTATAAAAATTTGGAAAAATTATAATCGCATAGAGGATGAATAGTTTAATTTTTTGTTCTTCTGGTTCTACCCCTAATTAAAATCTTAAACCAGCCGTATTCAGAGAATTAGGACGTAATCCACGTTTTAGCTTGTCGGACCTTGGATCGTTGAATTAAAACCCAATACCCGACCGTTCGAGCTCAGATCGGACCCTATTGAATGGCCTCGATGAGGAGATCATTTTTCCCTCTGTTCCAGCCGAAACCCTAAATCCTAGACTTCGAATTTTGGGAATGAGCGGCGGCTTGACAGGGTCTTGCGCGATTCGCGCGCGAGTGGAGGTTCGTGGACTCTATCCATCTCAATCGACGCCTAGCTAGCATTCCTTCTATTTAAGCGAACCCTAGACCGACATAGACTCGCTTGGATGCTGTGGCGACCGACGAGGAGTTAGATCGTGGGAGATATTTGGTATTCTTCGCGCGACCGGCCGGCGACCTATTGTCATCTTCTTCCTTCGTTTAAGGTAAGTTTTAGCAGACCAAACCCTAAGAGTTATATATGGTTGGATTCCTCTCTCGGTCCTCTTTCCATTTATATAAAAAGCCCTAAAAGTTATGTAGTATCCAGAGAGAAATCATCTGTCACGTCCCGAGCGCGGAAGATTACCCGGAAGCGTGACACGTCTATTTAGATCGTGTCAATCATGTAAATATCAGAGTGCGCAAATAACTAAGCTTTAACTCGAAATTAATACAAATAGTACGATCTGACAATTGTCACAACTAATCAAAGGATAAATACATATGTTCCCAGAGTCCAACGACTAGGCTTCAAATCTTAAGCAGTTCTAATCAAGTTGACTAATACAAATGACATAGATGAATTGATACAACTGACATAAGTGAACTAATACAATAACACAAAGGATATCACAATTAACATGACAATTGATGACTCCATTCTACACTCATCACTCAGACTCATCCCCTTCCGTGTTATGGCCAATATCCAAACTACCTGAAAAGGTTAGAAAAATAACTAGATGAGCGAATCGCTTAGTAGGAATTACATCTCAAGATTTAACATGCTTTAAGTGGTTTACAAGATCGATTAATGTCAGTAAAGTTATGCATGTAGATGAGTAGATATCAAGGATTGTAAAAATCGACAAGAGCAGTGAAGGAATAACAAGTGAGAGTATAAGGATTCCAACTTCAATGCAGCAATAGCAAGAGATTCAAGCAAGTAATAACTGGAATTAACGAAAATCTTTCCAAGAGAGTAAGAACTCATGTCAAGCAAGTAATAGAAAGTAATATAAATTCAAGCATGTAAAACTGGAATTAGCTATTTATCAATTTCATTCAAGCAAAACTTTACCATTCTGCGGGTCTCAAGTCAAATCAATCAAGTAATATCACGAGAATGAGTGGAATGTCTAAAGCCTAGCAAGCAAGTACTCCGGTGCAATGCCAAACACCTTGGTCAATAAACTCCCATGGGCACAAGTACCTTCGGGTGCTCCTCCCAGGACCAGACCGGGCCCTATATGCACATCATTAATCATGTCTGTCGACATCCACTCTCATTTATAGCCAATATGGAATTTCAAGGTTTGACCAGTATGATATATAAGGTAGAATTATGGAATGGAATCCAAGGGCGCATTAATGCGTAGGGATGAACTAGGAGTGGAAATCAGTAACGTTTGATACACGGAAAAAAACTAGATAAGCGAGGTGCCTTATGGGCCACCTGACAATTTTAGAAACGACACCCTCACTGTGGGATGCCCTTCTTGGGAATTATACAGGGTTTAGAGGACCCTGTCAGGAGTTAAATATCACCTCTCAGGCTGCCATCTATCAGTGGAGATGGCAAAAGCGAAAGCCTAACGATCAGGTTAACGTAATGAGCCAGCTGTAGTTCATCGCGTCAACCCTGCAGTTCATCGCATCAACCCTGCGAACAGGCTGGGTCGACTCATCAGTTCATCGCGTCAACCCTGCGAACAGGCAGGGTCGACTCATCAGTTCATCGCGTCAACCCTGTGAACAGGCAGGGTCGACTCATTGGTTCATCGCGTCAACCCTGTGAACAGGCAGTGTCGACTCATCAGTTCATCGCGTCAACCCTGCGAACAGGCTGGGTCGACTCATCAGTTAATCGCGTCAACCCTGTGAACTAGCAGGGTCGACTCATCAGTTCATCGCGTCAACCCTGTGAACTGACAGGGTCGACCCTGTGAGCAGGCAGGGTCGACTCATCAGTTCATCGCGTCAACCCTGTGAACTGGCAGGGTCGACTCATCAGTTCATCGCGTCAACCCTGTGAACTGGCAGGGTCGACCCTGTGAGGAGGCAGGGTCGACTCATCAGTTCATCGCGTCAACCCTGTGAACTGGCAGGGTCGACTCATCAGTTCATCGCGTCAACCCTGTGAACTAGCAGGGTCGACCCTGTGAGCAGGCAGGGTCGACTCATCAGTTCATCGCGTCAACCCTGTGAACTGGCAGAGTCGACTCATCAGTTCATCGCGTCAACCCTGTGAACTGGTAGGGTCGACTCATCAGTTCATCGCGTCAACCCTGTGAACTGGCAGGGTCGACCCTGTGAGCAGGCAGGGTCGACTCATCAGTTCATCGCGTCAACCCTGTGAACTGGCAGGGTCGACTCATCAGTTCATCGCGTTAACCCTGTGAACTGGCAGGGTCGACTCTGCAGTTCATATTTGCTCAAAATGGCTTAAGGTATTAATCTTTGATTAAACTAGGGTATTAACATTTGATTTAAGTTTATTTAGATAAAACTGATGACATGGATAGATAGAGAAAACTGTAAGGATTATAGATCTTTATTCATGCATTCGTTTCATGCTTTAGTTGCTTAAATATCAGATTTTTAACATGACGTATCATACAAGTTTTCATTTTTAAAGGAACTAAATGGAGACAAGGTTTCTAGATAGGCTACCTAACAGATTAATTAGGTATGCTAGTTAGTTAGTAGATCAACTAACATGTTAATTAGGTATGTTAACAGGTTAGTTAAACTAATAAGTTACGTAAAAACATGATAAAACTTGCGTTAAACGGATATATCGTATGGATATGAAGCTAATACATGCCAACTACCCTAGATTGAAGCTAATACATGCTAATCAATACTAATCATCTTGGGTATAAGGCTACTACATGCTAATTATCTTGGTACGAGGCTAATACATGTTAATCATCCTAGATTTAAGCTAACACATACTAATTATTCTAGGTATGAGACTAATACTTACTAATTATCTTGTGTGTGAAGCTAATACACGCTAATCATCCTAGATTTAAGCCAACACATGCTAATTATTCTAGGTATGAGACTACTACTTGCTAATACATGCTAGTTATTCTGGGTATAAGGCTAATACATGCTAATTATCTTAGGTATGAAGCTAATACATGCTAATCGTCCTAGATTTAAGCTAACACATACTAATTATTCTAGGTATGAGACTAATACTTACTAATTATCTTAGGTATGAAGCTAATACACGCTAATCATCTAGATTTAAGCCAACACATGCTAATTATTCTAGGTATAAGACTAATACTTGCTAATATTTGCTAATACATGCTAATTATTCTGGGTATAATGCTAATACATGCTAATTATCTTAGGTATGAAGCTAATATATGCTAATCATCCTAGATTTAAGCTAACACATGTTTTATGAACACTAAATATCGTATGGAAATGAGCCTAATACTAAATGCCTAGACTAATCATCCTAGATTAGGTACTAGTTTAGTTAAAAGTTGAGAACACCTACTTGTTGGAAGATCGGAGCCGCAGAACCCTTCTTTGTAATCCCTGCAGAGCTTTGCCCCAACCTTAGCTAGCCTAGAATGGGGGTAGCAAAGGGGTATGTATATAGGGTCTGTCATGACCGAATGGGAGGCAAGATCTGAAATAATGGGGCTTTACAGCTTGTACAGGTTGGAGAGATAGAGATAATGTTTGGACAGCTAATCCATGGCCCATATGTCTATAACATAAAATTATTTGGCAAAAAACGTAAATGGTGGATGCTATGATTTGAACCTTGGTCATTGGGTTGGAAGATAAGTTACTTAACCAACTACACTAGGAAGCCACTTGTTAAGTGAATAACCTTTACATATGATAACTTCGTGTTCCCACTTCTTACATAAACTTCCTAAAGAGTTTATCTAATATTTTTTTTATTTGGAAAATATTAATAATAATAATTTTTTTTAATACGGGGTGCTACACCCTCCCCTACTTAAAAGAATTTGGTCCCCAAATTCAATTGTATAAGGGTAAATTCAACTACATAAGGATACTGTAGAAAGTATAAGATACTTGCCGACTAAAATAGTTCTGGGTATCTTCTCTTCATAGATTCCTCGATCTCCCAAGTTGCTTCTTGCTCCGAGCATCGATTCTATTAGATTTTTACCATAGGGATCGTCTTGCTCCTTAGAACTCGAACTTCTTGGTCGAGGATCCGCATCGACCTTTGCTCATAAGTTAGATCCCTTTGAATCACCAATTCAGCATGATTGATGATGTGACAAGAGTCGTGCACATATTTCTTCAGCATAGATATATGAAATACATTGTGCACTTCCGAGAGTTGAGGAGGTAAGGTAATGCGGTAAGCCACCTCGCCCACTCTTTCCAATACTTCAAATGGACCGATAAACCTTGGTGTAAGCTTGCCCTTAACACCGAATCTTCTAATACCTCGGCCGGGAGATACCTTGAGAAATACATGGTCACCCACTTGAAATTCCAAATCTCTCCTTCTGTTATCAGCATAAGATTTTTGCCTGCACTGAGCTACCTTGAGTCTCTCTCTGATAAGGTGTATCTTCTCAGTCGAATCTCTAACCATATCTGGGCCTAGAATTTGTCTTTCACCGACTTCTTCCCAGCATATTGGAGAACGACAACTCCTGCCATAAAGCGTCTTGAAAGGAACCATTTGAATACTAGCTTGATAGCTGTTATTATATGTAAATTCGGCTAGTGGTAAGTGGTCATGCCAGCTTCCGCCGAAATCTATAATGCATGCCCTTAACATATCTTCAACAACCTGATTTGTCCTTTCAGTCTGACCATCTGTCTGGGGATGGAAAGTAGTGCTGAAATTAAGTTTCGTCCCCAGAGAGTGTTGTAGACCCTTCCAAAAATGAGAGGTGAAGCGTGGGTCTCGGTCAGATACGATCGAGACGGGAACTCCATGCAATCTAACCATCTCCTTAATATACAGGGCAGCAAGTACGTCGACTGACCATCGACTTTTGATGGGTAAGAAATGAGCCGATTTAGTTAACCGGTCGATAATTACCCAAATTCCATCATATCCGCCCCTAGACTTGGGCAAACCCATGATAAAGTCCATGCCAATGTCTTCCCACTTTCACTTGGGAATATCCAGCGGATGTAGCTTTCCGGCGGGTTTTTGATGTTCCGCCTTCACTTGTTGACATGTGAGGCAACGAGACACAAAGTCTGCTACCTCCCTTTTCATGTTAGGCCACCAGAAAGTTCTTTTCAAGTCTTGGTACATCTTAGTGGCTCCAGGGTGGATTGTGTACCTCGATCTATGAGCTTCTTCAAGAATCTTCTTCTTCAATTCGGGACAGTCGGGCACACATGTCCGTTCATGAAATAGTAATCTGCCATCAGGTGCCAGCTTGAAATCCAGTCTCTCGTCCAGCTTGCTCTTTATCTCCACTAGCGAGGGATCCTCTTCTTGTAACTTCTTGATTTCAGGTAGCAAATCTGGATGTAGGCTCATATGAGATAGAATAATACACATGTTCTTCTCATCTGTGCTGATATCAAGCTCAGAGAATTTCTCCAACAGTTTCCATTCTTGTATCATGCAGTTGGCCAATATTGTTCTCGTCTTTCGACTAAGGACATCAGCTACGGAATTACCCTTACCAGGATGGTACTGTATAGTGAAGTCAAAATCCTTGAGATACTCGAGCCAATGCCTTTGCCGCATGTTCAGCTCCTTTTGGGAGAATAAGTACTTGAGGCTTTTATGATCGGAGTACACAATGAATTGTTCTCCGTAGAGATAGTGTCTCCAGATCTTTAAAGTGAATACTACTGCGGCCAGTTCTAAGTCGTGAATTGGGTAGTTCTCTTCATGTTTCTTCAATTGTCGGGAAGAGTATGCAATGACTCTCCCATTTTGCGTCAATACACATCTGAGACCAATACCAGAAGCATCGGTATATACCTCGTATTTTTCTCCTTCCATTGGTAATGATAAGACTGGAGCAGTGGTCAAGAGATCCTTCAATGTTTGGAAACTCTTTTCACAGTCTTCCTTCCACTCATAAGGCACTTCCTTGCTGGTTAACCTGGTCAGGGGAACAACAATTTTGGAGAAGTCCTTTATAAAATGCCGGTAGTAACCAGCTAGACCCAAGAAGCTCCGAATCTCAGTTACATTTGTGGGTCGTTCCCAGTTCTTCACGGCTTCGACCTTTGATGGGTCAACAGCAATTCCGTTCTTCGAAATGATATGGCCCAAGAAGGATACTTCCTTGAGCCAAAACTCGCATTTGCTGAATTTGGCATATAGCTTATTTCCCCTTAATATCTGCAATGCCTTCTTGAGGTGTTCTTCATGATCCTCTTCGGTCTTTGAATAGATCAGAATATCATCAATAAAGACCACAATAAATTAGTCTAAATAGGGCCTGAATATACTGTTCATTAACTGCATAAAAGCTGCAGGGGTATTTGTTAGTCCGAAAGGCATAACAGTAAATTCGTAATGCCCATACCTGCTTCGGAATGCAGTTTTATGAATGTCTTCTTCTTTGATCTTCAATTGGTGGTAACCAGAACAAAGATCAATCTTGGAGAAATATAAAGCTTCAGATAGTTGATCGAACAGCTCATCAATCCTTGGCAGTGGATACTTGTTCTTGATTGTAAGGTGATTTATCTGCCGATAAACTATGCATAATCTCATCGACCCCTCCTTCTTTTTGACGAATAGCACGGGTGCTCCCCATGGGGAAGTACTCGGCCTGATGAAACCCTTGTTCAATAACTCCATTAGCTGCTCTTTTAGTTCCTTCAGCTCAGCAGGGGACATTCTGTATGGTGCCCTAGAAATAGGACCAGCACCAGGGACAAGTTCGATTGTGAACGACACTCCCCTTTCCGGGGGTAAGCCGGTTAAATCTTCTGGAAAAACATCAGGAAAATCCCGAATTACACGGATGTCTTCAAGTTTAACCTTCTCGACTTCCGTGGCAGTCACGAATGCTATGAAAGCCATGCATCCCTTATTCATAAGTTTACTAGCTCGGAGTGCTGATATAAGAAGTGATTTACTCCGAGGGCTATTGTAAACTAGCTCTGGGAAATCTACGAAAGTTACCTTGCCATGCCAGCAATCTACAGTTGCTTGGTATGTGGATAGCCAGTCGACACCTAGTATGACATCATAACCCTTTATATCTAGGCATATCAGGTCAGCAGGTAAATTATTTCCCTTAACCATCACTTCACAGTTTGGATAGTGATAAGTGATATCAGACTCATTCCCAAGAGGTGTAGATATGACCAAATCTAACAGTTCATGTTTCTTAGAAAATGAAGCAGCAGAGTTCTTGGAAACGAATGAATGAGTTGCTCCGGTATCGAATAAAACTTGAGCAGTTTTTGAACAAATAGTGAGAGTACCTTCCATAATTCCATTTTTAGTGGGTTCCGTCTCTTGGAGAGCTTGCAGACGGCCTTGTTTCTTTACCGGACGCTTCTCGTCTTTGGTGTCTTATTCCTTCATCAGTGGGCAGTCTGGGATTCGATGCTCTCGGCTCCCACATCGAAGACAAGCTCTTAACTTTCTCCAGCATTCCTCGATCTTATGACCAGCTTTATCACAATACTTGCAAATCTCCTTTGATGGTGTGGTGGTGGAGAATGGTCTGTCATTCTTCTGGAATTTCTTCGCCTTAGAGGGCTCCCCTCCCATGAAGAATCGCTTCTTGTTGAAGGATTGTTTGAATTTTCCCGGGCTTGTGACGGGTTCCTTCTTATCTCTTCCTCGGATTCTCTCAGATAATTCGGTGGCGTCTTCCAGTAGTTGAGCACGCCGAACCATCTTCGAATAGACTTGGATGTCCATTGGGGCAAGTTGTGTAATATAATGGGGCCGAAGCCCGTTGAGGAATCTTTTCGCCTTCATCTTTTTCGTACACACCAAGTGGGGTGCATACCTAGATAATCTGGAGAATTGGGCCTCATACTCGGCCACTTTCAAGCCCCGTTGTTTTAGAACGGCGAATTCCGTGGCTTTCTTTTCCTGGATATGATCGGAGAAGTACTTGTTGTTGAAATGCTCCGTGAATTCATCCCATGTGACATGGTATTCTGGCAGTGTTGCTTCTATGGATTCCCACCAGCATCGAGCGTCCCGCTCTAGTTGGAATACGGCAAGTAAAACCTTCTCTTCATCCGCGCATTACATCACACGGAAGATTCGTTCCATCTCCTTTAGCCAATTCTCGGCATCCTCGGGGTCGGACGAACCCGTGAACCTCGGTGGGTTCATGTTACGAAAACTTCGGTGGAGATCTCCCGCTCCACGATTTGCTCCGCCTTGGGCCACTTGTTGTAGTGCCTGTGTGAGGCCTTGCACGGTGCGCTGCATCTCGCGTCATTGTGCTCTTTCCAGCAGCCATGATCCTACAAAAGAGTTAAGTATGATAAAGATCGGATTTACTTGTAAGGTCGAAAGTCATTTTAGAACTTAACCCATGGCTCTATCCATCTCACCGGGTAAGGTATATCTATCCTTGAACTTGGATTTTACCTATCCTTGGACTCAAGTTTTTACTTAGATTTCAATTTCTAACCATTTTTTTTTTGTTCCCTAGGTTTGAAAGACTAGGCTCTGATACCACGAAGACTGTCACGCCCCGAGCGCGGAAGATTACCCGGAGGCGTGACGCGTCTATATGAATCGTGTCAATCATGTAAATATCAGAGTGCACAAATAACTAAGCTTTAACTCGAAATTAATACAAATAGTACGAGCTGACAATTATCACAACTAATCAAAGGATAAATACATATGTTCCCAGAGTCCAACGACTAGGCTTCAAATCTTAAGCAGTTCTAATCAAGTTGACTAATACAAATGACATAGATGAATTGATACAACTGACATAAGTGAACTAATACAATAACACAAAGGACATCACAATTAACATGACAATTGATGACTCCATTCTACACTCATCACTCAGACTCATCCCCTTCCGTGTTCTGGCCAATATCTAAACTACCTGAAAAGGTTAGAAAAACAACTAGATAAGCGAATCGCTCAGTAGGAATTACATCTCAAGATTTAACATGCTTTAAGTGGTTTACAAGTTCGATTAATGTCAGTAAAGTTATGCATGTAGATGAGTAGATATCAAGGATTGTAAAAATCGACAAGAGCAGTGAAGGAATAACAAGTGAGAGTATAAGGATTCCAACTTCAATGCAGCAATAGCAAGAGATTCAAGCAAGTAATAACTGGAATTAACGAAAATCTTTCCAAGAGAGTAAGAACTCATGTCAAGCAAGTAATAGAAAGTAATATAAATTCAAGCATGTAAAACTGGAATTGGCTATTTATCAATTTCATTCAAGTAAAACTTTACCCTTCTGCGGGTCTCAAGTCAAATCAATCAAGTAATATCACGAGAATGAGTGGAATCTCTAAAGCCTAGCAAGCAAATACTTCTGTGCAATGTCAAACACCGTGGTCAATAAACTCCCATGGGCACAAGTACCTTCGGGTGCTCCTCCCAGGACCAGACCGGGCCCTATATGCACAGCATTAATCATGTCTGTCGACATCCACTCTCATTTATAGCCAATATGGAATTTCAAGGTTTGACCAGTATGATATATAAGGTAGAATTATGGAATGGAATCCAAGGGCGCATTAATGTGTAGGGATGAACTAGGAGTGGAAATCAGTAACGTTTGATACACGAAAAAAAATTAGATAAGAGAGGTGCCTTATGGGCCACCTGACAATTTTAGAAACGACACCCTCACTGTGGGATGCCCTTCCTGGGAATTATACAGGGTTTAGAGGACCCTGTCAGGAGTTAAATATCACCTCTCAGGCTGCTATCTATCAATGGAGATGGCAAAAGCGAAAGCCTAATGATCAGGTTAACGTAATGAGCCAGCTGTAGTTCATCGCGTCAACCCTGCAGTTCATCGCGTCAACCCTACGAACATGCTGGGTCGACTCATCAGTTCATCGCGTCAACCCTGCGAACAGGCAGGGTCGACTCATCAGTTCATCGCGTCAACCCTGTGAACAAGCAGGGTCGACTCATCAGTTCATCGCGTCAACCCTGCGAACAGGCTGGGTCGACTCATCAGTTCATCGCGTCAACCCTGTGAACTAGCAGGGTCGACTCATCAGTTCATCGCGTCAACCCTGTGAACTGGCAGGGTCGACCCTGTGAGCAGGCAGGGTCGACTCATCAGTTCATCGCGTCAACCCTGTGAACTGGCAGGCTCGACTCATCAGTTCATCGTGTCAACCCTGTGAACTGGCAGGGTCGACCCTGTGAGCAGGCAGGGTCGACTCATCAGTTCATCGCGTCAACCCTGTGAACTGGCAGGGTCGACTCATCAGTTCATCGCGTCAACCCTGTGAACTGGCAGGGTCGACCCAGTGAGCAGGCAGGGTCGACTCATCAGTTCATCGCGTCAACCCTGTGAACTGGCAGGGTCGACTCATCAGTTCATCGCGTCAACCCTGTGAACTGGCAGGGTCGACTCATCAGTTCATCGCGTCAACCCTGTGAACTGGCAGGGTCGACTCATCAGTTCATCGCGACAATCCTGTGAACTGGCAGGGTCGACTCTGCAGTTCATATTTGCTCAAAATGGCTTAAGGTATTAATCTTTGATTAAACTAGGGTATTAACCTTTGATTTAAGTTTATTTAGGTAAAACTACTAACATGGATAGATAGAGAAAACTGTAAGGATTATAGATCTTTATTCATGCATTCGTTTCATGCTTTAGTTGCTTAAATATCAGATTTTTAACATGACGTATCATACAAGTTTTCATTTTTAAAGGAACTAAATGGAGACAAGGTTTCTAGATAGGCTACCTAACAGATTAATTAGGTATGCTAGTTAGTTAGTAGATCAACTAACAAGTTAATTAGGTATGTTAACAGGTTAGTTAAACTAATAAGTTACGTAAAAACACGATAAAACTTACGTTAAACGGATATATCGTATGGATATGAAGCTAATACATGCCAACTACCTTAGATTGAAGCTAATACATGCTAATCAATGCTAATCATCTTGGGTATAAGGCTACTACATGCTAATTATCTTGGTACGAGGCTAATACATGCTAATCATCCTAGATTTAAGCTAACACATGCTAATTATTCTAGGTATGAGACTAATACTTACTATATATCTTGTGTATGAAGCTAATACACGCTAATCATCCTAGATTTAAGCCAACACATGCTAATTATTCTAGGTATGAGACTACTACTTGCTAATACATGCTAGTTATTCTGGGTATAAGGCTAATACATGCTAATTATCTTAGGTATGAAGCTAATACATGCTAATCGTCCTAGATTTAAGCTAACACATACTAATTATTCTAGGTATGAGACTAATACTTACTAATTATCTTGGGTATGAAGCTAATACACGCTAATCATCCTAGATTTAAGCCAACACATGCTAATTATTCTAGGTATGAGACTAATACTTGCTAATATTTGCTAATACATGCTAATTATTCTGGGTATAATGCTAATATATGTTAATTATCTTAGGTATGAAGCTAATACATACTAATCATCCTAGATTTAAGCTAACACATGCTTTATGAACACTAAATATCGCATGGAAATGAGCATAATACTAAATGCCTAGACTAATCATCCTAGATTAGGTACTAGTTTAGTTAAAAGTTGAGAACACCTACTTGTTGGAAGATCGGAGCAGCAGAACCCTTCTTTGTAATCCCTGCAGAGCTTTGCCCCAACCTTAGCTAGCCTAGAATGGGGGTAGCAAAGGGGTATGTATATAGGGTCTGTCATGACCGAATGGGAGGCAAGATCTGAAATAATGGGGCTTTACAGCTTGTACAGGTTGGAGAGATAGAGATAATGTTTGGACAGCTAATCCATGGCCCATATGTCTATAACATAAAATTATTTGGCAAAAAATGTAAATGGTGGATGCTATGATTTGAACCTTGGTCATTGGGTTGGAAGACAAGTTACTTAACCAACTACACTAGGAAGCCACTTGTTAAGTGAATAACCTTTACATATGATAACTTCGTGTTCCCACTTCTTACATAAACTTCCTAAAGAGTTTATCTAATATTTTTTATTTGGAAAATATTAATAATAATATTTTTTTTAATACGGGGTGCTACATCAGTTATATTATCGAGCCTCATGTTGTAAGAATGGAGGTTGTTGAAGCAGTTGGCTAGCTTAGACCTCAACGTTAGTAAGAATCAGGTCATGATTTCAGCAATGCAGCTTCGTCCTGAACTATTAATGGAAATCAAGTCTATGCAAGAAAATGATCCGATGTTAGTAGAGATCAAGGAAAGTCTAAGTAGTAGACCAGATTTCATCCTAGCCGATGACGGTAGATTGTTATTTCAAGGAAGGACCTGTGTGCCTGAAGTAGCTGAAGTGAAAAATAAGATCCTTGAGGAAGCTCATATGTCCAAGTATACTATTCATCCTAGAGGTACTAAGATGTACCGAGATTTGAAAAGATCCTTCTTGTGGCCAAATATGAAGAAGGAAGTTGCAGAAATTATGAGCAGATGTTTAATATGTCAACAAGTAAAGGCTGAGCACTTTAGACCTGTTGGGAAGTTGAAGCCACTTGACATACCTCAATGGAAATGGGAGAGTATTGGTATGGATTTCATCATGGGTCTACCTAGAACTTGCAGTGGATTCAATGCAATATGGGTCATTGTTGATAGATTGACTAAGTCTGCTCATTTCTTGTCCATTAAGTCCAAATGGACTGTTGATGTTTTGGCTACTCTGTATATCAAGGAAGTTGTGAGACTTCATGGAATACCAGTAAACATTATGTCAGATAGAGACCCAAGGTTCCCTTCGCATTTCTAGAAAGGACTACAAGAGTCCTCGGGAACCCATTTGAATTTCAGCACTGCCTTTCATCCTCAGACTGACGGACAGACAGAGAGAACAAATCAGATTGTGGAGGATATGTTAAGAGCGTGTGTAATTGATTTTGGAGACAGTTGGCATGAGCATTTGGCTTTGATTGAGTTTGCCTACAATAACAGTTGCCAGTCTAATATCCAGATGACTCTGTTTGAAGCTCTTTATGGAAGAAGTTACCGATCACCTTTGTATTGGGACAAGGTGGGCGAGAAGCAATGGTTGGGACCGGATCTCGTTTCAGAATCAACCAAGAATATCCGCCTTATCTGAGACCGTCTACAAGTAGCCCAATCAAGACAAAAAAGTTATACTGATTGTAGAAGGAGAGCTTTAGAATTCAAAGTTGGCGAGCATGTATTCCTGAAGGTGTCACCCCTGAGAGGAATTCGAAGGTTTGACATCAGTGGCAAGTTGAGCCCAAGATATGTTGGCCCTTTCGAGATTCTGGAAAGAGTGGGAGAAGTTGCTTACAGATTAGCTTTACCACCGCAGTTATCGGGAGTACACAACGTCTTCCATGTATCGATGTTGTGAAAGTATGTTTATGACCCCACTCATATCATTCAACATGCAGACCTGGAACTGAAAGAAGATTTGACTTATGAGGAGAAACCTACCAAAATTTTGGACCGCAAGCAGCAGCAACTCAGGAATTGATCTATACCTATGGTCAAAGTTCAGTGGAGTCGATGTGGAATTGAAGAAGCTACTTGGGAATCAGAAGATGCTATTCGGAAGCAATATCCCGATTTGTTCTAAGGTCAGTGATCTCACTCCCCATTTCAAGAAGAGCAGTGAATTTGGAGGACCAAATTCCTTAAAGTGGGGGAGGGTGTAACACCCCAGTGTATAATTGAATAAATTAAAAGGGTAATTTTAAAGAAATTAAGAGAAAATTCCGATAGGTCAAGTTGCAACCAATTTATAAATATCTGGAAAAATTATAATCGCATAGAGGATGAATAGTTTAAGCTTTTATTCTTCTGAGTCTACCCCTAATTAAAATCTTAAGCCAGCTGAATTCAGAGAATTAGGGCGTAATCCACGTTTTAGCTTGTCAGACCTTGGATCATTGAATTCAAACCCAATACCCGATCGTTTGAGCTCAGATCGGACCCTATTGAACGGCCTCGATGAGGAGATCATTTCCCCTCTGTTCCAGCCGAAACCCTAAATCCTAGACTTCGAATTTGGGGAATAAGCGGCGGCTTGACCGGGTCTTGCGCGATTCGCGCGCGAGTGGAGGTTCGTGGACTCTATCCATCCCAATCGACGCCTAGCTATCATTCCTTCTATTTAAGCGGACCCTAGACCGACATAGACTCGTTTGGATGTTGTGGCGATCGATGAGGAGTTAGATCGTGGGAGATATTTGGTATTCTTCGCGCGATCGGTCGGCGACCTATTATCATCTTCTTCCTTCGTTTAAGATAGGTTTTAGCAGACCAAACCCTAAGAGTTATATATGGTTGGATTCCTCTCTTGGTCCTCTTTCCATTTATATAAAAAGCCCTAAAAGTTATGTAGTATGCAGAGAGAAATCATCGTTTTGGTTGGCGCATGTTAGAATTAGGGTTTATCTAGTTATCATCGATTAATGTTAGGTTAAACAGGCTTAACGACTCAATTAATCCATCCATCTTATGTAGTTTTTCGTGCTCTTTCTATTGGTATATTTTTGCCCAAATGTCATGTTGTATATCTCACGAATTTGACTTTCTAAATGGTGGTTATCATGATCGTATCGTTCTACCTTATTGTTTCAATAACGGTCTTACAGTGACTGCTCTGCATTGAGCGGCCCCTCGATAGACCGTGTGGGCTAGGGCGACGGTTCATCTCCAGACCGCGTAGAGACCCCCGCGGCCCCTCGATAGACTGTGCCGGGTGTGACGACCCGAGGATCCGAGTACCGGAAAGGAACCGGAGCGTCTCGAATCTCGGTCCGCCAACCCACGAGCCCGAAGACTCGGAAGGGTAGAAAGGAGTGGTGTGGGGGTACAAGAGAAGTTGCAACGACCACAGAGATAGCACAATAATCTAAAATAAAATACACATAATAATATAAATAAATAAACTGCTACAAGGTCCACAGTGTCTCATGTCCAAAGGAAAGTACAGTCAACGGGAAAGAAAGTACAACAACACGGGGCATCCCCCGGAGTACAACTACACGGGGCATCCCCTGGCTCTGGCAGACTGGCGACTAACCCTGGCTAGAAGAACCACGCTGAAACTCGGCCGCGCCTCTCGAAGACCCCGCCTCACCTGAAAAGCAGGGGTGAGCCTCATTTCATTAGCCCAGTAGGGATCCAGCGAATCCCCACCTCACACGAGAAGCGAGAAGGCAGAAGGTAACCCTACCTAACAGGAGTACGGTAGAACCAACAAGCTGAAATAAATAAACGAAAAAGTCGTCTACTCTAACAGTACCGTACTACAGAACCTCGGTATAACAAAACACGAGTCCACGCCTGCCAGTGAACATGAGCACTATCCACAAGAAGAACGACCGGAAGCGTCCCCTGACGTCTTACACCGCGTCACAAGTGTCTAGCTACTACGCCCCGGGCGTGAGACTCAGACACGCAACAAGTACCACAATAAGGACTAGCTGGGGTCGCGCTCGTCAGCGCGCGCCCTAAGCCCCCAACTACGTGTGCACACACAGACCATCTGCTCTAGGTCGGGATCTCTAGCTGGTTTTTCCCCCCACCGGACTCTGGTGGCAAAGGCAAGGGGCCCTACGGTAACCAACCTAAAAACCGCGTCACACTGGGTCTCGCTCTCCACCACTCCCAGGTGGGTCCACACACGCGTGCGTAGGGAGCTACGACTAGTGGACAGGTCACTGGAAGTAAGGACTAACTCTCGGAAACCACCGACTAACCACTAGCACCGACTCTCGATGACCATACGATAGGCACGGATGCCGGGGACACGCATGAGGTCCAACCGTCCCTCAAGTCACGCGGCACCCCTACCGAGGTAACTGATTCTCCGGGGAACCCCGGGCGCCCCTGTGGCTCTCACTGGGTGCCCACGGCATCCCTAGGGCCACACGCCACAACCGGGTCTATAACTCACCCACCCGGAGGTCACGCTACCCACAAGAACACGGTTCGGGGGAGGGGGATGGTCGCGCTAGGTACCCCTAGCGCGACACCGAAGAACGCGCTAGCTATGGCTAGCGCGATCTTCCATGTCGCGCTGCCCAAAGCTAGCACGTTCACACCTGAACGCGCTAGCCTTGGATAGCGCGATCTGGAGATCGCGCTACCAGAACCAGGCGCGTTCCCCACCGCCTTACTGTTCATCTTCTCAGACGGACAAGCTCAGACGACACGGCGCGTTCATCAAGAACGCGCCACTGGACTATAGCGTGACAACGGGCCGAGCCCGGTTCGCGAAATACGCCCAGAAAACGTAAAACCACGCCCATTCACCACCCCAGGTGAAGGGAAAACAACGAGGGATCACCCCACAACGTCCTAGCATGCATCTAGAACCCCCAAATCGATCAAAAACTCCACGAATCGACGGATCCGACGCTCAAATCCCAAGCATGAAAACGACCCTCCCGGCATGGATTTAACCCCACTCGGCCTCTCCACGGCCTAGAAATCACGGGGAATGCTATGAAGAGGGCAAGGATCCGTCCCCCTACCTCAAGGAAGCTCGAAATCCACCGAATCGCCGCCGATCTCAAAATCTAGCTCAACCACGAACTCCTCTCCCACGCGCCAATGGGGACACCGCCACGATCCTCTCGCCACCGCCGTTGTCACCGCGCCGTCGCCGTCGTCCGCCACCCGTCGCCGGAGGAGGAAGTGGCGCCGCGAGGTCCAACAGGCAAGAAGGGGGGAGATGACCGTTGCGCTCACGGGAGGAAGAAAGAAGAAGAAGAAAAAGAGAAAGAAAAAGGAAAAAGAAAAAGGCTATAAATAGAAAATCTGAAAAATGCCAAAAATATCGAAAAATAGAAAAATACACCTCCTCGACCGTCTCGATGCGCTGATCGCAACGGTACCACTCGCGGGCTGGTGAACGACCCGGTTCACCCGCTACAGGGTTCCGAAGGAGTCGCCGAAACCCGTACGCAGAAATCGGAAAACGCGCACGGAAAAGTCGCGGACACACTCCGGGCCTCCGAAACAACTCCAGATCATGCCGATCCGAACACGAAAGATGTCCGAAACGAAATTTTAGACACAACAGAGTCAGACACTCCGAGAAATCAAATCTGGGACCCACGAAGAAGGATCCGGAAGGTCCGGGACATGACAGCCCTCCCCCCTTAAAGGAATTTCGTCCTCGAAATTCAAGAACAAAGCACAAGGATGGGGGACAGACTCACACAAACAAATACGGATATAACTCTCGCATCTCATCCTCGCGTTCCCAAGACGCCTTGCCGCCAGAATGACGCTGCCAGACTACCTTAACCAGAGGGATAACCTTGTTTCGCAGGCGCTGCTCTCGCCGATCCTCAATGCGAACAGGAAACTCCGGAAGGGACAGATCTGGGGTCACATCAGGCCAAACGGCATCCTCGAGAACATGAGAGTCATCGGGCATATACTTCCGAAGCATCGACACGTGGAACACATCATGCACCGCGGAAAACTCCGGAGGTAGCTGCAACCGATAAGCAACTTCCCCAATGCGCTCAACGATGGGAAAGGGACCAACGTAGCGGGGACTCAGCTTCCCACGCCTACCGAAGCGCATCACGCCCTTCATGGGAGACACTCTCAAGAAAACTCGATCTCCGACAGCAAAGCTGAGAGGTCTCCTCCTACGATCGGCATAACTCTTCTGTCCGCTCTGAGCTGCCAACATCTTCTGCCGAACGAGATGCACCACCTCAACACACTGTTGCACCAGATCTGGTCCGGTCAAGGCACGCTCGCCTACCTCGAACCAATCAAGTGGAGTCCGACAAGGTCACCCATACAACGCCTCATAGGGAGCCATACCGATGCTCAAATGATAGCTGTTGTTATAGGCAAACTCCACTAATGGCAAATGGTGGGTCCAACTCCCCTACCATTCCAAGCAACACGCTCGCAACATGTCCTCCAAAATCTGGATGGTCCGCTCAGACTGACCATCCGACTGAGGATGATAGGCCGAGCTAAATGCCAACTCAGTGCCTAGAGCCCTCTAGAAACTCCTCCAGAATCCAGAAGTGAAACGGGGATCACGATCCGATACAATGGAGATAGGGACTCCATGCAACGGGACGATCCGCTCCACGTACAGACGAGCCAAACGCTGCACGCTCCAACTGACCTTGACCGGCAGCAACCGCGCCGTCTTCGTCAGTCTATCCACTAGCAACCAGATACTATCTTCCCCACTGGACGTCCTCGGCAATCCAACCACGAAATCAGTGGTGACGTGGTCCCACTTCCACGCAGGAATGTCCAAGGTCTGAAGTGTGCCTCCTGGTCGCTGGTGCTCAGCCTTCACCTGCTGACATGTCAAACACCTGGCCACAAACTCTGCAACATCTCTCTTCATACCAGGCCACCAAAACTGCCTCTTCAGGTTCTGGTACATCTTAGCTGATCCGGGGTGCACGGCATACCGACTCCCGTGAGCCTCACGCAATACAGTACGCCGCACCTGCCCCTCGGACGGCACATACAATCTACCTCTGAACCTCACAGCTCCATCCTCGCCAAGCTCCACCTCGGCTATCGACAGAATACGGGGTAGCTCGGGGTCCGCTCGCTGAGCCTCAGTCACCTGTCAACGCACCGCGGGCGTGACAGTCAGACTCGCAAGGACAGCCGAACCCTGGTCCTGCGGGACCTTGAGTCTAAAAGTCATGGCCGGAACCTGCTCCCAAAGCTTCCACTTCCTCAACAACAACCGACTGACCGATACCCTCCTACTCAGGGCATCAGCCACGACGTTCATCCTGCCAGGCTGATAAGACAGAGTAACATCATAATCCTTCATGTATTCCATCCACCTCCTCTGCCTGAGGTTAAGATCCTTCTGCATGAGCACATACCTCAAACTCTGATGGTCAGTGAAAAGCTCAAACCTCTCGCCGTACAAATAATGCCTCCAGATCTTCAGAGCGAAGATCACCGCTGCCAACTCAAGATCATGAGTAGGGTAGTTCGCCTCATGTGGCTTCAACTGCCGCGACGCATACGCCACAACTCTCCCATGCTGCATCAACACAGCACCGAGGCCTACCCCGGAAGCATCTGTACACACCACGAAACCACCCGAGCCAGATGGCAACACCAAAATCGGAGCGGTGGTAAGCAATCTCTTCAGCTCTATGAAGCTCCGCTCACACTCCTCCGTCCAGACGAACGACACGTCCTTCCGCGTAAGCCTGGTCATCGGGGCTACAATACGAGAGAAATCCTGAATAAACCTCCGATAATAACCTGCGAGCCCCAAGAAACTCCGAATCTCCGTGACAGAACTCGGCCTCGGCCACTGCACCACCGCCTCGACCTTGGCCGGGTCCACGGAAACACCATCACCAGAAATCACGTGCCCCAAAAAGTGCACCTCACGAAGCCAGAACTCGCACTTACTGAGCTTCGCATACAACTGGTGACCACGCAGGGTCTGCAATACCGCTCTCAAATGCTGCACATGCTCCTCAGCAGACCGCGAATACACAAGGATATCGTCCACAAACACGACCACAAACTGGTCCAAGTATGGACGAAACACCCTATGCATCAAATCCATGAATGCTGCGGGGGCATTGGTGAGCCCAAACGGCATCACCAAGAACTCATAATGCCCATACCTCGACCGAAACGCTGTCTTCTCCACGTCTGACTCTCGGATCCGCAGCTGATAGTAGCCCGATCTCAAATCGATCCTCGAAAACACTCGGGCCGACTGAAGCTTATCGAACAAGTCATCAATCCGAGGCAACGGATACTTGTTCTTAACAGTCGCCTGGTTCAACTGACGGTAATCGATGCACAGCCTCAAACTACCGTCCTTCTTCTTCACAAACAACACCGGCGCACCCCACGGGGAATAACTAGGACGAATATACCCCTTGGCCAGTAACTCCTGCAACTGCGCCTTCAGCTCTCGCAACTCGGCAGGCGCCATCCGATAAGGGGCCTTCGACATAGGCGCCGTGCCCGGCACCACCTCAATCACGAAATCAATCTCTCACTGCGGTGGCAACCCTGGTAGCTCCTCGGGAAAAACGTCAGGAAACTCGCACACGACAGGAATGTCCTCTACCTCAGGACCCTGTCGCTCGACCAAAATCACGGATGCGAGAAAGCCCTGACAACCTGCATCAAGCAAACGACGCGCACGGATAGCCGAAATAAACAAGCGAGAAGAGGAAGACCGAATACCTTGGAAATAGAAGGTGGGTCCACGAAGCTGTCGGAAGTAGACCTTCTTCGAGCCGCAATCCACCAAGGCATGATAAGTCTCGAGCCAATCCATGCCCAAAATCACATCAAAGTCCTGAAGCGGTAACGCGTAGAGTCTAGCCGGCAAGTTCCGCCCTTCCACCCATACAGGTGCCTTGTCGAAGCAGTACGGGGTGATCATGAAGTCACCGGTAGGCAACTCTACCGCCAAGTCACAGGACACCTCGGTCACCGGATCCTCTACGCTCTGAGCAAAATCCTCCGAGATGAACGAATGAGAAGCACCTGAATCGAACAAAACACGAGCCGCACAACCCAAAATCGAAAGAGTACCTTCCACCAGGTGCGACGCCTCGCTCTGGTCATGTGAGTCACTCTGCCTCGGGATCTCTGCCTCCCTACGGTAGCTGACCGTGACAACTGAGGAAACTGTCCCTGCTGCTGGTACTGCTGCGGCTGTGATGACAACTGTTGGGGCTGAAACTGCTGCTGCTGCTGAAACTCATGCGGCTGGCTCGGTCTCTGCGGACAGTCATGTGCCATATGTCCTGGCTGATCGCACCTGAAGCAAATCATGGGCGCTGAACACGGTCTGCTTGGATGAGAACCACCGCACCTAGGACAACCACCCCGCGAACCAGTCATCGAACCCTGGCGCTGAAAAGCCACCGGCTGTTGAACACTGCCCAACAACTCCTGCTTCGACTCCTTGCGATCCTGACGCCTCTTGCCAAATCCAGCTTCCTTAAGCAACTTCTTAAGCTTCGACTTGAAGGATGAACCTGGCGCAGGAGCCGCAGTCTGCGTCGCCACTGATCCACCTGCTGAGAGCTGGACGGTACTTTGCTGTTGCATCCCTGCCGGCTGGCTGAAATCTGCCTGCACCTGACTAGCACTGCCCTGCCCTCGAACCTTCTGCAAATCTCTCTCTAGCGCCGCTGCTGCCTTACATGCCACATCCAAACTGGTCAAACCCGACGCAAGAAGATGATGCCTCAGCTCTAGCCTCAGACCACCAACAAACTGATCGGTCTTCACCTCCTCATCTGCCATGATGTGAGGAGCATAACGGCCCAACTCGATAAACCTGGCACGGTACTGCATCACCGACATGTCACCCTGAGTCAGCTCCATGAACTCACGCAACCTCTGCGACCTAACAAAGGACGGACAGAAGGCACGCTCAAAAGCCGCGACGAACTCCTGCCACCCAATCTGTCGAAGAGGACGAGACTGGAACACTGAACCCCACTCTGACGTCCACCAAGTACGGGCCGGTCCCTGAAGACCATGAGTAGCCAGCGCTACCTGCTCCTCCTCGGGACACTCCATCGCACTGAAAATCTGCCGGATATCATCCAGCCACTCTCTAGCCACCTCAGGATCTGGCTGCCCACCGAAAGAAGGAGGCTGGAACAGCAAAAACTCCTTCAGCACACGACCATGGCCACCACGAGCCCGGTCCTCACCAGCATCGCCACCCTGCTGCTGATGATCTCCCTGCTGCCACTGAAACACATACTCAAACATGCCTCGGAAGAAGTCGTCCATCCCTGGAGCTCTCGCATCTCCAGATACACCCTCGGAAACTGAAGCCCTGCTCTGCTCCTCTGGACCACCACTAGACTCTCCCTGTTGGGCACGAGTCCTCCTCCGTGGCGCCATAACACACCTGGCATCAAAGAAAAGCAACCGGAAATCAATAAAACACACGACCCTAGGCCAGTCGCCGACTGTACAGGACATTCATGGACCTTCTGGACCACTGTAATTCGTTCCAAGTTCCGATGCACCTCCACAACCTACGCTCTGATACCAGCTGTGACGACCCGAGGATCCGAGTATCGGAAAGGAACCGGAGCGTCTCGAATCTCGGTCCGCCAACCCACGAGCCCGAAGACTCGGAAGGGTAGAAAGGAGTGGTGTGGGGGTACAAGAGAAGTTGCAACGACCATAGAGATAGCACAATAATCTAAAATAAAATGCACATAATAATATAAATAAATAAACTGCTACAAGGTCCACAGTGTCTCATGTCCAAAGGAAAGTACAGTCAATGGGAAAGAAAGTACAACAACACGGGGCATCCCCCGGAGTACAACTACACGGGGCATCCCCCGGAGTACAACTACACGAGGCATCCCCCGGCTCTGGCAGACTGGCGACTAACCCTGGCTAGAAGAACCACGCTGAAACTCGGCCGCGCCTCTCGAAGACCCCGCCTCACCTGAAAAGCAGGGGTGAGCCTCATTTCATTGGCCCAGTAGGGATCCCGCGAATCCCCACCTCACACGAGAAGCGAGAAGGCAGAAGGTAACCCTACCTAACAGGAGTACGGTAGAACCAACAAGCTGAAATAAATAAACGGAAAAGCCGTCTACTCTAACAGTACCGTACTACAGAACCTCGGTCCAACAAAACACGAGTCCACGCCTGCCAGTGAACAGGAGCACTATCCACAAGAAGAACGACCGGAAGCGTCCCCTGACGTCTTACACCGCGTCACAAGTGTCTAGCTACTACGCCCCGGGCGTGAGACTCAGACACGCAACAAGTACCACAATAAGGACTAGCTGGGGTCGCGCTCGTCAGCGCGCGCCCTAAGCCCCCAACTACGTGTGCACACACAGACCATCTGCTCTAGGTCGGGATCTCTAGCTGGTTTTTCCCCCCACCGGACTCTGGTGGCAAAGGCAAGGGGCCCTACGGTAACCAACCTAAAAACCGCGTCACACTGGGTCTCGCTCTCCACCACTCCCAGGTGGGTCCACACACGCGTGCGTAGGGAGCTACGACTAGTGGACAGGTCACTGGAAGTAAGGACTAACTCTCGGAAACCACCGACTAACCACTAGCACCGACTCTCGATGACCATACGATAGGCACGGATGCCGGGGACACGCATGAGGTCCAACCGTCCCTCAAGTCACGCGGCACCCCTACCGAGGTAACTGATTCTCCGGGGAACCCCGGGCGCCCCTGTGGCTCTCACTGGGTGCCCACGGCATCCCTAGGGCCACACGCCACAACCGGGTCTATAACTCACCCACCCGGAGGTCACGCTACCCACAAGAACACGGTTCGGGGGAGGGGGATGGTCGCGCTAGGTACCCCTAGCGCGACACCGAAGAACGCGCTAGCTATGGCTAGCGCGATCTTCCATGTCGCGCTGCCCAAAGCTAGCACGTTCACACCTGAACGCGCTAGCCTTGGATAGCGCGATCTGGAGATCGCGCTACCAGAACCAGGCGCGTTCCCCACCGCCTTACTGTTCATCTTCTCAGACGGACAAGCTCGGACGACACGGCGCGTTCATCAAGAACGCGCCACTGGACTATAGCGTGACAACGGGCCGAGCCCGGTTCGCGAAATACGCCCAGAAAACGTAAAACCACGCCCATTCACCACCCCAGGTGAAGGGAAAACAACGAGGGATCACCCCACAACGTCCTAGGATGCATCTAGAACCCCCAAATCGATCAAAAACTCCACGAATCGACGGATCCGGCGCTCAAATCCCAAGCATGAAAACGACCCTCCCGGCATGGATTTAACCCCACTCGGCCTCTCCACGGCCTAGAAATCACGGGGAATGCTATGAAGAGGGCAAGGATCCGTCCCCCTACCTCAAGGAAGCTCGAAATCCACCGAATCGCCGCCGATCTCAAAATCTAGCTCAACCACGAACTCCTCTCCCACGCGCCAATGGGGACACCGCCACGATCCTCTCGCCACCGCCGTTGTCACCGCGCCGTCGCCGTCGTCCGCCACCCGTCGCCGGAGGAGGAAGGGGCGCCGCGAGGTCCAACGGGCAAGAAGGGGGGAGATGACCGTTGCGCTCACGGGAGGAAGAAAGAAGAAGAAGAAAAGAGAAAGAAAAGGGAAAAAGAAAAAGGCTATAAATAGAAAATCCGAAAAATGCCAAAAATATCGAAAAATAGAAAAATACACCTCCTCGACCGTCTCGACGGGCTGATCGCAACGGTACTACTCGCGGGCTGGTGAACGACCCGGTTCACCCGCTACAGGGTTCCGAAGGAGCCGCCGAAACCCGTACGCAGAAATCAGAAAACGCGCACGGAAAAGCCGCGGACACACTCCGGGCCTCCGAAACAACTCCGGATCATGCCGATCTGAACACAAAAGATGTCCGAAACGAAATTTCGGACACAACAGAGTCAGACACTCCGAGAAACCAAATCAGGGACCCACGAAGAAGGATTCGGAAGGTCCGGGACATGACACCGGGCCTGTATGGCCTCCGGGCTTACATGACCTGAACGGCCTATCGACAGACCGCTGAGGCCTGTTGGGCGGTTCTGGACAAACCGTTCTATCACGCAGAATGGTTTATCTTTGTTTTTAGCATGATTCATCCTGGTTAAATAATGCTAATGATAGATAGCAACCCATAAATTAAATTGGAATATATGGAAGACTAATTAATAGCAAATCTTGCTTGATTACATTGTACCTTTCGTACAATTATATTCCCATGCTCTTGTCAACTTATTGAAACATGAATCTTGATCATAACTATGTTGGAAATGGAATAATGATTCTAGGATTGTTTTACAGTCACTCCACTCCGGTGATGTTGACTGACCGTCATGAATTCGTTTTCTGATGTTTTACTAGCCTCAATTCTTGTAATGGTTGGGACTCTCCGCCGGATACTCCTTCCGTCAGACTAGGACCTCCATTATGGGACCTCCGTAAGCCCCCGTGAGCCTGGGATCCCCACTAGGACGCCGGGCATGTTGTACCACAAATCCTGCACCTGATTATCTCGATCGGATCGCTCGTTTGGCTCTGTTCCTTGTCACGGCCCATTTTGCACCGTCTGAGCCGTACACGATTGGATCCAGACCGTTTGAGTCATTGAACGGCCCAGATGAGATCGAGTACAATTGCCAGGTGCACCAACCTTCTTGAGTTGTGCACCGACCTCTGCTGCGGGTCGACTCCAGTTGTGTACACGGCTATGCATGGACCGTTCTATTGTTGAGCGGCCCGTCCCTGACCGTTTAATAACTGGAGGTGCACCGACATACCTTGCTTGCACCGACCTGTAGTGTGCACCGACCTGGAGTGTGCACCGACCTCCGATGGTACACTGCCCCTTATTGACTGTTCCATCATTTGAACGGCCCATGATGTAAGACCCCGAATTATTTAATTGAGCCCAATATATTTATTAAGCTTTTATTAATTAAGAATTAAATTTTTATTGAATTAATAATTGAATTTTAGATTTATTAATATTTAATTCGCTAGAAATAGAATAAGTGAAAATCCGACTACCTTATAAAAATCCATAAAAATAGTAAATAGGTTAAGGTCGATGTTAGATAACAACTTTGTCTTCTGTCATTAAGCCATTATAAATCCGTGGTTAGATCTAATTAGGGTTTAAGCCCTTAAGTGCACACTTTTTGACCCTTACCTAACCTTGGATTAAAAACACGAAATTGAGGCTTAATACTCGACCAAATTAGCTCAAACCAGAGGCAAATGAACGGTCTTGATCTGAGGATCAAAAGCCCTCTACCAATTTCTCGAAACCCTAACCCTAGAAGGCGCAGCCGGCCGAGTTTGATTGAGTCAACCTTTTCGGCGCCGTTTCTAACACGTCACTTGCCCCGTCGAATTCTCCTAGCTCAGAACTCTCCAGAAGGTGTATGAGCTATAGATAGAAAGCTCTTCGACCCTAGTTTCATTTGGTAGCAGCTGTGTCCGCAGAGGAGTCAGATCTGGGGAGATATCCGGCGATTACTGAAGGTGGGTCGGCAGGCCGTCGTCATCCTTTTTCCTTCTTTGTTTCTTCAATTGAGGTAGGAATTCTCAACCAAAATTCGATCATGAATACATCATTTTATTCCTCTCGATGAGATCTATCCAGTGGGACTGAAAGCCCCAATTTTTATCAGGTGTCTAGAGAGCTATCGAGGCTTTTGTGAAGGGTTAGCAAGTTCGTTCTTCTTATCTAGCATCTTATTTCAACCGTCGATTGAGGTAGGTTTAACAGGATAAACTCTAATTAACTTATATGATGTAATCAACATCTTATTAGCTTTCTTTAGGTGTAGAAAGCCCTAAAATTCATGAAGCATGTTTAGAGAATTTCTGTTCGTAGTAACAGCATGTTTAGACCTAGTTTTGATGTGTTCTTCCGAGTTGATTTCTGATTTCGAAGTATTAATCCTGATCCATATGAACCATATCATATATGGTTGGATTCAGCATCGTAGTGGCTTTCTTTTGACATAAGAAGCCCCAATTTTCGTTCTGTATGTTGAGAGAATTTTACGTTTTAGTCACAGCATGTCAGAATTAGGGTTCCCGTGTTCTTGCCTTAACAAACCTTGATTTCGGCAAGATAATTTGAAATTGGCTTTACTGATAGATAGTATTCTCTGTTAGCTTTCCAACGGTACCAAAAGCCCCTTATTTGGAGTCCATTTCCATTAGTTATTAGCGTTTTAGTGCAACCCTATCAACCCCTTAGCTTCCCGGCGTTCACCGGACGCGGAAGGGATGACCGGAGACGGCCAGAGATGGACGGTCGCATGATAGACCGCACAACTCAAGCCCAGACATGACTCTGGCATAGACAGGAGTTAAACGATTCCTAAATGACCACACAACTAGTTGGACGGTTCAAAACTGACCACATATCCACTCCCAGCAGGTTAAACGGTCCAAACAGGACCACATAAGTTGAACGGCCCTGCAGGTGGCCGCACAAGTGGATGGGCGGCCATGCCCCTAGCCACCCAACTCCCAGACCCCCTTTTGAGCCTGTTTCAGCCCCTGTTAAGCCCGATAGTTATACGGCCTTTTACCAACCGTTTATCTAGACAGAAAATCACTTAATACTAGTCCTAATGCATTCATCTTAGTGTTCTAAATGGTAATTAGTAAAATATAAACCCACATTATAAATTATTAATTATGTAATTAAATTTCTGTTAATTGCTTGTTATTCGTTCATACGCGACTTACGCGATCTTGTTCATACCCGTTATCATCCTGATTAATCTTTTTGGCATCTTGACTTAATGTATAACTTAATTCTTGTTAATTTGACATGAAATTAGAATTAATATGGTCATTATCTTGCTGTGTATCTACTGTACTACAGTAGAACAACATGTTTAACTTTTTGACTTGTAACATGTCGTTAGCCGATTAGCGTGCTAGTCTTGGTTTTACCCCCGGAAACTCTATCCGGCGGCATTACCATATTCACGGGATTTCTTTATATCCCTGTTATGAACCTAATGAACTATCAAAACATTGGGTTATGTGTTTAATTCGCTGATTTGAGTCTTGGATCAAATCGGACGACGAGAGGCATGCGCGGTTAGTAGGTGACCGCATATCCTCTTCGGCGGCCCAATTGTGACCGCATATCTTTATACGGCCCGTATGGACCGTATATCTTGTTCATGGGCCTTAATGTCTTCTGGACATGAGCGGCCCATATTGTACCGTTCATACCTTAGAGCGGCCCACTGTCAGCCGTTCTTTCTTGACCTCGCGGGCTGAGTTTCAGTCCAATTCCTGTATGTACGGCCCTGTGTTAACCGTATATACCCATGAGCGGCTCTCTTATGACCGCACATCTCTTGGAGATGAGTTTGACCGTGTTTTGTACTCTTGAATCCAAGGACAAGGTTAGTCCTTTAAATCTGAACTTATGGCAGTAATTCCTCTGATTAAATTGGCCATTAAAATTGACTGAATGTCTAGACGCGTGGGATCTTGGATCCAATAAATGGATGCCAACGCACCGTAGGGGCCCGGTCTGGTCCTAGGGAGAGCGCCCAAAAAAATTATTGAGCCCATGGGATGTTAATGACATGGTGAGGCATTGCACCGAACACTTGCTTGCTTGTTACGTCTATGACAAAAATCTCTTGTTACTTGTTACTTGATCGTGATTGAATTGATGTTAATTACTGCTTGTTGGCCAATTCTTTATTACTATCTCCTGTTGTAAATTCTTGTACTTGTTATCTTGTTAATTCTTGGCATCTTATATTTCTTGACCTTGCAAGATCTTTTTATTACGTCGTTTCATTATATCATTATCGTCATTTATTTCTTTTTAGCATGGCATGTGAAAATGTAATTAACTTGTTAATCATGTAAACTTTCCTGTTACTTCCTACTGAGCGTCAGCTCATAGTTGTTGTTTTCCCCCCCTTTCCAGGCTATTCAGGTGACGAGCTTACCATCGGGGATGGGCAAGGAGTGATGTCTTGAGTGCACCAGTTCTAGAGTGGTGTTGGCAGTGTTATCCTATTAGTTGTGCTTTAGAGAGTTTTTAGCTTCAGTTATGTTGTTAATGTTTAGTGTTTAATGTCTCAGTTGTATTAAGTTGGTTTGAGGAATATTGTATCAGTTATGGTTTGTTTAATGATCAATAAGTTATTTCCATTTCATAACACTTGTGTTATATTTAGATTAGCTCTCTCTCTCTTTCCTGCTAGCTAGTTTCTAACTGTACGTCCCGAGTTTCCGCATCGGGGCGTGACAGTTTAGTTGGTATCAGAGCTCTAGGTTTCACATTCCTAGGTTTTCCTAAGTTCTAGGTTTTCTAAGTTCTTGCATTGAATCCCAATAACCTGGTATATCAAAAGGTGTTGTCCGAACGTTAGGCTACGCCTATCGGGAAGGTCGCATACTTGCGCGAGTGGTCTTCGGACCGGTTATCTCCGCCAGGTACCGAGTTTTGGCCATGTCTTGGTGCATTAGACCCCTAATCTTGTTAAAGTCTAGGACCTGACCTGGTGAGAATGGGTAGAAACTTGGGTTAAGTTCATTTCTTAATCGTGTAATTATCTTTCTTGATTGAACCTAAGTAATCTATTTCTCGTGTAGATGGCAGCGGATCACGCTGAATGGAGGAACCTGCAGTGCACGGTTCAAGGCCTTACTCAGGCCCTCCAGCAAGTGGCTCAAGCAGGAGCTGCAAATCATGGCACCGGTGATCTATACCGGAACTTCTGAGGAATGAATCCGCCAAGATTCGCGGGTTCGACCGACCCCGACCAAGCCGAGCACTGGCTAGATGAGATGGGAAGGATCTTCGAAGTTATGCAATGCACCAACCAGGAGCGTGTCCTTTTGTCTACTTTCCAATTGGAGCGTGATGCACGTACTTGGTGGGATTCTATCAAGGCGACTCTCGGTGACCAGCATGTTACGTGGGAAGAGTTCGAGGAATTCTTTAACAGCAAGTATTTTTCCGACCGAGTGCAAGAGAAGAAAGCGGCAGAGTTCGCGGCCCTAAAACAGCGAGATCTGTCCGTGGCGGAGTATGAGGCTCAATTTGCACGGCTTTCTCGTTATGCTACACACCTTATTTCCACCGAGAAGATGAAGGCGAAGCGTTTTCTCAACGGTCTGAGGCTGCATTATATCAACCAATTGGCACCGATGAAAATTTCCACTTATTCCGAGATGGTGAGAAAAGCTCAAGTTATGGAGGATACTTTAGAAATGACGGAGAGAATCCGTGGAATAGGTGCAAAGAAGGAACAACCTACGGGTTCCGGGAATGTCAAACCCGGGTATACCAAGAAGAGGCCGATTAGTGGACTTGGTTCGTGGAGCGGGTCCGGATCGTGGAAGGGCAAGATGCCGAAGCATGAAGACAAGAAGCTTGGCCCTATTGTCCCATTTACGGGCGTGTGCAAGTTTTGTAATAATCCTGGTCACAAGATGGAGAATTGCTGGCGCAAGCTATGCGCATGTTTGCGATGTGGAAGCAAGGAGCACCGTATCTCTGATTGTCCTCTGATGTCTGAGCAAGCTACCCCGGCGAAACCTCAAGTCTTCAAGAAACCACAAGGCAAGCTCCAAGCTCTGCATGCAAGTGAAGCGAAAACAGCCGAGGATGGTGGACTCGTCGAAGGTACTCTTATTATACTCGACAAGTCAGCATTTGTTCTTTTTGATACTGGTGCCACACATTCATTTATTTCTCGGAGATTTGCTAAGTCTTTAGCTGTGGAACCTGTTTTGATGGATTCTCTGTTAGAGATCTCAACCCCTATTGGTACTAGATCAGCAATCCAGCATTTCTATCCTTCTAGTAAGGTTATGATTGGTGAGCAGAACTTTCCAGTTGATTTGATTTGCATGGACATGAAGGATTATGACGTAATCCTAGGAGCAGATTGGTTGGCTAGATATGCGGCCAATGTTCATTGTAGTTCTGGCTTGGTGTCTTTTACTAGGCACCCAAGGCTTTCTTTTGTGGGAGTTAAGCACCACAACTATGTATCTCTCATTTCGACTCCTCGAGCTGATAAGCTGATGAGGCGAGGATGCGGGGCTTTTCTAGCCTTTGTCTGTGCAACCCCTGAGCAGCAGATTGAGATCAAGGACATTCATGTTGTCCAAGATTTACCTGATGTCTTTCCAGAGGAACTGCCAGGACTTCCGCCTGAGCGGGAAGTTATCTTTTCTATTGATCTCATTCCGGGCACGTCTCCTATTTCCAAGGCTCCTTATCATATGTCTCCTGCGGAACTGAGGGAGTTGAAGCAACAGTTGATGGAATTACTCGAGAAGGGCTTCATTCGTCCTAGTACTTCTCCGTGGGGAGCCCCTGTATTATTCGTCCGGAAGAAAGATGGTTCGATGAGATTATGCATCGATTATCGGCAATTGAACCAGTTGACTGTCAAGAACAAATATCCATTTGCCGAGGATTGACGAGTTATTTGACCAGATAGCGGGAGCTTAGTATTTCTCTAAGATCGATCTTCGATCTGGATATCACCAGTTGCGGATTAAGAAAGAGGATATCTATAAATCAGCTTTCCGCAGCAGGTATGGTCATTTCGAATTTATCGTTATGCCTTTTGGTCTAACGAATGCTCCAGCAGCTTTCATGCAGTTGATGAACAATGTATTTCGGCCCTATCTTGATCAATGGGTCGTGGTATTTATTGATGACATCCTGATTTATTCCAAGAATGAAGTGGAGCATGTTGAACATCTGAGGTTGGCTTTGCAATTATTGAGAGATTATCAGCTGTATGTCAAGTTTAGTAAGTGTGAATTCTGGCTGCAAGAGGTGTCCTTTCTCGGACATATCATTACGAAGGAAGGGATTTCTGTTGATCCTTCGAAGGTTGAGGCAGTGAAGAATTGGGAGCAGCCTACTAGTGTGACGGAAGTTAGAAGTTTCTTAGGCCTGGCAGGCTATTACCGAAGATTTATTCAGGATTTCTCTAAGATTGCGGTACCTATGACAAGATTAACCCGCAAGGAGAACAAGTTTGATTGGTCAGATGACTGCCAGCGAAGCTTTCAGACTTTGAAGGAATGTTTAACTACTGCACCTGTTTTGGCTTTACCTTTCGGTGAAGGAAGTTTTGTTGTTTATACCGATGCTTCAGGCATTGGCTTAGGCTGTGTACTCATGCAACATGGGAAGGTGATTGCCTATTCTTTTAGGCAGTTGAGGAAGCATGAAGAGAATTACCCTGTTCATGATCTGGAATTAGCAGCAGTGGTGTTCGCATTGAAGATTTGGAGGCATTACTTGTATGGAGAAACCTTCACAGTGTTCTCAGATCATAAGAGTCTGAAATACTTATTTTCTCAGAAGGAACTCAACATGAGGCAAAGAAGATGGTTGGAGTACTTGAAAGACTTCGACTTCTCGATTGAGTATCATCCTGGCAAAGGTAATGTTGTGGCAGATGCTTTAAGCCGGAAGCCTGTGGCTAGATTGTCCAGTCTCATGTTACAAGAATGGAAGTTACTAGAACAATTGTCTAGTCTGGATCTTAATATTGACAATGATCGGGTTATGATTGCTCAGATTCAACTTAAGCCCGAACTGTTGATGGAAATCAAGTCCTTGCAAGATAATGATCCCGAGCTGGTAGAGATCAAGGGAAACTTGAGCAGCAGACCTGACTTCATGTTGGCTGAAGATGGAAGATTATTATTCAAAGGTAGAACTTGTGTACCTGATGAAGCTGGAATAAAGAACAAGATTCTTGAGGAAGCTCATAGATCCAGATACACCATTCACCCTGGAGGCACTAAAATGTACAGAGATTTGAAAAGATCATTTTGGTGGCCGAACATGAAAAGAGAAGTTGCAGACTTCGTGAGTAGATGCTTGGTTTGTCAGCAAGTTAAGGCTGAACATTTCAGACCGGCAGGGAAACTGAAACCACTCGACATATCCCAATGGAAGTGGGAAAGCATTGGCATGGATTTCATTATGGGTCTACCTAGAACTCGTGGTGGATTTGATGCGATATGGGTGATCGTCGACCGATTGACAAAGTCAGCTCATTTCTTACCAATTAAGTCCAAGTGGACGGTTGATGTATTGGCTGCTTTGTATTTGAAGGAAGTGGTGAGACTCCATGACATACCAGTCAGTATTGTGTCTGAACGAGACCCCAAATTTACTTCACATTTCTAGAAGGGACTGCAAGAGTCTTTGGGTACTCGTCTGAATTTCAGTACTGCTTTTCATCCACAGACAGATGGACAGACTGAAAGAACCAACCAGATAGTGGAAGATATGCTGCGAGCATGCATGATTGATTTTGGAGGCAGTTGGAGTGATCACCTGGCATTGATTGAGTTTGCCTACAACAACAGTTATCAATCCAGTATACAGATGGCTCCTTTCGAAGCATTGTATGGTAGGAGTTGTCGTTCCCCGTTATGTTGGGATGAGGTAGGTGAGAAACAGTGGCTTGGACCGGATCTTGTTTCAGAATCATCACAGAACATCCGTGTTATCCGAGACCGGTTACAAGTAGCCCAATCCAGACAGAAGAGTTATGCCGACAATAGAAGAAGAGCATTGAAATTTCAGGTTGGCGAGCATGTGTTCTTAAAGGTCTCTCCGACGAGAGGGATCCGAAGATTTGGCATTCATGGCAAGCTGAGTCCGAGATACATTGGTCCATTCGACATTCTAGATAGAGTGGGAGAGGTGGCATACAGACTGGCTTTACCGCCGCATTTGTCTGGCGTACACAATGTTTTCCATGTGTCTATGTTACGGAAATATGTGTACGACCCCACTCATATCATTCAGCAAGTGGATTTTGAACTGAAGGAAGATTTGACCTATGAGGAAAGACCTGTCAAGATTCTGGACCGGAAGCAACAGCAACTCCGGAATCGTTCGATACCGATGGTCAAGATTCAGTGGAGTCGGCGTGGGACCGAAGAAGCTACATGGGAGTCTGAAGATACTATGCGGAAGCGGTATCCTGACTTATTCTAGGTGAGCGATCTCTTTCCCTACTCTCGGTTTTAGTGCAGTGAATTTGGAGGACCAAATTCTTTAAGTAGGGGAGGGTGTAAGACCCCGAATTATTTAATTGAGCCCAATATATTTATTAAGCTTTTATTAATTAAGAATTGAAAATTTATTGAATTAATAATTGAATTTTGGATTTATTAATATTTAATTCGTTAGAAATAGAATAAGTGAAAATATGACAACATTATAAAAATCCATAAAAATAGTAAACAGGTTAAGGTCGATGTAGATAACAACTTTGTCTTCTGTCATTAAGCCATTATAAATCCGTGGTTAGATCTAATTAGGGTTTAAGCCCTTAAGTGCACACTTTTTGACCCTTACCTAACCTTGGATTAAAAACACGAAATTGAGGCTTAATACTCGACCAAATTAGCTCAAACCGGAGGCAAATGAACGGTGTTGATCTGAGGATCAAAAGCCCTCTACCAATTTCTCGAAACCCTAACCCTAGAAGGCGCAGCCGGCCGAGTTTGATTGAGTCAACCTTTTCGGCGCCGTTTCTAACACGTCACTTGCCCCGTCGAATTCTCCCAGCTCAGAACTCTCCAGAAGGTGTATGAGCTATAGATAGAAAGCTTTTCGACCCTAGTTTCGTTTGGTAGCAGCTGTGTCCGCAGAGGAGTCAGATCTGGGGAGATATCTGGCGATTACTGAAGGTGTGTCGGTAGGCCGTCGTCATCCTTCTTCCTTCTTTGTTTCTTCAATTGAGGTAGGAATTCTCAACCAAAATTCGATCATGAATACATCATTTTATTCCTCTCGATGAGATCTATCCAGTGGGACTGAAAGCCCCAATTTTTATCTGGTGTCTATAGAGCTATTGAGGCTTTTGTGAAGGGTTAGCAAGTTCGTTCTTCTTATCTAGCATCTTATTTCAACCGTCGATTGAGGTAGGTTTAACAGGCTAAACTCTAATTAACTTATATGATGTAATCAGCATCTTATTAGCTTTCTTTAGGTGTAGAAAGCCCTAAAATTCGTGAAGCATGTTTAGATAATTTCTGTTCGTAGTAACAGCATGTTTAGACCTAGTTTTGATGTGTTCTTCCGAGTTGATTTCTGATTTCGAAGTATTAATCATGATCCATATGAACCATATCATATATGGTTGGATTCAGCATCGTAGTGGCTTTCTTTTGACATAAGAAGCCCCAATTTTCGTTCTGTATGTTGAGAGAATTTTACGTTTTAGTCACAGCATGTCAGAATTAGGGTTCTCGTGTTCTTGCCTTAATAAACCTTGATTTCAGCAAGATAATTTGAAATTGGCCTTACTGATAGATAGTATTCTCTGTTAGCTTTCCAACGGTACCAAAATCCCCTTATTTGGAGTCCATTTCCATTAGTTATTAGCGTTTTAGTGCAACCCTATCAACCCCTTAGCTTCCCGGCGTTCACCGGACGCGGAAGGGATGACCGGAGACGGCCAGAGATGGACGGTCGCACGATAGACCGCACAACTCAAGCCCAGACATGACTCTGGCATAGACAGGAGTTAAACGGTTCCTAAATGACCACACAACTAGTTGGATGGTTCAAAACTGACCACATATCCACTCCCAGCAGGTTAAACGGTCCAAACAGGACCACATAAGTTGAACGGCCCTGCAGGTGGCCGCACAAGTGGATGGGCGGCCCTGCCCTGGGCCGCACAACCCATGGATGTGTGGCCCTGTACTAGACCGCCCAAGTACATGGGCGGCCATGCCCCTGGCCGCCCAACTCCCAGACCCCCTTTTGAGCCTGTTTCAGCCCCTGTTAAGCCCGATAGTTATACGGCCTTTTACCAACCGTTTATCTAGACAGAAAACCACTTAATACTAGTCCTAATGCATTCATCTTAGTGTTCTAAATGGTAATTAGTAAAATATAAACCCACATTATAAATTATTAATTATGTAATTAAATTTCTGTTAATTGCTTGTTATTCGTTCATACGCGACTTACGCGATCTTGTTCATACCCGTTATCATCCTGATTAATCTTTTTGGCATCTTGACTTAATGTATAACTTAATTCTTGTTAATTTGACATGAAATTAGAATTAATATGGTCATTATCTTGCTGTGTATCTGCTGTACTATAGTAGAACAGCGTGTTTAACTTTCCGACTTGTAACATGTCGTTAGCCGATTAGCGTGCTAGTCTTGGTTTTACCCCCGGAAACTCTATCCGGCGGCATTACCATCTTCACGGGATTTCTTTATATCCCTGTTATGAACCTAATGAACTATCAAAACATTGGGTTATGTGTTTAATTCGCTGATTTGAGTTTTGGATCAAATCGGACGACGAGAGGCATGCGCGGTTAGTAGGTGACTGCATATCCTCTTCGGCGGCCCGATTGTGACCGCATATCTTTATACGGCCCAGTATGGACCGTATATCTTGTTCATAGGCCTTAATGTCTTCTGGACATGAGCGGCCCATATTGCACCGTTCATACCTTAGAGCGGCCCACTGTCAGCCGTTCTTTCTTGACCTCGCGGGCTGAGTTTCAGTCCAATTCCTGTATGTACGGCCCTGTGTTAACCGTATATACCCTTGAGCGGCTCTCTTATGACCGCACATCTCTTGGAGATGAGTTTGACCGTGTTTTGTACTCTTGAATCCAAGGACAAGGTTAGTCCTTTAAATCTGAACTTATGGCAGTAATTCCTCTGATTAAATTGGCCATTAAAATTGACTGAATGTCTAGACGCGTAGGATCTTGGATCCAATAAATCGATGCCAACGCACCGTAGGGGCTCGGTCTGGTCCTGGGGAGAGTGCCCAAAAAATTATTGAGCCCATGGGATGTTAATGACATGGTGAGACATTGCACCGAACACTTGCTTGCTTGTTACGTCTATGACAAAAATCTCTTGTTACTTGTTACTTGATCGTGATTGAATTGATGTTAATTACTGCTTGTTGGCAAATTCTTTATTACTATCTCCTGTTGTAAATTCTTGTACTTGTTATCTTGTTAATTCTTGGCATCTTATATTTCTTGACCTTGCAAGATCTTTTTATTACGTCGTTTCATTATATCGTTATCGTCATTTATTTCTTTTTAGCATGGCATGTGAAAATGTAATTAACTTGTTAATCATGTAAACTTGCCTGTTACTTCCTACTGAGCGTCAGCTCATAGTTGTTGTTTTCCCCCCCTTTCCAGGCTATTCAGGTGACGAGCTTACCATCGGGGATGGGCAGGAGTGATGTCTTGAGTGCACCAGTTCTAGAGTGGTGTTGGCAGTGTTATCCTATTAGTTGTGCTTTAGAGAGTTTTTAGCTTCAGTTATGTTGTTAATGTTTAGTGTTTAATGTCTCAGTTGTATTAAGTTGGTTTGAGGAATATTGTATCAGTTATGGTTTGTTTAATGATCAATAAGTTATTTCCATTTCATAACACTTGTCTTATATTTAGATTAGCTCTCTCTCTCTTTCCTGCTAGCTAGTTTCTAACTGTACGTCCCGAGTTTCCGCATCGGGGCGTGACACATGAGAAGACCGTTTATTTCCTTGGCACCGAGCTGGGTTGTCCCTGGCCCAGTTTACCCTACATGGTCCATGGTTGACCGTCCTATTATTAAGCGGCCCAAAAATGACCGTGTATCTTCCAGCTTGTGATGATTTGCATTTTCTTGTGTGCCTCGATAGTCGGGCCAGGAGTGGCTTGTACTATTATTTTCCTCGATTATTCTCGTTATATCTTGAAACTTCTTGGCCGAATTCCTGTGAATGTCTAGACATAACTTGGGATATTGGATCCACCAAATCAATGCCAACGCACCGTAAGGGCCCGGTCTGGTCCTAGGGAGAGCGCCCGAAGAGTACTTGTGCCCATGGGAGTTTGTAATGACATTGTGAGACATTGCACAGAGTGCATGACTAGCGTGATGTCTATGACGTTCCATTCACATGATTCTTTCTCTTGAACTTTTCTTCATGGAAATATCTACATGACTTGCTTGTTACATGCTTGATCGGCCAATTCTTGGATATGCTATATTCTTGCTCTTTTGTTTAGTTCGTTATTAATTATCTTTTCGTTTATCGCATCACATTATTAAAAATGGTTAATTACTTAAACTTGCCTGTTATTACCTACTGAGCATTCGCTCACCCAGTTGTTTCCCCCCTTTTCAGGTAGCTCAGGTGAGGACTCTCAAACTGATGGGGATGGGCAAGAGTGAAGACCTTGGAGCGAACTTGCCAGATAGTCTCGAAGAGTCTTTATTAGATAGTTTGAGTCTGAGATGGTGGTTGATGAAGAGTGTAATTTGTTTCAGTCAGTTGTGATGTAAACTCTGTTGAGTTGTTAAACTTGAGATTGTCAGTGTTGATGGAATGTTGGGTATAATCTACGTTATGTTCTAATTAATGGTATTTATTGCCTATGGTGGTATCATTCCTTCTTTTTCACTCTGATGTGGTGCATGGTGGAAGTATCTAAATCATTAGCCCAAGGCACATCATGTCTGAAAATCAACATATTTTAATCTCTTTTTGCTGCCGCATTCCGATATTCCACGTCGGGGCGTGACAGTGGTCCCCTCCACAAATTCCCCCACCCCATTTAACGGTCTCCATCGGGGAAAGAGATCGAGCCTCTTCATTTGGCGCCGTCTGTGGGAAACTAAATAAGAAGCCAATATGGCACGTAAGAGTAATAGTAGGAGGATGAATGGTGACAAGGGGAAGACTCTGGCAGCCATCAATCAAGAGCAGGAGGTCCCTTTTCCCTCCCACTCCGTGGCCGGAGCCTCGCAGAGCCTGGGGGATGACGTTCCCCCTCCCCAACCAGCCTAGGAGATGCAACCCGCTCTAGTCGATCCTAAAGCTTTAGGTGCATCAACGCCAAGCTGGATGTTCTCATCGATTTGATGAGGGCCCAAGCCACGAGGGAAGAGCGCCCCCAATCCTAGTCTGTCCACCGCCATGGGGAAGCATCCCGGCCAATAGTAGGCGGCCGCTTCATCATACAAGATGGCCATATCATCTATAATAATGTGGGCGGGCCATTCCAATCCCCGCCCCATGTTGCAGAATAATAAGCCTCCTCCAATATGCAGAGGAGAATGAGTAGTGCATGGTAGAGAACTCCAACCCCGACTGCGGTCATTGTTTCCGTCACCACCCGACGACAGGAGGCAGGGGGCATCGCCTGTTTCCCCCATCAGGGGAAATCCGCTCTTGACGCCCACCCGTAGCATGCACTTGAAGCTTACCCTATACCTCCGGGAGTTTGAGCAGCACTTCGCTGAACAGGAGCGTGCACTCTAAACTTTGTAGAAGGACAAGCAGAGCTCGACTACCGACGGAGATAGGGAGCTGTCCCAATTTTCTCAAAAAATTTGAGAAGCTGGCCTATCCCCTAGGGTTTAGCTTTTGACACTAAAGTTCTATGATGGTCTGGGCGATCTGACAGACCACTTCGATAGTTTTGACGCCCTGATAACCCTGCAGGTAGTCTCAGATGCAATCAAGTGTAGGGCCTTTGTTACCACGTTGGTGTAGGGTGACCTGGCCTAGTTCTGAGCCCTCGAGCCAGGGAACATCTCTAGCTTTCGACAGCTCGCTTCATTGGCAGCGCCTCCCCACGGTCGATTGCGGGGCTGCTAGCCCTCAAATAGGCTCCGAGGGAGAAACTTCAGGCTTATATCAACCGCTTTAAAGCGGAGGCCCTTCTTATCCCCCGCCTAGACACCGCTTCTGCCACTGCTCTAACAGGGGGAACCCGAGACGAAGGACTTCGACACAACTCAGTCCTTCATCCTCCCTCCTCCTTGGCTGACCTTGTCACCTTGGCCCTATACGTCATGCAGAATGTGAAGAGGTCTTGACGGCTTGCCGAGACGGCTTTGGCAAGGGAAAGGAGGATGAGAGGATGCGCCAGTCTGATCAGTCCTCCCAGTCTAGGAGAAAGAAGAGCCACAACGGGGATCAGAGGGAGCCACCCAAGAAGTTTGAGCACTATACGCCGTTGGCGACCCTAGTGTATGAGATTTATCAGGAAATCAAAGACTCGGGCCTCCTTCGCCGACCTCAGCCTATGAAATCCAACCCCCGACGTCACAACCACAAGTTCCACGCTAACCAGGGCCATTACACGAGTGACTGTCATCAGCTCAAGGATAAGATATAGGCTCTCATCCGGCGAGGACATCTACCCTAATATGTAGTCGACCAATGTGATGCTCCTTGAGACCCCTCCGAGGATATTGATAACCATCCCCAAGATGTGCATATCAACATCATTTCGGGGGGATCAACCTCTGGTGGGGACACTAGCCGAGGGGAAGGTATCCATCTCTTCACCCGAGCGACAAGCCTTGACTTTCTTTGACGAGGACCTCGAGGGGGTGATTTCCCCGCACGATGATGCCCTTGTAATCTCAGCCACTATCTACCATTGTAATGTAGATAGAGTCCTCGTGGATAATGGTAGCGCCCCGGATGTGTTATCCTACGATTGCTTCTTAAAGATGGGTGAAAATCCATCAAAATTACGTCTAGTCCGAATCCCTCTGTATGGGTTCAATGGCCAAACTACCTATCCTGACCTGAGAAATGGCAGGTTATTCCTATTTGAAATCTATCACCATGCGTGAGAATGTGCCTCCGCCTAGTACCATGAGTCGCTTGTTCATATAAGTCATATGATACATGATATTCTGTCAACATATCAATTGTGAAATTCATTCATATAGTGAGGGGGAGTTTTTGAAATGAATGACTTGCCATTGTGACTTTAACTCATCTTTATGTAAGTATATCTCATGACAATAGCTTCTATGAACTGCTCGCCTCTTTCAAGGCTATTGCTAAGCTAGTATGCTTGAAGGCATATGGTGATATCTGCTAAACTCAGGTATTAATTCTGAAAATTTGATTTGTTATTTCTCTAGCATGATGTGTTGAATATGTCTAAATGGTTGAAAAAAATTAAAAATCTTGAGGAGTGAGTACGAGGAGAACAGAGGAAGATGGAGAAAAGCAGAGAAGAGCCCTCTGCGCTGCTGTTTTTGTATATATGAAGTGAGTAAACTTGTTACAACAATTCTCACACTAGGTGGATATCTACCGCACACACAGTAACAAACGGCATGGAGGAAAATCTACACGTATCCACACGTAACAGCACTACGTTTCCCATGTTACGTGCGTGGACGTGGATAATCAATCATAATTCTGATGCCATTTACCTGTACGTATGATGAAAAGGTAGAGGATGCCCATTTAGTTAAAATGAGCTGGTCCTGCAACGAGGGAAATTTGTCTCTTCAGAGTATTACTTTATGTTCATCGATTAACACGGATTCCCCTACACAGTGGTCAATGCAGCAGCAGGAACCGGTACTACAGATGAAGCTAAGGGAGACGGGGGTGCATATGGAGGAGAACAATGCATGCACACATGCACGTGACTGTAGCTAGAAGATAAACAGAGAATAATTAAGCACATTGGACAGCAGGTAGCTGACATGTATGGATAGGAGAAGGTACCCCCAGTTCTGTCAGGCAGGTCTAATCAACCATTGTACACGTACGTACCGGATCGAGTTGCATTCCCCGGATCGCATATATACTTCCCCTTGCATCCCGTTCCTGCATGCGTACGTCTTCATCTTCTTCCTTTCCATCCTCCTCACAGCTAGCGGAAGCGAACGCTTGCGCATGAGCTAAAAGACGATTAACCCGTTGTTAATTAAGGTTCGTCTAAGGAGAGAAAGGACGGGCCTAGCATGGGGGATAAGAACCCCTCAGACTAGCCAAGGAGACTGCCTAACGTATAATCCACGTCAGGGGATATGCATGCTTGCCATTAATTCTATGCGCTCGACGGCCACGGTGCGCAACCGCTAGCTAGCTGCCATCGTCAGAGACCCCCCTGGAATTATGAAGATCGAGGACGTAGGCAAGTCATCCTTGGCTACCTAAGAAGGCTCTCATCTTCATGCCTGGCCTCCCTTCTGCATCTGCTACGCACTGATCATCAAACCTTGAGATATGAGATGATATGGCCGAGATCATACTCTTGGGGCCTATATTTATAGTGCTCGGAGGGGACGGCATATATTGGATTCAGATCGCCACTTATATATAAATCGATCGGTTCTCTATCAAGTTGCCTTGTCGATGGATGGATAACCTTTTTATGCTTTGCCCAGACGCCTATGATCATGCATGGCCTACTTTCCATCCTCCGCCGCCGCCCTCCATATGGAGAATATATTCGCATGATCTCCGGGACCAGCTGCGTCTGCAGAGAGAGAGAGATATATATATATATATATATATATATATATATATATATATATATATATATATATATGTTGATCCTTTAGGAAATCTTGGTGATATATATGATGAGCTCTCCACAGTGAGAGAGAGTTAGTCTTGGCTAGAAGAGACTCAAGCAAAAGAAGTCAAGAAGGAGGCTACAACAGTGCCATTTCCCATGGTATTCTCACACAAGGACACATTTACTGGCCAAAATTGGTTTGGAGTACTCTGTCCAAAACTCTCCCAAAATTAAGAAAATATTAATACCCTACCTAGAAGACTAGGCTGTCGGAAGCTATACAAATTTTGGAGGAGCTTAATTTGCAGTGCCATCTCCCATGGTATTCGGAATGCATTTCCTAATTGGCAAGCTTTATCATTGCAGCTTCAATCTCCTCTAAATATAATTCACTCTGTCGAATGCAACCGTACAAGCTTTTCTCAACTTGGTACGTACAACGTGGTCTGACCTCTCACTCCTCTTGTCCCAAATCCCAATGGAAGATTATCGACTCTGCTCAAAGGGAAAGATGCCAACAAATCTTATGGAAATCTGCGATCTTCTCCGAAAGGTATAGGTCTTCAAATGTGGGGAGCGTCTTGTATTCTTCCCTCTTTATTCCTGCCCACATCACCATTTTCCAGAGATAAAGTCAAAGCCCTTCCCCACCAACCAAAACTTTTGTTCTCCCAAATAATATTTGACTTGTGATCATCGTTTCTTTGTGGGTTCTCGGCTTTTGACAGATAGCTAAGCAACATTTGAGACATATGCCAAGCTTCAGCAAACAAAAAGGCAGAGGAGAAATCCATCAGACGTGTGCATATCAATCATGGAGAGCATGCAGTGGTCCTGGCTATGATCTTCATTGTAGGGGTCAGTGCAAATGGGCACTCAAGTGTTATTCTTGCCACTCGTCCTAAAGCATCCATTTACATTTATACCATTCTTAAGGACAGGTATGTAAATGCTAGTATATTTTATAGGGGCTAAACGTACCTTCTGGACATATTCCTGTAAAACGTCAACTCACCCTTGTTCAAGTGAATTTAAGGAAACCTTAATAATGCAAGGATAAGGAAGAGACTACGTACAATGCAAGGGTAGAAATATAAATTCAATGATCTGGAGGGCTATATTTCATATAAGAAAGATGTCACGCCTTGAAGGGGAATATGATATCCTAGTCCAACCACTCATAATCACAATACAACTTTTTTAATAAATGTTTATTGCCAAAGATATTAGTGTCAAAGCATAATACAATAATCTTGAAATGATCAATATTTAAAATAAATGCTCTCTTTATTGGCTATCCAAGGAACTATTGGATAACATAATATCTCTAAGATGTCCCTTCTTTTATATCTCATCCTACATCCCATTTATCTCTTCTCGATCCTACACTTGAAAATTTTTCAACAAGATTTATGAGCTTAATAAGCCATGTAGGATCCAAAAGTTCTCTCGTTTATGTGATTCGATCATACAATTCATATAAGATTTGACAAATACTTCTCTGCTTGTATAGAATTTCAAAGAACTCTAAGGTTAATATCAAAGATAAGTCAACAAGAATGTTATGATGACTAATGAGAAGGCTATTGAATGCAATTAACACATTCAGATCTAAAGAAGAGTAAGATAATAATGTCTATTCATTGTAAGGACGACACGTAATAACGAGGAATGTCTAACAAATCAAATCGATATAAGTGGTCAATACCTACACCATTCAGAAGTATCTCTCATCGAACCTCGAGATTAAGAACTCCCAGAGAAATACTCCATGACGACATCCCAAGATTAATAAACTTTTAGGGTGAAGTCCCTAGTGAAAAACTCTATAAAAAGCTTCCATGGGAGAAATCTCAAGCGAGACAGGGTGCCAAGTGATCATTAAACCTATGGAGGTGCACGTAGTTTTCCTCCCTAGGACTAGATCGAGTCTCGTACATTGAAAAGTCATATACCTTAAAGGTCATAAACAATCATGTTGTGCTAGACTAAATAACAAGTGCAAATCACATTGATAGGTTCAAATAAAGAATTCACAATTTCAATGGATTACTTGCAATGTCATAGGCTTTGTTCTCTTTGAATGACGACAACACAATACATATAGGGATTGTTTCTGGGTATAGTTCAATTTTTTTAACCTCAATATATTTATGTTTTTCATTTTTAATCTTTTTCTTTAACCTTTTATTCTCAGATTGAATTTTCTTAGATTTCTCTAACAGTTCATCATACATTTCTACCAGTTCATCAAATGAAATATCTTCTGATTCAGTGCTTATCTGGGATGCTGCTTCTTCAGTCTGATCCCTTCGATCAGCCATCATGCAAACTCCAACTTGTTACTTATAGATAGTGTTTATTTTGTCCATTATCTCCTTTCCAGACTTGCATCCTGCAATACATGAAAACTTTTCAATGTTAACTGAGTTTCTCAGAATGTTAAAGACAATAGCATTCTCAATGTCTTTTATCCTATCCTCTCTAGACCATATGGTCTTATTCTGAGATACTTTATGTGGACCTTTTGATACAAGACTCCATAGATTTGGATCAATGGAGTTCAGGTGAACACATAGGCCGCCTAACCATTTGTTGAAGTTAGAACCATAAAAAACAACAGAAAATGCCATTGAAAAAATAACTGAATAAGTTCAGATCTAAAAACCTGAAAAATAAGATGACAAATGCACCGAACTAAAAATAGCAAAACACCACACAAACTAGCAGGATCCTCTACAGATCGTTGGATCTGGAAGTCAGAAACCCGCTCTGATACCAATTGTTAGGGTGCAAGGTCCGGATTCAGAGGGGGGGGGGTGAATGAATCTCCCCTATAAAATGTCTAATTAAAACTATAATTGGAGAATAGTTGCAGAATAAAAACCAATTGAGCTTTTCAAAATAAGAGATTCAATGATGCGCTTGATCAAACAGTTGGACTACTAGAATGCATATTCCTAAGTAAGTCTAAGTCGTAGATAAAACCAAATCAATTATGCATGTGCCTGAAATCTGTTCAATCAGAACCATAGATGGAACGATCCTACGCATTCATCTAGCATTGAAGACACAAGGATGCAAACCACACAATGCTCAAGGATTTTTTAGGTGGTTTGGTTCTCCAGACCTACATCGATCCACCCCACACTCAACCCGAGTGTGGATTCCTGCTGATACACAGCTTAACTCGCTAGGCATCACAACTTGCCTACAACCGCTGAGCAACACAGCTTGCTGTCCGAGGTATCCACCTCGTCCGTTGAGCCTCACAGCTTGCTGTCCGAGGTATCCACCTCACCCGCTGAGCCTCACAGCTTGCTGTCCAGAGAAACAGATTCTCTGCAACCACTGACACACAGCTTGAAAGAAAGGATTAAAAGAAAATAAAAGATAAGAAATTATAGCACCGGAAAGCTGGAAATGAAACACAAAATGTAGCTCTCGCAGGAGCAGATTGGTCTGGATCTGATCCACAAACCAACAGATAGCTAGCCACAGGCTGCTTCAATCTCGACCTCTCTCTCTTTTCTTTCTCTTCTCTCGATCCTCTCTTCTTCTCTTTTCTCCTTCTTCTTCTTCTTCTCAGGCTCTGGCTCACTCTTCTTTTCTCCGTTGCTCACTCTCTAATTCTCTCTTTCTGCTTCGATCTCTTTTTTTCTTCTGGGTGCTCTATCACACTTATTCAATTGGGCGATCTGTCACCTTTTATAAGGCAGCAGATGATGGGCGTGTGGAAACCACGTTTCCCGCCCAAACTTTCACGCAGATATGGATCTATTAATTCCACGTGTTGTAATCTCAGACTTTGACTTTCCACATGTCAACATCTCCAGTAGATAGATCAGTCTTGGATTACGAGCTTTGGCCTTAGATCAATCTCACGTGCTCGCCTGAGACTTAATGAATTCTGCCCTTTATATATATATATATGATGAAGTTCCTGCCAGTAGGAAATTAAAGTAATTAGACCAACATTTTGTAGTCAGCCATATTTCAAATATGCACAGACTTTAATCTAACAGCAAGTGTCGACACATTAGTATGCATAGACTTAATGAAATATACACTGACCTTTATATATAGCAAGCAGATATGCACTGACTTGAGTATGCTAGCAGCAAACCTGCACCAACCCTATATGCGTGCATGTAAAACATGCATCGACTATGTGTATGCGCGATGAAACAATGCACCAAGCATGTGAATGCATGAAACGTAGGTAAAGACTAAGATTGCACCGACCTTAAGTGTTCAAAATAAAACATGCACTGACTCTGAACAGTGAAGTGTATAGACTTTAGATCAGTCTAATACCAACGTGCATCGATTGACATCTGCACCAACCATTGCATGCGCAAGGCAAACTATGCACCGGCCCATATATGCACGGACCTTGTTTGAACGTTGCACCAAGGCAGAAAGTTGCATAGATTCTAAGCCACATAAGACGCAAAGTGAGACGCAGGATGTGCACCGAGTCTAAGCCATATGAGACGCAAAATAAGACGGATACATGCACTGACCTAGGCCTAATGAGACGCAAGATAAGACGGACGAATACATGCACCGACTCTCAGCCATATGAGATGCAAAGTTAGACGGACATAGAATCTGCACCGACTTGAACAGTGAAGTGCACGAACCTTTATAATCCTTAGCACAGACGTCGTGTGCAAACATGCACTGACTTTTAGACAATTAAGCCAAAACACACACAGACGTTGTGTGTTAAACAACGAAGAAAGCACAGACCTTATGAATGCATCGACCAAGTGTTTGTCAAAATGTCAGACACAAAGAAATGACATGCACACAATGTATATGATGAAATCTCATACACAAGCACACAAATGACATGCACACAAGAAAATAATATGCACACAGTGTATATGATGAAATCTCATACACAAGCACACATTCACAAATGCATACTTCATCATCATTTCACATGCACACATATGAATCATCATGGTCTTTCATGCACACATGCACAAATATGAATCATCTTGGTGTTTGATATCATCAAAATCACAAAGACACAACAAGGTGTACTGCCAGTCCCATGATAGAAAGATTGGATCTCTGTCCTAAGAGCCTTTTCCAGACCTCAAAAAGTGCATTTTTGGAGATTTACGTCAATATTATTTATCCTCCAGATAATATCATAAAGTGTTGCAGGTTTGACAGATTTATGCTTGAAGGCTTCTGGTGCGTCGACGCATTAATCCCCTTGCGTCGACGCAGCTGTTGAGGAACCATTCGAAACGGCTTCTGGGAAGCCCCTAGAGTCGACACAGCAACAAGGGTGCGTCGACGCATCCTTTGAGAATAGCATTTACAACGGTTGCTGCGAGGCCATTGCATCGACACCCTGAGAAGGTTGGGCCGACGTAGCTCGTGATAGTGGCATGTTTAACTGCTAAGAAGCGAGTGGGGTCGATGCTGTGAGCTGAGCAGGGTCAACGCAATAAGAAGGACACCTGATTTGCAGAAGCGAGAGCGAAGCCTACGTCGACGCTATGAGAAGCCTACGTCAACACATCCGTTGAAATATGCATTTACAACGGCTTCTGCGACGCCCTGAGGTCGACGCCTGAGAACCAGGGGGTCGACGCAGCCTTGTGCAATTTGATTTGTCTTTCTTTTGTCAAAGCCTTTCTGCATTTCTTGAATCTTGTGCATCCAAGGGCCTTTGCACCCTGGGCTTCCCTCAGTCTTTTTCAACTTTATTGGAATAAAAAGAAGGCCCTTTACTCCTTTGTTTGAGCACGTACAAAGCCCCTTACTTGCACTCCCATTTCTAATTAGGAGATGTTGGCTTCTACTGTTGCTGGCCTCGTGGTTGTTGGTTGCTACTAGCTTGTGAGCTTCTTACTGATCATAGAGGCAATTCATCGAGCACATTGTGAGCTTCTTGGAGCTTGATGAGACTAAACTCAAGTAGGGTTAAAGAGATGTTAGATAATAAATGCTTTTTGACTCCTTTACTCATCTGTGAATTTTTGTTGTCATCAAAACACACACATAGCACAACACAGACCACATGTTCTAATCCAATCTTTTGTTGGTTTATTTGTGTTTTGCAAGGGTAATCAATCAAGAAAAAATAATCTTCACCAGTCGGCCGATTGGAAGAGAAGGTGACACTGACATCTCCCCACATTTTAAAGATATTTTTTATGATCCCTCCTTATTCTTTATTCTTAAATTCCTTTGAGACCCGCGGTCTCTGGCAATCACATTCCCCTTAGCATCCACGCATCCTCCCTTTCCTCCCTCTTTCCCCTTTCTTCATTTTTCATTATTTTTATTAATTCTTTTTAAAATCTTTGTGGATTTTCCATAATCTACACCCACGCACACACATCGATCCCTTGCACAGCTCCCTCCGAGCCAAGGGAACGCCTCCATCTGGACCGCGGCACCACCAGATGCACCATGCTCCAAACTCTCTCGAGTCTTGTCATAGACAAGCACTCCATCCATAACCACCACATCTCTCGATCGATCTCGAACATCATGCCCGCCGAACAACCGGCACAATAAATCACCTCTCATCAGGGCGCTTAACAAGTCCAACAACTTCCTCAACTACCCATCACGACATCAGCACGGGATCCCCTTGCCAATACCGACACCTCTCACTCCTCGGATCCACCTCCAGAACATCCACACCGACCAACGTCGGTCAACTCCCAAGCTCATTCTGGAGCACCGAACAACAGCGCTAGACAACCGGACCAAAAGGCCATGACCCACCTCAATACCATTCGCTAACTGGCTTCACCCTATGCCACGCGACACAATCCGCAGGAAAAACTGGCGCAACATACAACCTCAACCAACCACTCTCGCCACTAAGCTTCTTGATTCTCAGTGCTGCTGATCGAACCTAAGTGTGTGTCATTTAAACACAATGATGGTCAATCTTAAATTCTGAACTCGCAAAGAAATAAAACCGTAGTTTCATGGCAAGTCCGGGTCGAATCCACGGAAAGGTTTAGATTTTAAGATTAAAAAATTTATATTTGGAAAGAAAATTGTGGAATGATTTTTTTATTTTTGGAATTTAAAATTGCATAAAGTAAATCTACCTAAAGAAATTTAGAGGGTTTAGATGGAGAAATATAGAGAAAAGAAAGAAGAAAATGCAAGAGACAATGAGAATAACACTAAACTAATTTTATTGCTCCAAAAATTAAATGTTTACAAGGCGACAAGAGAATGAAAAATTACAATCCCAAATAAACTCTAACTAAACAAAACATAAAGAGATAGGGTGAAGAAATAGCCGTCAAGAACCGCCGTCGTCCACGCCCTTGGTTGGAATAGACGCCGCCGTGAGTGGGTTTTACAAAGAGAAATTTAGAGAGTGTAATAGGAAAGGAAAATAAAAAGGGGAGAGGTAAATAGTTAGATGTGAGAATGAGATAATAAAATGAAAAAAAGGAAATAGTGTGTGTTATTGTGTGAGAAGAGAGAGAGACAGAGAGGAGAGAGATAGAGAGAAGGAGAGAGGGGGGTCGACCCAGTGCAGAGGGGGGGTCGACCCGACTGTGCGTGTGGTGTGTGAGGGTGGTGGAGAGGAGGTCTGTGATCGGAATAGAAGAGAGGGAGAGAGGCGTTGGGATGAGAGCAAGATAGGGAGCCGGTTAAGGAAGAGAGGGCAACCGGAGATGTTGGGCCTGCGAGGTGACTAGGTGTGCGAGTTAGAGAGCAGGGATCGGAGGAGAGCAAGTGGAGGTAGTGTGTGTGCGTTGCGTGCGTGTATGAGTGTGTGTGTCGGGGAATGGAAGGGAAGTGAAAAGGACAGTGCAAAGGGGTGTGAGTGTGTGACTGTGTGGGGGGGGGAAGGCAAGAGAGGGGCACCAGCGAGAGAGAAGTGGCCGGTCGTGCTGCTACGGAGGAGAGAGAGAAGAGAGAGCGAGAGTGGGAGGCCGGCTGAGGAGAGTATGTGTGTGCGTGTAAAGGAGAGTGTGTGTGTGTACAAGTGAAGGGAGTACAGTGTGGTGAAGAAGTGTGTGTGCAGTGAGGGGAGAGAAAGTACAGGTGTGTGTGTCTTAAAGAGAGAAAGAGGGAGAGGTGGAGAGGAGAGGCGTGAGGCCACAACCTTGGCATAGGGTCACCGCCGCGGTGAGAGGAGGAGGTGCAACTGCGGAGAGGGAGGTGGTGCGTGTGTTGCGAAGGTAGTGGATGGGATAAGCTGAGAGAGAGAGAGAGAGAGAGAGAGAGAGAGAGAGAGAGAGAGAGAGAGAGAGAGAGAGAGAGAGGAGTGAAGCGGGGAGACGGGTGAGAAGAGAGACGACGCCGGCGAGGAGGGGGATTGTGTGCTGGAAGAGAGGGAGAGGGGGCAGGCGGTGCTGCGGTGGTTGTAGGTAGAGGAGGCCATTGCAGGTATGTGTAGGAGAGAGGGAGAGGAGGAGAGCGGCGGGAGAGGGAGTGCAGAGAGGGAAAGGAGACGGCGAGAGAGACCAGCAGGGGAGAAATGGAGAGGAAGAGAGGGACGGCCAGTGCAGAAATGGAAAGAAGGAGAAAGAGAGCGATAGAGAGAGGAGGAGTTCTAAAGAGAGGGAGAGAAGGAAAAAGAGGAGTGAGGGAGCCAGTCAGAGCTCTCGCGGGAGAGAGAGATTTGCATTTTTATAGGGGCCAAAGGGTGGGGCTGCGCCTACCGCTGCCTTTGACCAGCACGCCTCCTATCCGCGCCGCTGCCAATTGCCTATATGTCTGCTATGTCGTTAGCGTCGGCTCATTTACTGCTTGCTATCTCCCTATGTGATTTACTGCGCCCTCTATGTGATTTGCATGTTGTCATGATTGACTTGATACGCTGTTGTTCCGCATGCATGCCTGTAACGTGGGAGACCTCATGTGAATTGTTCACAAGATTGTGGGATTATATAAAAAAAATATTTTGGGAAGGTCCCTCAAATAAGAGAATTCAAGTTCATGTCAAACCCCTTCATCACACAATATGCTTTATCATTTATTCTTCCATTTAGTTCATTCAAAATGACTTTTGTAAAAACCAACCTTATAAAAATTACTTATGCAATCCTCTTAAAAATGCCCCAAGTCCTTTTATTCTTAAAAATGCCTCAAGTCCCATTATTTTTAGAAAATTCTCTATTTTGCGTGAGACCGAGATTAGCACATAAAATTGCATGATTAAATTCATTAAAGCCCAGAAAAAGACGTGTGTGATATGACTAAATATATACACATGATCATTTATCACACCTCCTAACTTACACATTGCTAGTCCCTTAGTAATGCAAAATAAATTAGAAATTAGGGACAATAAAGAGTTTAAAAGTTTCATGCCTCAAGTCAAGATCCTCCTTCATAGAATCAACTATGGATTAGGCATTAGGTTCTTTAAAGCATACTAGCCATAGGATTAGAGCATGATGCTCAAAAATTTCTTAGAATACTCCCAAAGTCTCGTAGCATTTGTGCTCGTGTAATATAAATCCACAGTTTGGACAATTACTTCCTCTATATTTCCATTTTAGCCAAGTGTCTTTCAACTCTACCTCCCAGATGAGAGCTTTAATCACAATAGCCTTCACTTTTTTTTAACAGATGGTGCTGCACAACCCTTCACCATTTGACGCGAACCTCAACTCTTACCTTAGGAGAAGTAGGCCCGGTTACTAAGACGAGGGGCATTTTCCATGGTTTTATTTTTAACACATGGTGCTGCACAACCATTCACCGTTTGGCGCAAACCTCAACTCTTATCTTAGGAGAAGCAGGCTCGGTTACTAAGATCAGGGGCATTTTTCATGATTATTATTTTTCTTTTAGATCTAACTCTTCGCTAGGGAGGGTAGAGTATCAGACACCATACCAAATGACAGAAGGCTTGTCCTTTTTGTTTCATTAGTGTGTAAGTGATTTTTTTTTATTATTGCTAAGATACCTTAAGAGATTCTAAATTAGTTCCCATGACTAGATACAAAGAAATCATTCCATCATCCCTCTCCACGGTCTTTTCTATTCTAGAGTCTCTTTTATGAAAGCATGATTCATGAAAACTCAGTTGGGGCTTTTCTTTTCTTCTTCTTTTTTTAATAAAATGAGGCAGCAATTTACGTGAGATTTTTACAAGGCAATAGGTTGCATGAGATTTTTACAATGATTACACTTACCCCCCAACTTAAATGACATCGTCTCTGATGACATGATCAATATATGAACACGATAATGCGCACATGAATGCTTGGGAAGGAAAGGTACAACCTGGGGTGCGTAGACGTGGCTGTTTAACTGGCGGCCTTGCGAATGACTTCATCGTGCTCCTACATACAAAAATAAAAATAATTTACTAAATTATTAAAGGAGAAATGGTTGGGTTGCCTCCCAACAAGCGCTAAGTTTAACGTCTTTAGCCAGATGACCTTCTTTCATTGATAATGGGTCACCTAGTGGCATTGATTCTTTTGGTGAAAGTTGTGTGTTCTCTAAGTAGGGTTTGAGACGTTGACCATTGAGAGTGAAAGTTTGACCATTTTTAGGATCTAGGATTTTGACAGCACCATGATCAAAGACTTTGAGTACAACAAATGGTCCGTCCCATCTAGATTTTAATTTTTCCGGGAATAATTGCAACCTTGAATTAAAGAACCAGACTTTTTGATTGGGTTGAAAGGATTTTCTCACAATGTGTTTATCATGGAAAGCTTTGGTCTTGGCTTTATAAATCTTAGCATTTTCATAGGCTTCATTTTGCAATTCCTCTAACTCACTTAATTGTAGGGCCCTATGAGACCCGACTTGGGCCAAGTCAAAATTAAATTGCTTAATAACCCAATAGGCCCTATGCTCAAGCTCAACGGGTAGGTGACAAGCTTTTCCAAAGATTAACCTATATGGAGACATGCCAATGGGAGTTTTGTATGCTGTCCGATAGGCCCAAAGAGCGTCATCCAATCTTTTAGACCAATCCTTCCTATCGGGCATAACAGATTTTTGCAGGATGTTTTTGATCTCCCTATTGGATGACTCCACTTGGCCACTTGTTTGGGGGTCATAGGGGGTGGCAATCTTATGAGTGATCCCATATTTTCCGTGAAGAGCTCAGAATTGGGCAAGAGTGAAATGAGAACCTCCATCACTAATGATCGTCCTCGGACACCCTAACCTTGAAAATATATTCTTTCGGATAAACTTCATGACAATTTTGTGATCATTGGTCCGGGTGGCAATGGATTCAATACACTTAGACACATAGTCGATCGCCACAAGAATGTACTCATGTCCGAATGATGGCAGAAAGGGCCCCATAAAATTAATTCCCCAAACATCAAAGATTTCGACCACTAGAATGGGATTGAGTGGCATCATATCTCATTTGCTCATGTTTCCAACGGCTTGACACCTAAGACAAGTCTTGCTAAATTCATAGGCGTCTTTGAAGAGAGTGGGCCAGAAGAACCCACTTTGCAACACTTTGGCGGCCTTTTTCTTTCCCGCGAAGTGTCCCCCACAAGCTAGAGTGTGACAAAAGTTCAGGACGCTTTGTTGTTCCTTCTCGGGGACACACCTCCTAATTATTTGATCCGGACCCACGTGGAACAATTCGGGGTCTTCCCAGAAATAATGTTTGATTTTGACAAAGAAATGTTCTTTTTCATGTTTAGACCACCCATTAGGAATTTATCCTATAGCTAAGTAGTTGACAATGTCTGCGAACCATGGGAGTTGACTATGGGTGATGGACAAGAGGTGTTCATCAAGAAATGAATCTTGCAAAGGAGCATTATCAGTTGTGAGAATCCAAGAAAGATGATCGACAACTTTATTCTTAGAACCTTTTTTGTCTCGGATCTCAAGATCAAATTCTTGGAGTAAGAGGATCCACATAATGAGTCTCGGTTTGGCATCCTTCTTGGAGAACACATATTTGAGTGCTGACTGATCAGAATACCATAATGACTTTTGCCCCTAAAGGATATGACCAAAATTTTTCGAGGGCAAAAACGACAGCTAACAACTCCTTTTCCATGGTGGTGTAGTTAAGTTGAGCATCGACGAAAGTGCAACTCGCATAATAAATCACCACCGGACACTTCTCAATCCTTTGGTGTAGAACTGCCCCTATAGCATAGTCGGGGGTATCACACATGATTTCAAAGGGCAGAGACCAATTGGGAGGTTGGAGAATGGGTGCTTTGGTCAAGGCCTCTTTAAGAAACTTGAAAGCCTCAAGGCAGGCAGCATCTAATGGAATGAAGTGTCTTTGGCCAAGAGAAGAGTTAACGGGTGGGCAATCTTGGAAAAGTTACTTATGAATCGACGGTAAAAGCCGGCATGGCCGAGGAATGAACGAATTTGCCTCACAGAGGTCGGAGGAGGGAGATTAGAAATGAGGTCAATCTTGGCCTTATCCACCTCTATACCCCGTTCGGACGCAATATGGTCCAAAACTATGTCCTCTTGAACCATGAAGTGGCTCTTCTCCCAACTAAGAACAAGATTTGTTTCAATACATCTCACAAGCATTTTCTTCAAATTTTCCAAGCAGTTTTCAAATGACTCCCCTAACACAGAAAAATCATCCATGAAGATTTCCAAGAATTATCCTACCATATCGGAGAAAATGGCCATCATGCACCTTTGAAAAGTGGCCGGTGCGTTGCAAAGATCGAAAGGCATCCTCTGAAAGGCAAATGTGCCATATGGGCATGTGAAGGTGGTCTTCTCTTGGTCTTCCGGGTAAATGACCACTTGATTGTACCCGGAGTATCAATCTAGGAAACAAAAATATATATCTTTGCCCTGCCAATTTCTCTAGGATTTGGTCAATATAGGGGAGTGGAAAATGATCATTTTTGGTCATGGCATTGAGCTTCCTATAATCGATGTACACTCTCCATCCCGTTGTGGGCCTAGTGGGCACATCTTCTCCTTGTTCATTTTTGGCCACGGTGAGTCTCGATTTCTTAGGAACCACTTGAGTAAGACTCACCCATTGACTATCCGAGATAAGATAAATAATTCTCGCATCAAGCCATTTGACTACCTCTTTCTTCACTACCTCCTTCATGTTCGGATTCATCATCCTTTGCAATTTCTGACTTGGTTTGGCATCGTCCTCCATGTAAATGTGATGCATGCAAATGGACGGACTTATCCCCTTAAGATCGGCCACTGTCCAACCTATGGCACCCTTATAAGTCCTTAGGACTTCTAGCAGAAGGGTTTCTTAAGTAGGAGTAAGGTTGAAAGCCAATATAATAAGAAGAGTTTGATCGGGGTCTAGGAATGTATATTTGAGGGAGTCCGGAAGAGACTTAAGCTCAAGTTTAGGAGGACTTTCAAGGGATGGTAGGGCTGGTTCATCTTGCAAAGCTGGAAGAGGTTCAACCTTAGGCCAAATAGTACTATGATGAGGAGAATCTTGTAGAGCATTGGCCTCTCTTATTTGATCCATGCCTGGACCATTCTCCAGAAATTCATTGTAAATGTCTATGAAATGACATTCTCGATCAAGGTCCATATATTGAGAGACTTTGAACACGTTGAGAGAGACCTTTTGACCTCCAAATGACATGTTCATAGTTCCCGTAGCACAGTTGATGTTGGCTTTGGCAGTGGCAAGGAATGGATAGCCTAGGATGATTGGAGTGTGGCTTAGCTCTGAGGAGGAGGCCATGTCGAGAATGAGGAAATCAACGGGGAAGTAGCAATCATGGACTTAGACAATCACATCCTCTATAAAATCTCGAGGGGTCTTGACTGACCGATCCGGCAGTTGGAGAATGACAGGGGTTTGCTTGAGTTCCCCTATGTCAAATTACTCATAAACAGAGGTGGGTAAAAGGTTGACACTAGCTCCTAAGACGAGGAGGGCACGGTCAAAGGTTACACCACCTATATCACATGAGATGAGGGGAGCACCGGGATCCTTCAACTTTCTAGGGAGATTGTTCATCAAGACCGCACTAACATCCTCGGAGAGCTAGATTTTCTTAGGGGCTGACTTGGGCCCTCTTCTTGGAGTGCAAAGCTCTTTGAGGAATTTGGCATAGGCCGGAACATGTTTTATGGCATCTAATAGTGGAATATTGATGTAAACATGTGAAAAGAGCTCCATTAATTCTTCGTTTTGGTCCGGCCTAGTCTTAATGGGCTTGGGTTCTAAGGCACTAGGGAAGGGGACCTTGGGTTGATAGGAATTTAGATCTTCATGGGCCTTTCCTTTCCCTTTAGGATCTCTCCCCAACTTATCTTGAGTGCATTCCTCCTTGTTCACGCCCTCATCATCTTGATCCTCTTTCATGGCATCTTTCAACACCTTTCCATCCTTGTATGGGTCATCTAACACCTTCCCACTTCTCAAGGTTGAAATAGCTTTGACATTCTTGAATTGTGGGCCTTTAGGTTGGGCTTGTGAGACGGGTTGAGGTAGGAGGCCTAGTTGTGGAGGAAAACCCGAGGGTTGGTTTCTAGGGTTGGCCACGGGTTAACTTGGAAGTTGGCCTACTTCTCTTCTCATTGTAGCTCCTGCCAATTGCCATATTTGACACTCCAACTTGGAAATTGATTCTTGTTGATTCAAAATGATTTGTTGGAGTTGATTGAATTTATCTTCAAAATTGGATTGGGGCAGGGGTTGGTAAGTGGGTTGGCCTTGATTGGATTGGAAATGTGAATAGCCCATAGGGAGGAATTGAGCTTGTGGACCTCTAGCAACTGAATTGAAGGTATTGGGTTGGACTTGAATTTAACTTTGCATGGGTTGCTGTTCGCTACCTTTTTTCTTTCTTTCGCGGGTCGATCGACCAACTGACTGACTGGTAGTCAAATGATCAACTGACAACGCGGGCGTGCCAGTCACATGAGTGACGACTTTATAATGCGCTCATTCTGACCCATGTCGGGCGAATGTGAGGTTCAGTCGGGACCAGCAGTCTGCCATACCGTAAAGGCTATGGCGTTAATTACATCCCCCACGAGGAGGGAACACCTTTGATTAATTTTCGAGATAGCGGGCTGTCGAAGCCGAATTAAAAACAACTACATGATGATCATGACGAAAGCATGCAGGATGCATACATTTATCGTGCAGAAGATGCATAATTCATGGGATTATGGATCCTTGGTACGTGGCGGAGGATATAGGTCCGAAGACCATCGTCGCGCATAGTGAAGACTTCCGACCAGACGTAATCCGGCCTTCGGTCGACGCCATTTAATGTACCTGAGGATCTATGCATGCATGCACACATGACGTTCATGACTATATTAAGCATGATGATGGAATTCATGGAAGCAAATGGTTATCGACCACAATTATTACTCCCCATCGAGAAGAGGGAAGGCAACACAAGTATGATAGCGCGAGCAAAATGCTAACAGACATGGTAATGAAGATATGATAACAATATAGCTCGGGCTCATTTGGGCCCTCCCTTATTCAATTTTATTACCAAATGTGGTTTATTGACATCAACCCTGAGGGGCGAGAACCACTCCGAGGCAAATGAACAATTAAAGCTGCAAAAGGTCCCAAAATCGACGCGGTCGTGCGATAGGTAGCTTATACGGCGCGATAAAGCGTAGGTATAAATGGTTAATACGGCGCGGCCATATGGCCGGTTAAGACAGCGCGCAAAAGATTGGGGCGCGCCGGAAAGGCGCAAATGAAAAAAAAATGAATATGAGTCTAACGTTAATCCGGCGCGGGGGGGTACCACGCCGGATTAGGGCGCGCCGGCTAAGGCCGCGCCGTTCAACCCACCCTTTTCTATGAATTTTTCAACTATTGAGTTTGTTAAGTTTTTGGTGAGGATTCTGAAGTTATTTGGGGCCAATTGCTTATTGAATTGAAGTCCAGAACCCCAAGGGATGGTGTGACAAGTCAGTGCGAGGTTCATACTCGAGCACCGAGGTGATTGAGTCCAGAATGAGTATCTCGTTATGGTTTATTCATTATTAATCTATCCAAAATTGGACAGCATCTCCCCTGAACCTGAAGAGTTGCAGGGGAGAAGCGGGGTCATGTTCACTCATGGAACAAGCCCCTAAACCGCCGGTATGCACGAAGGCAGCCAGCAAACCCCATTGGATAGGATACCCCGAGGACTAGCCTGCTAGGGGCACCAATGTTCCATAAGGGAAAAGATAGAGAGAGATGAAGCCATTGATGATAGGAGCATCACCCCGAGGACTAGCCTGCGAGGGGTGGACAACCCACAATTTGTGACTCATCCCGTAGAGGAACTATCCATTGGGAGAATGGGACTCCGAGGGCTAGCCTACAAGGAGTAAACATCCCCCCGGTCTCGATCGGGTCTTAATTTGTTGGGGCTGAGTTCGTTGAACCAGGGCCCCTATCATTGTCTGCAATGGCTTTGAGGAAGCGCCTACCATCGAGAGATAGAGCCCCCCGGTCGCCCAACAACTTCAGGAAGCAGCAGGGGAATGTCCCCCTCCCCGGGTGATCGAAACGGCGAGAAACCTCGGAACAGTTTGGGTGATCGTGATGCACATATGCAGTAAATGCATAAACGAGACGGGCTCGTTGCAGGGGCATATGCTCGAACAATTGGGAAGCAACGTCCAGAGGATGGACCCCGTACATGGCGGAGAGACACACGCGCAGAAGCACGGCTCCATCCGAGGAGTGAGGGAGATGCGAAAACCCTTGAATCGAACATAAAAAAAATGATCGAAGGAAAAGCCCCCGGGGAGGGGTGTTTATGTAGCCCACGATGATTCAGGGCACGTTATAGACCTCGGAGAAACCGGAATTAGAACTACGCAGAGAAGAACTCCGACACACGCATTGGCATAGATAGAAAGGGGGGAGGCTGAGGATCATTCATTCAATCTATTCATTTGATCATTCACACGCGCATATATATTACCATCCCAAAGATGGGAATGGTTTAGCATTTACATGGTGAGAGTACAGCACCGGCACCATTGCTCGGTCGCCGTTCTACAATAGCGGAGGCAGAGGACATGCATAGCACAACAACAGGGGAAGGAAAAAAAGAGAAAATCGCATAGAAGGGGGAGGAGAATCGACTCATATCATGGTTGCTCCTCCCCCCCTCGCTTACATTCGATGGGTGAAAGACTCAGAAAAGAAATCTGCGGAAAGCAGGAAAAGAACCGGCATCGACGCCCACCTGTTCCAAGAACAGGGTATCGTAGAGGAGGAAGACGACCGGCGGAAGCTCCTCCGAATAAAACCTTCTCTCTCTCGGCTCCCTTTCTTTTCTTTCTTCCTGGAAACCCTATTCTGTCTCCTCTCTCCTCGTTCTTCTCCTTCCTCCTTCTTCTCCTTCCTCGAACCTCACCCATTTATATAACAGGTTGGAGGCGTTGCATCCGGCGTGAGCTTTTGGCGCGCCGGGAGGAGTCTTCATTAACCTATTGCGCCGGTTTAAGATGCCATCCGATAGAGTGACTTGCGCTCCGTGATGAGGGCGGAAGGTAGGGGGTTTAGCACGCCGGGATCAGCACTGAAGGTAGGGGGGGCGCGCTGGGTTAAGGGCGCTGAAGGTAGGGGGGGCGCGCCGGGTTAAGGGCGCGTCGGGCTAGTGCTCTTTACGACCTTCGAGCCAGTCGATGAGTCCGGGGATGATTCCGGGAGTCACCGTGAGCATTATCTCACCGATGCTTACTGAAACCTCGACGAGATATCTTGTCAAAGCTCCCGGGTTGGCGTACGGCCATTCTTGAGGTTCCAGATAGCTTTGGGTTGATCATACGGGCCTGCCACTGACACTGCCTTCGGCTCTATAATTCGTGCCGCTGGCTCGGCCTGGCCCGTGCCCGAAGCTCCTTGGAAGGCGAGATAACACCAGGGATAGTTCCGCCCGAGCTGGGCGATCATTCGGCCACTGACAGGCCCATCTTGGCGGGAAGCTGCACCCGTGCCGGGTGATCGGGGTCTTCTGCCGACAGAGCTTTCGGTCCTCCGTCTCGGAGAGCCAGGGGGAAACTCCTTTGTCTTCAGGAGAGCCTCTTCATGTGGTGGGGGACCACCGGATAGACCATCGTCCTTGGTCGGACAACGGGTGTGGTGTATGCAGCACGACAAAGTCGATGCCGGTTCATTGGGCAGGCTTGGTCGCACTGTCGGTTGGTTGTGGATTCATCTTGGCTCTCCTGAGGTGAAGTCCCCACGTCCATACGGAATGACTCGAGGCTCTGGCAGCTTGAGAAATCCTCAATGTGTTGATCTTTATCGGCTCCCGCGCTTCGGCGGGCCGGGTCATTCGTCCTTATGGCTTGGTCGCCGACGATCATATTTTAGGTGCCAACAAATGCCCCCCAGACGTGGGTGTTGTGAGGAAGGCAGGAGTGCAGCAAGACCCACGGATGAACTTCATCTGGACAGATCTCTTCTTCGGTTGACAGGAGCTCTGGATGGCCCTTAGTTCGGCACAGATGCTAATCTGGCGCCATTCCCATTTTAACCCGACGCGCACATGGCCCTTGGGCTTTTTAATCCGGTGCGGTCCCGGGCATTTCGGCTACTAATCCGGCGCGCTGTTTTGCTTTTGCCATGTTAAATCGGCGCGGGTAGAAATGGCGCGCATTTTATCTATTTGGACGTTAATCCAACGCGCTAAATAGCACGCCGGGTTAAACATCCGGGACCACCTCCATATAAGGCTTTCGCCTTTGTTTTTTTTCTTCTTCATCCCTCATTTGCACAAACTTTTTCTCTCTCTTCCCTCTCTTCCCTTTCTCCGGCGTCGAGAGCGGCGATTTTCCTTCGGGTGAGTGGAGATGCTATCCATTTGGGTTTCAAAACCCTTTCTTTGGGCCCCGGGAGGCTTCTAGCAGGGCTTGCCCTCGGAGCTATTCCCCCGGGTGTTCCTCTTGGCCTCGGTGCAATGCCGATGGCTGCCTTTTAGGGACCGTTCCTCAGTGGACGCGTTCCCGCTTTTCTTTGGCAATCCCCTGTGCTGGGGAGACTCTGCCAAAATTTTGTCAGAAGTTCGCCTTTGATCAGCTATTTTTTGACTTTACTTTTGTTTGATATGCCCTTTTTAGCAGCTATCATGGCATCCAGCTCTTCTTCTCGTGCCGTAGTGACATGGGAGAACGTCAATTCCCTCGACTGGGGGCACGGCCAGGTGGCCATAGTTGCGGAGTCTTCGGATTCAGAGACAGACACTGTGGACACCAGCCATCTCCTTATCCTCGGGGGTGACTCCTTTCATTATAATAGAGAGGGCGTGACCAGGAGGGATTATCCCAAGGACAAGCACCTGATGTCCCTTCTTCAACGCTTCAACCTTCAGGGGAAGAGGGATGTGTTCGCCGTTCGGAAGGTTGAGCAGGCCTTGCTGGTGGAGAGAGATAGCCTGGCCGAATGTGTGATGCGGGGAAGACCCATCTATCTCCCCGGGGAGGTCAGGAAATGGAGCGCTGTGCTGGGGCTGCAAGATCTGGCTCCGGCAGACGGATTGCTGACTAGAGCTCTCGAGTTCGTACCCGCTCGGTGGAATGACTCCGCGGGCAGAGTGGATCGTGAGAAGCCGATCTTTGGTTTATTCCTTGCCCCGTTGAGATGGGGATATAGAGATGAATCGTTCCTACTGGACTGCTTGGCGGTTCGCTTCAAGCACCAGATATCAGTGGGGTGGTTCGCTGAGCTGAAAGCTACAGACGCTCATGCATTCAGGCCCAGAGCAGTGGAGTTCACAGACTACGTGCTGCATCATTACGCTCCTCTTCTGACCAGGGCCGACATATATCACAGCGTGTACGCTTCAAGGTACCGGTACCCAATCTCACGGGGCTTGTGTTGTGGAATGATCGAGGTATTTTGCCCCGAATATAACACTTTCTACACTTCAGAGGGGGAGACCTCTTTAGACTTGTGGAGTCTATCGCAACTCAGCGGCCTACCCATTGATGGGGAACCGTATGAAGAAGTCTGCTGGCCTGACTGGTTGAAAGACCAGACCAACGGTGACGGTCGGTATTTGGCGGGTTACACCTATCGGTATCTGATGAAGGCGTATCGCACCCTTTTTCATTCGTCACACGATACGAGGGAAGCTCGGAAGCCGGGCGAGAAGCGAAGAGTGCGGATGGGCGCCTGGCTTCAATATTTCTTCCAGGGGAAGAATAAGTATGAAGATTTTCCTCCAATAGCACCCGTGGCCCAGAAGCGGAAGAAGAGGGTGCGACGCCAGGCCGCCTCATCATCTTCTTCAAAAGGAGGGCAGGGGGAAAACCCAAACCCTACTGGTGTTGATGCAGTCACTCACTGTGCTGCATATCTGGTTTACTGGCTTTGTTCTTTCGCTCTTCCTCAAGGTGACGAGAGCGTGATTAGGGCGGAGGCCATTTACCCAGCCTGTCTTATGGCTTGGGGCATCAAGTTGTCCCTTTGCCCAGTGGCTTTGTGCCTCATTTACAAGATGTTGGGAGACTTGCACAAGACACGTCTTCCCAGAAGCCTTCGAACGGTTGGTCCGTTACATTTCTTTAATGCTTGGGTCTGCACCCTGTTTCCAGAGGCAACTCCTCGGGCATTACAAGCGGTTCCTCTGGTCCCGCATATGATAGAGTTTGCGAGTGCTGAGCCATCTTTATTAGCGGAGCAACTCTACGCCATTCGAGGTAAATTGGCCCGTATTCCCATGGATTCGCATGGGGCTCTTCATTTCTGGAGCTTAGCTGCCCATTCGAGCCCGCTGACGAACAGGACGAGGCAGTGCAAGCTGTTTGAGACGGAGGAGTACATCCATCCGATTTCCAAGGCCAAATATAGCAAGCCTATTCTAGAGCCGGAGTTGATTGATTGGGCACTGGCCATCAGGCCTAGTGTCCTTGTATTTCGCAAGAGCGGCATTCTGTGGTTGGAGCCGTATTACCCGTTCCGCTTCAGTCGGAACTTTGGCTACGACCAGCAGATTCCACATTCCTCTTCACAATTTGCATTGCCCAACAGGCATAGGGCCGGGCAGGTTTCAAATGACGATGCCCGAATATGGTGGGACTTTTTCCATCGTCGTGAAGACGTTTCTTTTCGGGTGCCCGCCCCTGCACGATTCCCTCGCGTCACGCCTGAATATGTCAAGTGGTGGAACGAGCGGATGGGATTTTACAGGAGCTCCCGGAGAGAGTGCTGGGCCGTGGCGGAGCACAGGTTTTTAGCTTCCCAGCCGGAGCCAGTTCTTGACATTGAAGCCTCTTATTTGAAGAAGTTGAAGTCTCGGACCAATACAGAAGTGAAGGCCTATATGGAGGCCCGCAAGATTGTGAAAGGCCGCAAGATGAAAGTTGAATCGAAGCTGCCCCCGATCAACAAGGATGATTATGTGAAGACCCTTCGGGGTTTATGCCGGGTAAGCAGTGAGAGGGTGATTCTCCAGCAACTCCCTTTACCGGTAGAGGAGCCCATCGCGGCTGTGGCCGACTGGCGTCCTGAGGTGGATAGGTTGTATCCCTATCGGACTTTCATTCGCAAGGAAGACAGGTGGGATGCCTTGTACGACAACACTCCCTGGCTATTTGCACTCCTTCGATCGCATGGCTTGTCGGTGGGCGGTCCGAGTGAAGCCATCTTGGACCATCCTCTTCAGATTTCATTCAAATATGCAGACAGGTGGGGGCTAGACCATCTGAGCCTGTATTATCTCCTATCCTCTCGTGGTCATGAGGATCTGGCACTGCTGGCCGAACCGAGCGAAAAGATTGGAGATCTATGCTGGCTTATTCGCGAGGCGGCTTCGAGGGACAAAACGCCATCGCTATTTTATTGGCCTCTCTTCCCCTTTTATACGGGACCGGCAAGTATGTTTCATTTCTTCATTCAGGCCTTTTGGCCAGCTTCTTCTTTTCATTGTGGTGTGTCATTCTCACCTTCGTGCATGCGCAGTCCGACCGACTTCGGAGGAGACCCGGCACTTCAGGGAGCTGATCATAAAGGCCCAAAAGCTAACATATTTTGAAGTTCCTGAGCTTTCCCCGACCACGACGCCACTGCCTCCTGAGGATTCGAGGAAGAGGACTTGGTCTCAGCTGAGGGAGGCCATCGGAAAGGCAAAAGCGGCGGTGACCCGGGTGACACGGGCACGCCGAAAGAAGGCTGCAGAGAAGGAGTCGGCAACCGTCCTTCCTTCGGTTGTATCTTTTGAAGAGTTTGAAGCTTCCCGCACACAAGGGCTAGAGGCTGAAGGTAGGCTCTTTTTCTCTTCAAAGTGCATTAGCTTGTTTTGACTGCCTTGGCTAGCCCATACTGACGGTTGCTGACACAGTTGCCGCGGTCGTCGGGATGGAGGCGACGGTAGATGTAGCGGCTAGGGACGGGGCAGAGGAAGTCCTTACTGCTCCCGTAGAAAGGGATCTGCCCTCTCCAACACCCAGGCAGGAGATGGAAGGTAATCCATGGTCTAGTTGCGATAGCACCGCGAATCTTCATGTCTTCAGCCAGCTTGACCCCTTGTTGCCGTAAATTACAGTTGATATACAACCGTCATTGCTTCCGGGCTTGGAGGGTGTAGAGGAGGCGATCCCCTGGGGGCAGGGCGGACCTGCTCTTGAGGTATCATCTATTGTTGCCCCTGGTGCGGAGAGCACCGAGGAAGTTCCTGCCGAGGGTGATGCTCCTGCTGGCGAGGCTCCTGCTCTGACGGCGGAGCGTCCTGAGAGAGCAGAGGGGTCCTCTTCCTCTGAACAGGTAGATTATGGCGGTGGCTCCAGTGACGAGGAGCTCTCACTGATTGATCTTGAGACCGATGACGCCAGGGCGTCCTCGGCCTATGAAAGTGATTATCTGACTTTCAGCCCGGCCCGGTTGTCGTGGGGCGGTCCCGAGCCGTCATTATCTCTTGAGAGTGAAGAGGCCGGTGCCGGGGGAGCTGCTCCTAAAGATTTGAGCTTAGTACCCGCTGAGGTAAGGACCTGCCCAGGGTCGGTGTTTGCTGTTCTTCTTTATCTTCCCTCCAGCCTCATTTTTTAATGTATATATATATCTGATGCAGGCTGAAAGGGCGCTGCCAACCATGACGGTGCAGATACCACTCACGACTCTGGGAACGGGCCATGCAACTCTTCCGTCCATCCTGCGGCCTATCGCATTGCGATACCCCAAGGACTATGCAGCGGCAATGGTTCCAGTCGGACCCGGAGCACTTATGGAAGTTGGTAGTTCGGCGGCAGTCGGGGATTCTCAGCCAATGGAGGCTGCACAGCAATCAACTCTGGAAAAGGATGGTCTCCCTGAAATAGAAGCCGGAGAGATCATTGAAGAGCAGATGTCTTCGGCTCTTGATGTTTCTGTTGCACCTCCACCCCAGGGGGCAGGAAAAGAAATTGTTGTTGTCGAGGCTCCAGCCACCGTATCTGCCAGCGCGCTTGTTCCTCACAGCAGTGGACTGTAGCTCATGCCATCGTCATCTTCCGGGACGACCGATGATATCTGGGCTGCCGTGGATAGCAGAGTGGAATTTGAACTGCCCGAGACGTCGCCACTTGGTCTTCAATCTTCAAGTGACTTTGTGTAATTTCTGGGGACCCTCCAGCAGACCGTAATGGCCAGCAGGGATTTAACTTATGTTCAGCTGAGGGGCTTGATAGAGCATCTATCCCGCTCGCTGTTGGCCTTTGGTTGTCCCATGGACGACTGGACTCCACGGGTGATCCTGCTCCTGAAGTATGTAAACAGGAGGGAATTTCTAGGTCGGGAAGCAGCTGACCAGCTGGCGGCCATATCATTGGAGCGGGCTGAAAGACGAGCAGCTCTTATTTCTCTGCAAGAGACTGCGGCGAGGATGAGGGATGAATCCGATGCCTCTTTACATCACCGAAGCTTCTTGACGGCCCGGATGGCGGCATTACAGGCCGAACTTTCAAGGGTAGAGGCCGAACTTGAAGAAGTAGATCGTCTGGGAGTCCAGAAGGCGGAGGATGCAGAGATGGCCGAGGGACAAGCTGCTTCCCTCGAGGAGAAGCTATCTGAGCTGGAGGCCACCGAGTTCCGATTGCAAGAACTGACCCGCCATCCTTCCCTGGGTATTCCTGCGCTGGAGGACATCTTCCGACGCCCTCTGCCATAGTCTTTTCTCTCTTTATTTGCTCCCTTTTTGACGCACTTCATGTACTCCGGGGGATGGCCCGTGTAACATGTACCTTTTACTTCATAGTAATGGAAAATCTCCATCGTGCTTTTTGAATGAAGACTCCATCTTGTCATTATTCTTTTCTCTTCCATTCGCCCGTTGTTTCTAATCCGAGTGTATGAGTCACTAGGGCAGGAGAGCGCTCACGCCTTCAGCAAAGAGGTGAGGTGTTCGCTCCACCGCGCCGTGACTTTTCTCGAGACTAACAACGGCCTATGCCAGCCGAGAGTCCGGTGGACTCAAGAGGGTATACCAAAAATGGCTGGTAAGCGGTCCTGCCAAGGATGGCAAGATCCGAGAATGGGTAGCGACCGGTCCTGTCGATGATGACGAAGGTCGAAAAAGGGTAGACGGTCTTGACGATGATGACAAGAACTGGACTAGGGTAGCGACCGATCTTGCCGATAGTGACAAGGGTCGAAAAGGGTAGACGGTCTTACCGATGGTGACAAAAACCGGGTAGAGTAGCGACCGATCCTGCCGATGGTGACAAGGGTCGAAGAGGGTAGACGGTCTTGTCGATGGTGACAAAAATCGGGTAGAGTAGCGACCGATCTTGCCGATGGTGACAAGGGTCGAAGAGGGTAGACGGTCTTACCGATGGTGACAAAAACCGGATAGGGTAGTGACCGATCTTGCCGATGGTGACAAGGGTCGAAAAGGGTAGACGGTCTTACCGATGGTGACAAAATTCGGATAGGGTAGCGACCGATCTTGCCGATGGTGACAAGGGTCGAAAAGGGTAGACGGTCTTGCCGATGGTGACAAAAATCGGATAGGGTAGCGACCGATCTTGCCGATGGTGACAAGGGTCGAAAAGGGTAGACGGTCTTGCCGATGGTGACAAAAACTGGATAGGGTAGCGACCGATCTTGCCGATGGTGACAAGGGTCGAAAAGGGTAGACGGTCTTGCCGATGGTGACAAAAACCGGATAGGGTAGCGACCGATCTTGCCGATGGTGACAAGGGTCGAAAAGGGTAGACGGTCTTGTCGATGGTGACAAAAATCGGATAGGGTAGCGACCGATCTTGCCGATGGTGACAAGGGTCAAAAAGGGTAGACGGTCTTGCCGATGGTGACAAGAACCGGATAGGGTAGCGACCGATCTTGCCGATGGTGACAAGGGTCGAAAAAGGGTAGACGGTCTTGCCGATGGTGACAAAAACCGGATAGGGTAGCGACCGATCTTGCCGATGGTGACAAGGGTCGAAAAGGGTAGACGGTCTTACCGATGGTGATAAAAACCGGATAGGGTAGCGACCGATCTTGCCGATGGTGACAAGGGTCGAAAAGGGTAGACGGTCTTGCCGATGGTGACAAGAACTGGATAGGGTAGCGACCGATCTTGCCGATGGTGACAAGGGTCGAAAAAGGGTAGACGGTCTTGCCGATGGTGACAAAAATCGGATAGGGTAGCGACCGATCTTGCCGATGGTGACAAGGGTCGAAAAGGGTAGACAATAGATGTATATAGGCAGGATATCGGATGAAAATTCCCCGTCGACCTCGTAAGGGGTCTTCCGGACAGAGAATGAATCATCACTATTCATCATTCAAATTTTTTATTCACATTACTGACCTAAGCGCCCTTTCGGGTTTTCGCCGAGGCCAGCCCCCTCTTGCTTTTGCCCGCGCGCCCTTTCGGGTTTTCACGCGACGGGGTACCCGATTTTGCCTGCAGCGCCCTTTCGGGTTTTCGCCACAGCTGGGTTATAGCCATTTTTGCACTTGTCCCGATATAGGAACAAGTCTGGCGGGGTATCTCTATTTTTAACCCCATTTTCTTTTCTTTCTTTCTTTTTTCTTGAATTCGGGATGCAGAAGAACTGGACCGCGAAAATATTGACTGGCCTTGTTGATGATGACAAGGATTGGACCCTACTTCGGTCTGTCGACACTGGTTAGATATTGAAGCAAAGGATATGGTCTATTAACAAGGATGTAAGATCCGAGCTAAGGGTAAAGATCGACCAGTCTCGTCGATGATGACGAGGGTCGAACGTGGGTTTATTCACCGGCATGGGCCACATGCCGAGGCAAAGGTAGGGTTATTAACGGGGACGGAAAGTCCAAGTTAAGGGTAGAGATAGACCGATCTCGCCGATGATGACGAGGGTCGACCATGGGTTTATTCATCAACATGGGTCACATGCCGAAGCAAAGATGGGATTATCAACAGGGACGTAAGGTCCAAGTTAAGGGTAGAGATCGACCGATCTCGCCGATGATGACGAGGGTCGAATGTGGGTTTGTTAAAGGATTTCTGGTGGGACTTTGATGGTTGTCTCTTTCGGAGTTTCATTGGGTGGAGAATAGGAGAGGAATTTGGAAATTACCACTTTACTGACTCAAGCGCCCTTTCGGGTTTTCGCCGGAGCCAGCCCCCTCTTGCTTTTGCCCGCGCGCCCTGTCGGGTTTTCACGTGGCGGGATACCCGATTTTGCCTGCAGCGCCCCTTCGGGTTTTCGCCACAGCTGAGTTATAGCCATTTTTGCACTTGCCCTAATATAGGAACAAGTCCGGCGGGGTATCTCTATTTTTAACCCCATTTTTTTTTATTTATTTATTATTTTTTTTTGAGGATATAAAAGGCGGTAGGTCGAAGTGTAATGTTCGACGCCTGGTCGGCAGTGGATGGCCCGTAGTGGCAATAATGTGAGAATGCCAGCTAGAACACAAAGCCTTTAGCTGACTCGGGTTTATTCGTTAGCGGGAGGATAATGCTAACGCAAGGAAGGGATTTCGTGCCAATCCGAACGTAAGGCTCGTAATGGCGGTGTGGCGTATTCTTTTGGAAGCTTGATCAGGGCGGAATGCCACTAGACCAAGGAGAGGGTAGCTTGATCAGGGTGAAATGCCACTGGACCAAAGGGAAGGGTAGCTCGGTCAGGGCGGAATGCCATTGGACCAAGGAGAAGGGTAGCTCGGTTAGGGCGGAGTGCCACTAAACCAAGGAGAAGGGTAGCTTGTTTAGGGCGGAGTGTCACTAAACCAAGAAGAGGGTAGCTTGTTTAGGGCGGAGTGCCACTAAACCACGGAAGGTAGCTTGGTTAGGGCGAAGTGCCACTAAACCAAGGAGAGGGTATCTCGGTTAGGACGGAGTGCCACTAAACCAAGAAGAGGTAGCTCGGTTAGGGCGGAGTGCCACTAGACCAAGGGAAGGTAGCTCGATCAGGGCGAGATGCCACTAAACCAAGAAGAGTGTAGTTTGATCAGGGCGAGATGCCACTAAACCAAGGAGAAGAGTAGCTCGGTTAGGGCGGAGTGCCACTAAACCAAGGAAGGTAGCTTGGTTAGGGCGAAGTGCCACTAAACCAAGGGAAGGTAGCTCGGTTAGGGCAGAGTGCCACTAACCAAGGAGAAGGGTAGCTCGGTTAGGGCGGAGTGCCACTAAACCAAGAAAAATGTAGCTTGTTTAGGGCGGAGTGCCACTAGACCAAGGGAAGGTAGCTCGGTCAGGGCGAGATGCCACTGGACCAAGGAGAAGGGTAGCTCGGTTAGGGCGGAGTGCCACTAAACCAAGGAGAAGGGTAGCTTGTTTAGGGCGGAGTGCCACTAAACCAAGGGAAGGTAGCTCGGTCAGGGCGAGATGCCACTGGACCAAGGAGAAGGGTAGCTCGGTTAGGACGGAGTGCCACTAAACCAAGGAGAATGGTAGCTTGTTTAGGGCGGAGTGCCACTAAACCAAGAAAAGGGTAGCTTGTTTAGGGCGGAGTGCCACTAAACCACGAAAGGTAGCTTGGTTAGGGCGAAGTGCCACTAAACCAAGGGAAGGTAGCTCGGTTAGGGCGGAGTGCCACTAACCAAGGAAAAGGGTAGCTCGGTTAGGGCGGAGTGCCACTAAACCAAGGAAAGCAGCTTGATTAGGGCGAAACGCCACTAACCAAAGGGGAGGTAGCTTGATTAGGGTAGAATGCCACTAACCAAGGAAAAGTTAGCTCCGACCGGTCACTCAGGACATGTCGGCTGCGCTGCATGATACAGCTTAATGTGTTTTCCGTTGAGGGGAGAGAACTGAATGACTCCTTTATGGTCTACAAGGACGTAGGCACCCTCTTCATATACTCGGCGGACGATATACGGCCCAACCCAGTTTTCGACCAGCTTCCCTTTGGGGTTGGAGGCCATCACTTCTTTTCTTTTGACCATTACTAGGTCTCCTTTCTTGAATTCTCGACCCTTGACTAGCTTGTCAAAAGCACGGGCCATGCGAGCTTGGTAGAGTTGGATGTTTTGCTGTGCCCGGAGGCGTTTTCCTTCGAGCTCAGCGAGCTCCTCCAATCTTCTTTCTGCATTAGTCTGCTCACCACTGACTAGTCCGTGCTGGATGGCAACTCGCAATGAAGAAACTTCAAGTTCAATGGGCACTACAGCTTCCGACCCATAGACGAGGGAGAAAGGTGAACAACCGGTTGGGGTCTTGTAGACAGTACGCTAGGCCCAAAGTGCTTCGTACATCCTTTCTTCCCAATCTTTTTTATTAGACTTGACAGTCTTTGCCAGCAATGTGCATAAGGTCTTGTTAAAGGCTTCTGCGAGTCCATTGGCTTGAGGGTTGTAGGGGGACGATGTCCTCCAGTCGATTTTGTATTTGTCGGCCAGCCGATAAGCCTTCTGGTTCCTAAAATGACTGCCATTATCAGAGATGATTCGGCTGGGGATCCCGAACCGAAATATTACAATCTGTCAGAAGAATCTTGCAACTAGTTCTCCCGTCACATCTCTTAGTGCTACCGCCTCCGCCCATCTGGAGAAGTAGTCTGTAGCTGCTAAGATGTATCTGCACCCTGATGAAGATGCTGGTAGCGGCCCTACTACGTCCGTGCCCCACTGAGCAAACGGCCAGCTTGGTAGGGTGGGATGCAATGGCACTGGAGGTCTCCTCGCCACATTAGCGTGTTCTTGACACTTCTGACAAGCTTTGGCAAACTTGCAGCAATCATCAAATATAGTGGGCCAATAGTAATCCAGTTTCTTTATCTCAATTTTCATCTTCGGGCCAGCCTGGTGTGCTCCAGCTGATCCTGCATGGACCTCCTGCATCACCTGTCCCGCTTCTGCTGAAGACAAACAACGGAGTAGGACTTTCCTTCGGGCATCTGCCGTAATTCGGAACAAGGTCCCGCTTCTCATCTCGTAAGAATCCTTGATCCTCAGGAGCTTCATTCTCTGTTCCTTTTCTTTTGGAAGTTGCTGGTGTTGAAACCAGCATAGGAGATGCTCTTGCCAATCGGGCTGCTGAACCCCTTCGATGACTGCTACTTCCATCTCTTGTTCGTCGGCCAGGACCTCTGTTACGCTGGGGACCTATCGACGGTTGATCACTATTATATTCAGGCTTGTGTCTGGCGGGACCACCAATGAACTGGCCAGCTTAGCGAGGGCGTCTGCCTGAGCATTCCGGCCTCGATTGATGTGCTTGATGCTGATGAAGTAAAATCTTGACATCAGGCGAGTTGCCAACTGGTGATAGGGGAGGAGCTTATGCTTTCGCACATCAAACTCTCCTTCCAGCTGTTTTATAACTAGCATGGAGTCCCCGAATACTTCCAGCATCTGAATTCCCATGGATAGAGCAATCTGCAACCCGATTATCAGGGCTTCATATTCCGCTTCATTGTTTGTGCATTGCTTGTTTATGGAACAGGATGTATGCACCACTTCTCCTTCTGGGGATTTCAGGACTATGCCTGCTCCTACCCTGACTCTGGCTGATCCAGTGGCAGAGGTGTCAATTCTGGAAGCGCCATCAAAGTATAGCTGCCATAGAGAGGGCTGTACTTGCACGGCTTCTAGGGTTTCATCTTCAGGAAGCTCCGGTTCCAACGGGCAATCCCCGGGCACTGGGTGCTTAGCGAAGAAGTCTGCAATAGCTTGGCCCTTGACGGCCTTGCGCGGCACGTAGGAGATATCAAACTCCATAAGGATTACCACCCATTTGCCCAGGCGGCCTTTGAGTGCCAGTTGAGACATGATGTACTTCAGGGGATCCTCTTTGGACACCAAGCTGATTTCATGCGACAACATATAGTGTCGGAGCTTCTTAACTGCGAAGACCAGCGCCAGACAGATCTTCTCAATATAAGTATATTTTTCTTCAGTTCTGACCAGTCTCCGACTGAGGTAATAGAGGGCTTGGTCTTTCCCTTCTTCATTATTCTGGGCCAGCATTGCCCCTAGAGAATTATGTGTAGCTGCTATATACAGTATCAATGGTCGTCCTTTCACCGGTGCGCCCAGCACTGGAGGAGTTTTCAGGTAGTCTTTTAGCTTGTCAAAGGCTGCATGGCAATCTTCATCCCAATAAAAGGGAACCTCTTTCATCATCAACTTGTGAAAAGGCTGGCATCGCCCTGACAAATTGGAAATGAAACGCTGGATATAAGCCAAGCGGCCCTGTAGTGATCTCCGCTCGGAGATGTTCCTTGGCGGAGGTAACTCCTGAATTGCCTTGATCTTTGCGGGGTCTATCTCGATTCCCCGATATCGGACGATGAAACCCAAGAATTTTCCGCTCGACACTCCGAACGCACATTTCATGGGGTTCATCTTTAGCTCATGCTGCCTCAGCCTCTGAAAGACAATCTGGAGGTCTTGCAGATGATCTTCTTTTCTTCTGGTTTTGATCACCAGGTCATCTATGTAGCATTCGATCTTGTGGTAGAGTAGCTCATCAAAGATTTTGGTCATTGCGCGCTGATAGGTTGCGCCAGCATTCTTCAGTCCGAACGGCATCCTCTTGTAATGATAAATGCCTTTAGGGGTTCGGAAAGCAGTATGGACTCGGTCGTGCTCCGCAATCCAAATCTGATTGTAGCCGGACGACCCATCCATGAATGACAGGGCTTCATGGCCGGTTGTAGCATCAATCATGACCTCGGTTATTGGCACCGAAAAGTCATCCTTGGGACAGACTTTATTTAGATCCCGGAAGTCGACACATACCCGGATCTGTCCATTCTTCTTTTTCGCGGGGATGATATTCGCCAGCCACGTGGTGTACTGGTTTTCTTCAACAAATCCCATGTCAATGAGCTTGTCGACTTCAGCACAAATTTGGGTGATGAGCTCTGGCCTCATGCGCCGCGGTGGTTGCTTCACCGGTTCAGCCCCAGCGCTGATTGCTAGCTCATGTTGTGAGACAGCGGGGCTTAGACCTGGCATCTCTTTGTAAGTCCAGGCGAAGCAATCCCGGTATTCTAGCAGCAGCTGGATGTACAGCTCCCGTTCTTCTGGGGATAGTTGGGCGCTGAGGAAGGTGGGCCTAGGGTCCTCCTCATTTCCCAAGTTGACTTCTATTAGTTCATCGACTGTGGCCTGGCCTCCGTCTTCTATCTCCGGAGGTGCCGGTTGGAGGTCGACGAAGTCTGGAATACCATCTTAAGGGTTGAGTACTTCGACTTCCTCGTCAGACACTACCAGAGCTTCTTGAGGTTTCTTTGTTTCTTGTGCTAGCGGCTGAGTGGATTGTTCTATTAGCCAATCCATTGCTGTCGCAGCTCCCAAGGATGAGAGAGCAGCCTTGGTGTTTGTGGATGAGATTGCAGCCACGACGGGCTGGTAACTGTTTACTGCCAGGCTCGGACATCATGCTGATTTTACAGCAGAAGTTGAGGAAGTCTCGCCTTCTGGGACAGTTGTATCTTCCACAGAAGTGGCTTTTTCTTTCCTGGTAGCTGGCTCCCCTTGATTGGAGTTGACCAAGGCTTCCCTGATTGGCAGAAAGGGTGTTGAAGTTGTCATTAGTATGACCCCTGTGGAGGGAGAGACTCCTACTTCTTGACTATCTTCGGCTTCGCTGCTGCTAGCCGTATCAAATTCGGCTTGAAGGGCCGCTTCTTCAGGATGAACCTGCTCCCAGCATCGGCAAGGGGCTGAGGTTTCTACTTCTTGATTTCCGGACCGAGCCAGTTCAAGATATTCGGCTTCCACCGGATACTCATCAAAGGTTGCCCCCAGAGGGCCACCTTCATTAGGATAGAAGGCGGAGATAGTATCCACCTCGTACCGCCCACTGTAATAATATTCCTCCAGGGTGAAGCCCAACCCTGGATGTTGAGAGACACGTCTCATTTCCTTATCCAGATTTGTAGGATACCACATCTTCTGGAAAGCTTCTTTGCGCCTTTGAGACTGATCGGGAGGGATGTGTTGCTTCTGAAACATCTTAGCCATCCGATCAGTTGTAAATGCCAGACCTTGGATAGGAACCCGCGGGTTGCCTAGATCTTCAGGGAGGCTACAGTCCGTGTCTTCCCGAGTGGGATGCTCCTCAGCTGTATAGAATAAACTGTGGGGCCCATCTTCCTGTGTCACCTCCCAGGCTTTGAAAGGTTCGACAGTGGGATCATTGAGGCCGGGGATTGGCTTGGTGAGGCCGGCCGGGACTCCGATGCGGTCGTGCTGTCGATCGACCTGCACTTCCTTAGCCTTGGGGTACAATGCTGGGGGTGTCATCCTATCGACATCTCCAGAAGCTGTGATGTGGGAGACCACCTTCGGCTTGACATATCCGCGTGGCGGTGGTGGATACCAACCGTCACCCGATCTATTCTTCAAGGCCCCTATGGGGGCTTTAGCTTCAGAAACCTTCCGGGGAGGCCCCGTATATAGGTTGGCGTCCACCAATTGACATTCAAATACCTCGAATGGGTGGAGATCAGCAAATATCCTCTCCTCCTTCCCTTGGAGGCTGTATTTGATGCATTGGTGTAGCGTGGAGGGCACCACCATATTTTCATACAGCCATGGGCGGCCGAGCAGTGCTTTGTAAGAGGTGCGAGAGTCGATGACATGAAACTGCACCGTTGTAGTGAAATCTGCCAGGGTCAGTGTGAACTCTGCCACTCCCATTGAAACCTCACATTTTTGGTTGAAGCCAACGATACGCATATACCCGACTTTCTCGAGATGCACATTAAAGTGGTGCCTCTCGTATATTCTGTAAGGCAGAATGTTGACTGCTGCACCGGGATCAACCAGTATTCTGTTCAGCTCCCTTCCATTCAGGTGCCCTTTCATGTACAGCGGCCTGTTGTGGCTGGCAGTAGGCAGTAGCATGTCTTCTGGAGAGAAGGTCATACTGGCTTCTGGTATAGCCTCCGCTATGCAGGCTTCGAAGTGAGCAGGCGTCTGCAGGGCAGTGATGATCGCCTGTCGAGTTTCTTCACTCAAAGAGAGAATTTCCCAGATCGTAAATCGAGCGGGGAGCTTTTTGAGCAACTTCATTATTCGGCTCCCGGCCCGGACATTGGAGAGCTTCATTTCTTCAGCCCATCTGGGCTTCAAGAGCATTTGATTTGCGGGTCCAGACGGACCTGCTTCATCTTCCTCGGACTCCGCACCCTCTTGGCTGGCACCGGCTATCGGGTCTTCTTTATTAGTTGCTGTAGGGCAAGCTGCTTCTGCATTTGCATCCTCAGTAGATTGCGCTGGATGCAGGTGAATGGCCCCGGGTGTAGGGTTAGCCTCTTGACAGGGCTGCTTCCCCTTTGACAACTTCATAAATTCAAGGAATGAAGGGACTGCCTTGCCCCCACTCTTGTTATATAGGCCTGACGGAGGAGGGATTTGGACTCCCTTAACCTCCGGCGGAGGTGTCTTGTAGGGTTGCTCCCCTCTGAACATGATGTTGTGATTGGGTGGTGGCTGGCGCCCCCATTTTCGGCCTGACCGAGTGGCATGCGCAGCAGTTGCGGCCTCGGCTTTGCCTCCCCCAGCATGGGGTGTGAAGCAAATTTCTTCTTCTTCCTCTTCTCCGGGTAGGTTGAAGAGTGCTGACAGGGTATTGCAGGAGACAACCTGTGCTTTATTGGCCCTAGCGGCCTTTCTTTTCTTTTTCCTTTGCTTTCTCTTCTTTTTGGTTTCTGCGGGTGCCTGTCCCCAGAACAGGCTGCCCTCTTTAGGGGGTGCTGCTTCGGCTTCCTCCACCTGTTTGAGTGAGAGTTGTTCCAGCTCTTGGCATGGGACGTGGTCCCGTACCAGCAGAGGTTTCAATTCGGGCTGCACATATTCATCTAGCCCTTCAATCAGGTGCTGTAGTCGAAGGACTCCAGGATTGGTTTCCTTGATTACCGACAGCGGAGTTTGTCTCCTCCTGTTAGGTGTATGTATTCTGATGGCTGTAGGTGGAGTGACCCATACGGGTGCTACCACTGGCGGAGCAGGCCGGGGTGTAATGCCACGGATATGTGCCCCCTCTTTCGGGCGGGGTGCCCTCTTCTTCTTGTGCTTTACAGGGATCTGCTGCCACCCCTGTTGTTCTTTCACGGGCTCCAGGAAATGGATTTCGTAGGTGCTCCGTGTGCTTGCTTCAGAGATCTCCTCAGGTAATGCCTGGTAGAGGGGATCATGTTGACTGCTGCTCTCCTGAGAGGGGCCTCATGTGGCTGAGGAGGGTCTACTTTGTACTCTCCCAGCTCTATTTCATTCTTCTTTACCATTCCTTCGATGACGTCTTTGAAAACATAACAGTCTTCGATTGGATGCCCCAACATCTGGTGGTAAGGGCAGAATCTTGGACTGTCTTTTCTTTTCAGGTCCTCCGGCCTCCTTGGCTCAGGCAGAGTGACCATGCTGTATTCTGTTACCCAGTCGAACAGGACTCGGGTCTTGTCTTTTGGAAAGGAATAGGCTTTCTTCATTTTATCCCTCAGCGAAGGACCTTCTTTATCATCTAGAGCTTTCGCAGGTTGCGGGGGAGCCGCCTTCTTGCCTTTCTCCTTCTGCTATTCGAACGCCTTGATATCAAGTGCATTCGCTTCTTTAGGTGTGGGGCGCCGTTCCGCAGCCTTGCCTTTCTGGGCTGTGCTGGTAGCTGATGCCGGGACAGGCTTGGCTAGGAAAGCCTCCACTTCGGCCACCACATTATTCAGCCGGTCGAACGACCGTATTTCCATTCCAATCATCTTCTCCAGGACCTCCCTCCTGAGATTTTGTTTGCATATTTGTACCGCATCCTCCTGATGCGGGGGCCGCTTGCATCTCATTCCGAGGTTCCTCCACCTCTTGATGTAATCAAGGGCTGTCTCATCTGCCCTTTGTTTTGTTGAGTAGAGTTCGGCGACTGTGACCTCCCTCTCTGTGACATGGAATCTTTCTCTGAACTTTCTCTGCATATCCGACCAATCATTGATTGACCCGGCCGAGAGGCTAGAGTACCATTCAAATGCGAGCCCTGTCAGCGAGGACCCGAAGAACTTCAGCAAATATGTCTCGTCGGTGGCTAGATCACCCATAACGGTCATATAATATGTAATATGCTCTTTAGGGGACCCTTTCCCGATGAATTTGTCAAACTTAGGCGGCTTGTTGACCCCCGGGGGAAGTCGTTTAGCCGCATGGTGTTGCGGGTAGGGCACCCGATAGGCATCAAATGCGACGTAGTCGCCTTCACTTTTCTCTGCGAGTTTTAGCTCGATCATCCTCTCCACCATCATCCGGTTCACGACCGTGGGATCAATCGGTTCTGGATAGAAGTGTGCCGGCTGCAAGTATGGGGTGACCAGGGTGGTCGCCTGTGGAGGATGCAGTAGCGGGGGTGTCGGGTGCACCTGAGGGAGCACCGGAGGTAGCAGTGGCTGAGGCTGTGGTGGCCGCTTTTGTGCTGTCGTCATGCTTGGCTCTGACGGCTGGGACAGTGTATAGAGCGGTGGAGGGTCGTCACGACGAGCCGCTCCCCGAGATGACTCACCCTGGACTTCGGGTGGTTTAGAAGCTGATGAATGTGCAGTCTTTTCCATCAACTGCTTCTTCAGAGAGTCTATCTCCCGTTGATATTTTTGTAGCAGCATCAGAACTGATGGGTCTATAGTGGTGGGGATACCCTCTGTTGTCTCCCCGGACGTACCCTCAGGCAGGATGTCGAGGAGGACGTCGTCTTCTTCTTCCGCCGTCACCACATTAGCGGTCAAGACGGGGGCCTTGTCATCCCAGTGGGGATAGACCTGGGGTTGTTTCCCCTTAACCATCATCAGGAGCTCTCTTGCTGCTTCTGTTCTGCGGGTAGTTGGCCCCGGTCGTGCGGCCAATTGAGCCAATTCTTGGGGGTCTTCAGAAAGCTCCCCATATCGGCTAGATATACCAGCCATGTTGCAGGTGAGAACATGCATCCTTCTCTTTTGTTGATAGACCCTCCTTCGGGGTTGCTGCGGAAAGGTCAGCCTTTCGAACACAGAAACTCTTCTTCTTTCTTCCCGCTCGGGGAAGGCTTCATCGGCTTCGACCTCGAAGCCGTCATTATATCCATTGTCGTCGACTGACGACACCATCATTCTATCTCCCATATTTCCTTCATCTGCCGCTGATGGGCAGTAATCTTCCTCAGTGGCGACTGTCTGCATCAGTCGCTGCTGTCCGAGTGAGGGATTGCCCAAGCCTCGAAAATAATTTCTGACCAAGCAGGTTATCTCTTCTCGACCCCGTTCTTGATGTAGGACGGGGTGATTGTCGACCTCCAGCGGGAGGGATATAGGCCAGCCGAGCTCTGTCGGCCGGCTGTTGGAATCTTCATCCCGCAGCAGGGACGTTGGCTTAACGGGCCGCGGCCCGGAAACTTCTGTGGCGCGGAGGATCCGCAACCACTTCTTCTTCCTTCTTCGGGGGCAGGCCCCTTTCTCTTCTCACTTCCGCCTCGTCGTTCACAAGACGACGGCGGATGGGTGTTAGCTGGTGGGCAGGTCGGGTCCGCTTGGGAACCCACACCTGTTTAAGCTTCCTCGGCCTGGGTGCCGGGCTTCCTTGGCCATAGTGGCCGGCTTCTTCTATTTCTGCCCTCCTTCCAGTGAGGGCCTGATAGGCATTGTGGACAGGAATGTTGGGGATGACTCGGTCCGGGGGCACCCGTGCAGTGCGTCCGTCGAGGAAGACGCGCATACCCCCGACTAGCATAGATTACCCGGACTGAGACAGAGTTCCGATGATTACAACAGCATTCTTGTGGGCCTGGCGACGCTGGCGTCCTCCAGGGTGTTTGTTGATGACATTGGGGTGGGTCCCACGTATGACGTGGTGCACCAGACAGCTAGCGGCCGGGGCCGGACTTTCAGACAAGTCTTTGCAGCAGGGAACCTCCAGAGGCTCCATTTTCTCTACAGCTTCCTTGATAGGTTCTGGGGCTTCGACCTCCAGCATATCTACAAAGGCTAACCCCAAAAAGTTGGGGAAGCCCACAGCGGCAGGGAAGCTGCCGAATTCCATGGGTACCGCCAGTTACCTTTGCGCGTGTCCAGCGACTATCGACAGATCAAAGTCAACGCCAGTTATCCCGTTGATCGTCATTGATCCGCCTGCACAGACAAACGAAGCAATAATCAGTAGCCTTTGAGAGGGCTTCGAAGCCCGAATATCCCGGCAAAGAGATGAAAGGTGACACTGGTCCCACCGGGCGTGCCAGACTTGTTCGCGACCTTTTTCTTTCTTTCGCGGGTCGATCGACCAACTGACTGACTGGTAGTCAAATGATCAATTGACAACGCGGGCGTGCCAATCACATGAGTGATGAATTTATGATGCGCTCATTCTGACCCATGTCGGGCGAATGTGAGGTTCGGTCGGGACCAGCAGTCCGCCATACCGTAAAGGCTATGGCGTTAATTACATCCCCCACGAGGAGGGAACACCTTTGATTAATTGCCGAGATAGCGGGCTGTCGAAGCCGAATTAAAAAGAGCTACATGATGATCATGATAAAAGCATGCAGGATGCATACATTTATCGTGCAGAAGATGCATAATTCATGGGATTATGAATCCTTGGTACGTGGCGGAGGACATAGGTCCAAAGACCATCGTCGCGCATAGTGAAGACTTCCGACCAGACGTAATCCGACCTTCCGTCGACGCCATTTAATGTACCTGAGGATCTATGCATGCATGCACACATGACGTTCATGACTATATTAAGCATGATGATGGAATTCATGGAAGCAAATGGTTATCGACCACAATTATTACTCCCCATCGAGAAGAGGGAAGGCAACACAAGTATGATAGCGCGAGCAAAATGCTAACGGACATGGTAATGAAGATATGATAACAATATAGCTCGGGCTCATTTGGCCCCTCCCTTATTCAATTTTATTACCAAATGTGGTTTATTAACATCAACCCTGAGGGACGAGAACCACTCCGAGGCAAATGAACAATTAAAGCTGCAAAAGGTCCCAAAACCGGCGCGGTCGTGCGATAGGTAGCTTATACGGTGAGATAAAGCGTAGGTATAAACGGTTAATACGGCGCGGCCATATGGCCGGTTAAGACGGCGCGCAAAAGATTGGGGCGCGTCGGTTTAGGGCGCACCGGAAAGGCGCAAAGGAAAAAAAATGAATATGAGTCTAACGTTAATCCGGCGCGGGGGGGTACCGCGCCGGATTAGGGCGCGCCGGCTAAGGCCACGCCGTTCAACCCACCCTTTTCTATGAATTTTGCAACTATTGAGTTTGTTAAGTTTTTGGTGAGGATTCTGAAGTTATTTGGGACCAATTGCTTATTGAATTGAAGTCCAGAACCCCAAGGGATGGTGTGACAAGTCAGTGCGAGGTTCATACTCGAGCACCGAGGTGATTGAGTCCAGAATGAGTATCTCGTTATGGTTTATTCATTATTAATCTATCCAAAATTGGACAGCATCTCCCCTGAACCTGAAGAGTTGCAGGGGAGAAGCAGGGTCATGTTCACTCATGGAACAAGCCCCTAAACCGCCGGTATGCACGAAGGCAGCCAGCAAACCCCATTGGATAGGATACCCCGAGGACTAGCCTGCTAGGGGCACCAAGGTTCCATAAGGGAAAAGACAGAGAGAGATGAAGCCATTGATGATGGGAGCATCACCCCGAGGACTAGCCTGCGAGGGGTGGACAACCCACAATTTGTGACTCATCCCGTAGAGGAACTGTCCATTGGGAGAATGGGACTCCGAGGGCTAGCCTACAAGGAGTAAACATCCCCCCGGTCTCGATCGGGTCTTAATTTGTTGGGGCTGAGTTCATTGAACCATGACCCCTATCATTGTCTGCAATGGCTTCGAGGAAGCGCCTACCATCGAGAGATAGAGCCCCCCGGTCGCCCAACAACTTCAGGAAGCAGCAGGGGAATGTCCCCTTTCCCGGGTGATCGAAACGGCGAGAAACCTCGGAACAGTTTGGGTGATCGTGATGCACAGATGTAGTAAATGCATAAACGAGACGGGCTCGTTGCAGGGGCATATGCTTGAACAATTGGGAAGCAACGTCTAGGGGATGGACCCCGTACATGGCGGAGAGACACACGCGCAGAAGCACGGCTCCATCCGAGGAGAAAGGGAGATGCGAAAACCCTTGAATCGAACATAAAAAAAAATGATCGAAGGAAAAGCCCCCGGGGAGGGGTGTTTATGTAGCCCACGATGATTCAGGGCACGCTATAGACCTCGGAGAAACCGGAATTAGAACTACGCAGAGAAGAACTCCGACACACGCATTGGCATAGATAGAAAGGGGGGAGGCTGAGGATCATTCATTCAATCTATTCATTTGATCATTCACACGCGCATATATATTACCATCCCAGAGACGGGAATGGTTTAGCATTTACATGGTGAGAGTACAGCACCGGCACCATTGCTCGGTCGCCATTCTACAATAGCGGAGGCAGAGGACATGCATAGCACAACAACAGGGGAAGGAAAAAAAGAGAAAATCGCATAGAAGGGGGAGGAGAATCGACTCATATCATCGTCGCTCCTCCCCCCCTCGCTTACATTCCATGGGTGAAAGACTCTGAAAAGAAATCTGCGGAAAGTAGGAAAAGAACTGGCACCGGCGCCCACCTGTTCCGAGAACAGGGTATCGTAGAGGAGGAAGACGACCGGCGGAAGCTCCTCCGAAGAAAACCTTCTCTCTCTCGGCTCCCTTCCTTTTCTTTCTTCCTGGAAACCCTATTCTGTCTCCTCTCTCCTCGTTCTTCTTCTTCCTCCTTCTTCTCCTTCCTCGAACCTCACCCGTTTATATAACAGGTTGGAGGCGTTGCATCCGGCGTGAGCTTTTGGCGCGCCGGGAGGAGTCTTCATTAACCTATCGTGCCGGTTTAAGATGCCATCCGATAGAGTGACTTGCGCTCCGTGATGAGGGCGGAAGGTAGGGGATTTAGCGTGCCGGGATCAGCACTGAAGGTAGGGGGGGCGCGCCGGGTTAAGGGCGTTGAAGGGCTAGTGCTCTTTACGACCTTCGAGCCAGTCGATGAGTCCGGGGATGATTCCGGGAGTCACCGTGAGCATTATCTCACCGATGCTTACTGAAACCTCGACGAGATATCTTGTCGAAGCTCCCGAGTTGGCGTACGGCCATTCTCGAGGTTCCAGATATCTTTGGGTTGATCATACGGGCCTGCCGCTGACACTGCCTTCGGCTCTATAATTCGTGCCGCTGGCTCGGCCTGGCCCGTGCCCGAAGCTCCTTGGAAGGAGAGATAACACCAGGGATAGTTCCGCCTGAGCTGGGCGATCATTTGGCCACTGACGGGCCCATTTGGCGGGAAGCCGCACCCGTGCCGGGTGATCGGGGTCTTCTGCCTACAGAGCTTTCGGTCCTCCGTCTCGGAGAGCCAGGGGGAAACTCCTTTGTCTTCAGGAGAGCCTCTTCATGTGGTGGGGGACCACCGGATAGACCATCGTCCTTGGTCGAACAACGGGTGTGGTGTATGCAGCACGACAAAGTCGATGCCGGTTCATTGGGCAGGCTTGGTCGCACTGCCGGTTGGTTGTGGATTCATCTTGGCTCTCCTGAGGTGAAGTCCCCACGTCCATACGGAATGACTCGAGGCTCTGGCAGCTTGAGAAATCCTCGATGTGTTGATCTTTATCGGCTCCTGATGCTCGCTCGACAGTCGTTGTTAAAATTGCCGTGCCACACAAATTTCAAATATTTATAACCGCACTCACTCACTTATGGATTTGAAAACATGAGTATAATGGTAAGTACGGGTCGATCCCACGGGGAAGAAATTTGGTTATTTTTCTTAGTTGGAAAATATTCTTGTGTTTTGAAAAACTAATTTTTGGGTTTTGAGTGCGATTACAACTAACGGAAATGAAATTACAACTTGAAATGACAAGGGATAAGTAAAGAAAATTTAGCCAATTGAGTGAAGAACGTCGTCGTTTCCACGCCGAGCCTTTGATGATGATCGTTCCGCCTAGGAAGTCGACGCCGTGAGAGTATTTGAAGAAGAATTACCGCTTCGGGTATGTTTGAAACACTTAAGAAGAACGGGTTTGCAGATAACAAGTTTGAAACTTTAAGGTGAAAACAAAACAGAATTCAAGTGGAAATGGGGGTTGGAAGAAATGAAATAACTTGAAATCTGAATGGAATTAGAAAAAGTTGAAAACATGAAAGTTGTAGAGAATTGAAAAAGGAAGAACTTTTATGAAGAACACAGAAACAGAAAATGAAAGGAAGATAAGGAAAAACTTGAAAAACTAGGACCTATTGGTTCGGATGAACAGTAATTGACAGAAAACCAGCACCTAGAAAACTTAATTCTAAAGCTCAAAAGAAGAGGAATTTGACAAAGTGCAAGAAGAATAAAACTTAGAGATACAAGAGAGGAACAACTCTTATGAAGAACTCAGAGTTATTTGAGGACTAGAAAGACTTCAAAATGAATGAATGGAAGAAGGTATCACCACGGATGAACAGTAAATGCACAGGACAGCACTTAAGAATATAGGTATTAACTCTATGAATTTGGATGAATTTGAAGAAATGCTAAACAGAGAAGTTGAAGAAAACTTAAAAAGGAAAAACTTTTATGAAGACAAGAATTTGAAATGAGGATCACAATAATGAGAAATAAGGCTATGAAAAGACTGAATTCTAAAATGAAACTTGTGTTGCAATAAATTCAACTTACAAATTTGACTTCAAAAGCTTGGAAAAACACAACTTCAACAATCAAAAACTTCAGAAATGTAAAGAACTAACTTATATTACAAGTGCCCATAGCTAGCTCTCTCCCTAACTCCATCTAGTTCTAACTCTAACAACTCTTTTCTAACTCCTTTCATTACAAGTGATACCCCCTTTATATAGGGTTTACAATCTCTTCTTGCTCATATAAAACATTCAAGTGCACCTAATTTTTGACCCAAGTTGGTAGACTGGAATGTGCTGAACATTTTGTCATTTTTCCTGATTTTTTTCAGATTTTTTTATAATTTTTATAGCCCCTTTTCTTCTCTCTTTCTCTCTTATTCTCTATGCCGGCGCAACGTGCCGACCGGCGCCTTCTCTCTCCTCCGCCTGCGTTGAACGCGCGTGCGCCGACCGTGTGAAGGCGGTGTGCCGCCGCCGCGTCGACCTCTTCCGCGTGAGCTCCGCGGGCACTGTGCGCCCTCGTCGACCCCCCCTCGGTTGACCACGCGCCGCGCGCGTGACCGTGTGCCGCTGGCCCCGCCTCCGCGTCCGTGCCGACCACGACCCGCCACGCGTCCCGCTCCGCTGACCGGAGCCCCGCACCGCCTTCGTCTGCAGCTCCACGAACCCCCCCCCCCTATTCGCCCTTCTCGCCTCGTCGCCCGTGCGGGCGGCGAAGGCGGGAAGGGGAGGGGCGGGGGTTTTAAACTCTCTTTTTTTTAATATATATATATATATTATATATATATATATCTAGTATATAACTAATATATATTTGTCTAAAATACTAACAATAGCAAATAAATTTATTTTTTTTCTAATTTTTTTTTTCTTTTCTTTTTGAACAACTACCAAGGCTTTTGGCCCAGTTTCACATATAATTTTATTTTATTTTCTTTATTTATTTTTTTCTTTTTCTTTGTTTCTTGGAGCTTTCCTCGTACCGAGTGCCTGCAGAAATACATAAAAATTGTTATTAAAATTATTTAATTTCAGAAAATTAAACATTTGATTCAAACTCAACAATAAGTGTGAGAAGTGTATATTTATGGTTATTTAAGCTCATAAAAATGTGTATAATCATGAATTAAGATGTAAAAATACACACTTATCACACCCCCCAACTTACTCATTGCTAGTCCCTTAGCAATGCAATTAATGAAAAATTTAGGACTAACAATAGTTTAAAGATATTCAGGCCTCATTTCCAGTTCATCTTTTATAGAGTTAACTAAAGATCAGGACTCTGGAGTAATTACCACAGACTAGCCTTATGTCGGAAATTCAGGTACATGATCAAGAATCTAATCAAAATTCAGTAGCACTTGTGCATGTGTAATGCTAAGTCCACAGTGAAGACAATTGCATCCTCCACTTGCTATTCTGAACAAATGTCTTTCAATTCTGCACTTCTTACTTAGAGCGTTCAATGCACACTAGCTTTTTGTCTGCCTTATTGATATGTCCCTTTTGGGATATATATATATATTTTTTTCTTTTTCTTTTTCCCTATTTTTTTTCTTTACACACATGATGCTGCACTACCCTTCACTGTTTTACGCGAACCTCAACACGTCTTAGGTGAAGTAGGCTCGGTTCTACAGATCCAAGTTCCCTTTTCCTTTTGACGCGAACCTCAACACGTCTTAGGTGAAGTAGGCCCGGTTACTCAGAATCGGAGCATTTTTCATGGTGCTTTATTTTTTTATCATACTTTTCTATGGCAGAAAGCTTCTAACATATTTCTTCTTCAGAAAATGTAGAATATCAGACAGTCTGTCTAAAATAACAGAAGGCTTGTCCTTCTTGTTTCATTAGCGTGCAACGTGCTTTTATTTTTTCTTTGAAAGTGCATCTGAACTTTTAAAGAGATTCTTTAAATCAGTTTTTCATGGCTAGAGTAAATAAATTATCCATTATCCGAGTCTCTAGTCTTTTCCATTCTAGAATCACTGTTCATGCGACATGAATCAAGAAATTCAACTTGGGGAAAACTGTTGTTTCACATGACAATTCAAGAAAGTAAAAAAATTTTGTTGAAAGTGTTAGAAATTTTTGAAATTTTTGAATATCTCCCCCCCCAACTTAAATGACATTGTCCTCAATGGCATAAACAGTAGAAAGATTAGAGGACATGGAAAGAGATAATATAGTTGGGATGGAAGGATACAACCTGATGGCGGGGTAAAATGACGAGGGCGTCGGTGCAGCTTGGCCTGACAACTGAAAAATAAACATACTAAAACAAGAAAGCATATCAGAAGCCAGGAATGAACACAAGGAGTGGGACCCAATGTTCATGTATTTCAAAAGGAATCGACCAATGATGGCAACGTGAGTTACGGAGCCGGATTTCCCGCAGAAATGTCCCCTCAATGCGTGTGTTATGCGAAAGGTGGCCACAAGAGAGAAAAAGTCAATAAAGTACATCTCCGACTTGACCACTCCACATGTTAGAGTGGGTGCGAGATTAACGGGAGGATGACGTGTCGCAAAGGCTATGGCTAGATGTGATGATGAGAGATGTAGATCACTTGCTCTCCAATCCTATAAATACCCCCCCTTCCCACTCGACTGGAGAACATCGAATTTGTGAGAGTAGAGTCGAGTGAAAAGGTTGCAAAGGGGAGTAGTGAGTGTTGCTCAAGGTTCAGAATGGAGGGTGAATCGAGCTTCAGAGCTGAAGGGGAGTCGTCTCGCTCCTCGAAGAGGAGTAGATCGGGCAGTAGTGCCAGGAGATTATCTGAAGTTGAAGGACTTGTGAGTGAAAGGACTCTTCCACAACTTGTAAGTGATTTCTTTCATTCCTTTCTTCTTCTCTGTTCTTTCTTTGGAAAGCTTCCCATTTCTCACTTCTAGTGTATGTGCAGAGTGTGATGAAGTCACACATCTCGTGGGAGCTGGTCGTGGCTGCATATCGAGGGCTCCCGGACTTCCAGAAAGCGAGGTTGGACGTGATGGGATTTGGGGCCTTTCTCAGAATCGAGCCTATCAAGCTCGACCTCGCCCTGATCCAAGCACTACGTGAAAGATGGGACCCGACGAGTCGAGCATTCCTGATGCCGTGGGGACACATGGTACCCAGCCTGGAAGATGTGGTCCGGATTACGGGCCTCAAAGTAGACGGAGAAGCAGTGACTGGCGTTACTTATGCGGACTACCGAGAAGGTGCCCACAAGCTGTTGGGGATGGAATTAGACTGCAGGAAGAACAGGTCAGTAGTCAAGGCATCGATCATGGAGGCATTAGGGCTTACTGACACGCGTCCTCGTGATGACGAATCCCTTGAAGAATTTATGGAAAGGGCAGAAAGAGGTGCCCGTACGGTATATTGTGTGGATACCAGCAACTGGGAGAGGACTAACATGGATCTTAGGAGGTTCCTCCTCTTTCTTTTGGGCAAGTTGCTATTGGGCTCCAAGGGCGACAGTATCCACTGTCGCTTCTTAGAGCTGCTTGTGGACCTGGAGAGAGTAGGACAGTACGCCTGGGGTGCTGCCATATTGGCTCATCTGTTTACAGGTTTGTCACAAAGGGCAGACCGAGAGATGACACTCAGTGGGTTTACGCCCTTCATCCAGGTAAAGAATGTTTTCGTTGTTTTGTTTTATGCCCTTTTTTTCTTGAATTTGTTGATATTAATGACACATGATGGTGTAGCTATGGAGCTACTATTACCTTCCAATGGGGAGAGCTCGTCACTGCCGGCCACTGACGGTCCCGCTTGCTAGACGGTGGCAACCCATCATGAGTACAGCACCTCTATCTTATCAACTGATGGTGGTAAGGCGGGAGTTGCAAGAGTTCCCTGCAGAGATGGTATGATACCTTTTTCTCCCTTTTCTTTGGTTTGTTTTGTTTGATCATCATTTTTTAGCTAACCAAGAAGATGCGTACAACCCATCAAAGGTGAATTGGAGGCCTTTCTTGAAAATGGTCGATGTTGACCAACCGTGGGTTACTGGAAGCCGCGCCCGATTCGGACGGGACCTCTGGCTCCATTGCCTGAATGAAATCGAGCCCCTCAGACTGAGATTAGCTATGAGGACCCTAGGGCTGGCCCAGGAATGGGTAGATATGACCATATCTCCCAGCGTCGGAAAGCAGACGCGTGGACCGGCAACCTGTGTCGATTGGAGGGTGCGCTTCCCCGAACAATATGAAGACTGGCAAAGGGGTGGCACGCTCGTGGAATCTGAGGCACAAGACAGCGAGGATTACCTACGCCTCTATAAGGCAATGTATGCAGAGAGACTCCAGCCTGGAGGGCTTATAGAGGTTAAGAAACCATGTTTTTGTCCTTTTCATTTCTTTCATTGGTTTGTTTTTGATTTTTTTGTTTGTGTGAACTCATAAGTCATAACCGGTAGGATGCCCGTGATAGCATAATAATGAACTTACGAGCTCGTCTGGCGGACACTGAGCAAGAGTTGAGTGACACCCGAGCGGCTCTTGGTTCATCAGTAAGTGTTTTGTATTCACCCCAGGTATGATTTGAGATTCACGACGCCATCCACTTAATGTCATCTCATATGTGTTACAGCGTGCCCAGCTCGATGCAGTTTCATCTGTGATGGGGGCAGATGGCGTTTCTTCCAGCCTATGGATTCCTACTGCAGAGTTAGATCAACTCCATGAGCAGCTTGCTCATGCCACGCAACGAGCTGCGGAGGCAGAAGGGATGCTTTCTGTACATGTGAGGGTTTCACTATTTAAAATCCCGTGTGCAAGCATTGCTATTTGCCTGAGATTAAATGTATGGCAGGAGAAGGAAACACAGGAGGCGCTCGCGCTTACCACCCAGCAAGAAGCGAGAATAACTGAGCTGGAGAAGGAACTACAGCGTCGTCCTGATGAGGACTCTTCTAGGGACGCTGTGGAGCTGAGGATTACCCTTCAGCTGGAAAGAGAAGATAGAGAGAGAGAACGGACTGAAAGGGAAAGGGACAGGGACAGAGAGAAAGCTAAGAGATTGGCCGAGAAAGAGGAAAAGAGGGCCCTGGAGGCCCAAGTTTTTGAATTGAGGACCAGTCTCGGCCTTGCCGATCAATGGCTGAAGGATGGCGAGGAGCGCTATCGAAGAGCACGAGAGCGTGGCTTTCGTGTCAGTAGCTTCTTTGCTGCCCCCGCTGATCGGCGTCCTTAAACTCTGTACTCTCTGGTTATTTGTTCCTGTTGTTGAGAGTTTGAATAAAATTGTTTTATGCTTGGTTTTCTCTTCTGGTCTCTAGAATCCCTAAACACATCTAGCTTCCCAAAACAATTGATTACCACACAGAATTCACTTAGGTTGTCTCCTAAGAAGCCATTTATTTGCACACCAAACTATGAAAACGTTGGGCTGCCTCCCAAAAAGCGCTAAATTTTACGTCGTCAGCCAGACACAATGTAGCTCATTAACCAACGCGTGGCATTCAGAATGAGCCACCACGTGATCTTGTCTTTCTTCAAGTTCCAGCCCTTAATCTATTGAGGGACAAGAGTAATCATGTATGGACCGGGGCTAGAAAGAGGCAGGACTCGCACATGATTATTTGTAACATTAACCCTGTGTGTGAGCCAAATTTCAGCTTTAGATATCAAGAAATGATCAATGGCCAACAATTTATCAAGATCAAAGTAGAACCCTTGCACCATATCAATCTCTTGATCCCCTTCACCTGTATCGTCCTTCCTGACTAACTCTTTAGGAATGACTTCCTCCATGGTAACTTGTTCAGGCCTTGGAAGCTTAGGAATGAAATTATCATCCTTCGCCATTTTCCTCTCAGTAATCGCCTCATGAATTCTAAGGGCATTGATCAATTGGTCTTCCTGAGAGGAAGTCAAATCAAAGGTGAATGTGGTTGGTACATCCCCCTCAGGTCCTAGAATGTCGAATTGGAGAGGCTCAACTGGCAGAGGAATCAAAGTAGAAGGAAGTATGAGCCCAGTATCTAACTCATCCACAGATTTAGACTTCATTGAATAGGCTTCAGGGGTCAGATTAAATATGAACTTTTCTAACGAAACCCCTTCATCACACTCATCTCTTAACTGAGGATCATTAACCACATTGCCTACTAATGGGGTGGATAGAGGAAATGTAAGTGTTTCCAGTCCGGCCCTTTCATCATAGGCCAGATCAAATGTGAATTCCTCTAAGACGGGCCCATCATCACCCTCATCACTAAACCCAAAATTATCAATCAAATTGTCCATAAATGGGGTTGGTAGATGAACTGTGAACTTTTCTAATAAGGCCCCATCATCATGTTCTTCGAGAGAAGGAGGATATTCAGAATTTTGTTCCATTAAATCAACAATATTATTACTTACAACGTAAACCTCCTCTTGATTCTTTTCCTTAATTGAGTTGTTTGGGCCATTAATATTCTCAATCTCAAAACATTCAGAAAATGGGGTAATATGATCATCAGTATCCTCGGAGCTACCCCCTTCTTCCTTTCCTTCCTTCATCATGGTATCACGTGTGCGCTCCTCCTCACTGTCAATCGTGATATCCTGAGTCAAAATGACAGGCAGAAGACTGTCATCATCATCATCGTTCACATATTGAGGGGGTGGGTGTAATGTTGAAGGAGAAGGTTGATAAGTAGATTGAGAGTCCATGACTTGAGGTTCAAAATAGTGGCCCGGTGGGTCACCCCTAGTATCAATGCTGATTCTGAAATCTGGGTGAGATGAGTTGGGCGGAGGTGGAGCACACATGGGCCGCTCGTGGGCTGCTTGGGGTGAAAATTCAGACATATGGGCTTGAAATGGTGGATCCATCCAAGGTAAATTTGTGTGATTACTCCAGCCAAGATTATCATCATCTATAACATGCTTGAGCTGAGAGAATCCTAGGGAATTTTGGACCTGTGCTTGGATGACTGGAGAGAGTCGGGCTATAGTAGGGCATTCACTCACATGGTGAGTGAGACTGGCACAGAATTCACACACTTCCGTGAAAGTGTGGGTTGGGTTGTCCGCCTGTTTGTCATGTCCTACGAGTTGTTGATGAGATGAGATGGAGGCATGATTTATCGAATTTTCACTCAAAATCTCAAATAGATCATATGCCTCATCTTCACTTTTGCTCAGAAATGCCCCTCCACAATATATATCCACCATTTGCCTATCATAATTGGATAGCCCCTCATATAATGCAAATATAATTTGCCATTTGGGCAACCCATGGTGCGGGCATTGACTTATTAAATCCTTCAATCTCTCCCATGATTCATGAATTTGCTCTCCCGGACGTTGAGTAAATCCTGTAATCGCCCTTCTCATCATGTTGGTTCGACCTGTGGGGTAAAATTTTTTCAAAAATTCTAACTGCATATCTTCCCAAGTCCTGATAATCTTTCGAAAATGCCGTAACCAACATTTTGCTTTATCTTTTAACGAGAATGGAAATAAGATTAACTTGAGGGCATCATCATTAAAATTCTGAATTTTGATCAGGGAGCAAACTTCTAGAAAATCATCTAGATGCCTATAAGGATTTTCATTAAGATTCCCATAAAAAGATGGGAGCATCTGGATGAGACTAGGGCGAATCTCATATTGATCAACTAGAATGTCAAGGAGTTGAATACAGGTCGAGGGCTTGTAAGTAGAAGGATAAAAGTGCTTCAGCATAGGTGTGGATTTGTGATTTTATTTTTTTTAACTTTTTTATGCAACCACAAACAAGTTAACACAAATTATCTAATGATCTAAATGCGACTCAGACCTACAAGTAGGGTTTCACAAAGTGATTAAAGTGAAACGTAAGTTTACCCTCAATATGACCACCAGCCAGGTAAGGGGTGGGGAAGTGGGAGGTTCCCCCTACTTTCGTAGGGACCTTATTATGCCAAACCACTAACCCGCTTAAGGCGTTTGCCGTCCGACCGTCTTGCCTTAGGCACCGGTTTTCATATGAGAGTAAACCCAAATAACACAAGAACCACAGTGTGATCCTAGGGCCAACGTTTACTGACTTTTATTTATGGCGTAGGTCATGCAAAGATGCAAGGGAAATGTGATTTGTGGGCTAAGGAAGGGTAATGAAATCCCCACCTTATGTTATTTAGAGGTAACGCCCTTAGAATATTTTGAAATGAAATGCACACCACAATTACAAACAATGGGTTCTTTATGCAAAATGAATGCCAGAATATGGTGAGTAGAACGTACCTTGCCCCTCACAATCTTCAAGATGCAATTGACAGGAATTAAATAAAGAAAAGTTCTATGCTAAATGATGCATGACCTAAAACATGATGTGTGGTTTCTAATGTTGAAATGATTTTTTTTTGGATTTTGGTGCAAGTATTTTTTTTATTTTTTATTTATTAATGAACCTATCTAGCCAGCACAAAAATTCTTTTGTTTTGATGTTTTATGATTTTTATAGAGTTTTGAAGAATTTTTCAAATTTTTGTAAAATGTTTTTCAGAAATTAGAAAAATAGAACCTGTTCCTTCATTTCTGCCCTTCAGCGATGCTTCCGGACTTTTAACGACACTTCATTTTCTAAGGATTTTAGGTCCGATCTTCCTCTTTCTTTGCTTTTCGAATTTTGTTCTTTTTCCTGCACAAGTAAAAAGAGCAAAATTAATATTCACATATATACACCAAACACAAGAATATCCAACTTTTAAAAATTCCATCCCCGGCAACGGCGCCAAAAATTTGATGCTCGCTCGACAGTCGTTGTTAAAATTGCCGTGCCACACAAATTTCAAATATTTATAACCGCACTCACTCACTTATGGATTTGAAAACATGAGTATAATGGTAAGTACGGGTCGATCCCACGGGGAAGGAATTTGGTTATTTTTCTTAGTTGGAAAATATTCTTGTGTTTTGAAAAACTAATTTTTGGGTTTTGAGTGCGATTACAACTAACGGAAATGAAATTACAACTTGAAATGACAAGGGATAAGTAAAGAAAATTTAGCCAATTGAGTGAAGAACGTCGTTGTTTCCACGCCGAGCCTTTGATGATGATCGTTCCGCCTAGGAAGTCGACGCCGTGAGAGTATTTGAAGAAGAATTACCGCTTCGGGTATGTTTGAAACACTTAAGAAGAACGGGTTTACAGATAACAAGTTTGAAACTTTAAGGTGAAAACAAAACAGAATTCAAGTGGAAATGGGGGTTGGAAGAAATGAAATAACTTGAAATCTGAATGGAATTAGAAAAAGTTGAAAACATGAAAGTTGTAGAGAATTGAAAAAGGAAGAACTTTTATGAAGAACACAGAAACAGAAAATGAAAGAAAGATAAGGAAAAACTTGAAAAACTAGGACCTATTGGTTCGGATGAACAGTAATTGACAGAAAACCAGCACCTAGAAAACTTAATTCTAAAGCTCAAAAGAAGAGGAATTTGACAAAGTGCAAGAAGAATAAAACTTAGAGATACAAGAGAGGAACAACTCTTATGAAGAACTCAGAGTTATTTGAGGACTAGAAAGACTTCAAAATGAATGAATGGAAGAAGGTATCACCACGGATGAACAGTAAATGCACAGGACAGCACTTAAGAAAATAGGTATTAACTCTATGAATTTGGATGAATTTGAAGAAATGCTAAACAGAGAAGTTGAAGAAAACTTAAAAAGGAAAAACTTTTATGAAGACAAGAATTTGAAATGAGGATCACAATAATGAGAAATAAGGCTATGAAAAGACTGAATTCCAAAATGAAACTTGTATTGCAATAAATTCAACTTACAAATTTGACTTCAAAAGCTTGGAAAAACACAACTTCAACAATCAAAAACTTCAGAAATATAAAGAACTAACTTACATTACAAGTGCCCATAGCTAGCTCTCTCCCTAACTCCATCTAGTTCTAACTCTAACAACTCTTTTCTAACTCCTTTCATTACAAGTGATACCCCCTTTATATAGGGTTTACAATCTCTTCTTGCTCATATAAAACATTCAAGTGCACCTAATTTTTGACCCAACTTGGTAGACTGGAATGTGCTGAACCTTTTGTCATTTTTCCTGATTTTTTTCGGATTTTTTTAGAATTTTTATAGCCCCTTTTCTTCTCTCTTTCTCTCTTATTCTCTCTGCCGGTGCAACGTGCCGACCGGCGCCTTCTCTCTCCTCCGCCTGCGTTGAACGCGCGTGCGCCGGCCGTGTGAAGGCGGTGTGCCGCCGCCGCGTCGACCTCTTCCGCGTGAGCTCCGCGGGCACTGTGCGCCCTCGTCGACCCCCCTCGGTTGACCACGCGCGTGACCGTGTGCCGCTGGCCCCGCCTCCACGTCCGTGCCGACCACGACCCGCCACGCGTCCCGCTCCGCTGACCGGAGCCCCGCGCCGCCTTCGTCTGCAGCTCCACGAACCGCCCCCCCCTATTCGCCCTTCTCGCCTCGTCGCCCGTGCGGGCGGCGAAGGCGGGAAGGGGAGGGGCGGGGGTTTTAAACTCTCTTTTTTTTAATATATATATATATATATATATTATATATATATATTTATATCTAGTATATAACTAATATATATTTGTCTAAAATACTAACAATAGCAAATAAATTTATTTTTTTTTCTATTTTTTTTTCTTTTCTTTTTGAACAACTACCAAGGCTTTTGGCCCAGTTTCACATATATTTTTATTTTATTTTCTTTATTTATTTTTTCTTTTTCTTTGTTTCTTGGAGCTTTCCTCGTACCGAGTGCCTGCATAAATACATAAAAATTATTATTAAAATTATTTAATTTCAGAAAATTAAACATTTGATTCAAACTCAACAATAAGTGTGAGAAGTGTATATTTATGGTTATTTAAGCTCATAAAAATGTGTATAATCATGAATTAAGATGTAAAAATACACACTTATCAGCTCCCGCGCTTTGGCGGGCCGGGTCATTCGTCCTTATGGCTTGGTCGCCGACGATCATATTTTAGGTGCCAACAGTTGCCTTTGGGCTTGATGAATAGCGGGATTGGTTGCTTGAAGTGGAGCTTGTTGGCCCTTCCAAGAAAAATTAGGATGATCTCTCCAGCCCGGATTATAAGAATTAGAGAATGGGTCGCAGTTGGGCTTGGAGAATCCTTGAGCATCTTGAACTTGCTCTTGTATGAATGGTGATAATTGGGCCGCCATTGGGCATTCTGTGATGTGATGGGCCGGGCTTGCACATAGAGTGCATGCCTCCTGTGGAGTGAAGGATTGACCCGAGTATGAATGGGTTGATGGTTGGCAAGAAGGGTCTTTCAAAGTCAAGAGTTGATCTAACTTTTGGGTCAGACTCTCTAGCTTATCCAACTTTTGAGTGATGAGACTTATGTCCAATCTTGGTTCAAAATCACCTCGGGCTTTGACCTCATATAATCCGGCCAGCTTGGAGGGCCCAACGGATCTCTCATAGGATGATAAAGAGGCATGATTAATAGAATTCTCACTAAGCATCTCAAACAAATCATACGCCTCATCCTCACTTTTGCTCATGAATGCCCCACCACATGATATATCTACCATTTGTCTAAATTGATCGGATAGGCCCTCATAAAAAGTTTAGACTATTTACCATTTGGACAACCCATGGTGAGGACACTTCCTAAGTAATTCCTTGAGTCTTTTCCATGACTCATGTATTTGTTCTCCCAGAGTTTGGGTAAAACCCATGATTATCTTTCTCATGGTATTGGTGTGGTCTATAGGGCAGAACTTCTTCAAAAATTCTTGTTGCATCTCGGCCAAAGTTCTCATTGGCTTCTCCATAGTGCCTAACCAATATTTAGCCTTATCCTTAAGAGAGAATGGAAAGAGGGTCAATTTAAGGGCATCATCCGAGAAATTTTAGATTTTTACCGTGGAATAAATTTCTAAAAATTCATCAATATGCTTGTAGGGGTCCTCATTAGCGTTTCCATAAAATGAGGGGAGCATTTGAATTGTGCATGACTTGATCTCATAATGAATGGCTTGATTTTGAGGAATGTGAATGCAAGATGGAGGTTGATATTGGTTGGGAATGAAATAATCCTTCATTTGCTTTGGAGGATCGGGATTTCCGACCATTAGATTTTGGTGGTAAGGTCCTTGATTTTCGGCCATGGGTTCTTGTTGGAGATCGTTTCTTAGATACAAGACTCTCTCTATTTCTTGAATGGGTCCTAGTAGGTTTGGATGTTGAGATCTTCTTCCTTGCATAAACTAGAATGAAGAGAGAGATGAGATAAATTTCCTTTTTTATATTATTGATTTCTTCTTCTTTTTTTAAACAAACATAAATAAGTTGTCATACAATTAACCTAAGACACCTATGTGTTCCTTAGACTTAAAGGTTGGGTTTCACAAAGAGACTAGACACAACCTAAGTCCATTTTCTAATTTGTCGATTGGCCAGGTAAGAGGTGGGGTAGTGGGAGGCTCCCCTTGCTTTCGCAAGATCCTAATTAAAAATCACTTACCCACTTATGGCATTTGTCGTTGACCTCTAGCCTTAGACACTAATTTTCAAAAGAAGATTATAGACTCAAGACGCACCTAATCACAGTGTGATCCTAGGGCCAATGTCTACTGATTTTTATTAGGGTCTAGGTGATGCAACGATGAAGGAGATTGTGGTTTGTGGGCCAAGGAAGAGTGATCAAATCCCCACCTTATGTGATTATAAATGATATGCAACAAATCAAGTTCAAACGAGAGGTTCTATGCAAGCATGCACGAGCATGTGATTAAGGAAAAGTTTAGAAAACCTCACCTTGCCTCCCGCAATCTTTTTTTGGATAGCCCTACCTAGAGGAAGATGGGAAAGTGCACCTCTCAAGAGCCACTCCACCACCTTACCACTAGGAGGTGAATATTATTAATATAAGGAAGAATTAACAATTACATCAAGTGGATGCTAGGCATACCTAGCTTATCCAAGCGAGCAACACCTTTAACATTGATAGGTAGCTCATGTTAAAGATGCTAAAGAGTCAGCTACTGAATTTGCTTCTCTGTATGTGTGGGTAATAGTGAGCTGATGTGGGAGGATGTTCCAAATTTCTCTGACATAGGTGAGAATCATCCAAGGGCAATGGATCAATCTGTTAACACTCTGCACAAGAATTTTTGAGTCACATTCAATGAGAGCCGACTGGCTATTGACAGTGTGAAGGTATTTAACTCCATCAAAAAGTGCTCTGGCTTCGGCTATGATGCTATTAGAGTGACCATAATAATGAGAAAAGGCCAGAAGAACAATTCCTTTAGGGTCCCTAATGACCCCACCGCCACCTGAATCACCTGACTGCTTGCATGAACCATATGTATTAAGTTTAATGAAAGGCCACGGGGGGCAAAGCCATTTGATAGCTTTTACTTGAGGTCTGATAGGGCCAGCAATCTTTAACCCAATACTTTCCAGAAATTTCCTCCTGCTATAACTTTCTTCCCGGAGGTCAGAAACAACACAGCTTTGCTTTACCTGGGCTAGAATTCTGTGGAGTATACACTGTCTGGATATAATTTTCCCTTCATACTTAGCTGTATTTTTGGCACTCCACAACTCCCACGTACCAAAACCGATGGCAGCAAGAGAGAAGAGATCATATAGTGATGATTTAGATTTCAACCGGGAAATAGAATTGAGAATCATAGCTCTGGCAGAATTACCCTTAAGATGTAGACCTAAGTTTCGGAGAGAAGACCAGATATAAGAAGCATTCTCATTGGTTTGAAATAAGTGGTTTATATCTTCCATATGAGGGGCTTTGCAACAAAGGCATTTAGAATAAAGAGGAATACCCAGAGATTGGACAGTGGCATCAGTAGGAATGCAATTATTGATAATCTTCCAAATGTGCACTGAAATTTTTGTTGGCAGCCAGTTGAACCAGAGATGAACCCAGAGCAAGGAAATCTGAGTTTGGGGGCTGATGCTACAAGAGATTTTATAGATGGAAGAGACCAGACAATCTCCTGAGTTGGATAGACCTCATACTTCTTTATCAGGATCTGGCAATCTTCAACAATGCAATTAACACAAATTAAACAATAAGGATAAAGAAATTTTATCCTAAATGATGCATGACCTAGAGTATGAAAGTGTGATTTCTACTCTTGGAATGGAGAATTTTATTGAGTTCAAGTGAAGAGTTTTTTTTTGTGAACCTATCAAACCACAATATGCAAGAAGATTAAGAAAATGACACAAAATGGGAGGAGTTTAGGATACTTACTTCAAACGTAATCTCTCGTTCTCTTTTTTTTTTTTGAAATGAATGACAAAAAGACTAAGGGAAAGGGGGAGAACTTACCTATGATTTTTTTGATTTTTTTACTCTATTTTTTTTTGATTTTTTGATTTTCAGACCTTTTGCGACAGTTCTTAGGCTTTCTGCGACAGATATTTTCTCAGGAATTTTTGAATTCTGCTCTTTGTACCTATGCTTCAGGTTTCTGCGATAGATTTTCCGACAGATTTTTTTTAGATTTTCTGGTTTATTTTTTTTGTTTTCAATTTCTACAAAAATAAGAAAAGACAAGAAAATAGATTAGCACAAATATATACATAAGAAAAATAAAAATTTCAACTCAAAAATGACAAGCCTCCCCGGCAACGACACCAAAAATTGATCGAACCTAAGTATGCATCGTTTAAACACAATGGCCATCAATCTTAAATTCTGAACTCGCAAAGAAATAAAACCGTAGTTTCGTGGCAAGTCCAGGTCGAATCTACGGAGAGGTTTAGATTTTAAGATTAAAAATTTTATATTTTGAAAGAAAATTATGGAATGATTTTTTTCTTTTTGGAATTTAAAATTACATAAAGTAATTCTACCTAAAGAAATTTAGCGGATTTAGATGGAGAAATATAGAGAGAAGAAAGAAGAAAATGCAAGAGACAATGAGAATAACACTAAACTAACTTTATTGCTCCAAAAATCAAATGTTTACAAGGTGACAAGAGAATGAAAAATTACAATCCCAAACAAACTCTAACTAAACAAAACATAAAGAGATAGGGTAAAGAAATAGCCGTCAAGAACCGCCGTCGTCCACGCCCTTGGACCTTGGAGAATCGCCCAGCTTGGAATAGACGCCGCCGTGAGTGGGTTTTACATAGAGAAATTTAGAGAGTGTAATAGGAAAAGAAAATAAAAAGGGGAGAGGTAAATAGTTAGATGTGAGAATGAGATAATAAAATGAAAAAAAGGAAATAGTGTGTGTTATTATGTGAGAAGAGAGAGAGACAGAGAGGAGAGAGATAGAGAGAAGGCGAGAGGGGGGTCAACCCAGCACAGAGGGGGGGTCGACCCGGTTGTACGTGTGGTGTGTGAGGGTGGTGGAGAGGAGGTCTGCGATCGGAATAGAAGAGAGGGAGAGAGGGTTGGGAAGAGAGCGAGAGAGGGAGCCAGTTAAGGAAGAGAGGGAAACCGGAGATGTTGGGCCTACGAGGTTACTGGGTGTGCGAGCTAGAGAGCAGGGAGCGGAGGAGGGCAAGTGGAGGTAGCGTGTGTGCGGTGCATGCGTGTTGAGTGTGTGTGTGGGAATGGAAGGGAAGTGAAAAATACGGTGCAAAGGGGTGTGAGTGTGTGACTGTGTGTGGGGGGGAAGGCAAGAGAGGGGCGTCGGCAAGAGAGAAGTGGTCGTCCGTGCTGCTATGAAGGAGAGAGAGAAGAGAGAGCGAGACTGGGAGGCCGGTTGGGGAGAGTGTGTGTGTGCGTGTAAAGGAGAGTGTGTGTGTGTACAGGTGAAGGGAGTGTAGTGTGGTGAAGAAGTGTGTGTGCAGTGAGGGGAGAGATAGTGCAGGTGTGTGTGTCTTAAAGAGAGAAAGAGGGAGAGGTGGAGAGGAGAGGTGTGAGGCCACAACCTTGGTAGAGGGCCGTCGCCGCGGTGAGAGGAGGAGGTGCAACGGCGGAGAGGGTGGTGGTGCATGTGTTGCGAAGGTGGTGGATGAGAGAAGCTGAGAGAGCGAGAGAGAGAGAGAGAGAGAGAGAGAGAGAGAGAGAGAGAGAGAGAGAGAAGAGAGAGACGATGCCGGCGAGGAGGGGGCTTGTGTGCGGGAAGAGTCGGAGAGGGGGAAGGCGGTGCTGCGGTGGTTGTAGGCAGAGGAGGCTAGTGCAGGTATGTGTAGGAGAGAGGGAGAGGAGGAGAGCGGCGGGAGAGGGAGTGCAGAGAGGGAAAGGAGACAGCGAGAGAGACCAGTAGGGGAGAATGGGAGAGGAAGAGAGGGACGGCTGGTGCAGAAACGGAGAGAAGGAGAAAGAGAGCGATAGAGAGAGGAGGAGTTCTAAAGAGCGATAGAGAGAGGGAAAAAGAGGAGTGAGGGAGACAGTCAGAGCTCCCGCGGGAGAGAGAGATCTGCATTTTTATAGGGGCCAAAGGGTGGGGCTGCGCCTGCCGCTGCCTTTGACCTGCACGCCTCCTATCCGCACCGCTGCCAGCTGCGTATATGTCTGCTATGTCGTTAGCGTCCGCCCATTTACTACTTGCTGTCTCCCTATGTGATTTGATGCACCCTCTATGTGATCTGCATGTTGTCATGATTGACTTGATACGCTGTTGTTTCGCATGCATGCCTGTAACGTGGGAGACCTCATGTGAATTGTTCACAAGATTGTGGGATTATATAAAAAAAATATTATGGGAAGGTCCCTCAAATAAGAGAATTCAAGTTTATGTCAAACCCCTTCATCACACAATATGCTTTCATTTAAAATGACTTTTGTAAAAACCAACCTTATAAAAATTACTTATGCAATCCTCTTAAAAATGCCTCAAGTCCCTTTATTCTGAAAAATGCCTCAAGTCCCCTTATTTTTAGAAAATTCTCTATATTGCGTGAGACCGAGATTAGCACATAAAATTGAATGATTAAATTCATTAAAGCCTAGAAAAAGACGTGTGTGATATGACTAAATATATACACCTGAGCATTTATCAACTGCTAGCACTACTCAACACGATACCGCCGCCAACGCACGGCAACCAAGGCCATTCACTCCGGGACCTCCAGTGTCACGCCCCGAACAAGGCGGAATTATCAAGGCGTGAACAGTTATATAAGCAGGTCGATCAATAGACTCAGATGATGAGTATGAACAACAAATGGACAAAATCACATCTTTATTTCATAATCTGACATTTCCAACAAACATCCTTCAAGGACTTACAATACTATTCAAACTCGATACACTCTTTTATAAGTAGACAGACTGGAAAAGGAACTTATTAAAAATTATCATCACTCTAATCACTCCAGCCCATTCCCGTCATCTTCAAAATTTCCTAAAAATTAACAATAATACACAGGGTGAGCTAGAAAGCTCAGTAGGATTTATATCTCTTTACCAGGTCACTTTAAGTAATTAGAATTTTGGAACATCTATATGTTTTCAAAAAATAAGAATAAAATAAATGACAAATAGAGAACAAGATCAGGAGGTCAAGAATTTTAAGAATAGATATTGTAGGACTCAAGTGTAAGCATGAAGATCAATAACAAGTATAGAATTGTAAAGATGGCCATGTAACAAGGATATTAATCACTCCGGTCAAAAATGTCATGTATAGGATGTTAAGCATATAACGAGTCAAGCATGTAATAAGTGAATTGCCTAGTCAATCTTGCATGTTAGTTGATACAATGCCACACCTGATCATTCAACTCCCTCGGGCACAAGTACTTTCAGGCTTTACTCGCCTAGGACCAGATCAGGGCCCCCATGTTTGCCAGGCATTGAGTATCAGGTGGACCAAAGTCCCATGTAATTCCCAGAACAATTCATTTACAATTATGGCCAATTTGAGTTTCAAGAAAAGCTTAAGAAGCGTAGTATAGCGCATAACTAGTAATTTAGTTATGGAGGACTCTAGAGGTGGCCCCTACAGGCTCAAAACGTGGCTCCCATTATGTAGCACTTTGCGCCATTTCGATCTCAAGAGGTGGCTCCCATAACGTAGCACTTTGTCCTGCATGGCACTTAGCTTCTACACTCCTAAATGGTAGTTTATGGCTAAAGTACAGATCTAGCAAAAATTTTCATTTCCAAGGACATATAGTATGAAGAAAGAGCATGTAGAATGAAGAATAAATGAAGTTTATATGAGAAGTTCAAGGATGATTTAAGGCATCATGTTTAACGACATTAATACAATAAAAAGAATGAATTTTCGGTCAAGGTGCGATCAACTCTTGTGGAAAATCTTGTAAAATAAGTTTAGATCAGGTTTCTCTTAATCGGGTAATTAGCAAAAAACCAAAGAAAACATGGCCAGGTAAGAGGTGGGACAGTGGGAGGCTCCCCTCGTATCCACGAGGTCCTAATTAAGTAACCACTTATCCACTTAAAGCGTTTGCACATGGACCTCTAGCCTTAGACACCGGTTCTTCTTGGTGAACTTGCTTGCTACACGATTTTTCGGAGACATGAAAACACGTAAATCGAACGGAAATCATTCTTGTATCTTCTAACATTTTCATTTGTGAAAGAATTTCAATGAAGGAAAAGACATTGAAAAAAAGTTGTCAAGCTTCAAATTGCATAATATGTTCATGTATGAAGAGAAGTTGAAAGGTGACGTCAAACTTTCAGATGGAGCTTAGATAAAAGAGATAGGGTCAATCATGTATAAGAATTCTACGAAAATTGGAGCATAGTTGTTTGAACAATTAACGATGGCTTTACAAGTTCATTCACCTAGTCATTTCCTTGTTAATAGTATTCTTCAGGCAAGAACATGATTTTAAAATTTAAAATTTAAGTTTTGAAATAACGCACATAAACGATGTAAATCGGGCATGGTTACCGTATTCAAATCATGGTATATATGTGATCAATGTTATTGAAACACGTTATGATAATGAAAACTCCATATTTGAAATTTAAATCTTAAAATAAACTATAAATACATGATCATGATAATTTTACATAGAATCAAAATACACATGCAAAGAAACATATATGGAGACCTAATTAAGTTTTCGCCTGAGAGAAAACCTACCTCGTTGAAGACCAAAGAAAAAGAAATTTAAGAACGAGAATGCTTTCGAACACTCCTCCAACTTCGAGCTTTCTCCTTCTCTCCAACTAGCAATTCCTCCAAAGAGATTTGTGCTTGGAGTAGGGAAGAACCCTATTTATAGGCTAAAATCTCCCACCTACTCTACCAACTTCATTCCACCACGTCACTATTACACCAACCTTGTTTCACTATTATACCAACTTTGTTCCACTATTACACCAACCCCATTACACCAACTTTGTTCCACTACGTGGGTGACATAATCTATGACCTCATTTATTCAATGATGTAAGAATGACCTCATCCATGATCTTATTTATTCAATGATGTAAGAATGACCTCATCCATTAATTAGGATTATATTAAAGCTAATAATTCTCTCTTAAATCGGATGCTATAGTACTGCTACAGTACCGACGTCTTCGTCTTCTTAGAATCGTGCTGTGAATCTCATCGTTCTTGTTAACGAGTGGAATAGTGTTTATGTTTATGTATTCTATGACAGAAAATATTCATAATTTATTTTATTTTCATCTTTCATTATTTCTTCTTGTATATAAATATATATAAAAATTTTCGAGTTGCTACATCCAGAGCATGCTTATCATGAAACACACGCCATACTCCACCACTAATCCGATCCTGGAGCCTTTGGGTTACCGACCCACCACGCTTCCGCTGCGCAACTCTACACCAACAAAGCTGCAGAAGCGGAGGAAAATTTGGCATCCACCAAGGCAATCCACCTACAAACGCTGGTCTTAAACAATAGGGCTGGTGCCTCTACTCGCCCGATTCTATAAGGTTTCGATCAGAATACACAGCAGAAAATATCGAAGCCCTAAATTGCATATTGTTGCCGGTTTTTCAAAATCGAACTAAATCGGTAAATCCCGCAGCGTGAAGAATGATTATTTACCTTTGTAGGGTCGAGAATCTCCCAAAACCTCGAAGATGAACGAGAGGAGGATCCCAGGGTCACGAGCTTTTCAAGCGTACGACCTCTAGATGTATCCACACGAGTAGCGGAAGTAGACGGGATCTCCTCCACGATCTCCACACGCTGACCTGATCTCAATACCACCATCCATCGGGGAGGAAGGAGAGAGAAGGAGGGGGCGCCCCTTGAAGAGAGAGATAGAAGAGAGGGCGGCCAGAGTTTCAACCTTGTAGCTTGGCCAGGGTTTCTCCCTTCAGTGTATATTTATAGACCTCTGGCATTTTTCATAAAAACCCAATAATAGTCTATAAAGTCCGCCCATCCCGGTCTGTCCAATACTCTATTGTGTGTGACCCTCTAGGCCCAATAGTCGGTTTGGTTTTCCTGCACATTAAGTAAAAAACTCCTTCTTAACTTAATTAATTTTATCCATTAACTCTTAATGGAATTAGCGGGTTTTCCGATCATGAAAAGCAGTAAGCAATGTCTCGTGATCCCAAAAGACATTGGGGATAAGCAACCCACTCTAGAATCTTTTCGTCCACAGATTCCACATAGCTATAGATCCTCATTCATCCAATGCCCCACCAGGACTAGGGCGCTGATTCTTTCAGAAAGGAATTGGCGACCAATAGACTGTCGCTAATTCATAAAAGTTCTGAAAAATTAGAGAAAAACCCAAAAAAATGGGGAAAATAGGGAAAAGCTTAGGAAAGTTAAATATTCGAGAAAAATGAGAAAAACCACTCAAATAAGTCGATTTAAGGGTCAAATCGGGGCATAGTAATGCGATAGGAGATATGCTCAGAATGATGTCAATGTTAGCGTGTCTACAGCCGCCCCGCCTTGACGTCTGCTTTGCAAGGGAGTGACACGAAATGGAATGAAATGAAATGAAGTGTAATGGAGTGGAGCGAACTGAAAAGTAGATGCCAAGGTGTGATAAGACAAGCAATCAACACCACTTGATAAGAATCAAATCAAAAGCTTGAGATGAAGCAATCTTGAGGAGGTTCAATGAAACCAGTAATTGTTTGGATAAAGGAAGGAGTGTGCACGTGGGCACGAAGGAGAGATTAAAAGAGCGATCAACTTCCAACCCAGTGGAAATACCCCAGGTCACAAACCTATAGGTTTTACCATTGGAGAGCGGTTACCAGCTAATGTGGATGTGCTGCAACCAAGGTGGATCAAAGGAAAAAAGATTGAATAAAATGATTAGAATCCAAACAAAGGAGCTTTCAAGGAAAAAGCCCAAAATGGCGACAAGGTGAATTGAGGACACAATTTGGCATAGAATATCTCATATCTTGAAATTAGATCAATTGACTCTCAAAAATTAAATTATTAGAATGATTTTCCCAAAGTTAATTCAAAGTCCTACATGAATGCATGCTGGGTTTAAAGGAAAAATTAAAACAAATTAAAATAGAATGTAATCAAGGATAATATTGTTAAGCTGCCTAGACTGGGTCAAGAAACTGATTTGTGAGCTGATACTAAGCCGAAGCCCGTTTATCCGCACACTAACTCACAAAAAGAGAACCATCGTCCCTAGTCTTGGACGTCTCAACGGCCTATCCGTGCGACTAAAATTCCTCTGAAATTATCATCATTTTTGATGAAGGAGAACTCAAATTTCAGATTTACTAAAGTCACAAGGTCCTTGATATAATCTAATAGAGTAGATAACATATAGTAAAAATACATACAGGGAGAAGATGGTAAAGGCAATAAGCATGAGGGAATTGAGAAATGCAGTGCGAGCACCGTGGGACAAGGGTGATGTTCAGACGGTGGGACCAAAGAGCTTTTTCCTGTGCTCAAAATTTGATTAGCCAAGATATAAAGGATAACAAGCAATGAATAAGCAATTGTAGCTTAACAGGCATAGCATGTATCAAAGCATAGCATATATTAAGCATCAATAGCAAAGTAAGGCAAAGCATGTCTAGCATGAATAGCATGAGTCGAAGCATAGCATTACATTAAATATCATAGCAGAGATAGCATTGAAGCATGAAACATGTAAAGTGTCATTGTTTGTTGTTTGTCATGAGGATGAGAACTTGGCTAGCCATAAGATTGAGGTTGGATGATAAAGATCAAGTAATGCCCAGAGCGGCATGAGTGATCAAGTGAATAACAGAGAAAGATGCTCTTGAATGATTAGAATAACCCCCATAGCGATAATTCATGAAGATGTTGATGTTGAGGACATAGGGAAGAATCAAAATATTGATAAAAATGGAAAGAGAGGACTCATCGCTTGTTCTTGGTCCTTGCAAAGGTTGTCCCTGTAAAAATAACACCATCAGAAAATACAATGCAATTTTTTCTTTATTTTTTTGAAATATGTAAATTTTTATGGGTTTTGAAAATATTTAAAATTTTATGGATTTTTGGAAGATATTCAAAATTTTTAGGATTTTTTAAAATATTCAACTTTTTTTAAGATTTTTGTTGGGAAATATTTAATTTTTTTTGAATTTTAAGTTTAGACATTGCTAATGCTGCATCAAAGGATGTTTAAACCACTGGCTAGGAGTCCTTGTTCCTTCCCCTTTCGCTAAGAACTGTCCAAAGCAGGGCGTGCATTGAGGGTGGCACCCTATAGTCGGTTGCCCTTGGTTAACGGTGCCCCTACTAAGGCCATACCTGAGAAACACTCGATCTTTGAGGGAGAAGAGAAGAAAAATTGGGGATAAGCTTGATATAAGTTAAGAAGATATCGAGTTTAACTTCTTTCCATAGCACAACCCCTAGAGATTCTGTCTGTTGCGATGGGGCTTTGTCATATCATCAAACCTTAATTCTCTTTTAGGCACACATACGATCGGGCTCATAACGTCCCGCGGGGAAACTTTACTGCCCTCTTGCCATGCTGCAAATTCATTGGATTTTTCTTTTTCGCTCATATTTTTTCTTTTGATCATCATTTTTGCTCTTTTGTCCTTTGGACTTGAAAGATATTGCAATTAAGCATTGAATTTGAGAATAAGGTCATAATTGACTGCCCCTATTTGAGACTTCCTCTTGTCGGGGTGCGCTTGGGTTGGTTATTTTTGCCCAGAATATCTCTATCCTCATATTTTGGCCGAGTAAGGAAGAGAAAAAGACCTCGTGCCCTCAAGCAGGGCCAAAGTAGCAACTGTGTTCTACCAAGGAAGACGGGTAAGGACGCTGTGAAGTGTGTGCAATGCCCAACTAAAAGTTGCCCTTAATGAGCGGGGAGAGAACGCTGAACTCCCAGCGCGGGGTTCTTATAGCCAAAGGGTGCTGCAAAAGCAATCCTAAAGACTCTTTTTTTTTGACTTTTTTGACATTAAATTAATTAAACAAAGACCAAGGATAAAGACCTAAAATACCACTCTTGATCATGTTAAGAAACACTTCATGTCGAAAACCGTGCGTGAATAAAAATAATGACATCATAAAAATGCATACTTATGCAAATAGATTGCCTTGCGACCTTTGTCGAAGAAGATGCTAGAGGCGATATTGGTAAACATGGGATTTGTTGCCCTCTTTAGCTGAAAAGAAAGGAGCAAGGATTGGAAGTGGCTTAACAAGAAGGAGCGGTGCTTAGACCAGACACAGACGAATAAGGAGGAAAGGAAAAGAGGTGAGGGCTAGAACTCCCTCACTAAGGTGCAGAGACCTTGATCACATAGAAAGGTCTACAGAAGGAAAGGGGAATTAGTGGGAGGAGTGAGGACTAAAGCCTCAAAAATAGTGTGAGAAAGGGCAAATGCCCAGAGCGGTGGAGGCGGAAGAAGTCGGGTCAGACCCAGAATCACGAGGAATCAAGAGAAGAAATTGATAGATCGAGAGAGGCGGATCCAGAAGGTCCGAAGGTAATGGAGAAGAATCATGATGGGAGGAAGAATCCGGAGGTTCTGGAGGGAGAGAATGGCAAGGGAAGCGATGCCTCGGGAAGAGGTATGGAAAGAGATGGTTTAAAAGGAAGCAAAGAACCAAGGACGCGATGTCCTTGAAGAGTCAGAGTACAAATCGGAGGAAAGAGAAGAGGTTCGGAGGTTTCGGAGATTCCGGAGGAAGAAAATGCAAAGGGGCGCGATGTCTTGGGAGGGGAGAAAGAGAATTCGGAAGTTAAAAAAGAGGAAAGTAGAAAGGGGTGCCACGCCCAGAAAGGATCAGGGAGTGATAAGAATCCGGAGGTTCCGGAGGAATAGAGTGAGAAGGGACACGATGCCCTAGGAAAGAAGGAAAATCTAGAGGGTCCGAAGGTTTGGAGGGTGGGAGTAAAAAGGGGCGCGGTGCCCCAGCAGAAGAGATGAAGAATCTGGAAATTTCGGAGATGAAGGTGAATTAAGAGAGATAGAATGGGGAAGATCCGGATGTTCCAGAGGAGGAAGACACCATTGTTGACATGTTTTCCCCAACCTCTTCTTCTTCTTTCTCTTACCTTTCTAAGTCAAGATGTAAAGGCAGTCAAAGATGAAGGAAAGAAAGGTGGAGAGGTGTGTGTGATCGTGATCGCCACCAAGACATGGGGTACCGAAGAGTACTACGTACCTTGGAAAGGGAGAAGATTGCTCAATGGATGGCACAGCCGCTCGATAAGCCGTTCACAGCGCTGGAAAGAGAAGCGAGACGAAGGCTGGACTGGCTCTAGAACGGTTCACAGATGGCCGCTCATAGGATCCGGACAGTTCATGGTGGACTGTGCTTTTCTGCAGACGGATGGAATAAGACCATTCAAAGCCACCAAACTCTAAGTTGTCAGACTTGATCCTCCACCCCTTCCGGCCGGCCAGAGGGGATGGGCCTCGTGCTGTGCTGATGTTGACCTGTAAAACAACGTAGACAACAAGCAAACAAAACCCAAATTAGCCCTAGAATGTATAGCAACTATAAAATAGAACGGAAAATCAACATAACGGCATGGAATGGGCGATACCTGGTGTGATTTTTAAACCCCTATAGGGTGTAAAAACAAATGGGAAGGGTGTAAAATAATGTTGACAAGTGCAAAATGTGGAAGAAAAGCAATGGAGATGAGCATGCAAGGATGAACTAATAACTAAACACCTAGACTAGAACACAAAACAAAAGGCTACTCCTGAACCGGAGGCTTAAAAGGATGTAGAAAGCCTCCCTCCCTGGCTACAGCTCGCTCAAGAATTCGGCAGAGCTTCGACATCGATGTTGGATCTTCCCCCACTTCAAGCCTGGACTAGGGGTTCTATTTATAGACCCCTAAAAGTCCAGCCCCGAAATTGGGTTTTCCACTAGATATTAATCCGAGATTATTAAACAAAATCCGTGGATAATACTCTAATCTCCCTCCCAAATCAAACGGCACCCCATTTGGTGGAGAAACCGCGGAGAAATGGGTGGGAGAAGTTAGGGATTTAACCACGGATGGAGAGAGAAAAACTAAACAATCCACAGATCTCGGGCCTGTACAGGGTCGTTCGATAGGCCGCCCAGCACTGTAAACGGCCCATTGCTAGACCGCTTAATGCTGTCGGTGATAAATAAATAAAATAGCAAATTATCCAATTATCCACCGAACTGACCGGCTGACCCGGCGCTGGACTCTTTAGGATAAAACGGGCTAATGATAGACCACTCAATGAATGGCACGGTCCATTGCTAGACCGTGCAAAAATGTGTCGATGATAAATCCATAAAAATAGGATAAATAAATAATTATCCAAAAAACCAACCGGCTGAGGACTCTGGGAGCTGAACGGTCTAAAGCCACGCCGTTCAATGGCAGTAAACGGTTGCATTGTGCAAAGGCTTATCGGTGAAAATTCAAAAAATCAAATAAATATCCAATAAATCGTTCTGAGCTTGTAAACGGTTCAAAACAGACCGCGCAATCACTGAATGGCCCATCGCTAGACCGCGTACTGCCTGAACGTTTGAAATTAATGAAATGGGATAAATGAGCCCATTTACCTCTAAAACTAAGCGAAATCAAGGCCCATTAAGCCAGAATTCGAAAGCAGACCTAGCCAGGGAGGGAGATACCCATAGAATAAGCCCAAAGACGTGCCTGGAAATAGCCCAATGAGTAATGGACAACTCGAGGCATCAACAAATGATGGTAAGGGGAATGACCCAACTCATAGGCAAAAAATGGGTGTCAACAACCATGGGACACGATGCCCAAGGAAAATTAGTGAGAAATCTGGAGTTTTCGGAGTGGGAAAATTGGAGAGGGCGCGATGCCCTAGGGAAAGAGATAAGTCCGGAGGTTCTGGAAGGAGAGAATAGGAGGGGGCGAAATGCTCGACAAGAAGACATAGAAAATCTGGAAGTTCCGGATGAAGGAAATCGGAGGGGGCGCGATGCCCATAGGAGCTAGTGGGGAGAGACAAAAAGTATGGAGGCTCCGGAGGAATAGAGTGAGAAGGGACACGATGCCCTTGGAAGAGATAAGAATCAGGAGGCTTCGGAGGGAGAAAATAGGAGGGGGCACGATGCCCGAAAAGAAGAGAGAAAATTCGAAAGTTCTGGAGTACGGGGAGGATACGGGTTCAGAAACCCGGGAAAGAAGGAATGCAAATAGATGCAATGCAATGAATGTGATGGATGCATGTAATGCAAAGGATGCAAGGAGTGCAAGGAACGTAAGGAAGAAAGCCCATGAGTGGCCCATGAGGAAAATGTGAATAGAATAGAATCGAAAGTGAATAGGGTAGCGGAAGGCCCCTTAGCGAAAGAATGTCCACCCCTCCATGGCAAATAATGTGCCCGGCCAAAAGGCTCAAAGGATGGAAATAAGGCGCGATTGCTCTCATTTGATGAAGAATGTGTTATTATAATGCAAGAGGAGAACCCCTTCTTAGGAATTTGTACAATGATGGAACAAGGGGTAGTGAGAGCAATGAGCAAAGTAATTTTAATAATCTCATCCTTGGGCCGACATGGCATCAACTCTTGAGGACTTTTCATGGTGAGCTTTGGTGGAGACTTTTCAATAATGCCCAGAACAAGAACACGGATCATCATCTGACAAATAAACTCTTGACTTTGGAGCAGCATAGCCATGGCCAAATCCTTCTTGCCCGGCTCTTGGAGATCATCTTCGGCACGTGTATTTGTAATCACACACCTACTCCGAGTGGTAGTGGAAGGTGAAGCAGAGGTGGTAGGCTTAATGAGTGATGGAGGTTTAATGGAGGGCATTGGAGGAAATGTATGTAGAAGTGGAGGTTCAAGCACGTCGAACTTCTCCCCTTGCTCGGAAGTGGATGGGGTTGGCTCGAGTGCAACAAGCAGTGGACCCTGCTCAGGATTAACCACGGGTTCGGGTAAATGGTTAAGTGGTGGGTTAGGAAGGATTGGCTTTCGGGTTATGAAGATAATGGAGGGCCGAGGTGGCGGCAATGGGGGGTTAATAGGTTTGGAAATAGGAGAAGCGGCAAGCTCGATGGGCTTGGTGGAAGGCTCAATGGAGGCCGGTGGTGAAGTTGTTGATGGAGGCAAAATGGTTAGAAGGAAATCATTGGAGGGCCCGGAGGGCTTGGTGGAGGTTAAATGTGTGGCATTTGGAGGTGTAAAAGGAGGGGGTTTGGTGCGTAGGAAACGTCAGATTTTGGTGGGGCGAGAAGCTTTGAGAATTTGGGAAGAGTCATGGTGCGCCGGTGTGGGTGATTAGAGGACCGACCCATCATCGTAACACCAGTTGATTTCATAGACGGGTTGGGGACAGTGGCATCATCCTGAGCAGGGGGTTCTTCTTCGGGTAGAGGAGGAAGAGGAAAGTGAAGGAAACTCGGAATGGGTGCCTCGTTAACAGATTCTTCTTGTTGTGCCGTCTCCAAATCTTCATAATCATCTAACTCAAGTGGACGCCGTAGTGGAGGCATAATAATGGGTAGAAGTGGAGATATATAATGTTGCGGAAGATTTTGTGAATGTGAATGCGGAGGCGGAGGGCCATATGAATGAATGTGAGTGGGTGGAGGGCGGACATCATCCACTTGATCGTTGAAAATTGCCGGCTCATCTTGCTCACTTGAATCTATGATGCCATTATCATCTCTCCTCTCCTTCCAATCTTTCTCCATTTTAGTGATGTTGTTTATGAATGCATGAAGGGGATTGACTTGAGAAGGAGGAGGAGGTCACGGGCTCGTGACCCTCTTTAGTTGTTCCTCCATTGAAGCAATTTTATTAAGAAGAGTTTGTTGGAGGGGGGTGACATGAAAAACGGAGGGTTGGCATGATGGCCGTGGAACTTGGAGGAGTTGACCCACAAAAGGACCCGAACGGGTCGGGGCGCAAGGAATACATGGGCCTTGGGGCCGTGGAGGAGGAGGAGTAGAAGGAGGCGGGTGATGGACCACTCGAGGAGGAGGATGGGTGTAAGAGGGAGATGGGTGATGGGCCACTTGAGGGGTAGTGGAAGGAAGATGAAAGGAGAGAGGCGGGTGATGGGCCACCCAAGGAGGAGGATGAATAGAAGAGGGAGGTGGGTGATGGGCCACCCGAGGAGGAGTGGAAGGAGCATGTGATGATGAAGATGCACCCTAAACAATAGCCTTAAGGGCTTGAATTTGTTGAGGGGTGAAATGATCTAATGCATGCAATACTTGGGAGACCTTCTCATCATGTGGAGGAGATGGTCCTAGGGGAATAGTGGCTCACGATTGATGTAAGGGACCATGAGATGGAGAATTGCCCATGGGTCGGGCAAGACCATAGGAGTGAGGACATGGCCCCTTAGAAAAATTGTGATAAAAATTATGAAATTGAGGATTGTATGATATGCTAGGTTGATCATCCTCATGATTGTAAATTGAATTAGACATGTTAGTTTTGTTATCAAAGCGAAACATCATGCAATCAAATAATAACTTATTCAATCAAAGCAATGTTGCAAAGATATCAAACAATTTGGATGTTTACGCTTGATTTTTTTTAAGTTAGACCTTGATATGAATTAAATGATTTTAGACAATGTTTATGTAATTCACTCAAGGTAGGAACCTAGTTTCAATGTGGTTTGCTTCAATGCCAACTAGGTTGTTTATCTCACCACGTATAGGCCAACTAACCTGGGGAACTTCAAAGGTACAGCCTGCAAGGCATCCGTGAGGGAATCCACGGGTGCGGGGACTTATGGAGGCTTGACTTAGGAATTTTCGATCTAATGAGACAGAGTGCTTAATAGAGGGTCCTTCCTTCACCAAGAGGGGGGGAATCTCCTAGAAAGTGTGGGGAGAGGAGGTCTCCAAAATCAAATGTCCTAATATACAGAACTAATGCAAAAGAAAGGGAAAAACCATGTATGAACAGAAATATGTAAAGATAATGCAAAACAAATCACAGAATAAGGGAATTCTATGAAAACACAGGGAATTGGCGACGAGACAGTGGGCGCTAATTCACGAATTGGCGGCCATTGGCCTGGCCGTTGTTTCTCCCTTTTTTTAACAAAAACATGAACACGTCCACTATCCCAGATGCGTTTATTATTATTTTTTTAGGGAACAACGCCTGTGACAGTGGGCGCTAATTCCAAGAAATAGCGCCCACTGTTTGGACGTAGAATCTTCTTCTCCCAGAAACAATCTCAACGGCTAGAAACCTTTAAAAATGAAGATACCAATAGAAGGAAAAGGGAAAACACTCACAATCACATAACATGGATCATGGCAATCAATAAAAATATGAAAGAAACCATGGCATGCTCATTTTTTTAAGATACGAAAAATGGAATTTCCAAAAATCTAACAAACTAACAACCACATGTAGGAGGGGGTGTGCACGCAGTGCACAAGGGATGAAAATAAAAGGAGTGCTACGTGGAGCACAAAAGGAGATGCACTGTGGGTGCAAAAGGGAAAGGGCACATGCGAGTGCCAAATGGGAAGGGTAATCAAGGAAAAACAAAAGGTGTCCCACCATGATCGCCAATTTGTAGATTATGGAAAATCCACTAAAGGAAAATAAAGAGAATTAATATGGGAAAAGAAAGGGGAAGAGGGGGAAATATGGAGCATTCGTGGATGCCAATGGAGTGTCACCGCCAGAGACATGCGGGCCTCAAAGGAATATAACAAAAAAAGAACAAGTAGGGACCGTGAATATAAATATCTTAAAAGCGCGGGGAGATGTGAGTGTCACGTTCTCTTCCTATCGGCCGACCGATGAAGAGATTTTCTCTTGATTTGATTACCCTTGCAAAATGACAATAAACACCAATAAAAGATATGGATTAGAACCAAGGTGAGTGTAGCATCAAGCTCATAATAGAAATAAACAATGAAACCATGTATAAGAATACACCTTGTTGGTGTTTTGGCTTTAAACCCCTATGCAAAGGGTAGGAAGGATACGATGAATGATATGGAGGGTGCAAGTGTTGCATAATGGGGGATCTCAACGTGGTTGAGATGATAAAAAGAAGAATAACATGCTATGATGCATGGAATGCTAAAGTAAATAAAATAGGAGGAGAGGGAGATAGAAAGGCTTATTGATTTTCTCCAATTTGGCTTCAAGGGATGAAGAACTCCAAAGGATCAGCTTGGGGCACATGGGAGACTCCTCCTTTGAGCCTCCAGTCCGACAACACCTCCCCTTAGTCAATTGATCGAGCCTTAACAATGAGGGAGAGAGGGGTCCTACTTATAGGGCCAAAATTTGAAGTTTAATTCAATAGAAAATAGGAAAACTAATTTTATTAAGATTTGGAAGAGAATATTCACTGTCTATGTGTCCCCCCAACCTTAGAAAGCCTTAGGACCCTTTTCCAAATAGAAATGGAGCTCAAAACGGAGAAGGAAGGAGGTTCTGTCCGAATTCGAAACTCTATTGGAATGGGCGACCACCATAATGTGCGCCAATTAAAATAGCGACAGTTCAAAATACCGCCAATTCTGAGCCATTTTAGGAAGGATTAAGAATTTTCAAAATTAAAAAAGAATTGGCGTCCATGGGCTGGTCGCCAATTAGGAATTAATACGAATTTTGGACGAAGTTAAATGCTCAAAATAAGGGATGGAAGAACGCGTCCGGGGTCCTCGGCGTGTTTTAGAATAGGCGACTGCTTGGACGGATGCCTTTTCTTGAATAATTAGGAAATTAGAAAATTATCAAAAATTGAAAAAAGGAAATCACGTCCATCGGGACAAACATGATTTAGGAAATTGTGAATTTGGTAATTATTCAATAATAGAATTAGCGGCAAGTTGATGGTCGTCCATTCAAGAATAGACGGTTGTGTGGAAGGGCGTTAATTCTTCAAGAGCGCGAAGTTTGGGGGAAGCTGGAGAATAGGTGTCAAGGGGCCTGCCGCTTTTTCAAAGACACGTCCACTGGGTCAGACGCGTTTCATAAAATAATACCCATTTTTAAAGGTGTTAATTCAATAATTAAAATGGATAAATGAAGGCCGTCGAGGGTCCGAGACGAGTTCAAGAAAAAGTGACCATCCATCCGGACGCTTATTCATCAAATATTTCAAGCCAAAAATAGTGGAAAAGAATGCATCCACTGTGTCAGACGCGATTTTGAAATGGTTGACTCATCTCGGCCGATGCATCGACTCAAAAGAAATGGCGACAATTCAACAGGGCACTGATTCTTTCAGAAAGGAATTGGCGATCAATGGACTGTCGCTAATTTAGAAAAGTTTTGAAAAATTGGAGAAAAACCCAGGAAAAATGGAAAAAATAAGTAAAAGCTTAGGAAAGCTGAATATTCAAGAAAAATGAGAAAAATCACTCAAATAAGTCGATTTGAGGGTCAAGTCGGGGCATCGAAATGCGATTGGAGATATGCTCAGAATGATGTCAATTTTAGCATGTCCACCACTGAGTCTGAACAACTAACTATACAAGCCTACTTACCAGAAGTCCATAAGTTCGTAATCAAACACTCAGCATCCCTTATGCAAGACATCTTTAGTGACTCGGGCCTAAGATCCAATTATTCTACTGAGACATAGAATACCCTGATCGACAGTCAGTATCATTACCATTCAAGAATTCTAATTCGGGTCAGTTCAGTGTACTCATTCCACTAATAAGCACCCACACACGAACTTCAGTGTCTCCACACTGATGATTATGAGAACAATCACACCCATCATATGAGTAAGTATCATGTGTGCTAGTCTAGTCGGATCTTCAATGTCCCTTCTTGAAGATCCTATGACTGGGAACATCTAGAACATGTGTATCTGATGACTGATCTCATTATGATCCAGCCATCATCGCACAGGTTCAGGGACTTCATTACATTTGAATCATTAACACAAATTAAATGCAACGAATAAATGCCATTAATATAAATATGAATAAGATATTACAAGAAATGTCACCATCACATCTCATGTGATTGGCTTGTAGGGCATACATTTCTATCAGATTCAACACGGCATGCCAATGCCTACGCACCAAGACATGACGAGGGACAACCACATAACCCTCACATGCAGCTCCTCTGCCAACGGACAAGACTCTTCCAAGGACCCCCGAACAAACCTCGAAAAACACAAGCACAAGGGAGCACAATTATATCAAGGAAACAACGGAATTAAACACAAGCACAACATACAATAGCCAAAAATTCACGCGTACCTACCACGGAGTGAGCCTGACAACTCCACCCAGTCAAGTGCCTCGCGCACCCCGAGAACCCTGACATGCCAGGCTAGTGGAATGCTACAAAGATGGCTGGTACTGGGGCAGCTGCCATGGGCACTCGTGAGCAATATGACCAATCTGACAACACCAAAAACACTCCAGCTCAGCTTCATCCACGGCACACGACCCACCCTCGTGAAACCTCCCACATCTTGGACACTGTCCTGGCTTCCCACTGACACCATGCCGCAGTGGTCGAACTACTGGTTGTTGAGTAGTCACTGCGGACACCTGCTCCTCCTGCTCCTGGCACCTCTTGCCAGACCTGCTCCTTCTAAACATCCTAGTCATCCGACAGAACCTTGACCTCGAAGGGGAAGAACTAGAACCAGGAGATGGAAAGGATGCTGATTCTGACTACCTCTAAAACTACTGGGAACATACTACTACTGAAGGGCCCTCAGCTGACCCTGACCTGGATGAAACTACCCCGAGTCGACTTGCTCCCGAGTCCTCAGCCAATCCTCCTCTAAATCCGCCGCAGCCTGATAAGCTAACTCCAAATACGCAACACTAGCCGCAATCACTCGATGCCTAAGCTCTGGCCTCAGACTCCTGACGAACTGTTGAGTCTTCAATCTCTCATTCGCCATGATATGGGGTGCATAGCAACCCAACTCCATAAACCGAGATCGATACTGCATCACTGACATATCTCCCTGTGACAGCTCCATGAACTGATACATCCTCCTCGTCCTGATATCCTCCGGGCTAAAAACTCGCTCGAATGTCGCAAGAAACTCCTACGACAGAATCCGACATAGAGGACTTGACTGAAAAGCCGATTCCCACTCGGTGGTCCACCATGACAAGGCTGAACCTTGCAACTGGTAACTCGCCAGCAGAACCTTCTCATCTTCGGCACACTTCATAGACCGGAACACCCTTTCCATCGCATCAATCCACGATCTCGCTACATCAAGATTCGGCTGGCCTTCAAACGTTGGTGGGTAAAACTACAGAAACTCTTGCAAGAGACGTCCACGGCCACCATGTGATGGACTACCCTCGCCAGCCTCCTGACCATAATGTTGCTGACTCATCTGCCACACAAAGAACTGATACATGCCGACATAAAACTTGACCTAATCTGGCACACCCGGGGCCGCTACCTCTGGAGGAAAAGACTCGCCACTCGGCTCCTCCCTACTCGGCTCGTTCTGAGCCCCCGCCGACACTCCTGACAAAGCTTAAACTCGCCTCCTCGGTGCCCTCTAACCCTTAACACAAACACGGAAAACAATAGGGGAGGGGTGAATAAAATAAAACACCCTAAGCCAGCTGCCGACTGTACTGGACTCTCTGGACTCATAATCACTATATTGTCTCGAATTCCCATCCATTTCCACAACCACGCTCTGATACCAACTGTAACGACCCAAGATTTGGATACCGGGAATAACCCGATACTATTCGAATCCTGGCCCGCCAACCACGAGCCGGAAGGCTCGGAAGGGTTAAAATGGATGGTGTGGTCATGCATTGAAATTCTAAACAATAGCAAGAAAGTAAATCTACAATTCTGATAGAAATAAAATTACATTTTATAACAATTACAATTCTATAGAGTCCAGTCCACAAGTACAGTCAAGAAAGGAAACGTACACCTCGAGGCATACCCTGGCAACCTGACGAGCTGGAAACTAACGAACCTCCGACTGGAACGCTCCGCTTCGAGGAGAATGCCGCACCTAAAAAGTAGGGGGTGAGCCTCATCTCATTGGCTCAGTAGGGGTCCCGCGGGTCCCCACTACAACGAAAGCAGTAAACAGGAACATCGTAGGAGCAACAAGTAAAGGACAACAACGGTAGCAATAAAATAAGAACACCGGTACAACACAATGATGGTGACTAAAACCAGAAGATGGTAAACGGAGAGAACACACACAAGCCCTCCACACTACCCTGACTCCTACGGTCGGACAGCCCATCCTCAAAGATGGAACCACTAACAAGGCCACACGGCCACACGCTAAACCAACACCCTCGAGAGAATCTCCCAATCCCGGACTAGAACCAATGAAAGAACCACGCCCAACACACAGGGCAACACCAACCCGTCTTCCAGAAGAGCCACGACAGTCCAGTCGATACTGCCACCTTCACGGCATAGGGTCCGCCACTCAAGACAACACAACATGGCTAGGTACATCCACTTACGTCTTACACTACGCTAAGGCCTCATATGCACGCACACTACTCACACCCGGTCTCAGGAGGAACAGAGGAGACACACACACACCACACCCTCGGACTGGCTAGGATCCGCACCTCTGCGCCCAACAACACAGCCGTGTCCAGCTACCTGACATGGGGTACGTGCCACTGCGACCGTTAGCAACGTACTCTTATCCTAACCAAGGTACACGCATGCTCAGGTAGTCCACCCTTCACAGGAGCGTCGAACATACAGGCGGTCTCGCCCGGTTCAGTTACGATAAGCCCTCAAAGCAGAGAAACAATAGGGCTCAAACCTTCGCGCTCTCGCAGGAAACCCGAGGACACGCGTACACGTGCGCCTGAACCACAGGGGACCTCGAAACCACACAACCGGTCCACAGAAGACTAACCAAAGCGTAGGAAGGGAACACAAGGACCACGGTCCACAACTCCTATGAGGATAACTCGCCGCGATCACGGCCCTCATGCGGGAACACCCTCTGCAGTCACGGGACTCTCGCGGGGACAGTAGACACGAGTGGCCCGACATAAGAGTGACTGTCCACACACCACCAACAGGCAGGGATGGCCCACATTAATACCTTGGAACCAACGGAGCACACAGAACCATGCAGACACGCAATCCGCAAGGCCACCCCTCCTACGGACATTCCATAACACTAAACCGTAGGATGCCACACTCCCGGGCCAAAGGAGACTGAGCGGCCAAGGTAGTGGCTACCAGAGGGCTATGCGGCCAGACCTCTGGCCGCCTAACATCGCTGGGTAGCCAACCCCCTAGCCGCCCACCCCAGGGCACTCACAGGCCTAGGCGGCCATCTCCCTGGCCGCCGAGATCCCAGACTCAAAGTGGACTGAGCGGCCATCCCAATGGCTGCCCAGAGGGCTGGGTGGCCAACCTTCTGGCCTCCCACCCTGGGCAAGGCAGGGGCCTGGGCAGCCACGGGCCTGGGAGGCCACCACTTTGGCCGCCCAGACAACAGGCTTCAAAACACCAAAAAACAAGCAGGACGGCCAGAGTACTGGCTGTCTGCACCCCTAGGCGGCCCAACCCTTGGCCGCCCAGCAGACCTGGGCGGCCAGACCCCTAGCCTCCTAGTCATGGATGCAACGGCCACCCTTGTGGCCGTTTCCTGTTGGTTTTGTGGAAACAACACCCGAGCTCACCCGGAGCTCGATTGGAAGCCCCATTCGTCGCCGGACAAAGGGGAAAACCTGGGGAATCGTCCTCAGACATTTCTACCACCAGAAACCAAAGCCAAATCACAAAGCAAGGCCCTAATCGGCCAAAGCCACCACTCAACCCCTCTTGTCATGCATTTAAACCCCGAACGAGAAAAGAACCCTCCCTCGGCCTCTCCGGACATGGAATCGAAGGGAAATCACGGGAGGAGAGCAGGGATCCATCCCCCTACCTGAATCGGAGCTTTAAACCTCACCCAAAACCTCGAACGGCGATCACCCCATAGCCGGCTTCCCACGAACGTCGCCGCCTCCACCTCCGGTTCAGCACATCCTCGGCCCCACCTTCACCGCACGCTGCCGCCGCCGCTCCGTCCCACCGTCGTCGGCCACCGGGAGTGGGAAACGGGGAAGGGGAAGAGACAGAAGAGGGTGAGGGAGAGTGAGTCGAGAGATACGAGAGAACGGAGGGGGAAAGGTGATAAAAGGGTTTTAATATTTTATTTTTATTATATTATATTTATCTTTCTTTTCATCTCTTTTAGAAAATCGTAGGAACTCTGGAAAAACCCCAAAAAATGGAATTTGACCAAGAAAAATTCTGGGAAAAATGTGGGACCGCTCCACGCACCACCACGGACCCTGACTAATCTTGAAACACACCAACAAAAGGTCTGAAAAATCATTATTAAAAGTCTGAAACCCACTCGGACACGATCCGCAACCCGTGGAACCAAATCCAAAAATCCAGGGTGTTACACACTTGCCCCTTGCATGGAAGTGTAGACGAAATGAACTTGGTGTTGAGGACTTCTAGCAAAGGGTGCCCTGCCCTGCCCTTGAGCATAGACTTCATCATCCCCTTGGCAGTAGAATGTGTTATTACAATGTTTAAGGAGGACCCCTTCTCTTGGCAAAGTACTTGCACCATGACGGAGTAAGGGGCAATGAGAGCTTTGAAAACATCTTGACCAATGTGCAAAGTGATTTTGATAGTCTTGGCCTTAACCCTTAATGGCATCAACTCTTAACATTTCTTCTTGGTGAGCACCAACGGAGACCTTTCAAAAATGGCCGGTACAAGAACACGGATCGACATCCAGAAAATAAAATCTTGAATTTTAAAAGGCATAGCCACTGCCAAATTCTTCTTGCCCGGCTCTTGATCATTGATAAGTGTTCATTTTTTATGATAATTCATCACATGTACACCGTTTTATGTGCATATAATTAGATAATTATGCATGTCCCATCATTAATCTCAACTTTACATGTAAATTAGGTATTGCACGTAAATTGATTAATTTGGTGATATTATTTAATGAATTAAAGTTGAGGGCCATGAGCATTAATTCTCCATTGCATAATTAATCATGAGCATTTAAGATTTATGTGCATATTATGATAATTTTTATGGACTAAAGTGTAATTATGTGTGCGTAGGACACCAAAGGTAATTACAAAAGAAGCCGAGGGCAAAACTGTCACCACTACTTTGACCAAGTCAAAAGGACATATTTTGATTGGAGGGAAAAGAAATTTCAAAAGTTTGAAATTGAAGAAAAGAAACACATATTTCGGTTGGAGGGAAAATTGAATTCAAAGTTTGAAATAAAGGAGAGGAATGATGAGTCTTGGGAAGGGGGTTGTCCAAAGCCCAAGGAGGGTGTACTCACCTACTTTTTCTCTTCCCCATGCATCATATTCTACTTAAATCCTATCCATCCATCTCCTTTGATACAATCTCCACCCTCCATCTACCCAACTTTTCCTATAAATAGCCCATGACAAGAAGGAGAATGGTGTTCTTCTTTTGGCAATTTCTCTCCCAACCTTAGGCCTCCGAGTTCTCCCTTGTAAGTTTGTTTTCAGCTCATGCATACTTCATTAAAGTTCTTTTTTTTAAGTTCTCTACAACTTCTTCTTCTGGAGCATCTTCTAGTTCCTTCTAGGTTTTAAGCTATTTCGTATTTTTCACTGTGCTATCCTGTTCATCTACAAACCCATATTTCTCTCTATTCTTTCCCATATTTCTCCTCCTTCTAGTCATTTTCGTCTCTTACTGTCTTCATGAAAGTTCTTTGTTTTTAAGTGTTCTACAACTCCTTCTTCTACATCATCTTCTAATTCTTTATGGTTTGAAATTTATTTCTCATTTTTCAACTTACTATCCTGTGATTTCACTGTTCAACTGAGGTTCTAGTTTCTATTATTCCTCAGTTTTGAAGCCCTCCCCTTCTTTATTTCTCTCTGAGTTCTTCATTAAAGTTCTTCCTCTCTTATAGATATATATTTTCTTATTCTATCGCTTCCTCCAGTTCTTCTTATTTTACGAGTTATATTTATTTTTCCACTGTTTTACTCTCTCATCTTCTTCCTTCTTCATCTCCACACAAACCCTTCCATACTCCTCTCTATATTTCTCTCCAAAGTTTATCCTCCACAACTCTCCTTTCATGGCGGTATGCACATCAAGATGGGCGATGTTCCAAGGCTCGTGACGTGGACGACGACGGCTTCTTCATCCATCACTTTCCACGGCGATCTCTTTCAAGGCGGAGCGATCCTCTCCAAGGCTCGGTGAGGAGGAGACGACAGCGTCATCTCCATTGCTACTACTATCTTCACATCTCATGCCCCTCTTTTTATTATTACTTTTGTGTTATGTTACCTCATTGTAATCTTGTCACCTCTTTGTTGTAAACTTATCTTGCACTTCATGTACTCTTTCTTTTAAGTTAATGAAGAGAGTTGTTCTTTTGATCTAGTTCTTGATCTTTTTCCATCTCTACCCCCTTCTTCTATCTCTTCTTTTCACTTCATGCAATTAATTTCTATAGCATAGGCGCATAATCATAGGTGTTTTAATTAAGTGTTTGGTTTGTTCTTCATTTCACTATTTTCTTTAAGCAAAGCCAAATCACAAGTATTTTTTCAAAGGACTCTAAGGTTTTTAACTATAAAAATCTCTTCTTCCCTGTGGATTCAACCCGTACTGCCATAGTACTATGTTCTCTTTTGATCATTTTGTGCGAGTTCGATTTTAAGATTGTCATACGCGTGTTTTAAACGATGAACTTTCGCGTTATCAATTTTTGGCGCCGTTGCCGGGGAAGAATGATGATTTTTGATTTAAGAACTTTGTTTTCCTTGTGTATATAGTGTACTAAAAAAACTCTCTTTTATTTTTTTTTACAGGTTAAAAACAAAACCCAGAAAAATTAGAGGTAAGTTTGCATTTCTTTCTTTCATCTTTTGAGTTTGTCATTCATTTCAAAAAAGAGAGAGAGAGAGAACGAGGGATTGCGCATCAAGTAAGTCTTCAAACATATTCCTCTCATTTTGTGTCATTTCCTTAATGATTCTTACATATTGTGGTTAGATAGGTTCACAAAATAATTTTAAAAAAAACACTTCACTTGAACCCAATAAAAAAATCCTCATTCCAAGAGTAGAAATCACATTTTCATGCTCTAAGTCATGCATCATTTAGGATAGAATTTTTTTTCCCCTTGTTGTTTAACTTTGGTCATTGCATTTTAGAGATTGCGAGGGGCAAGGTGAGTGTTTTTCTAATCTTTTTCTTAATCACATGCTCATGCATACTTGCATAGAACCCCTTGTTTGAACTTGGTTTGTTGCATATCATTCTAAAATATTCTAAGGGCAACGCCCATAAGCAAGATAAGGTGAAGATTTCATCACCCTTCCTTAGCCCACAAACCATAATTTTTTTCATCTTTGCATCACCTAGACCCTAAATAAAATTCAATAGACGTTGGCCCTAGGTTCACACTGTGGTTCTTGTGTTATTTGGGCTTACCCTCTTGTAAAAACCGGTGCCTAAGGTAAGACGGTCGGACGGCAAACGCCTTAAGCGGGTTAGTGGTTTGTAATTAGGTCCCTACGAAAGTAGGGGGAGCCTCCCACTACCCCACCCCTTACCTGGCCGGTGGAAATATTGAGGGTGAACTCAAGTTGCACTTTAGCCATTTTGTGAAACCTAATTTGTAGGTCTAAGTCACATCTAGGTCATTAGGTAATTTATGTGACAACTTGTTTGTGTTTGCATAAAAAAATAGAAATAAAAATAAAAATAAAAACAAAAATAAAAAAAATCCTCATCTTCTCTCTCTTCGTCCTAGTTTGTGTCAAAACCAAAAAAAAATATAAATCATCATAAAAAAAATCTCTCTCATCTCTCTTCGTCCTAGTTTATGCAAGGAAGAAGATCACAACATCCAAACCTACTAGGACCCATTCAGGAAATAGAGAGAGTTTTGTATCCAAGAGACGATCTCCAAGAAGATCTTGTGACCGAAAATCAAGGACCTCACCACCAAAATCTCATGGCCGGAAATCCCAATCCTCCAAAGTAAATGAAGGATTATTTCATTCCCAACCAATATCAACCTCCATCTTGCATTTACATTCCTCAAAATCAAGCCATTCATTATGAGATCAAGTCAAGCACAATTCAAATGCTCCTCTCATTTTATGGAAATACCAATGAGGACCCCTACAAGCACATTGATGAATTTTTAGAAATTTGTTCCACGGTAAAAATCTAAAATTTCTCGGATGATGCCCTTAGATTGACCCTCTTTCAATTCTCTCTTAAGGATAAGGCTAAATATTGGTTAGGGACTATAGGGAAGCCAATGAGAACTTGGGCCGAGATACAATAAGAATTTTTGAAGAAGTTCTACCCTATAGGCTGCACCAATACTATGAGAAGGGCAATCACGGGTTTTACCCAAACTCCAGTGTAACAAATGCATGAGTCATGGAAAAGACTCAAGGAATTGCTTAGGAAGTGTCCTCACCATGGGTTGTCCAAATGGCAAATAGTCCAAGCTTTTTATGAGGGTCTATCCGATCAATTTAGACAAATGGTAGATGCATCATGTGGAGGGACATTCATAAGCAAAAGTGAGGATGAGGCGTATGATTTATTCGAAATGCTTAGTGAGAATTCTATCAATCATGCTTCTTTATCATCCTATGAGAGATCCATTGGGCCCTCCAAGCGGGCCAGATTATATGAGATCAAGGCCCGGGGTGATTTTGAACCAAGATTGGACATAAATCTCATCACTCAAAAGTTGGATAAAGTAGAGAGTCTGACTCAAAAGTTAGATCAACTCTTGACTTTTAAAGACCCTTCTTGCCAACCATCATCCCATTCCTACTTGGGTCAATCTGTCACTCCACATGAGACATGCACTCTATGTGCAAGCCCATCCCATCACATCACGGAGTGTCCAACTGCGGCTCAATTACCCCCTGCCATCCAGGAGCAAGTCTTTGCAGCCCAGGGATTCTCTAAACCCAATAATGACCCATTTTCAAACACATACAATATGGGCTGGAGGAATCACCCGAACTTTTCTTGAAAATCCCAACAAGCTCCACCTCAAGCAACCAACCCCTCTATTCATCAAGTCCAAAAGTAACCCATGCAAAGTCAATTTCAAACCCAACCCAACTCCTTCAATCCATTTGGTAGAGGTCCACAAGCTCAATTCCTTCCTATGGACTATTCACATTTTCAGTTTAATCAAGGTCAACCCACTTACCAACCTCCACCTCAATCCAACTTTGAAGATAAATTCAATCAACTCCAACAAATTATCTTGAATCAACAATAATCCATTTCCAAGTTGGAAAGTCAAATAGGACAATTGGCGGAAGCTACAATGAGAAGAGAAGTGGGTCAACTTCCAAGTCAACCTGTGGCCAACCCAAGAAACCAACCCCCGAGTTTTCCTCCACAACCGGGCCTCCTACCTCAACCCATCCCACAAGCCCAACCTAAAGGCCCACAATTTGAAAATGTCAAGGCTATTTCAACTTTGAGGAGTGGGAAGGTGTTAGATGACCCATACAAGGATGAAAAGGAGTTGCAAGATTCCATAGAAAAAAATCAAGATAATGAGGATGCAAGCAAGGAGGATTACACTCAAGATAAGTTGGGGGGAGATCCTAAAGGGAAAGGAAATGCCCATGAAGATCCAAATTTCTATCAACCCAAGGTCCCCTTTCCTAATGCCCTAGAATCGAAGCCCACTAAGACTAGGCCAACCCAAAATGAGGAATTCATGAAGCTCTTTTCACAAGTTCACATCAATATTCCACTCCTAGATGCCATAAAACATGTTCCGGCCTACGCCAAATTCCTCAAAGAGCTTTGCACTCCAAGAAGAGGGCCCAAGTCGACCCCTAAGAAAATTTGGCTCTCCGAGGATGTTAGTGCTGTCTTGATGAACAATCTCCCTAGAAAGTTGAAGGATCCCGGTGCTCCCCTCATCTCATGTGATATAGGTGGTGTAACCTTTGACCGTGCCCTCCTCGACTTAGGAGCTAGTGTCAACCTTTTACCCACATCTATTTATGAGCAATTTGATATAGGGGAACTCAAGCCAACCCCCATCATTCTCCAACTGGCCGATCGCTCAGTCAAGACCCCTCGAGGTTTGATAGAGGATGTGATTGTGAAAGTCCATGATTGCTACTTCCCCGTTGATTTCCTCATTCTTGACATGGCCTCCTCCTCGGAGCTAAGTCACACCCCAATCATCCTAGGCCGCCCATTCCTTGCTACTGCAAAAGCCAACATCAATTGTGCTACGGGGACGATGGACATCTCATTCGGAGGTCAAAATGTTTCTCTCAATGTGTTCAAAGCCTCTCAATATTTGGACCTAGATGAAGAATGCCACTTCATAGACATCTACGATGAACTTATTGAGAATGATCTGGGCATGGGTCAAATAAGGGAGGTCAATGCTCTTCAAGATTTCCCTCATCATAGTAGCATTTGGCATAAGGTTGAACCACTTCCAGCTTTGCAAGATGAACTAACCCTTCCATCACTTGAAAGTCCTCCTAAACTTGAGCTTAAGCCTCTTCCGGACTCTCTCAAATATGTATTCCTAGGCCCCGATCAAACCCTTCCTGTTATCTTAGCTTCCAATCTTACCCCTACCCAAGAAACACTTCTCCTAGAAGTCTTTAGGACTCACAAGAGTGCCATAGGTTGGACAGTGGCCGATCGTAAGGGAATAAGTCCGTCTATTTGTATGCATCACATTTACATAGAGGACAACGCCAAATCTAGTCGGGAAATGCAAAGGAGGTTGAACCCGAACATGAAGGAGGTGGTGAAGAAGGAGGTTGTCAAATGGCTCGATGCGGGAATTATTTATCCCATATCGGATAGCCAATGGGTGAGTCCCACTCAAGTGGTTCCTAAGTAATCGGGACTCACCGTGGTCCAAAATGAACAAGGAGAAGATGTGCCCACTAGGCCCACCACGGGATGGAGAGTGTGCATCGATTATAGGAAACTCAATGCCATGACCAAAAAGGATTATTTTCCACTCTCCTTTATTGATCAAATTCTAGAGAAATTGGCGGGCCAAAGATATTTTTATTTCCTAGATGGATATTCTGGGTGCAATCAAGTGGCCATTTATCCGGAAGACCAAGAGAAGACCACATTCACTTGTCCATATGGAACATTTGCCTTTCGGAGAATGCCATTCGGTCTTTGCAATGCACCGGCCACTTTTCAAAGGTGCATGATGACCATTTTCTCTGATATGGTAGGAGAATTCTTGGAGATCTTTATGGTTGATTTTTCTGTGTTTGGGGAGTCATTTGAAAACTACTTGGAAAATTTGAAGAAAGTGCTTGCGAGATGTATTGAAACCAACCTTGTTCTTAGTTGGGAAAAGAGTCACTTCATGGTTCAAGATGGCATAGTTTTGGGCCATATTGTGTCCGAACGGGGTATAGAGGTGGATAAAGCCAAGATCGACCTTATTTCTAATCTCCCTCCTCCGACCTCTGTGAGGCAACTTTGTTCATTCCTCGGCCATGCCGGTTTTTACCGCCGATTCATAAGTAACTTTTCTAAGATTGCCCGTCCGTTAACTATTCTCTTGGCCAAAGACACTCCATTTCATTTAGATGTTGCCTGCCTTGAGGCTTTCAATACCCTTAAAGAGACTTTGACCAAGGCACCCATTCTCCAATCTCCTAATTGGTCTTTGCCTTTTGAAATCATGTGTGATGCCTCCGACTATGCTATCGGGGTAGTTCTAGGCCAAAGAATTGACAAGTGTCCGGCGGTGATATATTATGCGAGTCGCACCCTCGCTGATGCTCAGCTTAACTACACCACCACGGAAAAGGAGCTGTTAGCTGTTGTCTTTGCCCTTGAAAAGTTTCGATCATATCTCTTAGGGGCAAAAGTCATTGTGTACTCTGATCACTCAGCTCTCAAATATTTGTTCTCTAAAAAGGATGCCAAACCTAGACTCATTAGGTGGATCCTCCTACTCCAAGAATTTGATCTTGAGATCCGAGACAAAAAATGTTCTGAGAATAAAGTTGCCGATCATCTTTCTCGGATTCTCACAACTGATAATGCTCCTTTGGAAGATTCATTTCCAGATGAACATCTCCTGTCCATCACCCATAGTCAACTCCTATGGTTCGCAGACATTGTCAACTACTTAGCTGTGAGACAAATTCCTAATGGGTGGTCTATACATGAAAAGGAATATTTCTTTGCCAAAATCAAACACTATTGCTGGGAAGATCCTGAATTGTTCCACATAGGTCCAGATCAAATAATTAGGAGATGTGTCCCCGAGGAAGAACAACAAAGCGTCCTGAATTTTTTTCACACTCTATCTTGTGGGGGACACTTCGCGGGAAAGAAAACAACCGCCAAAGTGTTGCAAAGTGGATTCTTTTGGCCCACTCTCTTCAAAGACGTCTATGAATTTAGCAAGACTTGTCTTAGGTGTCAAGCCATTGGAAACATGAGCAAACGCGATATGATGCCACTCAACCCCATTCTAGTGGTCGAAATCTTTGATGTTTGGAGAATTAATTTTATGGGGCCCTTTCCGCCATCATTCGGATATGAGTACATTCTTGTGGTAGTCAACTATGTGTCTAAATGGATTGAAGCCATTGCCCCCCGGACTATTGATCACAAAGTTATCATGAAGTTTGTCCGAAAGAATATATTTTCAAGGTTCGGGTGTCCGAGGGCAATCATTAGTGATGGAGGTTCTCATTTCACTCATGCCCAATTCCGAGCTCTTCTCGGGAAATATGGGATCACTCATAAGATTGCCACCCCCTATCACCCCCAAACAAGTGGCCAAGTGGAGACATCCAATAGGGAGATCAAAAACATCCTGTAGAAATCTGTTAGGCCCGATAGGAAGGACTGGTCCGAAAGATTGGATGACGCTCTTTGGGCCTATCGGACAGCATACAAAACCCCCATTGGAATGTGTCTATATAGGTTAATCTTTGGAAAAGCTTGTCACCTACCTGTTGAGCTTGAGCATAGGGCCTATTGGGTTATTAAGCAGTTCAATTTTGACTTAGCCTAAGCCGGATCTCATAGGACCCTACAACTAAATGAGTTGGAGGAGCTGGGGAATGAAGCCTATGAAAATGTCAAGATTTACAAAGTCAAGACCAAAGCTTTCCATGATAAACACATTATGAGAAAATCATTTCAACCTGATCAAAAAGTTTGGCTCTTTAATTCAAGGTTGCGCTTATTCCTCGAAAAATTAAAGTCTAGATGGGATGGACCATTTGTTGTGCTCAAAGCATTTGATCATGGTGCTGTCAAAATTCTAGATCCTAAAAATGGTCAAATTTTTTCTGTCAATAGTCAGCGTCTCAAACTCTACTTGGAGAACACAACTTCTATCAAAGGAATCAATCCCACTGAGTGACCCATGATAAATACAAGGAATCAAAAACTTAACAAACTCAATAGTTGAAAAATTCATAGAAAAGGGTGGGTTGAACGGCGCGGCCTTAGCCGGTGCGCCCTAATCCGGCGTGGTACCCCCCCGCGCCGGATTAACGTTAGACTCATATTCATTTTTTTTTCATTTGCGCCTTTCCGGCGCGCCCTAAACCGGCGTGCCCCAATCTTTTGCGCGCTGTCTTAACCGGCCATATGGCCGCGCCGTATTAACCATTTATACCTACGCTTTATCGCGCCGTATAAGCTACCTATCGCACGACCGCGTCGATTTTGGGACCTTTTGCAGCTTTAATTGTTCATTTGCCTCGGAGTGGTTCTCGTCCCTCAGGGTTGATGTCAATAAACCACATTTGGTAATAAAATTGAATAAGGGAGGGCCCAAATGAGCCCGAGCTATATTGTTATCATATCTTCATTACCATGTCTGTTAGCATTTTGCTCGCGCTATCATACTTGTGTTGCCTTCCCTCTTCTCGATGGGGAGTAATAATTGTGGTCGATAACCATTTGCTTCCATGAATTCCATCATCATGCTTAATATAGTCATGAACGTCATGTGTGCATGCATGCATAGATCCTCAGGTACATTAAATGGCGTCGACGGAAGGCCGGATTACGTCTGGTCGAAAGTCTTCACTATGCGCGACGATGGTCTTCGGACCTATATCCTCCGCCACGTACCAAGGATCCATAATCCCATGAATTATGCATCTTCTGCACGATAAATGTATGCATCCTGCATGCTTTCGTCATGATCATCATGTAGTTGTTTTTAATTCGACTTCGACAGCCCGCTATCTCGAAAATTAATCAAAGGTGTTCCCTCCTCGTGGGGGATGTAATTAACGCCATAGCCTTTACGGTATGGCGGACTGCTGGTCCCGACCGAATCTCACATTCGCCCGACATGGGTCAGAATGAGCGCATCATAAAGTCGTCACTCATGTGACTGGCACGCCCGCGTTGTCAGTTGATCATTTGACTACCAGTCAGTCAGTTGGTCGATCGACCCGCGAAAGAAAGAAAAAGGTAGCGAACAGCAACCCATGCAAAGTTAAATTCAAGCCCAACCCAATACCTTCAATTCAGTTGCTAGAGGTCCACAAGCTCAATTCCTCCCTATGGGCTATTCACATTTCCAATCCAATCAAGGCCAACCCACTTACCAACCCCTGCCCCAATCCAATTTTGAAGATAAATTCAATCAACTCCAACAAATCATTTTGAATCAACAAGAATCAATTTCCAAGTTGGAGTGTCAAATATGGCAATTGGCAGGAGCTACAATGAGAAGAGAAGTAGGCCAACTTCCAAGTTAACCCGTGGCCAACCCTAGAAACCAACCCTCGGGTTTTCCTCCACAACTAGGCCTCCTACCTCAACCCGTCTCACAAGCCCAACCTAAAGGCCCACAATTCAAGAATGTCAAAGCTATTTCAACCTTGAGAAGTGGGAAGGTGTTAGATGACCCATACAAGGATGGAAAGGTGTTGAAAGATGCCATGAAAGAGGATCAAGATGATGAGGGCGTGAACAAGGAGGAATGCACTCAAGATAAGTTGGGGAGAGATCCTAAAGGGAAATGAAAGGCCCATGAAGATCTAAATTCCTATCAACCCAAGGTCCCCTTCCCTAGTGCCTTAGAACCCAAGCCCATTAAGACTAGGCCGGACCAAAACGAAGAATTAATGGAGCTCTTTTCACATGTTTACATCAATATTCCACTATTAGATGCCATAAAACATGTTCCGGCCTATGCCAAATTCCTCAAAGAGCTTTGCACTCCAAGAAGAGGGCCCAAGTCAGCCCCTAAGAAAATCTAGCTCTCCGAGGATGTTAGTGCGGTCTTGATGAACAATCTCCCTAGAAAGTTGAAGGATCCCGGTGCTCCCCTCATCTCATGTGATATAGGTGGTGTAACCTTTGACCGTGCCCTCCTCGTCTTAGGAGCTAGTGTCAACCTTTTACCCACCTCTGTTTATGAGTAATTTGACATAGGGGAACTCAAGCAAACCCCTGTCATTCTCCAACTGCCGGATCGGTCAGTCAAGACCCCTCGAGATTTTATAGAGGATGTGATTGTCTAAGTCCATGATTGCTACTTCCCCGTTGATTTCCTCATTCTCGACATGGCCTCCTCCTCAGAGCTAAGTCACACTCCAATCATCCTAGGCTGTCCATTCCTTGCCACTGCCAAAGCCAACATCAACTGTGCTACGGGAACTATGAACATGTCATTTGGAGGTCAAAAGGTCTCTCTCAATTTGTTCAAAGTCTCTCAATATATGGACCTTGATCGAGAATGTCATTTCATAGACATTTACAATGAATTTCTGGAGAATGGTCCAGACATGGATCAAATAAGAGAGGCCAATGCTCTACAAGATTCTCCTCATCATAGTACTATTTGGCCTAAGGTTGAACCTCTTCCAGCTTTGCAAGATGAACCAGCCCTACCATCCCTTGAAAGTCCTCCTAAACTTGAGCTTAAGTCTCTTCCGGACTCCCTCAAATATACATTCCTAGACCCCGATCAAACTCTTCTTATTATATTGGCTTTCAACCTTACTCCTACTTAAGAAACCCTTCTGCTAGAAGTCCTTAGGACTTATAAGGGTGCCATAGGTTGGACAGTGGCCGATCTTAAGGGGATAAGTCCGTCCATTTGCATGCATCACATTTACATGGAGGACGATGCCAAACCAAGTCAGAAATTGCAAAGGATGATGAATCCGAACATGAAGGAGGTAGTGAAGAAAGAGGTAGTCAAATGGCTTGATGCGAGAATTATTTATCTTATCTCGGATAGTCAATGGGTGAGTCCTACTCAAGTGGTTCCTAAGAAATCGAGACTCACCGTGGCCAAAAATGAACAAGGAGAAGATGTGCCCACTAGGCCCACAATGGGATGGAGAGTGTACATCGATTATAGGAAGCTCAATGCCATGACCAAAAATGATCATTTTCCACTCCCCTATATTGACCAAATTCTAGAGAAATTGGCAGGGCAAAGATATTTTGTTTCCTAGATTGATACTCCGGGTACAATCAAGTGGTCATTTACCCGGAAGACCAAGAGAAGACCACCTTCACATGCCCATATGGCACATTTGCCTTTCAGAGGATGCCTTTCGATCTTTGCAACGCACCGGCCACTTTTCAAAGGTGCATGATGGCCATTTTCTCCGATATGGTAGGATAATTCTTGGAAATCTTCATGGATGATTTTTCTGTGTTAGGGGAGTCATTTGAAAACTGCTTGGAAAATTTGAAGAAAATGCTTGTGAGATGTATTGAAACAAATCTTGTTCTTAGTTGGGAGAAGAGCCACTTCATGGTTCAAGAGGACATAGTTTTGGACCATATTGCGTCCGAACGGGGTATAGAGGTGGATAAGGCCAAGATTGACCTCATTTCTAATCTCCCTCCTCCGACCTCTGTGAGGAAAATTCGTTCATTCCTCGGCCATGCCGGCTTTTACCGTCGATTCATAAGTAACTTTTCCAAGATTGCCCACCCGTTAACTCTTCTCTTGGCCAAAGACACTTCATTCCATTAGATGCTGCCTGCCTTGAGGCTTTCAAGTTTCTTAAAGAGGCCTTGACCAAAGCACCCATTCTCCAACCTCCCAATTGGTCTCTGCCCTTTGAAATCATGTGTGATACCCCCGACTATGCTATAGGGGCAGTTCTACACCAAAGGATTGAGAAGTGTCCGGTGGTGATTTATTATGCGAGTTGCACTTTCGTCGATGCTCAACTTAACTACACCACCATGGAAAAGGAGTTGTTAGCTGTCGTTTTTGCCCTCGAAAAATTTTGGTCATATCCTTTAGGGGCAAAAGTCATTATGGTATTCTGATCAGTCAGCACTCAAATATGTGTTCTCCAAGAAGGATGCCAAACCGAGACTCATTATGTGGATCCTCTTACTCCAAGAATTTGATCTTGAGATCCGAGACAAAAAAGGTTCTAAGAATAAAGTTGTCGATCATCTTTCTTGGATTCTCACAACTGATAATGCTCCTTTGCAAGATTCATTTCTTGATGAACACCTCTTGTCCATCACCCATAGTCAACTCCCATGGTTCGCAGACATTGTCAACTACTTAGCTATAGGATAAATTCCTAATGGGTGGTCTAAACATGAAAAAGAACATTTCTTTGTCAAAATCAAACATTATTTCTGGGAAGACCCCGAATTGTTCCACATGGGTCTGGATCAAATAATTAGGAGGTGTGTCCCCGAGAAGGAACAACAAAGCGTCCTGAACTTTTGTCACACTCTAGCTTGTGGGGGACACTTCGCGGGAAAGAAAAAGGCCGCCAAAGTGTTGCAAAGTGGGTTCTTCTGGCCCACTCTCTTCAAAGACGCCTATGAATTTAGCAAGACTTGTCTTAGGTGTCAAGCCGTTGGAAACATGAGCAAATGAGATATGATGCCACTCAACCCCATTCTAGTGGTCGAAATCTTTGATGTTTGGGGAATTAATTTTATGGGGCCCTTTCTGCCATCATTCGGACATGAGTACATTCTTGTGGCGATCGACTATGTGTCTAAGTGTATTGAATCCATTGCCACCCGGACCAACGATCACAAAATTGTCATGAAGTTTATCCGAAAGAATATGTTTTCAAGGTTAGGGTGTCCGAGGATGATCATTAGTGATGGAGGTTCTCATTTCACTCTTGCCCAATTCCGAGCTCTTCACGGAAAATATGGGATCACTCATAAGATTGCCACCCCCTATGACCCCCAAACAAGTGGCCAAGTGGAGTCATCCAATAGGGAGATCAAAAACATCCTGCAAAAATCCGTTAGGCCCGATAGGAAGGATTGGTCTGAAAGATTGGATGACGCTCTTTGGGCCTATCGGACAGCATACAAAACTCCCATTGGCATGTCTCCATATAGGTTAATCTTTGGAAAAGCTTGTCACCTACCCGTTGAGCTTGAGCATAGGGCCTATTGGGTTATTAAGCAATTTAATTTTGACTTGGCCCAAGTCGGGTCTCATAGGGCCCTACAATTAAGTGAGTTAGAGGAATTGCAAAATGAAGCCTATGAAAATGCTAAGATTTATAAAGCCAAGACCAAAGCTTTCCATGATAAACACATTGTGAGAAAATCCTTTCAACCCAATCAAAAAGTCTGGTTCTTTAATTCAAGGTTGCAGTTATTCCCAGAAAAATTAAAATCTAGATGGGACGGACCATTTGTTGTACTCAAAGTCTTTGATCATGGTGCTGTCAAAATCCTAGATCCTAAAAATGGTCAAACTTTCACTCTCAATGGTCAACGTCTCAAACCCTACTTAGAGAACACACAACTTTCACCAAAAGAATCAATGCCACTAGGTGACCCATTATCAATGAAAGAAGGTCATCTGGCTAAAGACGTTAAACTTAGCGCTTGTTGGGAGGCAACCCAACCATTTCTCTTCAAAAATCTAGTGAGTCATTTTCATTTGTGTTTATAGGAGCTGGAAGAAGTCGTTCGCAAAATTGCCTACCAAAATAGCCACGTCTGCGCACCCCAGGTTGTACCTTTCCTTCCCAAGCATTCATGTATGCATTGTCATGTTCATATATTCTACATGTCATTGAGGACAATGCCATTCAAGTTGGGGGGGAGAGAAAAATTTTCATGATGCATATTGCACAAGCTGATAGGAGTTTTATCTTACATGTCATCATTCCATGAAAGTAGAAAGATGTAAACCCCATTTTGAGTTTCATGATTCATGCTTAATTTAAAAGTAATTCTGGAATAGAAAAGACTAGGGAGAAGGATGATGGGAAATTTAGTCAATATAGCCATGGAAAACTGACATAAGAATCCCTTTAAAGTTCATGTGCACTTTGAATAAAAAAAAGAAGAAAAAAAAAATTCATGTTACACACTAATGAAACAAGCAAGACAAGCCCTCTGCTATTTTTGGTATGATGTCTGATATTCTGCACTTCTTAAGAAAAGAGATCTTTTTACAAAGCTTTCTGCCAAATTATCTATCAAATAAGCGTAATGGTACTAAAAAAAGAGAGAAAAAAAGAAAAAAATACACCATGAAAAATGCCCCTAGTCTTAGTAACCGGGCCTACTTCACCTAAGACGTGTTGAGTTTCACGTAAAATGGAAAAGGGAACATTGATATGTGAAACCGGGCCTGCTTCTCCTAAGGCAAGAGTCGAGGTTCGCGTTGAGCAGTGAAGGGTAGTGCAGCATCATGTGTGGTATAAAATATCCCAAAGGGACAAAGCAATAAGGCAGACAAAAAGTGAATATACATAATGCTCTGATCTAAGAGGTGCAGGTTTGAAAGGTATTTGTTTGGAATAGCGAATGAGGGACGTAATTGTCTAAGCTGTGGATTTGGTAGTTATATATGCACAAGTGCTATTGAGCTTTGATTTGAATTCTTGATCATGTAGTTCCTACGTAAGGCTAGTGTGCATTAATGATTCCAGATTCTTAATCTTTGGTTGATTCTATGAAGGGAGAGCTGGATATGAGAGTATGAATTTTATAAACTCTTGTTAGTCCTAAATTTTAATTTTATTTGCATTGCTAAGGGACTAGCAATGAGTAAGTTGGGGGGTGTGATAAGTGTTCATTTCTGATGATAATTCATCACATGTACACCGTTTTATGTGCATATAATTAGATAATTATGCATGTCCCATAATTAATCTTAACTTTACATGTAAATTAGGTATTTCACGTAAATTGATTAATTTGGTGATATTATTTAATGAATTAAAGTTGAGGGTCATGAGCATTAATTTTCCATTGCATAATTAATCATGTGCATTTAAGATTTATGTGCATATTATGATAATTTTTATGGACTAAAGTGCAATTATGTGTGTGTAGGATACCAAAGGTAATTGCAAAAGAAGTCGAGGGCAAAACTGTCACCACTACTTTGACCAAGTCAAAAGCACATATTTTGATTGGAGGGAAAAGAAATTTCAAAAGTTTGAAATTGAAGAAAAGAAACATATATTTCGGTTGGAGGGAAAATTGAATTCAAAGTTTGAAATAAAGGAGAGGAATGATGAGTCTTGGGAAGGGGGTTGTCCAAAGCCCAAGGAGGGTGTACTCACCTACTTTTTCTCTTCCCCATGTATCATATTCTACTTAAATCCTATCCATCCATCTCCTTTGATACAATCTCCACCCTCCATCTACCCAACTTTTCCTATAAATAGTCCATGACAAGAAGGAGAAGGGTGTCCTTCTATTGGCACTTTCTCTCCCAACCTTAGGCCTCCGAGTTCTCCCTTGTAAGTTCGTTTTCAGCTCATGCACTCTTCATCAAAGTTATTTTTTGTTAAGTTCTCTACAACTTCTTCTGGGGCATCTTCTAGTTCCTTCTAGTTTTTAAGCTATTTCGTATTTTTCACTGTACTGTCCTGTTCATCTGCAAACCCATGTTTCTCTCTATTCTTTCCCATATTTCGCCTCCTTCTAGTCATTTTCGTCTCTTACTCTCTTCATGAAAGTTCTTTGTTTTTAAGTGTTCTACAACTCATTCTTCTACATTATCTTCTAATTCTTTCTGGTTTGAAAGTTATTTCTCATTTTTCAACTTGCTGTCCTATGATTTCACTGTTCATCTGAGGTTCTAGTTTCTGTTATTCCTCAGTTTTGAAGTCCTTCCCTTCTTTATTTCTCTCTCAGTTCTTCATTAAATTTCTTCCTCTATTGTAGATATAGATTTTCTTCTTCTATCACTTTCTCCAATTGTTCTTATTTTACGAGTTATATTTATTTTTCCACTATTTTACTCTCTCATCTTCTTCCTTCTTCATCTCCACACAAACCCTTCCATACTCCTCTCTATATTTCTCTCCAAACTTTATCCTCCACAACTCTCCTTTCATGGCGGTATGCACATCAAGATGGGCGATGTTCCAAGACTCGTGACGTGGACGACGACGGCTTCTTCATCCATCACTTTCCACGGCGATCTCTTTCAAGGCGGAGCGATCCTCTCCAAGGCTCGGCGAGGAGGAGACGACGGGGTCATCTCCATTGCTACTACTATCTTCACATCTCATGCCCCTCTTTTTATTATTACTTTTATGTTATGTTACTTCATTGTAATCTTATCACCTCTTTGTTGTAAGATTGTCTTGCACTTCATGTACTCTTTCTTTTAAGTTAATGAAGATAGTTGTTCTTTTGATCTAGTTCTTGATCTTTTTCCATCTCTACCCCCTTCTTCTATCTCTTCTTTTCACTTCATGCAATTAATTTCTATAGTATAGGCGCATAATCATATGTGTTTTAATTAAGTGTTTGGTTTGTTCTTCATTTCACTATTTTCTTTAAGCAAAGCCAAATCACAAGTGTTTTTTCAAAGGACTCTAAGATTTTTAACTCTAAAAATCTCTTCTTCCCTGTGGATTCGACCCGTACTTACCATAGTACTACGTTCTCTTTTGATCATTTTGTGCGAGTTTGGTTTTAAGATTGTTATACGCGTGTTTTAAACGATGAACTTTCGCGTTATCAATTTTTGGCGCCGTTGCCGGGGAAGAATGATGATTTTTGATTTAAGAACTTTATTTTCCTTGGATATATAGTGTACTAATAAAGCTCTCTTTTATTTTTTTTTTACAGGTTAAAAATAAAACGCAGAAAAATTAGAGGTAAGTTTGTATTTCTTTCTTTCATCTTTTGAGTTTGTCATTCATTTCAAAAAAAAAAAGAGAGAGAGAACGAGGGATTGCGCATCAAGTAAGTCTTCAAACATATTCCTCTCATTTTGTGTCATTTCCTTAGTGATTCTTACATATTGTGGTTAGATAGGTTCACAAAATAATTTAAAAAAACTCTTCACTTGAATCCAATAAAAAAATCCTCATTCCAAGAGTAGAAATCACATTTTCATGCTCTAAGTCATGCATCATTTAGGATAGAATTTTTTTTCCCCTTGTTGTTTAACTTTGGCCATTGCATTTTGGAGATTGTGAGGGGCAAGGTGAGTTCTTTTCTAATCTTTTTCTTAATCACATGCTCATGCATACTTGTATAGAACCCCTTGTTTGAACTTGGTTTGTTGCATATCATTCTAAAATATTCTAAGGGAAACACCCATAAGCAAGATAAGGTGGGGATTTCATCACCCTTCCTTAGCCCATAAATCACAATTTCCTTCATCTTTGCATCACCTAGACCCTAAATAAAATTCAATAGACGTTGGCCCTAGGTTCACACTGTGGTTCTTGTGTTATTTGGGCTTACCCTCTTGTGAAAACCGGTGCCTAAGGCAAGACGGTCGGACGGCAAACGCCTTAAGCGGGTTAGTGGTTTGTAATTAGGTCCCTACGAAAGTAGGGGGAGCCTCCCACTACCCCACCTCTTACCTGGCCGGTGAAAATATTGAGGGTGAACTCAAGTTGCACTTTAGCCATTTTGTGAAACCCAATTTGTAGGTCTAAGTCACATCTAGGTCATTAGGTAATTTGTGTGACAACTTGTTTGTGTTTGCATAAAATAATAGAAACAAAAATAAAAACAAAAACAAAAATAAAAAAAATCCTCATCTTCTCTCTCTTCGTCCTAGTTTGTGTCAAAACCCAAAAAAAAATATAAATCATCATAAAAAAATCTCTCCCATCTCTCTTCGTCCTAGTTTATGCAAGGAAGAAGATCACAACATCCAAACCTACTAGGACCCATTCAGAAAATAGAGAGAGTCTTGTATCCAAGAGACGATCTCCAAGAAGATCTTTTGGTCGAAAATCAAGGACCTCACCACCAAAATCTCATGGCCAGAAATCCCAATCCTCCAAAGTAAATGAATGATTATTTCATTCCCAACCAATATCAACCTCCATCTTGCATTTACATTCCTCAAAATCAAGCCATCCATTATGAGATCAAGTCAAGCACAATTCAAATGCTCCCCTCATTTTATGGAAATACTAATGAGGACGCCTACAAGCACATTGATGAATTTTTAGAAATTTGTTCCACGGTAAAAATCCAAAATTTCTCGGATGATGCCCTTAGATTGACCCTCTTTCCATTCTCTCTTAAGGATAAGGCTAAATATTGGTTAGGCACTATAGGGAAGCCAATGAGAACTTGGGCCAAGATGCAACAAGAATTTTTGAAGAAGTTCTACCCTATAGGCCGCACCAATACTATGAGAAGAGCAATCATGGGTTTTACCCAAACTCCAGGGGAACAAATGCATGAGTCATGGGAAAGACTCAAGGAATTGCTTAGGAAGTGTCCTCACCATGGGTTGTCCAAATGGCAAATAGTCCAAGCTTTTTATGAGGGTCTATCCGATCAATTTAGACAAATGGTAGATGCATCATGTGGAGGGGCATTCATAAGTAAAAGTGAGGATGAGGCGTATGATTTATTCGAAATGCTTAGTGAGAATTCTATCAATCATGCTTCTTTATCATCCTATGAGAGATCCATTGGGCCCTCCAAGCGGGCCGGATTATATGAGATCAAGGCCCGGGGTGATTTTGAACCAAGATTGGACATAAATCTCATCACTCAAAAGTTGGATAAAGTAGAGAGTCTGACTCAAAAGTTAGATCATCTCTTGACTTTTAAAGACCCTTCTTGCCAACCATCATCCCATTCCTACTTGGGTCAATCTGTCACTCCACATGAGGCATGCACTCTATGTGCAAGCCCATCCCATCACATCACGGAGTGTCCAACTGCGGCTCAATTACCCCCTGCCATCCAGGAGCAAGTCTTTGCAGCCTAAGGATTCTCTAAACCCAATAATGACCCATTTTCAAACACATACAATCCGGGCTGGAGGAATCACCCGAACTTTTCTTGGAAATCCCAACAAGCTCCACCTCAAGCAACCAACCCCTCTATTCATCAAGTCCAAAAGTAACCCATGCAAAGTCAATTTCAAACCCAACCCAACACCTTCAATCCATTTGGTAGAGGTCCACAAGCTCAATTCCTTCCTATGGGTTATTCACATTTTCAGTCTAATCAAGGTCAACCCACTTACCAACCTCCGCCTCAATCCAACTTTGAAGATAAATTCAATCAACTCCAACAAGTTATCTTGAATCAACAACAATCCATTTCCAAGTTGGAAAGTTAAATAGGACAATTGGCGGAAGCTACAATGAGAAGAGAAGTGGGTCAACTTCCAAGTCAACCTGTGGCCAACCCAAGAAACCAACCCCCGGGTTTTCCTCCACAACCGGGCCTCCAACCTCAACCCATCCCACAAGCCCAACCTAAAGGCCCACAATTTGAAAATGTCAAGGCTATTTCAACTTTGAGGAGTGGGAAGGTGTTAGATGACCCATACAAGGATGAAAATGAGTTGCAAGATTCCATAGAAAAAAATCAAGATAATGAGGATGCAAGCAAGGAGGATTACACTCAAGATAAGTTGGGGGGAGATCCTAAAGGGAAAGGAAAGGCCCATGAAGATCCAAATTTCTATCAACCCAAGGTCCCCTTTCCTAATGCCCTAGAATCGAAGCCCACTAAGACTAGGCCAGCCCAAAATGAGGAATTCATGGAGCTCTTTTCACAAGTTCACATCAATATTCCACTCCTAGATGCCATAAAACATGTTCCGGCCTACGCCAAATTCCTCAAAGAGATTTGCACTCCAAGAAGAGGGCCCAAGTCGACCCCTAAGAAAATTTGGCTCTCCGAGGATGTTAGTGCGGTCTTGATGAACAATCTCCCTAGAAAGTTGAAGGATCCCGGTGCTCCCCTCATCTCATGTGATATAGGTGGTGTAGCCTTTGACCGTGCCCTCCTCGACTTAGGAGCTAGTGTCAACCTTTTACCCACATCTGTTTATGAGCAATTTGATATAGGGGAACTCAAGGAAACCCCCGTCATTCTCCAATTGGCCGATCGCTCAGTCAAGACCCCTCGAGGTTTGATAGAGGATGTGATTGTGAAAGTCCATGATTGCTACTTCCCCGTTGATTTCCTCATTCTTGACATGGCCTCCTCCTCGGAGCTAAGTCACACCCCAATCATCCTAGGCCGTCCATTCCTTGCTACTACAAAAGCCAACATCAATTGTGCTACGGGGACGATGGACATCTCATTCGGAGGTCAAAAAGTTTCTCTCAATGTGTTCAAAGCCTCCGAATATTTAAACCTAGATGAAGAATGGCACTTCATAGACATCTATGATGAACTTATTGAGAATGATATGGGCATGGGTCAAATAAGGGAGGTCAATGCTCTTCAAGATTTCCCTCATCATAGTAGCATTTGGCATAAGGTTGAACCACTTCCAGCTTTGCAAGATGAATCAACCCTTCCATCACTTGAAAGTCCTCCTAAACTTGAGCTTAAGCCCCTTCCGGACTCTCTCAAATATGCATTCCTAGGCCCCGATCAAACCCTTCATGTTATCTTATCTTCCAATCTTATCCCTACCTAAGAAACACTTCTCCTAGAAGTCCTTAGGACTCACAAGAGTGCCATACGTTGGACAGTGACCGATCTTAAGGGGATAAGTCCGTCTATTTGTATGCATCACATTTACATAGAGGACAACGCCAAACCTAATCGGGAAATGCAAAGGAGGTTGAACCCGAACATGAAGGAGGTGGTGAAGAAGGAGGTTGTCAAATGGCTCGATGCGGGAATTATTTATCCCATATCAGATAGCCAATGGGTGAGTCCCACTCAAGTGGTTCCTAAGAAATCGGGACTCACCGTGGTCCAAAATGAACAAGGAGAAGATGTGCCCACTAGGCCCACCACGGGATGGAGAGTGTGCATCGATTATAGGAAACTCAATGCCATGACCAAAAAAGATCATTTTCCACTCCCCTTTATTGATCAAATTCTAGAGAAATTGGCGGGCCAAAGATATTTTTGTTTCCTAGATGGATATTCTGGGTACAATCAAGTGGCCATTTATTCGGAAGACCAAGAGAAGACCACATTCACTTGTCCATATGGAACATTTACCTTTCGGAGAATGCCATTCGGTCTTTGCAACGCATCGGCCACTGTTCAAAGGTGCATGATGGCCATTTTCTCTGATATGGTAGGAGAATTCTTGGAGATCTTTATGGATGATTTTTCTGTGTTTGGGGAGTCATTTGAAAACTGTTTGGAAAATTTGAAGAAAGTGCTTGCGAGATGTATTGAAATCAACCTTGTTCTTAGTTGGGAAAAGAGTCACTTCATGGTTCAAGATGGCATAGTTTTGGGCCATATTGTGTCCGAACGGGGTATAGAGGTGGATAAAGCCAAGATCGACCTTATTTCTAATCTCCCTCCTCCGACCTCTGTGAGGCAAATTTGTTCATTCCTCAGCCATGCCAGTTTTTACCGCCGGTTCATAAGTAACTTTTCTAAGATTGCCCATCCGTTAACTCTTCTCTTGGCCAAAGACACTCCATTCCATTTAGATGCTGACTGCCTTGAGGCTTTCAATACCCTTAAAGAGGCTTTGACCAAGGCACCCATTCTCTAATCTCCTAATTGGTCTTTGCCTTTTGAAATCATGTGTGATGCCTCCGACTATGCTATCGGGGCAGTTCTAGGCCAAAGAATTGACAAGTGTCCGGTAGTGATATATTATGCGAGTCGCACCCTCGCTGATGCTTAGCTTAACTACACCACCACGGAAAAGGAGCTGTTAGCTGTTGTCTTTGCCCTTGAAAAGTTTTGATCATATCTCTTAGGGGCAAAAATCATTGTGTACTCTGATCACTCAGCTCTCAAATATTTGTTCTCTAAAAAGGATGCCAAACCTAGACTCATTAGGTGGATCCTCCTACTCCAAGAATTTGATCTTGAGATCCGAGATAAAAAAGGTTCTGAGAATAAAGTTGCCGATCATCTTTCTCGGATTCTCATAACTGATAATGCTCCTTTGCAAGATTCATTTCAAGATGAACATCTCCTGTCCATCACCCATAGTCAACTCCCATGGTTCGCAGACATTGTCAACTACTTAGCTGTGAGACAAATTCCTAATGGGTGGTCTAAACATGAAAAAGAACATTTCTTTGCCAAAATCAAACACTATTACTGGGATGATCCTGAATTGTTCCACGTAGGTCCAGATCAAATAATTAGGAGATGTGTCCCCGAGGAAGAACAACAAAGTGTCCTGAATTTTTGTCACACTCTATCTTGTGGGGGACACTTCGCGGGAAATAAAACAGCCGCCAAAGTGTTGCAAAGTGGATTCTTCTGGCCCACTCTCTTCAAAGACACCTATGAATTTAGCAATACTTGTCTTAGGTGTCAAGCCATTGGAAACATGAGCAAACGCGATATGATGCCACTCAACCCCATTCTAGTGGTCGAAATCTTTGATGTTTGGGGAATTGATTTTATGGGGCCATTTCCGCCATCATTCGGATATGAGTACATTCTTGTAGCAGTCGACTATGTGTCTAAATCGATTGAAGCCATTGCCACCCGGACTAATGATCACAAAGTTGTCATGAAGTTTGTCCGAAAGAATATATTTTCAAGGTTCGGGTGTCCGAGGGCGATCATTAGTGAGGGGGGTGGAGGCAGATGACATGGAGGCGTTAGGCTTAGTAAATGATGGGGATTGAATAGAAGGTGTTGGAAGGGTTGGAGAAAGTGGAGGTTCAAACACGGCGAGCTTTACCCCCTACTTGGAAGCAAGCGAGGTCGGCTCAAGTGCAAAAATAGGTGGACCCTGCTCAGGTTCGGCCACGAGCTTATATGAAGGGTTAAGTAGAGGAATAAGAGTGGTTGGTTTGGGGTTAAAAGGATAGTGGAGGGCCTAAGTGGCGGCGATGGAAGACAAATTGGTTGGCAAATAGGAGAAACGGCAAGCTCAGAAGGCTTAGTGGAGGAGTGGCTAATGGAGGCCGATGGTATGGTGGTTGGAGGTATAATAGGTTGAATGGTGGTAGTTTAGTGTGGAGGAAATGTCCAATTTTAGTGGGGCGAGAGGTTTTAAGGGTAGGAGAAGATTCATGATGCATTGATGTTGGTTGTTAGAGTATTGACCCATCATCATAGCACCACGCGATTTCATAAATAGGGGTAGGGACAATGGCTTCATCCTGAGCAGGGGGTTCTTATGGTAATGGAAGAAGAGGGAAGCGTAGGAAACTCAGAATCGGTGCATCTTAAAGATCTCCAAAATCTTCATCATGCGCCCTCTCCAATTCTTCATCATCCGGCTCATATTCTTCATCATCAAGTTCAAGTGGACGTCATGGTGGAGGCGTATTGATGGGTGGAGGAGTATAATGTTGTAGAGGATTTTATGGATATGAATGCGGAGGCGGAGGGCCATATGAATGAGCGTGGTGAATGGGTGGTGGGCGGACGGCGTCCACTTGATCATTAAAACTTGTAAAACTATCTTGCTCACTCATGCCATTGTCATCTTTTCTCTCCCTCCAGTATTTCTCCATCTTAGTAATGTTGTTCATGAAAGCGTGAAGGGGATTGACATGAGGAGGAGGAGGAGGAGGAGGAGGCCGCGGGCTTGAGACCCTCTTTAGTTGTTCCTCCATGTTAGTGATTTTATCAATAAGGGCTTGTTGGAGGGGAGTTACTTGCATAACAGAGGGTTGGCTTTGAGATCGAGGGCTTAACATGGAGGTTGTGGCACATGGAGGGGTTGACCCACAAAATAACTCGGTTGGACCGGGGTACAAGGAATGTTTAGGCCTCGGGGCCATGAAGGAGGGTGAATAGAAGGCGGTGGGTGATAGGCCACCCGAGAGGGAGGATAAGTAGAAGAAGGCGGGTGATGGGCCACCCGAGAGGGAACGGACAGAGGATGAGATGAAGAAGCTATACCCTCAACAATGGCCTTAAGGGCTTGGATTTGTTAAGAGGTGATATGCAAATCTTGGGAGACCTTCTCGCTATGTGGAGGAGATGGTTCCCGGGGAATAGTGGCTCACGGTTGGTGCAAGGGACCATAAGATTGAGAATTGACCACGGGGTGGACAAAACCATAAGAATTAGGATTGAATCCCTTATGAAAATGATGGTGAGAATTATAAACTTGAGGTGTGTAAGATGTGCTAGGTTGGTCATCCTCATGATCGTATGTGTAATTAGGCACATTCATTTGATTACCAAAGTGAAACATTATGCAAATTTGAACAATAACGCAAGCAAATCAGGTTGCAAGAATGGCAAACAAGTGGGATGTTTACACTTGGTTTTTATTATTCCTCAAGGTAAGAACCTAGTTTTGATATGGTTTTGCTTCAATGACAATAGGTTGATTCTCTCACCACATATAGGCCAACTAACCCGGAGAACTTCAATGGTACAACTAGCCCAATTATCGAAGAGGGAATTCTTCGATATCGGGGACTTATAGAGGCCTTGGTGGAGGAGATTCTGGTCCAATGGGAGGAGTTCTCAATTGGAGGGTCCTTCCTTCACCAAGAGGGGGTAAATATCTCCTAAAAAGATGTGGGGAGAGGAGCTCGCTCAAGCCAAAATGCCCTAAGTGCAAGAACTAATGCAAAAGAAAGAAAAATGTATGTATAGACAATGATATGCAGAACTAAATGCAAAACAGGCAGAACAAGGGGAGGTTCTACAAAGACAGAAGGAATTCGTGTCTTGAATAGTGGGCGGCAATTATAAAATTGTCGTCCACTGCACCTGACACGATTTTTTTTTTTGCAGAACGCGGTTTGCTACAGGACCACGTTCAGAAGAACGCGATGTAGTGGGCGACCGCGTTCACTCTCTGTGTGGTGGCCAGAAAGCTATGAAAATAAAAAAAATGATGGAAAAAAATAAGGTAGACAATCACATAAGCATGAAAATCAATCGTGGCAATCATCAAGATATAAAATAAAGCATGGCATCCCCATTTTTTTTCTTAGATAAAGAAATGGGACTTTTCTAAAATCTAACAAATTATCAATAACAAAGGGGGGTGTGCGCATGGTGCACAAGGAATAAAAGTAAAAAAAAAAAAGAAGGAGAGTGCTACGTGGAGCACAAAGGGGAGATGCACCGTGGGTGCAAAAGGGAGATGGCACACGTGAGTGCCAAAGGGGAAGGGTAATCAAAAAGAAAGTAAAAGGTGTCCCACCGTGATCGCCAATTTATAGATTTATGAAAAAATCCACAAAGAATAAAAAATTAAAAAGAGTTATTATGAATGGAGAGGGAAAGGGAGCGTGTGTGGATGCTAGAAAGGAAATGTGATCCCCAGAGACCGTGGGCCTCAAAGGAATATAACATTAAAGAACAAAGGAGGTGATCACGAAAAATACCTTTAAAGCGCGGGGAATTTGTGAGGTCCAACCTTCTCTTCCAATCGGCCGGCCGATGAAGAGAGCTTTTCTTAGATGATTACCCTTGCAAAATAGACAAACAACCAACAAAAAGATATGGATTAGAAATTAAGGTGTGTGGCATCAAATCCTTAATATGAATAAACAATGAAGCATGAAATAGGACACACCTTGTTAGTGTTTGGCCTTTAAACCCCTATGCAAAGGGTAGGGATAAAAATTATGTGATGATGGAGGGTGCAAGTGTTGCACAATGGAGGAGATCTCAACGTGGTTGAGATGAAAGAAAATAGATAAAAGAAAAATAAGGGAGATGATGCATGTGATGCAAATAAAAAATAAAGGGATAGGGATGAAGGAAAGCTTATTGATTTTCTCCAAAAGGGGCTTCAAGAATCTTCAATGAAGGAAGAAGCTCCAAGTGATGTAGCTTTAAGCACATGGGAGTCTTCTCCTTGAGCCCTTCTTCCAGCAGAGTCTCCCCCAAAATCAATAGTTCAGCCTTTAAACACAAGGAGAGGGGGGGTCCTATTTATAGAGGTGAAATTCGGAGGTTAAATTCTGGAAAATTAGAAAACTTATTTTTAATGAGATTTGGAGAGAGATATTCAATTGACAAGTGTCCTCACAACCTTAGAAAGTTATAGGAAACCTTTCCCAAGTGGAAAAAGAGTTTAAAATGATGAAGGAAAGAGGCTCTGCATGATTCAGAATTATGTAAGAATCCGCGTCCGACCCATTGGACGTTAATTAATTCACGTCCACTCAATGAGGCGCCAATTGGAAATTAAATATGGAAAGTTCAAAAATTACCAAAATTGGAAAAGAATTCGCATACACATGGTCTGACGTGAATTAAGAATTAATACGAATTTTTGATGGAGTTAAAAGCTCAAAATATAGAAATGAAATTTACGTCATCCACACCGGACGCCAATTAAAGAAGTGGCGACTTTGTAGAAAGGCGTGGATTCAAAATAATAGGATTTTGGCACGAAAATGATGAAAAAAGTGAAGAAATGAAATTCACATCTAGGAACTGGACGCAAATTAAAAATTGGTGTCACTTTGAAGAGACATTAATTAAAGAATTGGAGTCCAAGGTCAGGGCGCAACTTCTGAGAATGCAGTCACCAAGGCGACCGCGTCCTGAAAAATGTGGTCGCCTCGGCGACCACGTTCAGGCCGGGCTGAATATTATTTTAATATCTGAAAATGGCATCCAATAGGTTGACGTTAATTAAAATTGGCGTCCACTTGGTCTGACGCGAATTTAAAAAGGCCCCGAAAAATTGGATAAAATACTAAAGAAATAAGAAAAATAGGGAGAAATTGGGAAAAGCTTAATAATCAAGAAAAATGAGGAAAACCACTCAAATAAATCAAATTGAGGGTCAATTTGGGGCATTATGATGCGATAGGAGATGTACTCAAAGTGATGTCAATTTTGGCGTGTCTACAGGTGTATCCAGACATAGCAACTAATCGAGGAAGATAAATAGTAAGGTGGTCCTGGACGCGGTCCAGCGACCAGCCGTGATCTGGGCTAACTGCGGTTTGTAGGGAGACCGCGATCATGAATGTGCATGGCCTACCCTAGCACCACGTCTAAAAGTGTGTCGACTCACCCATGTAGAGTGTGTCAACACACTAATGAAGAGCGTGTTGACCCAACGGTGATGGATGCCCACGGTCTGTATGGAGACCGTGACCATGTGAAGGTAGTCTGACCCGCGATGGCGTTAAGAGTGTGTCAACCCACCCCTAGTGCAGGTCGACACACCCAGAAGGCAGGTCAACCTACCCTACTCTGTTTTGCTTGTTTTGATCTCCGGTCAACCTGATTGTGACACAATGGTTGACTTTTGAGCCATGAATGTCTCGGATGTCCCATGGGGATCAAGATCCTATTTTTGTGTGCTCAGTGGTATCATGTTACTTCAATTTACGTTCCCATGTGATTTTGAGGGTCCGGGTGATCCTTTGTGTTTCGGACTTCATCATGTGTTAGATCGAGTCACCGTACACCCTTGTATAGGCAGAGGAATGTTCCTACTCTGTGTTAGTTTCTTCGAAAAGTGGTTTCCTGTGTGGGCCATGAGTGTGGCCTATGATTGTGAGTCCAGTGAGCGGCCAGGGGCCGAGGACTTCTAATCTCTTTTTAGAGGAATGGATCCAGCAGTTGTGTACTGTTTAATGATTCTTTTCACCGTGGTTTTGACTTTAAGGCTAGAATGATTTGATGGCGTGGAAACGTGCTGCATGACAGTCTTGGTTTGAGTTGCATGACTCAAGGGCCATTAGATTAGCGGGTCTAGCCAATTATTTTGAGTCCAGTGACAGTGTGTCACTTTGTGTTCTAAGTTACTTGTGACGAGCAAGTGTGTAGCCTGTCAACACTACGGTGTTTTCTTTGAGAATTCTATGTCGAGTGACCTCCCACTAGCCGTAGCCTATTGCAACACATGGGTGTTGACCTACCAGGGAGTGGTAGTGTGGCTTCTTGGAGAGACAATTTTTAGGCTAGTTACCGTAGGGCCCCTTGCTTTTGCAGCCTGAGTCCGACTGGGGGGAAAACTAGTTAGAGGACCCGACCTAGAGTAGTTGGTCTGTGTGTGCACACTTGCTTGGGGGCAGTGGACGAGTGCTGATGAGCACGACCCCGACTAGTCCTTGTTCCTTGGTTACATGTACGGTCTCTAAGTTTCCACCTGGGGCGAGTAGGGGACACCTGAGATGTGGACTAAGTCATCAGTGAACGCATTCGGTCTTGCTTCAAGTGGGCTTGTTCTCCTATCATGTGACATAGGACACTCTTGACGTGTGACATTCTTGACTCGTGATTCGAGGATTAGTTTCTTGTCTGTGTTGACGTGGTTCTTCAGGTGGTTTTGTGTGTCCTTCCAACACTAAGGTTAGGGTTTCCAGTCAAGTTATCGAGATTTCACCCTTAGTCAGTGTAGAGTACATGACGACGATGACTTGTCTGTACTCTTGGACCGTGTGGTCTTGCGTTGGGCTTTTGTTAGTGAGGATGAGCCTTCACGATAGAGGAGTCGTGATGTTTCCTGGTAGTGTAGCCAGAGTTTCTGCGTGTTGGTTCGGCAATTCCTGACTATGAGATCGGGGTTTGCCTTTTGTGTAGTTAGGAGTAGCTTATAGAGAGCCGTGGTTTCATCAGCTGCTATTTTACTGTTATGTTACTCCTGCTACTGTTGTTATTGTTAGCGCTGTTGTTACCACTGTTGTTTCGTGGTGGGGATCCACGGGACCCCTACTGAGCCAATGAGATGAGGCTCACCCCTTTCTTTTCAGGTGTAGCAATTCCTCCTCGTGGTTCGGAGGTGCAATGTAGAGGTTCTTAGTGCCAGCCTTGCCAGAGCAGGGAGCTCACCCGATACTAGAGTTTGTTTCTTTCCTTGTAGACTGTACTTAGTTGGACTAGACTATGTGGTTAATTTGTTGTAGACTATGTAGTTAATTTGTTAATTGAAAATGTAAATTTATTTTCTATCATTTAAATTGTTAATTATATAGTTGTTCCTACATTATTTTAAATTTAAATGTACCTCCACACACCTTAATAACCCTTCCGATCTTTCCCGCTCGTGGGTGGCTTCTCAAGATCCAAGTGATATCGGGTTCTCCTAGTATCCGAGTTCTGGGTCGTTATAGTTGGTATCAGAGCAGTGGTGTAGACGAACATGGGAATTTCAGATAATTGCAGTGTTCAGAGTCCATAAGGTCCATGTAAGGTTTCGTACAGCACCTACGGGCGATGCAGCGGATAATAAAAATTTCATTTTCCCGATCCCGGTGTTGTGGAAAGCTTAATGTGTGCTCTAATCGGTGTTTCTAAGACCCTAATTACGGGTTGCATGTTTCACCTTGCGCGGAACGACACTGTCCGCGATGCCCGATGCAGAATATCGAGCCGCACAGCTGTACGGCCTCTAGAGCAGATCCACACGGACCCTTGCGCAGCGACGGTACCTCCCCGGCACAACTTTCCCCGACTCTATCACCTTCTGGAGAGAGAGAGAGCAAGGGAGAGAAAGGGGGGAGGCTAAACCTCTCCCTTAAGCCTAATGCTTGATTAGCTTAAGGGGTGGGAAGGAGAGGCTCGAATGAGCTTCACGTAGGATCTATATATAGAGTTTAGGCTTATTAGAAAAGGGCTCCAAAAGATCGAAACTGTATATATGTCCTATCTCATATTATACATATGTATTAAGCTCCATTTACACTCCTTTCCAAAAGGAATTAAATAGAAATAATACATACATTTGTATAATAATAATCCGTCACCCAAGAATCCATTGTGTGTGATCCTCTAGGCCCATAGTCACTCTAGTTTAAGGCCCATTAACTTCTAATTCCCAATTAGAAGTAAATTAAACGTATCATTCGCTTCTACTAGAACCGAATAATAGTTTAATTCAGTCCGAACCTTTGATCACGTTGGGTCAAGTAAATCCGCGTGATCCTAGAGGACGCCGGGTTTAAACCAGCATGTCTGGTACCTGTAAGTCCACAGTTACCGCATCGATATAATCCCTCGCTCCTTCTATGAGTCTGGTACGATCGAGGGTATGGTTTCTGTCAAACCCCATGATCGTGCCATTTGACTATGCCCTCCTTAAAGTGTATGACGTCCGTCCTAAACGAACTCATACGACCCTGGCCAGAGATTGAACGGAGCGTCAATGTCATGACCCATTAACTGTCTGATATATACCCGACAATAAGCGATCCCTTCTTGACCATTGATGATCTTCACACGTATCCTGGAGTGGTTAACGACTCGGCAACTCATGACTTATGGTTAAAGTCACTTAGCCAAGTGATTAAACCATTCCAATCCTCATGTAAGATCCGATCAATGCCTCAGGTCAAAGGACCAACGATGCTACTGAGACAGTTGGATCTTCAGTCGACATTAGATATAATCAACCATCTGAAGATCCAAAAGCGGATCAGTTCAGTGTACATCCTCCAAGGACATACACCTACACATATGTGTTGGTGCCCCGCACCAATGACCATGAGACTGGTCACTGACACATCATGTGTACTGGTTTAATAGGTAATCAAAGTCCCCGAGTGATTACCCTCCAACCATGAACAATTTAAGGTATGTGTTCATGTAAAGTCAGTCTCATAATCGAGATCCCATCTCGAGTTGACTTTACAACCACATATCCTAGGGACAACGTAAAGTAACACAATCGCATATTTACGCTCAAATACCACTTTATTAATAATGAACAAGATCGTACAACTATTGGGCCTACCCGACCCGAAATTGTCCTGTAGCACACCAACACTAACAATCTCCCACTTGAACTACAGCCAATTGCCCACAACTTTGAGGCCCATCTTATCCCGATGACGCTCAAATACAGTCTGTGTCAAAGGCTTAGTCAGTGGATCTGCCATGCTATCTTCTGACGGTACACACTCTACCGTCACATCTCCACGATCAACAATCTCCCGAATAAGGTGAAAGCGCCTGAGAATATACTTTGACCTTTGGTGAGATCTCGGTTCTTTTGCCTGGGCGATGGCCCCATTATTATCACAAAATAATGGGATGGGAGCTGTTATCTCGGGAACTACGCCAAGTTCCAAGATGAATTTCTTCATCCAGATGGCTTCTCCAACTGACTGCCCCTCCATTCAACATGAATACAAATTCAGATATGGATTTGCAGTTATCTGTATCTGACTGTAAACTAGAATCTGTGTAAGCTCTAATGTATATCCAATGTTATACAAGCCAGAGATTGAAATAATGTTCTTAATAATATTAGGAACATAATAACAGTCATTCAGCTCCAGAATGACTCCTGAAGGTAAACTGAGACGTGCAGTCCCTACAGCTTTGGTAGAAACTAAAGCTCCATTGCCCATCCTCAGTTCAATCTCCTTTTTGCCTAGTCGCCATCTATTTGCCAGCACCTGCACAGAATTGCAGATATGAGATGCACATCCAATATCCAATACCCATGATGTGGATTCCATATATGACAAATTAAGGTCTATGACAAAAATACCTTCATTTAGAATTGCCTTGCAATTCCTTTTCCAATGCCCAGTTTCCCCGCATCGAAAATATTTGTCTTCCTTTTCATTCTTCTTGCCCTTCCCTTTGTCAACTTTGGTGAGTTGCTTACCCGTGGCCTTTTTCTTTCCCTTCCCTTTGTTACTCGTGGTGGATATTTGAGAGGCCTTCCTTTTCTTGTTGGCCCGGCCAACAATCATTACAGACGAAGATGGTTTATCTTTCTGCATGGTTCCTTCAGCACTCTTTAACATATTGAGCAGCTCTGGGAGAGTTGCTTCAATTCTGTTCATGTTAAAGTTCATGATGAAGGAAGAAAAGGAATCGGGCAATGACTGGAGTATAAGATCAATGCATAGTTCAAGATCCAACTTGAACCCCAATGTATTGAGTCTTTCAATCCACTCCATCATTTTCAGTACATGGGCCTGTACTGATGAACCCTCAGACATTCGTGTCCTGAAAAGCCTTTTGGAGATGTCATACCTCTCAATCCTACCCTGCTCCCCGAAGAGCTGGCGTAGATTGAGAAGTATACTTCTACAATCAGTCTTTTCGAATTACCTCTGTAGCTCGGGAGCCATAGAGGCCAACATGTAACATTGGGCAAGGGAGGAGTCCTCAGACCACTTGGCATAAGCTAGTAATTTGCCCTCGTCGGCATCGGGAGCTGGCTCAGAATGAACCGTGTCCAACACATACGCAATCTTTTCGGCGGTAAGGACTATGCGTAGATTACGCAGCCAATCCGAGTAGTTCGGTCCAGTTAATTTGTTTGCATCCAAGATGCCGCGGAGGGGGTTGGACGACGACATTGTAATCTGGATAAGAAATAAAAGACAACTTAGCATGTGTTCAAATTCTAACTTAGATGTGGTTTTCTATCTTAGTTAGTCCCACTATTTTTCGATCGGACTATATAACCCTCAATATATAGAACGGGAGATCAACGAGATCAACCTAGTGGGTCGGAATCCCAACGAGACTGATGTACGACCTTGTGGAAAGCACAACAAGCCATACACCATCTCAAGGGCAGTCAACAAGCACTTGCATCTAATGCAATATTCGATATTCGACCCCCGAGAAATCTTCCCCTTGTGGAAAGCACAACAAAAGATATTCTCGGTTAGATCTAACCATCATTACTACATAGCAATGAGTTCATGACCCGACCCTTGTGGAAAGCACAACAAAGCCGAGTTCAATTCCTCACCCCATTGAGGCCGAGCCTTGGAGTTTAATCCCGCCCCCAAACTTATGGACCTTGTGGAAAGTACAACAAATCCATGAAATGAAGACGTTCATTCACTCCATAATGATGGAGGGCCACGATGACTCCTAGAGCCATGCTTACCAGATCTAAAATTTAATCACGAGGGAATTTAATTTTATCTTGATATCACCCTAGGTGGTAATATAAATATATCCAATATATTTACCGTACCTAGTAGTTTGCACAAAATAAATGCATCCAATGTAAAAATAAACGCAAGTGATCATGGACTTTAACCCTAATATAACTAAGACATCCGGCCCGCTTCCGAAGCAGCTGGACCGTCCTCGTCGGGTGTGCTCCGAGCTTTCAAACTCCGACGCCGCATCAATTACAACTTTTACACGGCACGCAAGCTGGAAAAATTAAATTACATGTGACTCAAATTCCAGCAGCCCTTAGGGCGAGTACAACAACGGAGGAGGATAGAAGTACATTAGAATTTTAACAGAGAGAGAGAGAAAGGAGGTTCGCAGACCCCAATTAATTACATTAATCCACATGATCACTTGCCAACCCATTCAAATAAAATCAATCAAGGGTTATTTTCTGAAAATAATCCTTACTTTTGAATTTAAAAATGGGATGTGCAAACAAAAATAGGCTAGCTTTGTTTAATTTTAAAATCAAAGCATGATTAACTAAAATTAAACACATAAGCAGGCCAACACAAGGTAAATAAAGTAGAGCAGGTAAAGAACCATCATTTTCTGCAGGGGCATCTAATTGAGATAATTAATTAAATTTAAATTTAATTATCCAATAATCAAATTTAAATTTCAAATTTAAATATGCCAATAATTTAAATTTAAATTCAAACTAATTATCCAATAATTTTTGTTTGAAAATAAATTTAAAATAATGCAATTATCCTCAATTAGTAATTTTCTAAAATTCAAAATTTGAATTTAACAATTATCTAATAATTAAAATTTAAATAATTGAAATTTTCACATTTAAGTTCAATAAAATTTAAAATTTGAATTTTCTAATTATCTAATAATTAAAAATTCAAAATTTTAAATTTTACTGAAGTAACTTCAATTATTACCATTTTATCTCAAGGTAAATAGTAATTATCTCACCTCGGTAAATTCAATACGGTTAAATAAAATTTAACATTTGACATTTACCTTTGAGATAATACTATTTAACTTACTCGATAAAATTCTATTCAATTTACGGAGCATTTTCATATATATATCTAATATATATATTATCAATACTGTATTAAAGTAAATTAAAATTTAAAGCAATTTTTTTTTAAATAATAAAAAAAGTTTCAACGACAGCCATGGGCGCTGACCCGCCGGTGCCGTGTGCGCCGCCCACGCGGCTCACGCGGCGGGCGCAGTGCGCCCAAAGCGCAGTGCACCCACTCCGGGCTTGCAATTTTTTTTTTTTTTACAAAAAAAATTTGCTGCTTGGATGCCCAACATCCAGGAAGAACAGAGATGCCCAGATCTCTTTCAACAAATAATAATTGAAGATTTAGATTGCCCCTAAAGCGTGGTTCTAAGCGGCACTAAAACACCGACCAGAGCGCAAACCTGGCTCTGATACCACTGTAAGGTTTCGTACAGCACCTACGGGCGACGCAGCGGATAATAAAAATTTCATTTGCCCGATCCCGGTGTTGTGGAAAGCTTAATATGTGCTCTAATCGGTGTTTCTAAGACCCTAATTACGGGTTGCGTGTTTCACCTTGCGTGGAACGACGCTGTCCGCGATGCCCGATGCAGAATATCGAGCCGCACAGCTGTACGACCTCTAGAGCAGATCCACACGGACCCTTGCGCAGCGACGGTACCTCCCCGGCACAACTTTCCCCGACTCTATCACCTTCTGGAGAGAGAGAGAGAGAGCAAGGGGGAGAAAGGGGGAGGCTAAACCTCTCCCTTAAGCCTAATGCTTGAGTAGCTTAAGGGGTGGGAAGGAGAGGCTCGAATGAGCTTCACGTAGGATCTATATATAGAGTTTAGGCTTATTAGAAAAGGGCTCCAAAAGATCGAAACTGTATATATGTCCTATCTCATATTATACATATGTATTAAGCTCCATTTACACTCCTTTCCAAAAGGAATTAAATAGAAATAATACATACATTTGTTTAATAATAATCCGTCACCCAAGAATCCATTGTGTGTGATCCTCTAGGCCCATAGTCACTCTAGTTTAAGGTCCATTAACTTCTAATTCCCAATTAGAAGTAAATTAAACGTATTATTCGCTTCTACTAGAGCCGAATAATAGTTTAATTCATTCCGAACCTTCGATTACGTTGGGTCAAGCAAATCCGCGTGATCCTAGAGGACGCCGGGTTTAAACTAGCATGTCTGGTACCTGTAAGTCCACAGTTACCGCATCGATATAATCCCTTGCTCCTTCTATGAGTCGGGTACGATCGAGGGTATGGTTTCTGTCAAACCCCATGATCGTGCCATTTGACTATGACCTCCTTAAAGTGTATGACGTCCGTCCTAAACGAACTCATACGACCCTGGCCAGGGATTTAACGGAGCGTCAATGTCATGACCCATTAACTATCTGATATATACCCGACAGTGAGCGATCCCTTCTTGACCATTGATGATCTTCACACGTATCCTGGAGTGGTTAACGACTCGGCAACTCATGACTTATGGTTAAAGTCACTTAGCCAAGTGATTAAACCATTCCAATCCTCGTGTAAGATCCGATCAATGCCTCAGGTCAAAGGACCAACGATGCTACTGAGACAGTTGGATCTTCAGTCGACATTAGGTATAATCAACTATCTGAAGATCCAAAAGCGGATCAGTTCAGTGTACATCCTCCAAGGACATACACCTACACATATGTGTTGGTGCCCCACACCAATGACCATGAGACTGGTCACTGACACATCATGTGTACTGGTTTAATAGGTAATCAAAGTCCCCGAGTGATTACCCTCCAACCAGGAACAATTTAAGGTATGTGTTCATGTAAAGTGAGTCTCATAATCGAGATCCCATCTCGAGTTGACTTTACAACCATATATCCTAGGGACAACGTAAAGTAACACAATCACATATTTACGCTCAAATACCATTTTATTAATAATGAACAAGATCGTACAACTATTGGGCCTACCCGACCTGAAATTAGCCTGTAGCACACCAACACTAACAGTCCAGTACAGTCGACAGCTGGCATAGTATTTTATGTTTATTTACCGCTTCGCTTCTCGCGTGAGAGCTAGAGTGCTTGGTGTTGGCGCTGTGAAGGCGGTTTCGATTTTCGTCAAAATGCTGGCATGGGGCCTAAGGAGTAAGATAGAGAATCACCTTTCTTCGAGGTGGTGGTCCAGGTTGTGCTGTGCTAGGTAGAGTTTTGCCGGTAAGTGTGAGTTTTGTCGCAGCATCAGAGATATCAATGACGAGATCAGGTGGCTGATGGGGATTATTAATTATGTGATGGCCATGAATATTCTCCAATGGAGATTAACATCATTTTGGCCATTCTAACTTGAGGTTTCACCATCCCCTGAGGTGTCAAGGTTGTGGTTTGAGGTGGCAGAATGGATGCCCTAATTGAGAGAGTGCTCGGGTGAGCGAAGGATCTTTCTGGTAAGCTATTATTGGTCGAGCCCAACTTCCTCGTTATGCTTAGTGGCATCAGAGATGATGTGCTTGTCCCAATTATTCCTGTGGATTTCGAGTAGGATTAGGCAGAGATGTCCTAATAGGTCCTTAGTCCTACACGTCTGCATATGAGCAGGCTATGTTAGTTCTGAACCTGATTTGATATTATATGGCAGTGGCTTAGTTTTGGACCCAAATTACTGAATTGGGGGCCATTATGCACCGTATTAGATGTGCCGTGTGAGGCGGCAGATGAGATGTGAAGGTTCGGTGGTAGATTTGGGACTTGAGGATAAGATGAGGCAGGTGCTAATTATGGTTCGTGCTGTAGCTTTTGGCACGATGGTCTACGTGGTAGCAGTCCAAGAGATGGATATTTTGAGGACCCAAGAATTAAGAATGGGTTAGTGTAAGCAAGGATAGAGTCGAGGGAATGATGCCCTGAGGTTGTTAGTGTGGCAGCCTTTGAGCTTGGTGTCCTTAATAATTTTTCTTTGCTGCTTGGTAAGTGTTTTGGCATGTTACTGACTCTGGGATCAGAGACAGATGTAGGTAAAGAGCGTATGGCAGCGGCTAGATCAACTATTGTGGTAGATTGTGATTGGCGATCAACATGATTAGTACTTGAGGTGTGGTGAGTCGTAGTTCACTATGGCACTGAGAGATGTTCTGAATTGCAGATGTCATGTTGTCTGTGATAACTGTGCACGTGGTGTCGAGTGCACAGCGGAAGCGTGGTGGGGTTATAACCCACAGGTCAAGGATCGCAGGGTCGGAGGATTCTGACTAGCAGAGAGGATTGCTTCCTCGATGTGAGATTATTTTTGATTGTGCGAGCCATGATTGGTTGATGTACCCTTGCTTGAGGCATTGTGGGTTATGGCACCGGTAGGATAGAGAGTTAGGGAAATTTGACAGCAAGTGTGTCGGATGAGTACGCTATGCATTCGTTGGAAGTTGTGTTCTCGGGATGGAATTGTGGGTCCTAGTTGGTAAGTTGTGAGCGGCTGGTAAGACTAGCCGAGTGGTCAGCTATGAGTGGCTGGTAAGACTGGCCGCGTGGTAAGCTGTGATGATGCCTTGAAGTGACCCAGTTGAGTCTGAGGATTCGGAATGTTATGATAAGAGATGGCACTTGTCTATCTTGGAGATATGTGCTGTGAATTGTCGAGGTTGTGTCCCGTGGTTCTGTAGTGAGAGTGGAGCCGGGGATTTGTAGGTGTCCATTTGGAATAATGGAGATGTAGCATGTGATGAGACTGTGTAATGGATGATACATGTGTACGGAAGTCCCGGGTGGGATGGCATAGAATAGGAGCCTTAGTTTTGTGGCCAGCATGGGAGGAGTTCCCTATGAGTCTAAGTCTAGAGCTGTGTGGACCGAGAGATATGGAATCTTGCCGATCAGTTTTGCTGTACTCCCGTGAAAGGGTAGAGTTGACGTGAAGCTCGAATCAGATGCAGTATTTGAGTGAGGACCGACTCGGAAGTGATAGTGGTATTATGGTGTTATTGGCGTTCTGCTTGCCAGGTCAGAGAGTGTTCCTGGTGCGTAAGTCGATGGGAATGTGGCAGTCAGTTGAGATGACTGTGTGAGTTGTTTGAGACTCAGAATTAGACGTTCATTGTGAAGAGCATGAGATCAATCGGCTAGATGAAAGCTGATGTTTGATTTGTCCGTCGAGCATGAGATTTCATCGGTGGCAGGTTCATGGCATAGGTCATGTCTCATTGGTATGCGAGACGGTAGCGATGATGCCATGATTGGAATATTTTGTGGTGAGGACACCAGAGCAAGAATACGGCTCGACTTAGAGAGCTGTCGGTACCGGACACGCAGCACGACTCGGTCGACACCGACCTCTTTGTGGATGGGGGACAGTCTGGAGTCTCCCCCGGAACTTTGACACTTTAGTACGTATTTTTATACGTATTTGTATTTTGTACGTATTTGGGTCATATTTGTATTTTGTACGTACTTTGTCATATTTGTATTTTGTACGTACTTGGTCGTATTTGTATTTTGTACGTACTTGGTCGTATTTTGTATTGTGTACGTCTTAGGTGTGTCTTTGACATGTATTTGGGTTTGCATCATTTTGGGATTTCAAATTTCAAATGGGTTCGAATTCAAACTCCAAGGAGGGAGAATGGAGCCCATAGAATTTAAATTTCAAATGGGTCAAACACAAACTCCAAGGAGCAATGATGGAGCCTATAGAATTTAAATTTCAAATGGGTTCCAAATCCAAACTCCAAGGAGCAATGATGGAGCCCATAGAATTTAAATTTCAAATGGGTTCCAAATCCAAACTCCAAGGAGCAATGATGGAGCCCATAGAATTTAAATTTCAAAGGGATTCAAATTCAAACTCTAAGGAGGGAAGGTAGAGTCCAAACTCTATATATTATCATGTACTCCCCCTTTTGAGGGATTTGATGAATGAATGAATGAAAATTGAGTTTTGGCCAAGAGCATTTCCTTCTTTTTCCTCCCCTCTAGGGTGTGACACCCTCTATCTCTCCTCCCTCTCTTCCTCTTCCATTGGGAGCGACTCCTAAGGTCTATTACAGGTTTCTTGGATGCTCCACAGGTGGGAGGCGACCTCCCCATCTTCTGCTCAAGCCGGGAGTCCAATTGATCAAGGTTTTGCAACAAGCTTGGAGGAGATGGCCCTTGTTGTCCTGCGCCCAGATCTGGTTGTCTGCCTGCAGAAATGAGTCCGGAAGATCAAGTTGGCACCCTCCTTTCCCATCCCCAAACCCCATTGAACCCTTCTAACCTTTTCTTCATCCCCCTGTCCTCCACGTCCCCTGAAAACCCCATAGCCAAATTCGTCCATTAACGAAAGTTATCTTCATATCCCTTTTCCTTGCGCAGGCTATCTCGGTGCAGACCTGTAGTAAACCAGAACCCAAAAGATCACATTGGGACGCCCTCTTCCCGACCTCTGATCGCGTCTACCCCTTCTTCACTTCTCTTCCCCTACATGTCCCCTACCTCTCCTGAACATCCCACTTCAAATCTCTATCGGGGCGAAAACTTCCCTTTGGACCCATTTTGGTCGCGCAGACTGCTCCTGTGCAGTCCTGCCGCGACAGTGCCAAAGCCTCTCCAAAGGAACGTTCCTTTATACATCTTCAAATGACCTGATATTTTCAGCATTGCTTCACCACATCCAAAACCATCCCCTAGAATTTTATTGCAAGTGTCTGAGCCCCTGTTCCCTACTTATCCCATCCACCTTCATAGCTCTCAGTTCTGACTGCACTGGACTGCAGAACTGAACCCCATCTGTTTTCACTTTCCCAAAACCTCCACTACATGCCACCCCACCACTGCTACCCAGTCATACTACGACCCTCACCTATCCAATAGAGAAAACCCCACCCAATTTTCCATCCGGAGGACCCGGTTCAATCCCAATCTTTGACCTGTGGTCCTGCTGCCAGAGGACAGACCAGAACGTGTAGGGCCTGTTGCAAAATTCGTAACATTGCCTTCGGTACTCCGTTGTAGTCGCCACTTCACCGGTGTCCCTGAGACACCCCCACCAGCGCCTACGCTGAGTTTCGTGACCAACGGATGAGCAGAAGGTCACGTGCCAGGGTCTTCGTCCAGCTGCTCTCCTACGCGCGCGCAGGCCGGCTAGCAGCCTGCCCCCCGCTCGCGACCACTCCGGAGGTTCCAGCCGGCGTCTTCAGCTTCCCTCGTCTTCTAGGAGGCTCGCCATCCCCCATAGCGTGCTACCAGGGACATTGGCGCCTTCCTCAGCCTCCGTGACGCGCCACTCTTGCTGCTGGTCCCAGTTCGTACCGACGCGCGGCGGCTCGCGTACGATGAGGTTCACCGACCCGACACCCGTCACCCCACGTTGCACGACCCCCGGGTCCCGCTGTGTAGCCTTTTACCTTCCTGCGAGGAGTGGGCTGTGTTTGGTTGTACTCGTTCAGCATTGTACCGGGGATCGTGTGACTTGGCCGGGCTTCTTCCCCATGCCCGAGCGTGGAGGTATGCGTCCAATTCTTTGCTTGGTTAGCCTGCTCTTTTAGTATTTTCTCTTGATGCCGCTGCTTGTGTGCGTAGTAGGTTCTTAGCCAGTTCATTTCCTTTATTCATTGCTGTGGTGAGAGAGTGTGACCGTCCCGTGACTCATCCGAGTCGCGAGTGTGGAGTCTAATCACCCTAGACCCTGTCGGTTTGTCAACCGTGCGGATCCGTGCGCTTCCCTCATAGGGGCGCTTGCGAGCTTGAATTCTTGTTAGTTGACATAGTTCCTCTCTTTGGAACATTAGGTGTTGAGTCTACGCCGTTCAATCCATTGCAAAGTTGTTGGTCTTAGTTGTCCATTTAGTCGCGTCTTCACATAGAGTCCCAGTTCTCCTAGCGTTCCGCATCAAATTTGGTATCAGAGCCATAGGTTGTCTAGGGTGCATTTGAGTCTTCGTTCTACCCCCATTTGTCCCTTAGAGTCTTGCATTAGTTTGCATTAGAAAAAAAGAAAAAAAATCCCTTGCATTTAGTTCCATTACATGCCCACTCGGCGTGGTACAGATTACCAACACCCGCTCCCAATGGGTGACCCTAGGAATGCTGCCCCTAGTGACTTTTCCCTTCAGGATATGATGCAGGCTCTCATGAATCGGATAGATCAGTCCGATAAGAGCTTTAGAGATCATGCTGCATTCATGGAGGGCCAGATGAAGGCCATGGAGGACCGGATGGAGGCTTCCGACCGGACCATTCAAGGTCTAGTTGGACGGCCCAACCAGGATAGAGCTCCACGTGAGGATGTCGCCGGGCAAGCCCAAGGCCCACTTGACCCTGCTCTTCGGCCCGCACACCCTAGGGCCAATGGCCGGAGACCACGTATTCAGGAGTTTGATGATTTTGGGTCCGATAATGAGGTTGAGGGTTATAGCCGTGCTCGACGTGGCTATAGGCCCCATAGGGACGACGAGGATGACCGTCTCCTTAGGTCCATGAGCGCGGATCCTCCTACCTTTGATGGGTCCTTGGACCCTAAGATCTATGTTGATTGGGAGGCGGGTATGGACCGCTACTTTGAGTGGTACAAGATGACGGACCACCGGAGAGTCCGATTTGCCAAAATGAAGTTGCTAGGGCAGGCACAGACCTATTGGAGAAACGTGGAGAGCATGTTGATGCAGCGACATCAACCCCAGGTTGAGACATGGGATGATATGAAGGTAACGCTCAGGAAAAAATACCTTCCTGCCACATACCGTCAGAGGCTTATTGATAGGTGGCAGGGTCTCAGCCAAGGGGATCGGACTGTGACGGACTACATCGCTGATTTTGATGAGTACTACTTGCGATGTGGGGTCACGGAGAAGAGTGCCATGACCATCTCTCGCTTCCATCGGGGTCTGCGTTCGCACTACCAGTATGAGTTATTTTTCCGCCATGCCACGACCCTGGAGGAGACTTATCAGGTCGCACTCGAGGTAGAGCAGTTTGAGTCCGAGTTTGCTCCGGTCCAGCGCCTAGGACCCACATATCCTCGTGAGTCGGACCCTCGTGCAATGACTAGACCTTACCCTCGGGGACCTGTGGCCCGTCCATAGGAACCCGCTCGTCAGGACTTCACTGCCCCTAGACCTCGTCCTCCCCCTCCGAGGGACAATCCCCCTCGACTCTAGGCTCCAGCCCCGGCCCCTCGGCCTCAGCAGCCCACCATTCCTACCCGACCCCAGCTTCCACCACCCCCGACCCGTCGTGATGACAAGGGAAAGGGGCCGATGACTGGTGGAGCACCTCAGGGCACCGGGTCCCGTCATGAGTGTTATAGGTGCGGAGGGGTTGGTCATTATGCTGTTAGTTGTCCGACCCGATCCTCTTTGGTCATCGGAGATTCTTCGACCGGTGAGCTCGCACATGGTGTCGTATCCATCAGTTATGAGGCTGACCAGAAGCTCGCAGAGGAATTCTTTGATGAGCTGCTTGAGGGCGAGCAACTAGATGTCCAGGGCACACAGTGCCAGGATGACGTTCAGCTGGGTGTTGTCAGGTGTATCTTGACCCAGCCGTTGGTGAGTGATGACTGGCGTCGCACCACCATTTTTCATACCTTTTGTAGGCTGGGTGGGAAAGCCTGCAAGGTGATCATAGACAGTGGGAGCTGTATTAACGCTATCTCCACGGGTACTGTGACACGCTTAGGGTTGACCCCCGTGGACCACCCTTCCCCTTATCGCGTGTCATGGGTAGATTCCACCTCTATCCCAGTAAGGCTGCGATGTCTGGTGCCAATGCAGTTCCATGCCTACTAGGATGGGATCTGGTGTGATGTGTTGCCTATGGAGGTAGGCAATATTATCCTGGGAAGGCCCTGGTTAATTGATCGGGATGCTACCCTCCATGGCCGGTCAAACACATGCACATTCGACCATAGTGGCCAACGGATTACCCTTCACCCGTCCCAGCCGAGGAGTCCATCCATCCGGGGTCCCACTGGGCCTAGTACCCCGACTCTTCCTATTCCAGAGCCCAGTACCCCATTGCCAGCTCAGGCTACGACTTTGCCTCCGGATGTCCCCGCCCTGAGTGTTCCTCCGACTAGGAAGTTGATGCTAGTCAGCTCCCGGGAGTTGGAGCGTGACTTTGTTAGAGGGGACCCTATTTTTGCCATTATAGTCCGAGAGGTGGTTGGAGAGACGGAGAGTGATCTCCCATCTGATGTTGCTGATGTCCTTCGGGAGTTTACTGATGTATTTCCTGATGATTTACCCGAGGGTCTTCCACCTATGCGGGACATTCAGCATGCTATTGACCTGATTCCGGGGTCCTCATTGCCCAATTTGCCACATTATAGGATGAGCCCCGCTGATCACGCTGAGCTTCAGCGTCAGGTTGAGGAGTTGATGACGAGGGGATCTCTCCACGAGAGCATGAGTCCATGTGCCGTCCCTGCCTTGCTTGCCCCTAAGAAGGATGGTACTTGGAGGATGTGCGTCGACAACCGTGCAATCAATAAGATCACGATAAAGTATAGATTTCTCATTCCCCGCTTAGATGATATGCTCGATATGATGGCGGGAGCCACTATGTTTTCCAAGATTGATCTGAAGAGTGGCTATCACCAGGTGAGGATCAGGCCCGGTGATGAGTGGAAGACGACCTTTAAGACCAAAGATGGTCTTTATGAGTGGCTGGTCATGCCCTTTGGGATGACCAATGCTCCCATCACTTTTATGCTGCTGATGACTCAGGTCCTTTGACCTTTGATTGGGGTCTTTGTGTTGGTATATTTTGATGATATCCTTATCTATAGGCGCACTCGGGAGGCCCACTTAGACCATCTATGGCAGGTCTGTCTTATTCTGAGGAGAGAGAGTCTTTATGCCAACCCTAAGAAATGCGCTTTCATGACTAGTCAGGTCACATTCTTGGGGTTTATCGTGTCTAGCGAGGGAGTCTCCGCTGACCTGGAGAAGGTCAGGGCCATAGTGGAGTGGCCCGAACCTCGTACTCTTCATGACGTCTGCAGTTGTCACGGACTGGCGACCTTCTATCACCGCTTTATTCGAGGCTTCAGCTCTATCACGGCCCCAATTACAGATTGCATCTGAAAGGGGACGTTTGAGTGGACGAAGGCCGCCTCAGTCACATTTGGGCTTCTCAAGGAGCGCATGACCCAAGCACCTATTCTTAGACTTCCTGATTTCACGAAGGTGTTTGAGGTCTCTTGCGATGCCTTCGGGGTTGGTATTGGTGGTGTTCTGAGTCAGGAGACCCACCCCATTGCATACTTCAGTGAGAAATTGAGCGATGCTAAACTGCGTTATTCTACGTATGATAAAGAGTTTTATGTAGTTGTGCAGGCCCTTCGGCATTGGAGACATTACTTGTTGCACCAGGAGTTTGTCCTGTTTTCTGATCATGAGGCACTCAAGTATCTCCATTCCCAGAAAAAGCTCAATTCTCGTCACAGTCGCTGGGTGGAGTTCCTTCAGGATTATACCTTTGTGCTGAAGCACAAGGCCGATGCGGAGAACCGGGTGGCCGACGCTCTGAGCCGTCGCGCTTATCTTTTGACCACCATGAGTGTAGAGGTGGTAGGGATGGATAGGATGAAGGAGGCATATGCCAATTGTCTGGACTTTGGTCCGATTTATACCACCCTCCAGTCGGGGCCATCCCAAGAGCACATTGATTATATGTTGCAGGATGGTTATCTCTTTCCTGGGAGTCACTTGTGTGTTCCACGGACTTCCGTTCGTGACTTCCTCACTTGGGAGATGCATGCGGGAGGTCTAGCCAGCCACTTTGGTTGGAATAAGACCATCGAGGCAGTCGAGCATCGTTTTTATTGGCCTAGTTTGAAGCGTGACGTTGCTCACATTGTGGCCCAGTGTCGTACCTGCACTGTGGCCAAAATGAGGAAGCAGGTTTCAGGTCCTTATACTCCTCTTCCTGTGCCTGATAGGCCGTGGTAGGATATCAGCATGGATTTTGTTTTGGGGTTGCCACGGACCGCCCGCAAGCATGATTCAATTTTTGTGGTGGTTGATAGATTTTCGAAGATGGCCCTCTTCATTCCTTGTTCAAAGACTTCAGATGCCTCTAGGGTTGCTTGATTGTTCTTCTCTAGTGTAGTGAGCTGATTTGGGCTTCCTAAGTCTATTGTGTCCGATCGAGATGTCCGGTTCACTAGCTACTTTTGGAAGACCCTTTGTCATTTGATGGGCACTCAGCTCAAATTCTCCACAGCTTACCACCCCTAGACTGACGGACAGACTGAGGTAGTCAATAGAAGTTTGGGGAACCTCTTGAGATGTTTGGTTAGGGAACGCGAGAGGGACTGGGATTCGGTTTTGCCACTCGCCGAGTTTGCATATAATGACTCAGTCAATAGGTCCACAGGAATGAGTCCTTTTGAGATTGTTACAGGATATAGACCTAGGAAGCCAGTGGATCTTATTCCCTTACCCATGCATGCTAGAGTGTCGCAGTCTGCAGAGTCGTTTGCCGAGCATGTTAGGGGTTTGCATGATGGTATTCATCGTCATATAGAGACCAGCAACGCGCGATATAAAGAATTGGCTGACACTCATAGACACCCCCGTGAGTTCCGGGAGGGAGATTATGTCATGATCCGGGTCAGACCGGAACGGTTTCCTTCTAGAGCTGTGAAGAAACTACAGGCTCATAGTGCTGGCCCCTTTAGAGTAGTGAAGCGAGTTGGATCCAGTGCATATGTTGTTGACTTACCGGACGACTATGGTATCAGTTCCACATTCAATGTCTCGGACTTAGTCGCATATAGGGACCCGGCAGTGATCCCTAGTGAGTTGTTTGGGCCTTCTCCACCCTTTGTGAGTGAGCCCTCCCCTAAGAGTCCACTTCCAACCCTGTCACCTCAGCAGCATGAGCGGATAGAGTCTATACTGGATGAGCAGGTGACCACCACCAGGAGTGGCACGTATCACCGCTACTTGGTGCGTTGGAGGGGACGGCCCGCGTCCGATGATACATGGATCTCCCGGGCAGAACTGGAGAGGTTAGATCCAGACTTGCTAGAGCAGTACCAGAGCGACAGAGACCCTTACTCGACAGGGTCGAGTTCTTCCCACCCAGGGAGAATTGGTGAGGACACCAGAGCAAGAATACGGCTCGACTCAGAGAGCCGTCGGTACCGGACATGCAGCACGACTCGGTCGACACCGACCTCTTTGTGGCTAGGGGACAGTCTGGAGTCTCCTCCGGAACTTTGACACTTTAGTACGTATTTTTATACGTATTTGTATTTTATACGTATTTGGGTCATATTTGTATTTTGTACGTACTTGGTCATATTTGTATTTTGTACGTACTTGGTCGTATTTGTATTTTGTACGTACTTGGTCGTATTTTGTATTGTGTACGTCTTAGGTGTGTCTTTGGCATGTATTTGGGTTTGCATCATTTTGAGATTTCAAATTTCAAATGGGTTCGAATTCAAACTCCAAGGAGGGAGAATGGAGCCCATAGAATTTAACTTTCAAATGGGTCAAACACAAACTCCAAGGAGCAATGATGGAGCCCATAGAATTTAAATTTCAAATGGGTTCCAAATCCAAACTCCAAGGAGCAATGATGGAGCCCATAGAATTTAAATTTCAAAGGGATTCAAATTCAAACTCTAAGGAGGGAAGGTAGAGTCCAAACTCTATATATTATCATGTACTCCCCCTCTTGAGGGATTTGATGAATGAATGAATGAAAATTAAGTTTTGGCCAAGAGCATTTCCTTCTTCTTCCTCCCCTCTAGGGTGTGACACCCTCTATCTCTCCTCCCTCTCTTCCTCTTACCTTGGGAGCGACTCCTAAGGTCTATTACAGGTTTCTTGGATGCTTCACAGGTGGGAGGTGACCTCCCCATCTTCTGCTCAAGCCGGGAGTCCCATTGATCAAGGTTTTGCAACAAGCTTGGAGGAGATGGCCCTTGCTGTCCTGCGCCCAGATCTGGTTGTCTGCCTGCAGAAATGAGTCCGGAAGATCAGGTTGGCACCCTCCTTTCCCATCCCCAAACCCCATTGAACCCTTCTAAGATTTTCTTCATCCCCCTGTCCCCCACGTCCCCTGAAAACCCCATAGCCAAATTCGTCCAGTAGCGAAAGTTGTCTTCATAGCCCTTTTCCTTGCGCAGGCTGTCTCTGTGCAGACATGTAGTAAATCAGAACCCAAAAGATAACATTGGGACGCCCTCTTCCCGACCTCTGATCACATCTACCCCTTCTTCACTTCTCTTCCTATACATGTCCTTTACCTCTCCTGAAAATCCCACGTCAAATCTCCATCGGGGTGAAAACTTCCCTTTGGACCCATTTTGGTCGCGCAGACTGCTCCTGTGCAGTCCTGCCGCGACAGTGCCAAAGCCCTTCCAAAGGAACGTTCCTCTATACATCTTAAAATGACCTTATATTTTCAGAATTGCTTCATCACATCCAAAACATCCCCTAGAATTTTATTGAAAGTGTCTGAGCCCCCGTTCCCTACTTATCCCATCCACCTTCATAGCTCTCAGTTCTGACTGCACTGGACTGCAGAACTGAACCCCATCTGTTTTCACTTTCCACGCCCAAAACCTCCACTACGTGCCACCCTACCACTGCTACCCAGTCATACCACGACCCTCAACTATCCACCAGAGAAAACCCCGCCCAATTTGCCATCTGGAGGACCCGGTTCAAGCCCAATCTTGGACCTGTGGTCTTACTGCCAGAGGACAGACCAGAACGTGTAGGGCCTGTTGCAAAATTCGCAACATCGCCTTCGGTACTCCGTTGCAGTCGCCACTTCACCGGTGTCCCTAGGACACCCCCACCAGAGCCTACGCTGAGTTTCATGATGAACCGATGAGTAGAAAGTCACGTGCCAGGGTCTTCATCCAGCTTCTCTCCTACGCGCGTGCAGGCCGGCTAGCAGCCTGCCCCCCGCTCGCGACCACTCCAGAGGTTCCAGCCGGCGTCTTCGGCTTCCCTCGTCTTCCAAGAGGCTCGCCATCCCCCACAGCGTGCTACCAGGGACATTGGCGCCTTCCTCATCCTCTATGACGCGCCACTCTTGCTACTGGTCCTAGTTCGTACCGACTCGCGGCAGCTCGCGTACGACGAGGTTCACCGACCCGGCACCCGTCACCCCACGTTGCACGACCCCCGGGTCCCGTTGTGTAGCCTTTTACCTCCCTGCGAGGAGTGGGCTGTGTTTGGTTGTACTCGTTCAGCATTGTACCGGGGATCGTGTGACTTAGCCGGGCTTCTTCCCCACGCCCCGAGCGAGGAGGTATGCGTCCACTTCTTTGCCTGGTTAGCCTGCTCTTTAAGTATTTTCTCTTGATGCCGCTGCTTGTGTGCGTAGTAGGTTCTTAGCCAGTTCATTTCCTTTATTCATTGCCGTGGTGAGAGAGTGTGACCGTCCCGTGACTCATCCGAGTCGCGAGTGTGGAGTCTAATCACCCTAGACCCTGTCGGTTTGTCAACCGTGCGGATCCGTGCGCTTCCCTCATAGGGGCGCTTGCGAGCCTGAATTCTTGTTAGTTGACATAGTTCCTCTCTTGGGAATATTAGGTGTTGAGTCTACGCCGTTCAATCCATCGCAAAGTTGTTGGTCTTAGTTGTCCATTTAGTCGCGTCTTCACATAGAGTCCCAGTTCTCCTAGCGTTCCGCATCATTTTGTAGTCGAGGTGGTGCCAGACTTGTGTTCCTTGGTGTTCTATGCTCACTCTAAGATTCAATGTGTATTGGGATTAGAGCTTGATGATTTTGTCTGTGACCATGGTCTGGCAATGTCCCTCTAGAGTTATGTTTTTGCGAGAATTGAGGTTTTGGCTGGAGCTTTAGGAGCGTTGCCAGCTGTATAAGTTGTTCTTCCCTGTTGTGTGGTGGTTACCTCAAATTTCAAGGATGAAATTTTTGTAAGGAGGGGAGGACTATAACACCCAGGATTTTTTGGATCAGAATCTATGAGTTTTGGAGCACTTTTGTGGGTCATGGATTGAGTTTGATAATTAAATTAGATTTTTGGGCTATTTAATCTTCGGATCCCTGTACAGGGTGAGCCATTGTGATTTTGGACTCCAGGACGTTACAGGCACGTTGTGCATTGTCTAAGGATCGAGGGGGTAATTTTTTCTCATTTTTTTCTATTTTTCAGATTTTTAACCCCCAAAAATAATTTTTATTTAATCAACCCTCACCCCTCTCTCTCTCTCCTCACCTCATGTTCTCTCCCTCTCTCCTCCCAATTCTCTCTTTCTCTCCCTCTCTTCTCCGGGCGGCCAACGGAGGTGGAGTGGGATGAGTTGGAGGCGACATGGGGACGACGAGCGACATGGATGGAGCGAGGATCAAAGGCGTGGTGCGACGTGAACCCCATTCGTAGATTCGGGACATCGGCGTGAGTTTGAGTGCCATTTGTGCTTGGAAACGGTGTCATCGGTGCAGAAAATCATCAGTGGAGGTAGGGGGATGGATCCCTAACCCTTGTTCTATGTTTCCTCAAGATTTTGAGCCGATTGAAGCGAGTTTGAGCATGTTTTCCATTTTTGGATATTTAAAGCATGTTTTGGGATATGAGTCAAATCCACTGGTTCGAGCGGTGTTTCTCGATTTAAATGATGGATCTTGAATCTATGGCATGTCGGGATGTGATTCCTGTGCTTTTGGGTTGCGTTTTCTTACGATTCGAGGCTGATATGAGGCCAGATGTGCATATGAGGTTGTTTGGGTTGATTGGAGGAAATCGCCCATTTCTTAATCGTTTTATGGTTTTCTCGAGTCCTTCCAGATTGTGGAAGGCATATAAGGGTTTTGTGAGTGTTTACCCTTCGTATGGAATGATTGAGGCGTGGAACAAGGGGTTTCGTGTAGTTTTCCATTGGTTCGCACCGTAGACGAGAACGCGGTCAATGACCCAACCGCGTTCAACCTCTAGAGTTTGAACACGGTGTACCCAGAGACCGTGACTAATCAAGGAAGATAAATAGTAAGGTGGTCCTAGACACGGTCTAGGCTGACTACAGTTTGTAGGGAGACTACGATCATGAACGTGGCCTACCCTAGCACCGCGTCTAAAACTGTGTCAACTCACCCATGCAGAGTGTGTCGACACACTCGTGAAGAGCGTGTCGACCCAACGGCAATGGATGACTGTGGTGTATATGGACACCGTGACTGCGTGAAGGCGGTCTAACCCGTGACCATGTTAAGAGTGTGTCGACCCACCCCTAGCGTAGATCGACACACCCTAAAGGCAGGTCAACCTACCCTAGTCTGTTTTGCTTGTTTTCGTCTCTGGTCAACCTGATTGTGACCCATTGGCTGACTTTTGACCCCATTAATGTCTCGAATGTCCCGTGGGGACCAAGATTGTGTTTTTGGGTGCTCAGAGGTATCATGTTACCTCAATTAACATGCCCATGCGGTTTTGAAGGTCCGAGTGATCCTTTGTGTTCCAGACTTCATCATGTGTTACATCGAGTCACCGTATGCCCTTGTACGGGCAGAGGAATGTTCCTACTCTGTCTTAGTTTCTTCGAAAAGTGGTTTCCTGGATGGGCCATGAGTGTGGACTATTTTTGAACCTCGTGCGTGAAATTTTTGCATTAAAGAATTTTGACGATGACCAAATACAATGTGACGATATTTTATGTGAATATGAACGTGTTTTGACTCAAAGAAGTTCATATAAATGGTGAGAATTGTGAATAGATGAATGTGTTGATTATGGATTTTTGGCATTGGTTTATGAATAGTTGGTTGACATACATTGTCTTATCCTTGTTTATACAAGAATGGGATACCATTGTTCAATGGCTCTTCACTGAATGAACTAACTTGGCAATGGCTATTTGTGCAGGACAAGTTGAGGAAAGAAGGTTTTTAATTCACATCAACTGGACTTCCTTTCATAAGATGTTAATGATTATTTTGGCTAACTTATTCTTCCTTTGATATATGAATGACAGGGGATACATGTTACATGTTTAAAGTTGTTGTCAGCTGCTCTTAGAGTATTCACATAAGTCTCTTTCAATGATCTGAATTTTGTGTTCAAGAAAGGAAGGAATTTAAATCCCTTCTCTTCATGTCAAAGCAAATGGTAAGAATTAAATTTCATATGATTGACTGGATGATGTTGTTTGGGTAAGCATGTTTTAGAACCTCATTTTACACTTTAGAACCTTTATTAGTCTTTGTGAAGCCTTCGTACATTGTATTAGAAAACCCAAGCAAAACTGTCGACTCTCAGAGTCGACACTCTTTACTCTGGGTTCTATTTATCGCTCGGCCTGTTCAGTTAAGAAGGCCTGGATAAAAATGTTAACTCCTTGAGTCAAAATTTATATTCAGCCACTCTGTTTTGGTGTTTTCAGCATTTACAGGCAGGAAGTGTTGACTCAAGGAGTCAACCCTTTTTCTCTTGCGTTCTGTCTGCGTGTTTTTACCGTTGGCAGGCAGGGAGTGTCGACTCCTTGAGTCGACACTTTTTGTCCTCCGTTCTGTATTGTGGTTTTCATGCATGGGCGCCTGAAAGTGTCGACTCCTTGAGTCGACACTTTGCGACAGACGTGTTTTACGCCGGTTCGTGCGGGCTCGACGCCCCATTTATATTCGGCGCAATATTTGCCACTCTATGATTGGTCCATTGGTGAATGTTCCCACCACGTGTCCCACCTTTCATTGGGGTATATAAGCTTTGAGATTAGGGTGATTTCAGATAAGAAAAAAGGTTTTCACGTCTTACGTCTTATCCACTTTTGGTTTTGCAGGGAGAGCGCGGCGGCGAACCAGCCATTCCTCTTCTCCTGATGAGCTGAAGATCGTTTATCGGAGAGAGATGTCTTCGTCCAGTCTCCGGGTGTATTACTTGCAGCATGCTTTGACAAGGGGATGTGGCTTGAGTTCTTCATTCGACCCATCATCTCTGACTTCAAGAAAGGGAGCTCGAAGTCCATCAGAAATATTGACAGGGGGATCTATATATATTTAGAGTCTTTCAGATCTTGATTTCTGCACACAATGCTTATATGTTCTTGAACATTTGTCTTCCATCGTCCAACACTTGAGAATGTTACGTGTGTGGGTGCCGCGTCTTGAGCGGTGTTTGTGTGTGGTTGTGCGGCCAAGCTCGGCTGCGTGTGTGTGGGCTGTGCTTACAGCACGTGTGTGTGTGTGCCTCACTTCTAGTGGAGCTTTATCCTCACTCTGTGAGGGGTGGACGTAGGGGACATAGTTGTGGACCCGAACCACCTAAAAAATATCGTGTTCTTATCTGGGGTTTGTCTTCCGTTATCAATCTCGTGTGGGCTCTGCGATTATGTGAGTGAATCCTTTGCATGCTCAGAAATTGTGTTCTATCAATCATGTAGCTTTCACGAGTGTGTTTTGAATCGAGGTGAGAAAGAGTGGTTGGCTGTTCTTTCCATTGCATCTTTAGTTTGTATTTAATTTCTGAGGGGTGCTAGAAAGTTTTTTTTTCCTGTTAAAATTTTTATTGGTAATCAATTCACCCCTCCCCTCTTGATTACCATTCACCTGGGTACAACAATTGGTATCAGAGCCTTGTGTAGACACGCCAAAATTGTCGTTACTGTGAGTGCATCTCGTATTACCTCGTAATTCCCCAATTTGACCCTCAATTTAACTTTGTTTGAGTGGTTTTTCCTACTTTTCTTGGATTTCTGCTTTTTTCTCCCTTTTCTTATTTTTTCTTATTTTTTTGGATTTTCTGGGTATTTTTCTCCATTTTTTTGGATTTTTCAATAATTAACGACGTGAGAGGGGGCGTGATTTATTTTTAAGAAAATTAAAGAAAATGAAAATAAAAATGACGCCTCTTTGAAGATGCGTCTGTTCTTTCTCTTTTACTATTTTTCTGGATTTTCTGAGAATTTTTTAGATTTTTTTATGAATTGACGACATGTAAAGGGGCGTTGTTTTGATTTAAATTAAATAAAAAAATGGGAAATGACGACGTTCCAAATGTCGTCAATTTTAATTTGAAATATTTTAATATTATTTCTCACCCTCTTTCAGGGGTGATTTGGTGGCCTTCCGGATATCAAAAAAATACGAAAAAATAATAATTGGAATCATCACAATTAGATGCATGTCCACCTAAAAAATGGGAAAATAATAATGCGAAATAAAAAATGGCCCTGTTTTACATATTTTGGAATAACATCTCTCACTCGGGCGTCATTTCAATTGACGCCCGAACGCGCGGTCGTCATTTCCTTTTGGCTCTTTTATTATTTTGAATCACGACGGGGTGCATGTCGTCATTTTCAATTGACGCCCCTGGTCAGGTCGTCATTTTCATTGCTATATTTTGAGATTTTAAATCCGTCCGAAATTCGTATTAAATTCTAAATAGCGCCATCCTCAAAGTCGTCAATTCATCAAGTGACGACGCCTCTGCAGGCGTCATTTTAAAAAGCGACTATTTTTTCAATCGTCAATTCTTGTTCAATTCCGAACTCTCGTGGAACCTCATTCTTTCCTCATTTTGAGCCCCTTTTCACTTCGGAAAGGACTCTAATGACTTTCTGAAATTAGGGGAGGACCCTTTCTCAGATTTATCTCTTTCTAAAATCAATAATCCTAATTGTATTAGGATTTAAACTCCATTCTCCCCTATAAATAAAGCTCCATGTGGCTCTGTCGAGGGAGATCTTTTTAATCAACAGGAGGAGGCCGATTTACATAAGAAAGGGGAGGTACTGCCCGTTTGTCTGGCCAACGGAGGAAGAGTCCCTGCGTTTACTTCTACAATCCATCGAAGCTCTCTCTCTCTCTCTCTCGAACGCATATCCAAGGCCGTATAAAGCCCACGCACAGAACCTGCTGCCACTGCACGCCTTTGCACAGGCTCCTATTCTTCTTCATTCGTTTATTGCTTTCTTCTTTGTTTTGCTTTTTACACATATAACACATCACCGCATGCATGCATATTCCATAATCTCTGTTACAATAGCTCAACCACGTTTAGTCTTCCCCTTCAACAGTGCAACACTTGCACTTGTCTTTGCTATATTTCCAAGGTGCAACACTTGCACTCCTCTTTATATATATATATATATATATATATATATTTTGCATGCATCATCTTTTACCTACCCATTTGCATAGGAGTTTAAGGGCCAACACCCAACAAGGTGTGTTCTTATACACTATTTTCATGTTTATTTTTATTATGAATTTGATGCTACACTCACCTTGGTTCTAATTCCAATCTTTTTATTGGTTGTTGTCTTTGATCTTTGCAAGGGTAATCTACAAGAGGAACTCTCTTCATCGGCCAGCCGATCGGAAGAGAAAGGTGCACTCACAATCCCCCGCATCCTTTTAAGATATTTTTCGCAATCCCTCCATTGATTATTTGTTTATATCCTTTGAGGCCCTCGCGTCTCTGGCGATCACATTCCCCTTAGCATCCTCACATGCTCCCCTTTTCTCTTCTTTCTCCTTTTCTTTCTTTTCCTTTTAATTCTTCTTAGTTTTCCTTAAGTAGATTTCCTATAATCTACAAATTGGCGATCACGGTGGGACTCCTTTTATTTTTCTTTTTGATTACCCTTCCCCTTGGGCACCCACGTGTGCCATCTCCCCTTTTGCACCCATGGTGCACCTCCTTTTATGCTCCACGTAGTATTCTCCCTATGTGATTGGTTAGTTTGATAGATTTTTAGAAATTCCATTTATCCATCTCTTAAAAAAAATGATGAGCATGCTATATCCCCTTTCATGTTTTTATTGATTGCCATGATTCTTATACTGTGATTGTGAGTGTTTTCCTTCCTGTTGGTATTTTCGTCACTGTTTGAGCTTTCTGGCCCTTAGAGAGGAATTAGCGCCCTTCACAGAGGCGTCATTTCAGCATATAGCGACCGTTTGAACAGGCGTCGCTTCCATTTTATTGGCAGGATTTTTTTTCATCATTTTATAATTAACGCCCCTCATAGAGGCGTCATTTTCCAGTATAACGTCTCATACCAAGGCGTCATTTTCTTTGACATTACATTCTGACGTCCCTGTTAGAGGCGTCTTTCACTCGTACAACGCCTTACTGGAAGGCGTCATTTTGATTATCATTGTTTATTCATGTTGATTACTGCTATTTGACGTCACTGTGCACATGCGTCCATTCTAGATACAGCGCCTCACCTTAAGGCACTATTTTACTCTGCTTGCACTATTCACAGTGATTAGCGACTGACACTCAGGCGCTGCTTCTTGATATAGCGACCTTTCCCAGGTCATCATTTTGTTCTGTGATGTTCATGCTGATACTGTCTGCTTGATATTGCATGCTTGCATTCATCTTTGCATTTGGTTTGGGAGACCTCTTCTCCCCACACTTTTAGGAGTCACACCCCCCTCTTGGTGAAGGAAGGACCCTCCTTTGAGCATTCCGTCTCATTGGACCGGAAATTCCTAAATCAAGCCTCCGTAAGTCCCCGCACCCGTGAATTCTCTCACGGACGCCGGGCAGGTTGTACCTTTGAAGTCTCGGGTTTAGTTGGCCTATGCATGGTGAGAGAGTGTTCTTAGTTGGCATCGAAGTGAACTTACATTGAAACTAGGTTCCTCCCTTGTGCGAATCACTCTGAAGTTTGTTAAAAGTCATTAATTCACCAAGGTTCAAATAAATAAAAAAATCAACGGTAATCATTCCAACTCGTGTGCTTCTTTGCAAATTATTTTGCTTGAACTTTGATTGCATAATGACTTACCTTGATAGACAAAATAACATGTTTAATCTTAATTATGTTCATGAGGATGCACAACCTAGCATATCATATAATCCTCAATTCCATAATTCTCACCACAATCATTCTAGGGGACCACGCCCTCATTCTTATGGTGTTGCCCGACCCATGGACAATGTCCAATCTCATGGTCCCTTGCCTCAATCACGAGCCACTACCCCCTCGGGACCGTCTCCTCCCAACGACGAGAAGGTCTCTCAATTCATCCGTGCATTGGATCATCTCACCTCTCAACAAATCCAAGCCCTTGAGGCTATTGTCGAGGGCACATCCTCTCCTCATCCTCCTTCGTCCACACATACTCCTATTAGAGTGGCCCATCACCCGTCTCCTTCATCCACACCTACTCTTATTCAGGTGGCCCATCACCCGCCTCCTTCATTGACACATACTCCTATTAGAGTGGCACATCACCCGCCTCCTTCTATTTCTTATCCTTCACAGCCCCAAGGTCCATTTATTCCCTGTAATCCGGCCCGTCCGGGTCCTTTAGTGGGTCATCCTATTAACCCTCCTCCACGGTCGTCATATCAAGCCACCCCTCCAAGGCAATCATGTCAACCTTCCAATGTTCATGCTACACCCCTCCAGCAAAGTATCTTTGATAGAATTGCTTCCATGGAGGAACAACTTAAAAGGCTCATCAGCCCGCGGCCCGCTCCTCCTCCATCTCAAGTCAATCCTCTTCATGATTTCATGAATAACATCGCTAAGTTAGAAAAAGATTGGAAGGAGATAAGAGAGAATGGCATCAATAACATGTGTGAGCAAGATATCAAAAATCAAGTGGACGTCGTTCACCCTTCACTCATCCACCCTACTCATTTATCTGGCCCTCCGTCTCCAACTTTGCATTTACCTCCACAGAATTTTCCACAATATCATGACCATCTGCCTCCACTTTCACATGATCCTCCACAAAATCCTCCACCACCTATTATTATGCCTCCACCACGGTGTCCACTTGATGTTTTTGATGAAGATGAAGATTTGGAGATGGCACAAAATGTTGAAATTTCACAGGCACCCCTTTCGAGTTTCCTTCGTTTCCCACTCCCTCCATTGCCACCCGATGAACCCCTTGCTCAGGATGAAGCCACTACCCCTAACCCCATTTATGAGACCAATTGGTGCTATGATGATGGGTCGATACTCCAGTCACCCACACCGGTGCATCATGCGCCTTCCCCTGTACCTAATACTTCTCGCATCATCCGACGCTTCCTACGCACCAAACCCTCTCCTTTTACATCTTTGACCTCTACTCCATCGGCCTCCGCCGAACCTCCACTAATCTCCACTCCACTAACTCCCGCCAAGCCATCCAAGCTTATCTCCACTCCACCGGCCTCCGCCGAGCCTTCCACTAAACCTCCACCCAATCCGCCATTAGCCTCTACCCCATCGGCTTCCACCGAGCCCACCATCGAACCTTCCCCAATTAACCTTCCATCACCGCCACCTCGGCCCTCCATTATCCCTTTAACCCCAAAACCCACTTTGCCTATTCCTTCATCTATCCATTCACCCTTACCCATGGCTAGTCCTGAGCAGGATCCACCCTTTTTTGCACTCGAGCCAACCCCGACTACTTCTGGGCAAAGGGAGAAGCTCGACGTGTTTGAACCTCTGTTTCCACTCACCCTTTCTCCAACACCTTCCATTACACCTCCACCATCCATGGAGTCTTCCGCCTCCGCTTCCTCTATCACTCAGAATAGGAGTGCTTCTGCAAGTACTTGTGCCGAAGATGGTCAAGAGCCGGGCAAGAAGGATTTGGCCACGGCCATGCTATTCAAGATGCAAGAATTTATCTGCCGGATGCCGATCCGTGTTGTCGTGCCGAGCATGGTTGAAGAGGCCGAGTCCCCGCCACTGCTCGCCAGAAGAGAATGCCAAGCGTTGATGCCGCCCAAGGGCCGGGTAGGGCACCCCTTGTTCCAACTTTCAAATCTTGAACCTTTTCTTCCATACAAGGGGCGAACGCCCATCTTGATCAATATTCTTCATATGCTACAATCCCTGGGTAACACGATGCTTCCTATCTCAACTTTTTAACTCTCTCACACTATTACTTTTCACTCTCCAAGGAAGTTATCGTTTACCATTGAAGCTTCGTCACGGGCTCTTACTTTATCTATTGGGCCAATTGGCTATACACTTTCACTGCCATGGAGGGGCAGTTATCTTGGTGCTAAAGGGGTTTCCACTATTCTACCCACCTTCCATTCAACTCCACCCATATTTTCGTCTATCACCGATTCTTCATGGGCCACTCCAGGGGTAAGGAGGAGGATCTCATCCTCTCGCCCTTCATGTTCTTTACATTCTTTGCATTTTATGCATCCATCGCATCCATTGCATTGCATCCACATGCATTTGCACTTCTTCTTTCCCGAGTTTCCAAACCCGTATCTTCCCCGCCTTCCAAAATCTCTGGATCCCCCACGTTTTCTATATCTTTCACCCCTATCTTCGGGATCTCCAGGTCCCCTTACACTCGTCGGGCATTGTGCCCCCTCCGATCTTCCCTTAGGGCATCGCGCCCCTTTCCAACTATTGCATTCGGACTCCCCGAATTTCTCTCTTGTCCTCTTGCGGCATCACGCCCCATGGTGTCTCATCCCTCCGGAACCTCCGGATCCTTCATCCTCTTCTAATCCACTCCCCCCAGGGCATCGCGTCCTTCCAAGTTTTTCCTCCCTAATTCTCTCGGGGCATCGCGCCCCCTTTCCTGCTATTTCCCTGGAGCTTCCAGGTGTTTCATCCCTCCTTTTAGGGCATCACGCCCTTTCTGATTCCACTCCTCCGAAACCTCCGGATCTTGCTCTTTGGGCATCGCGCCCCTCTGCACCCTCACGCCCGGATCCTCCAGGCATCTCACTGATTTTTCTTAGGCATCGCGCCCTTTTCTACCTTCTTCCTCCGGAACCTCCGAATTCTCTTTCCTTCTTCTTAGGGCATCGCATCCCTTCCCATCTCATTCCTCCGGAACCTCCGGATCCTTCATCCCTCTCTCTATCCCTTGGGCATGACGCTCCTTTCCATTTTCTACCCCCGGAACCTCTGGACCCTCCATCTTTCCTCTGTTTCATCTTCCTACTCCTCCGGGACATCATGTCCTTTATCCTCTTCTTCCTTTTTCATCACCTTGTTGCATATTTCTTCCCAGGGCATCGCGTCCCTTCTGATTCCATCCCCCCGGAACCTCCGGATTCTCCTTCCCATCATGATTCTCCTTTTTCGCCTCCGGATGATTCCTCTATCATGATTCTCCCCCTCCGGATCCGCCTCTTTCCATCTATCAATTCCTTATTCTAATTCCTCCTGATCCCGGGTCCGACCCAACTTCTTCCACATCCACTGCCTTGGGCATCTGCCCTTTCTCCCACTGCTTTCAAGGCTTTAGTCCTCACTCCTCTTCTTCATTTTTCGCTTCTTTTGTAAACCATTCCTTGTGATCAAGGTCTCTGCGCCTTAGCGAGGGAGTTCTAGCCCTCACCTCTCTTCCTTTTCTCCTTATTCGTCTGAGTCTGGTCTAAATACCACTCCTTCTTGTTAAGCCACTTCAAACCTTTGCTTCCAATCCTTTTGTCTGCTACTTGAGGACAAATCCCATGTTGATCAACCTCGCCTCTGCAGCTGCTTAAACAAAGATCGCAAGGTAACATATTGGCATAAGTACGCATTTTTATGATATCATTACCTCATTACTTCACCCACGGTTTTCAAAATGAAGTGCTTCTTAACAAGATTAAAAGTGGTGTTTTAGACCTTTATCTTATGCTTTTGTTTAATTAAATCATCATCAAAAAAGTCTTTAGGCATGCTTCTGCAGCACTTTGGTTAATAAGAACCCCGCGTTGGGAGTTCGACTGTCTCTCCCCGCTTGTTAAGAGCAACCCTTAGCTGGGCACCGCACACACTTCATGGCATCCTTAGCCGGCTCCTTGATAAAACATCGTTGCTACTTTGGCCATGCCATGAGCATATCTGAACGTCTTTTCTCTCCCTTGCTCGGCCGCATGCAGGAGCAAGAGGTTGACGGATGAGATGACCAACTTAGGTAATTCCCAATACGAGAGAAGCCTCAAATAGGGACAGTCTTGACCCAAAATAACGAAATTAGTTTTCATAATAAATCTAGCCAAAAGGGCTATTATGAAAATCAAGTCAAAATTTTGATAATTGCAAAATTATGAATTATGGCATGACAAGAGTGGCAAAGTCTCCGCAGAGAAAATCTTGGTCGTATGCATGTCAAGGGTCTAAAAATCAAAGGCATAAAGACCCGGCGCAACAGACCACCTCTTTGAGGGGTAATACCTTGGAAGGAATTCAAGTCCCGACATCTCCCATCCTGCATAAAGCTTATCCTCAATTATTCTTCTCTTCTCCCTCCAAGACCGAATGTTTCTCAGGTATGGTCTTAGTAGGGGCACCGTTATACAAGAGTAACCGGTTATAGGATGCCACCTTTCAATGCACGCCCGGCTTTGGGCAGTTTTTAGCGATAAGGGAAGGAACAAGGACCCCTAGCCAGTGGTTCAAAAACACCATTTAATACTACATTAACAAAGTCTAAACCAAAATCCAAAAAAATTGAATATTTCCGGATCAAAATCCAAAAAAATTGAATATTTCCGGATCAAAATCCAAAAAAAAAGTTGAATATTGTCTAAACCAAAATCCAAAAAAGTTGAATATTTTCGGATCAAAATCCAAAAAAAATTGAATATTTCACAAAAATCCAAAAAAAATGAATATTTCAAAATTTTCTAAGAAAAATTCAAATATTTTTAAAAATCTATAAAAATTTGAATATCTTTTTCAAAACCCATAAAAATTGGCATATTTCAAAATCAAAAAAAAATTACATTGTAGTTTTCTGATGGTCCTTTTGCAGGAACAACAACTTTGCAAGGACCAAGAGTACGGGATGAGTCCTCTCCATTCATTGCTATCTACCTTTTGATTCTCCCCATATTCACAATGATCACATCTTCATGATTTGCTAGGCAAAATCTTTTAATAAACTCCTGCTAATTTAACTTGATCACTTCGCCAATGGGCATTATCAGATCCTGATCATTCAACTCCAAATCTTGATTTGCCAAGGTTGTCATCCTCATGACTTTAAAAGAAACAATGCTCTGATGACATATATGATGTACATGCTTTAATGCTATGCTCATATACTTCACATGCTTTGATGAGTTATATGCTTCAGGCTATCCATGTTTTGCCTTACTATGTGTGTTCGATGCTTTGCTTCATGCTATTCTTGCTATGCTTAAATGCCTTATTCATTGCTTGTTATCTTCCTTATATCTTGGCTAATAAAATTTTGAGCGCAGGATAAGAAACTCAGTGGTCCCACCGACTGGGCATCATCATTCAAGCCCCACGGTGTCTTGCACCTCATCTTAGTTCACCACATGCTCATTGCTATCACCATCTTCTTGTAGGCATTTTACTATATGTTACATACGCTACTAGCTTATATCAAGGACCATGTGGCTTTGATAAATCTGGAATTTGAGTTCCCCTTCATCAAAAATAATGATGATTCTAAAGGAATCTTAGTCGCACGGATAGGCCGTTGAGCCGTCCAAGATTGGGGACGATGGTTCCCTTTTACGAGTTGGTGCGCGGATAAACGGGCTTCGGCTTAGTATCAGCTCGCAAAATTAGTTTCTTGACCCAGTCTTGGCAACTTAGCAATATTATCCTTGATTATCTTATATTTTCATTTGTTTTAATTTTTCCTTTAAACCCAGCATGCATTCATGTAGGACTTTGAATCAACGGTGAAAAATCATTCTGATAAGTTGATTTGGAGAGTCAAATTGATCTTAATCTTTCCAGATACGAGATATTCATTGTTGAATGGAATCCTCAGTTCGTTTTGTCACTGTTTCGGGTTATTTTATTGAAAGCTCCTTGTTTGGATTTCTATCCTCTTATTTCAATCCTTTTCCATTGATCCACCTTGGTTGCAGCACGTCCACATTAGCTGGTAACTGCTCCCCAATGGTGAAACCTACAGGTTTGTGACCTGGGGTATTTCCACCGCGCTGGAAGTTGATCATTCCTTTTCGTGCCCGCGTGCACACTCCATCTTTTATCCAAACATCGTTGATTTCATTGAATTTCCCGAGATTGCTTCATCTCGAGTTTTGGATTCAATTCTCATTAGGTGATGTTGATCGCGTGTCTCATCACACCTTGGCATCTACTTTTCAGTTCGCTCTGCTCCCTTGCAAAGCAGACGCCAAGGTGGGGCAGCTGTAGACACGCCAAAATTGACGTTACTGTGAGTACATCTCGTATTGCCTCGTAATGCCCCAATTTGACCCTCAAATTAACTTTGTTTGAGTGGTTTTTCTCACTTTTCTTGGATTTCTCCCTTTTTCTCCATTTTCTTATTTTCCCTATTTTTCTGGATTTTCTGGGTATTTTTCTCCATTTTTTAGATTTTTCAATAATTAACGGCGTGAGAGGGGGCGTCATTTGTTTTTAAGAAAATTAAATAAAATAAAAATGACGCCTCTTTGAAGAGGCGTCCGTTCTTTCTCTTTTCCTATTTTTCTGAATTTTCTGAGAATTTTTCAGATTTTTTTATGAATTGACGACATGTAAAGGGGCGTTGTTTTGATTTAAATTAAATAAAAAAAATGGGAAATGACGACGTTCCAAATGTCGTCAATTTCAATTTGAAATATTTTAATATTATTTATCGCCCTCTTTCAGGGGTGATTTGGTGGCCCTCCGGATATCAGAAAAATACGAAAAAATAGCAATTGGAATCAGCACAGTTAGATGCACGTCCACCTAAAAAATAGGAAAATAATAATGAGAAATAAAAAATGGCCCTATTTTATATATTTTGGAATAACGTCTCTCACTCGAGCGCCATTTCAATTGACACCCGAACGCGCGGTCGTCATTTCCTTTTGGCTCTTTTATTATTTTGAATCACGACGGGGTGCATGTCGTCATTTTTAATTGACGCCCCTGGTCATGTCGTCATTTTACACATATAACACATCACCGCATGCATGCATATTCCATAATCTCTGTTACAATAGCTCAACCACGTTTAGTCTTCCCCTTCAACAGTGCAACACTTGCACTTGTCTTTGCTATATTTTCAGGGTGCAACACTTGCACTCCTCTTTTTTTATATATATTTTGCATGCATCATCTTTTACCTACTCTTTTGCATAGGGGTTTAAGGGCCAACACCCAACAATGTGTGTTCTTATACACGATTTCCATGTTTATTTTTATTATGAATTTGATGCTACACTCACCTTGGTTCTAATTCCAATCTTTTTATTGATTGTTGTCTTTGATCTTTGCAAGGATAATCAACAAGAGGAACTCTCTTCATTGGCCGGCCGATCGAAAGAGAAAGGTGCACTCACAATCCCCCGCATCCTTTTAAGGTATTTTTCGCGATCCCTCCATTGATTATTTGTTTATATCCGTTGAGGCCCTCGCGTATCTGGCGATCACATTCCCCTTAGCATCCTCGCATGCTCCCCTTTTCTCCTCTTTCTCCTTTTCTTTCTTTTCCTTTTAATTCTTTTTAGTTTTCCTTAAGTGGATTTCTTATAATCTACACCTTGGTCTCTGGTTAAACTGACCTTACAGTCACAGAGTAAGATCCAAGCGAATGGCAAACAAAGGGGTGATGCCCGAAGGGCACTCGATTCATAGGCCACCGTTTTTCGATGGTTCGAATTATGCATATTGGAAGAACCGGATGTATGTTTTTCTGAGGGCCCAAGAATTTTATATTTGGCAAGTCATCAATTAGGGTCCACATAAATTACCTAACAAAGATGATGAATGGGGAGAAGAGCATATCAAGAAGTGTATATCAAATTTCAAAGCAATGAATATAATTCAATGTGCAATTCACCCCAATGAGTACTCACGAATTTCTATGTGTGATTCCGCGCAGGAAATGTCGGACAAACTCTGACTAATGTATGAAGGAACATCGGAAGTGAAGGTGACTAAAGCAAATTTGCTCATCCGGGACTATGAACTATTCATGATGAAGCCAGACGAAACTATTTCTAAGATGTTTGCTAGAATGTTGGAGATAACCAACGGATTGAAAGCACTCGGGAAGGAATACTCCAACCAGGATCTTGTGAGGAAGGTATTAAGGTCCCTCTCACCACAGTGGCATACAAAGGCCACAGTAATGGAAGACTCGAAGGATCTTAGCACCTTGACGTTGGACGAGTTGATCGGCTCCTTGATGACATACTAGATCAATATCAAAAGATAAAGGAAAGATAATCGGTGAAGGTAAGATCGGTAAGGATTCAACTCATACCATTGAGAAAGTTTTGCTTGTCAAAGGTCTTCAACATAACTTACTAAGTATAAGTCAATTGTGTGACATGGGCTGCAATGTGATTTTTGACTCCTCACATTGTTCAGTTGTAGATAAAAACACTAATGAAATAAAGTTTGTAGGATTTAGAAACAATAATGTATATACAATTGACCTAGATAATACATCTCAAAGTAATTTTTGTCTTGTTGCCAATAACATCGACAATGCTTGGTTGTGGCACCGTCGGCTTGGTCATGCAAGTTTTAATGTTTTGATCAAACTATCAAGAAACGACTTGGTTGTTGGCATGCCTAAATTGAAATTCAATGTTCATGAAGTTTGTGGTGCATGTAGCAAGGGAAAGCATACTAGATCATCTTTTAAGTGCAAGAATGTTGTTTCAACCACTGGGCCACTTGAATTGCTTCATCTTGATCTTTTTGGGCCTAGTAGGACTCTTAGCTTAGGTGGAAAGCTATATGGTTTCGTGATAGTGGACGATTATTCTAGGTTTAGCTGGGTGTTTTTATTGACTCACAAGAGTGATGCTTTGATGGAATTTGAAGCATTTTGCAGGAAGGTTCAAAATGAGAAAGGGTGCCACATCAAATCCATTCGGAGCGACCAAGGTAAAGAATTTGATAACCATGAGTTTGGTGAATTCTACAGAAAACAGGGATATGCTCATGTCTTTTCTGCTCCAAGAACCCCTGAGCAAAATGGGGTTGTAGAAAGAAAAAATAGGACTCTCATGGAAATGGCCAGAATAATGCTCGCCGAACACAACCTACCGAGGTATTTCTGGGCGGAAGCTATGAACACTGCCAGTTATATCACAAATAGAGCTATGGTAAGGCCCCTTCTGAGAAAAACCCCGTACGAACTCTATAAAGGTAAGAAGCCCAACATTTCTTATTTTAAACCATTTGGTTCTACATGCTATATTCACAATAATGGAAAAACTGACTTGGGCAAATTTGATGCGAAAAGTGATCGAGGGATCTTCCTTGGTTACTCTCTAAATTCACGAGCTTATAGAGTATATAATCTAAGGACTCTTGTGGTTGAGGAGAGCCTGCATGTAGTTGTGGATGAATCTTTCTCATAAGCTACTGATAATTCTTCTACTCTACAGAATCAAAGAAAAGAAGATGAAGCTGAAAATGAAGATGATGAACCCAAGACCTCAAAAAAATAGGTTAATGCTGAAGAATCACAAGAGTAACTGGAGCAAGCAAATCAAGAAGAACCTCAATTATCAAGACAATGGACCTTTGCTAGAGACCATCCAGCAACAAATGTGATTGGAGATGTGGAAGAAGGAGTTAGAACAAGATCATCACTCAGGGAAGTAGAAATTTTAGACTACATTACCTTAATTTCGCAGTCCGAACCTCACTCTGTAGAAGAAGCATTAAATGATGATTCTTGGATCTTGGCTATGCAGGAAGAACTACACCAGTTCCAATGGAACAAGGTGTGGTTCCTCGCGCCTCGCCCTAGCGATCACTCCGTGATCGGAACCAAATGGGTTTTTCAGAACAAATTTAATGATCAAGGAGTGGTAACTAGGAATAAAGCCAGGCTCGTAGCCAAAGGCTATTGTCAAGAACTAGGAATTGACTTTGATGAGTCCTTTGCCCCTGTGGCAAGACTCGAAGCTCTGAGGATTTTTCTAGCTTTTGCATGTTCCAATAACATTAAATTATTTCATATGGATGTTAAAAGCACATTTCTAAATGGATACATTCAGGAGAACGTGCATGTGGAGCAGCCGCCAGGGTTTGAGGATCAAGAATACCCGGACCATGTCTTCAAGCTAGAGAAAGCACTATATGGTCTAAAACAAGCACCTCGCGCATGGTATGATAGACTAAGTGTTTTTCTCATTCAAAGTGGCTTCAAGCGAGGTAATGTCAATCAAACTCTTTTTAAAAAAATTAATGGTAAGAAAATCTTGATTGTCCAAATCTATGTAGACAATATCATTTTTGGCTCCACTAATGATGATCTTAATGAGGACTTTGCAAAGTTGATGCAAAACGAATTCAAAATGAGTCTTAAGAAAGAGCTGACATTCTTTTTGGGACTGCAGATTAAGCAAAAGGAGGATGGTCTCTTCATCAGTCAAAGGAAATATGCACAGGAGCTTCTCAAGAAATTCAATCTCGGCACAGCTAAGTCGTAGCCAACTCCAATGTCCACATCACTTAAGCTAGACCAAGATGATAAAGGTAAATATGTTAATCAAACACTTCTCAAAAGCATGATTGGATCCTTGCTATATTTGATAGCTAATAGGCTGGACATTCAGTTTGCTATATGCTTATGTGCAAGATTTAAGTCAAATCCAAAAGAGTCTCATATGTCGGCCGTGAAACGGATTTTAAGATATATTTCTGGCACTTCTGATTTAGGACTCTAGTTTCCCTGCTGTTCAAGTTTTGATTTGTTTGCGTATTCCGATGCTGACTATGCGGGTTGTAAAGTGGATCGTAAAAGCACAAGCGGGTATTGCCAGTTCCTTGGAGGTTGCATGGTCTCATGGGCCTCTAAGAAACAGAGTTTAGTGGCATTATCAACCGCCGAGGCCGAATATGTGGCCATAGGTAGTTGTGTTGCCCAAGTGCTTTGGATCCAACAACAAATGGTTGATTTTGGCATCAAATTAAAAAACACTACAATAATGTGTGATAACACATCTGCAATTAATCTTTCAAAAAATCCTATGCATCATTCTCGAACAAAACATATTGAGATTAGGCACCATTTCTCGAGGGACCATGTAAGCAGAGGTGATGTCGAAATAAAATTTGTTGAAACGAATAGTCAAATTGCCGACATCTTCACTAAGCCACTAAATGAAGATAAGTTCACATCATTCAGAAGAGAGTTAGGAGTGTGTAGGCTTGGGTGTTAGTCTCTTGCATGCATAATAAATTTATCCTTTCTTGTGCATAACTTAGAGTTCATTGTCATGAATTAGCATCTTAATGTCTATAGTCATGCATAAACATTCCTTTTTCAATATGCATTTAGTCATGAGCATTTGGTTGTGTGGTATATCAAATGGTGTCGTGTTGAAGAATGGACAAGTCCATATGGAGGCCCTCACCATGTGTTGAGAGCTTAAACTCCACCACGTACCAACAATCAAGTTTGCATTAGATATTTTTCTTGACATGCATTTGCATCATGGAGCTTGAATTGCATAAAAGTGTGCTTGAATGAAATCACAAATTTGTGTGGTGCATGATTTCTATTTAGTTATAATGAGCCCTCATTTCTGATTTCTATGACTACACAAATTCTTGTTAAATAATGTACTATGCTGGAAAAATTGGATGAAAGTATGCTAGTTGATTAAGTTGGACGAAATAATCGGTTAAATGAGACCCCTTATATTTTTGATCAATCCCCCATATAATCAACCCATACACTCATCAATCTTCATCCAAATCAATGGAGATTCAAGCCTTAAGCCTTGGCCTTCAAAATCTTTTATTCAGCTTGAAAAATCCTTGTAACAGGGCAGAGTCGACTCTCAGAGTCGACTTTTGCTTCTGTTCCTGATGTTGCTTCGCGGGATAGAATGGGTGAGAAAAAGTGTCGACACTTTCCGGTAGCACTTGTTCATGCGAATCGGACCGCTGGGGTTCACTTATGTTCGAACCCAAAACCCCCCAGCCGCCTTATATTCACCCTGTGCGTCCCCTTCGAAGCCTGTGCCGCCCTCTTTGAAACCTAAACACCCCTCTTCATCGCCCTCACACCTCCCGCCTCCGACGCAGACGTCTTGCGGCACCCGCGACCTCCATCCTTCTCTGAACACCCAGGGCATTCTCCGTTCTAGCCTCCACCGTCTGGACTCGTGCGTGGCTTGTGGAGACCGAATCTCTCCAAGGTAGGCTCCCATCTGTTGAATCGACCAAGAAGCTTCATACTCTTATCATCTTCCATCCAAAGTGCATCCAAATGGCTCCCAAGAAGCGGTCGCTGAAGGAGAGGGAAGAAGCTCTTATGTTAAAAGAACTTCGCCGGAAAGATAAACAACTTCAAGCTCAAAAGCAGAAAGCTGCGGCCGAAAATCTCATGTTAGCTGAACGAAAGGTACTCCGCCCTAGGGCAGTTGATTTTCAAAGTCTTGAAACTGCTATGCCCGAGTTAGTTCAATTACTTTAGAAGCAACCAAATTTGATATCTTTTATGTCTAATCATCGGAAAGTGTATCACTCTGTTATGCATCAGTTTTATGGTAACATGGTAGTGAAAAATGAAGATCTTGTCACTGAAATCAATGGTCAGGCTATCCCTCTAACCGTACAACTACTTGAAAAAGCACTGAACATGCCATATGACCGTGGTTGTCGTTATGAAGATGCTATATTTGATGAAGGTGATTCATTTGAAGCTATGATAGGTGAAGAAAAGGACCACGAGTAAGTTGAATGCAAACAACTTTCCCCCAATGCAAAGGATTTTATATCACATGATGACTACCATCTTGCTTCCACGATCTGGAGGAAGAGAACAAGTTACACATCGACAACAATTCCTTTTTATCTATTTCTTGAGTGGTGATCCAATTAATTTTCCTGCTGTTATGTTGGAGTATATCACAAGCTGTCGGAAGTCAAAGAACAGAAATCTCCCTTATGTTGTAGCACTGACCCCTGTTTTTTAATATCTTCATATCAACTTAAGCAACGAAGTTAGTCACTCCATCAGAGATGCAGACATCTACACCGTTCCCTCTATCTGCAACAACATGGGTTATGAACTCCAACGCGGCCGTCTAGTCCGCACTCTTAAGTCTCATAAAGGGAAAGCTCCTGCAGTTGCATCTGATGACAGTGATGACCATGGACAAGAAGAACATGCTGGTACTCAGTCCACCTCTACGGATGCCACGATGATGCACTCTAAGATTGATGCCCTAGGAGGTGAACTCAATCAGGTCAAGGAGACGGTGGCTGGTCTAACCAAGGATATTTCCGAGTTGAAACTATACCATAGCACCTATCTCCAGAAATTCGATGCTCTGGCAAATTCCATTAATTCACTTCATTCAGCCTTGGGTGTTCAATCCTACAAGCTCGATGGCATAACGGATCTCATTCGCCATCCTCCTTCACCCACTTGATCCATCTTAGAAGATTGAATTTAGTTCTGTCCAACTAGTAGTACTTTTGCTTATCCTTAATTCCCCCCTTATTTTTGATGATGCCAAAGGGGGAGAAATTGTTATGTTATTATGCTATGTTATCCAGTCAATGTTAGTCATGTGTGTTGCTTGATTGCGTGTCGTATGCTTGTGTGAACATCAACTAGAATGAATGTCGATACGTCATGGCATGGCATGTAGGGTATTAGTCTTTTTGTCATTTTGTCTTAACAGTTGTGAAACGAAGAAACTTTAACTTTATGATGGTCGGCAAACTTTGTGATGCCAATGATCAATCTATATTGCTTGAATGAGTTACATTCATGCTATCCATTTTTTATTGTTCTTTTTTGATTCAAGAGTAAAGGATGGCAATGTTGAATTTTTGGTTGATTCTTCTTTGTTTTGATGCATATTGTATTTTGTCATCATCAAAAAGGAGGAGACTGTTGAACCCCGTGCGTGGCATTTTTGCATTAAGGAATTTTAACGATGACCAAATACAATGTGACGATGTTTTATGTGAATATGAGCGTGTTTTGACTCAAAGAAGTTCATATAAATGGTGAGAATTGTGAATAGATGAATGTGTTGATTGTGAGTTTTTGGCATTGGTTTATGAATAGTTGGTTGACATACATTATCTTATCCTTGTTTATACAAGAATGGGATACCTTTGTTCAATGGCTCTTCACTGAATGAACTAACTTGGCAATGGCTATTTGTGCAGGAAAAGTTGAGGAAAGAAGGTTTTTAATTCACATCAACTGGACTTCCTTTCATAAGATGTTAATGATTATTTTGGCTAACTTATTCTTCCTTTGATATATGAATGACAGGGGATACATGTTACAGGTTTAAAGTTGTTGTCAGCTGCTATTAGAGTATTCACATAAGTCTCTTTCAATGATCTGAATTTTGTGTTCAAGAAAGGAAGGAATTTAAATCCCGTCTCTTCATGTCAAAGCAAATGGTAAGAATTAAATTTCATATGATTGACTGGATGATGTTGTTTGGGTAAGCATGTTTTAGAACCTCATTGTACACTTTAGAACCTTTCTTAGTCTTTGTGAAGCCTTCATACATTGTATTAGAAAACCCAAGCAAAACTGTCGACTCTCAGAGTCGACACTCTTTACTCTGGGTTCTGTTTATCGCTCGGCCTGTTTAGTTAAGAAGGCCTGGATAAAAATGTTAACTCCTTGAGTCAACATTTATATTCAGTCACTCTGTTTTGGTGTTTTCAGCATTTACAGGCAGGAAGTGTCGACTCAAGGAGTCGACACTTTTTCTTCTACGTTCTGTCTGCGTGTTTTTACCGTTGGCAGGCAGGGAGTGTCGACTCCTTGAGTCGAAACTTTTTGTCATCCGTTCTGTATTGTGGTTTTCATGCATGGGCGCTTGAAAGTGTCAACTCCTTGACTCGACACTTTGCGACAGACATGTTTTATGCCGATTCGTGTGGGCTCGACGCCCCATTTATATTCGGCGCAATATTTGCCCCTCTATGATTGGTCCATGGCTTAATGTTCCCACCACATGTCCCACCTTTCATTGGGGTATATAAGCTTTGAGATTAGGGTGATTTCAGATAAGAAAAAAGGTTTTCACGTCTTATCCACTTTTGGTTTTGCAGGGAGAGCGCAGCAGTGAACCAGCCATTCCTCTTCTCCTGATGAGCTGAAGATTGTTTATCGGAGAGAGATGTCTTCGTCCAGTACCCTGGTGTAATACCTGTAGCATGCTTCGACAAGTTGATGTGGCTTGAGTTCTTCATTCAACCCATCATCTCCGACTTCAAGAAGGGCAGCTCGAAGTCCATCAGAAATATTGACAGGGGGAGCTATATATATTTAGAGTCTTTCAGATCTTGATTTCTGCACATAATGCTTATATGTTCTTGAACATTTGTCTTCCATCGTCCAACACTTGAGAATATTACGTGTGTGGGTGCCGCATCTTGAGCGGTGTTTATGTATGGTTGTGCGGCCAAGCTTGGCTGCGTGTGTGTGGGCTGTGCTTACAGCACGTGTGTGTGTGTGTGTGCTTCACTTCTAGTGGAGCTTTATCCTCACTCTGTGAGGGGTGGACGTAGGGGACACAGTTGTGGACCCGAACCACCTAAAAAATTGCGTGTTCTTATCTGTGGTTTGTCTTCCGTTATCAATCTCGTGTGGGCTCTGCGATTATGTGAGTGAATCCTTTTCATGCTCAGAAATTGTGTTCTATCAATCGTGTAGCTTTCATGAGTGTGTTTTGAATCGAGGTGAGAAAGAGTGGTTGGCTGTTCTTTCCATTGCATCTTTAGTTTGTATTTAATTTCTGAGGGGTGTTAGAAAGTTTTTTTTTACCGTTAAAATTTTTATTGGTAATCAATTCACCCCTCCCCTCTTGATTACCATTCGCCTGGGTACAACAACTATGACTGTAAGTCCAGTGAGCGGCCCAGGGCCGAGGACTTCTAATCTCCTTTTAGAGGAATGGATATGACAGTTGTGTGTTGCTTAATGATTCTTTTCACCGTGGTTTTGACTTTAAGGCAAGAATGATTTGATGACGTGGAGTTGTGCTGCATGACGGTCTTGGTTTGAGTTGCGTGACTCGAGGGCCGTTAAATTAGCGGGTCTAGCCAGTTGTTTAAGAGTCGAGTGGCATTGTGTCACTTTGTGTTCTGAGTTACTTGTGACGAGCAAGTGTGTAGCCTGTCAATACTCCGGTGTTTTCCTTGAGAGTTCTATGTCGAGTGACCTCCCACTAGCCGTAGCCTATTGCGACACAGAGGTGTTGACCTACCAGGGAGTGGTAGTGTGGCTTCCTGGAGAGACAGTTTTTAAGCTGGTTACCGTAGGTCACCTTGCCTTTGCAGCCTGAGTCCGGCTGGGGGGAAAACCAATTAGAGGACCCAACCTAGAGTAGTTGGTCTGTATATGCACACTTGGTTGGGGCGAGTAGATGAGTGCTGACAAGCACGACCCCGACTAGTCTGTGTTCCTTGGTTACTTATACAGTATCTCAATTTCAGCCTGAGGCTAGTAGGGAGACAATTGAGGTGCAGAATAAGTCGTCAGTGGACACATCTGGCGTTGCTTCTAGTGGGCTAGTTCTCCTGTCACATCACATATGACACTCTTCACGTGTGACATTCTTGACTCGTGATTCGAGGCTTAGTTTCCCGTCTGTGTTGACGTAGTTCTTCGGGTGGTTTTGTGTGTCCTTCCAACACTGAGCTTAGGGTTTCCAATCAAGCTACCAAGGTTTCACCCTTAGTCAGTGTAGAGTACATGATGACGAGGTATTATTTGTACTCTTGGACCGTGTGGTCTTGCGTTGGGCTTTTGTCAGTGAGGATGAGCCTTCGTGACATAGGCGTCGTGGTGTTTCCTGGCAGTGTAGCCAGAGTTTCTGCATGTTGGTTTGGCGATTCTCGACTGTGAGATCAGGGTTTGCCTTTTGTGCAGTTAGGAGTAGCTTGTAGCGAGCCGTGATTTCATCGGCCGTCATTTTACTATTCTGTTACTCCTGCCACTGTTGTTATTGTTATCGCTATTATTACTGACATTGTTTCGTGGTTGGGATCCGCGGGACCCCTACTGAGCCAATGAGATAAGGCTCACCCTGTTCTTTTCAGGTGTAGCAGTTCCTCCTCGTGGTTCGGAGGTGCAGTGTAGAGGTTCTTAGTGCCAGCCTTGCCAGAGCCGGGAGCTCACCCAGTACTAGGGTACGTTTCTTTCCTTGTATACTGTACTTAGTTGGACTGGACTCTGTGGTTAATCTGTTGTTAGACTCTGTAGTTAATTTGTTAATTGAAAATGTAATTTTATTTGCTATCATTTAAACTGTTAATTATATAGTTGTTCTTGCATTATTTTAAATTTCAATGTATCTCCACATACCTTAATAACCCTTCCGGGCTTTCCTGCTCGTGGGTGGCTTCTCAAGATCCAAGTTGTATTGGGTTCGCCCGGTATCTGGGTTCTGGGTTATTACAACTCCATCTGAGTTTTCCAATAAGCATAACATGAACCATCGAACAATGGTGGATGGTTGATGAACTGACCTTCACCCATCTTAACCATGGAGAACTTTTACTCTCATATTATGATATCTATAAAATGTAAGAGCCTGGGCTCTGATACCACTTTTTATCCAGTTATGGTTGTAAACCCAGAGGGGGGTGAATAAATTTTAAAAACAAATCGTAATAAGATAGGCATGAAACTTCAGTGATAATGATCGAGTAAGCAAAGTTATGAATATTAGCAAAAATTGTGTGTGTACTGCAGATGCTAGTAATTTAGAATGTAAAATGCAAGAGCAATCACACAATGGGACACATATTTTATATACGTCCGGCGCAGATCTCTTATCAGCCCTACATCCAGTACCCAGTAACAACTGTGATTTCCACTAACTCCCCCAATCAAGAATTAATATAGCTGCTATTTTTGCTCAGGTGTTTAGCTCACCAAAGGCATCCCCTCAAAAGGATCCCAACTTACTTACGAGTTAGCCAGACCTAGCCAATTTCTAGGTATCAACCACACCTGTAGGATATCGACCTCCTGTGGGTACTTTTGCTCGCAAGTATGGACTTCTCCCCTCAAGGAGAAGAAGACCTCTTAAAATGAGGTTACACAGATAAGGCCTCTATAGTAGGCAAAGTGTGTACAATTAAACACAGAGCGTTCAAGATGAAGAAAACAAATAATGGTAATGCAACAATCTTGAACGGAACGTTGAAAGCCTAAAAAGAATATGAGAGTGTTGTGAAGGCTTTCGAGGTTGCAGCATAGTGATTGCGTAAGGCTTTATCTTATTGAGCTTTTTTTTGCAGAGGATTGGTTAAGTAGGAATATATCTTTAGAAACTCTCAACACTTTGCATTGGATGCTATTTGCTGGTAGTGAGGACCTCACAGGAATGCTCGAATTATGTTGTACTATGCTTATCTTTGCTTCATGTTCATCTTGCAAATATATAGCTCTCTTTAGGTTTTGGTTCCATTAGATACAAAACAATGCATGTTAGATAGAACTAAATATTCTTTAGTCATAATAGGCTATTCGTTAGACTAGAAAAATTATATGCTAGACACAACATACAGATCGTTAGACTAAGTCTATATATGCTCTTATCTTGTGGCATCGTATCTCTGTGTCAGAGAAGATCTGCTACTTTTGAAGGTTTCTAGAAATTTTCTTCGAAATATGTCTCTATCTTTCTTTATACGTGATTAGGTATCTCTGTTGTTCTATAGTTGTCATACAAAGAGACGATTGTTTTTCTTTGATATAAGTAGTCAAAATATTGTATTTCTCTCTATTGCTTCTTAGAGGCTGATATGCATCAGTCCTCCTGCAATCTTGTCCTTTCTTGAAATACACTGAAGAAGATATGTCATTTCTATTCTGTCAGTTGAATGTACCTGCAATGATTACGTGCATATATGCCTTCGATATGGGTGACATTTAATATTTTATTTGACTGCATTTAATGCATTTTGAATTTTGGAGGTTTCCCTCAAATAGATTTTAGTCGGGCAGAATTATTTTATGAAATAAGTAGCTTCTATAGGGACAACAGCTTGTAAATCAGAAGACATAAAGCTGTGTTTTTAGGAGAAATATTTTTCCTATTTAAAAATGTTTGTAGATGAGCCAATAAGCATGAGACAGCTCATTCAACGTATGTTTTATTTAGAGCTATCAGAAAATAGTGAGGATAATACAAATAGATAGCTACGTAGTATTTTAGTAGTTTATATCATAAGAGCTAGTTGAATTAAGATAGGTAAAGCACAGAAGTTAAAATGATTCAGTCAAGGAGATAGGTGATGTTGGAGATAGGCAAAGTTTCAGAAGATAGGTGAAATTCCTTCAAGATAAGCAAAGTCTTTAGGATAGGCGAAGTGACAAGATAGGTGAAGTGATTTAGTCACCTAAAGAATGTGATAATCGATTGCCTTTCGCCAAAGCCAGTGAGATAGGTGAAGTAACACCTATGTTGAGCTTTAAAAAAGATAGGTGATTTAGTAAGATAGGCAATCTTGCACCTATGTGAGTTAGATATCGCCTAAGTAATCGAGATAGACTGAAGGATAGGTAAAGCAGTGCTGATATTATAGAAAGGCGATGCCGATAGGCGAAGTGACGCCTAAGTGAATTATAGCACCTATGACTTGTTTGTTTGCATGAGATAGGTGAAGTTCTCAGCGCCTTTGAGAGCTCAGATTGGCGAACCAGATAGGCGGAGAAGTGCTTAAGGGTTATAGCGCCTATAGTTGACTAAGTTAATAACTTAGCTGATGTAGCAGCTATGTGAGCTAGAAGCGCCTAAGTTCTTTTTATATCATCTAAGTATGATTTTTTCACCTATGTTCTCTGTTTGCAACTAGCTTATGTTTATTCAATTTCTTTCAAAGTTTCTCTATAAGCGCCAAAGTTCTGCTTTTCTTATTTTCCAGCTCTTTCATTCTTTAGCCATTTCTACTATTTCTTATCATCACAGAATGATCAGAATTGTATACAACAATAATTTTGTTATCATCAAAACTGATAATGCTAATATTTGGATTTACCCCAAGTATACCTAACAAGACATAGAATGGTAAGCACTATTTTTAATTTTGTTATATTTTATTTGAATTTAATTCTAAAGTAACACTTTTATATGATTTTCAAAACAAGCATAGGAGCTCTAAAGCGAACCTCAGTATCAGGAGGCGTTCAAAAGAACCCACAAGAAGAAGGGGAAAGATGAATACGTCTCGAAAAAATCTCAAGGGGTGTTGGTAAGTTTATCTACATATACAAGTTTTTGCATTTCAAATATGAATGATTAATTTGAAATTTACAATTCTTTCATTCAATTTGCAGGAGAAATATATGGGAGACTGATAGTGGAGAAATACGGGGAGGACACCATACAACATCCGGAGATAGATCGAGAGTTATGGATAGAGGCAACAGGCCCACCAAAGAAAGGTCGGGTGTACAGTTTTGGGTAGAGCCTGAACTTGGCTAAGATGCCAGCATCTTCCCAGGGTTTAAGCCCTGTCGGGACCAACACCTTCACTACGAGCCCCTCTGGACCTACAGGCAATAATCGAGAGGCCATCATAGCGGAGATAGATGCAAAGCCCAGGCTCAGGAGTTGCGTATCATGTAGTCTCTCACACAGTCGATAGTGAGCATGATGGCCCCCCTTTTCTCTCAGATGGGGATGCATCCTCCTCAAGAGGCATCTGTTGATGTTTTTGTATCAACCTGCCCCAAAACTATGCAAATATCATATGAACATGAATAGGCAATGGAAGTATGGACAAAGGGGCGATAAGAGATAGAAGAACTGGCCGTGATCGCCACCAAGGATTAACAATGCCAAAAGGATGAAGAGATGAGTGCAACGGCGCCATGTACCTTGGAAAGATGAAGACTTGATCGCGCTTAAGGAACATGGTGCGGAGAACTTTGTGGATTCAATCTCCTCTCCTTCTAGTCGGCTAGAGGAAGAGGGCCTCACGTTCATATCATGCTCTCCAGCAAAACAAAGATCAAACTACAAGAGAAAAACCCATTAGAAATATGTAAGTGTAGTATCAATCCTGAAGTAATAAAATAGGGGTAGAAATTGAGGGAGAATGCACCGGGAGGAGGTTGTTAACCCCTGTGGAAGGGTGCAAATAATAGGTGTGCGTGTTGTGGTGAGAATAGAACAAGAAGGGGGAGAAAACACGCAGTATAACTGCAGGAAATGTGCATGCAATATGGAGAAAAGTGCAAGTGTAGCAGGAAAGTGCAGGACTGTGTGATGATTTGTGAAATTGGGAGGGGGAGAACAAAGAGAATAGACAACGAAATTGAGCCCTTGAGCGTAGAATTGAAAGCTAATACTTCCTTATGCAAAATGGGGTCGAAGAGTTGAGTTGGAGATGCAGCATGGCTTCACCCCACGTCCAGAAAGAGCCCCCCTTCATGTTCTGTGAACTGGGTTCTATTTATAGGAGCAGAAAAGCCCTAGGGTTTAAGTCCGAGATAAACACCCAAAATAGGGGATTTAGATGCACAAATCTCCATATAATAGTGGGGATAAGAGTCCTAGATCAATTAGAGTCAACCCGGAAGCTTCTTCTCATAGAAAATGGATCAAACAAGGGCTATAAAGAGTCCCACGATGAAGAAATCGGAGTTCAAGACCTTCTGGACTCTCTGTCTGGTAAACGGTCTATCGTACGGCCGTATACGGAGCCAAACGGTCATGGGAGGATCGCTAGGGTACCCACAAACGGTCTAGGGAGGACCGCAAGGCAATAGGAGGTGAAAGAGGGCAAAACAGGCACTATTTAGAGCCTAGCAGTCTTGGGAAGACCGCCACCATCACCTAGCAGTCTTTCCCAGGAACGCTAGGCTGATGGAAGAACATTTTTGGGTAGAACGCGATAGATTTTGGAAATTGGAGAATATCTCAAAAATGGTGTAGAACTAGTGAAAGGCGTAGAAGAAGAATTTGTGGATAACAAAAAATTGAACAACTTTTATGAAGGGAGCAAGATGAGAAGACGAGCAAAAGAGAGAGAAAGTGGGGCGAGAACATAGAAAAAATGATGGGTTCGCGGGTGAACAACGCAGTATGCCAGAAAAATGTAAATAACTTGAAATCGGTGGAGAACTAGCTAATGGCGTAGAAGAAGAAAATATAGGGTCTTAAAAAACAAACAACTTTAGTGAAGGACACTTAGTGAATAAAGGAATATAAGGGGATGAAAAAGGGCCGTGTTCAGGACTGCGCAATGAAAGAGGTCGAATGCTTGATGGAAGTCAACCTAAATAGGCCGCAAGTCGACTTGGAATGTCAGAAGTTGATCTAAACAGACCTTAGGTCCACTTGGGATGTTGGAAAAGGTCAAAAATAAAGGAAACAACCTCCCAGGCTCAATGAAATCATAATCTGCAAGTCTCAAAGGTTAGGGAATGGTCAAATGGGCTCGAAATCCATCCAAGGAAGGCTCCAAAACAACGGATAACAGGGGACATCACAAATGATGAATAAGAGAAATAACGCAACTTGCGGGCTAAAAACGGGTGTCAATAGATGCACCTCCTTGATATCTGCTTTGCAAGGGAGCGAGCGAAAGTGGCACGGAGGTGAAATGGAAAGGAGATGGAGTGAAAGCGACAGCGACGTGAAATGGAGATGACGCAGAGATGAAGCGGAGAGAACTGAAAAGCGGGCAACAAGGCAAAAGACACTCATCACAACCAACAAGCGATAGGAATTCTTCCGAAAACGTCGAACTAGCCACAAGGAATGGATGACGCGGATGAGACATGTCTAGAGAACTAAACTAAGGGAGAAGAAGGAAACACGATCGACCTCATCAGGGACACAATCCACGGATAATGAGGGGATCGAAAAGAGCACAGCTGAAAAGCTAGAAAAGGAATGTGAAACTGAGATAAAATCCAGACAGGAATCACACTGGCCAACCAGATCAAGCGGGGAGATCAAAGAAGATGTTCAAATTCATAGTGTAATGAAGATATCTTATCCAAGAGAGCTGAAGTGCAATCAACCATTGCTGTGGAGAAATCTTGAGAGAATCACGAGACGTGAGTGCTCAAAAATGACATGATGCATGCTAGGCTAAAATAAAGAAATCATCAAAATGAATGCAAAGAAAGGATAAAATAGAAAGTACTCAAGGATACTATTGCTAGACTAAGCAAGGCGGGGTCAAGAGTCTTCTTGCAACCACGATGTGCGAGACAGAGTCCATCGTCCCCCACCCAACTCAAACTAACGGCCTATCCAATGATTAACCGTATGTTCCTAGATCATCATCATTTTTGTTAAAGGGAAACATCAGATCTCAGAACACACAGACAACCAGCCGATCTTTGAGAGGTTATAATAACGTAGATACTATATAGTAATGCAATAATGAGCGGGGATAGAGAGCCATACCGGACTTACCTGTCAAGCAAAAATGGCATTTTTTTAGATTTTTTTGAATTTTTAAGACAACCAACAACATGAATATAACATCGCAAAGATGGATGAAAGATAACATAACATAACGAAGGATGAAGTCACATGAACAACATATGCAAGACATCACATGAACAAACAATAAGCGTGGGGCTAAAGAACACGGTGGGGTAAGACAACACCACAACACGGTGGGACAGCACACGCGGTGGGACAAGATACCGTGGCACAAAGGCACACGGGATGACAACACCACGGGGGACAACAACGACACATAGCATGGTAGGATAAGACACACGTGGGACGATAACATAGTGGGACGAAAAAACATGATAGACATGGAGGGACAAAGACACGCGTGACAACACGGAGGGACATAGCCACATGTGACAAGGACACGGCGGGACGAAAGACACAAACAAATATGCTCCTCAATCAAAACCTAAGATCAGAATAAGCAGAACTGCCAGGCTCATGATCGTAAGGCAAAGCCCTCTCATGAAGATATGATGAGGCGAAGCGAAGTGAGCAAAGCTGAGAAGGACACGAGCTTCAGAACAAATCGAGAGAATTGATTGAAGAAGAGAACATATCAAAAAATGTGAACAGGAGGCAGAGCAAATGATGAAGAGCAAGGGAACTTTGAGCACCTGCGACCTGCACACTTAGCAAACACATCATATCTGTTCTCAAAATGAATAGATAGAAAACACCTGAAAAAGAGAACAAAAGACACATATTTTTAGATTTTTGATAATTTTTTCTGATTTTTTTATTTGTTGTTTTTGATAATACATGATTTTTTGAATTTTTGAAATATTTTATTTTTTTGGGATTTTTGACAATATCTTTTTTTTTTGATTTTCAACAATATCTCATTTTTTTTAATTTTTGACAATATCACATTTTTTTGGATTTTGATAATGTCTATTTTTTTCAAATTTTTGACAAAGCCATCTGCAGCACCCAAGACGGGTTCAAACTACTGGTTAGGGATCATCGTTCCTACCCCTCCCATTAAAGGCTTCCCTTAAGCAGGGCGTGCATGTGAGGGTGGCTCGTCACAACCAACCGCCTCTAAAGAACGGTGCCCCTACTAAGGCCATACCTGGGATTCAACCCAGCCTAAGAGGGAGAAGTAGAAGAAAAATTGGAGACAAGTTTTATGCAGGATGGGAGACATCAGGATTTGAATTCCTTCTAGGGCACTACCCCACAAAGATACAGTCTATTGCGCCGAGACTTTGTGTCTTTGATTTTTGACACCCATATTTATAGGCATGCATGCGATCGGGCACATGATGTCCCGTGGAGAACTATACTGTCACTCTTACCATGCCTTTGATTTCATAATTTTGCTTTGATTCATTGAATTTTAATTTTGAGAGCCCTCATTGGCTAGATATAGCATGAAAGCTCACTTTTCTAGGGTCAAGACTGCCCCTATTTGAGACCTCTCTCGTATTAGAGAGCGTCTAGATTGGTCATCTCATCCATCAATCTCTTGCCCTTGCACTCGGCCGAGCAGAGAAAAGAAAAAGACATTTGTGCATACCCAACGTATGGCCAAAGTAGCAACGGTATTGCTAAAAGGAAAATCGGCTATAGCTTGCCGTGAAGTGTGTGAAAACCCATACCAAATAATGCGGGACGGACACGTGACCTGGGACTCTAGCTCGCGAACGTCCCTAAGCGAGGGAAACGTGGGACCGTGCGCGGTTGAGGAACCGACAATGAGTCGGGTAGTCGGCTCTTCCGCGTGTACTCGGATTGAGTCACGAGACGGTCTTGCTCTCTCACTCTCGCAGCGGTGATAAAATAAGTATCGAGCTAATAATCCTATCACTCTAGCAGCGGCATATAAAAATGTATACGAGTAAAGCAAATGTCTACGGGGGGTGGCGAGTGTACCTCCACGCTCCGGGCGTGGGGAAGACAACCCCGGCCAAGTACGGTAACTCTCGGCAAAAATATTACAATAATTACATAAATGAATTTACTGCCCACTCCACGTAGGGAGGTAAATGGCTACACAAGGGGCCCGGGAGGACCGATCTTGGGTTGACGGGTAGCAATTTGGACAACTCCGGTGGTAGCGCGTGCCGGCAACCGTGGGGTCCATGTCCTGGCTGGTGGGCCGAGTGGGCCAGGAATGGTACTGCTGTGACGATGGCTCCTGGAGGGACATTCCCTGGAAAGGTGACGAGCTGGTTCACCTTGTGGAAGGTGAGGCGGCCGGCCCGGGGTAATTGTTGCTTGCTGTCCACGAGCTGTTTCTTATGTTCCTGTAGCGCGTGACCCGGCAAGAACGGCTGCTGCGATCAGCCCCGACCTCTGATTGACGCGAGACTAGCGCCGTTGGAAAATTATTTCAGAGAGCTACGACCCCAAGCTAGAGAAAGAATTTTTTCTATCTCTGCAATGGCCTTGGTCGAATTTACAACATGCTAGTTCACAGAACCAGATCTGGCAGGACAGATTTGGATCTGCTTGAGAATCAGAGTTGACCGAAGGGAAAGTGGTGGATCTGGAAGCTGATAATTTTATGGGAGATAGAGGGGGAAGTAAGGAAGACTCCAATATTTTTTGTGGATTTTCTAAAGGTGGTTTGACAGGGGAAACAGATTTTATGGTGGTCAGGGTCGGATCTGGACTGCACAGGATAGAACAGATTTTGGCCTGATTTTTAATTTTTTAGAGGGGAAAAATAACTCCTAAATTCGTGAAAAACTTTGAGGAGGTGGGTTTTGGTGGGCAGAACACCCAGTCCAAATTAGAGCTCAATCAGAAATGGTTAAGGGGGTCGAACAAAGGAAGAACAGGGCTGCTGTAACAAGATCTGCACAGGGACAGATCTGTGTGGGTCTAGAAGCTTAAAGAGAAACGAAAATGAAATGAGGGTTTAAAATCGGGGAAATTTTTTTGGAGATGGGGATTTATGTGGGGAACCTACCCTCAAAATCTCAGCTTCGTCAGATCTGGGGTTTGGGAGAGAAAATTCAGACAAGGGGACCTCTATCCTGATTTGGACAGAACTCCGGCGATGGCGGTGGCGGTGCGATGGCGGCACGAAGGCGGCGGCGGCGCTGAGCGTCTCACTCAGAGAGGGGGAGATGGGGGAGGCTTCACACCTCTAGAATTGGCAGAAATCCATCTTCAAGGGGGAGAGAGGAGAGAGGAGGAGGGCGCCCTTGGGCCTTGCTCTTGGCAATTTCACAAAATTTCTTCATTAATTCTATCAATATGAGAAATACAAGGTATTTATATGAAAATACAAATGACCTAAACTATCCTCATATCTAGGCTAAGGGAGGGGCATACAAGGGATATAACATATTTAATTCTCCCATGTGTTTCCACAAAATAAAAAAACATATTCTAAGGGGGGCGCCCCCTTGACTTTAAGGGAGAGAATATGGACTTTCTCTCCTCTTTGTCCCCTTGAATGGTCAAGTCTTCTAGAAGCTCACCTTAGACATTTGACCAGCCCCACATAGGCCCTAGAGTCTAGGTGGACTAATGGGGAAGAAGGTGGGGGCCCCTTGCTGGACCTACTGGACTTTTACAAATAAACCCAAACATCCTTAAGGAATAACAAATTGGATTATAAAGCTTTACAATTGCAAACTCATTTTCCCAAGGATATAAAAGTAAACAAAAGGACACAAATGCAAACTAAAAAGGTTAGTGCCCGGTGTTGATTTTCATCAATTCTCCCCGGGAGGGAAGAACTCGACCCCGTCGAGTAAGGGGTGCGGCTGCTCGTGTGGCTCCGGCGAATCCGTCACCAAACCTGGAAGCGCGGAGTACGCTCCACTCCAAGTAATCGTCACTTGCTCATCCCGTATAGATTCGATATGCTCACGCTACTGGGGAATGAGACTAGAGGTGGACACACCGGAGTGGGGTCACTCTCAAAGGAAGGAGACCGCTCAATGACTCACTAGGAATCACCGTTGGGTCCCTTGATGTGACTAGATCTGAGACATGGAATGGTAGAGCCGATCCCAAATTCTCGAAAGGGACTAACACTGTGAGCTGACATAAATCGACTATGCGAGTCCGACACATGCAGACTCACTATGCACTCGATAATAAAGAAAAACACGGACTCACACATGACCCTAAATAAACCTACTGTTAATCCGACCCAAACATATGCAAGGTGGTCCAGGACACCCGAATGTGTGCATACACTAGACTCAACCGGAGGTTGGTGGAATGTGGAACTCTTAGACATCCTAGTATGTCCCTAACATACGGCTACCCTTTGGGTTTGGGAGGTTTGGGAGGGCTAGGAGTGCCGAATGCACCTTCTTCCTTACCCCTATATGATGACCATGGAACGGTCCCCTGGCTGAGTGTAGGTGGATTAGCCCGTAGGGAAGGGGTGTGGTAGTGGACTTCCTTAACAAGGTGGAATGGATAAAGTGGGTCATAAGGCTCACTAGGGAAGGGGTCGAAGGGATCAAAGAAAGTGTGACCCCTCGAACTGGATTCCCACATGTCACACTCCCATGTCAAAAATTCTTGAAGGTGTAGGTGGACACCTTCATCCGTTATGGTAAAAGGGACGGTGATCTCATAGAGTAGATATGAGTCCTCCCTTGGGACGGCAATACCGTAAGAGGGGGAAAAGTCAAGCTCATCGAGAATGGGGAAGAACAAAAGGAGCTCGGTGGTGATATGACCCAAAGTGTACACCAAGGTAATAGACCCCAAAGCCGGGAGCATGAAGCTATGACTATAGGGTTGGTCAGACCGTAAGGCCAACATATATGTCAGCTCCCATTGACATTCTAAACTCCTTAGTAGATCCTTCACACTTTCTATGAAGCAAAAGGATCGGAAAGTGGTGTGAAAGGAGTTAATGGGGACTACTGGGAGTGTTGGGTCGATGGGTGGGTAGCAAGGCGATCTAGGGACCAAGCCTATCTTGAGCAAACTAAGTAGTGGCTCGGCGATGAAAAGCTTTCCCGTTAGAAACACGGGTGGCTCCGGCTGAGGTGGCCACAAAGGAGGTGGTTCCGAATAAAGATCGGAACGTGAGTGTGATGGCAATGGAGCTCTCATGGGTGGGGAAGGACTGTCCTCCTCGAGGGGAAGAGGTCCTTGGGGTGGCTCTGGGATGTGAGGCTCGGGCAGGAATTCGTTAATTTGAGTACACATCCTATCCAATGGTCGGGTTTGCAGTAGGGGTATCGTGATGGACTCACCCATTGGGCTTAGGCTCATCTACATGTGGGGCTCTTTGCCTCCAGCTATGACCCATTTGATTGTAAGAGATTGGGTGAGGTCGGTTGGAGGTGACTGGGCCGGGTAGGTAGACCCTCCTAAGCTCGCCCTTCATCTCTCGCCACGACTCTATAGGCGTTTACCTCCTAATTTCCCTCAAATATTCTATGTCCCTCCATGTTTCGACGGCTTCATAAAAGAGTCACCTTGTGGCTAAGTCGACTTGCATGGCATCGGACATAATGTAACACTCAAAGTATGTTTCCATAGCGGCTTCCCACTCTAGGTAGTCACTCGGGACTTTGGAGCCATAGAAGTCCCGAGTTGCGGGCCTACGAGGGTGGTGGGGTTGGGCCTCCCATCTTTGGGCGTATCGCCACCATGCATAAGATGTGGGCTTTTGGGGATCCATGGGACACGGGGAGCTATAAGATGGCCATGCCGACAGTTGGTGACAAGACACTAGACACGGCCGTAAAATGACAATGCAAGTTGGAATGCCGACTCGACTACACACCTAGACTCAACCAATAGACGATACGTGGCGGAGTTACGGGATCCAGAGATCCTCTCTCGCAAATGTGCGACCTTCCCGATAGGCATAACTTAACGTTCGGGCAACACCTTTTGATATACCGAATAACGGAATGCAAATGTGACACCTAGACTTAGACACTTTTTTTTATTTTTAACCAAAAGTACCCTAGACTCAACCTTCCTCTCTGATACCAATTTGATGCGGGACGGACACGCGACTTGGGACGCTAGCTCGCGGATGTCCCTAAGCGAGGGAAACGTGGGACCGTGTGTGGTTGAGGAACCGGTAATGAGTCGGGTAGTCAGCTCTTCCGCGTGTACTCGGATTGAGTCACGGGACGGTCTCGCTCTCTCACTCTTGCAGCGGTGATAAAATAAGTATCGAGCTAATAATCCTATCACTCTAGCAGCGGCATATAAAAATGTATACGAGTAAAGCAAATGCCGACGAGGGGGGTGGAGAGTGTACCTCCACGCTCCGGGCGTGGGAAGATGACCCCGGCTAAGTACGGTAACTCCCGGTAAAAATATTATAATAATTACAGAAATGAATTTACTACCCACTCCACACAGGAAGGTAAAGGGCTACACAAGGGGCTCGAGAGGACCGATCTTGGGTTGACGGGCAGCAATTTAGACAACTCCGGTGATAGCGCGTACCGGCAACCGTGGGGTCCATGTCCTGGCTGGTGGGCCAAGTGGGCCGAGGATGGTACTGCTGCGACGGTGGCTCCTGGAGGGACGTTCCCTGGAAAGGTGACGAGCTGGTTCGCCTTGTGGAAGGCGAGGCGGCCTGCCTGGGGTGATTGTTGCTTGCTGTCCATGAGTTGTTTCTTCTGTTCCTGCAGCGCGTGACCCGGCGAGAACGGCTGCTGCGATCAGCCCCAACCTCTGATTGATGCGAGACTAGCGCCGTTGGAAAACTATTTCAGAGAGCTACGACCCCAGGCCAGAGAAGGAATTTTTTCTATCTCTGTAATGGTCTTGGTCAAATTTACAACCTGCTGGTTCACAGAACCAGATCTGGTAGGATAGATTTGGATCTGCTTGAGAATGAGAGTTGACCGAAGGGAAAGTGGCGGATCTGGAGGCTGGGAATTTTATGGGAGATAGAGGTGGAAGTAAGGAAGATGCCAATATTTTTTGTGTATTTTCTGAAGGTGGTTTGACAGGGGAAACAGATTTTATGGTGGTCATGGGTCAGATCTGGACTGTACAGGACAGAACAGATTTTAGCCTGAGTTTTAATTTTCCATAGGGGTAAATGAAATCTAAAATTTGTGGAAAAATTTGTGGAGGTGGGTTTTGGTAGGCAAAACACCCAGGCCAAATTTGAGCTCAATCAGAAATGGTTAAGGGGGTCGAACAAAAGAAGAATAGGGATGTTGTAACAAGATACGCACATGGACAGATCTGTGTGGGTCTAGAAGCTTAAAGAGAAACGAAAATGAAATGAGGGTTTAAAATCGGGGGAATTTTTCTGGAGATGGGGATTTATGTGGGGAACCTACCCTCAAAATCTCAGCTTCGTTAGATCTGGGGTTTTGGAGATAAAATTCAGACAAGGGACCTCTGTCCTGATTTGGACAGAACTCCGACGATGGCGGTGGCGGTGCGATGGCGGCACGAAGGCGGCGGCGGTGCTGAGCGTCTCACTCAGAGATGGGGAGATGGGGGAGGCTTCACACCTCTAGAATTGGTAGAAATCCATCTACAAGGGGGAGAGAGGAGAGAGGAGGAGGGTGCCCTTGGGCCTTGCTCTTAGCAATTTCACAAAATTTCTTCATTTTGTCCTAGGGACGTAGCAAAATCCACGTTAGGGACGCATCAAATTGGTATCAGAGAGGGAGGTTGAGTCTAGGGTACTTTTGGTTAAAAACAAAAAAAAGTATCTAATTCTAGGTGTCACATTTGCATTCCTTTATTCGGTATATCAAAAGGTGTTGTCCGAACGTTAGGTTACGCCTATCGGGAAGGTCACACATTTGCAAGAGAGGATCTCCGGATCCCGTAACTCCGCCACGTACCATCTATTGGTTGAGTCTAGGTGTGTGGTCGAGTCGGCATTCCAACTTGCATTGTCATTTTACGGCCGTGTCTAGTGTCTTGTCACCAACTGTCGGCATGGCCATCTTATAGCTCCCCGTGTCCCATGGATCCCCAAAAGCCCACATCTTATGCATGGTGGCGATACGCCCAAAGATGGGAGGCCCAACCCCACCACCCCCGTAGGCCAGCAACCCGGGACTTCTATGGCTCCAAAGTCCCGCGTGACTACCTAGAGTGGGAATCCGCTATGGACACATACTTTGAGTGTTACATTATGTCTGATGCCATGCAAGTCGACTTAGCCACAAGGTGACTCTTTTACGAAGCCACCGAAACATGGAGGGACATAGAATATTTGAGAAAAATTAGGAGGCAAAGGCCTATAGAGTCGTGGCGAGAGATGAAGGGCGAGCTTAAGAGGGTCTACCTACCCGGCCCAGTCACCTCCAACCGACCCCACCCAATCTCTTCCAATCAAGTGGGTCATAGCCGGAGGCAAAGAGCCCCACATGTAGACGAGCCTAAGCCCAATGGGCGAGTCCATGACGATACCCCTACTCCAAACCTGACCATTGCCGAACTTTTCAAAACCATTTCGGATCGGTTGGATAGGATGTGTACTCAAATTGACGGATTCCTGCCCGAGCGTCACATCCCAGAGCCACCCCAAGAACCTCTTCCCCTCGAGGAGGACAGTCCTTCCCCACCCATGAGAGCTCCATTGCCATCACCCTCACCTTCCGATCTTTATTCGGAACCACCTCCTTTGGGGCCACCTCATCCGGAGTCACCCGTGTTTCTAACGGGATAGCTTTTCATCGCCGAGCCACTACTTAGTTGGCTCAAGATAGGCTTGGTCTTTAGATCGCCTTGCTACCCACCCATCAACCCAACACTCCCAGTAGTCCCCATTAACTCCTTTCACACCACTTTCCGATCCTTTTGCTTCATAGAAAGTGTGAAGGATCTACTAAGGAGTTTAGAATGTCAATGGGAGCTGACATATATGTTGGCCTTACGGTCTGACCAACCCTATAGTCATAGCTTCATGCTCCCGGCTTTGGGGTCTATTACCTCGGTGTACACTTTGGGTCATATCACCACCGAGCTCCTTTTGTTCTTCCCCGTTCCCGATGAGCTTGACTTTTCCCCCTCTTACGGTATTGCTGTCCCGAGTGAGGACCCATATCTACTCTATGAGATCACCGTCCCTTTTACCATAATGGATGAAGGTGCCCATCTTCAAAAATTTCCGACATGGGAGTGTGACATGTGGGAATCCTGTTCGAGGGGTCACACTTTCTTTGATCCCTTCGACCCCTTCCCTAGTGAGCCTTATGACCCACTTTATCCATTCCACCTTGTTAGGGAAGTCCATTACCACACCCCTTCCCCACGGGCTAGTCCACCTATACTCAGCCAGGGGACCGTTCCACGGTCATCATATAGGGGTAAGGAAGAAGGTGCATTCGTCACTCCTAGCCCTCCCAAACCTCCCAAACCCAAAGGGCAGCCGCATGCTAGGGACATACTAGGATGTCTAGGAGTTCCACATTCCACCAACCTCTGGTTGAGTCTAGTGTATGCACATCATACATTTGGGTGTCCTGGACCACCTTGCATATGTTTGGGTCAGACTAACAGTAGGTTTGTTTAGGGTCATGTGTGAGTCCGTATTTTTCTTTATAGTTGAGTGCATAGTGAGTCCCCCACGTCCCCTCCATCCTCCACAAAAAAATCCAGGTCATTTAACCTACGTTAGCTATTTTTCCCAATTCTATCTTTTCACCCCTAGCAACCTGCCTTCTGTGCAGATCTTGTTACAACAGCCCTGTTCTTCCTTTGTTCGACCCCCTTAACCATTTCTGATTGAGCTCAAATTTGGACTGGGTGTTCTGATCACCAAAACCCACCTCCACAAATTTTTCCATGAATTTAGGATTTCATTTACCCCTCTGGAAAATTAAAACTCAGGCCAAAATCTATTCTGTCCTGTGCAGTCCATATCCGACCATTGACCACCATAAAATCTGTTTCCCCTGTCAAACCACCTTTAGAAAATCGACAAAAAATATTGGCATCTTCCATACTTCCCCCTCTATCTCCCATAAAAATCCCAGGCTCCAGATTTGATGTTTTCCCTCCGGTTAAACCCCATTCTCAGGCAGATCCAAATCTATCCTTCCAGATCTGGTTCTATGAACCAGCATGTTGTAAATTTGACCAAGGCCATTACAGAGATAGACACAATTTCTTCTCTAGCCTGGGGTCGTAGCTCTCTGAAAGAGCTTTCCAATGGCGCCAGTCTCGCATCAATCAGCGGTCGACTCTGATCAAAGCAGCCGTTCTCGCCGGGTCACGCACTGTAGGACAGAAGAAACAGCTCGTGGACAGCAAGCAACAATCACCCCCGGGCCTGCCGCCTCGCCTTCCACAAGGAAAACCAGCACGTCGCCTTCCCAGGAAACGTCCCTCCAGGAGCCATCATGGCAGCAGTACCATCCCCGGTCCACTCGGCCCACCAGCCAGGACGTGGACCCCACGGTTGCCGGCATGCGCTACCACCTGAGTTGTCCAAATTGATGCCCGTCAACCCAAGATCGGTCCTCCCGGGCCCCTTTGTAGCCCTTTACCTCCCTACGTGGAGTGGGCAGTAAATTCATTTCTGTAATTATTGTAATATTTTTACCGGGAGTTACTGTTGACACGCGATTGTCCCTAATGGGGGAAGCGTACGGACGTGCGCGGTTGAGAAACCGACAAAGAGCTAGGGTGGTCAACTCACAATTTCATGTCCGGATCGGGTCTCGGGACGGTCTCGCTCTCTCTCGCAGCAGTGATTTATATGATATAACGAGCTAATTTACCCTATCACTCATGCAGTGGCATACAGAAACATTCGAAATAAGTAACAATGCCGAGTGGGGAGCGAATATGATACCTCCACGCTACCGGGCATGGGGAAGACAACCCTGGCCAAGAACGGTGACTCCCGGTACAGTAAATGTTAATAATTATAGAAATGAGTTTAAGACCCACTCCACGCAGGGAGGTAACAGGCCGCAACAGCGGTCCGGGAGTGCCGATTCTGGGTTGACGGGCAGCACGTTGGAGGGGTTCCGGGCGGTTGCCGACGGTGGTTCCAGTTCGGCGATTTACTGTCCCGCCGACCATCAAACCGCCGAACCGGAACCGCCGTCAGCAACCTCCCGGAACCCCTCCAACGTGCTACCCGTCAACCCAGAATCGGCACTCCCAGACTGCTGTTGTGGCTGTTGGCACTCAAAATATCACTCGCGACGATCAAGTCTCAAAGACGAACGACACGGCCCACTGAAGCACAGAAGCCGATAAATATCAACATATTGAAGACTTCTCAAGCTGTCAGAGCCTCGAGTCACCCTGTATGAGCACGGGGACTTCACCTCAGGAGAATCGAGATGAACTCGCAACCAACCGGCAGTGGGACCAAGCCTGCCCAATGAACCGGCATCGACTCCGTCATGCCGCATACACTACACCCGTTGTCCGACCAAGGACGACGGTCTACCCGGTGGCCACCCACCTCATGAAAGACTCTCCTGAGATGAAAGAATGCCCTTGGCTCTTCAGAACGGAGGACCAAAAGCTCTGCCGGTAGAAGATCCCGGTCACCCGGCACGGGTACGGCTTCCTGCCAAGAAGGGCCCGTTAGTTGCCGAATGATCACCCAGCCCAGGTGGAACTATTCCGGGTGTTAACCCAACCTCCAAGAAGCTTCAAGCACAAAACAGACTGAGCCGGCAGCACATATCATAGTGCCAAGAGCCATGTCAGCGGAAAACCCGCGTGATCAAACCAAAGTCATCTGAAGTTCCGAGAATGGTCGTACGTCATCCTGAGAGCTTCGACAAGGCATCTCGTCTAAGTTTTGAAGAACGGTGGCAAGATAAATGCTCACGGTGATCCCCGGGACCATCCCCAGACTCATCGACTGACCCGCGACGTGCGAAGGATGCTAATACGGCGCGCCCTAAATTGGCGCGCCCCATCATCCGGCGCCCTACTGTTCCGGCGCGCAAAAGGTAGTGGAGCTCCCTTCCCCGGCGCGCCATTTCTCACGCCGGATGAGGATTCGAGCTTGCTTCTATTTATAGGTGGCTACCCGAAAAGAAAGAAAAAAAGAGGAGGGGAGTCTAAAAAAAAAGAGATCAAGGGTGAGAGAGCCAATCACCTTCGACAGAGAGGGGGTTTCTTGGGAGGGAAGCATCATCCTCACATAGCATCTCCCTCGCCCCCGCCTTCCTCTACCTGAAGCCCTCCGGAGCCAGAGAAGATAGTCTCGCCCGATACTCTGTTTTGCTTTTAGGTGGGTTGTCTGTGCGATTCCATCCATCCTGCTATTTATCTTCTCTCGATCAAATGTAAGCGTGGGGCGGGGGAGATGGCGATGATATGAGCCAATCTCATTCCTCCTTTCACCATCGTGTGATTCGTTCTTCTGTGAGTCTTGTTGCAATTAGAGCGCGGCGTTTGTGCCACGGCGCCGGCACCGAATCTGTAATATATGCTTTAGCCTTCCCCGTTGATGGGATGATGATGAATATATGGATGTGATAGTGTGTTGAATGCTCGACATCTTCTCTCTCTTACCCGCTTCCATTGTAGTTGGTGTATGTCGGTTTCCCCTGTGTTTAATTTCCGGTTCTGATTTCTTCGATTACAAATGTGCCCTGTATTACCATGGGCTACAGAAACGACCCTTCCCCATGTCCTTCGTGTCGAGTGAAGTCCCGCAATCAATGACACCCAAGAGGGGGGTGAATTGGGTGTTTACCAATTTTAAGGAAAACTTTTAGCTTTTTACAAAATATGTGATAAACGATAATTAGCAATAGAAAATTGATTAACCAATTCTCTCAAACTCACCGATCCCACACGACCAAACAACGAAAACAATCAAACCACACAAAAACACACAATGCACAACTATTTTTAAGGTGGTTCGGATGCAACGACGGTAATCCTACGTCCACCCCTCACCAAACCCGATGAGGCTTCACTCGGGGATAAATCCCCAACGGAGACGACGCTCCAAATACACACACAGGACGACGCCTGCCCACACACACGGGGACGCGCCCCAATACACACACACACACACACGGAGATGAGGTCTCCAGCACGATCCAACAAACGGATCAACAAGACACACACACACGTTGCGACAAGTGCAGAAAACCACACACTAAAACAACTAGATCTAAGTAGATCCACACACACACACACGTAGATCTAGGAAGATCTACGCACACACGAATGAAACACAATGACCACACACGACCACGGATCCACAACGATCCACACACACACGAATGTTTCCAGATAGTGAGGAACACAAATATAAAGCCCAAAACACAACAACAATAAGGCAAAGTTTAGAAGACTCCTGATTTGGCTTCCCTTGAATGCATGTTGCGAGGTTGAGAATGGATGAAGAAGACTTACTGCACGGAGTACTGTTCACGGCTACAGTGCCCTTCTTCTTCACTTGGACAATCCTTGTATCTCCTTGATACTTGTGAGATTCTTCTCTTCCTTTGAGATTGCTGACTTCAACCGGAGCTAGAGTACCTTCAGATGATGCTTGAATGGCTCCTTCTTCTTTGTAGCATCCTTCTTCTTCTTCTCTTAATGGGCTCCTTGGTTGATAGGCTCTCCTTCGATCTCTTCTTGTTGGATGCTTGCTTCTTCAGCTCATAGGAGGATGAAGGCTTCAAGAAGATCTTGGATCTTCAGCTGCTGGATGAAGCTTTGATTCACGGACAACTGTTCATGCTACAGTAGCACTACTCCTCCTTCTTCACCCTTGAGCCACCTTGATCTCCTTTGAAGCTCTCTTGATTAGCTTGGGTTTTTAGCACCAAATGAGAGTTTTATAACTCTTGAAAGGCCCTTGGACAAGCCCCAGACCAGATCCACGAAATCTGGTGTAATTGGGGGCAAAAGGATTAAAGAAATGGGTGGAAAGACCACCCTTCGAACTTGAACCAAAAGTCAACAAAAGTAGGCCTCGGGGCTGGCGGTCGACCTATAGAGGCCAGCGGTCGACTGCCAGGGGCCAACCTATAGCTGTGTGGCTGCTGGAAAAAATGGTCGACCGCTAGGTCCTGGCGGTCGACCGCCAGGTTTACAGGTTCCCAATTTTCAATTCTGTGATTTCAGGTCGACCGCCAAGGGTCCACAGGTCGACTGCCAATCTTCAAACCTGTAAAAATGAAATGTTAGACCAATGAAACATGTCCAAAAATCAAGAGCTTCAAGTCCATATCAAATCCATGCGTTTTGGGATTGAAAACAACTTAGAATATGCTTTGAGCATTTCTAAATTTTGTTCCGGGGGCTCTGCCCCCGGAAACCCCCGCAAGGGGAGCTGCCCCCTTGACCCCTGCGACCTGACCGAGCAGGTCGATCCCCGCGACCTGACCGAGCAGGTCAATCCCCGCGACCTAACCGCGCTGGTCGATCCGCGGGCGAGGGCGCACGATGGCCAGAAGGGTTTCACGCTGGAAACCCTAATGAACCCCCGGTCGTACTTCCCTCTGGCGCCGCCCTACGGCTCCACCATGGTCACCCTCTCTGCCTCCGCCCCGTTCCCCACCATCACCCTTGACCTGATGCGGTCGCCGAACCCGGTCCAGCTACTTCAGCGGCCCACCATTCCATTCCCGCTGCTTCAGCAGCTGGCGGCGCCGGCGTACCTACCGCAGAAGCTGGTGGAGGATCAGCAGCTGGGGCACAGACAGAGTTCGATGGTGGGCCGCTGAAGCAGCTGCAGCGATCACATCGGACCCCAACTTCACGGCGGCGTTGGCTGCCGCCATTTCTTTCGTCATCAGCGCACCACGGAGCAACAGCGGCAGTGTCAATGCCGCCAACAGTACTGCCTCCCCTCCCAGGCCGCCCCCTGTCCCCGAGTCCCCGCAGCTTCCGCAGTCCTGCACTACCTTCTCGACCCGCTAGAGATGGCGAGGGAGAAAGAAAGTTCAAAGAGTACGTTGGGGAAACTGGGGGGTTTACTACTGTTTCTTGTTTCAGGTTTTTGACCTGCTTGTTGTATACGAGAGATTATAGGTTTCAAGGTACCTTCCGGTTGGTGGGAGTTCATCAGAGGCTTCAAGAATATCGTGTGGGGTTTTGTTATCCAAAGAGAGGAGCATGTCCTCTTACATTGTAAATACATATTAGAGTGGATTGAAAAGTGTCGAAAGCCATATTTCTCTTTTGCAGAGGTGACCATGACAAAAAAAAAGGTGCATGAATGAGGTGTATTAATGAAACATATATGAAATATCCATGGTTAGATTGATGCTTTAACAAGGTAAGTATCTTACCAATGGCACTTGACAGTAAATGACATATATCACCTGTTTTGGATTGCGGAGGAGTAGGGTGCTTATTCACAAGTTTAGTTCGCCAGGTGACGGCCATGTGTTTGATCCTGCAAGCAAGGTAGTTAAGGTTAATGCCATGCTTGTTCACATTAAAGAGGTTATGAAACCTCTTGCCTCTTGTAAAAATAATTCAATCAAGCATGAATCAAGACCATGTACCATTGTCATTTGCCATCTCAAACATATTTAAACATGAATGTGCAATCAACCATAAGTTTAGTTATCATCACACAATAAGTTTAGTTATCATCAAAATCATAACGCCGACAATCATCAAAACCATAACTCAACATCGAGGTCATGGATGTGCTTCGCTCGAAGATTTCTGTATACCGGGTGGATAGAGCTGTGCATGTGCACATGCCTCTTCCCGCTTTGATATGAGGTCCGACTTCCATTCCCTCTCCCCCTTTGCATTGCTCTATTGCTCCAGAGAGTTGGAAGCCACCTCCAGAACGGCAAGGCCCATCTTGTGATTACTACATTCTAGTTATTCGAGCATATGTGTATGTAGTTAGATTATCTTATCTACGTACCCATCATCCCTCTGTGTGACTGCTAATCGTCTGTTCCTCTAGGAATGTTAGCCCAATCTCGCAAGCATCGATGCCTCAACCCTGTGTCTGATAATCCATCTATACCGAATGCCCTCATTCCTCTTATTTGTGGTTTGCAGCCATTGAGCCGTTTGAGTTCCGTCGGTTTTATCTCAGTCATCCGGGGAGGGGGACATTCCCCATTGTTTCACGGAACTGCTAGTTGTTCGAGGGGCTCTACCTCTCCATGGTAGATGTTTCCCAAAGGCCACAGAGCGGATAGTGATGAGGACTTTAGCCCAACAATCCTAAACCCAATGATTTGGAGATCCTGTGGTGTCTAAGGGAGGCGTGCTCCTAGTAGGCTAGTCCTCGGAGTTTCTCTCCCTAATGGTCTCTCTCAAAGGGGCGCAGTGCAGGCTGCAGGTTGCCCACCCCTCGTAGGCTGGTCCTCGGGGTGTTGCTTCTGTTATCAGCTGCCTCATCCCTCTGTCTTCACCCACGGAGCTTTGGTGCCCCTCGCAGGCTCGTCCTCGGGGTATCCTGTCCAGTTGGGGCTTTGCTGGCTACCACCATGCAGACCGGTAGTTTAGGGGTTTGCTCCGTAAGTGAGTAAGACTCTGTTCCTCTTCTGCAACCTTTCAGGGACAGGGGAGATGCTGCCCAATTTTTGGCAGGTTTTAGACAGACAAGTCATTTCTGTGGACTAGCCATAATAAAACATTTCGTGCTCGTGTACGAACCTCGCACTGGCTCATGACTCTGCTCCTGGAGAGCCCCAGACTTCAATTCAACAGGCAATAAACCCAATTAAACCTTCAAAACATCTTAATAAGTTTAAATAGTTTCAAAATTCACAAGAAAACATGTTAAATTGACGCGGCCGTAATCTAGCGAGCCTTAATACGGTGCCCCCCCCCCCCGCGCCGTATTAACGTTAGACTCATCCTTTTTTTCAAATTGCTCCTTCCCGGCGTGCCCTAAACCGGCGCGCCCCGAGGCCATCGCATCGTATTACCCTTTGCCACGGCCGCGCCGTATTAAACCCTTTTACCTATGCTTGGCCGTGCTGGGGAACCTATCCTTACATGCGATCGCGCCGGTTTTGAATCGTTACCATGTTCTGATTGCTTGCTCACCTTCGGAGCAATTCTCGCCTCCCATAGTCGAGATTAGCCACCCTAATTAATAATAAACCAAGTAAGGAAGAAGTTCCTCAAGCCCCGGACGAGCTTATTATCATGCTTTTAATACCATGTGTGTTAGCATTTTGCTTTCGTCATCATGCATATGTTGCCACTTTCGTCACTTTAGCGGAGTCTATTAAACTTGATTGGTCATTGTTCATCTTTACAACTCTGTGACCATGCTTAACGTTGTCATCAGCATCACGCATGCATGCCTGTATGGACCCTTGGGTATATTAAATGGCATTGACGGAAGTCCGGGTAACTCCCGATCGGAAGTCTTTGCTATGCGCGATGGTGGTCTTCGGACCTATGTCCTCCGCCATGTATCGGGGGTATCCAACTTGATGGATCATTTCCCCTCTTGCATGATAGACAGAAGCATCTCACGTGACCTGGTCACGTTTATGCCTTTGCACCTTTATTCCGGCCTCGACAGCCCACTATCTCGGCAATTAATCAAAGGTTTTCCTTCCTCGTGGGGGATGTAATTAACGCCATAGCCTTTATGGTATGGCGAACTGCTGGTCCCGACCGAATCTCTCTCTCGCCCGACACGGGTCAGAATGAGCGCATAATAAACTCGTCACTCACGTGACTGGCACGCCCGCGTAGTCAATCAGTCAGTTAACTACCAGTTAGTTAATTGGTTGATCGACACGTGAAATAAACCAAATAAACCTAAATAAATAAATAATAATAAGAACAAGATTTCCCATCGCAAACAGTCCGGCACGCCCGGTGGGACCAGTGTCACCTTTCATCTCTTTGCCGAGATACTTGGGCTTCGAGGCCCTCCCAAAGGTTGCTGATCGTTGGTTTGTTTGTTTTTGCAGGCGAACTATGACGACAATTAGGTTGACTGGCGTCAGCTTCGGCCCATCAATTGTTGATGATCATGCGCAAGGGTACCTGGCGGTGCCCACGGTGTTCGGCAGCTTCCCTGCCGCCGTTGGCTTCCCCAACTTCTTGGGGTTAGCCTTCGTGGACATGCTGGAGGTGGAACCCTCGGAGCCTGTCGAGGGAGCTACAAAGAACATGGAGCCTCTGAAGGCCCGATGCCGCCACGACTCGCTCAAGAGTCCAACCTTGGTCGCCAGCTGCCTGGTGCACCATGTTGTCCATGGGGTCCGCCCCGATGTTGTCAGCAGGAACTCCGGAGGACGTCAGCGCAAGCAGATCCGGAGGAATACTGTTGTGGTTACCGGGATCCTCTCGCAATCCGGTAAATCTATGATGGTTGGTGGCATGCGCGTCTTCCTTGACGGACGCGACGCGCGGATAGTCCCAGATCATGTGGTCCCTTCCATCCTCGTCCGCAACTCATATCAAGCCCTCGCTGGAAGGAGGGCAGAAAGAGAAGAAGCCGGCCATTACGGCCAAGAGAAGTTGGCCCCCAGGCCAATGAAATTTAAATAGGCATGGGTCCCCAAGAGGGTCCGACCTGTTAATCAAGCTGCACCTATCCGTCGCCGTCTTGCTCACAACGGAGCAGAAGAAAGGAGAGAAAGGGGGCTGGCCCCGAAAGAAGAAGAAGTGGTTGCGGACCCTCCGCGCCGTGAAAGTTTCCGGGCCTGCGCCCGCCAAGCCAACATCCCAACTGTGGGATGAAGATTCCAGCAACCTGCCGACAGAGTTCGGGTAGCTTATACCCCTCCTGCGGGAGGTCGGCGACTGTCCCCCGTACTGCATCCAGAGCGGGGTCGAGAAGAGATGACCAACTTGGTCAGGAACTATTTTCGAGGGCTAGGTGACCCCTCGCTTGGGCAGCAACGGTTGACCCGAGCAGCCGCCGCCAATGAAGACCACTGCCCATCAATGGCAGTTGAAGAAAATGAAAGAGAAGGGATGATGTTGTCGTCAGTTGACGATAATGGCTATGATGACGGCTTCGGGATCGAAGCCGATGAAGCCTCCCCTAGGCGGAAGGAACAAGAAGAACTTTTGTGTTCGAGAGGCTGACCTTCCCAGATCGAGCTAAGAGAAGGGTCCGTCGACAGAGGAGAAGGATGCATGTCTTCGCCTGCAACATGGCCGGTATATTCGTCCGATGTGAGGGACTCCCTGAAGATCCCCGCGAGTTGGCTAAATTGGCCGCGCGGCCAGGGCCGAATACTCGAAGAGCAGAAGCCGCAAGGTAGCTCCTGGTGACGACTAAAGGGGAACAACCCCGGGTCTACCACCAGTGGGATGACAAGGCTCCTGTCTTGACTTCCAATGTGGTAACGGCAGAGGAAGAAGATGACGTTCTCCTCGACATCCTGCCCGAGGGTGCATCCGGGGAAACAACGGAAGCTATCCCCGCCACAGCAACTATGGACCCATCGGTCTTGATGCTACTTCAAAAATATCGGCAAGAGATAGACTTGCTGAAGAAGCAGCTGATGGAGAAAAGTGAACAATCATCAGCTTCCAAACCGCCCGAAGTCCAGGGTGAATCATCTCGGGGAGCGGGTCGTTATGTCGACCCTCCACCGCTCTACACCTTGCCTCAGTTGTCAGAACCAAGCCCGGCGACAGCACAACAGCGGCCACCACATTCGCAGCCGCTGATGCCACCGGTGCTCCCCCAAGTGCACCAGACACCCCCGCTACTGCGTCCTCCACAGGCGACCACCCTGGTCACCCCGTACCTGCAGCCGGCACACTTCTATCTGGAGCCAGTTGACCCCGCGGTCATGAACCGGTGATGGCGGAAAGAATGATCAAGGTGAAGCTCGCAGAAAGGGGTGAAGGCCACTACGTCGCGTTTGATGCCTACCGGGTGCCATACCCGCAACACCATGCTGCTAAGCGGCTTCTCCCGGGAATCAACAAGCCGCCCAAGTTTGACAAGTTCAACGGGAAGGGATCCCCGAAAGAACATATTGCCTATTATATGACTGGCATGGGTGACCTGGCCACCGATGAGTCATACTTGTTGAAGTTTTTCGGGTCCTCGCTGATGGGGCTCGCATTTGAATGGTACTCTAGCCTCCCGGCCGGGTCAATCAGCGACTGGCCAGATATGCAGAGGAAGTTCAGAGAAAGATTCCATGTTACAGAGAGGGAGGTCACAGTGGCTGAACTCTACTCAACAAAGCAGAGGGCCGATGAGATAGCCCTCGATTATATCAAGAGGTGGAGGAACCTTGGAATGAGGTGCAAGCGGCCCCCGCATCAGGAAGATGCTGTACAAATATGCAAACAGAACCTCAGGAGGGAGGTTCTGGAAAAGATGATCGGAATGGAAATACGATCGTTTGATCGATTGAACAATGTCATGGCCGAGGTGGAAGCTTTTCTGGCCAGACATGTCCCTACATCTGCTGCCAGCACGACCCAGAAGGGCAAGGCGGTGGAGCGGCGCTCGTCGCCTAGAGAAGCAAACGCTCTTGACATCAAGGCGTTCGAACAACAGAAAGGTCAAGGCAAGAAGGCAGTCACCCCACAGCCTGCAGAAGCCCCAGATGGCAAAGAAGGTCCCTCGCTGCGGGACAAGATGAAGAAAGCCTATTCATTTCTGAAGGATAAAACCCAGATTTTGTTCGACTGGGTGACGGAATATAGCATGGTCACCCTACCAGAGCCAAAGAGGCCGGAGGACCTAAAGAGAAAAGACAACCCAAGATTCTGCCCCTACCACCAGATGTTGGGGCATCCAATAGAAGACTGCTATGTTTTCAAGGACATTGTCGAAGGGATGGTGAAGAAAAATGAAATCGAGTTAGGAGAGTACAAAGTGGACCCTCCTCAACCGCATGAAGCCCCTCGGAGGAGGGCAGCAGTCAACATGATCTCCCTATACTAGGCACTGCCCGAAGAAATCTCTGAAGCAAGTACGCGGAGCACCTATGAAACTCATTTCTTGGAGCCCACGAAGGAACATCAGGGGTGGCAGCAGATCCCTGCGAAGCACAAGAGGAAGAAAGCACCCTACCTGAAAGTGGGGGCATATATCCGTGGTGTTACACCCCGACCTGCTCCGCCGGTGGCAGCACCTGTGTGGATCACTCCACCTGCAACTATCAGGATACCTACACACAATCGGAGGAGGCAAACTCCGCTGCCAGTGGTCAAGGAAACTAATCCTGGGGTCCGCCGACTACAAAATCTCATTGAAGGGCTAGATGAGTACGTGCAGCCCGAATTGAATCCTCTGCTGGTGCGGGACCATGTCCCATGAAAAGAACTGGAGCAGCTCTCACTCGAGCGAAAGGAGGAAGCTGAAGTAGCATCCAATAAGGAGGGCCGTCTATTCTTGGGGCAGGCACCTACTGAAGCAAAGAAGAAGAAGAAACAAAAGAAGAAGAGAAGGGCCGCTAAGGCCGATAAAGCACATGTTGTCTCCTGCAATACTCTATCAGCGCTCTTCAACCCTCCCGGAGAAGAGGAAGAAGAGGAAATTTGCTTCACACCCCTTGTTGGGGGAGGCAAGGCCGAGGCCGCGACTGCTGCACATGCCACCCGGTCAGGCCAAAAATGGGGACGCCAACCCCCACCCAACCACAACATCATATTCAGGGGAGAACAACCCTACAAAACACCTCCGACGGAGATCAAGGGAGTCCAGATCCCTCCTCCGCTAGGATTATATAACAAGAGTGGGGGCAAGGCAGTCCCTTCATTTCTTGAATTTATGAAGATGTCTAAGGGAAAGTAGCCTTGTCAGGAGGCTAACCCTGCACCCGGGGATGTTCACTCGCAGCCAGCACAGTCTGTCGAAGATCCAAATACAGATGGAGCCTGTCCTGCAGCAGCTAATGAAGAGCACCGAGGATCCGGTACCAACCAGAAGGGCGCCGAATCTGAGGCAGATGAAGCAGGTCCGTCAGGGCCCGTAACCCAAGACTGCCCCAAGCCCAGGTGGGCTGAAGAGATGTAGCTCTTCAATGTCCGAACTGGGAGCTGAATAATGAAGCTACTCAAGAAGCTCCCTGCTCGATTTACAATATGGGAGATCCTTTCTTTGAGTGAAGAGACTCGATAGGCGATCATTACCGCTCTACAGACGCCTGCCCATTTTGAGACATGTTTGGCTGAAGCAATGCCGAAGGCTAGCATGACCTTCACTCCAGAAGATATGCTGCTGCCTACCATCAGCCACAACAGGCTGCTGTATATGAAGGGGCACCTGAATGGAAGGCAGCTGAACAGGATTCTGGTTGATCTCGGTGCAGCGGTCAACATCCTGCCTTATAGAATCTACGAGAGGCACCATTTCAATGTGCATCTTGAGAAAGTCTGGGATATGCGTATCACCGGCTTCAATCAAAAATGTGAAGTGTCAATGGGGGTGGGAGAGTTCACCCTTACCTTAGCGGATTTCACTATGACGGTGCAGTTCCATGTCATTGACTCCCGCACCTCGTACAAAGCACTGCTCGGCGGCCCATGGCTGCATGAAAATATGGTGGTGCCATCTACGCTCCACCAATGTATCAAATACAGTCTTCAAGGGAAGGAGGAGAGGATCTTTGCAGACCTCCACCCGTTTGAGGTATTTGAATGTCATTTGGCAGACGCCAACCTATATACAGGACCTTCCCGGAAGATCTCTGAAGCTAAGACCCATACGGGGGCATCGAGAAGTGCATCCGGCGGCAATTGGTATCCACCACTGCCGCGCGGATATGTTAAGCCCAAGGTGGTCTCCCATATCACAACATCCGGAACGTGGGCAGAATAGCACCTCCAGTATTATACGCTGAAGCTAATGAAGTGCGGGTTGGTCAGAAGCATAACCACATCGGAGTCCCGGATGGCCTCACCAAGCCGATTCCCGACCTTGATAACCCCACCGTCGAGCTTTTCAAAACTTGGGAGGTGACACAGGAAGATGGACCCAACAGCCTGTTCTATACGGCTGAAGAGCACACTACTCGGGAAGACACAGACTGCAGCCTCCCCGAAGACATAATCAACCCGTCTGTCCCCGTCTAGGGTCTGGCATTCACAACTAATCGGATGGCCAGGATGTTTCAGAAGCAGCACATCTCCTCCGATCAGTCTCAAAAGTGCAAGGAAGCTTTCCAGGAAATGTGGTATCCCGCAAATTTGGATAAGGAAATGAGACGCGTCTCTCAGCACCCGAGGTTGGGCTTCACCCTGGAAGAATATTATCACAGTGGCCGATAAGAGGTGGACACCCTCTCCGCCTTCTATCCTGCTGAAGACAGCCCGCTGGGGGCAACCTTTGATGAATACCCAGCGGAAGATGAACATGCGGACCCGGGCCAGCCCAGAAATCAAGAAGTGGAGATTGGGATTCCTTGTCGATGTTGGGAGTAGGTCTATCCCAAAGGGGCGGCCAGGCAAGCTGAATTTGATACGGCTAGCAGGAGCGAAGCCGAAGGTGTTGAAGAAACAGGGACTTCTCCCTCCCGTGGAGTCCTTCCACCAATGACCTCCGCACCCCTTGTGCCAATTGGGGATGCCTCGGCCAGCCCCGACCAGGAGGTGTGTGCTGCCGACAATGGGACTGCCACTCCTATTGAAGATGCAACTGCCCCAAAAGGCGAGATCTCCTCCCCTTCTACTACGAGACTTGGTTGTTGTTCCAACCCAACAACAAGCAGTCACCAGTCGGTCATGACTACGACCCCATCTGCAAGGACTGAAGCTGCTCTCTTACCCTGGGAGACTGCGATGGCAGCGGATTTGCTGAAAGAGCAATACGCGCGGCCACTATCAAATGAAACAAAGGACTTACGAGAAGCTCTGATGGTGTCAGATGAGGAAGTCGAAGTACTCGACCCTCAAGATGGTATTCCAGACCTTGTTGACCTCCAACCGGCACCTCCGGAGATAGAAGACGGAGGCCAAGCCACAGTTGACGAACTGATAGAAGTCAACTTGGGAAGTAAGGAGGTCCCTAGGCCTACTGTAGATTATGGAAAATCCACATGAGAAAAGAAGAAAAATATAAAGAAGCACGTGGTGCTAATGGGAAGTGTGATCGCCAGAGGGGTTACCTCAAGAAGAATAAAAGTGATCGCATATACCTTATGTTGAGCGTGAGAGATTGTGAGCTTTTCCTTCCTCCTTCTACCGGCCGGCCGACGAAGGGGGTTTATAGCTTGATTTCCCTTGCAAAATACACAAGACAAGTGAAAAGATTGATTAGCCAAAAGTGTAGTATCAATGTTCTAAAAATATGAAATCAATCAAATTGGGCATGAACACACCTTGTGTGTTTTGATTTTTTAAAACCCCTAAGAGGAGTAACAAGGTATGGTGGATGTGAATGCAATGAAAAGCAAGATATATGTGATATGGTATCTCCAGCAGAGTAGCTAGAAGAAGGAATGCATGATGATAATATACTAGTAATGAAACAACTAAATAAAACTAAAAGGGGGGCTCCTTTCTACTGTGTGTGCAGCAGTAAAAGGAGAGAATGCTTTAATGCAATAGCTGCAGCAGATGTGGATGAAGATCGCCCGTGGAAGGAGGAAAATCCCTAAGGAGGAAGCCTGGAGGAAGAACACCCTTGGAAGAAACACCTGCAAAAGAGAAAACTCTCTTCTCTCTGTAAACTCTCATAGTATTCCCCAATACTCTTGTTCGTTCTCGCGCGAGGGAGATCAAGGGGAGTATTTATAGGGCCAAAGATCCTTGCAAAATAAGGATTAAAACTAGGCAATAACCCTCCAATAAGAAACCCTCTTCCCAAACGAACACAAGGTGCAAAATGGGGCAAGGATTATTACTGGAAAGAAGCAGGTGAAACGGAGTTGGAAGTGAAAATGACGACCTGCCAAAGGGCGTCAATTAAAAATGACGACATCACTAAAGGCGTTACTTAAAATGATGACGTGCACAGGGGCGTCAATTCCTGGATTTAATTATGGCAACAAAATACTTTCCTTATTAAAAATTCTGAAATGACGCCTTCGGTTATGGGCGTTAAATAGGAGACGACCTTCCTTGGGACGTCAATTCCTGATTTTTTCATTTTGATTGGGATTCGTAAAATCCAGAAAATGACGCTTCTTGGCACAGCCGTCCGTTTATTAATACGCGCCCTTGGCTTCGCCGTCAATTAAATGACGCCCCTACGTGAGGCGTTAATTCCATTCAACAAAGAAAAATGCCAAGAAATCACATTCCAACATATGAAAAATAAAAAAAACTTCATATTAAGCCAATATTGAAGTCCACTTTGGGGCGTCACATGGTGACATGAGATTTACTCAACATAGCATCGATTTTAGCGTGTCTACAGCTGCCCCGCCTTTGCATCTGCTTTGCAAGGGAGTGAGACGGAATGAAGTGAAAGTGAAACAAGCGGAGTGGAGTGAAACGAACTGATAAGTAGATGCCAAGGTGTGATGTAACACGCCTCCGACACTAAGCGTTGAAAATCTTTCCGAGATTCTGAATGAAGCAACTCTGGATGATTGCAAGAAAGCATTGATTGCCTGGACCGAAGGGATTAAACTAAATGAACTAAAAAAATGTGCGCGAGGGCACGAAAGGGAGACATCATTGGAGAGCGGTTACCAGTCAATGTGGACGTGCTACAACCAAGGTGGATTTGCAACAAAATAAAACGAATGGGGATGAAGACCCAGCAAATGAATGCTTTTCAAGGAACCAGCCCGAGCGGCTTCAAGGAGAATAAAGTACTTGATCTGGACTGGAATATCTCATGTCAACTCAATTAAGAGCGAGCGACCTTCATTGTTGGCGAAATATGAAGATTTTCATCATTAAGCTCAAAGTCCTACATGATGGGATGCTGGGCTAAAAGAAAAATTAAATCAAACTAAAAGTAGAAAATAATCAAGGATAATATTGTTAAGCCATCCAGATTTGGTCAAGAATCCAGATCTCTAAGTTGACACTAAGCCAAAGCCCGTTTGTCCATGCATCAACTCAGAAAGTGGAACCATCGTCCCAAACCTTAAATGACTCAACGGCCTATCCGTGTGATCAAGACTCCCCTGAAATTATCACTGTTTTTGATGAAGGGGAATTCAAATTCTCGGTTCATCAGAACCACAAGGTCCTTGATATGCTATAGTAGCGTAGGGTATCATATAGTAACAATGCTTACAAGAAGATAATGATAGCAATGAGCATGTGGGGAACTGAGAGATGAGGTGCAAACACCGTAGGGCTTGGATGGTGATGCCCAGTCGGTGGGACCAAGAGCTTCTTATCCTGCACTCAAAATTTCATTAGCCAAGATATAAAGATGCATAAGGCAGCAGTTTAAGCATGAAAGCATAATCAAAACACTCAACAACATTGGTTTGAATTTGAGATTTTTTTTGATTTATTTGAGAATTTTTGAATTTTTTATTGGATTTATTTGAGAATTTTTGAATTTTTTTGGATTTATTTGAGAATAACAACCGTGGGATGGGTAGACTTCGTATTGATTGTACAGACTTGGCTGGACGGAGGGACATGCACCGACCTGGAAATGAATGTACAGACTTTGGATGTGTAGACTTATGCATTGTGTAGACTTAGGAGATGCATGGGGAATGCACAGACGTTGGATGTATAGACTTATGCAGTGTAGACTTAGGAGGAACGGATGTGTAGACTTAGGGAATGGATGTATAGACTTGTGAAGGAATATACAGACTTGGGAAGGAATGTATAGACTTGTGAAATGCAAAGACTCTGAGTTTGGTTAGACTTAGGAGAAATGTATGGATTTGGGAGTGTATAGACTTAGGAGGAATATATGGACTTGGGATGTATAGACATGGAATGAATGTATGGACTTATGAAATGTATAGACTTAGAATGTACAGACTTATGCAATGTATAGACTTATGAAATTGAAAGACTTAGAATGTACAGACTTATGCAATATATAGACTTATGAAATGCAAAGACTTATGATGTACAGACTTTGAACTTTGCACCTACGATGCTTAAACTTATGCAAATACTTCCAGACTTGCACAACCTGCACTTCTGCACTTCAAAGCTCATTAGTTTATCAAAAGAATTATCAGCTCAGGACAGCTCACAATATGATCATAAGTGCATAATATGAATAATTCCATCAAGATATAATAGCACTTAAGTTCATGGATAATCGAAGTAATTCAAAAGCATAAGCTCAGAAACTGACGACCCTTTGCAGAGGCGTCAAAATAAGAAATGACGACTGTCATTAGGGCGTTAATTACAATTGAGGTTTGATTTGGAATTGGACCGCAAATGACGCCCTCCAGGGAGGCGTTTACTTAAATGACGACCCTGAGTGTGTCGTCAATTAAACAAATGACGCCAAATGGCGAGTCATCAATTAACTATTTTCGTTTCCTGCTCGGAATTAAACTTCCAGCAACTCGTTTGAATAAGACACAAACCATGATACCCGTTAGTGTTCCAAAACATTATAAAAGGCAATTGTTTATCTCCAGAGCATATTAAACCATCGAAGCAGTCAGAGAACTTGCAGAAGATCTGGCAGAAGCATAGCACTAGCAGAAGAACTAACAGAAGCAAAGGCCTTCCAAGAAACCAAAGATGAGTTTTCCAAGGATTTCTGAAGTACCAGGCCATATTAGTGGAAGAATTGCCAACAGCCAGGTAAGTGTTTTTTTTTGATATCAAAGCTTTTATTTCCTTTTCTTCTTTTTCTTCCTTTTCAAAATTTCTAATTACATTTCTCTTTTTCTTCTTTCTTTCTTTTATGTTTTCAGGATTATCCAATTGTTCCAGGTCCAATGAGATTTCTAAGGATTAAGTGGCTTCCTTTATTACTCTCCAAACTCTCATTAGATATGAAATCTTTCCTTTCTAGGTGGCACCTTCTTGGCCTCATAACCCATGCTACCCATTACAATGACATTCACCTAGATTGGGCCTCCATTGGAGCTCTTATAGAACTATGGCACCCTCATACCCACACTTTCCTCTTTCCAACCTTTGAAGCTACTATATTCCTAGAGGAAGTAGAGACACTCCTAGGTTTGAGAAAGATGAAGCAAGGAGAGGAATCTAAGATGGCTCACATGGCTAGACCAATACAAGCTCACGACATACTCACTAGCCTCATTCAAAGCCCAAATCTAGTGAATCAAATTAAAGCCCATAAAGGAATCAACCTTTTAAAACTAGCCTCATGGGTGTTCAAAAACATGGACAAAGCTCAAGAAGATGAAGACTTATTGGAGAGAGTAATGAAGGGGTTTGTGATATGCATAGCGGGAGCTCTATTATTCCCTTCAATGGAAGACCATCTAGAAGAACACCACCTAAGTGCTATTGCTAGCATATGGGAGGGAAAAAGAATAGGTCCGGCGGTATTAGCCAACCTATACAATGGGCTTACCTCGGCTTCAATGGGACGGCCCCTCTACGGGTCAATGCTCCTTCTCTCTTGTTGGGTGGATCTTCACTTCAAATTTGATCCATGCCAAGCAAACCAAGCGGCCTCCAAGATCTTTTCTAAGAGCCCCCTTCGGTATATGACGGATTATTTGGGCTTATGTGAGAGAGTGACCAATCGAGTTCCCAAGCTCAAGATGAGAAGCGAATGGAGGGATTACTTCAAGACCATGCCAAAGAGTGGTTTTACTTGCACACCGGGGTTCCTCAAAACCCAAGAACTCCACTCAAGGCTCTCCCCCGGCATAGAGCTTCGGTTGATTGGCGGGACCGACTTCGTCCTCTACAATGCACACCGGTGGCTCCCACAGCTCGGGCTACCTCGGCACCTCTTTGAAGAACCTTCTCACCTACCTCCACTCAAAAGAAGGGAATTATACTCAAGTGGAGACCAAGAAGAAATCAGGACTATAATGGCCCAATGGAAGGTCGGCCTACTCCAAAAGTCCAAGACACATGTAGAAGAAGAAGAAGACAAATGCAAATCATATGTGCTAGCTCTTAGGAAGATAAGGCCTATGATGGCTCATTAGATGTAATCATGATTTTCCTTTAATGAAATAAAGATATTTCCTTTATTTGAGCCAAAACAATGAGTTAATATGATCACTTCTTCCAATTGTATGTAATTCTGTCTGATGAAAAGAGTTTCGGGTTCTCTGTTCTGAACAGCGCCTCCATCAACGGCGTCAATTGATTAAACCACGCCTAAGATGATGTCATCAATTCCATTTAATAAATTCCTTAAAATAATTCAAAATCACATTTGACGTTTCCAGGACAGGCGTTTCTTAATTCACGCCTCAATGCCAGACGTTAATCACTTCGAATTCTTTGAAATAGTTTTAAAATAAATCCTTAATTTCGTGCAAATGACGCCTTCAATCAGGTCGTGTATTATGCAACGGACGCCCGTTTACAGCGGTGTCAAATTTGAATAGTAATTATTATGATCAATCAAATCAATCAGCTTCCCATTAATGTGTCTTACGACGGTTGCAAATTCCCACGCAAATGAAAATGACGCCTAGCCTCGGGTCGTCATATCAACAAACCACGCCCTTCCTCAGACCGTCAATTAATAGAAAAACGGCTTCCATTCAGGCGTCAATTTATGTCGACCGTTAACTCCTTTTTCCTCCTTCTTCTCCTTCCTTCGTTCTCTTCTTTCCCTCTTCTACAAACCCTAACCGATAGCCCCCATTCTATCTTTCTCTCTCATTCTCACTCTACTCTCTCTCTACACTCCCAAAACCCATGGCGGGTGGTGCTCACAAGCGTCAACGGGTCACGGCCCCTGACGTGGTGGACTTGGGCGATGAGAACGCCATGGAGGAGCTTCCTCCCGCGGCGGCCGAGGACGCACCGGCGGCGGAGCACGGTGCTAACGAAGAGGATGACAGAGATGATGGAGAAGAAGAGGATGAAGATGATGGTGATGACGACGAGGACGAAGATGATGGTGATGAGGAAGAAGACGAAGGAGATAAAGAAGGAGGGGAAGACGAAGAACAAGGAGAACAACTGCCGTTGGCGGCGGTTGCCCCTCAACCCGGCCAACCACAGCGACCACGCCAACCGAGACAACCCCTCCGAGGAGGGATACTCATACCTGCTTGACGGAAGGTAGGCCCCCCTACCCTAACCAATTTTTTTTTGATTTTATTTAGATTTTTATTTCCATTTTCCATCTATTTCCATAGCTCACGGTCTCGGTCGAGGGAAAACCAGACAAATGACGCCCCTAGGGGTGTCGCTAATTAAAACGACGCCCAAACCTGGGTCGACAATTTAATTTCTAAAATTGATTAATGTGAAATTACGCCCTGCAGCATGTCGTCAGTTTTAAATTATCATGTTTATCATTCTGCTGTTAATTTTCATGCCATTTCATTTATTTTAAATGTATATGTCTCTGTTTTATTTTTATTTCGCATGTTAATAACTTTGAAACCCTAGAAAAACAGCGCCCCCCACTGGGGCGTCAATTCATTAGGGAACGACCACAGGGTTGGTCGTCAATTTAACATTTTCCATAATTGTATTTTAGGACAAAAAATTACTTTTAAAATAACGCCCCCCACAGGGGCGTTACTTAGACAATTGACGACCCAGGGTGGGTCGTTAATTCAAATTGCACACGAAATTACCAGAGACACATTGCAAAATAATGCCTCCCTTAGGGGCGTCAATTACTTGGTTAACAACAAATGAATTTGACGAATCCACATGAAAACTTAAGTGAGAATTACATTTGTTGCATGCAGGGGTTGATGAGGACGCGGATCTCCTGGGTCCAAGTCCGAGCAACTTACTATGGGCTCCCTGAGTTCTAGAGGGCTAGGGTAGACGTTATGGAGTTTGGGTCCTTCCTTAGCATAGAGCTAGTGAGACCAGACCTACCCTTGATCCAGGTGCTCAGAGAGAGATGGGATAGGACTAGCAGGGCCTTTCTGATGCCGTGGGGTCATATGGTTCCTACCCTAGAGGATATTACTAGGATCACTGGGTTGAGGGTAGATGGAGAGGCGGTGAGCGGGATCACCCTACCCGATTATAGTGAGCTTACACAGAGACTACTAGGGCTAGAGACAGCCTATGAGACGCCTAGCGAGTGTAGGACCATCTACCGCACCGACCTTACCATAGCTATGGGCTTAGGTGACTCTAGGCAGAGGTCGAGGGAGTCTCTGGAGCAGTTTTCACGGAGGCTGATAGACGGTGCTAGGGATGTCTATTACCAGGACCCGGCTGAGAGGGAGAGAGCAGATCGAGACCTGAGGAGATTTCTATTCCTGATGCTCGGGAGGTTGCTGCTCGGCACGAAGGGTGACATCATCAACTGCCGATTCCTGGGGATACTCGAGGACCTGGAGGGCGTTGGCAGATACGCTTGGGGAGCGGCGCTGCTGGCGCACTTGATAGCCGACTTGTCCACGGGGATAGGTCGAGAGACGACTATCAATGGCTTTTCACCCTTTCTTCAGGTATGCATTTTCTTTCTTTTTTTTTCTTTTCTCTTTTTTTTATATGCATATGAATGCTTTACTAATGCAATGTATGGATGCAGATATGGAGCCACCTATACATGCCGATGGGGCGTGCTGACCCACGTCCTGGAGATGAGGGATCCTTCCCTCTAGCACGGCGCTGGCTACCAGTGGTGACTGGAGCCCCACTCGCCTACGAGTTACGAGTTCTACGGAGGGAGTTCCGTGACTTACCCACCTCACTGGTATGCATGATGCAATTTTTATTTATGTTTTATGTGGAATATGTTGATATGATGATATGCATGTTGTGAATGCAGGTGAGGTGGAGACCCTATGAGGGGATGACCGATGAGAGCCAGCCGTGGGTCGTAGCGGGCCGATCTCGCTTCGGGCATGAGCTTTGGGTTCATTGCCTGAACAAGATTGAGCCGTTACGGCTTAGGCTGGTGATGAGGACCCTCGGCCTACACCAAGAGTGGATCAAGGTGGGGAAGCCGCGGGAGATAGGCAAGAAGACGCACGGTCGCACGAAGGCGATCGACTGGAGAGTCCGGTTCTCAGACCAGCACGCCGACTGGCAGCGTGGCGGGACTCGAGTCACTTCATAGGCGGTGGACAGCTCCGAGTACCTCCGACGCTACTGGGAGATTTACGCCGACCGACCCCAGATGAGGGTCTTAGGGGTATGTATGCATGCACTCTTTTATTTAATTTAAATGCAAATGCTTTGTATGTCTATCATGCGACTAATATGTAGTGAATGCAGGATGCGCGGGACATAGTGGCGATGGACATGCAGACCCACCTCCATAGCTTGGAGGCCCAGCTGGCTACCACACGGTCAGACCTTGAGACCCTGGTGAGTGTTTAAATTATCTATATGCAAATAAATTCTTGAATTATTGATGATTAGCCACTGACAATCTTCATGAATGCAGCGTGCCCAGCAGGGAGCAGCAGTGAGAGAGACAGGAGAGGCCTCCAGCTCGAGAGGACCTAGTGCAGAGACGACTGCACTAGCGGAGCAGTTGGCTGGAGCAGTAGCACGGGCCGAGGCGGCAGAGCACGACCTCGCCACACAGGTATGCTTTAAACCTTAAACTCAAATTTCCATTCAATTATTTATATGAAATGCTTATGAAAAATGTGTTTACAGACTGAGGAGCTCCGAGTTTCACTTACTTGCGTCGAGGAGGGATAGCAGGCGATGGCCACTCGGGTGAGTTATTTATTTTCAGTTGTTTATTGCTTATTTCATGAATTACTGAATTGTGGAACTGATGATTTATTTATTTGTTTGCAGTCCTCAGAGTTATAGGCGGCACTTACCCAGGCTGCCTTGGCCGGGACAGAGTTGGCGATCCGCGAGCAGCGGGTCGTGGAGCTTGAGCGGGCCCTGAGGTGGCGAGAGGAGCTACCTCAGGATGTGGCAGAGTTACGAGTCGCCCTCGAGATGGAGTGGAGGGAGCGTGCCCGAGAGCACGAGGAGCACCAGGCGGACCGTGCGGAGCTTACGGCTTTGAGGGCCCAGCTGGCCGTTTCCCAGGAGCAACTGTGGGCGTCTGAGGTGCGTCTTCAGCGAGGCCGAGAGCGAGCGCGAGCTGCGGGGTACGCCTTCACCAGCTCCACCTTCGTGGCGGGTTCCTCTCTCCGACAGAGGAGCAAGGCAGAGGGGCCGGCTCGAGCTCCGACTACTTTACGGGGGTCCATGCCCCCTCCACGAGCGCCTCGTCGGGAGGACGAGAGTGAGGCCGAGAGTAGGAGAGAGGAGGGTGGAGGCAAGAGCTGAGAGACTTACTTGTACTCCTCCACCCTCACACCTGTACTCAGATATTTTATGACATATATATATATATGAGATCAAATTTTTGTTACCTGAGCACTTGTGTAGTTGTGTACTTGTGTTTTTTTTCTCGCCTTTTACTTTCGCCCTGTGCCTGTAGCTGTAGTTCACACTTAAATAAACAGGTTAATCTATCTGTTCGACTTGGCCCCTTGCTCAATAAACAAGGGATGTCTTTACTTTGACCTTGATGACGGGTCAAGGGGCCAAGCCTTTAATCAATGAAGGCAAATGATAATCAAATATAAGGAAAATGCGACATGCAAGCAAGCAGATGCTAAAAATAAAAGATGTCCACACAAAAATGCAACCAGGCATATGCATAACAACAGCTTGATGTTCCATCTTTTTTGTTTGTAATCTTATTTTGTTCAATTTTCAAAATGACACCCTCGCAAACGGGCGCTTATTGTGAAATTGACGCCACCATGACAGGCGTTTATTTTGAAAAGCATATATTGTTTTTTGTTGTTTGATTTGAAAATGACGACTTCATGAAAGTCGTTAATTTTGAAAGAGATGCCTGTATAGAAGACGTGAATTTATTTTTTCCATTTTTTTCATTTTTTTTGTTTTGAAAATGACGGCTTAACTAAAGACGTGAATAACGCCTATAGGAAGAGGCGTGAATTTTTTTATTATTTTTGATTTTTTTTCTTTTTTTCCATTTTTATATATATATATTTTGAAAGCAGACATAGCACGGGGCATTTAAACCTTACGCCATCATGATCTTAAATTCATTAATCTTCCTGGAAAAACTTAACAAAGGGGTCAACGTGTTAAATGACTTATGCTTTTACTCATATTCTCTTGCAGCCCCTCCTTCTTGGGTGATCTTTGCCATTCTTTGAGTTTACGACCCACCATGGAGGGAGAATAGAAGAATAATTTTGGGAAGCTCACGAGAAGTTTTCAAGAATGAGGAACGCTCCTCCCCTGCCCTAATGCCTATTGGGATTCGGTCTTTGGCTTAGAGAAATTTTGTTGCTCTTTTTGCCCTTATTCATGCATGCTTACGACCAGGGTTTTCCCTGCGGGGACTTTGCCCTCTTGTCATGCTTTCTTTTATCATAGCCTCCTTTCTTTTCTTTCTTTTCTTTCGAGATAGATAAAGACCTAATTGTACTTGGGCTTTGAGCATTTTGTTCCCTTTTGGGCCCTGCCTTCCACCTACTAGGGCGACGGGCAGGCTTGGTTAGTAACCCTTTACTCGTACTCCCTTTTGTGAGCCGAAAAGAAGAGAATAGGTAAGGTTTTTACACTCTTAGTTTGGGTCGGACTTTCCTCGAATTCCAGGCTGCTTGAGTTTAGAAGTAAAGCATGTAGTGTGTGCGTAAATTACCCCCAAAGTTAAATCATCGAGACTGAAGAATGAATTAAGGATGATTACTCAGGCTCGTGGCCCATGTACCATACTTGCCTGCGATTTTCAATTTTTTGTTTTGTTTTGTTTTTGCCCCTTTTTTTTTGTTTTGGTGCTGACTTAGGGGTAATATTTCTTCAAATAGAGACAATTCCAAGGATGTGTTAACTCTTCACCTTCAGCATTAATTAATTTGTAAGCGTTGCCAGGATAAACATCTTTTATACCAAAGGGACCTTCCCAATTATGTTGGAGTTTTGAACGTGGCCCACCCGGTTTTACAAAATTTCTTTTAATTACCATCTCACCAATTTTGAACTTTCTCTCGATCACTTTCTTTTGGTAAAAACGTGAAAGCCTATTTTGATAAATGCGTGCATGTTCAGCGGCGGCAAGACACTTCTCGTCTAGGAGTTCCAACTGAGCAAGGAGAGACTCGCGACGCTCATCAATGGGGAGCTCCTTGTCCAATTGAACTCGTAGGGAAGGAATAAGAATCTCGTAAGGAACTACCGCCTCCATTCCATAAGTGAGGGCGAAAGGGGTTTGCCCAGTAGGGGTACGAATTGAAGTGCGATAGGTCCAAAGAGCTTCAACCAATTTTTCTGGCCAATCTGCAAATTTGTTAGCCTCACACGTTTTCTTGATAATTTTAATCAAAGTTTTATTAGTCGCCTCGGCTTGGCCATTGCCCTGCGGATAATAAGGAGATGAATGATGCAATGCAATGTTATACCTGTTGCAGAGGTCATGAAGCTCTTGAGCGATGAATTGTTGTCCATTTTCAGTGACGATGGTACTCGGGATGTCGAACCTTGCGATGATGTTCTTCATTATAAATTTGCAGACGGTTGACACTTTTATCTCCGCATAAGCTTCCGCTTCCGCCCACTTGGTGAAGTACTCCGTCGCCGTGAGTATAAATGACTTTGGTTTTATGAGGAGGGTCGGATCACCAAGAGGCCCAATGATATCGAAAGTCCACATGGAGAAAGGCCATGGGGAAGATATAGAATGGAGTGAAGAAGTAGGAGAATGAATTTTGTCGGCATGCAGTTGGCACTTAACACACCTTCGAACATAGATAGAACAATCCTCTTCTAGAGTGGGCCATTAGAAACCTAGCCAAATGATCTTCTTAGCTAGCATCTGGCTATTGACATGACCACCACACACTCTTGAATGCGCCTCTTCCACAACCTTCCAAGATTCATCATCATCAAGACATCTTAACAAAACACCGGTAAGACCTCTTCTATAAAGTACACCTCCAGCCAAAGTGTATCGCTGAGCAACTCTTCGAATGGCTTTCTTTTCTTCAGCCGTGGCTTCTTCTGGATATGATTGATCTTGGCAATACTTAGCAATCTCGTAATACCATGGTTTTTCTGTATCGTCCAATTCTTCCTCTAGGTCCAATAGCATGACCTCCTTATTCTCAATGATTCCTTCTTGTTTCACCTTCCTAAGCACCTCCTCCTTAACACTAAGGAAAGCTGGATCTTTAATAGCTGGAGTGAGCCGCTTGTGAACAATGATAGAATGAGAATCCCTTTCGGGAGGGAAAGCCAAGGAAGAAGCAAGAGAAGCGAGAGCATCAGCTAAGATGTTATGATCACGAGGAACATGGATGAAGATTAATTTAGTGAAAAGCTTGGTATACGCAAAAGTTAATTCCGGGTAGGGTTTGAGTTTAGGATTAAGCGTGCGGCACTTGGGGAGCACTTGGCGAAGAATAAGCTGACTATCACCTACAATTCACAAATGGGTAACACCGAATTGATGAGCGGACTCCAGTCCGGCCAAGAGAGCCTCGTACTCAGCTATATTATTTGTAACTGGAAATGCAAGCTGAGAGGCGAGTGGAATAGTGATACCCTCTAGTGATAGAAGAACAATACCAATCCCTTTCCCTTTTGAATTCAAAGCTCCATCAAAATGTAACGTCCACATCGAATCGGTCTGATTGACGGACATTAGTTCCTCATCTGGAAACTCTGAGCAAACAGGGTCAAATCTAGGGAGGGGATGGTGAGCAAGATGTTCTGCTATGGCATAGCCTTTAATTACTTTTTGCTGAATGTAGATAATATCGAATTGAGAGAGAAAGCTTTGCGTCGTGCCAATCGGTCGGTGAGAACAGACTTTTCAAGAAGGAACTTGATTGGATTCATGCGCGCAATGAGGTGAACCTCGTGAGCTAAGAAATAATGCTTAAGTTTCTGAACTACCCAGACTAAAGCAGCACAAGTTTTCTCTATAGCTGAGTACCTCTGCTCACAGGGGTTGAGAAGTTTTGACAAGTAGTAGGCTGCCCTTTCTTTTCCTTCTTCATCAACTTGGGCTAAAACAGCGCCTACAGAGTCATCCAGGACGGAAATATAAAGAACAAGCGGTTTGCCTGGAACTGGCGGCCTCAAGAGAGGGGGATTTGAGAGATAATCCTTTAATCCGTCAAAAGTTGCCTGACACTTGTCATCCCAAATGAACTTGACTCCTGGCTTAGTAAGCTCATAGAACGGCCTACATCTTTGTGAATGTTGGGAGACAAATCGGTGAATAAATTACAACCTCCCGATCAAACCTCGAACTTCTTTCAAATTTCTGGGAGGAGGCATTTCTCTTATGGCCTTTGCCTTGTTGGGATCAATCTCAATACCACTCTTACTCACGATGAATCCAAGCAACTTACCTGATGAAACACCAAATACGCACTTCTTAGGGTTCATCTTTAATTGATACTCCTGCGCCCTTTGCAAGACTTTGGTTAGAACCCTGGGATGCTCAATCCTTGTCCTTGATTTCACTACCAGGTCATCGACATACACCTCAATATAAATGTGGATCATATCATGAAAAATAGCCATCATAGCCCTTTGATAGGTGGCTCCAACATTCTTAAGTCCAAAAGGCATGACCAGATAACAATAAGTCCCCCATGGTGTGGTGAACGATGTTTTCTCTTGACCTTCCTCAGCCAGGCGAATCTGATTATAACCTAAAAAACTATCCATAAATGAGAGAGTCTCATATCATGCCGTATTGTCAATTAAAACATCAATATGAGGGAGGGGGAAGTCATCTTTAGGACACGCGCGATTGAGGTCCCGAAAGTCTATACAAATTCGAACCTTTCCGTCCTTCTTCATGGTTGGGACGATGTTAGCCACCCAATTAGGATAGAGGACAACTCTAACAAATCTAGCCTTATGAAGCTTATCGACTTCTTCTTTCATCTTTAGTGCCATATTAGGGTGGAAACGTCTCAACCGCTGTTTGACCGGAACAGACCCTGGCTTGAGTGTAAGTCGATGTTCAACGAGCGCAAGGTCTAGTGCAGGCATATCTTCATAACTCCACGCGAACGTGTCCTTATATTCTTGAAGTACCAAAATAAGTGCCTCCCCTTCGGAGGGCGGTAAGTTCTTTGAAATGAGGACAATCCTAGGGTCTTCCTCCGTACCCAGATTTATTTCTTTGGTAGGCTCTTCTACTGAGGCTGATGGTTCATCAAATCTCCTCATGCCACTGGCGAAAGCATCAGTCTCGTCCTCATATTCTTCGTAACTTTCATCCCCCTCTTCAATAGGGTCTTCATCATTCATAATCTCATAAACACCAAAACCCTCATAAAAAGCACTAGTATCCTCATATTCTATTTCTGGCAGGATAATCGGATTCTCCACAAATTCGGGGATGTAAACAAGCCTGACATCTGACGGCTAACTCTCTGAGAAATCTACGGGGAATCTGCCTACCCTTGGATTTCTTATGTGAAACTACCCCATGAGTCTTATTATTAAGAGAATAAGAACAACTAGCTTGATTACTAGAACCTGACGAAAAGGGGGAATGAGGAAAAAACGGGTATAGAAGGAGATACAGATGAAGACCCCTCACCGGAGGGGTAGGGAAGGTCCTTTAATGAATCTGGGAAGAGCGGCCCCTGGGTCGGGGCACACTCAGGAAGAAGATAGGAGGTTTCCTCAATACAGATGAAGGATTGGAAAGTTTGAATTTTGGCATTTTTTTTCATTTTTTTCATTTTCATTTTCATTTTCATTTTTATTTTCATTTTCAAGGAGGAGGCAATGCGAGGGGGGGATAGAAGGAGGAGTTGAAATTGAAAGATTGGCAAAAGATTGGATCAATGATGACCCGCACGGGGGCGTGATGGAGAGTTTGGAAAATTGCTCGAGGATCAAGGGAGGAATTAATGGAGAAACTTGAAGTGAATTTGGAGAAAAGTTTATTAAGACCGCGGGTGGTCTAGGAATATCTGAGAAAAATAGTTGATCAATCAAACGGACAACAGTCATCGGGTGAACGGACTTGGTAAGGAAGAGGCCGGCCCACAGCCTGTCTATATTGAAGCCCTCCTCGAACGGCACATCGAGCTCTCCGGTATATGTATAATCACTTAACAACTGCCTCTTGTTTGTGATCATTGCTGGCTTCTCAATTAGCTCATGAATCAACGGCGGCCATTCCGGGTCAGTTGGCATAAACAATCGGCTTAGAGCAATGGCAATGTCATTCATGTCGAACCATCTATACCAGTCACATTCAGGGTCATCCATTTTTCTTCTCTTATCTGGCCGCAAGGATTCCAGGGCCTTGTAGGTGTCCAGTGGGGCCATGTGGCGAGCAAACTGCCGTGCATGCACATCTTGATAGTCCAGCATGGAAGTAACAAGCGTGGTTTGCTCATCATTATGAGTTCCCCCTTTTACAAAATGTGTGTGCAGGGTCAACGTAAGAGGCTGTCGGTCTGTCTTAAGAGTGGAAGTCATGACGGCTCATGGCCCATCTTCATCTTTGCTTTTGCTCGGCCTTTTATACCCTAGGCCACCTCGGGGAATAATCTTTTGGTGCCTGATTGGCTTAACGCGGCCTTGGAGATTGACCCCCAAGCCCTTGCCAGTCTTATACCCCATCTTTAACAGGATATTCCATCCAAGCATGTTCATCATATTCTTCTTTTTCTTTCCTTGGGGAGGTAGGGGTGTTACTAGAGGCGATGTTGGTTTAATGACTGGGGGCCTTAACAAGTCTTGCCGCGGGTCGGAAACATCCAATACTGAAAGTAAAGGCCTATTGGAAGGCCACATGGAAGGCACTGAAGTTGCTAAATGTATGTCTTCTGTCGGCAAGATGGGCATGCTAGTAACTTTGATAATGCGCCCTTTGTGTGGAAATTTTATACATTGATGGTTCGTAGATGGAACAGCATCAAGTTCTTGAATATAGGGGCGGCCCAGGATGCCGTTGAATGTTGGATCCATGTCTAAAATGTGGAAATCTGCTGTGACTGTCACCGGACCCAAACCAACTCTTAGAGTGATCATTCCTAGAGGTGGCTTCTTGGTATTATCATAAGCTGTGACGGTAATTGTAGATGGCCGGATCTGACTTTTGGGAATGCCACACATCTTCAAGGTGCTCAGTGGCAGAACATTAATGGATGCCCCGGTGTCGACCAAACATTACTTTACAGCTATCTTATTGATGTCAATAGTGATACACAGTGCATATTTTCTAGCTGGCCGAGGAGCCAATTCATGTTCATAAAAGGTAATAGCCGGTTGATTGCTGGTCGGATTCAAAACTGTAGTGACTTGTTCAGCAGGAATGTCTTCATTAACCATCACTTTCTGAAAGTACTGTTTTAAGGCCAGCTGATGTGTGGTTGACCTTTTAATCAATTCTAAAATAGAAATTCGTGCCGGCGTTCTGTCCAAATGCTTCAATAAATCATATTCCGTTCCCGATGTAGACTCTTGCTCTTGATCTCCTTGTTCTTGTGCTGGCTCCTGCTCCCGCTGGGGAAACACTCGGTGGAACATCCGTCCACTACGGAGCACCATGGTTCGGGGCACCTCTGTCGGGCCTGGAGTGGGTAAAGGGGTAGAGGAAGTTGAGGTAATAGTGGTATTGGGCGCTGAAATGACAGGGAGAGAGGTTCTTGCATGGGGCCTCGCTGGCAGGGAATTATCGGAAGGCGGAGGCCGGGTGACAAGGAGAGGCCTTGGAGTCATGGTAGTGGTAGGTGGCGGTGGAGCAGGAGGAGTGATGGCTGCCGACGAGCGGCGGATAAGAAGAGGTGTATTTGGTGGAGGGTTTTAGTGTGGAGGGGAGTTCGGGGTTTGGCGTAAGAGAAGAGGCTGCGAAGGGGTGGTGGAGCATATAAGGGTGCGTTGTGGCTAGGAAAGAGCTACGGGTTGAGTCCTTCTTATCAGTTGTGGTGGTTGTGGTTGATTGGAACTTTGACTAATGGCCCTGACAGAGGCGTTTTCTTTATGCCAAACCTACCCCCGTTCCACTTCATGGGTTGAGGTGACAAGGTTTACTTGTTGATTCTGAACCGGGTGCTCTGATAGCGGGTTATTAATAATCCCCATATTTGGCTGGGGTGCAGGAGCCTGTTGTTGCTGTGGAACCTATTGCTGACCTTGTTGTGGTTGCTGAACTGGTGGTTGCCGAGGAGGCCTTCGAGCCTTCAAAGTAGCGATGACCCTCCTCATCTCATCCCAATTAATATCACCTTGATCATTCATGTCATGTATGTAATCCTTAAAGTGAAAACAATAATCAATGTTATGCCCCGGCTGCCTATGGAAGACGTAATACCGGGAGGTGTCCACATTTTGCGGCCATATTGCCCTTTCTTTAGGTAATGTAAGCAGGTTAGCAGCCATGAGGGTGTTAAAAATGTCCGACAAACTCTCAGGTAGCGGAGGGTATTGGGCTCTTCGTGGACCCATCGGCCTTCTTGGTTGTTGCGGTTGATAATTAGTCGGGGGGCACTTGGTGATATTGGTTCTGTGGAGCAAAGGGGAGTTGTTGTTGAGGAGGTGGAGGAGGCCTTAAGGTTTGAGGAGGGTTATTATCTGACTGATGGACCTGATTTTGGAAGGCTTGCTGCGGCAGTGGCCTTGGGTTCGGAGGGTGGCGGAAAGTAGTGGAATTGCCAAATGCGCTCACTTGCTCATTGATGACAGTGCCTTCAGTAATTGGGCCAGTATTACCAATATGAACATTCTTCCTTATCACCTTTGGCCTTGGCTCAAACATGCCCGTAATGGGCGAATCTTTCATTTGGGTCTGTATATATCTAGCTCTTTCATAGAGCTCCTCCATAGTGCTCAATTTGTTCATGGCCAAAATATGACGGAATTGCGGAGTGGAGTGTGATATTATCATCTTTACATGTTCTGTCTCCGACAATGTATCCTTTAACTTCTCGGCCATAGCCCTCCACTTATCAGCAAATAAGACGAAGTCCTCCTCGGGCTTCATCTTCTCAGCAACCAAATCAGTAACAGACAAGGAGGGACCCACACGGTCCTTATATTTCTGCACGAACTTCCATTGAACTACATCAAAGTCACCGGCATTAGCCGGCTCCAAAGAATAAAACCATTCCAATGCTGGGCCATCTAGAGACCGCCTAAAGAGATAAGCCAATGAGTTCTTATTATCCTGCCAGAATGATGCTTCATACAAGAAGTCCTTCAAATCGATGTGCGGGTTGCCCGTGCTATTATACCGCCGGAAATTCGGCATTTCAGACGGTGGTAGATGAAAAACTGGCATAGGGGGAAGCATAATTTCGGGAGCGATCTTAGATGCAGTAACCCTCTTAAGCTGTTCCTCCATACTAGCCATCTTTTGGAGGAGTAGAGCATGGCTATCAGACTCGGCTGGGGGCGGACGAAAAGAGTGTTGGTTTGTCATAGGCCTTCTCAAAATTTGAGAAACAGGAGGTTGTTGAGGCCTAGCAACGGAGTGACTTGCCGGTTGGGCCGGCATAGTCATAACAAGAGTTGTTGGGCGCGAGGGCACCCTAGGGGCGACCACCGGGTCATTGGGAGAGTTATCATAGTGGCCACCTATGGCCTGGGGAGGGTTAGAGGATGACGGGATAGACTTTCCCTTTAGGAGGGCTTGAGCCGCCTGGCGCTGGGAGTCGTCCAGCTGAGCAAGAGCTTTGAGAAACTCGTTAAAATTGAGAGAAGGGGAAGTGTCCCCTGAAGTATTCTGAGTAGTAGGTTGAGCTTGGGAAGAAGGCTCAACCTCCAAAGAAGTGGTGTCCACCATGTGGACCTGAGTAGGAGAAGAAGTGTAATTTCCCTCGTAATGGACGGGATCCTGAGAGGGAATCTCATAGAACGGGTCAGAGTGACCCTCCTCATAACCGTCATAAGTGTACCCGTAGTTGGTCATATTGATGATTTTACCTCAATGCAATTTCATGCTTAAGGAGAAAGAAATAAATTTTCAGCAATGAGATATAATCAATGAATATCACCTTCTCAAGCAAAAGAAACACACAAGTTGTAATGAGCCCCAAAAATTTTAGGATTTTCTTTGTAAATTAGGATAAGTTCGATATTATGTTCTCTCTTTTGAAAGTGGATCCTAGTTGAAAATTTGGGTATAATCTCCGGGTATCTAGATTTTTCTCTCTCCTTTCCAACGTACGGGTCAACTATACTCCGGGTACTTCGATGGTACAACATGCCTGGCGTCCGTGAGGGAATTCACGGGTGCGAGGATTTACGGAGGCTTGGCTTAGGAATTTCCGGTCCAATGAGACGGAATGCTCGAAGGAGGGTCCTTCCTTCACCAAGAGGGGTGTAGCTCCTAAAAAGTGTGGGGAGAGGAGGTCTCCCAAATCGAATGCCCTGAATGCAATCTGATGCAAGCAATATCAAGCATGTGATATCAATGTAGCTCAAGCAAGTAAACACCAATAATCAGCACTTCTGTGGGCACAGAAGAAAATGACGCCTTTGAGTAAGGCGCTGATTCTGTGAAAAGCGCCTCTGAGAAGGGGCGTCAAATGATAGTAAACAGTACTCGCAGTAAAAATAACAATGATAATATTAAAATGACGCCTTGCGATAAGGCGCTGAATAAGTGAATGACGCTTCCGTGGGAGGCGTCAAATCGTGCAGTAAGTAACAGTAGGAAAAAAGACACCTTGGAATGGGGCATCAAATGATGAACGGACGCCTCTGTACAGGGGCGTCAAAACACTGTAACAGTAATGAGATAAAGGACAAAATGGTAATAATCAACTAAATGACGCCTTGGTGTAAGGCGTTGAATGATGAAATGATGCCTCTGTAAAGGGCGTGATTTATAAAAATGATAAAAATGCAGGAAAATGACTGAAACAGCGCCTCTGTCGCGGTCGCTGTATGAAGAAATGACGGCAGTGTGGAAGGCGCTATTCAGTTCAAAGAATCGATAGCCCTGGCAATCAGACAGAAATCAGAAATCACAAACAAAGGATAATCAGTGGAGGTGTGCACGTGGTGCACAAGGGGAAGGGTGCTACGTGGAGCACAAAGGAGGGGTACGCGAGGGTACCAAAGGAGTGGCACGCGAGGGCGCCAATGGGAGGGTGCTACGTGGAGCACAATGGAGGGGTACGCGAGGGTACCAAAGGAGGGACACGCGAGGGTGTCAATGGGAGGGTGCTACATGGAGCACAATGGAGGGGTTCGTGAGGGTACCAAAGGAGGGACACGCGAGGGTGTCAATGGGAGGGTGCTACGTGGAGCACAATGGAGGGGTAATCAAACTAAAAAAAAAAGGAGGCCCACCATGATCGCCAATTTGTAGATTATGGAAAATCCACTTGAGAAAAGAAGAAAAATATAAAGAAGCACGTGGTGCTAATGGGAAGTGTGATCGCCAGAGGGGTTACCTCAAGAAGAATAAAAGTGATTGCATGTACCTTGTGTTAAGCGTGAGAGATTGTGAGCTTTTCCTTCCTCCTTCTACCGGCCGGCCGATGAAGGGGGTTTATAGCTTGATTTCCCTTGCAAAATACACAAGACAAGTGAAAAGATTGATTAGCCAAAAGTGTAGTATCAATGTTCTAAAAATATGAAATCAATCAAATTGGGCATGAACACGGTAGTGACCCTGATAAAAGCAAGATTTTTAAATATATCAAATTAAAAATAAAAGATAAGTGAATAGATGACAAAGAGCCTAAATGAGTAAATCATTAATCAAAGGGAAAAAAAATAACGCCTTTTATAAAGGCGCTAATTCAAAAGGAAACGCCTCTGTCTAAGGCGTTAATTTACAAAGGACGCATAGGCAATAGGGCGTCAAATTTCAAACGACGAAAGATAAAATCTAGGAAAGGAAATGAAACGCCCTCTACCTGGGCGCGTTTTACATAAGTAACGACGCTAGACAAGGCGTCAATTTAAATTCGACGCCCTCGCTTAAGACGTTAATTCAGTTCGAGTTTCGTTCGACCCAGGAGTCTATCCAGGGCAAGTTATGGATAACTACGTCGAGGGTAGGATATAGTAAGGACTCTATCCGGGGAATACTACCCTTAATCTAACTCTATTAGGATGCCCAAAATCCTATAAATAACCCTATCCGATCAAACCCTAAAGCTGTTGCTGCTGCGTGAAGAACAGGTGGTTCTTCATACCGTTTTCTTCTTCTGTCCATAATTCTTAGTCATGAAGGATACTAATATTCTTCATGTGTTCTGTAGGTTGACGTGCTGAAGAATGAAGGGTCTTCATCATCGTCTACATCTTCTTCAAACTACCGAAGTGTCGGAGGAGTTTTTCCTTATCATCTTCCTCTGCTTCCGGAAGATCAGAGCATCGTTATTATTGAACCTTCATCCGTTCGTCGGTCAAAATCTTCTTAAAGGTAGGTTTTCTCAAGGACTGTAGCCCAAACTAGCCTAATAATGATTATAACATCATCCGTTAATACATGCATATAGATTTTATGCGTTTCTGCAAAGTTTTTGAAGGAAGCGTCCCTGTCAAGGGCGCTAATTTAAAAGAAACGACCATGACTAGGTCGTCAACTCCATATTTGACACCCTTCACACGGACGTCAATTTCTCTCAATTAATAAATGCCATGTTTAAAATTATATATCTATTCAAACATGATTCTAAATTAATGCATGATCAATCTCTTGTAATCCTGCTATTTTTCCTGCCACGATCATGTACCCTGTTTCCTGAAATTTTATTATCTGAAAATTGGTAAATTCCTGAATTCACGACCTTGTCCAGGTCGTCTCATGTTTAACTGACGCCCCAGACCAGGGCGCATATTGAAGAGACACGCCCATGTCCAGGGCACGTTTCTGTTAAAAATTCCAGATTATTAATATTCTGTAAATTAGAAATATTGAAAGGACGACTTCTATGTACGTCGTCAAATGTAATATAAATGCCCCTGATTAAGGCGTGAATTTCATGAAAACGGCTTTACCAAAGTCGCTATTTTTTTTTGCATTACTGTTTCACTGATTACTGTTAACCGAGAGTTTCATTATATATATATATATATATATATATATATATATATATATATATATATATATATATATCGGCACTATATTCCAGTCCGTGAGTATAGTCCCACGTTTCTACGACGATTTATCGCATTACCCTCTCAATTCTCATTGACATACAAGCTCTCCTTTGGACATTCCGTTCAAAAGTTGAAGCTGTAAGAAATTGGGAAAGACCGACCAATGCTAGCGAGATCCGAAGTTTCTTGGGTCTTGCCGGCTATTACAGGCGATTCATCAAAGACTTTTCTAAGATCGCCGTACCACTTACGAGGTTAACTCGCAAGGAGATCTGTTACGAATGGAGTGAGGAATGTGAAAGAAGCTTCCAAACTCTCAAGGATCATCTTACTACAGCTCCTGTCTTAGCATTACCAATAGAAGGAGAGAAATTCGAGGTATACACTGATGCTTCAAGGTTATAGCTTACTCTTCTCGTCAACTAAAGAAGCATGAAGAGAACTACCCCGTCCATGATTTAGAATTAGCCGCGGTAGTATTTGCACTCAAAATATGGAGACATTATCTTTATGGAGTACAGTTTACTGTATACTCTGATCACAAGAGTCTCAAGTATCTCTTTTCACAAAAGGAACTAAATATGAGGCAAAGACGTTGGCTAGAATATCTCAAGGACTTCGACTTCAATATACAATATCATCCCGGAAAGGGTAATCATGTAGCAGATGCCCTTAGTCGAAAGCCGAGAGCACTGTTAGCCAATTATATGATTCAAGAATGGAAGTTGCTGGAGCAATTCTCTAAATTCAATATAAGCGTGGACACAGACTTTCAATGTGTCACACTGTCTCATATACGCATTCAGCCAGACCTATTAACTGAAATACAAGCACTTCAGGATAATGACCCACTATTAGTGGAAATCAAGGGCAAACTGGAAGGACAATCTGATTTCCAAATAACTTGTGAAGGAAGATTAATGTTCAGGAATAGAACTTGCATACCGGATTGTCCCGAGTTAAACAAGAAGATATTAGATGAAGCTCATAGATCAAGGTACACGATTCATCCTGGATCTACCAAAATGTACCAAGATGTGAAGAGGAACTTTTGGTGGCCCAACATGAAAAGGGAAATAGCGGACTACGTGTCGCGCTGTCTCACATGCCAACAGGTCAAGGCGGAACACCAAAAGCCTGCTGAAAAATTACATCCTCTAGATATTCTCAAATGTAAGTGGGAGAATATTAGCATGGATTTCATTATGGGTTTATCTAAATCAAAAGGAGGACATGATGGAATATGGGTTATCATTGACCGATTAACTAAATCGGCGCATTTCTTGCCAATAAAGAGCCGATGGACAGTTGATGTTTTGGCTGCATTATACATCAAGGAAATAGTCAGATTACATGGTATTCCTGTTTCAATCGTGTCTGACAGAGATCCCCGTTTTACTTCTCATTTTTGAAAGGGATTACAACATTCGTTGGGAACAAGGCTTAACTTTAGTACAGCTTTTCATCCTCAAACGGATGGTCAGACCGAGAGAACAAATCAGGTGGTTGAAGATATGCTCAGAGCTTGCATCATTGATTTCGATGGAAGCTGGCATGATCACTTGCCGTTGGTGGAATTTGCATACAATAATAGCTACGAGGCAAGTATACAAATGGCACCTTTCGAAGCTTTATACGGAAGGAGTTGCCGATCACCCTTATGCTGGGATGAAGTTGGAGAGAAACAACTGCTAGGTCCAGACATGGTAAGGGTTACCACTGAAAGAATACAAATGATTAGAGAAAGACTGTAAGTTGCTCAGTCTAGGCAAAAGGCTTATGTCGATACAAGAAGGAGAGATCTTGAATTCCAAATTGGAGATCATGTATTTCTCAAGATATCGCCTGGACGTGGCATACGGAGATTCGGTGTTAAAGGCAAGCTTACACCAAGATTCATCGGACCCTTCGAGATACTGGAACGAGTTGGCGAGGTTGCTTATCGCATCGCATTGCCTCCTCAACTGTCCGAGGTACATAATGTATTCCACATATCTATGTTGAAGAAGTATGTACACGATCCATCATATATTATTGATCATGGAGACCTAGTGATCCAGAAGGATCTCACATATGAGCAGAAGCCTATGAAGATACTAGATCGTGAAGTACGTACCCTAAGGAATAAGGCTATTCCCATGATTAAGGTACAATGGAATAAGAACTCCGAACATGAAGCTACATGGGAGACCGAGGAATCCATGAGGAAGTGATTTCTAGAATTGTTTTAAGGTATATACTCTACACTCTCCACCTATATATACTATTGAATTTGGGGACCAAATTCTCTTAAGTGGGGGAGGGTGTAGCGACCCTGATAAAAGTAAGATTTTTAAATATATCAAATTAAAAATAAAAGATAAGTGAATAGATGACAAAGAGCCTAAATGAGTAAATCATTAATCAAAGGAAAAAAAATAACGCCTTTTATAAAGGCGCTGATTCAAAAGGAAACGCCTCTGTCTAAGGCGTTAATTTAAAAAGGACACCTAGGCAATAGGGCGTCAAATTTCAAACGACGAAAGATAAAATCTAGGAAAGGAAATGAAATGCCCTCTACCTGGGCGCGTTTTACATAAGTAACGACGCTAGACAAGGCGTCAATTTAAATTCGACGCCCTCGCTTAAGACGTTAATTCAGTTCGAGTTTCATTCGACCCAGGAGTCTATCCAGGGTAAGTTATGGATAACTACGTCGAGGGTAGGATATAGTAAGGACTCTATCCGGGGAATACTACCCTTAATCAAATTCTAACTCTATTAGGATGCCCAAAATCCTATAAATAACCCTGTCTGATCAAACCCTAAAGCTGTTACTGCTGCGTGAAGAACAGGTGGTTCTTCGTACCGTTTTCTTCCTCTGTCCATAATTCTTAGTCATGAAGGATACTAATATTCTTCATGTGTTCTGTAGGTTGACGTGCTGAAGAACGAAGGGTCTTCATCATTGTCTACATCTTTTTCAAACTACCGAAGTGTCGGAGGAGTTTTTCCTTATCATCTTCCTCTGCTTTCGGAAGATCAGAGCATCGTTATTATTGAACCTTCATCCGTTCGTCGGTCAAAATCTTCTTAAAGGTAGGTTTTCTCAAGGACTGTAGCCCAAACTAGCCTAATAATGATTATAACATCATCCGTTAATACATGCATATAGATTTTATGCGTTTCTGCAAAGTTTTTGAAGGAAGCGTCCCTGTCAAGGGCGCTAATTTAAAAGAAATGACCATGACTAGGTCGTCAACTCCATATTTGATGCCCTTCACACGGACGTCAATTTCTCTCAATTAATAAATGCCATGTTTAAAATTATATATCTATTCAAACATGATTCTAAATTAATGCATGATCAATCTCTTGTAATCCTGCTATTTTTCCTGCCACGATCATGTACCCTGTTTCCTGAAATTTTATTATCTGAAAATTGGTAAATTCCTGAATTCACGACCTTGTCCAGGTCGTCTCATGTTTAACTGACGCCCTGGACCAGGGCGCATATTGAAGAGACACGCCCCTGTCCAGGGCACGTTTCTGTTAAAAATTCCAGATTATTAATATTCTGTAAATTAGAAATATTGAAAGGACGACTTCTATGTACGTCGTCAAATGTAATATAAACGCCCCTGATTAAGGCGTGAATTTCATGAAAAACGGCTTTACCAAAGTCGCTATTTTTTTTTGCATTACTGTTTCACTGATTACTGTTAACCGAGAGTTTCATTATATCTATATATATATATATATATATATATATATATATATATATATATATATCGGCACTATATTCCAGTCCGTGAGTATAGTCCCACGTTTCTACGACGATTTATCGCATTACCCTCTCAATTCTCATTGACATACAAGCTCTCCTTTGGACATTCTGTTCCTTTGGACTAGCGAGTTAGTCATAGAGACCTCCGTAAGTCTCCTCGCAGCCTTGGATTCCCTCAAGGCCGACTGAGCTGGTTGTACCATAAAAACTCATTACACTATTTTGCCATGTCACTCTGAAGAAACATGGTATACCGGCCCTCATGTTATGCAAAGTGTGTATCATGAGAATTCTCTTAATGGGATGAGGTTATCATGCCATTTGATGTTGTTCTTGTAAACCCCAATTCTATATCAACATTGTTATGCTGTTCTTGTAAACCCCAATTCTGTATTCAACATGATGTTCTTGTGGACCTCAATTCTATAGTAAAAATGAGGACGTCTTGACATTGATGTGCTGTTCATGTGGACCTCAATTCTATATAAAGAATGTCCATACTTGCTTGTTATGGTACCCAAGTTAGGAACCAATTCCACCTAGTTTTATCGATAGTCGTGATTGTACCGTTATTATCGCCATTCTAGGTCAAGTGTCATATTTTTGGACTCTACTCTAGTTTACCCTACATGTCTACAAGTTTTATTCTTGAAATTCCATATTGGCTATACACAAAAGTGGATGTTAAAATACATGATTAATGCCTGCGCATATAGGGCCCGATCTGGTCCTGGGAGGAGCACCCGAAAGTACTTGTGCCCATGGGAGTTGATTGATTACGGTATTGGCATTATACCGAAGTGCATGACTAGCTTGATTGAACATTCCACAAATCTTGTACTTGTACTTGACTTGATATTACATGACTTGTGTGGCCCGAGAAAGGGTAATTTCATACTTGCTTGACTTGAAACAAAATAGCCAAATTCCAACATAACATGATGAGTTTACTTGCTTGAATATCTTGATATCTTTCGATATAAGTTCTTGAAAGTTCATGACTAGTTCTTCTTGCTATCTTATTGTTATACACTCTCTCTCTATCTTGTCGTTTTATGCGAGCATGCATAGCTATAGTGCATTCATGAAAGATGTAATTACTTAAACCCCTTGCTAGTTCTTGAGATATAATTTCCTACTGAGCGTTCGCTCACTTAGTGTTTCTCTACTTTTCAGGTAAGTCCGACGAAGAGGGAACTCAAACGGATAGGGAGAATCAAGAGTGAAAGAGATAGAACTTCTTCCGTGTTATCTAGTCTTTTTCATATTTTCTTGAGTCAACCTTGTATTTTCTTTTATTTTAGTTAGTACTTCAAGGTTTGTAATAGACATCTTCTTATGAAGGAATAAAGGACTGGGTTATCTTTACTTTCGCGCATCTCTGATTTTTTTCGGTGTCGAATAGACTAATATTGACATGATTGATATAAACTCGTCGCGCATCTCCGGGTACCTTCCGCGCTCGGGGCGTGACAAACACACCTTGTGTGTTTTGATTTTTTAAAACCCCTAAGAGGAGTAACAAGGTATGGTGGATGTGAATGCAATGAAAAGCAAGATATATGTGATATGGTATCTCCAGCATAGTAGCTAGAAGAAGGAATGCATGATGATAATATACTAGTAATGAAACAACTAAACAAAACTAAAAGGGGGGCTCCTTTCTGCTGTGTGTGCAGCAGTAAAGGGAGAGAATGCTTTAATGCAATAGCTGCTGCAGATGTGGATGAAGATCGCCCGTGGAAGGAGGAAAATCTCTAAGGAGGAAGCCTGGAGGAAGAACACCCTTGGAAGAAACACCTGCAAAAGAGAAAACTCTCTTCTCTCTGTAAACTCTCACAGTATTCCCCAATACTCTTGTTCGTTCTCGCGCGAGGGAGATCAAGGGGAGTATTTATAGGGCCAAAGATCCTTGCAAAACAAGGATTAAAATTAGGCAATAACCCTCCAATAAGAAACCCTCTTCCCAAACGAACACAAGGTGCAAAATGGGGCAAGGATTATTATTGGAAAGAAGCAGGCGAAACGGAGTTGGAAGTGAAAATGACGACCTGCCAAAGGGCGTCAATTAAAAATGACGACATCACTAAAGGCGTTACTTAAAATGACGACATGCACAGGGGCGTCAATTCCTGGATTTAATTATGGCAACAAAATACTTTCCTTATTAAAAATTCTGAAATGACGTCTTCGGTTATGGGCGTTAAATAAGAGACGCCCTTCCTTGGGACGTCAATTCCTGATTTTTTCATTGTGATTGGGATTCGTAAAATCCAGAAAATGACGCTTCTAGGCACAGCCATCCGTCTATTAATACGCGCCCTTGGCTTCACCGTCAATTAAATGACACCCCTACGTGAGGCGTTAATTCCATTCAACAAAGAAAAATGCCAAGAAATCACATTCAACATATGAAAAATAAAAAAAACTTCATATTATGCTAATATTGAAGTCCACTTTGGGGCGTCACATGGTGACATGAGATTTACTCAACATAGCATCGATTTTAGCGTGTCTACACCTACCTTCCTCAGTGCCCAACTGTCCCCAGAAGAACAGGAGATGTACACCCAGCTGCTGCAAGAATACCGGGATTGCTTCGCCTGGACTTATAAAGAGATGCCAGGTCTGAATCCTGCAGTTTCACAGCATGAGTTGGTAATCAACCCTGAACCGAGCCGATGAAGCAACCGCCGCGGCGCATGAGACCAGAACTCATCACTCAAATTTGTGCTGAAGTCGACAAGCTTATTGACGTGGGATTTGTCGAAGAAAACCAGTACACCACATGGTTAGCAAATATCATCCCGTGAAAAAGAAAAATGGACAGATCCGGATATGTGTTGACTTTCGAGATCTAAATAAGGCATGTCCCAAGGATGACTTTTCGGTGCCAATAACGGAAGTCATGATTGATGCTACAACCGGTCATGAGGCCCTGTCATTCATGGACTGGTCATCCGACTATAACCAGATTTGGATCGCGGAGCGTGACCGGGTTCATACTGCCTTCCGAACCCCTAAAGGCATCTATCACTATAAGAGGATGTCGTTCGGACTAAAGAATGCTGGCGCAACTTATCAGCGCGCAATGACCAGAATCTTTGATGAGTTGCTCTATCACAAGGTCAAGTGCTACATAGATGACCTGGTGGTCAAGACCAGAAGAAAATAAGACCATCTGTAGGACCTCCGGATTATCTTTCAGAGGTTGAGGCAGCATGAGCTAAAGATGAACCCTATGAAATGTGCGTTCGGAGTGTCGAGCGGAAAGTTCTTGGGCTTTATTATCCGATATCGGGGAATCGAGATAGACCCCGCAAAGATCAAAGCAATGCAGGAGCTACTTGCACCAAGAAATCTCTCCGAGCTAAGATCACTACAGGGCTGCTTGGCCTATATCCGGCGGTTCATTTCCAATTTGTCTGGGCGATGTCAGCCTTTCCACAAACTGATGATGAAGGATGTTCCCTTTTATTGGGATGAAGATTGCCAGACAGCCTTTGACAAGTTGAAAGACTATATGAAGACTCCTCCAGTGCTGGGCGCACCGGTGAAAGGACGGCCGTTGATATTATATATATAGCAGCCACACATAAACCCCTGGGGGCAATACTGGCCCAGAATAATGAAGAAGGGAAAGAGCAAGCCCTCTATTACCTCAGTCGGAGACTGGTCAGAACTGAGGAGAAATATACCTATATTGAGAGAATTTGTATGGCGCTGGTCTTCGCAATTAAGAAACTTCGACACTACATGTTGTCGCATGAAATCAGCTTGGTATCCAAAGAGGACCCGCTGAAATATATTATGTCCCGACCGGAACTCAAAGGTCGCCTGGGCAAATGGGCAGTAATCCTTATGGAGTTCGACATCTCATATGTGCCGCACAAGGCCGTCAAGGGCCAAGCTATCGCAGACTTCTTCGCTGAGCACCCAGTATCTGGGGACTGTCCACTGGAACCGGAGCTTCCTAAAGATGAAACCCTGGAAGCCGCTCAGGTGCGGCCCTCCTTATGGCAGCTATATTTCGATGGTGCTTCCAGAATTGACACCTCTGCCACTGGATCAGCCAGGGTCAGGGCAGGAGCAGGCATAGTCATGAAATCTCCAGAAGGGGAAGTGGTGCACACATCTTGCTCGATAAACAAGTATTGCACAAATAACGAAGCAGGGTATGAAGCCCTGATAATCGGGTTGTAAATTGCTCTATCCATGGGAATTCAGATGCTAGAAGCATTCGGGGACTCCATGCTAGTTATAAAACAACTGGAAGGAGAGTTCGATGTGCGAAAGCAAGAGCTTCTCCCCTACCATCAGCTGGCAACCCGCCTGATGTCAAGATTCTACTTCATCAGCATCAAGCATATCAACCGAGGCCAGAATGCTCAGGCAAACGCCCTCGCTAAGCTGGCAAGTTCTTTGGCAATCCCACTAGACACGAGCCTGAATATAATGGTGATCAACCGCCGGCAAGTCCCCAGTGTAACAGAAGTCTTAGCTGACGAACAAGAGGTTGAGGTGCTAGCCGTCGAAGAGGTTCAGCAGCCCGATTGGCAAGAACATCTCCTACGGTGGTTCCAACACCAGCAGCTCCCGAAGGAAAAGGAACATAGAATGAAACTCCTGAGGGTTAAAGACTCTTACGAGATGAGAACGGAAACTTGTTCCGAATAATGGCAGATGCCCGAAGAAAAGTCCTACTTCGTTGCTTGTCTTCAGTAGAAGCAGGGCAGGTGATGCAAGAAATCCATGCGGGATCAGCTAGAGCACATCAGGCCAGCCCAAAGATGAAAATTGAGATAAAGAAATTGGGTTACTATTGGCCCACTATATTTGATGACTGCTGCAAGTTCGCTAAAGCTTGTCAGAAATGTCAAGAGCACGCCAATGTGTCAAGAAGACCTCCAGTGCCACTACATCCTACCTTACCCAGCTGGCCATTTGCTCAGTGGGGCATGGACGTGGTAGGGCCACTGCCAGCATCTTCATCAGGGTGCAAATACATCTTGGTAGCTACAGACTACTTCTCCAGATGGGCGGAAGCAGTTGCACTAAGAGATGTGACGGGAGAGCTAGTTGCAAGATTCTTCCGACAGAACATAATATTCCAGTTCGGGATTCCCAGTCGAATTATCTCTGACAATGGCAGCCATTTCAGAAATCAGAAGGTTTACCGGCTAGCCGACAAATATAAGATTGACTGGAGGACATCGTCCCCCTACAACCCTCAAGCCAATGGACTTGCAGAAGCCTTCAACAAGACACTATGCACGTTGATGGCAATGACTGTTAAGTCTAATAAAAAGGACTGGGAAGAAAGGATGTACGAGGCGCTCTGGGCCTATCGTTCCGTCTATAAAATCGCAATCGGCTGTTCGCCATTCTCCCTCGTGTATAGGTCAGAGGCTGTGGTGTCGATTGAATTAGAAGTTCCTTCGCTGTGAGTCGCCATCCAGCATGGACTAGTCAGCGGTGAACAAACCAATGCAGAAAGAAGATTGGAAGAGCTCGCCGAGCTCGAAGGAAAGTGCCTCCGGGCGTAACAAAACATCCAACTCTACCAACCTCGCATGGCCCGTGCTTTCGATAAGCTGGTCAAAGGTCGAGAATTCAAGAAAGGAGACCTGGTGATGGTCAAGAGAAGAGAAGTGATGGCCTCCAATCCCAAAGGAAAGTTGGTCAAAAATTGGGTCGGACCGTACATCGTCCACCGAGTATATGAGGGAGGTGCTTACATCCTGGTGGACCACAAAGGAGTCATCCAGTTCTCCCCACTCAATGGGAAGCATATGAAGCTATATCATACGGCACAACCCACATTCCCCGAGTGATCAGAATACCTTTCCTTGGTCTAATGGCACTCCGCCCTGACCGAGCTACCCTCACCTTAGTTCAGTGGCATTCCGTCTATCACGCCCCGAACCGATAGCAGCGGAACGTGTCGGTTGCTCGGAACGTGGCAGTTAAACAGTCATGTCAATCAGGGCATAGTCATTTCCACAAAACACAATTTGGACAAATAATAAATTTCATTTCAAATATAAGTTCTTTACATATTCGGGCCCATAATAAATGAAAAGACTCAATAAAGAAAAATTACAATGAAACTCTTGACTCGACTTATCATAAGACACAGGATAGCAAGACTAGGTGGTTCATCTAAATGTCACTTCACTCTTGCCCTTGCCCATCATGTTCGGTCTCGCCATCACTAAGGTCATTACCTGAAAAACATTAGAAAACGCAGGGTGAGCGAACGCTCAATAGGACTTAATATCTCATGCTCCAAGCTAGCTTTAAGTCAATTACAGTTTAACATGCTCATGCAGGTCATGCGAGATATAGAAATCGAGAAACTATAATAACATGAGACAATTTCAAGAACTATAATAAACAAATGAGTAAGCAAGATGCTAGATAAACTCATGAAGAGTAAGGACAATGATAATCAAGATAGTATAGCGAGATCTTAACAAGTACTCCCTTGAGCTAGGTCAAGAGCATTCATGTGGAAATATAATCATTCATCTCTCTATGACGAACACTATCACGAGAGCTTCAAGGTATCCATTATTGTGAAGGATCTTTGTGACAAGATAACGAGTACTATCAATGGGATAATTCAAGAACATCTATGATGATCGATATAGAAGTAGGACAATTACTTCTACAAGCACTATATAGCATTTGCCAAGACACTAAGGGAATACCACGACGATATGATAACCCCTCCAATAAGGCAAATCGAGATCTTTTCATGACGAACAATAAGTTGTAGATAGGTGTACTATGATGGCAATTACTCCCGATCATCACTATCACGAGAGCGTTTGCACATCTAGCACTATATAGGATTGGCCAATGCACTAAGGGGAAAACCACGACGATATGACCACCCCTCATGGAAATAGCACTAGTTAGTATTTGGTCGCACACTTAGGAGTTCTCACGATTGTATGATTGCCCCTAAATACCAATAACCGAGTTGGTGAATGCCTTCACCCGATCATCGTATACCGGTAACGTTTGGACTTTGCCTCACCCAATAGGGTCAGATCAGGACCCGTAGCATTTAAAATGTCATTTTAGTGGGACCCATAGCCCCTGACACTTAGTCTAGACTAATTCCATATTAATGGCCAAGAATTTCAAGGATCAAGCATGTACGAACAATAGGGTAGATTTCATTGAAGAGAGATTCAAGATAGATCTCGACAAGTCTAAAACGGTGGCACGCAAAAAAATCGAGAGAATTCGAGAAACCTGAGAGATTGGCGTCTCGTCAGAGTGCCATATACTTAAGAAGTCGCACCCACAGTGGTGGTCACTCACTCTCTGAACAAAACATTGAGGAATTGGTGCCTCCATAATACGGTTGCTCTTACACTAAGCGCCCGCCAATAAGGTCACCCCTTCAACACGCTCATGACAAAAAACGGTGATAACCAATGTAGTCGCTAATCAAATGACTAACCGGGTTCCAGGATTCTTGTGGTACAACTAGCTCAGTCGGCCTTGAGGGAATCCAAGGCTGCGAGGAGACTTACGGAGGTCCCAATGACTAACTTGCCAATCCGAAGGAACGGAATGTCTAACGGAGGGCTCGTATGTCACCGAGAGTTGATGGGCAATCGATAAAACGTGGGACTATACTCACGGACTGGAATATAGTGCCTATATATATATATATATATATAAATCCAAGTTTACAAAAAAAATCAGATGACAGGAAATTGGCACCTTAGCCAATGTCTTCAATTCATTAAGTAGCGCCCTGTTCAGGGGCGCCTTTTAACAAATTGAAGACTATCAAAAGAGTCGTCAATTTATGTATGTATTTTTGTATATAAGTATAAATTTCTAGAATTCAGGTAAATGGCGACTTGACTTAAGTCTTCAATTTATTAAACAGCGCCCTGGTCAGGGGCGTCATATATAAAAGAAATGGCATGATTCATGTCGTCAATTACAATATCCAGGAAGGTTAATATATATCAAATTTTTAGGCTTATCACTAAGTCGCGCCCAGGAATACGGGCATCCATTTTAAATGGCGACCTAAGCAAGGTCGTTATTTCTTTGTCATGTGATTTACACCGAGCAGGTACAATTTCAGACACATGATTTTGGGAGTATGTTTGATCGAGGCTCTAAAGGTACGAACATGTAGAGAAAAACAACAGGAATTTATGGACATGATAATGCATTAGTTTACATAGATGGGTTCACAGTTATTAAATTTTGAACATGGTGTATTTATTAAATACCTAGCAAATTGACGACTGTGATGAAGGGCGTTAAATTAAAATGGCGCCTTGATCTGGGGCGTTAATTCCATTTAGGAAATAAACAGAGAAACTCATTCCAGAAACGAAATCTATAGGTACAACAGACCTATATGCATGCTTTTAGCCAAGTCTTGAGAAAGTCTACATGTTCTAAAGATCTAGCATGATGATTGTGTAATATTTTGCTTGGGAGATTGTCTACCTTTTGACGTTTGTAAGGACGGAGATATAGAACGATGAAGAACAAGAATAATAGAAGAAGTTTGCTTGCTTCTCCTACTGCAGCAGCACCGCTACCGTGACAGGAAAGAGATGGGAAGAAGCTTCCCTCGTTAACACAACAGCTGCAACAGCTTCACACGAAGGCAACAGCCTTGCCTCTTTCCCGTTAACCGCAACAGCATGCAGCGGCAGAAACAATAGCAGCAGAGGAAGAGGAACAAGAAAAAGAGCCTCGCAGGTTGGCTCGATGGAAGGGGTATTTATAGGCTAGGGAATCTTAATGAGTGTAGAAGTTTGATTAGCATCCTATTACTATCAAACTTACCAACCTTCATCCGAGTTCGAACGAAATATGGCAACGGGTTTCATTATTTTTACTCTGAGGGAATTGGCACTGAGACAAGGGCGTGTTTTAAGTAAATGGCGCCTTCTTACGCAATCGTCATTTCATTAAATAGCGCCTTAACTAGGGTCGCCTTTTAATTTTCTATATTTAGCCACTTTCCTTCTAATTTTCCTTGGTATGAATTAGCGTCCACGTACCTGGGCGTTGTTATTTTAAATAGCGCCCATGTGAAGGGCGTTATATTTCCTATTATCCTCGTGTTATTTCTAATTATTATTACCCTTACCCTATTAACGTATGAAAGTGGCACCCATGACAGTGGCGTCATTCCAATAATTGGCGCCTTAGTTAGGGGCGTCAATTAATAAATTAGCGCACATTTGTACGGTCTTCAATTAATGAAATAGTGCCTTAAGAGAGGGTATTATTTTATTTTGGCCCATTTTTTATTTGTTTTAAGTGTAAGTCCCATTTGGCAAATATAACGGTTTCATATATATATATATGTGTGTGTGTGTGTGTGTGTGTGTGTGTGTGTGTGTGTGTGTGTGTTATTTTTTTTTTAGGCCAAGGCTCATGTATAATCTATATCTATGTAAATATATTTATACATATATTCCGAGCCCATTAATTATATTAAATATTTTTATCTAATTGGTAGAACTTTATATACATACTTTATTTCCTTTAAATTTATTTATTTGTACATCTTATTTATTTTGCATTATTGTCTAGGGTATCAGAGTCGGGTTCGATCCTATGATCTTTAACTCCATTATCTATTTGTAACTCATTAGGGTTTTAGCTTAATGGTTGGACTTAAATGAAGGATTTATTCATAGACTTCTAATTAATGTTTAGGCTCACTATCAATTAGGCTATTTCCATTATCGAAATTTTATTTTCTAGATTTATTTTATGACCAATATTAATTTGGATCCTTTATAAATTTTGGGGTGCTACACCGCCCTAACCGAGCTACCGTCACCTTGGTTCAGTGGCATTCCGCCCTGACCGAGCCACCCCCACCTTGGTTCAGTGGCACTCCGCCCTGACCGAGCTACCCCCACCTTGGTTCGGTGGCATTCCGCCCTAACCGAGCTACCCTCACCTTGGTTCAGTGGCATTCCACCCTGACCGAGCTACCCTCACCTTGGTCTAGTGACACTCCGCCCTGACCGAGCTACATTCACCTTGGTCTAGTGGCACTCCGCCCTAACCGAGCTAACCTCACCTTGGTCCAGTGGCATTCTGCCCTAACCGAGCCACCCTCACCTTGGTTCTGTGGCGCTCCACCCTAACCGAACTACCCGCATCTCGGTCCAGTGATGGTTGGCCCCGACCAGACTCGCATAGTGTCTACGATATTGCCATTACAGGCCTTACGCCCGAATCGGCACAAATCTACCCCTTTGCGTCAGCATTGCCTTCTTGCTGACGAATAAACTCTTTTCTCGGCGCAAGACTTCATGTCCTAGCCGACCTTTATACAGCATTGTCATTGCGGGCCTTACGCCCGAATCGGCACAAATCTACCCCTTTGCGTCAGCATTACCTTCTTGCTGACGAATAAACCCTTTTCTCGGCGCAAGACTTCATGTCCTAGCCGACCTTTATACAACGTTGCCATTGCGGGCCTTACGCTCGGATCGGCCCAAATCTAGCCATTGCGTCAGCATTACCTTCGTGCTGACGAGTAAACCCTCTTTCTTGGCGCAAGACTTCGTGTCCTAGCCGGCTCTCTCAACATCCTTCTGTTACGTGAGCAAAAAGAGAAGACAAAATGGGGTTAAAAATAGAGATACCCCGCCGGTCTTGTTCCTAAATCAGGACAAGGGCAAAAATGGCTATAACCCGGCTGTAGCGAAAACCCGAAAGGGCGTTACAAGCAAAATCGGGTACCCCGCCACGTGAAAACCCGAAAGGGCGCGTGGGCAAAAGTAAAAGGGGCTGACTTCGGCGAAAACCCGAAAGGCGCTCAGGTCAGTAAAGTGGTAATCCAAAAAGTTCCTCCTTATTCTCCTCCTAATGAAACTCCCAAGGGACAACCATCAAAAGTCCCACCGGAGATCCCCTACTAAACCCGTATTTGGCCTTCGTCACCATCGGCGAGATCGGTCGGCCTCCAGCTTTAACGCGGACCTTCCGTCCCGATTAATGAACATACCCCTTGCTTCGACATGTAAACCACATCGAGGAACAAACCTATGTTCGACCCTCGTCATCATCGGCGAGATCGGTCGATCTCTACCCTTAACTTGGACCTTTCGTCCCTGTTAATGAATCTATCCTTGCCTCGACATGTGACCCATGCCGAGGAATAAAAATATGTTTGACCCTCGTTGTCATCGGCGGGATCGGTCAGCCTCTATCCCTTAACCTGGACCTTCCATCCCTGTTAAGAACTATGCCCATTGTTTCGGCATTTAACCAATGTCGACGAACTAAACCAGGATCCGACCCTTGTCATCATCGACAAGGCCGATCGGCATGCTAGCGGGCAGGCTCCCCTGTGTCCCGGCTTCTTCCTACAAAAAAAAAAAGAAAGAGAGAAAAAAAGATGGGGTTAAAAATAGAGATACCCCACCGGCCTTGTTCCTATATTAGGGCAGGGGCAAAAATGGCCATAACCCGGCTGTAGCGAAAACCTGAAAGGGCGTTACAGGAAAAATCGGGTACCCCGCCACGTGAAAACCCGAAAGGGCGCGTGGGCAAAAGCAAGAGGGGGCTGGCTTCGGTGAAAAACCGAAAGGGCGCTTGAGTCAGTAATGTGATAAAAAAAGAGAGAGAAAAATGAATGATGAGATGATAATGTAATAGCGAGGTTAGCCTCGTTCACCATTCCACTTCCTGCTACCCCATTTCGACCCTTGTCACCATCGGCAAGATCGGTCGCTACCTTTTTCGGCCCTTGTCACCATCGACAAGACCGGCCATCTTTTTAACCCTTGTCACCATCGGCAAGATCGGTCGCTACCCTTTTCGGCCCTTGTCACCATCGGCAAGATCGGCCATCTTTTCGACCCTTGTCACCATCGGCAAGATCGGTCGCTACCCTTTTCGGCCCTTGTCACCATCGGCAAGATCGGCCATCTTTTCGACCCTTGTCACCATAGGCAAGATCGGTCGCTACCCCTTTCGGCCCTTGTCACCATCGGCAAGATCGGTCGCTACCCCTTTCCGAACCTTGTCACCATCGGTAAGATCGGTCGCTACCTCTTTCGGCCCTTGTCACCATCGGCAAGACCGTCTACCAATCCTACCCTTGTCACCATCGGCAAGATCGGTCGCTACCTTTTCGGTCCTTGTCCCCATCGGCAAGATCGGTCGCTGCCTTTTTCGGTCCTTATCACCATCGGCAAGACCGTCTACCATCCCGACCCTTGTCACCATCGGCAAGATCGGTCGCTACCTCTTTCGACCCTTGTCACCATCGGCAAGATCGGTCGCTACCTTTTTCAGTTTTCGTCATCATCGGCAAGATCGGCTATTCTTTCGACCATTGTCACCGTCGGCAAGGTCGGTCTGCTGACTATCGATCCTCGTCGCCGACTCCTAGACTGACCGACTTTCTATCGACCCTTGTCGCCATCGACAGGACCGGTCAACTTTCCCCCCTAACCTGGACCTTTCGTCCTCATTAAGCAGCAAACTACTTTTGCTCCATATAAACTCTGTTGATGAATAAACCCTACCCTCAATTTCCGTCAGCTTCAATGGATTCGGCTGACAGGCCATCTGTCCTTATTTCCTAGCCCTGAAGGGGCCTCTATACCCTTTTGGTCCTTCGAACTCTTGGCCTGCACTAGCCGTTGCTTGGTTCCGAGAATGGTCACGGTGCGGTGGAGCGAACACCTCATCCCTTCGCTGAAGGCGTGAGCGCTCTCCTGCCCTAGTGACTCACATACTCAGACTAGAATTAACTGGCGAATGGAAAGAGAAAAAAAAAAGAATAATGAAAGAATGGAGTCGTCATTTAACAGCAAAATGAAGATTTTTCATTCCTATGGAATAAAAGGTACATGTTACGCGGGGCATTCCCCGGAATACATGAAGTCCAGAAAAAGGGGAAAATAGAAAAGACTATGGCAGAGGGTGTCGGAAGATGTCCTCCAGCTCTGGAATGCCCAAGGAAGGATGGCGGGTTAGTTCTTGCAGTCTGAACTCAGTGGCCTCCAGCTGAGATAGTTTCTCCCCGAGAGAAGCAGCTTGTCCCTCGGCCATCTCTGCCTCCTCCATCCTCTGGACTTCCAGGCGCTCTACTTCTTGAAGCTCAGCCTCTACCCTTGAAAGTTCGGCCTGTAGCTCTGCTATCCGGGCCGTGAGGAAGCTTTGGCGCTGCAAAGAGGCATTGGCATCATTCCTCATCCTCGCCGCAGTCCCTTTCAAAGAGATGAGAGCTGCTCGACATTCAGCTCGCTCCAGTGTTATGGCCGCCAGCTGGTCAGCTGCCTCCCGGCCTAAGAATTCCCTTCTGTTCACATATTTCAGAAGCAAAACCACCCGTGGAGTCCAGTCGTCCATGGGGCAACCAAAAGTCAACAGCGAACGGGATAAGTGCTCTATCAAGCCCCTCAGCTGAACATAAGTCAAATCTCTGCTGGCCGTTATGGTCTGCTGAAGGGTCCCTAAGAACTGCCACACAAGGTCACTCGACAATTGGAGATCGAGCGGCGACGTCTCGGGTAGTTCGAACTCCACTCTGCTATCCACAGTGGCCCAGATATCGTCGCCCGTCCCAGAAGCTGACGACGGCATGATCTGCAGCGCATTGGTGTGGGGAACAACCGCGGTGGCCGATATGGTAGCTGGAGTCTCAATGACGATGACTTCCCTGCCAGCCCCTTGGGATGAAGCTACAACAGGAACATCAAGAGCCAAGGACATCTGTTCCTCGCCTCCAACTCGACTGACCCCCATGTGGCCAGTTTCAACAGTGAGAGCCAAGGCCCCAGTAGTCCTGGCTTCCTCTTCGATGATCTCTCCCGCCTCTACCTCGGAGGGGCCATCTTTCTCCGAAGCCAACCGTTGTACGACTTCCAATGGCTGAGAGTCCTCGACTGATACCGACTCATCAACCCTCACAAGTGCTCCGGGTCCCGCTGGAGCCACTGCCGCTGCATAGTCCTTGGGATATCGCAGTGCGATAGGCCGCAAGACGGGCGGCAAAGTTGCGTGACTCGCGCCTAGAGCCGGGAGGGGTATCTGCACCATCACGGTTGGCAGCACCACCTTAGTCTGCACCAAAAATATGTACATCAGAAAGCTAAAAAGAAAAGAAAGGAAGAGCAGCAAGCGCCGACCACGGGAGGATCCTCACCTCAGTCAGTACTGGGCTTAAATCTCCAAGGGCAACCTCTGCGGCCCCAGCCCCTTCGCTCACAAGTGAGCCGGACGGCCCAGGACCACTCCATGACAACCGGGGCGGGCTGAAAGTCAGGTGATCACTTTCATAGGCCGAAGATGCCCCGGCATCCTCAGTCTCTGTGTCGACATGTGGGAACTCCTCATCACTGGAGCCGCCACCATAATCGACCTGCTCAGAGGAAGAGGATTCCTCTGCTCTTTTGGGATGCTCCACCATCGGAGCAGGAACCTCACCAGGAGGAGCATCACCCGCAGCAGGGACTTCCTCCGTGCACTCCACACCAGGGGCAACGATTGATGGGATCTCAAGGGCGAGTTCACCATGCCCCCGGGCAATCGCTTCCTCTGCGCCCTCTGCGCCCGGGAGTAATCACGGTTGCATATCAACTGAAGTTTACAGCAAGGAATAGTCAAGCCGACTGAAGGCATGAAGACTCGCGGTGGCATTGCGACTAAACTATAAATTGCCTTCCATTTCCTATCTGGGCATTGGAGAAGGTAGATCTCTCTCTACGGGAGCAGCAGGGATTTCCTCTGCCCCTTCCCTAGCCACGGCGCCTACCGTCGCCTCCAGCCCGACGACCGCAGCGACTATGTCAGCAACTGTCAGCATGGATTAGCCAAGGTAGTCAAAGTAAGCCAATGAATTCTGGAGAGATGAAGAGCCTACCTTCAGCTTCTGGCCTTTGCGTGCGGGAAGCCTCGAACTCTTCAAAGGATACAACCGGAGGAAGAACAGTTGCCGGTTCCTTTTCTGCGGCCTTCCTTCAGCGTGCCCGTGTCACTCGGGTCACTACCGCTTTGGCCTTCCCGACGGCCTCCCTCAGCTGGGATCGGGTCCACTTTCTCGAATCGCCAGGAGGCAGTGGCGTCGTGGTCAGGGCCGACTCGGGAACCTCGAAGTATGCTAGCTTTTGAGCTTTTATTATCAGCTCCCTTAAGTGCCGGGTCTCCTCCGAAGTTGGTCGGACTGCGCATGCACGAAGATGAGAGTAATACACCACAATAAAAAAAGGGGGCTGGCCGAAGGGCCTAAATGAGGGAATAGAACATACTTGCTATCCCCGTGTAGAAGGGGAAGAGAGGCCAATAATATAGCGAGGGCATTTTGTCTCTCGAAGCTACCTCGCGAATAAGCCAACATAAATCTCCTATCTTTTCACTCAGCTCGGCCAGCAGTGCCAGGTCCTCATGGCCACGAGAAGACAGGTGATAATATAAGCTCAAGTGGTCCAGCCCCCATCTGTCGGCATATTTGAATGAGATATGAAGGGGCCAGTCTAGAATGGCTTCGCTGGGACCACCCACTGAAAGACCATGTGAGCGAAGGAGCGCAAATAGCCAGGGGGTGTTGTCATATAAAGCATCCCGCCTGTCTTCCCTACGGATGAAAGTCCAATAGGGGTACAACCTATCCACCTCGGGACGCCAGTCGGCCACAACCGAGATGGGTTCCTCCACCGGCAAAGGGAGTTGCTGAAGGACCACCCTCTCGCTGCTCACCCGGCATAAACCCCGAAGTGTTTTCACATAGTCATCCTTGCTGATTGTGGGCAACTTCGGGTCAACTTTCGTCCTGCGACTTTTCACGGCCTTTCGGGCCTCCAGATAGGCCCCCATTTCCGTATTGGTCCAGGATTTCAACTTCTTCAAATGGGAACGCTCAATATCAAAGGCTGGCTCTGGCTGGGAGTCAAGAAACTTATGCTATGCTACGGCCCAACACTCTCGCCGGGAGCTCCTGTAGAACCCCGTCCGCGTGTTCCACCACTTGATATACTCAGGAGTGACGCGGGGGAAATGGGCAGGGGTTGGCACTCTGAAAGAAACATCTTCCCGGTGGTGGAAGAAGTCCCACCATATCCGGGCATCATCATTTGAAATTTGCCCGGCCCTGTGCCTATTAGGCAACGCAAATTGTGAAAAAGAAAGTGGAATGTGCTGGTCGTAGCCAAAGTTCCGGCTGAAGCGGAACGGATAATACGGCTCCAACCACAAAATGCTGCTTTTGCAGAATACAAGGACACTCGGCCTGATAGCCAGCGCCCAGTCAACCAACTCCGGCTCAAGAATGGGTCTGGTACACTTGGCCCCGAAAATCGGATGGATATACTCCTCGGTCTCAAAAAGCTTGCACTGCCTCGTCCTGTTCACCAGTGGGCTGGAGTGGGCAACTAAGCTCCAAAAGTGAAGAACCCGGGGTGAATCTGTGGGAATACGGGCCAACTTGCCCCGAATGGCAAAGAGCTGCTCCGCTAGAGAGGATGGCTCAGCACTCGCAAAATATATCATCCGCGGAACAAGAGGAACCGACTGTAACGCCCAAGGAGCCGCCTCCGGGAACAGGGTACAGACCCAGGCATTGAAAAAGTGTAGCGGACCAACCATCCGCAGATTCCTGGGGAGACGCGTCTTGTGCAGATCTCCCAACATCTTGAAAATAAGACATAGAGCCACCGGGCAAAGGGATAGCTTAGTACCCCAAGCCATGAGACAGGCAGGATAAATGGCCTCTGCCCTAATCGCGCTCTCGTCACCTTGCAGGAGAGCGAAAGAACAGATCCAGTAAACCAGGTACGCCGCACAATGGGTGACTGCGTCGACACCAGTAGGGTTTGGGTCCTCCCTCTGCCCTCCTCTTGAAGATGATGATGATGCGGCCTGGCGTCGGACTCTCTTCTTCTGCTTCGGAGCCATTAGCGCTATCGGGGGAAAGTCTTCGTACTTCTTCTTCCCGCTGAAGAAGTATTGGAGCCAGGCGCCCATCCGCACCCTCCGCTTCTCACCTGGCTTCCGAGCTTCCCTCGTGTCATGCGACGAGTGATAGAGGGTGCGGTATGCCTTCATCAAATAGCGGTAAGCGTGACCCGTCAGATACCGACCCTCACCGTCGGTCTGATCTTTCAACCAGTCGGGCCAGCAGACTTCCTCATACGGCTCTCCGTCGATGGGTAGACCGCTAAGCTGTGAGAGGCTCCATAAATCCAGAGAAGTTTCTCCTTCCGAAGTATAAAAAGTGTTGTACTCGGGGCAAAATACTTTGATCATGCCACAGCATAAGCCTCGGGAGATGGGGTAGCGGTATCTCGAGGCGTACACGCTGTGATAGACGCCAGCCCTGGTCAGGATGGGAGCGTAATGATGTAGCACATAATCTGTGAACTCCACTGCTCCAGGTCTGAATGCGTGAGCATCGGTGGCCCTCAGCTTGGCAAACCACCCCACAGATATCTGGTGCTTAAAGCGGACCACCAGGCAGTCTAGCAGAAATGATTCTTCTCTGTACCCCCATTTCAACGAGGCAAGAAACAAGCCAAAGATCGGCTTCTCCCAGTCCACCCTGCCTGCGAAATCATTCCACCGAGCAGGTACGAATTCAGGGGCCCTGGTCAGCAGCCCATCTTCTGGAGCCATATCGTGTAGTCCCAGCACGACGCTCCATTTCCTGACTTCTCTGGGAAGATAAATTGGCCTTCCACGAACCACACAGTCTGTTAGACTATCCCTCTCCACTAGCAAGGCTTGCTCGGCTTTGCAAACAAGGAACAAGTCTCTCTTTCCTTGAAGGTTAAAGCGCCGGAGGAAGGACATCAGATGTTTGTCCTTGGGGTGATCCCGCCTGACAGTACCTTCCCGGTCATAATGAAAAGAATCACCTCCAAGGATGAGGAGACGGCCAGTGTCCACGGTATCGGTCTCTGAATCTGAGGACTCCGCAACTACGGCCAGTTGGTCATGCCCCCGATCAAGGGAATGAACATTCTCCCACGTCACCACGGCGCGGGAGGCAGAAGAAGAAGAACCAGATGCCATGTTGGCTGTAAAGAAACGCATCAAACAACAAAGAAAGTCAGAAAATAGTTGATCAAGACAAATTTCTGACAAAATTTTGGCAGAACCTCCCCAGCACGGGAGATTGCCAAAGAGAAGCAGGAACACGTCCACTAAGGGAACGGCCCCTAAAAGCAGCCATCGGCATTACACCGAGGCCAAAAGGGACACCCGGGGAAACAGCTCCTAGGGCAAGCCCTACTAAGAAGCCTCCCGGGACCCAAAGAACGGGTTCAAAACCCAAATGAACAAGCGCTCTCACTCACCCGCTCGAAAGGAACGGCCACGGTCGCTCCCAACTCACCCGGCGCTGAAGCTGGAGAGGGGGAAGAGCAGGAAGAGAGAGAAAATCCTGTTGCAAATGAGGAATGATGAAGAGAAAAACAAAGAAGAAGAAATATATAGGGGAAGCCTCCCCCCTTGCTAATCCGGCGCGCTATTTAGCGCGCCGAATTAAAACCCCCTGAGCAAAAGGCGCGCCGATTATGGGCGCGCCGGATGAACCTCTTCCAAGCATAAAAGCCGCGTCGGATTAGCGTCTAAAAGCCCAGGGGCGCGCCGGATTAACCCCGCGCCGTATTAACATTCAAACGGCGCCGGATTGGTATCCGTGCCGGATTAAGGGCCGTTACGAGCCTCTGTCGATTGAAGAGGAGATCATTCCGGGCGAAGCTCATCCGTCGGCCTTGCTGCACTCGTGCCTTGCTCGCAACACCCATGGCTGGGGGGCATTTGTTGGTACTCAAAATATCACTCGCGGTGATCAAGTCTCAAAGACGAACGACACGGCCCACTGAAGCACAGAAGCTGATAAATATCAACATATTGAAGACTTCTCAAGGTGCCAGAGCCTCGAGTCACCCTGTATGAGCACGGGGAATTCACCTCAAGAGAATCGAGATGAACTTGAAACCAACCGACAGTGCGACCAAGCCTACCTAATGAACCGGCATCGACTCCGTCGTGCCGCATACACTACACCCATTGTCCGACACCAAGGATGACGGTCTACCCGGTGGCCACCCACCTCATGAAAGACTCTCCTGAGATGAAAGAATGCCCTTGGCTCTTCAGAACGAAGGACCGAAAGCTCTGTCGGCAGAAGATCCCGGTCACCCGGCAAGGGTACGGCTTCCCGCCAAGATGGGCCCGTTAGTGGCCGAATGATCACCCAGCCCAGGCGGAACTATTCCGGGTGTTATCCCACCTCCAAGAAGCTTCAAGCACAAAACAGACTGAGTTGGCAGCACATATCATAGTGCCAAGAGCCATGTCAGCGGAAAACCTGCGTGATCAAACCAAAGTCATCTGAAGTTCCGAGAATGGCCGTACGTCATCCTGAGAACTTCGAAAAGGCATCTCATCGAAGTTTTGAAGAACGGTGGCGAGCTAAATGCTTACGGTGATCCCCGGGACCATCCCCAGACACATCGGCTGACCCGCGACGTGCGAATGATGCTAATACGGCGCGCCCTAAATCGGCGCGCCCCATCATCCGGCGCCTTGCTGCTCCGGCGTGCAAAAGGCAGTGGAGCACCCTTCCCTAGCGCGCCATTTCTCACGCCAGATGAGGATTCGAGCTTGCTTCTATTTATAGGTGGCTACCCGAAAAGAAAGAAAAAAAGAGGAGGGGAGTCCAAAAAAAAAGAGATCGAGGGTGAGAGAGCCAATCACCTTCGACAGAGAGAGGGTTTCTTGGGAGGGAAGCAGCATCCTCACATAGCATCTCCCTCGCCGCCGCCTTCCTCTACCTGAAGCCCTTCGGAGCCGGAGAAGATAGTCTCGCCCGATACTCTGTTTTGCTTTTAGGTGGGTTGTCTGCGCGATTCCATCCGTCCTGCTATTTATCTTCTCTCGATCAAATGTAAGCGTGGGGCGGGGGAGATGGCGATGATATGAGCCAATCTCATTCCCCCTTTCACCATCGTGTGATTCGTTCTTCTGTGAGTCTTGTTGCAATTAGAGTGCGGCGTTTGTGCCACGGCGCCGGCGCCGAATCCGTAATATACGCTTTAGCCTTCCCCGTTGATGTGATGATGATGAATATATGGATGTGATAGTGTGTTGAGCGCTCGACATCTTCTCTCTCTTACCCGCTTCCATTGTAGTTCGTGTATGTCGGTTTCCCCTATGTTTAATTTCCGGTTCTGATTTCTTCGATTACAAACGTGCCCTGTATTACCATGGGCTACAGAAATGACCCCTCCCCGGGTCCTTTGTATCGAGGTCATGGTTGTGCTTCGCCCGATGATTTCTGTATACTGGGTGGATAGAGCTGTGCCTATGCACATGCCTCTTCCCGCTTTGATATGAGGTCCGACTTCCATTCCCTCTCCCCCTTTGCATTGCTCTATTGCTCAGGAGAGTTGGAAGCCACCTCCAGAACAGCATGGCCCATCTTGTGATTACTACATTCTAGTTATTCAAGCATATGCGTATGTAGTTAGATTATCTTATCTACGTACCCATCATCCCTCTGTGTGACTGCTAATCGTCTGTTCCTCTGGGAATGTTAGCCCAATCTCGCAAGCATCGATGCCTCAACCCTGTGTCTGGTAATCCGTCTATACCGAATGCCCTCATTCCTCTTGTTTGTGGTTTGCAGCCATTGAGCCGTTTGAGTTCTGTCGGTTTTATCTCAGTCATCCGGGGAGGGGGACATTCCCCATTGTTTCACGTAACTGCTAGTTGTTCGAGGGGCTCTACCTCTCCGTGGTAGATATTTCCCAAAGGCCACAGAGCGGATAGTGATGAGGACTTTAGCCCAACAATCATAAACCCAATGATTTGGGGATCCTGTGGTGTCTAAGGGAGGCGTGCTCCTAGTAGGCTAGTCCTCGGAGTTTCTCTCCCTAATGGTCTCTCTCAAAGGGGCGCAGTGCAGGCTGCAGGTTGCCCACCCCTCGTAGGCTAGTCCTCGGGGTGTTGCTTCCGTTATCAGCTGCCGCATCCCTCTGTCTTCACCCACGGAGCTTTGGTGCCCCTCGCAGGCTCGTCCACGGGGTATCCTGTCCGGTTGGGGCTTTGCTGGCTGCCACCAAGCAGACCGGTAGTTTAGGGGTTTGCTCCGTAAGTGAGTAAGACTGCGTTCCTCTCATGCAACCTTTCAGGGACAGGGGAGATGCTGCCCAATTTTTGGCAGGTTTTAGACAGACAAGTCGTTTCCGTGGACTGGCCATAATAAAACATTCATTCTGAGTCAAGGAACCTCCGTGCTCGAGTACGAACCTCGCACTGGCTCATGACTCTGCTCCTGGAGAGCCCCAGACTTCAATTCAACAGGCAATAAACCCAATTAAACCTTTAAACCTTCAAAACATCTTAATAAGTTTAAATAGTTTCAAAATTCACAAGAAAACATGTTAAATTGGCGCGGCCCTAATCTAGTGCGCCTTAATACGGCGCCCCCCCCCCCCCCCCCCCGCGCCGTATTAACATTAGACTCATCCTTTTCATTTTTCAAATTGCTCCTTCCCGGCGCGCCCTAAACCGGCACGCCCCGAGGCTATCGCACCGTATTAACCTTTGCCACGGCCACGCTGTATTAATCCCTTTTACCTGCGCTTGGCCGTGCTGGGGAACCTATCCTTACGCGCGATCACGCCGATTTTGAATCGTTACCCTGTTCTGATTGCTTGCTCACCTTCGGAGCAATTCTCGCCTCCCGTGGTCGAGATTAGCCACCCTAATCAATAATAAACCAAGTAAGGAAGAAGTTCCTCAAGCCCCGGACGAGCTTATTATCATGCTTTTAATACCATGTGTGTTAGCATTTTGCTTTCGTCATCATGCGTATGTTGCCACTTTCGTCACTTTAGTGGAGTCTATTAAACTTGATTGGTCATTGTTCATCTTTACAACTCTGTGACCATGCTTAACGTTGTCATCAGCATCACGCATGCATGCCTGTATGGACCCTCGGGTATATTAAATGGCATTGACGGAAGTCCGGGTAACTCCCGATCGGAAGTCTTTGCTATGCGCGACGGTGGTCTTCAGACCTATGTCCTCCGCCATGTATCGGGGGTATCCAACTTGATGGATCATTTCCCCTCTTGCATGATAGACTGAAGCATCTCACGTGACCTGGTCACGTTTATGCCTTTGCACCTTTATTCCGGCCTCGACAGCCCACTATCTCGGCAATTAATCAAAGGTTTTCCTTCCTCATGGGGGATGTAATTAACGCCATAGCCTTTATGGTATGGCGAACTGTTGGTCCCGACCGAATCTCTCTCTCGCCCGACACGGGTCAGAATGAGCGCATAATAAACTCGTCACTCACGTGACTGGCACGCCCGCGCAGTCAATCAGTCAGTTAACTACCAATTAGTTAATTGGTTGATCGACACGTGAAATAAACCAAATAAACTTAAATAAAAAAATAAATAAAATAATAATAAGAACAAGATTTCCCATCGCAAACAGTGGCCTATTACTGTGGATTTTCTAGAGGTGGTTTGATAGGGGAAATGGATTTTTGACTGGACAGGGGTCGGATCTGGACTGCACAGGATAGAACAGATTTTGGCCTGAGTTTTAATTTTTTAGAGGGGAAAAATAACTCCTGAATTCGTGAAAAAAATTATGGTGGGTTTTGGCAGGCAGAACACCCAGTCCAAATTTGAGCTCAATCAGAAATGGTTAACGGGGTCGAACAAAGGAAGAACAGGGCTGCTATCACCAGCCTAAGAATGCTACAGAAGCAAACTCATTTTGCTAAATTTGACTAAATTGAACTAAAGACACTCAAACCATGTTAAGGAAACATCATTATTTTAACAATGCGCGGGAATAATAGAAATAATGAAAATGAAAGTATATTCTCGCACAAAATAAAGATACCTTGCAAATCCATGGAGTGAACATAGCAATATCCTGAAGCAATCTTGATCCGCGAACTTCGCGTAACGCGAGCTTTGTATTCCTTGCTTAACAGGACAAAATGGAGAGGATAGCAAGAGCATTCCTTGACACGGAGGAGCGGCAAACACCAAACTGGACGAAGAAGGATAAAAAGGAAGAGAGACGAGGGCTAGAACTCCCTCTTTAAGGTACAGTGACCCTGATAACAAGGAACATAATACAAAATGAACAAAGATTAACTGAGATCAAGGCAGGCTAAAGCCTTGAAACTAGCAAGCAAAAGGGCAAGAACCCTGAAAGGGTGAAGAGGAGTGAGTAGAAAGAGGAGAAGAAGAATCATCCGATGTAGTCAGAGAAGAGGAATGATAATCACTGGATGGGGTTGGGGAAGGAGAATTAGAATCACCCGACATGGTCGGGGAAGATGAACCATAGACACCCGACAAGGTCAAGGAAAGATAATGAGGACCACCCGACAGGGTCGGGGAAGAAGAACAAGAATCACCCGACATGGTCGGGGAAGGAGAATAAGGACCACCCGACAGAGTCGGGGAAAAAGAACGAGGACCTGAAGATACCAGAGGAGAAGGATCAGAAGATGTCCTAGGATCGGGGTGATGAGAGGGCATAGGCCGAGGCCTAGAATCGTGAGTGTGAGAAGAATCAAGAGAATCTGGATGAGTGAAAGAAGAATGGGGGTTCATGGACCCGGGGAGAGAGGAGAAAATCATGGGAATTAGATCAGAGAAAGGAAGATACACCATCTAAGGGTGGGAGCTCAGTAGGAGAAATGATGAATGAAAGGATGAAGAAGGAGAAGTGGACCCCTGAGTGCATAACTGACGGCCTTTAAACTTATGCCGTCGCTTTTTCTTAGCTGAAATTGGCTTGTAGTGGACCTGCCTGACACGGGCTCGAATCCTTGGGCTTCTTGATTTAAAATATCTTCTCAAATAACGGGCCCACCTGACAGACGGCCTGGCCTGATTATGAACATGCCGCTTCATTGGGGCGGTTTCCCGAGACACCCGGTGATAACAATAGGTGGACATTCTTGAACAGTGAACTCCTTAGATGGATGGGCATCTTGAGACCACAGAGTCTTATCACTCGGCATAAAGACATGGAGATTTGACAACTCCACTCGGCAATAAGACACAAATCATAACTCCCTTGATAAAAGGGACGGATGAAGCTGAGAGAGAGTAATACACGGTGTTGACATGGCTGGCTTGATAAACTGCGGGAGATTGCATAGAATGTGCAGAATGTCTTTGGACAGTGCAGAAGATATGGCCAATTGTCCCTTGAATATAGAAATCACAACCTGCTTGGCAGCCGTATGTGTTAGCACAACTCAGGTGAATAACCCTCTTAACTAGTTATCTGAAAAGCAACGGAGCGAGAGGAAATAATAGCACCAATAATCAAGCCTCCGGCGAGCAAAGAGATTGACACCGGCCTCGCTCGAGAAGAAATTGCCACTAATGCAAGAGAGCTATTCTTAGCAACCGTCATCAGAAATATAGGCTCATCAACCCCAAAATAGCCAGGGATCAGGACACGAACTGGCATGCGGCAGATGTAATCTTGAAGCTTGAAATGTATAACCTTCATCCAATCATCCTGACTCAGCTCATTTTCACCTCGGGGACCAGACCCGACAGGCACCAAAGGCAGTGCACACCTACTCCGTGGGGTAGAAATAGGAGGTGAAGTGGAGGGAATAGGTTCTGATGGCGTGGAGGTTTCAATGGGGATGGTGATGTCAAGTGAAGGCGCAGGCGATGTGGCGATGATAGGCTCGGGTGAAGGTAAAGGTGGAGGCGGAGATGATGGAGGTTTAGGCGATGGTGAGGGTGGTGGAGATGGCGTTGGCAATGAGGGTAGTGGAGATGGAGGCGGTGATGAAGGCAAAGGGGAAGGCCGCAGCGCCCATCATCAACGTATCGACACAATGGGTCGGGTGGTGTTGGTAGTGGAAGCGGTGATTACAGAATGAACGGAGGAAGGGGAGGAACTAACCTGAGCAAGGGCTAGGGTAGCTGAAGGCAATGAAGATGGGGTAGGAGATGGTGAAGGTAATGGGGTAGGTGATGGAGTAGGTGGAGACGATAGGGTAGGCGATGGCCTAGGTGAGGGAACGGGTGATGGAATAGATGACGGAGCGGGCGCAGCGCTAGATGAAGAATCACAGGTGTAACGACCCAAGATCCAGATACCGGGAATAACTCAATACCATTCGAATCCTGACCCGCCGCCCACGAGCCGGAGGGTTCGAAAGGGCTAAAAGGAGTGTAGAGATACAAAGAAATAGGAAATAAGGCAGGACAATTCAACATTTAACAGAAATAAATAAATAACTACTACAACAGAGTCCAGTCCAACAGAAAGTACAGTCTAAAGTAGTAAAATGTACCACATGTCAAGTGAACACTCGGCCCGGTGAGCTGGCAACTAAGAACCTCCGAACAACACCCTCACAACTCAAGGAAGAACCGCCGCACCTGAAAAGTAGGGGTGAGCCTCCTATCACTGGCTCAGTAGGGATCCCGTAGAACCCCAACCGAGAACAATGGCGGTAGCGGAAAGGGAAGCAACAAGAGCAACAATCGCAACAGCAAGAATAGCAAATTGGTGGTCGGTAAAAACTCGGCGCTACAGCTACTCCTACTGTACCGGTCAAGCAGAAAGAGAAATCATGATATCACCATCGGGAACCGGAAGACACTAACACCACCAACTGAGCTAAAAATCCACGGCAGCTCTGCCGTGAAGGCCTGTCCTCCTAGACAAGGCCAACCTGGACCACGCTATCCAAGGTAATGTCATAACCACGCTGTCATGAACACAACTATAACAAGAAGCAACCTCCGTGAAGCCACTGGCACCCTGGCCACTGCCTTGGAAACACCAGACGGTCCAGAAAATCACGTCTTGCAGACGGGAAACGAAACCAGAACAGGAGAGTCACGTCTCACGTGACAGGAGTACCTGCCCACCAAAAGTAAGGCCGGATGCGTCCGCTGACGACTTAGTCCATAGCCTCAGATGTCTCACTACGGCACCCCAGGTGGAGACTAAGACACCGTACAAGTAACCACATAACACGGAACAAGGGTCTAGTCGGGGTCGCGCTCATCAGCACGCGTCTGAAGTCCCTGACCACGTGTGCACACACTAACTGACTGCGCTACATTAGGCCCTCTAGCTGGTTCGTCCTCCCGGCCCGAACTCGAGCCTCCACAGTAGGAGGCCCACGGCAACCAGCCTAAAGCCGTCTCTTGGGTAGCCTCGCCACCACTCCCTAGTGGGACCACACACGTGTCGGAAGGTTACGACTAGTGGGGAGTCACAGATGTGACCACACTCCAAAGACAAACTCCATGAAGCACACACGCACCCTGCGCGAAAGTCACGAGGAACCAAGTGGCACCGAGCCACTGGACTATGAACAGTCCTCTAGACTCGCTAAATCCAATGGTCGTTGAGTCACAAGACTCGGGGTCGAGACCGTTACACACAACGGCACACTACCGTTAATCTAGACTAATCTCTAGGTCTAAAACCACGGTAGCATGAACACCGAGGTAGCTCACGAGCCATCGAGACCATCCCCTCAAAAGGGAACTCAAGAGACCTCCAGCCCCAGGCTGGGTGACTGGACTCACAGTCCAAGGCCACACGCATGACCCACGCGGAAAGCACATAATCATAATTCTCAAGGCAGCTCACAAGCCGCCACGGTGATTCCTCCTCCCAGGGAAGAGCGAGAAACCTCCAGCATCAGGCTGGATGACTGGACTCACAGTCCAAGGCCAAACACTTGGCCTAGTTGGGAACCATCTTCCGCAAAAACCCACGACATGCGGGGGAACCCCACCGCACTCACACCGATACACGGTGACTCGATCGAGCACAACACGAAAGCCCAGAACACATGGGGTCACCCGGACCCACCACACCTATGGGCACGCTAATCGAGGTAACAAGGTACCTCTAGACACCCCAGAAACATGGACACGGAACTCAAGGGGTGTCAGGGACACTCACGAGGTCGAAGGTCGACCACTGGGTCACAATCGGGTCGACCGGAGACCAACACGACGGTAAACGGCACGACGAGCCCGAAGAATCGCCTAGTGGTCTACCCTTGGACCGCTAAGGAAAGGCTAGCGGTCTACCGCTGGACCGCTAAGCACTCCGGAACACACGAACCCCTAGCGGTCACTTCTCGGACTGCTAGGCAGGTGGCTGTCTTTTGCCTGACCACTAGGAGATTCCTAGCTGTCAGTCATGAAACCACTACCCGACCGACCTCAAACAACTCCAAAATAAAAAACGGTCTTGCCCTTGACCGCTAACAGGAGCTTGGCGGTCTACCTATGGACCGCGAAACACTGGCTAGCGGTCTACCTCTGGACCGCTAAACCCACTGGTAGTTTATCGCATGACCGCCAGCCATGACCGACACAGGGGAACCCCTAGCGGTCTCCACATGACCGCTTGGCGCCCCTAGCGGTCTCTGGAACGACCGCTAAATCATCCCGAGCCCGAAAATGGCAGAAACGGGAGGAAAATCTATTCCATGCCCCGTTCGCGCCCACGCGAAGGGGAAAATAAGGGAAAACTAGTCTCCTACCTCTCTAGCACCGAGAGGACTCATTCAACCCACAAAAATGCAATCAAAACTCTAGATAGGGCTCACACCCCAAAATCATGCTTTTTCCCCAAAATTCACAAATAAGCATGCTCGGCTCACCACGGCCTACCAAATTCGTGGGAAAGGAAATGCACGAGCAGGGGATCCATCTCCCTACCTCCACCGAAGAAAACACCGCAAAACCCTCGTCAGTTCATGAACTCGCACCCGAGCTTCCACGCGCCACCGGCCCTCGATCCTCGACCCATCCTCGCCGCCCTCCTCGCCCCCATCGCCCCCGCCCCGCTCCGTCGGCCGCCAGAGAGGAGAGGGTGAGAAGGGAGAGAGCGTGAGAAGAGAGAGGGAGGGAAGAGAGAAATGAGAGGGGAGAGAGAGACAGAGTTAATATATATTGAATAACACAAAAAATTTAGAAATTCAGAAAAATACTAAAAATTACCTCTGCGATCCTCGGGAGGAGCACAACGTAGTGGTAACATCCTGGAGTCATAGAATGCCATAGTTCGCCCTGCACAGAATTCCGAAGGCACATCAGGGAAAAACACGTGTAAAGCACAAAATACACTCCGTGACCTATGAAAATGATCTGAAAAATATCTAAAAAATCCGGGGCATTACAGCCCTCCCACCTTAAAGAAATTTCATCCTCAAAATTAAGGACAAACACGAAAACATAGGGGAAGAAAGCCTTAACCAACTGACAACACCGTTAGAGCCCCAACACAGAAAACCTCGATTCTCATAGAAGCTCCTCTCCTGAGGGACACAGACAGACTACAATCACGAATGACACCTCGCTCCGCATGCCACGCACACCGGCCATCAGAGCAAGCACACACCAAAGGACACGGTATGGCATCACCTTAGACAACGTGAGAACCAATCATGGCACCGCTGCCACCATCTCGCCCACCGAGGAGACACAGTCCTTGTCACGAGAAATAGCTACCGATCCATCCTATGGTCGGCAGACAAATAACACATCAGCTTCACAACCAGCTGACAGGTCGCACACCCTTCTCAAGGGAACAACCAATACAGAGCCTCCATCAGCTCACAACAGCACGGGACCAACTCTGTCAGAACTCAAACTTTGACAAAGCCTAGATCCCATCCGGAAGGCACACCACGGAAATGACCACCAAATGTCTAACCGATACATGGCTCTCACCGTTCATGATGCACAACCAACAGCATCTTCTATCTGTGAAAAGACCATACGCTGGTCACCAGCTGCTCGTCAACGGGAAACCTTCACCGGTCCAACAGGCACGATCCAACTCATAACAGGCCATCCGCTGACTCACACAGACAATTACCACATCACGAGCTGAACTTCTCTCGGACATCGCATCTGATCTCGAGCATCGCACCAACTCAACCCTCTCAAGGGAGCATGATGAAACCAAAGACAAGACTCAGGAGTCTTCGGTCAACACCTCACTAGACTCAGACTTACAGGGAAATCCTCCCATGCTGGTCACCAGACCAGGGATAACCACTCAGACGCCAACGTCCCATCAAGGACCACCACTCCGACACCAATCTTATCCAAAGGCCTCAACCCACAGGCGTCACTCTTCCATCTTGTCTCATCGAATCCTATCTCAATTAATCCAAGTGGACACCTACCAATCCTGATTCTGCCCTTACCACAGAGCCACAGGACACCACCGGAACAATTCATGCCACACGTCTCTAAGGGAGGAAAGTGCCATCCAATCTCACAGCAACCTGGTCGCCAACGCTACGGCCAATGCACACGGTTCCCCAACAACACACATCTTACTGTGTTCGACTATGAGACTAGCCTTACCAGTCACTCGCAGCTACCTACAGGAACCCATAATCTGCCAGAGATCACTTCCTCAAAACACGATCTCATCCGAGGACACAACGTCCAAAACAAGTCGGGCACCAAGCCACCGACTCTGCCCAATACGTCCTCGACCTCCGTCAGGCGACATCCATGACAACCCCATCCGGGTCTAACACCGACGCTTGACACGGCTCCCATCACATGAACAGGGTACTCATGCGACACACTTGCCAACATTTTTCCCCAACAGTCCATCCTGCCAGTGCCAAGAACCACAATACCTCGAGCAACGGCACGGCAACAACACGTCTCACACCGAGGAACCAATCCTCTGATGCTCAACGTAACTTCAGGAATTCGCCCGTAGCACCCAATGCTACGATCCTAAATCCGTGGGTTATAAGCCCACCGGCTTCCGCTGCGCGCTCTGATCCACACGCACAGCCAACACGGCAACTCGGGACTCACCATCCCGACAGCCCACAACTCAGCTGGTCAACTTCAGAAAATAGAGTGAGAAAAGCTCTATTACCTCAAACCCCAAGCACATATTCACTCCCAAATCTGGCAATCCTCCGCAACACTGCAGCCTCCGAACTGCCACGCATCGGAAAGTTCCAACACCAGCCAAGAATTCGAACACCGCCCAACCAGCACTTGTCCTTCCGGAACAGCGCTAGCACCCTCACATACCAAGGGAAATGGGCACAACTCTCACAGGAAACCACCTTGCCAAAAAATGGATCACGTCTCGCATGGACTTCATGGCACGCAAGGCCAACCAATCCGGACACACAATGCAAGACGACGAACCTTAGCCAAACACAACCCTCTCCAACCAAAGGAGAAACCGACACTCCTCCAACCAACAGAAAACTCCACGCCCGACCTGATCTTGAATCTCGCGCATGCTGGGAACAGCACCATCCAGCACCGAGAAAACCATCACCACGTCAGGTCAGCACTTCCGACACGCTCGGTGAGTGTCACGTCGGACCACGATTACAGCATCTCTCGATGCACCACCACTGCAATTCCTTGAACCGCAACACACCACACCAAGAGCCGCACACGAGCCATGATCGACAACCACCAATGCTCATCCTTCAGTCCCGAAACCACTGTCCAACCTTCACATCTCAACCAAATCTACGGCGAACACAATCCATTCGCACATAAGAGCGCAGGAGCAAGAACTTACTGGGACAACTCTGCCCAATCTTGCCTCAAAATCCGTAAAACAATCGGGACCGACACATCATTTCTGATGCCACGGAGCACGACAAGAACATCAGGCTCGATGAAACAGCAGCTCACCGAGAAGATCTTCCACTCACCCGAGCACACTTCTCGATCAGAGCACCCGCTCTGCCACCTTAAACCACAACCTTAACACCTCTGGGGCTGGATAACCTCAAGCTAGGGTGGCCAGACTCAACAACAGCTCCCTCAGAGCACGCTCACGGCCACTTAACCACAAACAATCCTCGCCATCCACTTGACCCCGCTGCAAAAACCTCGAACGCAGCACCCCAAATCCGCGCCTACCGGCAACCTCTGCTCAATGCAGCACAACTGGGGCCACCACCGATGAGGGAGAAAGGTCTCAACCTTGATCCTTAGACCCCACACCGGCAAGAAAGTCACAAATAGCAACCACCTTCACAGCGTCACGCAGCGCACTCAAGCTCTCAAGCGAAAAATAAAGCGAACAACATGCACGAAACCCTATGCCGGCTACCGACTATACTGGACCTTATGGACTCTAATCCCTATAATGTCTCGAATTCCTATGTACGTCCACAACCACTGCTCTGATACCAGCTGTAACGACCCAAGATCCAGATACCGGGAAGAACCTGATACCATTCAAATCCTGACCCGCTGCCCACGAGCCGGAGGGCTCGGAAGGGCTAAAAGGAGTGTAGAGGTACAAAAAATAGGAAATAACACAGGACAATTCAACAATTAACAGAAATAAATAAACAACTACTACAACAGAGTCCAGTCCAACAGAAAGTATAGTCTAAAGCAGTAAAACGTACCACATGCCAAGTGAACACTCGGCCCGGCGAGCTGGCAACTAAGAACCTCCGAACAACACCCACGCAACTCGAGGAAGAACCGCCGCATCTGAAAAGTAGGGGTGAGCCTCCTGTCACTGGCTCAGTAGGGATCCCGCAGAACCCCAACCGAGAACAACGGCGGTAGCAGAAAGGAAACCAACAAGAGCAACAACTGCAACAGCAGGAATAGCAAACCGGTGGCCGGTAAAAACTCGACGCTATAGCTACTCCTATTGTACCGGTCAAGCAGAAGAGAAATCCCGATCTCACCATCGGGAACTGGACCACACTAACGCCACCTACCGAGGCAAAAACCCACCGCAGCTCTGCCGTGAAGGCCTATCCTCCCAGACAAGGCCAACCTGGACCACGCTGTCCAAGGTAACGTCACAACCACGCTGTCGTGAATATAACTCTAACAAGACGCAACCTCGGTGAAGCCACTGGCACTCTGGCCACTACCTCAGAAACACCGGACGGTCCAGAAAATCACGTCTTGCAGACGGGAAACGAAACCAGAATAGGAGAGTCGCGTCTCACGTGACAGGAGTACCTGTCCAACAAAAGCAAGGCCGGATGCGTCCACTGACGACTTAGTCCACAGCCTCAGGTGTCTCGCTGCGACGTGTTGTATATGGTGTATATGTTTTTGATGATAACTAAACTTTATAGTTTGATGAGAACTAACTTTATGGTATGAGGATTCATGATGTTACTTGGCTGTGTGATATTTCAAGTGTCCTTGTGCTCTTGCTGTTTATGTATGGTTGAGATGGCAATGATCATAATCTCTTTAATGTGAACAAGAACAAGAGGCAAGAGGTTTCATAATCTCTTTAATGTGAACAAGCATGGTATTAAACCTTGTCTAACTTGATTGCAGGATCAAACATCATGACGATTGCTTGGAAGGTAAAAACAAACGTGTGGATAAGCACATTGCTATCCACAATCTAAAACAGGTGGTAAATCATGTCTACACTCTTCAAGAACCCTTGGTAAGGCTATGGAATTCTCAATTCTGTTAAAGCAAGTAAAGCCAACTTACCTACATGGGAAGTTGATTTGATCTAATGTGAAAAGGTTCTCTATGCTTGAACATATGGATTTATTTGTTGGTGGGTGTATTGACTTAACCTTGATCAATCAATTTGGATGAACAAGTGTTCAAACATTTCATGTGCTCTTCGCTCATGTGCTTTTCATGAATGTACTTCATGATTTTATCATATGGGTTATTGAGCTATAGTTCTAATCAATTATCTATGTTCCTGCAGGTCAAAATACTCAGTATATATCCTCAAGGTCGAAGGAGTTTGATCTCACGGACTGCAACTGGATTTAAGGGGTTGAACGATCGAAATCTGGAAATTCCCAGATTTCGGTCGACCGCCAGCCTTGGGGCGGTCGACCGATTTTCCCAGCACCCAAATCTGTAAAACCTGCAAAATTCTGGTAGACCGCCCCATGCTACCGGTCAACCGCCAGCCCCGATGCAGCAATTGTTGACTTTCGAATTCAAACTCGTGGAAAGGTTCTTTCACCCATTTGTTTAATCCCTCTGCCCCCAATCAAGGAGGGATATATGGATCTTGTCTAGGGGTTGTCTCCTAACCTTCCAAGATCTATAAAAGATCTCAATGGGGGCATAAACATAAGAACTCCAAGGGCTTCAAGGAGAGATCCAAGGGGAGGCTGTCCAAGGTAGAAGAAGGGTACTGTAGCTCCATGAACAGTACTTCGTGCAAGAGTTCATCATCCATCTCCAAGGTGATTCAAGCTCAATCTGAAGCTAGCAACCTCCAAGGAAGTGAAGAAGCAAGCAAGCAAGGATTCAAAAGGAAGATTGCCCAAGGGAGAAAGAAGAAGAAGCAAGCAAGCATGGATTTGAGAGAAGGCTGCTAAAAGGTGAAAGAATATTGTTTCTCAAGATCAATCTGAAGTCTTTCAAGCTCTGTTCAAGTCAAGGTTGAAGCCACGGTCAAAGATCGGCAGCATATATTCAAAGGGAAGCCAAATCAGGAGTTTTCTAAACTGTGCCTCATTGTCTTTGTGTTTTGGGTGTTATATTTGTGTTCCTCATAAACTGTAAGCACTTGTGTGTGTGTGGATCGTTTTGGATCTGTGGCTGTGTGTGTGTGTCGTATCTGATTCGTGTGTGTGCGTGGATCTTCCTAGATCTGCGTGTGTGTGTGTGTGGATCTATCTAGATCCGGTTGTTCTAGTGTGTGGAGTGCTACATCTGTCGCAATGTGTGTGTGTGTTGTTGATCCGGTTATTGGATCTTGTTGGAGACCTCGTCTCCGTGTGTGGGTGTGTATTGGGGCGCGTCCCCGTGTGTGTGGGCAGGTGTCGTCCTGCATGTGTGTTTGGAGTGTTGTCTCCATTTGGGGATTTGTCCCCAAGTGAAGCCTCATCGGATTTGGTGAGGGGTGGACGTAGGATTACCGTCGTTGCATCCGAACAACCTTAAAAATCGCCTTGCCTTGTGGTATGATTGTGTGGTTTGGATTATTTATCCTACCTCCATTATGTGTGAACGTTAGTATATGCTATACTCTAACCCGTGGTTAAATAGATTTCAACTTCCTAGTTAGTGTTTTATCACATATTTTAAAAAGGCCAAAGTTTTGCTAAAAATTGGTAAACACCCAATTCACCCCCCTCTTGGGTGTCATTGATCACGGGACTTCAATTGGTATCATAGCTAAGGCTCTATTTTTCCTAGATCTAATGATCTAGAGAGATCCAGATCAATGACTACCGAAATGTATACATTAAACTCTTCGCCCGTGTTTGATGGTTGCAATTTTGATTTATGGTTAGGAAGAATGCTTAGTCTAGACAATTCATACGATCCTAAGCTATGGAAGCTTATTTCACATGGTCCTTATGAATTGCCTAAAGACAAATGTGTCTGGACTGCAAATCAAAAGCTCAAACATGATCAAAATTGTTTAGTTTTAAAGGTATTTACTGCCGCAGTCAATTCTAATCATTTTCCGTTTGTCTCCCATTACAGATCCGCGAAGAAAATATTGGATGGATTAGTAGACTTCAAGGAAGAACATGAAGACCAATGTCTTGTGGCAGGCACGAGTGATCAAGGGAGTGATCAGCAAACTGGATCAAGCTCAAAGGTAAATTCTGATTATGATAATGAAGATGAATTTAGCTATGAAGAGTTGTTGAATGCATATGATGAGCTTGCTGATAAATACAAGAAGTTAAAATCGGAAAACAAAAAATTGAAAAAGGATGCTGGACAAAATAAGTGCAATTCCTCTTGTAAAAAATGCTTGCATCTAGAGGAATTGATTGAGTCCCATGTGTTCGATCTTGAAATTCATAAAGATCAAATTTCTTCTTTGAGAAATGAAAATAAAGAGCTGAGAGAGAGAATAAGTCTGATGAACAATGGCCAAAATGAATTTGCTCATGATAAAAAGCTTGAAAAGAAATGAGAAACTGAAGGAATTGAACACGGCCATTTCTAGAAGATTGCTTGCTTTTGAAAAAGGAAAATCTGTGAATATTGATGAATCTGAAAAAATGCATGCTTTGTTGCAAGAAATTGAAAGTCATAAAACCATCAATGCTACTTTACATGAACAAGTCAATTCGCGTGAAAATGAAATGGCTTCCTATGAATTGCACATTTCATCACTTGAAAAGGAAATCCTTGATTTGAATGCTTTATTGTCTAGATTTGTGAATGGTCAAGAAAACTTGGACAAATTATTGGGAATGAAAGTGAACTTTCAAAGAGTAGGGCTGGGGTTTAATCTTATGAACAAAAAAAAATTTGAAAGTAAACTACATACTTCATTTGTTCATATCACTTGTGCACCCAGCACCTCCACATCTCACTCCCAGCAACACACCATGTCAAGAACTGTACCAGATTCGAAAAATAGTGTGAATGTCCAAAAGATTAAAAAAGAAAATAAAAATTAGAAAATCACCTTCCATCAAAAATCCAAAAATGTTGCTAGCCTCACTATGCATGTTAAGCATAATTCTGACACACACACATCCATTGATGAAGAAACTCTCATGCTTTTACTGTGGAAGACATGGACATGCCATGCATAATTGTTTCATTATGAAAGATGATGACTTGAGAGCATGTAGAAACTAAGCTGGTCTGAAAAATCCAAAGCAATCATTTACCACAAAACCTTCCATACATTGTAATCACTGTGGTAAAAGAGGTCACACAAAGTCACACTGCTGGTTACTCATGAAGAAAAAGAGTTTTCACTCAACACGTCATGCTCACATACACAAACCAGTAGAGCCAATGAGAAAGAAAATTGTAATGCCACGTATTTCCCCCCATCACTTTGGCAAATCTGGAAATGTTAAGCATGATTATTTTATTATGAAAGATTGTGATTTGAATGTTGTTAAAAGTTGAAAGTACATGCCAATGTTACTATTAACCCACAAGGACCCAAGATGATTTGGGTACCTAAGAATACAAATTGAGAAATCTATTTTTCAGGTGTGCCATGAGAATATGAAGTGTGGAATGTGTTTTTAGTTAAGAAGGTAAGACACACGAGTCAAGTGACTCAAGCAAGGTTAAAAGAAAAATCATAACTGAAATCTGAACACTAAGGTGATATCCCTCCTACCCTCTCCAATGATTGCGTCATGTTTTGATTTATTCTGTGTCATATAGTCATATAATCATGTACATGTCTGAACATGCATCTCATTCAGAGTCAGTTACGTACTCTTATGCATGTCAATTGTCACATAAGCATACTATTATAGGAATTTGGAAACCTTCAAATTTACTTCCACCACACACATTGAGTTTGTCATATGTGTCATATGTCTTCACATCTTGTCATGCCAAAGTTCACTCTTGTGAACTCCTGCAATAATGTATTGCAATTCATTTGCATTCATCACATCCATGACTGCATCTAGTATTAGAATGATTGTTGAACATCTTTCATTCACGCACACACTAAGGGGAAGCAACCACACTCGTCATATGGACTTAGTGTTAGGTTCACATATGACTCATGCATCAACTATGGAGCTTATTAAGGGGACGTTTGGTTGTCAAAGGAATTCTTCATGTCATTGATTAATAAATTTGAATCGAAATTGACAAATCAAGTCCTTTTATCTTTAGATGCAAATTATACTCCCAAAATCTAAATGATGATGGGCTAGTCATGGCCAAGCTTGAGTCAATGAAAGGAATACCTTGCAAGGATGAAAAATGATGAGAACTTTCTCAATTGCCACCAGGAGATGGGATACCAGAACTTGAACAATCTCCAGGATCGACTTAAGTACAAGCTGGTGAAAATCTTGTACGTGCTGAAGTAAGTATCCAAGGCATGGTATGAGAGGTTCACATCATTTTGATTGAGAACGAACTCAATAGGTAAGGTATTCATTCCTTCAGAGAAGAAAACCAGTGTGCTGATGCATTAGCTAACTATGCAGTCTGTATGGGCAGAAATTTGGAATTCTCATCTATTGGAGAGTTGCCATTGTTAGCAAAAGGATATGCCATTGCTGATGCAATTGGCATTCCTAATTTTCGTAGAAGGCGTGTATAGCTATTTTTACTCTTTCATTGTACTACAGAGGCATGTCCTCTCATGACTTGTATACACTTTGATATAGCAATAAAATATAGCATCTACTGGTGGATAGGTGGAGTGAGAATATTCCCTTCCTCTGGAACGGGGGTGCACTCTCCCTTCTTCCCTGTTAGATGACTTGGTTCAAAAAAAAAAAAAAACTCAATAGGTAAGGTTGATCAAACACTTTTCACGAGGTAAGTAGGTAAAGACATTTTAGTGGTTCAAGTACATGTGGATAATATCAATTTTGAAAGCTACTAATAATGCCTTTTTGTGAATAATTTGTAGGGATCGTGCAAGGAGATTTCAAAGTAAGCTTAATGGGTGAACTGAATTCTATTCTTCTTTGGATTACAGATGGAAGACTTGGAAGATGATGGATGCTTAAGGCACAAGTATTGATATTAACTTCTGAGCTCTGTTTGAAAAACCCACATTTGTTTTAACCATATTTCCATGAATGAAAATAAATAAAATAAAAAAACTGGTTTCAATATTAGAATGCATATCCATTTTCATACATATACATTGTTGATGAACCTTGACATTTGCATGTGAGAGATTATGGAATGCACCTCTCAACAGGTCTACTGCACTCAGGTATACAATTTTGAAAACTTGACAAATCGGTCAAATCTAGTTTTATGTGATGAACTTGTCAAATTGGTTGAACCAAATTGAAGATCTTGATAAATGTGATTGGCTATTGAATATTTCTCAATTTAAATTGCATAATCACATTTGAGTTTAACTGCACATCTGGTATATCAAATGGCGTCTGTGGAAGAGTGGATTACGTCCACTTGGAACCATTCCCTATGCGTTGAGCTGGGTCTTCGGACTAAAATCTCCGCCTTGTACCAGATCTTGAAAATTTTTGACTGGCTTGTGATTGGTTGATTTGTGAATGAATCCTTAAACTGAGCTATTTAAATTAAAAATATGGTTTTGATCAAACAATCTAAACATTTGGCTTCTGGATGATTTCTCATGTTAAAACTTGTGAAAGACTTCTGAAAATCTGATTTTGAATAATTCTGAAAATTGGATTGCATTACTTAATTTTGATCATTTAAGCACCCTTATTCATCAAGGTCATGTCATGAAAAAATATTGTTGAATCATTAATTGAATGTGAGTGTTTTCATGAGAAATTTGTCTCACGGGTTTGAAAATCAAGCTCTTGTATCTTGCCTTTGCATATTGCATTGCATTCTTATATGCTCATAGGTTGCATCGCATTAGAACTCATGCATTAGCTACATTTAGTTCACTCAAATTGGTATCCATTCAATTGGTATCAGTAATTTTGCATCACATTGCATATTTGCATTGCATGCTGCATACATTCCCTTTGCGTGCTTGCCTGCTATTATATGCTATTCACCTCCATCCTTTAGAATTTCTATGACCTTATGTCTTCTTGATAAATAATATTACATTTAAGTCATTATTAGTGTGTTTCATGTACACTCTGGGAGAGTTCATATTTCATAAGTGCATCTATTTAGGGAGAGTTGCACTGTTATATGTTCATGATATTTTCGGTATACATGCTGAATCAAATTCATACATTTCTTGCACAAAATGTGAAAATGAGTGTTAAAGATAAGGATATATGAATTTCTTTTCAACACTCTCAAGATGTTAAATTTGTTGCATGTATGTTGAAGAGACAGCTGAGGAAAAAGTTGCCTACCCATTCTTGTTAAAAAATCTGAAATAAAAATGAAAGGTAGAGCAATACTCAGTCCCACTGAGTAAATTGGGCACATGTCACCTGAGACGTGATGTGGTTCATTTCTGAAAAGTGTTGACTAAAGTACCTTTGTTCAAGATGAGGTGAAATGGTTCAGTATTCTGAGTAACCGGGGATTCTGGCATGAGCTACATGCGTCCACTCGTGTAAAAAGGAATTATTTGAACCTGATCACTCTTAGAAAAATTCTGATTATCTTGTGATATCATTAAAATATTTGATGTTGAAAGTTTTTGAGGTAAAGCGAAGCCTCCAATATGCTGTTCTCAAGATTGAAGTGCAGTATGTAAAATGTCTCCTTGTGTTGATCTGAAAATCTGAATATCCATATTGCAACTATCGTTTTTCATATTACTCACTTACACATCTGGAAATTTGATTTATTATGTATTCAAAAAATTGATTGACTTACTTTAGCAATTACATGAATCTCCTATATGATTGCACAATCTCCCATGTGCTACACATGTGCATTCCGGTTGTCATGACTCTCATGCATCTTTCTTATACCAATTCCCTTCGTATATACGTATGGGGGAGATATGTTGCATGTATGTTTATATGTAACTGTTTGGTTGCATTGTGTGCATTTCATGTGTCATCATTTGCATGTACATAACTTCATGCATTTCAACAAAAAATGTAAAAAAAAATCTAAAAATCAATAAAATTCTAAAATTTTGGACTTCAATCTCTTTACACTTGCTATATGGGATATTTGCCTTCAATTGGTATTCATAGTGTCATCATGTCTGCTTAGTTGCATTGCATACATTCACAGTGTCATCATATGCTTGTATTGAGTTTTTATGCATTTCCAGAAAATATAAAAATCAGAAAATTTGAAAATCAAAGAAAATCTTTTAATAGACCCTCCTGCTCTTGCATGTTGTAAAAATCTGAGATGGGTTCGAGAATTTGAATGCTATCATGATGATCACCTCTCCTGTGAACATCTTCCACCACTGGTTCATATCCTTGAGGCCAACCATTACCTTCACTCAGTATCAATACGTGTTTGAATGTATCTGCCTTGAATGATATCATCTTGTTTTGTGAATCTAGGTCTGCACACCCCTCTGTCTCCATAATCAACAATTGGTATCATTGCTGTGATCTTGCCTCATTTGCACTTCTAATGTGGTTTCTTATTGCTTTATGAGTCTGCTTACTGAAATTTGAACTTTCTTGTCTTCCTCCCACTTTTTGATCATGTCAAAGGGGGAGAAGAATATGGTCTGACTATGTCAGTCATAAAGTTTGTCATCATCAAAAAGGGGGAGATTGTTATATATGGTGCATATGTTTTTGATGATAACTAAACTTTATAGTTTGATGAGAACTAACTTTATGGTATGAGGATTCATGATGTTACTTGGTTGTGTGATATTTAAAGTGTCCTTGTGCTCTTGCTGTTTATGTATGGTTGAGATGGTAATGATCATAATCTCTTTAATGTGAACAAGAACAAGAGGCAAGAGGTTTCATAATCTCTTTAATGTGAACAAGCATGGTATTAAACCTTGTCTATCTTGATTGCAAGATCAAACATCATGACGATTGCTTGGAAGGTAAAAACAAACATGTGGATAAGCACATTGCTATCCACAATCTAAAACAGGTGGTAAATCATGTCTACACTCTTCAAGAACCCTTGGTAAGGCTATGGAATTCTCAATTCTGTTAAAGTAAGTAAAGCCGACTTACCTACATGGGAAGTTGATTTGATCTAATGTGAAAAGGTTCTCTATGCTTGAACATATAGATTTGTTTGTTGGTGGGTGTATTGACTTAACCTTGATCAATCAATTTGGATGAACAAGTGTTCAAACATTTCATGTGCTCTTCGCTCATGTGCTTTTCATGAATGTACTTCATGCTTTTATCATATGGGTTATTGAGCTATAGTTCTAATCAATTATCTATGTTCCTACATGTCAAAATACTCAGTATATATCCTCAAGGTCGAAGGAGTTTGATCCCATAGACTGCAACTGGATTTAAGGGGTTGAACGATCGAAATCTGGAAAATCCCAGATTTTGGTCGACAGCCAGCCTTGGGGCGGTCGACCGATTTTCCCAGCACCCAAATCTGCAAAACCTGTAAAACTCAGGTCGACCGCCCCATGCTACCGGTCGACCGCCAGCCCCGTTGCAGCAATTGTTGACTTTCAAATTCAAGCTCGTGGAAAGGTTCTTTCACCCATTTGTTTAATCCCTCTGCCCCCAATCAAGGAGGGATTTATGGATCTGGTCTGGGGGTTGACTCCTAACCTTCCAAGATCTATAAAAGATCTCATTGGGGTCATAAACCCTAAGAACTCCAAGGCTTTCAAGGAGAGATCCAAGGGGAGGCTGTCCAAGGGAGAAGAAGGGTACTGTAGCTCCGTGAACAGTACTTCGTGCAAGAGTTCATCATCCATCTCCAAGGTGATTCAAGCTCAATCTGAAGCTAGCAACCTTCAAGGAAGTGAAGAAGCAAGCAAGCAAGGATTCAAAAGGAAGATTGCCCAAGGGAGAAAGAAGAAGAAGCAAGCAAGCATGGATTAGAGAGAAGGCTGCTAAAAGGTGAAAGAATATTGTTTCTCAAGATCAATCTGAAGTCTTTCAAGCTCTACTCAAGTCAAGGTTGAAGCCACGGTCAAAGATCAGTAGCATATATTCAAAGAGAAGCCAAATCAGGAGTTTTCTAAACTATGCCTCATTGTCTTTATGTTTTGGGTGTTATATTTGTGTTCCTCATAAACTGTAAGCACTTGTGTATGTGTGGATCATTTTGGATCCGTGGCCATGTGTGTGTGTCGTATCTGATTCGTGTGTGTGCATGGATCTTCCTAGATCTCTCTGTGTGTGTGTGTAGATCTATCTAGATCTGGTCGTTCTAGTGTGTGGAGTGATGCATCTGTCACAGCGTGTGTGTGTGTGTGTGTGTGTGTGTGTGTGTTGTTGATCCGGTTGTTGGATCTTGTTGGAGACCTCGTCTCCGTGTGTGGGTGTGTATTGGGGCGCATCCCCGTGTGTGTGGGCAGGTGTCGTCCTGCGTGTGTGTTTGGAGTGTCGTCTCCATTTGGGGATTTATCCCCAAGTGAAGCCTCACCGGGTTTGGTGACGGGTGGACATAGGATTGTCGTCGTTGCATCCGAACCACCTTAAAAAATGCCTTGCATCGTGGTATGATTGTGTGGTTTGCATTATTTCTCCTACCTCCATTCTGTGTGAACATTAATATATGTTACATTCTAACTCGTGGTTAAATAGATTTCAACTTCCTAGTTAGTGTTTTATCACATATTTTAAAAAGGTCAAAGTTTTGCTAAAAATTGGTAAACACCCAATTCACCCCCCTCTTGGGTGTCACTGATCGCGGGACTTCACGGCGCCCCAGGTGGAGACTAAGACACCGTACAAGTAACCACAGAACACAGAACAAGGGTCAAGTTGGGGCCGCACTTGTCAGCACGCGTCCGAGGTCCCCGACCACGTGTGCACACACTGACTGACTGCGCTACGTCAGGCCCTCTAGCTGGTTCGTCCTCTCGGCCCGGACTCGAGCCGCCACAGTAGGAGGCCCACAGCAACCAGCCTATAGCCGTCTCTCGGGTAGCCTCGCCACCACTCCCTGGTATGACCACACGGGTGTCAGAAGGTTACGACTAGTGGGGAGTCACTAATGTGACCACTCTCTGAAGAGAAACTCCGTGAAGCACGCATGCACCCTGTGCGAAAGTCATGAGGAACCAAGTGGCACCAAGCCACTGGACTCTGGACAGTCCTCTACACTCCCTAAATCCAACGGTCCTTGAGTCACAAGACTCGGGGTTGAGATCGTTGCATGCAACGGCACACTGTCGTTAATCTAGCCTAATCCCTAGGTCTAAAACTATAGTAGCATGAACACCGAGGTAGCTCACGAGCCGTCGAGACCATCCCCTCAAAAGGGAACTCAAGAGACCTCCAGCCCCAGGCTGGGTGACTGGACTCATAGTCCAAGGCCACACACATGACCCACGTGGAAAGCACAGAAGCACAATTCCCAAGGTAGCTCACAAGCCGCCACACCGATTCCCCATCCCAGGGAAGAGCAGGAAACCTCCAACCTCAGGCTGGATGACTAGACTCGCAGAACAAGGCCAAACACTTGGCCCAGTACGGAACCATCTTCCGCAAAAACCCACGACATGCGGGGGAACCCCACCGCACTCACACTGATACACGGTGACTCGATCGAGCGCAACACAAAAGCCCGGAACACATGGGGTCACCCAGACCCACCACACCTATGCGCACGCTAATCGAGGTAATAAGGTACCTCCAGACACCCCAGAAACATGGACACGAAACTCACGGGGCGTCCGGGCCGAAGGTTGACCACTGGGTCACAACCGGGTCGATCGGATACCAACACGATGGTAAACGTCACAGCGAGCCCGAAGAATCGCCTAGCGGTGTACCCCTGGACCGCTAAGGAAAGGCTAGCGGTCTACCGCGGGACCGCTAAGCACACCGGAGCACACGAACCCCTAGCAGTCACTTCTCGGACCGCTAGGTAGGTGGCGGTCTTTTGCCTGACCGCTAGGGGATGCCTAGCGGTCAGTCGCAAAACCGCTACCCGACCGACCTCAAACGACTCCAAAACAGAAAACAGTCTTGCCCTTGACTGCTAACAGGAGCTTGGCGGTCTACCAATGGACCACGAAACACTGGCTAGCAGTCTACCTCTCTAGACCGCTAAACCCACTGGCGGTTTATCGCATGACCGTCAGCCATGACCGACACAGGGGAACCCCTAGCGGTCTCCACATGACCGCTTGGCGCCCCTAGCGGGATCTAGAATGACCGCTAAATCGTCCCGAGCTCAAAAATGGCAAAAACGGTGGGAAAATCCATTCCACGCCCCGTTCGCGCCCACGCGAAGGGGATAACAAGGAGAAACTAGTCCCCTACCTCTCTAGCACCGAGAGGACTCATTCAAACCACAAAAATGCAATCAAAACTTTAGATCGGGCTCACACCCCAAAATCATGCGTTTTCCCCAAAATTCACAAATAAGCATGCTCAACTCACCACGGCCTACCAAATTCACGGGAAAGGAAATGCACGAGCTGGGGATCCATCTCCCTACCTTCACCAAAGATTTCACGCACAGTGGACGCCGATCCGTGAAGAAAATGACGCAAAACCCTCGTCGGTTCACGAACTCGCACCCGAGCTTCCACGCGCCACCGGCCCTCGATCCTCGACCCATCCTCACCGTCCTCCTCGCCCCCGTCGCCCCGCGTCGCCCCCGCCCCCCTCCGTCGACCGCCGGAGAGGAGAGGGTGAGAAGGGAGAGAGCGTGAGAAGAGAGAGGGAGGGAAGAGAGAAATGAGAGGGGAGAGAGAGAAAGAGTTAATATATATAGAAAAATCCTAAAATTACAAAAATTTAGAAAACTACTAAAAATTATCTCCGTGATCCTCAGGAGGAGCACAACGCAGTGGTAATGTCCCGGAGTCGGAGAACCCCACGGCTCGCCCTGCACAGAGTTCCGAAGGCACATCAGGGAAAAACACGTGTAAAGTACAAAATACACTCCGAGACCCATGAAAATGATCCCAAAAATATCCAAAAAATCCGGGGCATTACAGCCCCCCCCCCTTAAAGAAATTTCATCCTCAAAATTAAGGACAAACACGTGAACATAGGGGAAGAAAGCCTTTACCAACTGACAACGCCAGCAGAGCCCCAGCACAGAAAATCTTGATTCTCACGAAAGCTCCTCTCCTGAGGGACACAGCCATACTACAATCAAGAACGACATCTCGCTCCGCATGCCGTGCACACCGGCCATCAGAGTAGGCACACACCAAAGGACATATTCCGGCATCACCTCAGACAACGCGAGAACCAATCGTGAAACCGCTGCCACCATCTCGTCCACCGAGGAGACACAGTCCTTGTCACGAGAAACAACTACCGATCCATCCTATGGTCGGTAGACAAATCACACATCAGCTTCACAACCAACTGACAGGTCGCACACCCTTCTCAAGGGAATAACCAATACAGAGCCTCCATCAGCTCACAACAGCACGGGACCAACTCTGTCAGAACTCAAACTTCGACAAAGCCTAGATCCCATCTGTAAGGCACACCACAGAAACAACCACCAAAGGTCTCACCGATACATGGCTCTCACCATTCACGATGCACAACCAACAGCATCTTCTGTCTGTGAAAAGACCACACGCTGGTCACCAGCTGCTCGTCAACGGGAAACCTTCGCAGGCCCAACAGGCACGATCCAACTCATAACAGGCCATCCATTGACTCACACAGATAATTACCACATCACGAGCTGAACTTCCCTCGGACACCGCATCCGATCTCGAGCATCGCGCCAACTTAACCCTCTCAGGGGAGCACGATGAAACTAAAGACAAGACTCAGGAGTCTTCGATAATCACCTCACTCGACTCAGACTTATAGGGAAATCCTCCATGCCGGTCACCAGACCAGGGATAAGCGCTCCGACGCCAATGTCCCATCAAGGACCACCACTCTGACGACAATCTTATCCAAAGGCCTTAGCCAACAGGCGTCACTCTTCCATCTTGTCTCATCGAATCCTATCTCAATTAATCCAAGTGGACACTTGCCAATCCTGATTCCGCCCTTACCACAGAGCCACGGGACACCACCGGAACAATTCATGGCACACGTCTCTAAGGGAGGAAAGTGTCATCCAATCTCACAGCAACCTGGTTGCCAACGCTATGGCCAATACACACGGGTCCCCAACAATACACATCTTAGCGTCGTCAACTACGAGACTAGCCTTACCAGTCACTCGTAGCTACCAACAGGAACCCATAATCTGCCAGAGATCACTTCCTTAAAACATGATCTCATCCGAGAACACAACCTCCAATACAAGTCGGGCACCAAGCCACCGACCCTGCCCAATACGTCCTCGACCTCCGTCAGGCGACATCCACGACAACCCCATCCGGGTCTAACACCAACGCCTGACACGGTTCCCATCACATGAACAGGGTACTCATGCGACACACTTGCCAACATTTTTCCCCAACACTCCATCCTTCCAGTGCCAAGAACCACAATACCTCGAGCAACGGCACGGCAACAACACGTCTCACACCGAGGAACCAATCCTCCGATGCTCAACGCAACTTTAGGAAATCCACCCGTAGCACCCAACGCTACGATCCTGGATCCGTGGGTTATAAGCCCACCGGCTTCCGCTGCACACTCTGATCCACACGCACAGCTAACACGGCAACTCGGGACTCGCCATCCCGAGATCCCACAACTTAGCTGGTCAACTTCGGAAAATAGAGTGAGGAAAGCTCCATTACCTCAAACCCCAAGCACAGATTCACTCCCAAATCTAGCAATCCTCCACAACACTGCAGGCTCCGAACTGCCTCGCATCAGAAAGTTCCAACACCAACCAAGAATTTGAACACCGCCCAACCAGCATTCGTCCTTCCGGAACAGCGCCAGCACCCTCACATACCAAGGGAAATGGGCACAACTCTCACAGGCAACCACCTAGCCAAAAAATGGATCACGTCTCGCACGGACTTCATGGCACGCAAGATCAACCAATCCGGAAACACAATGCAAGATGACGAACCTTAGCCAAACACAACCCTCTCCCACCAAAGGAGAAACCGACACTCCTCCGACCAACGGAAAACTCCACGCCCGACCTGATCTCGAATCTCGCGCATGCTGGGAACAGCACCTTCCAGCACCGAGAAAACCATCACCACATCAGATCAGCACTTCCGACACACTCGGTGAGTGTCAGGTCGGACCACGATCACAGTATCTCTCGATGCACCACCACTGGAATTCCTCGAACCGCAACACACCACGCCAAGAGCCGCACACGAGCCATGATCGACAACCGCCGACGCTCATCCTCGAGTCCTTAAACCACCGCGGAACCTTTACATCTCAACCAAATCCAGGGTGAACACAATCCATTCGCACGCAAGAGCGTAGGAGCAAGAACTTACTGGGACAACTCCGCCCACTCCTGCCTTGAAATCTACAAAACAATCAGGATCGACACGTCATTTCTGACGCCACGGAGCACGACAAGAACATCAGGCTTGACGAAACAATAGCTCACCGAGAAGATCTTCCGCTCACCCGAGCACACTTCTCGATCAGAGCACCCGCTCTGCCACCTTAAACCACAACCTTAACACCTCAAGGGTTGGATAACCTCAAGTTGGGGTGGCCAGACTCAACAACAGCTCCCTTAAAGCACGCTCACGGCCACTTAACCACAAACAATCCTCGCCAGCCACCTGGCCTCACTGCAAAAACCTCGAACGCAGCACCGCAAATCCACGCCTACCGGCAACCTCTGCTCAACGCAGCACAACCGGGGCCACCATCAAAGAGGGAGAAAGCTCTCAACCTCGATCCTTAGACCCCACGCCGGCACAAAAGCCACGAACAGCAACCACCTTCACAGCGCCACGCAGCGCACTCAAGCTCTCAAGTGAAAAATAAAGTAGAAAACATGCACGAAACCATATGCCAGCTGTCTTCTATACTGGACCTTATGGACTCTAATCACTGCAATATCACGATTTCCTGTGTACGTCCACAACCACTGCTCTGATACCAGTTGTAACGACCCAAGATCCGGATACCGGGAAGAACCCGATACCATTCGAATCCTGACCCGCCGCCCACGAGCCGGAGGGCTCGGAAGGGCTAAAAGGAGTGTGGAGGTATAAAATAATAGGATATAAGGTAGGACAATTCAATAATTAACAGAAATAAATATACAACTACTATAACATAGTCCAGTCCAACAGAAAGTACAGTCTAAAGTAGAAAAACGTATCACATGCCAAGTGAACACTCGGCCCGGCGAGCTGGCAACAAAGAACCTCCGAACAACACCCTCGCAACTCGAGGAAGAACCGCTGCACCTGAAAAGCAGGGGTGAGCCTCCTATTACTGGCTCAGTAGGGATCCCGCAGAACCCCAACCGAGAACAACGGCGGTAGCGGAAAGGAAAGCAACAATCGCAACAGCAGGAACAGCAAACTGGTGGCCGGTAAAAACTCAGCGCTACAGCTACTCCTACTGTACCGGTCAAGCAGAAAGAGAAATTCTGATCTCACCATCGGGAATCGGACCATACTAACACCACCTACCGAGGCAAAAACCCACGGCTGCTCCACCGTGAAGGCCTGCCTCCCAGAAAAGGCCAACTTAGACCACGTTGTCCAAGGTAACGTCACGACCACGCTATCGTGAACACAACTCTAACAAGACACAACCTCAGTAATGCCACTGGCACCCTGGCCACTGCCTCGGGAACACCGGACGGTCCAGAAAATCATGTCTCACAGACGGAAAATGAAATCAGAACAGGAGAGTCACGTCTCACGGGACAGGAGTACCTGCCCACCAGAAACAAGGCCGGATGCGTCCATTGACGACTTAGTCCACAGCCTCAGGTGTCTCGCTGCGGCGCCCCAGGCGGAGATTGAGACACCGTACAAGTAACCACAGAACACAGAACAAGGGTCTAGTCGGGGTCGCGCTCGTTAGCACGCATCCGAAGTCCCCGACCACGTGTGCACACACTGACTGACTGCGCTACGTCAGGCCCTCTAGTTGGTTCGTCCTCCCGGCCCAGACTCGAGCCGCCACAGTAGGAGGCCCACGGTAACCAGCCTAAAGTCGTCTCTCTGGTAGCCTCGCCACCACTCCCTGGTGGGACCACACGCGTGTCAGAAGGCTACGACTAGTGGGGAGTCACTGATGTGATCACTCTCCGAAGAGAAACTCCATGAAGCAGGCACGCACCCTGCACGAAAGTCACGAGGAACCAAGTGGCACCGAGCCACTGGACTCTGGACAGTCCTCTAGACTCACTAAATCCAACGGTTCTTGAGTCACAAGACTGAGGGTCGAGACCATTGCACATAATGGTACACTGCCGTTAAGCTAGCCTAATCCCTAGGTCTAAAACCACGATAGCACGAACACCAAGGCAGCTCACGAGTCACCAAGACCATCCCCTCAAAAGGGAACTCAAGAGACCTCTAGCCCCAGGCTGGGTGACTGGACTCATAGTCCAAGGCCACACGCATGACCCACGTGAAAAGTAAAGAAGCATAATTCCCAAGGCAGCTCACAAGCCGCCACACTGATTCCCCATCCCAGCGAAGAGCGGAAAACCTCCAGCCTCAGGCTGGATGACTGGACTCGCAGTCCAAGGCCAAACACTTGACCCAGTCGGGAACCATCTTCCGCAGAAACCCACGACATGCGGGGCCACCCCACTGCACTCACACTGATACACAGTGACTCGATCGAGCACAACACGAAAGCCCGGAACACATGGGGTCACTCGGACCCACCACACCTACGGGCACACTAATCGATGTAACAAGGTACCTCCAGACACCCCAGAAACATGGACACGGAACTCAAGGGGTGTCAGGGACACTCACGAGGTCGAAGGTCGACCACTGGGTCACAATCGGGTCGACCGGAGACCAACACGACGGTAAACGACCCGACGAGCCCGAAGAATCGCCTAGCGGTCTACCCCTGGACCGCTAAGGAAAGGCTAGCGGTCTACCGCTGGACCGCTAAGCACTCCGGAACACACGAACCCCTAGCGGTCACTTCTCGGACTGCTAGGCAAGTGGCGGTCTTTTGCCTGACAGCTAGGCGATGCCTAGCGGTCAGTCATGAAATCGCTACCCGACCGACCTCAAACGACTCCAAAACAGAAAACGGTCTTGCCCTTGACCGCTAACAGGAGCTTGGCAGTCTACCCATGGACCGCGGAACACTGGCTAGCAGTCTACCTCTGGACCGCTAAACCCACTGGCGGTTTATTGCATGACCGCCAGCCATGACCGACACAGGGGAACCCCTAGCGGTCTCCACATGACCGCTTGGCTTCCCTAACGGTCTCTGGAATGACCGCTAAATCGTCCCAAGCCCGAAAACGGCAGAAACGGCGGGAAAATTCATTCCACGCCCCGTTCGTGCCCACGCGAAGGGGAAAACAAGGGGAAACTAGTCCCCTACCTCTCTAGCACCAAGAGGACTCATTCAAACCATAAAAATGTAATCAAAACTCTAGATTGGGCTCACACCCCAAAATCATGCTTTTTCCCCAAAATTCACAAATAAGCATGCTCGGTTCACCACGGCCTACCAAATTTGCGGAAAAGGAAATGCACGAGCTGGGGATCCATCTCCCTACCTCCATCGAAGATTTCACGCGCCGTGGACGCCGATCCGTGAAGAAAACGCCGTAAAACCCTCGTCGGTTCACGAACTCGCACCCGAGCTTCCACGCACCACCGGCCCTCGATCCTTGACCCATCCTCGCCGTCCTCCTCGCCCGCGTCACCCTGCCTCGCCCCTACCCCGCTCCGTCAACCGCCGGAGAGGAGAGGGTAAGAAGGGAGAGAGTGTGAGAAGAGAGAGGGAGGGAAGAGAGAAATGAGAGGGGAGAGAGAGATGTTGTGTCTCCTCTGAATTGGCGCTATCCTTGTCTTGTTTTAATGATTGGAAATAATGGTTTGACCATTAGCAACGGTGGTTTGACCAATCGTTGACTTTGGCAACATCAACTTTCTATAGGTCAGAATCACTCCCAGTTTCATTTTTGGGTCATTGCATTTTCAGATATGAATAGAACCTCATCAGATTGAATGCACAGTCTTTTCTTTGAACATGTTGTGTGCATACATTTCTCTCAGGATGTTAGTCATATGCAAACACTAAGGTCAGTGCACATCCTAGTCGGTGCATGCTTTTGTCTAAGGCGCATCCACGGTCTGTACACATCTAGCTTAATGCATATGAAGTCCGTGCATAGTTGGCTGGTCAGTATACCAGGTCGGTGCACCTTTTGACCCTTGCATGCTGCAGGGTCAGTGCAAGTTTTGGGCATGCAGGTTGATGCATGTTTTTGCCTTGTCTATATGCAAGGTCTTTGCATGTTTTTTCGTCAGCATGCTAGGTCGGTGCATAGTTGGTTGCAGCACGCACGCCTGAAGGTCGGTGTAGCTTTTGCTGCAAGACCAAGTCGGTGCATGTTTGTGTTCAGGCATACTATTTTTGTCCTATGCTTAGCAGAGTCCGTGTGACATTACATGCAAAGTCTTCTTTATACACACACAACCTCAATGCAATCTTTGTAGAGGTCCGTGCATATCCGTCTCATGTTACGTCTAACGCATGACAGGTCGGTGCTATTTCAAGCGTTGGCTCGCATGCAGTCGGTGATATTTTATAGTCTTAGCGTCTCACAGTGCGTATACATTTATGTCAAATGCACACACGGGTCTGTGCAAGTCGTGTTGAGATTGCACAAGGACGATGCACGTTTACGTCTCAGCATTGTGACTGTATAAAGTCAGTGCGTCTCATGCTACGTCTAAGGCTCACACAGGTCGGTGCTATTTTCGTCTTGCGTCTCTGTTAGCATCTCATGCACAGCAGTGACCCCGTCTGCGTCTCATTCTGCGTCTCATTGCATGCTTGCGCCTTAATGCTTTTCTAAAGCATATAGGAGGTCAGTGCATTCTCTAACTCGGTGCATGTTTTACATGCACGCATATAGAGCTTGGTGCATATGTGTGCTCGGTGTAGGTTTTGGCCTAGTGAACATAGGGTTGGTGCATATGGTAACTCAGTGTTGTATGCACTCATGATAGAGGGTCTGTGCACGTCACTTCTGTTCACACATTCATATAGAGCTCGGTGCATTGTTTACCTTGGTGCATGTCTTTGGTTGTTCATACGAAGGTTAGTGCATATCAACATACGTGCATGATTTAGTCTGGGCAAGACACGGTCGGTGCAAGTTTTTGCCTTGTGCGTTTACATTCAAGGTCTGTGCAATATCTTATATGTATGTGCATGTTTTCACGTTGACACTTATGTCTCACAGACTGGCACATGATCGAATGTCTGCAATGCACATGGTCTTCCTCACATCACGCATGAAGTATGTGGGAGATAACGGACTCAATGATTGGCACGTGATCCCAAGGGAGAATATTTCTGACATTCTGCCACATGGATCAACGCCCCAATCCTCTCTTGACACGTGGCTTCTCTGGAAATGGCTGGGACGAGCCCTACACACGCCGGATTCGTGAGGTCGTGGAAACCCTGCCTACAGCCCTATAAGAAGGCCGCTCCTGCGATCAAATGTGGCGTCACTGAAGCACAGAAGAAGGGCAGGAGAAGCTCGAGAGAAGAAAATAAAGAAGAAGAGGAGAGGAGAGTCCAGAAGGAGAAGAGAAGAGAGAGCAAGAAAGAGAGAGCCACCTTCAGGAAGAAAATAGAGCATCGTAAGAGAGAGAGTGAGAAGGAGAAGAAGTGTGAGCTGCAGTCTCTTTCTGACCTCTGGATCAAATCCAGGGTCAGCTTGCTCTATCTTCAGAGCTACATTGTTTTCTTTCATCCGTGTGTCTTACGTTTCATCAAGTTTTCTTTTTGAAACCTTTAGAAGTTGTGAATTAGCATAGCTAAGCTGTATTGCTCAGCAGGCGAGGGTGTTCCTCGGACAGCAAGCTGTGAGGCTCGGCGGTTGTAGGGATTTTCATCCCCAAAGTTGTGGATCAGCGGTATTCAAGCTATGTGGTAGCAGGAAGCCTTACTCAATTGAGTAAGGGGTGGACGTAGATCTCTGGACAGAGATCGAACCACCTTAAAAACTTTTGTCTCCTGTGTAATTGCTTGTGCATCTTCTCCTCGGTAGATGAATGCTTAGGCTCGTCTAAATGGTTTAGCATGGTTTGATTAGTTAATCATTCATCTGATGTTATCTTCTGATTGCTTTCATCTTGCGTTCTTAATCAAGTTTCTACTGCTGGTTGGTTTCACGTACATCTTGGATCATTCTTCTTCTGAATCTGTGGGTGAGTCCATAGCAGTTCAGTCTATTTCCACACTGGTTATTTTTAACTGCATGTGTTGCCTTTTATTTGGGGTTGGATCTATTCACCCCCCCTCTAGATCCGTTCATCACACCCATCACTTGGTATCAGAGCCAACCTCTCCCTTAGGGCCTTACATCTCGGAGAGTTTAGAATGGATGTTAGAGGGTTAACTACTGGGGGTCAGTCCACTACTAAGCCCCCTTTCTTCAATGGGTCTAATTACTCTTACTAGAAGAATCACGTGGAGGTATTCCTATGGGCTAAGGACTATGAGATTTGGAAGGTAGTCAGTATTGGTCCTTTCGATTTACCCCCAGATGAAACATTCTGGACCAAGGAGCACATTCGTAGGTCCACCTTGAATTGGGCGGCCATTAATGCCATACAATGTGCACTTCGTCCCACCAACTTCTTTAGGATTTCTCCTGTACCACAGCCAAGGAGATGTGGGATAAGCTGAAGGTTATCTATGAAGGGGCTTCACAGGTTAGGGAAACCAGGGCCAACATGTTGGTCTCCGAGTATGAAGCATTCAGGATGAAGCCTGATGAGTCAGTGTCTGAAATGTATGCCCGTCTGCTGGTGCTCACTAATGGCTTGAGAAACTTGGGTAAAGTATACACTAAGTATGAGCTGGTTAGGAAAATCCTGAGGTATCTGACACCTATTTGGCATACCAAGGCCATCGTTGTAGAGGAGTCAAGGAACCTTGCTACCACGACCGTTGATGAGCTCATTGGCTCTCTTATGACTTATGAGCTAAACCTTAAGAGGGTAGATGAGTCTGAGAAAAGAAAGAAACCCCTGGCGCTTAAAGTCTCAACTAGTAACAAAGGGTCTGATAGTGAACACAGCTCGTCCAGTTCAGGTGAAGACAGTGATGATTTTGCTATGTTTACTAGGAATTTTAAGAGGTTTCTGAGAAAAGAAGGAAAGAGCTTTAAGAAAAAATATTTCTCTGGAAAAAGGCAGTCAAAGCATAAATTTGATACTGCCAAGAAAATTGATAGCAATGTCTATTATAATTGCAGGAAGGTAGGACATCTCAAGGCAGATTGTCAGGAGTTGAAAAACGTTGAGAAAGCTAAGCCCATGCGAAAGAACAGGAAAGGAAAGGCTATGGTTTGCACCTGGAGCGATGAAGATGAAGGAAGTCAGAGCAGCTCCTCTGACAGTGAGAAGGAAGACAAGCTATGCTTGATGGCCAAAAGTGGTGAAGACAAAGAAGACAGTGATGAGGTAACTTCAATTTTTGAAAATTTCACTCATGATGATTGGCAAGAAGCATATGCCGAGTTACTCGATAAATATGATGATATGAAAAAAGAATACAAACGTTTGAAAAGGAAAACTAATTCTGTAATTCATGATACATCTTTGAATGATAAAATTACATGTCTGGAAATTGAAAATATCAATTTAAAAAAATCTCTTGATGAAGCTAAGTGTGATAAAGTCATCTTGATTGACTTAAGATCTGAAAATGAAAATCTGATGAACACCATTGATTAACTCAAACTTAGAATACATGAATTTCAGGAAGAAACTAGGATAGCCACTGAAAAATATGAAGCTATCAATGGTGTGAATGTTGAATTGAAAAAGATAATAGAAAAATTAGAAAAAGAAAATACAGACAAACAAAACTCCCTTGAAAACATGACACAAGGTATAGAAAATCTGAATGCCATCTTGGGAACAAAAAGTAATTTCAAAAAGGGTGGTTTGGGTTTCAACCCAACTAATAAGGAGAGGTTTGACGTGAGAACCATCTCCTTTGTGGCAGAAAAGGGGACATTTCAACCCCTGATAAACATGACTTCTGGAGAAGGTCAAAATAAGAGCAAAATGAAAAACATTGAGAAAACTAAGCCTAGTGCCAAGGACAAGGGAAAAGGGAAGATAGAGGTGTCTAGGGGATCATGCTCACATACTCCCACACCTAAATTCAAGGGACATGCTAGGGGTCAGTTTTCTAATGCTAGAACTCAAGAAAACCCCAAGGCCAAAACTACCTAGTCTCCACAGAAAGGTCTAGGCAACCATGCAGGTGCTTCGACTTCTACTACTTCTGGGTACAAGTCCCCTAGGAACTCTGGGCCGAGCAGAAGTACCTCAGGACGAGGCTACTTCAACACTGCTCCAACCTACTCTTCATGTCATAACTTTTCTCACTACAATTCCCATGAGAGAGGTCAAGGTGGTTTCTATATGAGACCGATGCAGTATCATTTTCTGAACCCTTACACTACTCAGATGCATCAACCTCAACCTTGGAACACCTATGTGCAACCTATGCACAACAAAATCATAAGTCAGAACCCCTATGGCTTTTACCATTCGATGTTCAGTAAGCCTAGGGTCTTCGATGCACCCACTACTCCCAAAGCCTATCGGACTAAGCACTGGCAAAGAAAGTTTCAAAATTATTTTAAAAGGAAGAACCAAGCCATAGTACATAAACAACTTCCAAAAACTAAAAGTGGCAAGAAAAGGCAGACTGAACTGAATGACAAAAACTCCACTATGAAGAAACAAAATCAGATGTGGATACCCAAACATTTAGTTTCTAGTCTGCATGAAATAAATGCTTTTATGGGGCCCAAACAATTTTGGGTTCCAAACATTTTTGCTTCATTCTCCTTGTAGGTATGCCTGGCAGCCAACCAGAACAGATGGTACCTTGATAGTTGCTGCTCCAGGCACATGACCGGGGATAAAGACAAATTTTGCATACTGGTAAAGAAGGATACAAGTCATGTTACCTTCGGAGGTAATACCAAAGGGAAAATAGTTGGATCAGGTAAAGTAGGTAAGTGTTCTTCATGCTGCATTGATGAATTTTTATTGGTAGAAGGACTTGCCTACAATCTGCTTAGAATCAGCCAGCTATGTGATAAAGGTCACAAGGTAGTTTTTGATTCTCTTGCATGCACCATATTTGAACCAAATTCTGAATGTGTCAAATTTTCTGGCAAGAGAGTCAATAATATCTACACGATAGATTTAGATGATGCAGCACATACAGATTTATGCTTAACTGTTAATAAGGATGACTTAGCCTGTCTGTGGCACCATAGGTTAGGTCATGCTAGCTATCATGTGTTGCACAAACTAACAAAAAATAGCATGGTAAAAGGTCTCCCTGAAATTTCATTCAAAACAAATTATAAAATTTGTGAGGCATGTACTTAATGCAAGCAAACTAGAAAGTCATTTAAGTCTAGAACTGAAAGCTTATCTTCTAAACCGTTTGAGCTTATTCATATGGATTTGTTTGGACCATCTAGATCAGCCAACTTATCTGGTAGGAGATATGGTTATGTCTTAGTGGATGACTTCTCTAGATTTACCTGGGTATATTTCCTGACACATAAAAATGATGCTTTTAAGGAATTTCAGGAATTCTACCATAAAATAACTCAGACCAATGAGCAGTCAATTTTAAACATTTTATCTGATCATGGAGGTGAGTTTGAAAACTCACAATTTGATGATTTCTGCAGGGATAATGGAATCAACCACATGTTCTCATCTCCAAGAACTCCAGAGCGGAATGGAGTAGTTGAAGGGAATCTGCCAAGGAAGTTCTGGGCCGAGGCTGTGAGCACATCCTGTTATATAATTAACAGAGCTCTGGTAAGACCTTCCACACAAAAGACTCTTTATGAGATACTTAAAGGTAAGAAACCCTCACTAGCACATTTCAAGGTCTTTGGATGTAAGTGTTTCATTCATATAAATTCTAAAAGAGACCTTGATAAGTTTGAACCTAAAAGTGAACCTGGAATTTTTCTAGGATATTCCGAAGTGTCCATAGCCTATAGGATTTATAACTTAAACTCAAAAACTGTTGAGGAATCACCTCATGTTGTCTTTGATGAACATTCTAATAAATCTGAAATTGGTTTTTGCAGAGACGAGGCTGATGGTGATATCCTTGAGAGTAAAGAAGAACCAAATCCTGAACCTGTAGAAGATGGTGAGACTAGTGTGTCTAGAACTCAGGGGGAGGAAAATGCAGAACCAGGTAATTAGCTTACCAATGTTAGAGTTATTAAAGATCATCCTTTAGAGAATATAATTGATAATCTGAATGAACCCCTTAGGACTAGATCATACTTTATGATTGAAAATGAGTTGAATTCTTTTGCACTAGTCTCTCAAATAGAACCAAAAAATATAGATAGTGCCTTAGAAGATGTGCATTGGATAAATGCCATGCATGATGAGCTGAACCAATTTGAAATGAACAAGGTATGGCACCTAGTTCCTAATTCCTCACATGGCTTGGTTATGGGCACTAAATGGGTTTTCAGGAATAAGACAGACGAGCAAGGTAAGGTAGTTAGAAATAAAGCTAGGCTAGTGACACAGGGTTACAACCAGGAATATGGGGTAGATTTTGAAGAATCTTTTGCACATGTTGCCAGGTTAGAGGCTATTAGAATACTTTTAGCTTTTGCATGTAGCCTAGGAATAAAATTGATGCAGATGGATGTAAAATCTACTTTTTTGAATGGGTTGATAAATGAGGATGTGTATGTTAAACAACCTCCAGGTTTTGAATGCCTTGATTTTCCTGATTGTGTTTACAAATTAGATAAGGCATTATATGGACTGAAGCATGCTCCCAGGGCCTGGTACGAATGAGCTCCTTCCTCACAGGTAAGGGTTTTTCAAGAGGAGAAGTTGACCAGACCCTATTCACTAAGGTCAGTAACAATGACATTCTTATTGTTCAGATTTACGTAGATGATATAGTGTTTGGGTCAACTAAATCTAAAATGTGTGAGAAATTTTCTAAATTAATGACAGATGAATTTGAAATGAGTTCTATGGGAGAATTGGAGTTTTTCCTTGGTCTGCAGGTCAATCAAACATTGGAGGGAAGCTTCATCACACAGTCCAAGTACCTAAGGGACCTGCTGAAGAAATATCAAATGGAAAACCTCAAAGCAATAACAGCACCTATGGGCACCTCAACCAGTCTTGATGGTGACCCAAAAGGTAAATTGGTTGACACTAAGCTTTATAGAGGTATGATCGGATCCCTTTTGTACCTTACTGCATCTCAACATGATATTCAATTCTCAGTATGTTTATGTGCTAGATTTCAGGCTAGTCCTAGAGAATTTCACATGAGTGCAGTGAAGAGGATTTTTAGGTATCTCTCAAGCACCCCTGACTTAGGTCTATGGTTTCCTGCTAAGTATGAGCTCGACCTTGTAGCTTACACTGATGCAGATTATGCTGGGTGCAGAATAGATAGAAAGAGAACTAGTGGGTATTGTCAATACCTAGGCGGTTGTCTTGTGTCTTGGGCATCTAAGAAGCAACACACTGTTGCTCTTTCCACTGCTGAAGCAGAATATGTTAAAACAGGGAATTGTGCAGCCCAAGTCTTATGGATAAAGCACCACCTTGCTGATTATCACATCAATCTATGATGCACACCTATTTTGTGTGATAACACTAGTGCTATTTCATTAACCAAAAATCATGTTCATCACTCTAGGACAAAGCACATAGAAATTAAACATCACTTCTTGATAGATGAAGTAAGTAAGAATGAAATTGAATTTCACTTTGTTGAAACTGAAAAATAAATTGCTGATATATTTACTAAGCCCCTTGGAAATGATAGATTTAAATTTTTAAGAAGGGAACTAGGCTTATATAAATTTCAGCATGACGATTAATGTTTCATTCCTATCTGTTCTGAATAAATGCTCTTCATAAATGTTTCAACTGCACATGTCACATATCATCAATTAAGTAACTCTGTCAGTAGTTTAACTGCATGCATTGCACTCTGTCCGTTAATAGAGTCATAGTTGTGTAGTGCATTTGTGTCAAGCATTTTCATTATGCATTCATATGTCACCTTGTTTCGACCAATCATGATACACATAGATAGAGGGAGCATGTGTTCTCCATTCTTGTTGATTGTCTACCTTGACATGCATGTGTTAAAGGAAGTTCAGAAATATGTTTGTCTGTTCTGTTTTTTTTTCTGAACCAACTTCTCTTGAAATCATTTCTCCTGGCATCCCTCTATATCAAGATTGATACATTCTCTTGGTAACACACTTGGCATCTGACCTACCTTTACTTCAGAAAATTCATTCACTCTCATCCTTGAAAATATTGCTATCCCTGAGATTCTGAAATAAAGACAAACTGATGATCATTTCACTATTCTAAGCTTCTAAAATCAGATATCTACTCCTATAAGAATCTGAATGCACCTTGTCTGAACTGATGATTTAGGTTTAATGAACTTTAGAGTCTAAAGGCTTAACTCAATGAAAAAGAGTTGCTCAGTTAATAGCTCTCAACCATTCTTTACATGTTATGTCTGATTCTGTCATTTTGAAACTGAAAGTCTATAAACTCACAAAATCGTAGTTGAGAAACTTAGATATAAGTATTATTTTTAAGCAAAACAAAAGGGCAGCTATATAAATCTTTTGGGTCAAAAACAATTTAGCAGAGCAATGACTGAAGTCACTAAGAAACTGGGTCCTCCATCAAAGAAAGAGGATGTACCCATGTCATGAGGTGCTTTAGTTTTTTTTTTCAACCCCAAATCACCTAATGGACTTAAAGGGAGAGTGCACCCCTTTCCAGAGGAAAGGAATGTACCCACTCCACCTTCATGCCACAAGATGAAATTTTATTGCATAAAAGTTGTATAGTGTTCAATGGGACTAAGCCCCTTAGGTACATACAACATAAATGAAAATTAACTCTATACAGCTCCAATTGTGGAGAGAAAAGGAGACTAAATCAAAACTATACATGTCTAATGCGTATGTTTGGTATGTTGGCAGCATCAGCTGTAGCAGCTCCTTTAGCAATAAGTGGCAGCTCCTTTGTCGATGCAAATTCAGTATTGTGGCCTACTATGACAGCATGATTAGCCAACGCATCCGCTAGCATGTTAGTTTCCTTGTATGTATGTACAATCAAGCATTGAAACCTGTTGAATATATCTTTGAGTTTATACCACCATGGAAGGAAAGACCAAGGGGGGCTTCTATTGTCCTTTAATAATTCCACCAAGACTAATGAATCAGTGTATATAACCGAGATAGGTATCTTATGCTGTTGTGCTAATCTGAGGCCATCAAGGAGGGCTCTACCTTCAGCAACTATAATAGCCCGGTTTTAAAAATCTGAAATTTAATTGAAATAAGTGAATTTTTAATTTAGATAAATGAATTTTTGAAATTTAATATTTAATTCCTTAGTAATTAGACTAGTGAAATTTCGACTACCTTATAAAAATCTAAAAAAATACTAATTGGGTAAAGGACCAGTTATTTAACAAGTTTGTCTTCTGTGGTCGACCCATTAAAAATCTGTGGTTAGATCTAATTAGTGATTAAGCCCAAAAGTGCACACTTTTTGACCCTTACCTAACCTTAGATTAAACCACGAAATTAGAGCTTAATACTCAACCAAATGAGATCAAATTGGTGGCAAATGGAAGGCCACGATCTAAGGATCAATAGTCCTCTATCAATCGAACCCAAACCTAACCCTAGCACATGGTGGCGGCCGAGTTTTGGCTTGGTCAACCTTGGCGGCGCCGTTTTCCAACACCACCTTGCGTGGTCGATTTCTCCCAGCTCCAAAGTCTCCAGAATATCTGTGAGCTATAGATAGAAAGCTCTACATGTCTATTTTCTTTTGGTAGTTGTGGTGTTTGCAGAGGTTTCATATCTAGAGAGATCTCAGGAGTTTAGTGGTGACGTGTCGGTGTCCGTTCTTCCTCCTTTCTTCTTCCTTTCTTCTCTGATTGAGGTAGGTTCTCTCAGGCTCAAACATCAAGTAATATATCAAAATGTTCAGCATGAAGTCCTCTTTCTTTTGATATATAAAGCCCCAAATATCATGTAGTATCCTGCGAGTATTTTGAGGTTTAGTAGAAGCATGTTAAATTAGGGTTAACCTTGTCCGTTCTTCCTCCTTTCTTCTTCCTTTCTTCTCTGATTGAGGTAGGTTCTCTCGGGCTCAAACATCAAGTAATATATCAAAATGTTCAGCATGAAGTCCTCTTTCTTTTGATATATAAAGCCCCAAATATCATGTAGTATCCTGCGAGTATTTTGAGGTTTAGTAGAAGCATGTTAAATTAGGGTTAACCTTGTTCCTTCTTTGATTAAGTTATGATTTCAGGATGTAAATATGAAATTGATCTATGCATCTTGTAGAGTTTTTCATGCTCTTTCCATTGATTATAAAAGCCCTAAATTCTATTGAGCAGGTTTAGAGAATTTCTGTTCGGAGTAACAGCATGTCTAGACCTAGCTTTCGATGTGTTCTTTTGAATTAAGTTTTGATTTCAAGTTACTAATCATGATCCCCATATAACATATTATATATGGATGGAATCAGCATCGAAGTAGCTTTCTTTTGATATATAAAGCCCCAAATTTCATCATGTATATTGTGAAAATTTTATGATTTAGTAACAGCATGTCAAAACTAGGGTTTCTAGTGTTCTTGCCTTATTAGATCTCGATTTCAGCAAGTGATTATGAAATTGACCTTACTGTTAGGTAGTATTCTTCCTAAGCTTTCCAACAGTACCAAAAGCCCCTTATTTGGAATCCGTTTCCATGAGTTATTAGCGTTTTAGTTCAACCCTATTAACCCTTAACCTTCCGGCGTTCATCGGACGTGGAAGGGATGACCAGAGACGACCCAGAGATGGATGGTCTTACGATAGACCGCACAACTCAAGCCCAGACTTTGACCAATTTTGACTCTGGTATAACCTTAGATAAACGGTTTCTCAGGAACCACACATCCCAGGATGAACGGTTCCAAACTAACCACATATCTAGATATAAGGTCCAGAACGGACCACATAACTTGGACGGTCCCAGAGCAACCACACATCCCAGGGGATGGGCGGTCATCCCAGAACCTCCCAACACCCTTGGGCGGCCCAGACAGAGCCGCCCAACCCTTGGACGGCCCAGTGAGAGCCGCCCAACTCCCTATGCCACCCTTTGACCCCCGTTCAGCCCTGTTAAGTCTAGAGGTTATAAGGTTCATTCCGAACCATTTATCCATGCAGTAAGTGACTTAGTTATGGTTCTAAATACTTCATATTAGTATCCTAAATGGTAATTAATAAATTAGAAACTCACATGATTAGTGGTTAATTATGTAACTAAATTTCTATTAATTGCATGTTGTTCAATCCTACGTGATCTTGTTCATTCTCTTTATCAGCTTGAATCATCTTCTTAGCAATTTGACTTAATGTAAAACTTAATCCTTGGTAATTTGACATGGAATTAGGTTTAATATGATTATTAGCTTGCTGGTTAGCTGATGTACTACAGTAAACAGTGTGACCAACTTACCGACTTTTAACAAGTCGTTAGCCGATTAGTGTGCTAGTCTTGGTTTTACCCCCGGAAACTCTATCCGGCGGTTTTACCATCATCTTGGAACCTTGTTATATCCCTGTTATGAACCTAATGAACTACCAAAAACATCATTTTATGTGTTTAACCGCTGGTTTAAGTCTTGGATCGAATCAGACTGCGAGAGGCATGCGCGGCTAGTAGTTGACCGCATATCCTCTTCGGCGGCCCGATAATGACAGCATATCTGTAATACGGCCCAATATGGTCCGTATATCTTATCATGGGTCTTAATTTCTTCTGGACATGAGTGGCCCATAATGCACCGTTCATACCTTAGAGCGGTTAGCTGTCAGCCGTTCTTTCTTGACCTCGTTGCTGAATTTCGGCCCAGTTTCTGTATGCACGGCCCTGTGTTAGCCGTACATACCCTTGCGCGGCTTCTGTACGACCGCACATCTCTCGTAGATGAGTTTCATCGTGTTTACGTGCTCTTGAATCCAAGGACGGGTTAGTCCTTTAAATCTTGAACTTCTGGCAGTAATTCCTCTGATTAAATTGGCCATTAAACTTGACTGAATGTCTAGACACGTGGGATCTTAGATCCAATAAATCAATGCCAACCCATCGTAGGGGCCCGGTCTAGTCCTGGGGAGAGCGCCCGAAAAATTAGTGAGCCCATGGGATGTTATAATGACATGGTGAGGCATTGCACCGAAATGCATGACTTGTGTAACGTCTATGACATAAAATCTCTTGTTACTTGTTACTTGATCGTGCTTGAATGATGTTTAAAATATTTGCTTGTTGGCCAATTCTTTATTACTATCTCCTGTTGTAAATTCTTGTACTTGTTATCTTGTTAATTCTTGGCATCATATATTTCTTGACCTTGCAAGATCTTTTATCATGTTGTTTCATTATATCATTATCGACATTTATTCTTTTATTAGCATGGCATATGAAAACTATAATTAACTTGTTAATCACTTAAACTATGCCTGATGATAGAGCATAATTCCTACTGAGCTTCTTGCTCACCCCTACTTCCAATCCTTTTCAGGTAACGCGGTATACGGTACGTTGCAATTGGGATCGGATCAGTGTGATCGAGTGAACCTGGAACCTAGAGTTTGGAGTCTGTCTTTTTATCTTCTTGAGTCTAGCTAGTGTCGTGAGTCTGGTTATTTCTTGTTGTTCTTTCCTCCTTTAATTTGAATCTTATATTGTAAGAGTGGGTCAAAATTATACTTTTGAATATTAATAAGAGCTCGTATTTTTCAATATGTGTGTATGGCCTCCATGTTTTTTAATTGTGGTTGTTTATCTTCTGCTCTTGCTATCATGACTGTTAACTGCCACGTTCCGAGCATCGCTTCCCGCTGCTATCGGTTCGGGGCGTGACAGAGGTGGTATCAGAGCCAAGTTGCCTGAATCCTTAGATTTTGTCCAAGAGTATAGGTTACCCTAAGTCTTAAGACCAGTGTCATCTCTTGTCACCTGGCGAGATTGGGTAGTATCGTGGGTTAAGTAATAAAATATATGCAAGATTGCGTTGTGTTACGCGTAAGGGTGATGAAAATGTTAACCATATAACTATTTTGTAGGTCTTTAAGCCATTCTTAAAATGAAACCGAGTGGGTCCATGAGTAAGCTAAGATTCGGTTCCGCTAGAGGCTGGCGAGTCCGTCGTAAGGAAACCCGACGTAATAAGAAGAAGAAAAGCAATATTACGCCAAGGGAATATTTTTACTGTCACAAACTTGGTCATCTCACGAAGGAGTGCTGGCGAAGGAGCGGAGCGTGCCTGCGTTGCGAAAATCAGGATCATAAAATGGCCAACTGTCCTAAGTTACTTCCACAAGCAAAACTACAAGAAAAATCAGAACCAACTCCTACCGAATGAAGAATTATATATGGTATCGTTCTCTTTTATCCCTAGCTATAGCTAATTTCTTTCGGCATTAATTGTATAATTAACATGTTATTTTGATAAATAAGATCATCTTAGTTCAAACATTCACATAATTGATAATACCCGGTGAATATGGGGACCAAATTCCTTTAAGTGGGGGAGGGTGTAATACCCCGGTTTTAAAAATCTGAAATTTAATTGAAATAAGTGAATTTTTAATTTAGATAAATGAATTTTTGAAATTTAATATTTAATTCCTTAGTAATTAGACTAGTGAAATTTCGACTACCTTATAAAAATCTAAAAAAATGCTAATTGGGTAAAGGACCATTTATTTAACAAGTTTGTCTTCTGTGGTCGACCCATTAAAAATCCGTTGTTATATCTAATTAGTGATTAAGCCCAAAAGTGCACACTTTTTGACCCTTACCTAACATTAGATTAAACCACGAAATTAGAGCTTCATACTCAACTAAATGAGCTCAAATCGGTGGCAAATGAAAGGCCACGATCTAAGGATCAATAGCCCTCTTTCAATCGAACCCAAACCTAACCCTAGCACATGGTGGCGGCCGAGTTTTGGCTTGGTCAACCTTGGGGGCGCCGTTTTCCAACACCACCTTGCGTTGTCGATTTCTCCCAGCTCCGAAGTCTCCAGAAGATGTGTGAGCTATAGATATAAATCTCTACATGTCTATTTTCTTTTGGTAGCTGTGGTGTTCGCAGAGGTTTCATATCTAGAGAGATCTTGGGAGTTTAGTGGTGACGTGTCGGCGTCCGTTCTTCCTCCTTTCTTCTTCCTTTCTTCTCTGATTGAGGTAGGTTCTCTCGGGCTCAAACATCAAGTAATATATCAAAATGTTCAGCATGAAGTCCTCTTTCTTTTGATATATAAAGCCCCAAATATCATGTAGTATCCTACGAGTATTTTGAGGTTTAGTAGAAGCATGTTAAATTAGGGTTAACCTTGTTCCTTCTTCGATTAAGTTATGATTTCAGGATGTAAATATGAAATTGATCTATACATCTTGTAGAGTTTTTCATGCTCTTTCCATTGATTATAAAATCCCTAAATTCTATTGAGCATGTTTAGAGAATTTCTGTTCGGAGTAACATCATGTCTAGACCTAGCTTTCGATGTGTTCTTTTGAGTTAAGTTTTGATTTCGAGTTACTAATCATGATCCCCATATAACATATCATATATGGATGGAATCAGCATCGAAGTAGCTTTCTTTTGATATATAAAGCCCCAAATTTCATCATGTATATTGTGAGAATTTTACGATTTAGTAATAGCATGTCAAAACTAGGGTTTCTAGTGTTCTTGCCTTATTAGATCTTGATTTCTGCAAGTGATTATAAAATTGACCTTACTGTTAGGTAGTATTCTTCCTAAGCTTTCCAACGGTACCAAAATCCCCTTATTTGGAATCCGTTTCCATGAGTTATTAGCGTTTTAGTTCAACCCTATTAACCCTTAACCTTCTGGCGTTCATCGGACGTGGAAGGGATGACCGGAGACGACCCAGAGATGGACGGTCTTACGATAGACCGCCCAACTCAAGCCCAGACTTTGACCAATTTTGACTCTGGTATAACCTTAGATAAATGGTTTCTCAGGAACCACACATCCCAGGATGAACGGTTCCAAACTAACCACATATCTAGATATAAGGTCCAGAACGGACCACATAACTTGGACGGTCCCAGAGCAACCACACATCCCAGGGGATGGGCTGTCATCCCAGAACCACCCAACACCCTTGGGCGGCCCAGACAGAGCCGCCCAACCCTTGGACGGCCCAGTGAGAGCCGCCCAACTCCCTGTGCCACCCTTTGACCCCCGTTCAGCCCTGTTAAGTCCAGAGGTTATAAGGTTCATTCCGAACCGTTCATCCATGCAGTAAGTGACTTAGTTATGGTTCTAAATACTTCATATTAGTATCCTAAGTGGTAATTAATAAATTAGAAACTCACATGATTAGTGGTTAATTATGTAACTAAATTTCTGTTAATTACATGATGTTCAATCCTACGCGATCTTGTTCATTCTCTTTATCAGCTTGAATCATCTTCTTAGCAATTTGACTTAATGTAAAACTTAATCCTTGGTAATTTGACATGGAATTAGGTTTAATATGATTATTAGCTTGCTGGTTAGCTGCTGTACTACAGTAAACAGCGTGACCAACTTACCGACTTTTAACAAGTTGTTAGCTGATTAGTGTGCTAGTCTTGGTTTTACCCCCGGAAACTCTATCCGGCGGTTTTACCATCATCTTGGAACCTTGTTATATCCCTGTTATGAACCTAATGAACTACCAAAAACATCGTTTTACGTGTTTAACCGCTGGTTTAAGTCTTGGATCGAATCGGACTGCGAGAGGCATGCGCGGCTAGTAGTTGACCGCATATCCTTTTCGGCGGCCCGATAATGACCGCATATCTGTAATACGGCCCAGTATGGTCCGTCTATCTTATCATGGGTCTTAATTTCTTCTGGACATGAGCGTCCCATAATGCACCATTCATACCTTAGAGCAGTCTGCTGTCAGCCATTCTTTCTTGACCTCGTGGCTGAGTTTCGGCCCAGTTTCTGTATGCACGGCCCTGTGTTAGCCGTACATACCCTTGCGCGGCTTCTGTACGACCGCACATCTCTCGGAGATGAGTTTCATCGTGTTTACGTGCTCTTGAATCCAAGGACGGGTTAGTCCTTTAAATCTTGAACTTCTGGCAGTAATTCCTCTGATTAAATTGGCCATTAAACTTGACTGAATGTCTAGACACGTGGGATCTTGGATCCAATAAATCAATCCCAACCCATCGTAGGGGCCCGGTCTAGTCTTGGGGAGAGCGCCCGAAAAATTAGTGAGCCCATGGGATGTTATAATGACATGGTGAGGCATTGCACCGAAATGCATGACTTGTGTAACGTCTATGACATAAAATCTCTTGTTACTTGTTACTTGATCGTGCTTGAATGATGTTTAAAATATTTGCTTGTTGGCCAATTCTTTATTACTATCTCCTGTTGTAAATTCTTGTACTTGTTATCTTGTTAATTCTTGGCATCATATATTTCTTGACCTTGCAAGATCTTTTATCATGTTGTTTCATTATATCATTATCGTCATTTATTCTTTTATTAGCATGGCATATGAAAATTGTAATTAACTTGTTAATCACTTAAACTATGCCTGATGATAGAGTATAATTCCTACTGAGCTTCTTGCTCACCCCTACTTCCAATCCTTTTCAGGTAACGCGGTATACGGTACGTTGCAATTGGGATCGGATCAGTGTGATCGAGTGAACCTGGAACCTAGAGTTTGGAGTCTGTCTTTTTATCTTCTTGAGTCTAGCTAGTGTCGTGAGTCTGGTTATTTCTTGTTGTTCTTTCCTCCTTTAATTTGAATCTTATATTGTAAGAGTGGGTCAAAATTATACTTTTGAATATTAATAAGAGCTCGTATTTTTCAATATGTGTGTATGGCCTCCATATTTTTTAATTGTGGTTGTTTATCTTCCGCTCTTGCTATCATGACTGTTAACTGCCACGTTCCGAGCATCGCTTCCCGCTGCTATCGGTTCGGGGCGTGACAGCAACCATGTTGGAACCCCATCCATAGAAATAAGAAAATCCCAATAGCATCTTCCCTTTATTGTCTCGGAAACATCCACCTCCTCCAGAGGGTCCCAGATTACCCTTACTAGCACCATCCACATTGAGGGAAAAGTTAAGTAATGGAGCAACCCATCGGACAATGATGCAGCTAAGTCTTTTGTATTTGATGGAAATACTCATCTTTTGATACCTATTACAGGTAGAGTGGCCAATTCCCTATTTAAAAGAGATCTGTCGCATGACTAGTGTGATATCATCATGTATTTGTTCAGCAATGTGAAAGAATTTGACTTTAATGCCTTCAAATCTACTTCTGCATCTATATTTCCATGTTTCCCCGACAATGAACATGGTAACCAACAAAGTAACAAAGCCTTTGCGGACTGTGAGTAGTAACCTCATTGATAATTTTATGTAACCTGTCATGAATAGTGATTGTTTCCAGATATGAATTATCAATAAGAGTAGCAAATTTATTCCACAGATATGCTGCCACTTCACTATTGAGAAAAAAATGATCAAAATCTTCAGTGGCATGAGAGTGAGTGCAGCAGTTACAGCAAGATACCATTTGTATTCCCATTTTTTGAATTCGGTTATCAGTTGGTATGGCGTGATTTAAAATCTTCCAGTATAATAGTGTTACATGAGGAGGAAATTTATGATGCCATAATTTGACAACTGAGTTACCTGCCACATGTCCTTTGATGTGTCTACATGTAGACTTGGTATCAAAATTTCCATTATTAGTGAATGACCAAACAGATATATCACTCCCTTCCTGGATAGCAAACCTGAGTATATCATTCCTCAAGTTACTATCTTCAATACATTGCCAGATCGAATGTTGATGATCAGCTAATGCATCCTGTACTGAGCAATCCATAATTTGAGGCATGTGAGAAGAAATATAGTCTTTCAAAGGCTTGTCCTTGAACCATAAATCCTTAAGAAAATTCGTATTAGCTCCATTGAACACTATCTTCCTCATACCAGCTAATAAAACCTTTATAGCCTTTTCAAAATCCCTGGCTTTGATACCAACAGGAAAAGGAATTTTGCTGTCTGAGATGTGCTGATTTTGAATATATTTACTCTTGATAAAAGTTGCCCACAGAGAATTACTTTGTAAGGACAGCCACAGTTCTTTCACATATGAACACAATTGAATGTCTGCTAATCTGCGGATGCCTAAGCCACCATCATAGTATGGTCTACAGACCTTATTCCAAGATACCCAGTGTTTCCTGTGAACACTTTCAGCTCCTTTCCATAAGAAATTAGAACATATTTACTCAATTTGCTTATGTATAGTATATGGAATAGCAGCAGCGCTTGCTGAGTAAATGGGAATTGAAGATAGCACTGACTTAATGAGAGTGATTTTGCCTGCCTGGGAGAGGAGCTTACTTTGCCATCCAGCAAGCTTTGCATTAATTTTATCAAGCAGATATTTAAAATATGAGGTGCTTTAGTTAACTCTATTTAAAAAGGATAAATTTTTGATTCAAAAACTAATTGGCAGAGCAATGGCTGACTGCACAGAGAAACTGGGCTCTCTATCTGCGAAATAGAGTGCACCTATGTCATGAGGTGCTTCAGTTATCTCTGTTCAAAAAATTGAAACAGAATGGTAAATCCTACTGAGTAAACTGGGGGTGCTGGCGTCTGATCAACGTGTACCTCCATGTACAAAGGTCTGGATCATACCTACCTGTTCATATAGTTATGGTCAACAAGGTAAATCCAGCTGTAACCCTGAAGCAATATATCAGATTTTGCTTAACCTCAATACCTACTCTAGTTGCTCCTATGAACTTCTCTGATTTTATACTCAAGTAAGTTGAAGATTAATTGCTCTGACCTGATTTTGTATGCCTGGTTTATTGCTATTAACATCTCATGCAACCCTCTACGACGAGTCTAGTTGCTAAACTCTAACTCTCAATACACTTAAATCAGACTTTTACCAAGGTTGCCTTTCGTGGACTCTTATTCTAATAGATTCGGATCTAAGTATGCTTGTTTAATGAGATTTTACTTCAGTTTGTCACCAGATCTCATGGATTCTATACTCTAAAACCCTTCTCATTTTTGTGTCTCCTCACTGCCTCCATTCCCTTGTCTCTCTTGTTCCTTGTTTGCTGACGGCAAAGGGGGAGAGAATTTGATGAGTTTTAACTCGATGGGCAGTTTGAGTCTTATCTATTCTTTAGTGAAAAGGGGAGGGAAAGGGGGAGTGTCTAAAGGGGGAGAGATTTCCTTTGCAGTTTCTGACTCTTATTGCATTTGCGTTGCCATCAAAGTATAAATTGTTGCCATCATCAAAAAGGTGGAGAATATTGTGTCTCCTCTGGATTGGCACTATCCTTGTCTTGTTTTAATGATTGGCAACAATGGTTTGACCATTGGCAACAGTGGTTTGACCAATCGTTGACTTTGGCAACATCAACTTTCTATAGGTCAGAATCACTCCCAGTTTCATTTTTAGGTCATTGCATTTTCAGATATGAATAGAACCTCATCAGATTGAATGCACAGTCATTTCTTCGAACATGTTGTGTGCACACATTTCTCTCAGGATGTTAGTCATATGCACACACTAAGGTCAGTGCACATCCTAGTCGGTGCATGCTTTTGTCTAAGGCACATCCATGGTCTGTGCACATCTAGCTTAATGCATATGAAGTCCGTGCATAGTTGGCTGGTCAGTATACCAGGTCGGTGCACCTTTTGACCCTTGCATGCTGCATGGTCGGTGCAAGTTTTGGGCATGCAGGTTGATGCATGTTTTTGCCTTGTCTATATGCAAGGTCTTTGCATGTTCGTCTGTCAGCATGCTAGGTCGATGCATAGTTGGTTGCAGCACGCATGCCTGAAGGTCAGTGCAGCTTTTGCTGCAAGACCAAGTTGGTGCATGTTTGTGTTCAGGCATACTATTTTTGTCCTGTGCTTAGCAGAGTCCATGCGACATTACATGCAAAGTCTTATTTATACACACACAACCTCGGTGCAATCTTTGTAGAGGTCCGTGCATATCTGTCTCATGTTACGTCTAACGCATGACAGGTCAGTGCTATTTCAAGCGTTGGCTCGCATGCAGTCGGTGATATTTTATAGTCTTAGCGTCTCACAGTGCGTATACATTTATGTCAAATGCACACACGGGTCTGTGCAAGTCGTGTTGAGATTGCACAAGGACGATGCACGTTTACGTCTCAGCATTGTGACTGTATAAAGTCAGTGCGTCTCATGCTACGTCTAAGGCTCACACAGGTCGGTGCTATTTTCGTCTTGCGTCTCTGTTAGCATCTCATGCACAGCAGTGACCCCGTCTGCGTCTCATTCTGCGTCTCATTGCATGCTTGCGCCTCAATGCTTTTCTAAAGCATATAGGAGGTCAGTGCATTCTCTAACTCGGTGCATGTTTTACATGCACGCATATAGAGCTTGGTGCATATGTGTGCTCGGTGTAGGTTTTGGCCTAGTGAACATAGGGTTGGTGCATATGGTAACTCAGTGTTGTATGCACTCATGATAGAGGGTCTGTGCACGTCACTTCTGTTCACACATTCATATAGAGCTCGGTGCATTGTTTACCTTGGTGCATGTCTTTGGTTGTTCATACGAAGGTTAGTGCATATCAACGTACGTGCATGATTTAGTCTGGGCAAGACACGGTCGGTGCAAGTTTTTGCCTTGTGCGTTTACATTCAAGGTCTGTGCAATATCTTATATGTATGTGCATGTTTTCACGTTGACACTTATGTCTCACAGACTGGCACATGATCGAATGTCTGCAATGCACGTGGTCTTCCTCACATCACGCATGAAGTATGTGGGAGATAACGGACTCAATGATTGGCACGTGATCCCAAGGGAGAATATTTCTGACATTCTGCCACATGGATCAACGCCCCAATCCTCTCTTGACACGTGGCTTCCCTGGAAAAGGCTGGGACGAGCCCTACACACGCCGGATTCGTGAGGTCGTGGAAACCCTGCCTATAGCCCTATAAGAAGGCCGCTCCTGCGATCAAATGTGGCGTCACTGAAGCACAGAAGAAGGGCAGGAGAAGCTCGAGAGAAGAAAATAAAGAAGAAGAGGAGAGGAGAGTCTAGAAGGAGAAGAGAAGAGAGAGCCACCTTCAGGAAGAAAACATAGCATCGTAAGAGAGAGTGAGTGAGAAGGAGAAGAAGTGTGAGCTGCAATCTCTTTCTGACCTCTGGATCAAATCCAAGGTCAGCTTGCTCTATCTTCAAAGCTACATTATTTTCTTTCATCTGTGTGTCTTACGTTTCTTTAATTTTTCTTTTTGAAACCTTCAGAAGCTGTGAATCAGCAGAGCTAAGCTGTATTGCTCAGCAGGCGAGGGTGTTCCTCGGATAGCAAGCTGTGAGGCTCAACGGTTGTAGGGATTTCCATCCCCAAAGCTGTGGATCAGCGGTATTCAAGCTGTGTGGCAGCAGGAAGCCTTACTCAGTTGAGTAAGGGGTGGACGTAGATCTCTGGACAGAGATCGAACCACCTTAAAAACTTTTGTCTCCTGTGTGATTGCTTGTGCGTCTTCTCCTCGGTAGATGAATGCTTAGGCTCGCCTAAATGGTTTAGCATGGTTTGATTAGTTAATCGTTCATCTGTTGTTATCTTCTGATTGGTTTCATCTTGCGTTCTTAATCGAGTTTTTACTGTTGGTTGGTTTCACGTACATCTTGGATCATTCTTCTTCTGAATCTGTGGGTGAGTCCATAGCAGTTCAGTTTATTTTCGCACTGGTTATTTTTAACTGCCTGTGTTGCCTTTTATTTGGGGTTGGATCTATTCACCCCCTCTCTAGATCCGTTCATTACACCCTTCAAGGGAGAGTTAATATATATAGAAAAACTCAAAAATTTCAAAAATTTAAAAAAATACTAAAAATTACCTCCGTGATCCTCGGGAGGTGCACAACGCAGTGGTAACGTCCCGGAGTAGGAGAATGCCACGGTTCGCCCTGCACAGAGTTCCGAAGGCACATTAGGGAAAAACACGTGTAAAGCACAAAATATACTTCGAGACCCACGAAAATGATCCGAAAAATATCCGAAAAATCCGGGGCATTACAACAGGGGTGCCCCTAGCCTTTTAGTGATGGAGACGACTGCTTAGACGATGCCTGCTGCTACTGTTGCTTGCTGTGAAGATGTAGAACAACCTTACGAATCGCTACCCAATCGATCCTTTTCTTATCTTCCAGGTCGTAAACAAACTCTTGGAACTCGGGGCAATCCTCAACCAAATGCCCCTGATGGCGATGATAATCATAAAATTGGAGCAAATCCCCGACCGCGGGTCGGCAAGGCACAACTGAATGGAGCGGCAACGCGTGAGTGGCCAACAAAGCCCGAAAAATATCTGTAAAACACTCTGGCAACGGAGGATGAGGAGCCTGGTTCGGGCAAGACGGATGTCGAGGGGTATGTTGTGGAAAAGCGGGTTGTGGAGATTGCGGAGACAGAAGTGGGGGTTGCATAGGCAAGGGTACATGGCTAGTGGATGGACTAGGTGACGGTGCAGGAGTGGGAATATAGTGGACGGGATCCACTTTCTCGGGGTGTGGTGTTTCCTTCACCGAAGGTGGAGACACATGTGGGTATGCGGAAGCGGAAGGCTGACGCGTGGAGGGTTGACTTATGAAGGTGGATGCGGTGTAAGGATGACTCATGGAGGACACGATATAAGTGGAAGGTTGACTCATGGAGGGTTGATATGTGGAAGGTTGATATGTGGGGATACATGTAGATGGCGGGGTGGATGTGGGAGTAGAAGGTGGAGAAGAGTTGAGGTCAAGGGAATCGTGGAATTGTTGGCGAATGAAACGGGCTCGGCTGTAATGCTGTTGCCAGGAGGTGATGCCATTGAGGGCTAAGATAAACTGGTACTCGGGCATTGCATTAGATATTAGCATCTTGATTTGCTCTCCCTCCAGAATGTGCCCCGGGACTTGTGCGGCAAGGCGACGCCAGCGATCGGCAAAAGTAGATAATTCCTCTTCGGGCTTCATCTTCTCATTGGCCAGATCCACAACAGAGAACTTGGGCACAACCTAGTCCTGAAACTACTGAATGAACTTGTCTTGAACCACATGAAAATTCACAATCTGCTCTTGCGGAAGTGAAAAGAACCAATCCTGAGCTGGGCCTTCCAATAACAGACCGAATAGATAAGCCATCATGCGTTGGTCGTGTCGAAATTGGGTTGACTCATAAATGAACTCCTTTAAGTGCACATAAGAGTCACCGACTCCACCATAACGGCGATATGCGGGAATTTGTGAAGATGGCGGAAGTCGAAGATTTTAAAAAGCGAATGGAACACTTAAGGAAGATTTGGGATCGATTTGACGTTGGAGTTCATTAAGCTGGCGTTGGATTTGAGCAATCATCTCTTGAGTAGGGAGAGATCGAGAGGAATATGGGCCAGTTTGAGCAAGAGATTGTTAACTCGGACCAGGAACATGATATTGGGCCGGATGAGAGGATCCGGACTGGGAAGAATAAGGGAAGCCCATTTCAGGTTTGGAAGGATATGCGGTCCTGGAAGAAACATAAGCATAGGTATGAGGACCAACTGGGCCAGCATCATAAGTAGAAGAAGGATAAGGCCCATTATGAGAATAAGGCCCATTAAAAGAAGAGAACACATTAAGGAATGAGGCCCATTAGAATAACATGGCCCATTGAGAGGAGAGGGCCCGTTAAGGGAAGAAGGGGCATTAATATGAGGAGATGGCCCATTGAGAGAAGAAGGCCTATGAAGATGATTTGCAATAAGACGTTGGGCCTAGGCCGGGTCCATTTGGCGGACAAGGCATCATAGATGGGCCATGAGATTAGCCTGTTCCTCGGATGGATCAGAGGGACCACGGGAAGATGGGCCCACGTGGGAAGAGGATTCCATGGGGGAATAAGAAGAAAATTGGGAAGAAGAATGATACAAGGGGTTAGAATGATGCTCCATGAGGGCAAATGGAGACTTAATACAAGGAGGGAAGCAAAGTCTTAATGGGCTTGAGAATAAGGGGGGACTGACCCACTAATGCAAAGACCAAGGGAAACAGACCAAGGATAATAGACTAGACAATGGACACACAAAATGGGCTAACCTAAATGGGCCTAACAACAAATAATATGTGAATGCAACATAAAACACCACTAATGGGCTTGAATAAGTCCAAACAACACAAACAATGTGAGAGTTTTCATCTAAGCCAAACAAGTTAATATGATTGAAAATATTTTAGGAGTTTTAATAGACCTTTTAATGATTTGAATTAAGAATAATTCCCTCAAGATAGGAATCCTATGGGAATAAGGTCCAAGCTTTGGGTTGACTAAGGTTAACTCCCTCACACGTAAGCAAATGCAAGCCTGAGGGGTGGAAAAGGTACAACTAGCCCGGCGTCCGTGTGAGAATCCATGGCTCACGGATAAGATCACCTAGTCGACCCCAAGAAATATGAAGGCAAGAGGATCACTTATCAAGGAGGAATGCAACTACAATATGAAGGATGCATGGCCCTATGTGCACCGGAGTGCATGCAATTTCTAACCTAAAATTAGAAAATCAAGACAACATTTAATTATGCAAACACAATGATATGGATGCAAACAAAGTGGGAAATCCAAGACAATATGAAGGACAACAATGCAAGACCAAAAACAGGCACAATCAGACACTAAAAGATATGAAAACCCATGAATGAACGGCATACCTTTATGTCTACCCCCAGACCTGCATGTAGATTTTATGCACAAAATGTAAAAATGGAGACAAAATTTAACTATGCAAACATGACCCAAATAATGCGAATGATATATGGATGTAAATACAATACAAAGGGCTACAAGAAGGGCCCAGGAACAAAGTAATCCGACCTCGGGAAGGTAATCAAATCGTCAACCAAAGACGTACTTGTGAGTCTGTCCCGGGACTTGCCTGCAAACTTTATGCAGAAAACTCAAAAATGAGGACACAATTAAACTATGCAAACATGACCCAAATGATGCATATGATATATGGATGGAAATACAATACAAAGGGCTACAGAACGGACCCAAGAACAGGGCAATCCGACCTCGGGAGGTCAACTAAATCACCCAGAAAGACGCCCCTGTGAGCCTACGCGCAGACCTGTCAGAATCAGAAAGGTGTCCTTGGATGACCATTTTTACCCCCCTTACGGTCTACCAGAAGATCGCAAGGCCAGCAGAAAGGCCCTGGCGGCCCAGTGAGGACCGCTAGGCGCGTCTGGCGGTCCTGGAGAGGACCGCAAGGCCCTGACAGTCCCGAAAATGCCTAAAACAGTAGGAAAATGGATAAAACTCTATCTAAACATGCACATACACACACCCAACTTACCAAAGAGCATGAATAACGTAATGGGCACTAGGCATCCCACCGTGATCGCCAAAAAATTAGGTTGTTGATATTTTTGTATCACCTCGCCCCCAAACTATGCAAATATCATATGAATATGAATAGGTAATGGAAGTATGGACAAAGGGGCAATAAGAGATAGAAGAACTGACCGTGATCGCCACCAAGGATTAACAACGCCAAAAGGATGAAGAGATGAGTGCAACGGCGCCATGTACCTTGGAAAGATGAAGACTTGATCGCGCTTAAGGAACGGGGTGCGGGGAACTTTGTGGATTCAACCTCCTCTCCTTCCAGCCGGCTAGAGGAAGAGGGCCTCACGTTCATATCATGCTCTCCTACAAAATAAAGATCAAACCACAAGAGAAAAACCCATTAGAAACATGTAAGTGTAGTATCAATCCCGAAGTGATAAAATAGGGGTAGAAATTGAGGGAGAACACACTGAAGGGAGGTTTTTAACCCCTATGGAAGGGTACAAATAATAGGTGTGTGTGTTGTGGTGAGAATAGAACAAGAAGGAGGAGAAAACACGCAGTATAACTGCAGGAAACGTGCATGCAATATGGAGAAAAGTGCAAGTGTAGCAGGAAAGTGCAGAACTGTGTGATGATTTATGAAATTGGGAGGGGGAGAACTAAGAGAATAGACAACGAAATTGAGCCCTTGAGCGTGGAATTGAAAGCTAATACTTCCCTCTGCAAGATGGGGTCGAAGAGTTGAGTTGGAGATGTAGCATGGCTTCGCCCCACGTCTAAAAAGAGCCCCCCTTCACGTTCTGTGAACTAGGTTCTATTTATAGGAGTAGAAAAGCCCTAGGGTTTAAGTCCGAGATAAACACCCAAAATAGGGGATTTAGATGCACAAATCTCCAGATAATAGTGGGGATAAGAGTCATGGATCAATTAGAGTCAACCTGGAAGCTACTTCTTAGATAAAATGGATCGAACAAGGGCTCTAAAGAGTCCCGCGATGAAGAAATCGAAGTTCAGGGCGTTCTGGACTCTCTGTCTGGCAAACGGTCTATCGCACGACTGCATACGGAGCCAAACGGTCATGGGAGGACCGCTAGGGTATCCATAAATGATCTAGGGAGGACCGTAAGGCAATAGGAGGTGAAACGGGGTAAAACGGGCACTATTTGAAGCCTAGCGGTCTTGGGAAGACCGCCATCATCACCTAGCGGTCTTCCCAGGACCGCTAGGTTGATGGAAGAACATTTTTGGGCAGAATGCGATAGACTTTGGAAATTGGAGAATATCTTGAAAACGGTGTAGAACTAGTGAAAGGCGTAGAAGAATAATTTGTAGATAACAAAAAACTGAACAACTTTTATGAAGGGAGAAAGATGAGAAAATGCGCAGAAGAGGGAGAAAATGGGGCGAGAACATAGAAAAAATGTTGGGTTCACGGGTGAAGAGCGCAGTCTACCAGAAAAATACAAATAACTTGAAATTGGTGGAGAACTGGCTAATGGCTTAGAAGAATAAAATCTAGGGCTTAAAAAATAAACAACTTTGGTGAAGGACACTTAATGAATAGAGGAAAATAAGGGGATAAAAAAGGTCCGCGTTCAGGACTGCGCAACGAAAGGGATCGAATGCTTGATGGAAGTTGACCTACATGGGCCGCAAGTCGACTTGGAAGGCCGGAAGTTGATCTAAACAGACCTTAGGTCCACTTGGGATGTTGGCAAAGGCCAAAAATGAAGGAAACAACCTCCCGAGCTCAACGGAATCATAATCTCCAAAGCTCAAAGGTTAGGGAATGATCAAATGGGCTCGAAATCCATCCAAGAAAGGCTCCAAAACAACAGATAATCGGGGACATCACAAATGATGAATAAGAGAAATAACGTAACTTGCGGGCTAAAAACGGGTGTCAACAGCATTGCCACCTTCATCACAGCCCCCTCAAATGAATACTTGTTACACGTTTTAATTTTCAAATTTTGACTTATATTGCTATTATTTAGTTTAAAGAAATTTAATTGAAAAATAAGTTCAAAATAACCCCTTTAGGATAAACAAGAAAAGTCAGGTTCGATGCTCCAATATCTAAAATAATAGTCTGATTGGAGTGTTGATTGTTTTAACATGACCAGAGAGATGAGAGTGACTTGTGGGACCTGACAGAATCCAAATCGGATTCCTAATTTGGGCTCGACACTCAAATCACTCACTTAAGAATTACGTTAGTTTAAACTAACGATGTCACGTTCGATAGGTCAAAAATCTGAAATACCAGTCTAATCGGTATGTTGATTGTTGCAACACGATCGGGACAGTGAAAGTAACATGTGGGAATAGATAGAATCCAAATCAAATTCCTCTTTTGGACTCGGCGCTCAAATCACTGACTTATGAATTAAGTTAGTTTAAAATCAAAGATGTCCGATTCGAGAGGTCAAAGATTTGAAGTACTAGTCCAAATGGTATGCCGATTATTCTAACATGACCAGGGTGGTGAGAGTGACCTGTGAGAGCTAACAGAATCTAAATTGGATTCCTGATTTGAACTCGGTGCTCAAATCACCAATTTACAGATTAAGCTAGTTTAAAACCAAAGATGTCGAGTTTGGGGGTCCAAAAAATGAAAAATCTATCTGATCGATGTGTTGATTGTTTCAATACAACCAAGGTGGTAAAAGTAACTTGTGGGAGTTCACAGAATTCAAATCGGATTCCTAATTTGGGCTCGGCGCTCAAATCACTTATTTATGAATTAAGATAGTTTAAACCAAAGATGTCGGGCTCGGGATGTCAAAAATTTGAAATTCCAGTCTAACCGGTGTGTCGATTGTTCCAACACGATTGGGTATAGTGAAAGTGACTTGTGGGAGTTCACAAAATTCAAATTGGATTCCTATTTTGGGCTCGGTGCTCAAATTACCCACTTGTGAATTAAGTTTGTTTAAATCAAAGATGTCTGGTTAGGGGGTTTGAAAATTTGAAATGATGGCTCGATCGGTGTGTCGATTGTTCCAACACGACCGGGGCAGTGTGATGTCCTATGAGAATTGACACAATCCAAATGGATTCTTGGTTTGGGCTCAGAGCTCAAATCATCCATACTTTGGTTTAAAAGCAAAGATATTTTGTTCAGGGGGTCAAAAATTTGAAATGCTGGTCTGATCAGTGTGTCGATTGTTCCAACACAATATGGTGGATAAGAGTGACATGTGAAAACTGACAAAATCTAAATAGGATTCATATTTTGAATTTTGAAAATTTTATTTTCTTAAATATTTTTATCAAAAAATCTAATTCATATATGGATATCTAATATCCTGTCATTTTTCTTTTTAAATGTCAGAGGATCTTACCCATCCATGTAACGGTGATGGGGAAGTCGATGACATGACGTGAAGGGAACACGAGACATTTCTTGATTTTTTAGACCAATATTGTAAATAAATTATATTTTTAAACATTGTATCTGAAGAATTTTAGATGTTACTTTAATGATGAAAGTGAAATTTTCATTTCAAATTGTATGTTTGATGTGTGTGAGTTTTTATATTTTTTATGTAAATAGGTTATTTATTTAATAAAAATATTTTTAAAAATAAAAACTAATTAGCGATGGAAGGGTCCATCGCTAATTCGTCACGAACTGAAACCACATAAGAGAAGTTGGCACTATATTAGTGGCAGATTAGTAACCGAAAAGAGACTCTCTAATCTGTGGCTAATTATGGTAGAAGTAGTGATGAAATATCAGATACGATTGTCTTTGTCGCTAATTTGTCTATATTTTTTGACGGAATAGCGTCAGACAGAAATAGCGATGAACTAATGGCTCTCTCTATTCTGTCGTAAAAAGAAGGAAAATTAGAAATGAGTAATTACATTTAGAGATGGAATTATCTATCGCTAACCTATTTCCATTTACCGACAGATTAGGCACAGACTATTTTCGTTGATAAAATGTAGTTAGCAACGGATTAATGATAAAAATAGTCTGTCTCTAAGACGTTGCAATATGGCGGCATAATAGTGACTGAGGAGGGTAAATCTGGTTTGACCCAGAAATGGCCCAAGAGCGAGCGGCCCATTAAGGATTGGACACGCTAAGCCCAAGCAAAGAGCGGACATACATGCTCGGCCCAATAAGAAGATGACCGGTCCAATAAGACATCGGATTCAAGATGTTGATGAGGCCAGCCCAAGCGCAGTTCTCGCCGGAGGACACTCCGACGACCGACCATTGCCCCCACGACGCCGGCCTTTACCCCGTAATGGGCGAGCACGCGCCATGGGTGCCGTAAGACTCGCCTAGGGAACGGCTGACGCCGGGGCTATCGCCCGCCAACATAGCGGAGGAACGTTACTCTACTAAACGGACCCTTCCCTATCAAGGGATGAGGCCCTCGCTCTAGGACAACCCATATAAAAGGGACAATGACAGAAGAGAAGAGCACGGTAGATCCTTCTACTAAACCCCCATACTACTACGCAAGATGAGATACGGTGGATACTTTCTTCACTAGAGCTTCCTACTGAGAAGAGAGCGATCCGACCTGCGACTAGGTCCAGAGAGCCACTTCCTCCTGCACGGCCTTACCATCCAGCGAGCACTCTTCCAGAGCCCACTGGTAGCGGCGAGTGCGCGTGCAGGGGATCTACACGCTTCTTGGATCGACGACTACGGCCTCTACTTTTCTCTTACTTTGCTCCTCTCTATTGCTCATTAGTACCTTGCTGACTTAAGCATCGGAGGGTTGTCCCATGGGGTAACACCCGGGACTCCTTCTGACGCCCTTCTGGTTTCTTGGTGTGTGCAGGCATCCACGGGCGTGAGACGACTTTCCCAACAAATAAATAGAGAATGTGGTACATGGCTTAGGAACCATTTTTTTGCCGCTACACTTCTTGGCGCCATCTGTGGGAACACGAGCGAAAGGCTATGGCACCCCGTGGAAGCCTCCACCACGCCAGCAACCAGGGGTAGGCTTCCCATCAGGGACCCAACTCTCGCCGGGGGCCGCAAGAAGCTTCTGCCGTGCACCACCGACAAGAGGTCACCCCAGGTAACCTAGACGAGCTCCGCGAGGAAGTCCGACCCCTGGCAGAATTATGCAGAGAGCTCCGAGACCAGAGGCCCCAAAACGCCCCACCCGAGCGACGGGAGGGCAAAGGAGGCCAGGTCGAAGAAAATTCTGGCAGGTACGGGAGGTATCCCACGCCTCCGTCGTATGGACCCGACGGTCCCGTAGTGTGCCAGCGCCTAAGGAACGCAGCCCTCTCCATTCCAACCCAGACATGGACCGCCGGCTCCAACGGTTCAAAGAGATAGATGACAAGGTACGGTACCTAGACGACGTCCTCCTGGCCGCCAAGAATCGCGGCCTCATCGACGATGATCAAGACTTCCATGCTCCCTTCTCCAGGGAAATCATGGAAGCCCCCATCCCGCCAAAGCTTCAGCTGTCGTCATTCACCTCCTACGACGGCACCACCGACCCGGCTGACCACCTACACGGCTTCGAGTCCCACCTGGTGTTCCACCGGGCCTCCGACAGCGTAAAATATTTGGCGTTCGTTACGACCCTCCGAGAGAACGCCCGGGTGTGGTTCGAGTCCCTACCGGCCGGGACGATTTCCTCCTTCCAACAACTCAATAAGCTGTTCAAGGAGAACTTTGTGGGCTGCCGAAAGGTAGCCAAGTCTGCAGTAACCCTGCTCGCTCTCAGGCAGGGGAAGGAAGAGGCACTATGGGACTTCGTCTCCCGATTCCGCACAGAGGCACTCCGCATCCCCCACCTCAACGTCGGCATCACCACCACGGCACTCATCCAGGGGAGGCAGACCACATCCTCTGACGTGCGCTCGGAGTCGAAGCCCCGACGACCCTTCCAGATCTCCTCGCGCTAGCCCAGAAGCATGCACACTGCGAGGAGAACACCGCGGCCCTGCGCAGTGCGGCCGGGACCGACCAGCCTGACCGGAAAAGGGCCGCTGACCAACCACGAGAGGGTCGGAGCAAGCGGGAGTGGCGTGATGCAGACCGCCGCGACCGTCCCGTGAAGGAAAGGGGTGGCTACCGCCACTACACGCCCCTGACGGCCCCACCTGACCAGATCCTGATGGAGATTCGCGAGGAGCCATTCCTCAAATGGCCTTTGCGGATGAAGTCGGATCCTAACTCACGGAACAAGAAGAAGTACTATCAATTCCCCGCAACCATGGCCACGACACCGCCGACTGCATCAACCTGAAGGACGCTATCGAGGATCTCATCCGCAGAGGACTCCACGACAAATTCCTCGCCAAGGCTACCGAAAGACGATAGAAGATGCCTCCCCCGATCGACAATCAGCCCAACGGAAAGGAGATCATGATGATCTCTGGAGGGCACGCCGCGGGGGGAGATAGCATGAGCAGAAGACGCCCGTACGCGACGGCCATCAACACGGCGGACCAAGGCGACGGCACCCCAAGGGAGCTTTCCACCTCAGGCCACCCGGGAGACCCCATAGTCTTCTCCGAGGATTACCTTGAAGGCGTCACGACGCCCCATTCTGATGCTTTGGTGGTTTCTGCCACCATCAATCAATGTACTGTGCGACGCATCCTGGTGGATAATGGAAGTGGACCTGATGTTATCACGTACGATTGTCTTGTACTTATGGGTGTGGACGTATCACGACTCGCGCCATTGCACACACCGCTGTATGGATTCTCCGGCACGACTGTCCGCCCGGAAGGGCGGATCTCACTCCCGATTACGTTCGGGACGGCACTGAAAGAGGTAACCTTCCTCGTCGACTTTACTGTGATCCGTGCAATGACAGGGTACATGCCATCATCGGTCGAGGAATCTTCGGCACGCTCCGAGGCGTCCCTTCCTCCCACCACCAAAAGCTTAAGTTCTCCACCCCTCGCGGGGTGGGGGAAGTCCGAGGTGATCAACGGGAATCCAGAAGATGCTACCTTATCTCCACCCGAGATCGACGTCCCGAAGAAGTGCCTCCTGAGAAGAAGGCGAGGACCGAAGATCCAGGTCCGAGCATAAGCGCACTAGCTGAAGACTTGTACCTCATCCAGGTCGGGGACAACCCAAGCAGAACACTAAAGATAGGTGCTACCTTGTCTGAACTTGACAAACTAGCGTACGTGGGTTTCCTCGCGGCCAACCAAGACGTGTTCACTTGGTCCGAGGATGAACTCCCCGGAATCCCTCCAGAGGTCATCACGCACCAACTAAAGTTGGACCCTACCTGCCACCCGGTACAGCAACGTCGAAGGCGGTGCAACCCCGAGCGACAAGCCATCATCAGGCAACAAGTGGGAGAAAAATTACGATCAGGGCTACTCCGATCTACCCAGTATCCAGACTGGGTAGCCAATGTAGTCTTGGTGCCTAAAAGTAACGGGAAGTGGAGAATGTGCATGGACTACACTGACCTCAACAAAGCCACGCCCAAAGACAGCTTCCCCATGCCGCGGAATGACCAGTTGGTCGACGCCAAGGCCGGGCACGAGATGCTGAGCTTCCTCGACGCTTACTCTGGGTACCATCAGATCAGCATGCACCAGCCCGACCAAGACAAGACCGCGTTCATCACCGACCATGGCTTATACTGCTACACCCGCATGCCGTTCGGGCTGAAGAATGCGAGAGCTACGTATCAACACCTAGTCAATCATATGTTTGACTTACAGATTGGTCGCAATATGGAGGTCTACATTGACAACATGCTCGTGAAAAGCCTCCGAGCAGCCGAGCACCTGCGCGACTTGGCGGAGACCTTCACCACACTCCGAAGGTACAACATGAAACTCAATCCCGCTGAGTGTGCATTCGGAGTGCGATCAGGCAAGTTACTGGGATTCCTCATCACCCACCGAGGAATCGAATCCAACCTCGATCAAATCAAAGCAGTATTGGAGATGGAGCGACCAAGACGGGTGAGGGACGTACAGTGCCTCACCGGGCGCGTCGCCGCTCTGGCCCGATTCTTATCCTGAGCCACCGAACAATGTCTACCCTTCTTCCAGCTGATCAAGCAAGCCAACCTGGCACCAGAGAAGAAGGGATAGATCGACTGGGACCAGGAGTGCGAACAAGCATTCGAAGAACTAAAACACTACCTGACGACACCTTCTGTCCTCGCCAAACCCCAGGGGGGGGAACAGCTGCTCCTGTACCTATCCGTAACACCAAGCACCATGAGTGTTGTGCTTACGCGAGAGGAGTCGGGAGTCATGAAGCCGGTCTACTAAGTCAGCCGAGCACTACAAGGATCGGAATTCCGGTATTCGCGGACCGAGAAGTTCACCCTTGCACTGATTACAGATGCTCGCAAGCTACGGCCATACTTCCTGGCCCACCCGATCGTCGTCCTCACCAATCAGCCCCTCCGACATATTCTTCAGAACCCTGATGTGTCAGGAAGACTGGTCAAATGAGCCATCGAGTTGGGAGAATTCGACATCAAGTTCTGACCAAGGACGGCGATCAAGGCCCAGGCTCTCACGGACTTCATCACTGAATTCACTCTACCCGCCGAAGACTCACCCGAAAAGTCCTCGGGACCCGCTTGGGAACTATACGTCGACGGATCGTCTTGCGTTGCGGGTAGTGGCGCGGGGTTGGTCTTACTCTCACCAGAAGGAGTAGAGCTACAGTACGCCCTACGCTTCAACTTCCCGACCACGAACAATGTGGCCGAGTACGAGGCGCTCCTCTCCGGGTTGCACATGGCGAAACACCTGGGGGCGTCAAGCGTGCGAGCATACAGCGACTCTATGCTCATCACCAACCAGGTCAGGGGGGAGTTCGAGGCCCGAGACCCCTCCATGATGAAATATTTAGAGAAGGCCAAGGCAGCGGCGAATGAGTTCGCCCACTTTGAAGTGGTCCACATCCCAAGCAAGGAGAACGTCCGAGCATACGCCCTCTCCCGCCTAGCGTCAGCCACTACGGTCTCCAGCTTAAGATCAATCCTGATAGAGGAACTATCAGCACCGAGCATAGACGATCCAGCACTCCAGGTAAACGCCATCGACTACGAACCCTCCTGGATGGATCCTCTACTTGATTTCCTCCTTTGGTAGTAGCTCCCCAGCGATCACTCCGAAGCACGACGCACGCGGGCGAGAGCGGCCCACTTCACTATGGTGGACGTCCGACTATATCGCCGGTCCCTCTTAGCTCCTCTACTCAAGTGCCTCTTCCCCACGAAAGCCAACTAGGCCATCCAAGAAGTCCATGAAGGACTCTGTGAAAGTCATGTGGGAGGACGAGCACTCGCAAGAACGCTGATCTGACAAGGGTACTGGTGGCCCACTTTGCAACGAGATTGCCTCAGCTATGTTCAAAGATGTCCACAATGCCAGAAGTATTCCCACCTACACCACCAGCTGGCGACGCAGCTCCACATCTTGACGGAGCCCCGTCCATTCGCCCGGTGGGGGATCGACATCCTGGGGCCCTTCCTTGAGGCACGGGGAAGGAAGAAATTCCTCATAGTCACCATCGACTACTTTACCAAGTGGATCGAGACCGAACCATTGGGGAAGATAACAAGCGAAGAAGCCTGGAAATTCGTGCTGCGGAGCATTATTTGCCGGTTTGGGATCCCAAGAGTTCTCACTACCAACAACGGCAGACAGTTCGCGAGCACTACCTTTCAAGAGAAGTGCTCGGAGTTGGGGATTTGGAACCACTACACCTCGGTGGGACATCCCCAAGCCAACGGCCTGGTAGAGAACGCCAACCGTACTCTACTCCATTGCATCAAGACCCGCATAGACCAAGCAGGCGACGCGTGGATTGATTCGATCCCCAACATTCTATGGGTTCATCAGACCACCGCTAGAGTCGCCACCGAAGAGACGCCTTTCCACCTCGCTTACGGGGCCGAGGCAGTGGTCCCGGTGGAAATATCCAACCCCTCCTTACGAGTGGGCCATTTCAATGAGGCCAGAAATAACCAGGCGATGCGAGAGAACTTGGACTTGCTCGAAGAAGAAAGAACCAATGCCCAGGTAAAACTTGCGACATATCGGCAGAAGCTGGCTCAGTACTACAACGCCCGGGTTAAGGAGCGACACTTCTTCCCCGAAGATCTGGTTCTACGGTGAGCAAGTGTGGCTGACCCGTGAGGGGCCGCAGGAAAACTAGCACCGAACTGGGAGGGTCCGTACTGGGTAACAGAAGTACTCGGCAAAGGAGCCTACAGGCTAGTGACACTGGGGGGAGAGAGGTGCCCAGGACGTGGAACTCCGTCAACCTCAGGAAATACTTTCAGTAAAACGTCACCAGCCATACTCCACTGAGGTAAGTTGCCAACGATAAAGAAGGTGACCTAAGAGTTCCCTAAAGGCGAGCATTGCTCCCCTTGAAAACGAGAAGGTAACCAAAGGGTTTCCTAAAGGTGCGAGCACTGCTCCCCTTGAAAATGAGAAGGTAACCTAAGGGTTCCCTAAAGGCGAGCACCGCTCCCCTTGAAAATGAGAAGGTAACCTAAGGGTTTTCTAAATGCGCGAGTACTGTTCCCCTTGAAAACGAGAAGGTAACCTAAGGGATCCCTAAAGGAGAGCACTGCTTCCTGTAGACACGCCAAAATTGACGTTATGTTGATCAAATCTCATGTCGTTATGATAACGCCCCAAGTGGACTTCAATATTCCTATAACATGAAGTTTTTCTATTTTTGTGAATTTTATGCATTTTTTCTGCATTTTTCGTGATTCACGACCTGGAGCAGGGCGTTAATTTCGAAAGTAACGGCCTGTCATAGGGCGTTTCAAAAGAAGGGACGACCATACCTGAGGGCGTCAATTCCTGGTATTATCCGTTAATTTCTGGAATTATCTATTTTCAAAATAAAAGCATTTTCTAAGTAACGTCCTTCCTCAGGGCGTGTTTTCACTAAACGTCGTTATCTCAGGCGTGTTTCAAATAAAGAATGTTTTTATTTCCAAAATTAAATCCAAGAAGAAACGGCCTTTCCTAGGTCGTGTTTTAAGAAACGCCCTGTTGCAGGTCGTCAATTTATAATAGACGCCCTGTCTTTAGTCGTGTTTCACTCCAGAGTCCTTCCTTTTTCCATCTTTCCCTCACAGTTCCCTACCATCCCTGGACTCTTGCTCGATCTTAATCCTTCCCAGGATGCCTCATTACCCGTTCTTATCACTTCCTTGTTTGATCATATCCGATTGAAGCTATAAAAGAAAATCTCGTTTGATCGTGTAAAAGGTTAACAACTCAAAAGGGTTAAGAGGTTAACAACTCAGAAGGGTTAAGAGGTTAACAACTCAAAGGGTTAAGAGGTTGATCATTCAACAGGCACGTTCTGCATCCTTCTCTGCATCCAATCAAGCGCCTGTTGCCTTCATCCTTTCTGCATCCGTTCAAGCATCTCCACGGTTTTCCCTTTACTCTCGTCAGGAACAGCAGGGTTCTATCTGTTGTTTCGTTGTTCATCTCCTCTTAACATCTCCTCATTATCACCCGGTCGTTAGTTATTCTATTGCATTAAGCATCATTTTTCATATCCTTTCCCTAGTTCCCTGCTAGGGGTTTAAAAAAAACAAAAAAAAGAGGTGCGTTGTTGATGCCTTTTTCATCATTTTGTGTTAGTTTGGATTGATACTATCTGCACCTTGGCTGATCCCCTCTCTTTTGTCTGTCTTTTATTGTCTTTTTTTTACAAGGTAATCAACTGAAGAAAACCCACTTCATCGGCCGGCCGATTGAAGTTGGAGGAGGAAATCCACATCCATCTCGCATCTCAATTTCCACCAGGTATACGCGATCTCTTGTTCTTCTTATTGAGGTAATCCCTCTGGCGATCACACAAATTCCCCTTGTGCACCTCGTGCATACTTTTCTCCCTATCATTTTATTGATTATTATTGTCTTATTCTTCGTATTTTGCATTAAGAGCGGATTTTAATCCGATCTACAAATTGGCGATCACGGTGGGACTTCCACTGTTTTCTTTATTGATTACCATCTCCATTGGCACCCTCGTGTGCCCTTTCCCTTTTGACACCCTCGTGTGTCCTCTCCCCTTAGGCACCCTCGTGTGCCCTCTCCCTTCGGTACCCTCGGTACCCTCTCCCTTACTGTGCACCCTGCACACTCCCCGGATCAGTCAATTGCTGTTTAGTAACGCCTTCCACTACGGCGTCTTTTGATTTAACGCCCCCAACAGGGACGTGTGTTATTGATTAACGCCCCATTTCAGGGCGTGGGTTTATTGCATCTGCTGGTGTTCTGCTTACTCATCATATCATCTGATATTTAACGCTCCTCCCAGGGACGTTTTTTATTGATTAACGCCCACTTCCAGGGCATCTTTTACCATAACTGCTGTCTGCCGCTTGCTCATAATATTGCCTGTGGATTAACGTCCTCCCCTGAGGCGTTTCATTTCTTATCAGCGCCTTGCATTAGGGCGTTTCTTTTCATCATAACTGCCGGTAGTTGCTGCTTCACATTTTGTCTGTGGATTAACGCATCCCTCAGAGGCGTTTCAGGTTTTTAGTAACGCCTATAAGCAGGGCATTTATCTGAGTTTTGACGCCCTCCATTGGAGGCGTCCTTTCTCCATAACGCCTCACTTCAAGGCGTGTTTTCTTACCGTCTGTGAGCCCCTCACAGAGTTTAACGACAGCCACACTGCCGTGTTTGCCTTTTGTCACAACCTACCGCAGGGCGTGTCTTTTCCTCCTGCTGTGAAAACGCCCTTCCCCAGGGCGTTTCTTTACTGTTCTTTTTCACAGATTAGCTCTGATTCATTGCTTGGCATCTATCTTGATATTATATTGCTGTTTGGATTGTCTTGATTTGTTGGCTTGGTTGAGAGACCTCCTCTCTCTATCCTAGGATCCACACACCCTTCTTGGAATTGGGACTACCCTCCATTGAGCATTCCGTCTCTTTGGACCGGAAATCCCTTTTCCAAGACCTTCATAAGTCCCCGCACCCGTGGATTCCCTCACGGACGCCGGGCTGGTTGTACCCTTGAAGTACCTGGAGTTTAGAGAACCTATGTGTTGTTAAAGAGAAATAAAAACTTAGTTGACCCGGAGGTTACACTTGGATCAAACTAGGTCTCATTTGGCAAAAGAGTGAACTTTCACAAATAACCCACCCTAATTCAAACATCAAACATTAAAATCTTGCGTTTCTTGCCAACCTTGTTTGCATAAACATAGTTGGGTGATTTGATTGCTTTGTTTGGATTAAATATTTTGTGTTAGTTCCTTTATTAAACATTCTCTCTCTTAAGAATGAAGCTATGTTCAGGTAAAACCATCAACATGTCAGGCAACGGGTACTCTTATGATGATGAGAATGAGAACATATTTGGTCAATATGAGGACCCTCTCCAGGATTCTGTCTATTATGAGGGGAACTACCTTCCTCCTCACCCCCATTACTCACAAGTTCATGTGGTTGATACCACTAATCATGAGGCGGACCCTCCGTCTCAAGTTCCACTTTCCAACACTTCGGGGAACCCTTCCCCATCCATTAATGTCACAGATTTGATCCAAGCTCTCTCCCAGTTGGATGACTCCCAGCGGCAAGCCATTCAGGCCGCTTTAAAAGGGAAGTCGGTTCTTTCTTCTTCTTCTAATCCCCCTCCGGCCGTGAGTGGCCATCAGATTGTTAATGACCAGGCGGTCTTGCACCCCCCCTCCTCTCATCCACAAACGCCTACTGCGGCCATGCCGGCCCAGCAGGCAAGCTATTCAGCGGTTAGGCATCAATCTTTCCAACCTCCTCGGACTCTACGAACGCCTATACCGCATTCTTTTGCTCAGAATCAGGCCCCGGTCGAGCCCGATACCAACACTCTCTTGCTTCAGAAGCTAGCCAGCATGGAGGAGCAGCTCAAGAAGGTTACGGCAACTAAGAATGCTCCGGAAATTTCCCTTCCTACATTGCCAGTGTTCCATTTACCACCTTCTGAAATGCCGAATTTTCGGCGATATAATGGGACAGGCAACCCATTCATTCATTTAAAGGATTTCCGATATGAGACTTCCTTTTGGCAAGACAATAAGGCCTCCCTGGCCTACTTATTCAGGAGATCTCTTGAAGGGCCAGCCCTCGAATGGTTTTATTCTTTGGAGCCAGCTGATGCCGGCGATTTTGATGTTATTCAAAGAAAATTCTTGCAAAAGTACAGAGACCGGGTGGGACCTTCCCTTTCGGTTACAGATTTAGTTGCCGAGAAAATGAAGCCCGAGGAGGACTTCATTGTATTTGCTGATAGGTGGCGGTCTATGGCCGAGAAATTAAAGGACACATTGTCGGAACAGGAGCAAGTAAAAATGGTCATTTCTAATGCAACCCCCCAATTCCGGCACATTTTGGCCATGAATCGGCTGACAACTATGGAAGAGCTCTATGAAAGAACTCGTTATATACAAACGCAAATGAAGGACTCACCCATCATGGGCATGTTTGAGCCGAAGCCTCGGCTATTTAAAAAGAATACAAATGTCAACAGCGGGCCTACGACGGAAGGCACTGTTACAAATGAGCAAGTTGGCGTAGTTGGCAACCCCCATAATCAAGCTAACCCACGTCCATCACCACCTCCACGACAGAACCCTCATTTTAACCCTACTCCACCACCCCAATTCGCGCCTCAACGCTTCTTCGCTCCATCACAAAACTAAGCCCCCCGCATAGATCCCCCAGCTCCACCATAATACCATCAAGTACCCCCACCAGCCAACTACGGCCAACAACAACAACGGAGACCGTCACTTGGCCCCAAAAGGGACCACTATCCTCCACTCCCTGAAAGTCTCCCCAATATTTTTAATGCCCTGATGGCCGCCAACTTGCTCGCCCTGCCAAGGGAAAGAACCGTGTGGCCCGCTAATGTTGACACATCCCGCTATTGTGCCTTTCATCGTGGCCCTGGTCACAACTTGGATCGTTGCTTCCACCTCAGAGATTACATCTACGATCTAAATGACCAGGGTGACATTAATTGGGATGAGATGAGACAATACATAGCCGCTATGAAAGAAAGAAGGGCTTCTCGGCAACAGCAAAATCAGCAACAACAGCAGCCAGCTCCGCAGCAAGTTCAGCCGCAGCAAGCTCCAGCACCCCAGCAGGATATGGGGATCGTACGTAATCCATTACCGGAGCACGCTCCTAATCAACATGTGAACCCTGTCACGTCTCTCTACGAGGTGGAGAGAGGACAGGGATGGCACGAAGAAAACGCCTCTGTCGGGGCATTTCACCATGATCCAACTCAAAATCAAACTCCGCGCCTTTTGCGCACACCTTCTTCTTCTTCTATTCTCCTATCGGGACGTCCCCTTTTACGCCCCGTCAATCCTTCTACCTCCACCAATTCCACGGCTTTGCCGGCTCGCTCTCTTCTTACCCGCCTATCACCTCCACAACCTACCATTCCACCTTCCACCACCAATCCCACACACGCGCCATCCAGGCCACTCCTACTCTGCTCACCGCCAGCACTCGCTACCCCCTCTACCACTCCTACACCGATAAGAGTTCCTCCGTCATTGGTTCAACCACCTTTTGTGCCACGATCTCTCCTTATTCCACCACCTGCCAATGCTCCTCGCATTCGGATATCCCTCTCTTCTCCCACGCCCCCTGCAAGGGCACCTTCATCAAATACTCCTCCCATGCCTCCCGCGGGGGCATCTTTGTTAAACACCACTACCACGTCTCCTACGGAGGCGCCCCTTTCATTGAATTCCCCTTTGGTATCCCCTAGCAGGGTTTCTGCTACCAACATTCCTTCTTCTTCTTCCAACCCTCCTCCTAATATTGCCCCGACCGAGGCGCGTCAAGGCGTAGCGCCACTCCGCAGTGGACGGATATTCCACCGTATTTTCCCACAGAGAGAGCTAGAGCCTGTGCAGGGGCCACAAGAGCAAGAGCAGGAACAAGATTCAGTGCCGGGAACTCAGTATGATTTATTAAAGCACTTAGATCGCACTCCAGCCAGAATCTCCATTCTTGAATTGATCAAGAGGTCCACCACTCATCAGCTGGCCCTGAAGGAATACCTGCAGAAGGTTATGGTCAATGAAGACCTTCCGGTTGAACAGATAATTACAGTCTTGACCCCTGCCAGCAGTCAGCCGGCAATCACATTTCATGAACACGAGTTAGCACCTCTACCAGCAAGAAAATATGCCCTATGCATTACGGTCGATATCAACAAAGTGGCTGTCAAGCAGTGTTTGGTAGACACCGGTGCATCTATCAATGTGTTGCCGCCAAGCACTCTGAAGCTATGCGGTATCCCTGAAAGCCAGATTCGGCCATCTACTATTACTGTCACGGCATACGATAATACAAAGAAACCCCCTTTGGGTATGATTACTCTCAAAGTCAGTTTGGGTCCAGCCACCATTACAGCAGATTTTCATATTCTGGATATGGATCCGACTTTTAACGGCATTCTGGGTCGCCCTTATATTCAGCAGCTTGACGCAGTGCCCTCTACAAACCATCAGTGCCTCAAGTTTCCGCACAAGGGCCGCATTATCAAGGTGACCAGCGTGCCGATCTTGCCAGAGGAAGACATTCATGTAGCTTCATTAGTTCCTTCCATATGGCCTGCCAACAAGCCGTTATTATCTGTGCTGGACGTTCCCCGTCCACGGCCGATGCTATCTGAGACTGTTACCACAGTTGCTATGACACCCCTGCTTTCTAAGGGGAAGAAGAAAAAGAACATGATTAAAACCCCTGGCTGGAACATTCTATTGAAAATGGGATATCAAGATGGCAAGGGCCTGGGCGCCAAGCTCCAGGGCAGGATTAGGCCTTTTAAGCCTCAAAAGATGATTGCACGAGGCGGCTTAGGCTACAAAGCACCGGGCAAGAATGAAGGAGAGCCGTGGGCCGTTATGACATCCACTTTCAAGCCAGACCGCCAGCCGCTCACCTGGACTTTAAAGACACATTTTGTCACCGGTGGCATTCAAAACAATGAACAGACTACCGTCATTACTTCATTGCTTGATTGTCAAGATGTGCATGCTAGACAGTTTGCTCGTCACATTGCCCCACTAGCTACCTACAAAGCCCTGGAGTCTTTAAGGCCAGATAAAAGAAGAAAAATGGGTGATCCGGAATGTGACTGGTACATGTGGTTTGACATGAATGACATCACTTTTTCTTTAAGCCGCCTGTTCATGCCGACCGATCCGGAATGGCCGCCACTGATTCAAGAACTGATTGAAATGCCAGCGGCAATCACAGATAAAAGGCAGATGTTAAGTGACTACGCAGATACGGGAGAGCCAGATGTCCCCTTTGAAGAAGGATTTTCCGTGGATAGGCTGTGGGCCGGCCTTTTCTCTCTCACTTCTGTGCATCCGTCTGTGTTGGCGTCTCTCTATTCCCGTTGGCTTGGTCACGTGCCGCGACCACCACCAATTACCATCAACTTGTCTCCCGGTTCAATTCAGATTTCCCTCCCGATTGCTCCTTCGCTCCTCGAGCGATTTTCTAAAAACTCCATCTCGCCCCCGAGTGGGCCATCTTTGATTAAATCTTTCTCCAATCTTGCAATCTCCACTCCTCCTGCTATTTCCCCTTCACATTACTTTTTACTTGAAAAAGAAAATAAAAACAAAGGAAAAGCCAAAAACGAAAAAAAAACGCCGATTTCCCAACTTTCCAATCCTCCATTTCTATTGAGGAGACCTCCTATTTTTCTCCCGAGTGCGTCCCGACCCAGGGGCCGCTCTTCCAAGATTCCTTGGTAAGACTCTTCTCCCCCTCTGGTGAGGGGCCCTCCTCTGTATCACCTCCTGTATCCGCTTTTTCATCTCCTTCCCCTGGTCAAACTAGTTGTTCCTATTCTTCCTCCTTTCCTTCTAATAATAAAAATCAGGGGTTAGTTCCACATAAGAAGGCCAAGGGTAAGCAGATTCCCCGAAGATTTTTGTTGGAGTTGGCTGTCAGATGCCAAGCTTGTTTAGCCCTCCCTGAGTTTGTGGAAGAACCGATCATCCTGCCGGAATTAGAATATGAGGATTCTGTTGCTGCTTATGAGGGTTTGGGCGTTTATGAAATCATGAATGATGAAGACCCTATTGAAGAGGGGGAAGAAAGTTATGAAGACTATGAGGACGAGGCTGATGCCTTTGCTAATGGCATGAGACGATTCGACGAACCATCAGCCTCTGTAGAAGAGCCAACCAAAGAAATCAATCTGGGTACTGAGGAAGACCCTAGGATTGTCCTCATCAGTAAGAATTTACCGCCCTCCGAGGAGGAGGCGCTCATTTTGGTTCTGCAAGAATACAAGGACACGTTCGCATGGAGCTATGAAGATATGCCTGGATTAGACCCTGCGCTCGTTGAACACCGCCTTACACTTAAGCCAGGGTCTGTCCCGGTCAAACAACGGTTGAGGCGTTTCCACCCTAGCATGGCTTTGAAAATGAAAGAAGAGGTCGATAAACTCCATAAGGCTAGATTTGTTAGAGTCGTCCTCTATCCCAATTGGGTGGCTAACATTGTCCCGGTTATGAAGAAAGATGGAAAAGTTCGAATTTGCATAGATTTCTGGGACCTCAACCGGGCGTGTCCTAAAGATGACTTCCCCCTCCCTCATATTGATGTTCTGATCGACAACACGGCAGGATTTGAAACTCTTTCATTCATGGATGGTTTCTCAGGCTACAATCAAATTCGTCTGTCTGAAGAGGATCAAGAGAAAACATCATTCACTACACCATGGGGTACATATTGCTATGTGGTCATGCCCTTTGGACTTAAGAATGCTGGAGCCACCTACCAGAGGGCTATGATGGCGATTTTTCATGACATGATTCATATTTATATCGAGGTGTACGTGGATGACCTGGTAGTGAAATCAAGGACAAGGATTGAGCACCCTGGGGTTCTGGCCAAGGTTCTACAGAGGTCACGAGAATATCAATTGAAAATGAACCCCAAGAAGTGCGTATTTGGCGTTTCTTCAGGGAAGTTGCTTGGTTTCATTGTCAGCAAGAGGGGAATTGAAGTCGATCCCAACAAGGCGAGAGCCATTAGAGATATGCCTCCTCCCAAGAATTTGAAGGAAGTTCGAGGATTAATCGGGAGGTTGCAGTTCATTCGCCGCTTCGTCTCCCAGCATTCACAAAGATGTAGGCCGTTTTACGAGCTCACCAAGCCAGGAGTCAAGTTTAATTGGGATGACAAGTGTCAGGCAGCCTTTGACGGATTGAAGGATTATTTGGCCAATCCACCTGTCCTGAGGCCGCCAATTCCAGGCAAACCACTTATTCTGTATGTTTCAGTCCTGGATGACTCTGTAGGTGCTGTCTTAGCTCAAGTGGACGAAGAAAGTAAGGAAAGGGCAGCATACTACTTATCTAAACTTCTTAACCCCTGTGAGCAGAGGTACTCAGCCATGGAGAAGACTTGTGCAGCTTTGGTTTGGGTAGTTCAGAAATTAAAACATTATTTTCTAGCTCACGAGGTTCACCTCATTGCACGCATGAATCCAATCAAATTCCTCCTTGAAAAATCTGTCCTCACTGATCGATTAGCACGCTGGCAAAGCTTCCTCTCCCAGTTTGATATCACTTACATTCAACAAAAAGCTATCAAAGGTTATGCCATCGCCGAACATCTTGCTCATCACCCTCTACCTCATTTTGATCCTGCTAATTCTGAGTTCCCAGATGAAGAATTAATGTCCATTAATCAACCCCTTGATCCTATGTGGACGTTACACTTTGATGGAGCTCTTAATTCTCAAGGAAGAGGGATCGGCATGGTTCTTTTAACACCTGAAGGGGTCACCATTCCATTTGCTGCTCGGCTCACTTTCCCCGTCACCAATAATATAGCCGAGTATGAAGCTCTTTTGGCCGGTCTATAAACCGCTCATCGATATGGTGTCACTCACTTGCGGATTGTCGGTGATAGTCAACTCATTTTGCGCCAGGTGTTGGTCAAGTGCCGCACTATCAATCCTAAGCTTAAACCCTACCAGGAACTCGCTTCAGCTTATGCCAAACTCTTTACCAAGTTAATCTTCGTTCACATCCCTCGCAGTCAGAACATTCTAGCTGACGCTCTTGCTTCTTTAGCTTCCGCTTTAGTCTTCCCCCCTGAGCGTGATTTCCATGTCCCTCTGATTCATCAGCGTGACACTCCAGCTATTAAGGATCGTGCTTTCCTTGATATTAGGGATCAAGTGCTCGAGAAGGCCAAGCAGAAAGAAATTCTTAAAGGCAAAGAGGTCATGTTACTGGATTGGCAAGAAGAATTGGCTGACGAAGAAAAGCCTTGGTATTATGAGATTGCCAGATACTGTAATGATCAGTCTTATCCCGAGGAAGCTACCGCAGAAGAAAAGAAAGCAATTAGAAGAGTGGCTCAGCGTTATACTTTGGTTGGAGGTGTGCTCTACAGAAGAGGGCTCACCGGTGTTTTATTGAGATGCCTCGATGATGATGAATCTTGGAAAGTCGTGGAAGAGGTGCATTCTGGTGTGTGTGGTGGTCATGTGAACAGCCAGATGTTAGCTAAGAAAATCCTTAGGCTAGGCTTCTATTGGCCCACTCTAGAGGAGGATTGCTCTATCTACGTTCGTAGGTGTGTTAAGTGCCAGCTGCACGCCGACAAGATTCATTCTCCTGCTTCTTCACTCCATCCTACGTCCTCCCCATGGCCATTTTCCATGTGGGCTTTTGATATCATTGGACCTCTTGGTGACTCGAACCTCCTGACCAAGCAAAAATCATTCATTCTCACGGCAACGGAGTACTTCACCAAGTGGGTGGAAGCGGAAGCTTACGTGGAAATTAAAGCATCAAACGTTTGCAAATTTATCATGAAGAACATCATCACGAGGTTCGGCATCCCGAGCACCATCGTCACCGACAATGGACCTCAATTTATCTCTCAAGATCTCAAGGATCTCTGCAACAGGTATAACATTACATTGCATCATTCTTCTCCCTATTATCCGCAGGGCAATGGCCAAGCAGAGGCAACTAACAAAACTTTGATCAAGATCGTTAAAAAGACGTGTGAGGCTAATAAATTTTCAGACTGGCTAGACAAGCTGGTTGAAGCTCTTTGGGCCTACCGCACTTCCATTCGCACTCCCACTGGGCAAACCCCTTTCGCCCTCACTTATGGGATGGAGGCAGTAGTCCCCTATGAGATTCTTATTCCCTCTCTGCGAGTACAATTGGATGAGGAACTTTCTATTGATGAACGTCGTGATTCACTCCTTGCCCAATTAGAACTCCTAGATGAGAAGCGTCTGGTCGCCGCTGAGCATGCGCGCGTTTATCAAAATAGGCTCTCACGTTTTTACCAAAAGAAAGTAATTGAGAGAAAATTTAAAGTCGGTGAAATGGTAATCAAGAGAATTTTTGTTAAGCCGGGTGGCCCCCGTTCAAAACTCCAACCAAATTGGGAGGGACCGTTCGTTATAAAAGAAGTTTTTCCTGGCAATGCTTATAAATTAACTAATGCTGAAGGTGAAGAGTTAACTCACCCTTGGAACGGTTTATATCTTAAGAAATATTACCCCTGATTTTCCAAAATCAAACAAAAAAATGAATATTTTCCAAAATCCACAAAAAATGAATATTTTCCAAAATCCAACAAAAAAATGAATATTTTCCAAAATCCACAAAAAAATGAATATTTTCCAAAATCCAACAAAAAAGTGAATTTTTTCCAAAATCCCACAAAACAAAAAAAATGAATATTTTCCAAATCCAAAAAAATTAGAATATTCACCAAAACGAAACAAAACAAAAAAAACAGAAACTAAAAACAAACAAAAAAGGCTTTCAAATTATTGTCATGGCACACAAAAGATCAAGGCCTGAAAGGTCAAAATTCAGAATTCATTTATCAGTCTTGGTAACTTAAAATGGGGTTGACACCCGCACACACTACACGCTTTATTCTTGAACTCAAGCAGTGCAAAATCTGATAGAAAGTCAAAACCTGACTAAAAGTGAAAGACAATACCCGTTCTTTTCTTATTCGGCCCATAAGGGAGGAAGGGAGACCTCGAGGCAGATGCGCCGAGCCTGCTCGCCGCCCTAGTAGGTGGAAGTCAAGGTCCAAAAGGGAGCAAATGTCACAAAAGCCCAAGTACAATTAGGTTTATTTTTCATCAATGCAAATCAATTCCAAAGTGAAAGTCAAGTTTTGAAAAGAAAAGCATGTCAAGAGGGCGAAGTCCCCGCAAGGAAAACCTTGGGCGTATGCATGCATTATAAATGGGCAAAAAGGCAACAAACATCCCTACGCCAAAGACCGAACCCCAACAGGCATAGGGCAGGGGAGGTAACTTTACTTTGAGCATCCCAGAACCCCTTATGGGCTTCCCTTATATTTTCTTCCATCTTTTCTATGTGGTAAGGTCGCGAACTGACAGGATGGTCAAGACGAACTTAAGAAATTGCACTGTGCGAAATCTCGAATATAAGTCAACTTTGAGCACGTCGACTCCCTTTTAATTATTGAAGAAAGATTAATGAATCCTAGATGGTGACCGTGTAGGGCCCGTGATTTAGATAGCCTTGACAATCTTGTTTGAAGTTTCATATAATTCACGCCTTTCCTTAAGGCATTTTTAATTTAATTCACGCCCTTGTGAGGGTCATCTTTATAAAATTAACGCCCTTGTTCAGGTCATCTTTTCGTCAAATTCCAAAATCCTTTCAAAAGTGCACGCCGTCTGCGAGGGCGTCTTTTACTTGAGTCACGACCTAATCTAAGGCGCGTTTTTCAGGAAAATAACAAAAAAAAATATAAATGATGCATTCTTCATTCACATGCTTGCATTTTGCATGTGCATATTTTGATTTATTGTTTGCATATGTGTGTTTGCATGATGCATCTCCCCTTTATTGGTTATTTCACTTTACCTTATTTGATTAAAGGCTTGGCCCCTTGACCCGTCATTAAGGTCAGAATATTGCCACCCCTTGCTCATTGGGCAAGGGGCCGAGTCGAACAGATGAATTAACCTGTTTTATTCAAGTGAAAACCGCAGCTGCAGATACAGGGCAAAAGCAAAGTAAACACGAAGGACGTGAAAAGAAAAGTACACAAACACAAGTCCACAACCACACAAGTGCTCAGGTAACAAAAGCTCAAATCTCATATATATATATATATATCATCATGTCTATCATGTACAGGTGTGAGGGTGGAGGAGTACAAGTAAGTCTCTCAGCTCTCGCCTCCACTCTCCTCTACTCTCCTACTCTCAACCTCCTCCTCACCGTCCCGAGCTGGTGCTGGTGGAGGAGGCATGGGCCCCCGTGAAGAAGCTGGAACTCGAGCCCGGCCCCCTGCCTCACTCCTCTCTCGAAGAGAAGAACCCGCAACAAAAGTGGAGCTAGTAAAGGAGTACCCCGCGGCCCGTGCTCGCTCACGCCCTCGCTGAAGACGCTCCTCGGATACTCGTAGCCGCTCCTGAGAAAGGATCAACTGAGTCCTCGAGTCGGCTAGCTCTCGCTCCCGTACTGCCACCTGCTCAAGGAACCGGGCACGCTCCGCCTGCTGAAGCTCCTGGAACTGGGCACGCTCCGCCTGCTGAAGCTCAAGGAACAGGGCACGCTCCGTCTGGTGCTCCTCTCGCTCTCGGGCACGCTCTCGCCTCTCCATCTCAAGAGCCACCCGCAGCTCGGCCACGTCCTGAGGAAGCTTCTCTCGTCGCCTCTGGGACCTCTCAAGCTCTGCGATCCGCTGGTCACGGATCGCCAACTCGGTACGTACCGCCCGAAGCTGAGCCACCTGCAAAAGGGTAAGCAAATCATCAATTCCACAATAAATGCAATAATTCAATAATTTAACGATGCATGATTGAATTACTCACCTGTGAGCTCGACGCTCGGAAGCCCTCGTCCACGCAAACAAGAGCAGCTCGAAGCTCTTCAATCTGTAAGAATGAATTTTTATCAGTACACAATGCTATATTTAATCAATAATTGAACTGACTGAGTTTGAGTTCAGAATTTACCCGTGAAGCAAGGTCGCGCTCCGCTGCCTCGGCTCGTGCAACCGCTCCAGCTAGCTGCTCTGATAGCGCGGTCACCTCTGCGCTAGGTCCCCTCGAGCTGGAGGCCTCCCCTGGATCTCTCCTCACTATTCCCTGCTGGGCACGCTGCATTCATTAAGATCGTCAGTGGCTAATCATCAATAATTCAACAAAAAGTTTCATTTGCATATAGAAGTAATTTAAACACTCACCAGGGTCTCTAGGTCCGCCCGCGTGGCAGCTAGCTGGTCCTCCAGGCTGTGTAGGTGGGCCTAGGCGTCTATCGCCGCTATGTCCCTCGCATCCTGCATCCACTACATGTTAGTCGCATGATAGAAACATAAGCATTTGCATTCAATTTAGAAATAAGTGCATTCATACATACCCCTAAGACCCTCATCTGGGGTCGACCGGCGTGTACCTCCCAGTAGCGCCGGAGGTACTCGGAGCTGTCAGTCACGCGAGAGGTGACTCTGGTCCCTCCACGCTGCCAGTCGGCGTACTGCTCCTCAAACCGTACCCGCCAGTCGGTCGTCTTGGTGCGACCACGGGTCTTCTTTCCTATGCCTCGAGGCTCTCCGACCTCGATCCACTCCTGGGGCAGGCCCAGGGTCCTCATCACCAACCGAAGCCGTAACGGCTCGATCTCGCTCAGGCAATGCAGCCATAGCTCGCGCCCAAAGCGAGGTCATCCCGATACGACCCAAGGTTGGCCCTCATTTGTCATATCCTCGTAGGGCCTCCACCGCACCTGCATTCATACATATCATTATCATTTCATCATAATCAAATCAAATCAATTCAAAAGAAATACATGTCATCCATTCATACATACCAGCGAGGGAGGGAAGTCGCGGAACTCTCTCCGTAGAACCCACAACTCGTAGTCGAGTGGGGCGCCGAAGACGACCGGTAACCAGCGTCGCGCCAGGGGGAAGGATCCCTCAGCTCCGGGCCGTGGGTCAACGCGCCCCATCGGCATGTATAGGTGGCTCCACACCTGCAACCATGCATTGCATTAGTAAGGCATTCACATGCATCATAATAAGAAGAGAAAAGAAAAAGAAAAAAGATATGAAAATGAGAAAATTGCATACCTGAAGAAAAGGTGAGAAGCCACTGACGGTCGTCTCTCGCCCCGTCCCCGTGGACAAATCAGCCATCAAATGCGCCAGCAGCGCTGCACCCCAAGCGTAAGTGCCAACGGTCTCCAGGTCCTCAAGGATGCCCAAGAAGCGGCAGTTGATGACGTCGGCTTTCGTCCCCAGCAATAATCTCCCGAGCAGCAGCAGCAGGAACCTCCTCAGGTCTCGATCCGCTCTCTCACGGTCAGTCGGGTCCTGGCAGCATGCCGCTCTCACCCCGTCGGTCAGCCTCTGTGCGAACTCACCTAGGGTCTCCCCTGACCTGTGCCTGGCATCCCCCAAACCCATCACCGTGGTCAGGTCTGTACGGAAGATGGTCCTACACTCACTCGGCACCATGTAAACCATATCTAGCCCCAGTAACCTCTGGGCCATCTCCGTGTAGTCAGGGTAGGTGAACCCACTCACAGCCTCACCATCCACCCTCAACCCCGTAATCCTAGACACATCCTCTAGGGTAGGAACCATATGCCCCCAGGGCATCAGGAAAGTCTGGCTCACCCTATCCCAACGCTCACGCAGAACCTGGATAAGTGCTAGGTCGGGTCTAAATGGCTCGATGGATAGGAAAGCCCCAAACCCCATAGCGTCTACCCTAACCCTCTGGAAGTCGGGGAGACCCTGGTATGCTGCCCAGACCATGACCCATGAGATGCGGGTCCTCATCAGCCCCTGCATGCATTAAAAGAAAGAATTTTGCTTAATGGTTTGATTAATCATGTATAATTGCATTTGGTTTTGCTTGAGCATGTTTTGGAAGTCACGCCCTTCCTAAGGCCGTTTCTTAGTGATTTCACGCCCTTAAAGGGGGCGTTTTATATTGAAGTAACGCCCTGGCTGAGGGCGTTTTTCATTTTTGCAACGCCGCTGTACAGGGCGTGAGCATGTGGTTAATTTCTAAAAAATCCTAAAAATGTTTTCAAATCACGCCGTCGGCTGGGGCGTTTTATTTTGAGGACCGTTCTGTTCAATGGGAGAGTTTTGAAGAGACGCCCTCTGGTTTGGGCGTTTCTTGGTGAATCACGCCCTGGTGAGGGGCGTGGCTATCATGATTTTCAGAAGAAGAAAAAACGACAGCATGCAAATTAATTAATAATGATTAATGAAAAACAGTTAATGGTCATGGCATTAATGAAAAATCTCTTTTTTTAAAAAAACAACATGCTGCAGGGCGTTTTTCATGGGGTTAATTGATTTTCAGAAAATAAAATAAATTTACGCCCTTGGTCAGGGCGTTTCGTTTGTGAATAACGCCCCCGTGGGAGGCGTGTCTTTTCTGAGTTGCAGATTTTGCCCCCGAGGGCTATGGAAAATCAGGAAAAATTTAAATAAAATAAAAAAAATTGGAATTGGGGAGGGGAACTTACCTTCTTGTGCTTCTGGGGTTGTGGCCGAGGCAATGGCCGTCTTGGCCGCCGGAGTTGACCCCGGGGAGCGATCGCCGCCGCGGGCGGTGGTCCTTCACCTTCCTCTTCATCTTCCTCTTCATCTCCCTCTTCTTCTCCATCTTCTTCTCCTTCCTCTCCTTCTTCTCCTCTTTCTTCTGCTCCTTCTTCACTGGCTCCGTCGCCGCCGGAGGCCACCGCCGGTTCTTCAACCGCGACGATGGCGAGCTCCTCCGCGGCGGCTTCTTCTTCTTGGGCGTGGGCGGCGTCCAGGTCGACGACCTCCAGGGCGCTCACCCTCTGGCGTTTGGCCATGGTCAGGGCTGGGGGAATGAGAGATTGAGAGAGCGAGAGAAGAGAACGAGAGAGGGAGATCGGAGGAGGGGTGGTCTCGGTTAGGGTTTGCAGAAGGGGGAAGAAGAAAACGGAAGGAAGAAGAAAGGGGCCGATGACCTTTGGGTTTCGAAAAGAAGACACGCCCTTAAGCAAGGCGTTTTTAACGGAATTCACGCCCAGGAGTTGGGCATTTCATAAAATCAGACGACGTTGATTAGGGCGTTAATTTGTTTTGCATGGGGAACGATAACCGTCGTCAAACGCATTGAATGGGCGTTGATTGATGTGATGAGAGTCATCATAGCTGGCTTAGAGTCACGCCTCTATTGAGGGTGTGTTATTTTTAAGAAGTGACTAAGGAAAAGGCGTTACTTTTGATGATTCAACGATTATTTTCTTTGGGGTTTGAATATTCACGCCTTGTCTGAAGTCGTTATTTAAGTCACGCCCACTGTACAGACGTTAACTATGGAGGATGGGCCGATTGAAGCGCCCTGGGATAAGGCGCCTTTCAGTGAATTCACGCCCTGTGTTGAGGCGTTATTTGCAACAGAAACACATGTTTTGGATAATTTTGATCATAATCATAGTAATATTGGCTCAATCAGAAAATAATCTTTATTGCTTTAATAAGAAGGGATTACAATGACTAATGAGCCACTTTGGGCCTTAATTTTCTCAAAGAGATTACATAATTTTTCCACTGTTCTTTGTCTTCATCCAAGTCTTCTACAGGTTGATGAAGTTTGCTTAGCTTCCATAGAGCTTGAATGGTGATAGCCTCCTCCCCATCTCCATTGCTGCCTAGGTCCCTTGATTTGATTGGAAGGAGATGGGAGATGTCTTCTAAGTGTTGCCTTGAAAGCCCAATTTGAGGAAGGCACCTGTGAGAGTTGTACAAGACGAAGTCTGAAGCGCCAATAAGACAAAGGTCCATCCCGGTGGAGAAGCGTGCACAAAGTTCTTGCATTTTGAATACACTCGGGGCGCAAGTAAAGAGATTCTTTGGCATTACCTTTAAGTGCTCCCTCCAATCCCCTCTCTTCTTGATTTGAGGAACCCGGTTAGTCACTCTATTGCTTATTCCTAGTGAGCCGGTTATATAGGAGAGGGGGCTCTTTGAGAAAATTCTTGAAGGTTGTTGGGCTTCGTGGCATGGGTCGAATTTGAAGTGTAGATCAACCCAACTAGAGAGTGCTAGCATGCACCCGTATATGGGCCTTCCCATGGCCGCCGAGGTGAGCCCGCTATAAAGATATGCTAGGATCGCCGGTCCAACTCTTTCTTCCTCCCATAAGCTCACCACTGCGCTCAATTGGGACTCCTCTAGAAAGTCCTCCGTGGATGGGAATATGAGTGCTCCTGCTAAGCACACCACGAAGGCTTTGGTCACTCTTTCTATCTCCTCTTCCTCTTTAGCTTGATCCGCTCTCTTGTACACCCACGAGGCGAGCTTCAAGAGGTTAATTCCTTTAGTGACCTTGATTTGGTTCACTATATTTGGGCTTGGTATCAATGAGGTTAGCAACTCATGGGAGGAGATTGGCCTTGGCATGATGGCCATCTTTTCTTCTTCTCCTTGTTTCATCCTTTTCAAGCCTAGGATCGTCTCTACTTCTTCCAGCAAGATAGTGGCTTCGAATGTGGAAAATAAGAAGGTATGGGTGGAAGGATGCCATGTTTCAATCAATGCACCTATGGCAGCCCAATCAAGATGGATTTGGTCATAATGTTTAGCATGGGTTATCAACCCCAAGAGATGCCATCTAACTACATATACCCTCATATCTGAAGTAAACTTGGAGAGGATGAGGGGCAACCATTTGATTCGGATGTACCTTCTAGCTCCCGGAAGGATTGGGTAATCCTGTAAAGAAGAAACATGAAGCATGCAGTGATAAGAATAAGCATAGATAAATATAAGATGAGGGTTCAGCAGAAGGAGCGCAGTAAAGCAACTAACAGAAGGATAGCTTACCTGGCTCAAAGCAATTCGATTGCTTATGTGCCCTTGTATTTCAGTAATCCTAGGAGTAGATATCCTAGGTTTCTTCATCACTCTGTCCATCTCCTTCTTTTGGAGAAGAAGCTCGCGCAGAGGCTTGAAGAAGAACAGAAGCAGAAGAACGAAAGCTTGCAGAAGAAGAGGCAATCCGGTTGCAGAAGAGCTTCGATGGGTTTGTGAAGGAAAGCCTGCCTTTTTATAAGGATTTGAAGAGTCCTAAAGAGTTCCGAAGATAGAAGTTTGATTGGGTTAAGGACTGTGTTCTTGATTTAGAAACAGGTGTTCGTGCTGAATTAACGCCTTTGTTAAGGGCGTCTCTTTTCGATTTGACGACCTAACCCGAGGTCGTGTTTTATGTAACGCCCTTGATGAGGTCGTTTTACTTCTACGCCTCCGTTACTGTTTACGCCTTTGAGTAGGGCGTGTTTTAAATAATTAACGACCTACGGTAAGGCGTCTTTCATGAAGATAACGCCCTGTTCTTAGGCGTGTTTTTCCTGGATTACGGATCTTTGACCTCTCCATGCTTTGGATGAACTTAAGTGCTATTATTTGGTGAAATTGTTTATGATTAAGCACTTATAATCATGTCATGTTCTGAATTGATGGATGAAAGCTAATAAATTTCAAAGTGCAGAAGTTTTGCAGGATCCAAGGCACTTGGACCGCTCATGGGAGTAACATCTTGTCACCTTGTATCTGTTTCTTGTAAGCTGCGTGCCTCTTTCGTTCCCGCCGTCTCCTCCTCCAGTGCTCCGCGTGCAAGCTTGCTACCAGCCACATCCCCTTGGTCTGGCCTTGCACGGCCGGCAGTGCCTGGAGGGGTGGCTTCTGCGCCCCCTTCCTTAGACCCATCCGGCCGCTCCCCTGCTCTCGCGCCTGCCCCTTCCTTCGCGAATGTGGTCCTCCAGTCGCTAGCCCCTCCACCCCTCCCTCTCTCCACTCATGCTCCAGCCTTCACCGACAGTGGAGAACCAGCTGACTTCTTCAACCTGGAGGAGATCCAAGTGTCTTGCTGGCCTCTTCAGCTCGCCCTCATTGCTAGAACGCCGCAAGGTCGTCCTCCATTCCAAGTGATCAGATCGCACCTGGCTCGGCGCTTCCAATTCAAGGACGACTTCCTCATCAGCTCAATGGACCGCCAACATCTCCTCCTCTGCTTCAACCATCGGGAAGACTACCTCCAAGTCCTCCTCAAGGACTCCCTCCTTGTCATGGGCAGGCCCTTCTCCTTTTTCAAGTGGTCCCTCAATTTCTCCGTTGATGAAGATTCACCCCTCGTTCCCGTTTGGGTGGAGCTGACCGGGCTCCCTGCCAACTTTTACCAAGAAGCTATGCTTAACTCCATAGCAGGGGGTATTGGTTCTCCCCTCAAAGTGGATCGCAACACTTTATGCCGCACCCGCTCTCACGCTGCCAGATTTTGTGTTCTGGCGGATCTCTCCAAGAAGCTCCCTCCACGGGCTTGGATTGGCTATGGTGGCAGTGGGTTTTGGCAACCGTTGGTGTACCCAAGCCCCCCCTCCTTCTGCAGCTCCTGCAGGCGTCTTGGACATGATCTTCTCCAGTGCAACAAGCCTCCTGCTCGCCGTTCTGCCTTGGTGCCACCCAAGCCTGCTCTGCCTCATCCTGGGCAACCTGCCTTGTTTGCTACTCCTCCAACTACCGCAGTCGCCGTCCTCGCGGCTGGTGGTGCCCCCGCGACTGCTCCCTCGGTCCGTGATGTCTCCATGCCCCACCCGAAGCCTGTGGCCAGCCTGGCGCTCCCCCCCCCCCCCACCGGCTTGGTGCCTCCTCTCCCGTCGCCTGCGGATGCTTCCTTACCTGTTGAGGATGCTTCGCCGAGGCTGCAGGCGGTGGAGCGTGCTCCGTCGGCTCTGGGCTCCTTTCCTGCTGCCTTTGTTGAAGCCCCCCTGCCGCATGCTGCTCCAGCTCCGGAAGCTTCGGCGTCTGTTGGCCTTGGTCCGCCAGTTGGGCCCCCTCTGCCCGTTGTCACCCCCGTGGATTCTCCTGTACTTCACCCGTCGACTGCGGTTGCTCCCGTGTCTGCTGCGGCCGCTCTGTCGAGCTTTCTCGCCTGCCTGCCTACCAGCTCTTCCCGTTGCCCCCCTGCCAGCGGATGCTTCCTTTCCTCAGGGGGGGGGCAGAAGCTCCTTTGCTAGCGGCAGCAGCGGGCATCGTGTCTCTGCCGGCAGCAGCTGGCAACGTGGGTGTCGACACCCACCCCATGGGTGTCGACACCCCCCATGTTGGCCTCCCTCCTTGGCCAGTCGCTGCCCCTCCCTTGCAGGCCCCTGGCCTTCGGGCCTCCTCTCCCAGGGGACCCAGCCCTTCAGCCGCAGCCCCTTCTGCACCCCCCCCCCCCGGTGCCTGTTCCTGCCCGTGGAGCTGAGGGGACTCCCGCCCCTGCCGTGGAGCTCCCCCTTTCTTTGCGCCCTACTATTCAAGTGTTATCGGTGCCAAGTTTGGAGCCCATTTCTTTCTTTCCGGACTTGCCCACTGCACATGCTAGATTTGTTGGCCTCGCCCCTCCTCCGGACCCGGGTGCTCGTGGTGCTCTCCCCCCGTCGGTTGTGGGCTTTGTGTCTCCGTGCTCAGGAGTGCCTGCGGTTGTTCCTCCTGCCGCCCGGCCGACCTCCTCTTTGGTCCTCGGCCTCCCGGCGCCGGATGCCCACCCCCCTGGCGGCCCTTCTTCGGGGCTTAATGCCGGTGCGGTTGCTTGGTCCCCTGGGCCCACTACCCAGGCGGCCAACGTTGTAGGGCCCTTGGCCTCCTCCTCTTCTCCGATGGCCGCTCCTCGCCTCTCCTTCGCACAAGCTCTGAAGAAGAAGATCAATCGGGCCCCTCCCGAGCCAATCGACTGCACCGCCCCCCCCTTCGGCTCCGGTGCACTCCGTAGGTGCGGTGCCCTCCCCGGATCTTGGCGCACCTCTCCGGCTCCCTCAGCTTGTTCAGGCTCTCCACGTCCCCGGGCTTGAGCCTAGCTCGGGGTTTCGTGACTTTACGGCGGCCCATACGGCCTTCGTGGGTACCTCTGGCTTGGACCGCTCTCGGCCGCCCTCGAGGTTGGATGGCAGGGCTCCTCGGTGTTCCTTCTGGCGTTCCAACTCCACCTCTTCCTCGCGTGATCGGCAGTGCATGTTCGAGGATGCTGGTATCCTTCCACGTCGTTCTCCCCGGCTCTAGTCTTCTTCGATGGCGCCCCCGCCGCCGGCCGCCTCCTCCTTCCCGGAGGTGCCCGATACCGACGGTTCGGAGGTTGATCCTCTTGACTGGCCTTCCTCTCCGGGTCGTCACCGAGGTGTCCGTTCTGTGTTCTCGTCTGATTCTGAAGGGGTCTTCGACGAAGACTCCTATTTGTAGGGACTTGGTTTTCTCTGTGGGTTCTCGGCCTTCTGTTGCTGCCCTCGCTTGGGTTGTTTGGCCTCGTTGTTGTTCCTTTGGGCCTTGGGCCTTGTACGCTTCTTGGCCCTCTTTGGCCGCTTCCCCTCCCCCCCTCTGTACCCCTTTCTCTTTATGCTTTCATATATGAAAATCGCTTGCCTGGTGGCCGGGATAGTGGTTTCATCTTCTTCCGCAATGAAGAGATGAACCCCCTCTCCCGTCTCCCCCCTTGCAAGTATCAACTTTAGTTAAAAAAATTATATGATATCTACACTATTATAGTATGTCAAGGACCTTGTGATTCTGATAAACCTGAAATTTGAGTTCCCCTTCATCAAAAACGATGACGATTTCAGGAGAATCTTGATCGCACGGATAGGCCGTTGAGTTGTTAAAGGTTTGGGACGATGGTTCCACTTTCTGAGTTGATGCGCGGACAAACGGGCCTCGGCTTAGTGTTAACTCAGAAATATGGATTCTTGACCAGATCTAAATAGCTTAGCAATATTATCCTTGATTATATTCTATTTTTAGTTTGGTTTAATCTTTTCTTTTAGCCCAGCATGCATCATGTAGGACTTTGAGATTCATGCTGAAAATCTTCATATTATGGCAATAATGAAACTCACTCGCTCTTGATTGAGTTGACATGAGATATTCCACTTCAAATCAAGTACTTCATTCTGTTTGAAGCCGTTCAGGCTGATTCCTTGAAAGTATCCCTTTTGTTGGATCTCTATCCCAATTCCCCTTACTTTTCTGCACTATTTACCTTGGTTGTAGCACGTCCACGTTGGCTGGTAATCGCTCTCCAATGGTCTTTCCCTGTCGTGCCCACGCGCACACCCTTTATTTACTTAGTTAAATCTCCTTTTATCCAACAAATCGATGTTTCCTTGGAACCACCCAGAGTTGTTTCATTCAGAATCTTGGAAAGATTTCAAATGCTTAATGTTCTGAGGCGTGTCACATCACACCTTGGCGTCTCCTTATCAGCTCATTCCACTTCATTCCTTTCATTACAATTCATTCCATTTCCGTCTCACTCCCTTCCAAAGCGGACGCCAAGGCGGGGCAGCTGTAGACACGCCAAAATTGACGTTATGTTGATCAAATCTCATGTCGTTATGATGACGCCCCAAGTGGACTTCAATATTCCTATAACATGGAGTTTTTCTATTTTTGTGAATTTTATGCATTTTTTCTGCATTTTTCGTGATTCACGACCTGGAGCAGGGCGTTAATTTCGAAAGTAACGGCCTGTCATAGGGCGTTTCAAAAGAAGGGACGACCATACCTGAGGGCGTCAATTCCTGGTATTATCCGTTAATTTCTGGAATTATCTATTTTCAAAATAAAAGCATTTTCTAAGTAACGTCCTTCCTCAGGGCGTGTTTTCACTAAATGCCGTTATCTCAGGCGTGTTTCAAATAAAGAAAGTTTTTATTTCCAAAATTAAATCCAGGAAGAAACGGCCTTTCCTAGGTCGTGTTTTAAGAAACGCCCTGTTGCAGGTCGTCAATTTATAATAGACGCCCTGTCTTTAGTCGTGTTTCACTCCAGAGTCCTTCCTTTTTTCCATCTTTCCCTCACAGTTCCCTACCATCCCTGGACTCTTGCTCGATCTTAATCCTTCCCAGGATGCCTCATTACCCGTTCTTATCACTTCCTTGTTTGATCATATCCGATTGAAGCTATAAAAGAAAATCTCGTTTGATCGTGTAAAAGGTTAACAACTCAAAAGGGTTAAGAGGTTAACAACTCAAAGGGTTAAGAGGTTGATCATTCAACAGGCACGTTCTGCATCCTTCTCTGCATCCAATCAAGCGCCTGTTGCCTTCATCCTTTCTGCATCCGTTCAAGCATCTCCACGGTTTTCCCTTTACTCTCGTCAGGGAGAGCAGGGTTCTATCTGTTGTTTCGCTGTTCATCTCCTCTTAACATCTCCTCATTATCACCCGGTCGTTAGTTATTCTATTGCATTAAGCATCATTTTTCATATCCTTTCCCTAGTTCCCTGCTAGGGGTTTAAAAAAAACAAAAAAAAGAGGTGCGCTGTTGATGCCTTTTTCATCATTTTGTGTTAGTTTGGATTGATACTATCTGCACCTTGGCTGATCCCCTCTCTTTTGTCTGTCTTTTATTGTCTTTTTTTTACAAGGTAATCAACTGAAGAAAACCCACTTCATCGGCCGGCCGATTGAAGTTGGAGGAGGAAATCCACATCCATCCCGCATCTCAATTTCCACTAGGTATACGCGATCTCTTGTTCTTCTTATTGAGGTAATCCCTCTGGCGATCACACAAATTCCCCTTGTGCACCTCGTGCATGCTTTTCTCCCTATCATTTTATTGATTATTATTGTCTTATTCTTCGTATTTTGCATTAAGAGCGGATTTTAATCCGATCTACACTTCCGTTGAAAACAAGAAGGTAACCTAAGGGTTCCTATAAGGCGCGAGCACTGCTCCCCTTGAAAATGAAGAAGGTAACCTAAGGGTTCCCTAGAGGCGAGCATCGCTCCCCTTGAAAATGAGAAGGTAACATAAGGGTTTCCTAAAGGCGCGAGCATTGCTCCCCTTGAAAACGAGAAGGTAACCAAAGGGTTCCCTAAAGGTGAGCACTGCTTCCCTTGAAAATAAGAAGGTAACCTAAGGGTTCCCTAAATGCGCGAGCACTGCTCCCCTTGAAAATGAAGAAGGTAACCTAAGGGCTCTCTAGAGGCGAGCACCGCTCCCCTTGAAGACGAAATGGTAACCCAAGGGTTCCTGCGGAAGACGCGAGCAATGTGAACACGAACACGGAGGATCGCCCAGAAAAGCACGCAGAAGCACTCTAGTAAAAGGTACACAATAGTATTGGCTCAAGAGCAAAGAATTTATATCTCTTTAGTCAAAATACAAGCTGTCAGAAATTGGCAGAATACCCTCACATGAGTCAAGTACAAGTACATGGAGGAACAAAACATGCTCAACAGTGGCAACATGTAACTCCAGCAACCCGCTCTTTCGGCATCGTCCTCTATCAACGATCATGCAGAGTCTTCGAATAGGCGTAGGCACCCATCTTTGTTCTGTGGGAGGGTACCTACGGAGAAGCCGCCTATGCCAGAGAAGAGGGACAAAGCCCTCAGGCCAACAAAGGGCTTCACTGGTAGAAGGCCTGCACGAGGAAAACTAGGCCAATAGCTCCGGCCACCCCTGCTTGGAGAAGGACCAGCAAGGCCCACCCGTTACAAGGAACTAGCAGGCCCACACAAGCCAACAGGCGACAGCGGTACTACGAGGCCAACACATTAGGAAGGCCACCCCAGCAAACAAGCCCCCGCTGCCCCGGCTACCACCAGCACCTCCCTTGAAAGGAGAGGTTGTCTTGTGTCTCGCCGCAGATAGTGTGCGACAGCAGTGGCGGGGAGAGACGTGTTGGCCATGCCTCCAAACTGAGGAGCCCACCGCCGTCGTCCAAGCCGCATGACCGTGCATACTGAGTGGAAGAATGGAAAACAAATTCCACCCTTCTTACGATCCTTCCTACCAGAAAGTATGAAGATGTTCCAACAACGAGGAGCATCTCACCGAGCACCTGTAAGGGACAAACAATGGTCATGTACCGCCAAGACAAGCAAAAGAAGCTAGCTGAAAAAGAGAAAGCGGCATTACCCTGGCATTTCTCGACCCTTCAAGGATGGATCCTATCCGACTCAAGGAGTAGGACTCCCCTGCCAGCGTACAAGCGGTCGACCTTCTCCAAGGCCTCCCGCCAGCCATCCAGGTACTCAAGCCTAAATTGCTTAGATGTCGGGCCACCCTCACCAGGCGCAGGCCACGGTCGCCGTGGTACCGATGTTGGGTTTCTCCGAAGGGCCAAAGGTTGATGACGAGCCTGTAGAAATTCATCATCTGACGAAGTACCAGACTCTCCTGAGGACATTCTCTAAGAAGGCTACCTACAAAGGCTCTCCATTATAGAAGTTGATTGCAGGAATGCTACGGAAGCCACAATTTATAAGGAAGGCAAAGTCCCCAGGAGTGTGAGGACTCTTACCGCCTTAATCAAATCCGTGGAAATCGAAGCGACGGATCCCGAAAGTCGCGCTCCTTCAGAGGCCCTCATCGAGGACGCCATTTCGTATCCCCAGAGGATCTCGCAACGGTTCAGGAAGAAGGAAATACACGAAAGAAATCTCAAGATTTGTAGATAAAAGGAAGTTTTTCATTTCCAAAAAAAGAGAAGTTACAAAAAGAGGCTACTGCCTCGGAAGGTGTAGAAAAAAGGAAGGAAAAGATAACTAGGGGCATCCCCTCAAGGACCTGCCCCGGTTACATCATCACGTGCCCTGGGCTCAGCAGGCGCACGCACAGCAACAGCATTAGGAGGAGGTGACACGTCACTCAAGTCCACCACAGCAACATCCGCATGCGCTCGCTCGCCTGCGCTTGACACCGATCGCTCTACGCCCGCCTCTACGGGGTCAGGCCCCTCTTCTTCATCTTCAGCCCCCGAGCCGTAGGGATCTGCAGGAGGAGGGAGGACCGGGGCCACGAGGTCAAAGTGGCCCGATGTGGCCTTCACGGAAGCACTCCAGCCCTCCTGGAAGCCGCGGTCACGCGTCGGCCCGTAGTACCCCAGGGCCGCCTCTGTCAGCTCTGTCCGATAAGTCGAGGAAGAGCGAAAGGCCTCCACAGCCTCCTCGTCAGCCAAGGATAGTGACATGCGCAGCCTAGCGAGCTCCGCCTCGATCTCCTGGCCGCGGGCCTCCATGGCTCGAGCCTCCGTCTTCAGCTTGGCCGCCCGCTCTCCAGCCGCGTCAGCCCGCGCCCGGAAAGAGTCCCGGTCGCGCTCCATGCCCGCCATGGCCGACTCCAGCTGAGATAACTGCTCCCGAAGTCCGGCGTTCGCAGCCTCAGACTCCTTCAAACTACCTTCGGCCCCCGCCTAAAGGGCCCAGCTGGCCTCCAGCTCACGCACAGCATCCAGGAAACGGTGCCTCCACAGCCCGAAGGCGCTGACGACCAGACACACGGTCCTTGCGGCGACGGTCGTCAGCTTTTCCATGATACCAGGACCCAGCTCCCTAACGTGCTCATGCCAGCAAGCACTCTGCATCATGAGGTCGACAATGCTCGGGACACCAGGCACCCCCGCCGGTGAGTCCTCGGGCCACGAGGACTGACCGCACGGGGGGACCCTCTACGGAGGGGGAGGATCAGCCTCGGCAGCAGCAGGGGCCTTGACCCTTTCGCGCCCCCGGCTACCGGAGGTGGACGCCGGGGTAGCAGCTGCTGGCGCTACCGGTGACAACGATAGGCGAACACTGGGGGGAGGCGCCCCAGGCGAGGGTGGGACCCAACTTCTAACCGGGGTCGAATCGCCCCCCCCCCCCCTTCCTCGATCGGCGGTGACTGTCAATCTCCGCCAACTCATCCTCAGTGAGATAAGCCCGACCACCGCCAGCCATGGTAGACTCCTTGCCAGGTACGTTGGGAACGGCTTCGGAGGGACTCTGCCGAAGACTAGGCCCTCCACTGGCCACCGACGCCTTGAGCAAACGCACTAGAGGAATGCCGACAAGGGCCGGATACTGCAACCTCCCCGTGGCAAAAGCAACCTAGGCAGGGGGGGCGACGACCGACACCTAGCCGGTTCCCGGAGCAACGTGATCCACGGGGCGGGGAGTGAGCCGCGGCAGCCGGACGATCTCGGGGGTCCACCCCAGTGCTTTCGCCGCCCCTGAAAACAAACGAGGTTAGTCAAGCATCAGCCACTACTGCCACATCCCTACGAGGAGACAAGACCAGTACCCTGCAGCAACGGAGGACACAACCCCAGCTCTCGAAGCAGCGTCGGGGTCAAGACGTGGTCTGCATCGACGAGAGGATACCGAGAAACTGCGTTCAGATCACGGCGACCCTCGACGTTAAGGGGAGGCTTCGTATCGCGCCAAGGGAGAGGAAAGCCACTCCGCATCCAGCCATCAGAGGCCCTTTCCCAGTCCTTCGACTTGATCAAGTAAACATACCGCTCCGCCCACCCCTTGCGGTTGGGCGGAGTGGTATGGGAGACATAGATAAAATGGTCGCGGGTACGAGCTTTGAAATTGGAAAAAAAGGTGTCGGATAGGCAACTCTGGAGGAGGAAGAATTGCCGGAACAAGTCGACACTCGGCTCCACCGTCGCTCTACGACAGGCATAGATAAACCCGCAGAGGATGCTATAAGAATTGGGAGTTATGCCCCCAGGGTTCTGCCCGTAATGGCGGAGGACGGCCGAGATAAAAGGATGAACCGGAATACGAAGACCCGCCTGGAAGGAGGCCACTGGGATCATGATCCCACCAGTAGGGTGACTCATTATGTCGTCTCCCACAGCAGGAAAGACAATGTCGTAGTCGGGGGGGATCTGGAAGGTCTCCCGTAAACCATGGAATACTCTATAGGCCACCAGAGGTTGGGAATCAGGCTGACTAGTGCCCGCACCCGAAGTGCTCGGCATACTGCCCCGGCCTTGAGGCATGTCCTCCGAAGAGGAAGACTCGACAGTGAGAGCTCTCCTACGCGGACGCATCACTACCGAAGAAAAGAAGAACCGAGAAAGAAGGATCCTCACTAGTCAAAGGGAGGAAGAAGCCTACGACGAAGCGCGGCGACCAGCGAGACGTGGGCATGGTTTGCGAGAGCCCCCTCCGCGCTAGTTATGAACCGCCCACTACAGTCCGATGGTTGCCCCCTGAGGGTCAGGCGAAGGGACGTCTGCCGCTACGGTGGTACGGCTATCGAGGCCAGACGACCGTTCTGAGCCCACATCCCTAGAACAAGACAAGACCCGGTGTCATCATTTCCAACGTGGCTTCTGCCACCGCCAGAGACGCCTTGCGCGCCAAGCAGGTCTCGAAGCCACCAACTCCCGCCGTACGAGAAAATTGTCTTCGGATCACACCCTCCAGAAGAACCCTCTCTTGGGCTACTCTCAGTCCCCTGTGAGTGCTCGGAAACTAAGAGTAGGGGGAAGTGAGGAGGGTAAATCTGGTTTGACCCAGAAATGGCCCAAGCGCGAGCGGCCCATTAAGGTTTGGACGCGCTAAGCCCAAGCAAGGAGCGGACATACATGCTTGGCCCAATAAGAAGATGACTGGCCCAACAAGGCATCAGATTCCACGACGCTGATGAGGCCGGCCCAAGAGCAGTTCTCACCGGAGGACACTCCGACGACCAACCGTTGCCCCCACGAAATCGGACTTGACCCCGTAACGGGCGAGCACGCGCCATGGGTGCCGTAAGACTCACCCAGGGAACGGCCGACGCCGGGGCTATCACCCTCCAACGGAAAACTCCCGCCAACATAGCGGAGGAACGTTACTCTACTAAACGGACCCTTCCCTATCAAGGGATGAGGCCCTCGCACCAGGACAACCCATATAAAAGGGATATCGACAGAAGAGAAGAGCACGGTAGATCCTTCAACTAAACCCCCATACTACTATGCAAGACGAGATACGGTGGATACTTCCACCACTAGAGCTTCCTACTTAGAAGAGAGCGACCCGACCTGCGACTACGTCCAGAAAGCCACTTCCTCCTGCATGGCCTTACCACCCAGCGAGCACTCTTCTAGAGCCCACTGGGAGTGGCGAGCACGCGTGCAGGGGGCTACACGCTTCCTAGATTGACGACTACGGCCTCTACTTCTCTCTTACTTTGCTCCTCTCTATTGCTCATTAGTCCCTTGCTGACTTAAGCATCGGAGGGTTGTCACCTGGGGTAACACCCGGGACTCCTTCTGACGTCATTCTGGTTTCTTAGTGTGTGCAGGCATCCACGGGCGCGAGACGACTTCCCCATCAAATAAATAGAGAATGTGATATATGGCTTAGGAACTATTTTCCTGCCGCTATAGTGACATATACTTTTTTGTCACTAATTAGTTAGTAAATTTTAGTGACTGGCGTGGTGCATTGCTATTCTATCGCTAATACGTCTGTAACTATTTTTGTGACGAATTAGCGAGGGATTAGCGACAGAAGTCATCTGTCGCTAACCGCGCATTTCTTGTAACTAGTGTCAGTACAACTCGACCCAAGCACAATGTGTTAGTTTCTAGGCTAAAGCCTTGTCCAAACCCAAGCTAAAGCCTTGTACAACTCGACCCAAGCATAGAGATTGTTTGCGTTATACCCCTGAAAACATAGCATTAGCTGCCACGATAATGTAACAGAAGGCCTATTTGGGCTGATCTCAAAAGCATGAGCCCGGTTAGAATCTTTAACCGGCTTAGACGTTAGGGCTGACAAACGGTCTACGGGTTGAAAATAATGTGACAGTTTGACCCAATGCCGGGTTTGGCCAGTGGATCTATCTGGTCAACTTTGGTCATTGAACGTCCTAATTTAATTATACTTAATTAGTAGTCATATTAAAATATATTTATTTATTATTTAGACAGACATGCAATTTGTTACGGCAACAGTACATATGTAACCAGACAATGGAACGCGTCTATCTAAACCTCCGTGTATCCTTCAACCAGCCGAGGCTTACTAATGTTTGACTTGGAGGAGGAAGGGGCTGGACACGGTGGGCTCCTTCTTCTTATCGGGGACCCATCGCAGGTGTCCTTCGACGTCGAAGTCCCCCCGGGGCGCCTGGTTGAGGGAGAAGATCACCTCGTAGCTCTTGTTGTCACGCAGCCCGTCGAACTGGAGGATCTCGGGAACCACGCGGACGTCTACCGTTGTTCCCTGCGTGCGGAAGGACAACTCGACCGTGTACTTCGAGGGTGTAGACCGCACGCTCATGAGCGTCCGTCGGATGGTTTTACTTGCGGCGCCAGAAGAACATTTGTGGAGGATCACCATGATGGAAGGGTAGTTCAACTGTTCCGGGTCGAGTCTCAGGCGGGGATTGTTGCAGTTGAAGGTCGTGTCGACCATCGCAAACATCTGCTCGTCACTGTAGCCGAGGCCGCAGAGGTACCGGACGTAGTCCACGACGGGGATATCGTAGACGAGGCCAGGGTCGACGGCTGCGGCCGGGAGCACATGCCCGGCGCCGATGGCAAAGAAGCTGGCGCGACCACGCTTCTCGTCGGTGATGGGGCCATCTTCGTTGTTGGACGACGTGGCCGTCGTCATGATGGCCGACCGGACCATCGCCGGGGTCCACTCGAATCCAGTCTTCTTAGATAGATGCAGTTTGAGGATGGCCGCGATTCCGGAGAGGTGGGGCGTGGCCATGGACGTGCCCGACTTGAAGACGAACCCTCCCAAAGTCCCGGCTTTTGCTGACAGGATGTTCACACCGGGCCCTAGGATGTCCGGCTTCAAGATGCCGCCGTTGTCGAGGCTCGGCCCCCTGCCGGAGAAGGCCGGCACGGCAGGGAACGGGCCCGCTTCGTATGACGTGCCGCCGGGTCCGAGTTCGACGACCGGCCTCGGGCTCCTGACGTAGTTGATGAGCCGCTCCCCGTCCTCGTAGCTCACGGCGACGACGGGGATATCAGCGTCCGGGATCTCTGTGACGATACTGCCCTTGAACTTCGTGTTCATCAGGATCATGGCGACACCTTTGGCTTTCTTGACAACCGCAGCTTTCTCCGCCCCGTTGTCGTTGCCTCCTGTGTAACACATGACCACCTTGCCGGCGACGTCAACGGCACCATCCAAGCTTTTGCAAACCCGAGCGTCTGCTTCCCCGTTTGCGCCGGGGAACACGAGGCCCTTCTTTAACATGTCGCCGTCGTACAGGGATTCGCCGCGGATCACGTCACCGTTGCCGAGCCGCAGGATGAAGGTCAGGGCTCTGCCCATGGTGCTCGCGCCCACGGTCATGATCCACGGTGCGTCGTTGCACACGCTGCCAGGCAACGGGCCCATATTGCACGCGGCACAGACGACCAGGATCCGCCGCCGCACCGCCGCCAGCGCGCCTTTGGCAATGGCGCTGGAGTACAATCCTGGCGACTGCTTGATCGGGGTGCCCAAAGAGATGGAGATGATGTGCACACCATCTTTGATTGCCCGTTCCATGGACCACAGGAACTCGCAGGTACCGTCCGCCCTGTAGATAGACAGGTACGCATCCGGAGCCGCACCGGCGGCGGTGCCGAACTCGTCGCCGCGGATGTTGACGAGAGGGACGGGCTTCCCCGCGGCGATGCCGGCCACGTGCGACCCGTGGCCGCTCCTGTCGGACGGAGAGAACATCCCCAGGCAGGTGGCGCCGAGGATCTTGTCGTTGCAGGCCCGCCTGTGTTCGAAGTAACACGAGCCGTCCCATCCATCCGGAATTAGCGAGCTGGGAATCGCTTTGCCAGCGAAGGAGAGGTGGTCATGGTCGATGCCGCTGTCGATCACCCCAATGATGGCGCCCTTGCCGCGGTTCGCGACCTCGTCCCAGACGTAGGAACGCAGGCGGAGGAAATCCGGGCTGTGCGTGGTCTGAGGGATGAGCTCCTCGTCAAGCTGTGCGCGGACGAAACCCTCCTTGGTCTGCATGGCCTCGACTTCCTCGGCAGTGAGCCGGGCCGCGAACCCGCTCATGACTATCTTGTACGAGAAGACCATACGGGGTTCGCCGGAGTCGAGGGTGGGGGACGGCAGGAACGACTTGTGCCACTGCTCCACTTCTTCAGGGCCGGCAGACAGCATGTGTGCCGGCTTCCGGACCTGGACTATGTAGATGCGTGGGCGCTGTGCAGCATGCACACCCGCCTCGTCGCCAAATATTAGTGGTCGTGCAGGAAGTTGGCCGGCCGAGCTCAGGGGAAGGGAGGTGGTGGACAGAAGTGGGAAGGATAACACCCAGATCACCACCAGTGGAAGCATGCTTTGTTGTTGTGTGGCTGGCTGTCGACGTACGTAATTATGCTCCGCTTCCGCAGGATTAATAATTGGAAGCAGTTCCTGGGACCGGGGACGTGTAGCTGGTCCTCCTCTTCCGGTGTTGATCCTTGTGGCTACATATATAGATCATGTGGTTGTCATCATGTGCGCGATCGCCTTCGACTGCACGTTCTTATATGTATCCTTTACTAATTCGTTCTTCTTGCTGTTTCACGTTTTTTAAGGTTCAAATTGCAACTCGATCTGTTACACGATATATAATGCTATCAGATGCGCGCATGTGCTGTGTAATTAAGATATATATATATATATATACACATATATATACTTCGGACGTTTGGACGTGACATCCCGGAAGCATCGCAAGGAGTGCTTCCATCGATCATGTGTGGCTGCATCCAATTAACATGTATCCGTATTCCTCTTCCTATGTACGTACGTTTATATATTAATTTGCAAATTCCCTCGTTCCACATGCAAAATTAAAAGAAGAAATTCTCCTAACGGCGGATATGAGGATCGAATCCGGAGATTCAATGGCACATCGAAAACAGAATGCAAACAACGCATTGCACAAGGAATTAAATATAATTGATTGCATATATATATATATATATATATATATATATATATATATATATATTACATCATTCATGACCTACATATTGAAAGTAGCCCGTAACGTGACGCATATTGTAAACTTCTTACTATGCTCAAAACGAATGTTTCTCATTTCTCTAAAGATTTTGCTTTCATCGTGTCACGTCCATCAATCGCTTAATTATATATATTTCAAGTTTGGACCATATTGGACAGACACATTTTCAGCTACGAGATCCGGTCCTACGTTGTCATCCTCAAATGAGCTTAACTTTCAAGTGAGGGATATGATTCACATATGCTCTCTGTAATTAGTTTCTTAAAAGGTCTCTGCAAAAAAAAAAAAAAACTATCTACAACTCATCCCTTTAACCTATTTCTAAGATTTTGCTATTTTAGAGTTCAAAAGTATCATCACAACAAAGATATGCATAATTATTGATAATTACAATAACACCTTAATGTAATCTTTAGTCCCATATTGGTTTTGTAGAACTTCTTGTATCACAATAATATTATATAAAGAGATGGGGTGTTCCTCTTAGAGATACACCCAATTACTCTTCTTCCCTTCTTATATTCTTCTTTCTCTATTCCTCTTCTATCTCAACTTGGTATCAGAGCCAAGTGTGAGGGGCGGGTGACACTCCACGCCCAATCGGGTGCGCCCAGGCTTGCCTAGGCAAGTGCGTCGCCCCCCCCCCCTTCTTGGAGGGGGGATCGGCGGTCGGGCACGTCTGGGCGTGCCGAGACAAGTGTGTTGCCCCCCATCAAAATAATTCTTTCTCGAGTTGTGTGTGCAACAAGAAGTCATTGCCCTTCACCGGCACGGACGTCATATTCCTCGCTGTCTCGCCATGGGATCTAGTGCAGTCGTGGGCTTATCTTCTCTATCACCTTCTTGAGGTATGCGTCACTTCCCAAGATACTCTGCTGTCATCTTGAGGTGTTGTTTGGAGATGGTGTGTATGAATGTCCATGGATGTTTGTTGGTGGTTTGTTAGCAATATTTGTTGATGTTTGAAGTATAAAGGAGCAGTCTCCTTGTGTAGCTGTGTTATATAAGTAAAACGGGGATGACCGACCCAGTTACTATGCAAAATCTTGAAGGGTTGATTGAGCGCCTTATCTCAGCGCAGATAACGGCTGCACAATCAACCACTACTGCAAGTAGTTCAACTCGGGAGACTGTATCCCTTAATGCCTTACAAGTGGCAGTCAAACTTGATGGGCCAGCAACATATTTGACCTGGGCAAGGAGTACTCGTCTGCTTGTGCAAGGACGAGGTTTGGAGGGATATTTGACTGGTGTAGTAAAGAAGCCTCCTAATGATGCACCTAGCATGGTACAATGGAAGATGGAGAACTCGGTTGTTTTGGCATTTCTTCTTAATACCATGGCACCAAGTGTTGCCAGAAGTGTTCAATTACTTGAGACTGCACATGAGGTATGGGAGACAACAACTCAAATGTTTTCACAAAAATTTAATTCTGCACAATTTTTTGAGATTCGGTCCCAGTTGCGGGAACTCCGTCAAGGAGATTTGTCGGTGATAGAGTATGCCACAGAATTGAAGCGTTTATGGTCTGAGGCTGATCATTATAGAACCTTTGTTCCTGCCTGTTCAATTGATGTTGATGGCTTCCAGAAATATCTCGAACATGAACGGGTTCAGGACTTCCTTTATGTTCTGAATTCAGAGTTTGAGTCCGTTTGTGTTCAATTATTGGCTCGAGATATTCTTCCTAGTTTGGGCCAAGCATTCTCTACTATCCTAAGCGAGGAAACCCGGCGGCGGGTCACCTCAGCATCGGGTGCTCCAATGCAATCAGCTCTTACTGTGCAGCCTCAACTATCAGGAGAGAAAGTATGTCACCATTGCAAGAAGCCGGGGCACATCAAGGCCTATTGCTGGGATCTTCATGGTCGTCCTCCTCAGTTTGGTCGTGGTCGTGGTCGTGGTGACAGTGCTGGACATCGTGGTGGTAGTCGAGCTGGAAGCCGTGGTCGTGGTAGTCACCTTGGGCAGGCTCATGTGTCTGAGGAAATTGGAAGCAATATACCTAATATGTCTACGGAGGAGTATCAGACTCTGCGACGGTTGATGGCAAAGTATGAAACATCTTCTAGTACTACTTCCTCTGTGACGGAGACACCTAGCCAACCCGAGGGGTATTTAGACTCTTCACACTTTGCTTAGTCAGGTATCGCATCTAGTATCGAGCATGCATTCAATTGTGCAGGTAAGGAATCCAACTCCTGGGTGATAGACTCAGGAGCCTCTAGTCATATGACAGGTACATCCACCTTTTTCGGTCATATCTCCCATGCTCGGGTAGGGATAAAGTCCGTATCGCTGATGGATCCTTTACCTCTATCTCAGGCAAAGGATCTGTGGACTGTACACCTATCTTGAGATTGTCTTCGGTCTTACATGTCCCTTCGTTTCCTACAAATCTACTTTCCATCAATTTTATTACGCGAGATTTGAATTGTTCTGTCACTTTTTTGCCTTCTTATTGCATCTTTCAGGAGCTGAAAACGGGGAAGACACTTGGATGTGGTAAAATGCACAATGGACTCTACTACTTGGAAGGTGGAATGCATAGTTTGAAGCTTGATGCAGAAAGGTCTGCCTTTTCTGTTGATAATGCTATCTCAGATATTGTGTTACAACATCGTAGGTTAGGGCATGTTCCATTTTCAATTCTTGGCCGTATGTTTCCTTCTTTTAAGAGTAATTCACATATGTTGGTTTGTGACCATTGTGAGCTGGCCAAACATACCAGAGGAACTTATCATGTTTCTGGGAATAGAAGTTCTGCACCTTTTGACACTGTGCATTCGGATGTATGGGGTCCTTGTAGCACTGTCGCTGTTACAGGTCATCGGTGGTTTGTCACTTTTATTGATTGTTTCAGCCGAGTAACTTGGGTATACTTGTTGAAGAGTAAGGGCGAAGTTCTCAATTGCTTTAAAGAATTCCATAAGTTGGTGGGCACACAGTTCAATATCAAAATTAAAATTTTGCGCTCTGATAATGGGACCGAATACACTAACAAGGAATTTTATGAGTATCTTCAAACTCATGGGATCCTCCACCAGACAACTTGTGTTGACACTCATGCTCAGAATGGGGTGGCTGAAAGAAAGAATAGACATCTACTGGAAGTGACTCGTTCACTTATGTTTACAATGAATGTTCCAAAGTTTTTGTGGGGTGAAGCAGTTTTGACTGCAGCGTACTTAATTAACCGGATGCCTCTCAGAACCCTTGATTTTTTATCTCCTCTTCAGTGTCTGAAAGGGTCGACAAATTATGTGGTTCCTCCTAAAGTATTTGGGTGCATTTTCTTTGCTCGAGATCACAGGCCATCTGTTGGTAAATTAGATCCTCGAGCGTTGAAATGCATGTTTGTTGGCTACTCTGCTACTCAAAAGGGATATAAGTGTTATTACCCTCCAGAACGGCATTTTTTGGTCACTATGGATGTTACATTTCGTGAGGGTGAAGCCTACTATGAAACTCGTCCCTCTGATGAAGGGACTGTTGAACATGTGTGCAACATGATTAAATCATTTTATGGTTTTGATGATGTCTGCCTCTTTAGTTGGTTTTGATGATGTCTGCCTCTTTAGTCATTAATGAACTATACCTGCATTTGATAATGTTAATATTCATACATTTCAGGTCATTATACTTCCAGTGTAAAAGCTCAAGAATGGCACACCAATCTAGACAAAGCTCAAGAATGGCACACCAATCTAGACAACTGAATTGACAGATGTCAAGGCATATGACAATATTGGATGCACAAAAATATAGCATGTTTCAAGCACAGAAATCAAGCTGAATAGCATCACACATAAGCATGCTACAAGATAATCCAAGGAATGAAGTGGAATTGGCAAATGTGAAAGCTCATGGCAAATGTGAAAGCTCAAGGCAAACGTGAAAGCTCAATGCAAATGTCAAAGCTCAATGCAAATGTGAAAGCTCAATGTTGCACCCTCGCACGCGGATCGACCGGCGCGGTCGGGTCGCGGGGGTCAAGGGAGCAGCGCCCCTTGCGGGGGTTTCCGGGGGCGGAGCCCCCGGAACAAAAATTTGATTGAAGACTCAATAATAAAATCTTCAAGACAGTCAAGGAAGATGCCACGGACATGACCGGGCTGCTAAAGAAGTTGAACGACGGAGCTGACGCGGATAACGGACCAACCCGGGATGGGCCGGGTTCTGCCCAGCTGGCGGTCGACCGCCAGCACAGGGGCGGTCGACCGCCCCAGCCAGAGCCTCACCGTCTACAGGCTTTTTCAGTAGCGGTCGACCGAAATTCCCAGGGATCACCCGAATGAAAGTTTTACAGTAGCGGTCGACGGCCAGGAACCTTAGGTCGACCGCCAACCCCGAGCCAACCATGTTTGACCTCGAAATCAACCTCGTGGCCAGCCCCTTTCCATGGTTTTGTTTAATCAAACCTCACCTAACTTCCCATGATTTGTGGATCTGGTCTGGGGCTTGTTTATAGACCATTCAAAGTCTATAAAACCATTACAAGAGGGTTAGAAACCCTAGTTGATGGAGTTGATGAAGTGAATCAAGGGAGGCCATTTCGAGAGCACTGTAGCACCTCCGTGAACAGTGTTTCGAGCAGAACATCTTCATCCTTCCAAGAGATTCAAGCCTAGATCTGAAGCCATCTCAATCTCCAAGGAAGCAAGAAGCATTCAAGGCTCTCAAAGGTGATCAAAGCTGCATCCATAAACCGCTTCATCAACTCAAGAGGATCAAGAGAAGATCAAAGCTACATCTAATATCCTCTCCATCAACTCAAGGTGATTCAAGCTCATATCTCAATCCAGCATCCTTCAAGAAAGAGTAGAAGCAAGTAAGGCTAAGAGGGAAGATCAAAGGAGGCTTCAAAGGGGTGTTCAAAGCAAGAGGAGTTCGAGTTACTGTTCACGTGAACAGTACTCCGTGAAGAACATCTTCATCCAATCCAAGGTATTCAAGCTCATATCAAAGAGATCATCTTCCAAGATCTGTGAAGAAGGAAGCAAGGATCAAGGTAGCATCTATTCACTTGTTCATCCATTCAAAGAGATCAAAAGAAAGATCAAAAGAGGAGGATTGAAAGAACAGTTACTGTTCACATGAACAGTACTCCGTGAAGAACAATCATCCATTCAAGGGTGATTACAAGAAGATTGATTTGCAAGAAGAGATCCCTGCTGCTGATCAACAAAGCATATTGATACAAGGGCCAATTCCTTCTTACTCAATCTCTTGTTTTAATTCCTTCACATATGTTTTACTTTCAATATTGTTAAACATTGAAGTTGTGATTCGTCCCTACCAGGTGGTTAGTAGGAAGGCAATTGGAGGGTGTTCCAATTTGCGGTTGACGTCCCTACCAGTGGTTAGTAGGAAGGCAATCGGGAGTTCTCCGATCTGCGGTGTAGCCGTCCCTGCCGGCTTTGTGTGTAGGAAGACAGAAAGAGGGGTTTCTCTGTTCTGTGGTTTGGGGCGTGTCCCCGGGTCAAGCTGTGAGTCAGCAAGGAAGCCTCACCGGGTTTTGGTGAGGGGTGGACGTAGATTGCGGGGTTGCAACTGAACCACCTTAAAAATCTCTGTGTTGTGGGTTGTTTATTGTGTGTGATTGATCTATATCTTCTAACCCCATTCGCAGGTTCGTGTGCTTCCACACTTGGTTATATTGCTCACACACATATGCACTTTGAGTGATCAACATAGCATACACACACACACACGGTTGTTGCAAGCTATTGCATGTTCATCTATGTGTTATGCTTTGTAATTCACTTAAAGAAGTGTGGACGTTTCATAGCTTGTAATTCAAGTCTTTTCATTTGAGCCACTCTACTTAATTCCGCTGTGCATTGTGCCTAAGTGATTCATTCACTTTATAAGAGTGGTTTAAGCTTCCGCTAGCTAAGAGTTTTTAAATAGGTCAAAGCTTTTGATAGGATCTATTCAACCCCCCCCCCTTCTAGATCCGTTTACACCTCACGGGACCCAACAGGGACACCAGCATTGCTTCTTCCAGAAGAGTTTCTTTTCACTCCTAGTAATTCTGGTATCCAGAGGGAGTTTCATCGTGGTGGCGATGGTGTTCAAGGGGAACGAAAGAATGAAGAAGGTCAGTCCTATGTGCATCCACATCCTACTACTATCCAAGTGTCTTCACCGGTTGAAGCTCCATCCACTTCTTCTTCTGAGGTCTCTACATCGAGTCATAACGGTAACAATAGTCTCATTCCCTCAGTTGTTTCTGACCTTGATATTCCTATTGCACAGCGAAAGGGCACTCGCCAAACTGTTCCTCCTGCTCGTTACCGTTATGATATTGCTAATTATGTTTCATATGAGTCGGTTTCTCCATCCTACCAATGTTTTGCAGCTGCATTAGACTCTATTTGCATTCCTAATACCTGGCAAGTGGCTATGGAAGATCCTAAGTGGAGGGAGGCTATGCTAGAGGAAATGAGTGCTTTATCCAAAAATCAGACGTGGGAGTTGGTTCCTCTATTAGCTGGGAAGCGTCCTGTTGGGTGTAGATAGGTGTTCACTATGAAACAAACACCTGAAGGCAAGGTGGAGAGGTACAAAGCTCGGCTGGTTGCAAAGGGCTACACACAGACATATGGGGTGGACTATGAGGAGACATTTTCTCCTGTGGCAAAGATGAATTCTGTTCGTATTTTGATCTCGTGTGCAGCCAACCTCGGCTGGGAGCTACATCAGTTAGATGTGAAGAATGATTTCTTACATGGCGATCTTCAAGAGGAGGTTTATATGCACATCCCACCAGGCTTTGAGAGTGAAGCAACTACTGGGAAAGTTTGTAAATTGAAGAGATCATTGTATGGTCTTAAGCAGTCTCCTCGTGCCTGGTTTGAAAGATTCAGTGAAACTGTGAGAGACATGAGGTACAGACAGAGTAATGCAGATCACACTTTATTCTACAGGCATCGTGAAGGGAAAAAGACCATTCTCCTTGTTTATGTTGATGATATTATTGTTACAGGAGATGATCAACATGAGATCAAGCAGTTAAAGTCCAAGATGAAACAATCATTTGAGGTGAAAGATTTGGGTCCGTTGAGATATTTTTTGGGTATAGAGGTGGCTAGATCAGCCAAAGGGATTTTTCTGTCACAGCGCAAGTATGTACTAGACTTACTCTTAGAGACCGGGATGTTGGGGTGTAAGCCAGCTCCTACTCCAATAGACCCGAATCATCGCTTACAGGCAGATGGTGGTGCGCCAGTTGATAGGGGGAGATATCAGAGATTGGTTGGTAAATTGATCTATTTGTCACACACTCGACCTGATATAGCTTATGCAGTTAGTGTTATCAGCCAGTATATGCATGATCCACGATAGAGACATTTTGAGGAGGCTTATAGAGTGCTGCGTTATCTGAAGGGGTGCCCTAGTCGGGGCCTATTGTTCTCCCGATATAGTACCTTTCAGGTCGATGGATTTGTTGATGCTGATTGGGCTGGATCACTAGATGATAGGCGTTCTACCTCTGGATATTGTATGTATGTTGGGGGTAACTTGGTTGCTTGGCGGAGTAAGAAACAATCTGTGGTGGCTCAGTCAACAGCAGAAGCAGAGTATAGGGCAATGGCACTGGGTGTATGTGAACTTCTCTGACTACAGAAACTACTTCAGGAGTTGCATTTATGGGATGAGTCTCCTCTTCGTCTATATTGTGATAGCAAAGTAACAATCGAGATTGTGAATAATCCAGTGCAACATGATTGCACCAAACACATCGAAATCGACCATCATTTTATCAAGGAAAAGATTGATCAGGGTCAGGTTTACATTCCTTTTGTTCAATCATCTGATCAGGTGGCAGACATTATGACTAAAGGCTTGAATCCTTCTATGTTTTCTATATTAGTAGGCAAGATGGGACTTCATGATATCTTCACCCCATCTTGAGGGGGAGTAATGTAATCTTTAGTCCCATATTGGTTTTGTAGAACTTCTTGTATCACAACAATATTGTATAAAGAGATGGGGTGTTCCTCTTGGAGATACACCCAATTACTCTTCTTCCCTTCTTATATTCTTCTTTCTCTATTCCTCTTCTATCTCAACTCACCTTTACGGGAATTTCATGTCTAGAAGAACTTTCATGATTGAAAGGGAAGTACTACTATTCAGTTGCTTCTAGACTTCGGAAAACTTTAGAAAGTCTTACTTATGGTTAGGATTAGAGAAAAAGTTCTTCATCGAATATCTACGTTGAGTGTGGTCCTACATGCACACGGACTGTCTAATTAGGACAGTCAATTCATAATTACAAAGTATTGGTAGATTTTGTTGTATTTTCTCTAAGAAAAGATTGTTCTCGTTTGTGGGAAGGTATCGAAATTCTTCTGAGCATGCCTATTGTGAATATAATCCTTGAGGGAAGGAGAAAGTGGCATTCCCCCAATATGCGGTTCAGCAAACCTATGAAGCCCATTCAAAGAGCACACGAGACCAGGCCAGCACAGCCGCCCCAATGGCTCGATGAAGAAGCACAGAAGGCCCATCAACAAGGTGCTGCATGATGCGGGCTGATAGGCGCCACTAGGTCCCAGAGGAATCCAGAAGTCCTCGAGGTACACAGGATGTCAATACATATCAGACCCCTGGGCACGCGGAAAGTGCGCCCACCATGCGTAGACCTGAGCACTACACCAATGAGACTTTTACCTACTACATTTACCTACGCTTCTATAAGTCGTAAGTACAGATTAGATTATACCTACGATTTTGTAGATTGACATTTACCTACGGTCGATGTCGTAGGTAATTGGGATACCTTACTTATGGTTTGGTACCACTGTATGGATAGATTGAACTTCCTACGGACCATGTCGTAAGTAAGTGATATATTATACCTACAGTTCTGTAGGGCCATAGGAACATATAACTATATTGAACTACCTACCGAGAATGTCGTAGATATGTGATGTCAGATACTTACCGTTTGAGAGGGTCGTAGAAAGAGATAGTCATAGTGCATTACCAATAGTCATTATCGTAGGTATTTGATGTAACATACCTACTATTGTTATGTCGTAAGAATAGTTTTTATTTTTATATATTACTTACGGTCAATGTCGTAGGTAAGTTATAATTTATACCTATGGTTTAATAATGTGGTAGGAATAGATATCCATTACCTATGGCAGTACGAGTCGTAGGTACATGAAGTAACATACTTACTGTTTAATTATGTCGTAGGAATAATTTTTATTTTTATATAATACCTACGGTCAATGTCGTTAGTAAGTAATAATTAATACCTACGGTTTGATAATGTGGAAGGAATACATATAAAAAATTTTGACGCTAGGAACAAAGCTTCTCACATGCCCGCACAAAACACCTCTGCCCTCCCCCTCTTTGCTCCCCCAAATTGTAAACCCTCTTTCCTCGATTGATGGACATGTTTTCAGTGGATATTTAGATCGCGAATGATGGACCTTTAGATCTCGAATGACAAATATCGATTTTCTAGAATCTTTCGTAACTCATTTAAGATATTTTAGGTTAATTAGAATTTTATCTCATTCTTTAAAAAAATAAAAGAAAAAAAAGAACTGAAAAAACAAAACCCTCCCTGTCACTTAACTCATGGAAACCCCCCTTTACTCCATCGATGGCTAGCGACGACACGAAAGGATGTGGCCCCGATGACGACGGTGACGCCAGGGGGATGCGGCGCCGATGACGACGGTGGCGGCGGACGGTGGGCACGGGGGAGAGCAGCAGCGGTGACAGTAGGGCACGAAGGCAAGGTGAATGGCGGTCGCGGAGGCACGTAGAGCGGCGGCCTCACTAGTAGGGGCGAGCAGCGGTTTCACTGACAAGGGTGAGCAGCGACGGTCGTGGGCTGGGGGACGATTCAACAGAAAGTTGAGCAGTGGCGGTGGCGGCCACGACCTGCTACTCGTGGCACAGGGACGGCGATCGACTTCGTAGGGTGGCGATCCGGTGGGGGTATATTCACCCTCGGAGGTAGGGGGACGAACCCTAAGCTTCCTGTGATGATTTTCCTTTGACTTAAGCTCGAATGGGGGGTTTTATTTCATGTATTAGGGTTGATTCCAAACTAGGGTTGTGGGATTTTAATCCAATTAGTTAGCATAAATTTACTGTGTGAATGGAGGGGAGATGATTCCTCGTGTTTTCTCTGTCACTTGCCCTCTATTTTGATGCATTTAGGGCCTGGTTTGATTTTCATCCCGAGTTCTCCCGAGTTAGCCATCCGGCGTGGTTGTCGTCCGATGGGTCAGACTGCCAACGTCCCTATTATCTTGTGAGATTCGAGGGCCAGGTTGTCATTGACAATGAAGCATGCACAAATGCCACAGTCCTTTAGGTGATTCCGTTCTTCCACCCTTACCCTTTTGATAGTCTGCGATTCATGCATCTCTGTATCTGTGGTTGTTCATGTTTTGTTTCATCTTAAAGGTTGACGGTGCAAATAAACATGGAACCCTCCTAGAGGTTGTTCAGATCCTCACGGATCTGAATCTTATCATTACCAAAGCCTACATATCATCTGATGGGGACTGGTTCATGGATGGTATTATTTCTCTCCCCATTTTCTTTTTGCTGCTTTTCGTTGTTTCTTATGGCCAGAAGACTATGCTTCTCTTTGCTGTTTCCCTCAGGACTACTTTTCACTAAAAGGATCTTATGGATTTTAACAGTCTATAATGTCACAGATCGAGAGGGGAAGAAACTTCAGGATAAGGCTACCGTCAATGAGATTATGGATGTCATATGTAAGGTAGATAACACTGAAATCCACTTTATGAATCATGTAGTTGTTTTGATGGATGTTTGAACTGATTATTATTAATTCTCTGTAGTCCCTTGGAGCAGACTCATCTTTTTCACCGTCAAGGAGAAGGCCAGTGGGTGTAGCATCTTCAACAGAGTATACATCAATTGAACTAACCGGGACAGGCTGACCTGGCTTGCTCTCTGAAGTCTGTGCAGTTCTCAACAACATGAAATGCAATGTGGTTAATGCAGAGGTATGGACGCACAACACGAGGGTTGTAGCTGTGATGCTTGTGATAGTCGAGGACACTGGTGTGGCTATTATAGATCCTAAGAGACACCCTAAAATCAAAGAGCTTCTCTCCTATGTGCTCAAGGGTAACAAGAGCCGTGGTGCCCGGACGGCTGTTTCCTGTGGAGACACCCACACTAAGCCTTCGAAGGCTTCATCAGATGATGTTTGATGACCGCGATTATGAACGAATGGATCAAGATGTTAGAGTGTGGAATCTGAACTCATGCGCCCTTGCACGGGATCACACTCTGTCTCAGGAGCGCATCCACTGCTCCAGGGGAGCATGACAAGCACGTGCTATCTTTGGGGAGCAATCGCTGCTCCAGGGGAGCATCCTCAGCGTCAGGGGAGCATGTAGTCTCGTCTTCGTGCGTTCTCGCACGGGAGCATATGAAGTCTCAGGGGAGCATCTATGGCTTCAGGAGAGCATCCCTCGGTGCCATGGGAGCATATGCTGTCTGGGTTCAAGCAGGGAAGCACATACTGTCTCTGAAGGGCATTCATTACCTCTGGAGAGCATCACTAGCGTCAGGGGAGCATGCATTGCGGGTTCAAGGCATTTCGATGTCACTTGGAGAGGCCGACCTGCACGATGCACCGACCTTAATTAGTATTGGCAATGCACCGACCTTAGTATTGGCATTGCACCGACCTGGTCTTGGCAATGCATTAACCTGACTGATGATGGGGGAGCATTTGCAGCCGCTAGAGCGCATACTCGGTCTCAGGATAGCATCCTCGGGGACAGGCGAGCATGAACGTTTAATGTACCTGGAAGAGGATTTTTGTTTATCAAGGATATTATTATCCTTAATACCCTAACTAATGACGCCCTAATCTCCTAGTATAAATGGGTGAACTCTCTCCTTGTATTGCAAGTGGTCTATGATTATCTTAGTGGATTACTGTTGCGGCCGTGGACGTAGGAAGGCATCTTGCCTCCGAACTACGTAAAAAATCCATATGTTCTTGTAGTTTGATTTCTCTTTTCCCTTTCTTCTTCCTCCTCCGTTGTCTGTCCTCTTTGTCGGGGTACTCCGTCATCCCTAACAACTGGCATCATAGCCTTATTCTGGTTCGAGGGAGCAGTGGGAGTAATGGCGGCGGATGAAGGAAAGGTGAGGATCGACAAGTTCGATGGCAAGGACTTCTGTTTCTAGAAAATGCAGATCGAAGACTACCTGTATCAGAAGAAGCTGCATAAGCCGCTTCTTGGAACGATGCCGACAGGGATGAAGAAAGAAGATTGAGATCTACTAGACAGACAAGCACTCGGAGTTGTCCGCTTGACGTTGGACAGAAACGTCGCCTTCAACATCGTGAACGAGAAGACCACGGCAGGATTGATGAAGGCGCTATCAAATGTGTATAAAAAGCCCTCGGCTTCAAACAAGGTATATTTGATGTGTCGTTTATTTAATCTGAAGATGGCCGAAGGTGCTTCTGTTACAGATCACATCAATGAATTCAATGTGATTATAACTCAGTTGAGTTCTGTAGAAATAAACTTTGATGATGAGATTCGGGCCTTGATTCTTTTATCCTCCTTACCTGAAAATTGGGGTGTAATTGTGACGGCTGTAAGTAGCTCTTCTGGTTCAATTAAATTGAAGCTCAATGAGGTTCGAGACTTGATTCTAAGCGAAGATATTCGCAGAAGAGAATCAAATGAAGTCTCACGTTCTGTCTTGAATACAGAGAGCAGGGGAAGAACAAAACAGCATGGTCAAAATAGGAGCAGATCCAGGTCCAAAAAGAAAGGTCAATCAAAGTTTGGTGGTGATGGGTGCTGGAATTGTGGTAAAAAGGGGCACTTAAAGAAAGATTGCAAGGCTCCAAAGAAGAAAAATCTTAATGAAGAGTCCGCCAATGCAACTGCAACAGAGCAAGTTCAAGATGCTTTAGTTCTTTGTGTTGACACTCCTTTAGAGTCATGGATTCTTGACTCAGGTGCGTCGTTTCACTCTATCTCACATAAAGAAAGTATGCAAAATTATGTTGCTGGAAACTTTGGGAAGGTTTATCTTGCTAATGATGAGCCTTTAAATATTGTGGGGAAGGGTGATGTCAATGTAAGGACCACAAATGGCACTTTGTGGAAGTTAAAGAATGTAAGGCATGTACCTGGCTTGAAGAGGAACTTGATATCTGTTGGACAGCTTGATGATGAAGGTTATGTCACAACCTTTGTGGGTGGATCTTGAAAAATAACCAAAGGTGCTATGATGATAGCACGAGGCAACAAGATTGGTACTCTCTACATGACTAGCAACAACAAAGATATAGTGGCAGTGGCTCATTTAGGAGTTGACTCGAACATATGGCACTACAGGCTTGATCACATAAGTGAGAAAGGGATGAAGATACTGCTGTCAAAAGGTAAGTTATCTGGCTTAAAATCTGTGGAAGTTGATCTTTGTGAAGATTGCATTTTTGGGAAGCAAAAGAAGGTTACATTCTCAAAGACAATAAGAACTTTGAAGACACAGAAGCTAGAGTTTGTACATACAGATGTATGGGGTCCTTCACCAGTACCATCTCTTGGAGGCTCACTCTACTATGTCACCTTCATTGATGACTCTACTCGCAAGGTATGGGTTTATTTTTTGAAAAGAAAATCTGATGTATTTGTTACTTTCAAAAATTAGAAGACCATAGTAGAGAATGAGACAGGTTTGAAGGTGAAGTGTCTGAGATCAGACAATGGTGGAGAGTATGACAACAAAGATTTTAAGGACTTTGTGTAGCTAGTGGTATCAGGATGGAAAGAACTGTTCCAAGAACACCACAGCAGAATGGAGTTGCCAAGCGCATGAATAGAACCTTGAATGAACGGGCTAGGAGCATGAGGATACATGCCGGACTGCCAAAAATATTTTGGGCAGATGCAATTAACACAGTAGCTTTCTTGATAAACCGAGGACCATCTGTCCCTTTGGATGGTGAAATTCCAGAGGAGGTCTGGACAGAGAAAGAGGTAAATCTTTCACACCTGAGAGTCTTTGGCTATGTTTCATATGTGCATGTACATTCTAATGACAGTGATAAGCTAGATGTTATGTCTATAAAGTACTTTTTCATTGGATATGGTTCTGATGAGTTTGGATATCGATTTTGGGATGATGAAAATCGAAAAATTCTCAGAAGGAAAAATGTTATATTCAATGAAAATGTCTTGTACAAAGATAGGGCTATTGTAGAATCTGACAGTGCAGTGAAACAAAATGATAATGGTGGACAGGTTGAGCTAGAAGAAATTTCACAAGATGATGTGAATAACAAGATACAGGGTGTATCTGAAATAGAAACACAACCTTGTACACCGGTACAACTGAGAAGATCTGCAAGAATACTTAGGCCCACACAAAGATATTCTCCATCTTTGCATTACCTACTGTTGACTGACGAAGGTGAACTCGAGTGTTATGATGAAGTAATTCAGGTTACAGATTCTGTTAAGTAGGAGTTAGCTATGAAAAGTGAGATGAACTCATTGTAAAAGAACCAAACTTGGGAGTTAACTAAACTTCTTAAGAACAAGAAGGCATTGTACAACAAGTGGGTTTACAGAGTCAAAGATGAACCTGATGGCAGTAAGAGGTACAAAGTAAGGTTGGTAGTGAATGGCTTCCAGCAGAAGGAAGGTATAGACTACACTGAGATCTTTTCTCCAGTTGTGAAACTAACCACTATTAGATTGGTGTTGAGTATTGTTACTGCTGAGAACTTACATTTAAGCAACTAGATGTGAAGACAGCTTTTCTCCATGGTGACTTGGAGGAAGACATCTATATGTTACAACCAGAAGATTTTTCAGTCCCAAGCAAAGAAAACCTTGTATGCAAGCTTAAGAAAAGTTTGTATGGTCTGAAATAAGCCCCCAGACAGTGGTACAAGAAGTTTGATGGATTCATATGTAACAATGGTTTCATTAGGTGCAACATGGACCATTGTTGTTATTTTAAGAAGTTTGATAATTGTTATATCATATTGTTGTTGTACGTGGATGATATGCTTATTACATGATCAAGTATGACAGAGATTAACAATCTGAAAATGTAATTATCAAAGGAGTTTGCTATGAAGGACTTAGGAGTAGCAAAGTAAATTCTTGGGATGAGAATTGTGAGGGATAGAACAGCTGGCACTGTGAAGCTATCTCAAGAAAGTTACATCCAGAAGATGTTAGGCAGATTCAACATGCAGGATGCAAAACCAGTTAGCACTCTTTTGGCAAGTCACTTCAAGCTGTCTAAAGACCAGTCACCAAAGTCTGCTGAAGAGCGTGAGTCCATGAAGAAAATTCCTTATGCATCAGCTGTAGGAAGTCTGATGTATGCCATGATTTGTACCAGGCCGGATATAGCACATGCAGTGGGAGTTGTGTGCAGACATATGGCAGATCCGGGGAAGCAACACTCTGAGGCAGTGAAATGGATTCTGAGATACCTAAAAGGCACCTCAGGCAAGTTACTTTGTTTCAGGAAAAGTGATGTTATCCTATAAGGTTTTGTTGATTCAGATCTTGGTGGTGATCTGGACACCAGAAGAAGTACCATTGACTATGTTTACACCTTGGGTGGCACTGCAGTGAGCTGGGTTTCAAAACTTCATAAGGTTGTTGCTCTCTCAACAACAGAAGCAGAGTATGTTGCTATCTCTGAAGCTAGCAAAGAGATGGTATGGCTGAAAAATTTTCTAAAGGAGTTGGGCAAGGAACAAAGAAATAGTGTGCTATTTTGTGACAGTCAAAGTGCCATTCACCTTGCCAAGAACTCAGTCTTTCATGCAAGGACCAAGCACATACAACTGAAGTATTACTTCATTCGTGATTTGCTTGAAGATGGTGTTTTGTTGCTGGAGAAAATACTTGGTGCAGAAAATCTAGCAGATATGTTGACCAAGGTGGTAACCACAGAGAAACTGAGGCTGTGCAAAGCCTCAGTTGGCCTCCATGGATGATTGATGGAGGGGTGCCGTAGCAGTATTTCCATTGTTACATTAAGCAGGATTTATACATTGAGATGTTTGCTTTCTTTGGAGTTCAGACTCCAAGTGGGAGATTGTTAGAGTGTGGAGTCAGAACTCATGCGCCCTTGCACGGGATCACACTCTGTCTCAGGAGCGCATCCACTGCTCCATGGGAGCATGGCGAGCACATGCTATCTCTGGGGAGTAATCGCTGCTCCGGGGGAGCATCCTCAGCGTCAGGGGAGCATATAGTCTCGTCTTCGTGCATTCTCGCACGGGAGCATATGAAGTCTTAGGGGAGCATCTATGACTTTAGGAGAGCATCCCTCAATGTCAGGGGAGCATATGATGTCTGGGTTCAAGCAGGGAAGCACATGCTATCTCTGGAAGGCATTCATTGCCTCTGGAGAGCATCACTGGCGTCAGGGGAACATGCATTGTGGGTTCAAGACATTTCGATATCACTTGGAGAAGGTTGACCTGCATGATGCATCGACCTTAGTATTGGCAATGCACCGACCTTAGTATTGGCATTGCACCGACCTGGTCTTGGCAATGCATTAACCTGACTGATGATGGGGGAGCATTTGCAGCCGCTGGAGAGCATACTCGGTCTCAGGAGAGCATCCTGGGGGACAGGCGAGCATGAACGTTTAGTGTACCCGGAAGAGGATTTCTGTTTATCAGGGACATTATTGTCCTTAATACCCTGACTAATGACGCCCTAATCTCTTAGTATAAAAGGGTGAACTCTCTCCTTGTATTGCAAGTGGTCTGTGATTATCTTTGTGGATTACTGCTGCGGCCGTGGACGTAGGAAGGCATCTTACCTCCGAACCACGTAAAAAATCCATGTGTTCTTGTGGTTTGATTTCTCTTTTCCCTTTCTTCTTCCTCCTCCGCTGTTTGTCCTCTTCGTCTGGATACTCCGTCATCCCTGACACAAGATCCCAACAATGAGAAGCCCAGGCCTAATACCACGGTTGTCAACTGGTATGGCAAGGATTATTCAGTGATCACAATCCGTTGCAAGGATAGGCCAAAGCTACTGCATGTTTGACACAGTTTGCACATTAACAGACATGCAATATATATGTGGTTTTCCATGCTAATATTGACGGTGCAGGTCCTGAATGACTGTGGCTTTCCATGCTAATATCGTGTCCTCTTCTTTTCGTTAATTTTCTATCAGTTTGTTGAATTTGATATTGGTATGTAGGTGTTTGCTAGAGCAAAGTTTGGTCTTGCATTCGAAGGAAAATTTCTAGAGTTAATCAGTGCCGGGTAATGACGGTATGTATGTCAAAACTGCCGGTGACATTCCAGGGGAGAGGGCTGACGAGACTTTAATTTGGTGTACGTCTTACTCTAACAAGAAGGAATGGAAATTGTATCTGCGAAAAGCCTATCACCCACTTTTGCTTAAGCACCATTATGATAACTTGGAGAAGGCCAGAAAGGATGTCACGAATGCTACTTCTGTACGATAGGCTGGACTATTCACTAAATTTAATGACGTGTGCACAAAATATAGCATAAATGTGAGGAAGCCTAATGCATTCCCTTAGTTCGAGCATATAACTATGTGGTACCATTCTAATTCAAGTATTTCTTGGCTTGTACTGAAGCTTTGTTTAACGTGACTGATGTCGGTAGGAAATAATTAAGGAGAGCAAGATTGCAAGGGAATAGCATGACATCGGATGTTGCTTGCTCTTTACACAATTATGTTAACTCAAGGTTGCTGATCGAAATTGAGGAAAATCGTCCTGCTCCAGTTGATTTTCTGGTATCCATAAAAACAAATGTGCTAGTTATAACTGGCCCCAACACAGGGGCCGAGTAAAGCCAATATTGGATTCAAGACAATTGGCCTGGCATCCATGATGGCAAAATCAGGTTGCTCCTATAAGGCTATGTAACTTTCTTCCACATATCTGGGCTCAACTCACTATGCATCTGCGTAGAACTCATCCTTGTCCTGCATCACCTTGTCTTTGATTCTTTTGTTTTGGTCTTTTCTTTTTCTTTTTCACAGTACTTTAATTAGTTTATCATTGGTGGGACACTGATAGTTGGTGAACACAAATATATGCACATGTATATTACACACACACACACACACACACACACACACACACACACACACACATATATATATATATATATATATATATATATATATTATGGAAGCAAATATGTATATATGTAATATAAAGATATACATATATATTGGATTTAGTTGTATTTTATAGCATTCGGACTCCCCGGAGGTGTAACTATGTGATAATGAGTTGAATATGCTCCTATTTTATTTTCAGTTCTGTTTCACGAGTCATGTTTAGTTATCAGATTGGTCACATGAACAGAGCCAGTCCAATGCCAGTGTTGATTTAAAAGTTGGGTTGGTCAATCATGAAATGATATTGAACAGCCTACTCTCAATTGGACCATATCAATGGTCCAGCACTGCTCATCCCTCTTCAGCAGGATTGCATCTTTTTGTTGGGTTGTGGTGTTGGTCACGAAGATGAAAACAGTTTCCAACTAGGAGGATCAAGAATCGCAGCACCTACACGCTTGGTTAGTAGTGATAAAGCTTCCCTTGTGAAAGTTTGATTTGCCTGTCTGACGTCTCCATTTTCGTTTCTTGTAAAATAACGGGCGTAATAAAGGTGGGAGCTACCAGCCTCCACATACCCATCATAAAAATTGAGAAATGTCCCTCTCGCAAGCCTCCCACCTTCGGGAACTTGTACCCGATCAAAGTAAAAAGGCACTTCCCCCGTGAAGGCTATGATGAACATCGATATCGAGTTTTGAAATTTGATGAACATTTGATTCCATACGATACTTCATTTATAGTTTAAATACATATGTGAATAATCAATGTCTTGATTTTATGTTGTCCAATAAATGTGTCATAGGTACAAGGGAAGAGGGTGAAAATCTTAGATTTGGAGGGAGACCACGCGGGGACCGGACTTGTGATGAGCGTTGATAAAGATAAAATCATCGTGGGATGACAAATTGGAATAGCATATTGTGAAGTTTCCGTTGTCTATGCAAACAACCCGAATGCTCCACTTATCGTAAAAGATCAAGATAGGAAGAAAATTAAAGATGCCATCGGGAGTCATATTCTATGGCTTACATAAAATGTACGTGTCACTCTTTCATTTCTAAGTTCATATTATCATGTTTAAGTTTTGAGGAGGGTAAAATCAATATGGTCCACATGCAGCCCGGTAACGTCAGGTCCAAGTTGACCCAAGTTCAGCACAGTGCAAAGTGGATCCCCGACAGTCGGCGGCCCACCTTAGACGGCCTAATAAAGATGGGCAAAGGCTTCGCCAACCCACAAGGGGCATCGACCCAACCATCTCAGACGACGGATGACCCTCCGACGACCAAACGTTACTCCCGCCATCACCGGTCTCCACTCCAGTAAAGGCAAGCACGCTCCAAGGGTGCCATAAGACTCGCCCGAAGATCGTACGGTCTGAATAAAAAGGGCGCACAACAGGAAACTCCCCACAATCGCGGAGAGACGTTGTCCCACAACTCATGCCCTTCCCTGTTAAGGGATGGGTCTCCATCACTAAGACAACTGATATAAATAGACGTCCGATTAGATGACAGAGTAGGACAGACAAACGCATACGATCACACACCTTCGAACATACAGACGCTCACGCTGAGGCATAGAGAGAGACATCTATAGAGAAGAGCCCAGATCTGTTTCCAAGTGTGCATCAAGTCTTACGAGCACTCTCCGAGCACTCGCTAGACAAAGCGAGCACCCTCAGAAGCTCCATCCTGTCTCCAGACTCGATCACTCTGGTCTCATCCTCCTCTCTCTTCTCCATTTTCTGTTGATCCTCACGTAACACAGTCTTTACTTAAGTATCGGAGGGTTGTCTCCTGGGGTAACGCCCAGGGCTCCTTCTAACGTCTTCTTCCTAGTGTTTGTAGGCTTTTACGAGTGGCCAGACGTTCTTCCCCAACAAACAAATTTTTAAAGTGTGATACGAGGTTCGAGAGATAATTTTTCCACCACTATAACTTTTGACACCGTCTGTGGGAAACGAACGAAAAGCCATGGCACCCCGTAAAAGTTATCACAACACCAGCAACCGTGGTCGAGGGTCCCACCAGGCCCCCAGTTCCCGACGAGGGTCACGGGAGGCGTCCTCATCCACGCGGCCGCAACAAGACGTCACCGATGACGAATAAGTAGAGATGCGTCGCCAGCTCCAGACCTTGACAGATCTCTGCCAAGGCCTCCTCAACAAACCGACGGGGCAGTAGTGCACCCCAATAGAGCAACCTCAGAATGGGGGGGCTCCGACCGTGGCGGACTCTCACAGAGTGCGGGAGCCCTCTCATGCCTACGCTATGTAAGCCCGACGTTCGCGCAGCTCGCCTGCACCAAGGCCTCACAGCCTGCTCCACTCCAACTCGGAGATGGCTCCGTGGCTACGCCGCTACGAGGAGGTGGAGCGTGAAATAGAGGGCAAAGTCCAATACCTGGACGATGTCATGCACGCTACGAGGACCCGGGGTTTAATCGACGATGACGCTAACTTCTATGCCCCTATTCCTTTGATGTTCCAGCTGCCATCATTTACCCCCTACGACGGCACCACTGATCCTGCTGACCACATGAACAGCTTCAAGTCAAACCTGGTGTTCCATTGGGCCTCGGACGCCATGAAGTGTTTGGCATTCATCACCACCCTCCGGGAGAATGCCCGGACTTGGTTTGAGTCCCTGCCAGCCGGGACCATTGCCTCCTTCCAGCACCTGAAGAAGCTGTTCAAAAAGAACTTCATGAGCTGCCGAAAGGAGGCCAAGTCGGCAGTGAGCCTACTCGCCATCAGGCAGGGGTGGGAGGAGACCCTCTAGGACTACGTGTCCCTTTTTTGGGCAGAGGCTTTTCGCATCCCTCACCTAGACGTCAGCATCACCACCACCGCCCTAACACATTCGGGACTCCATCCTCCAACGCTCGCTTGGGGTAGAAGCCCCGACGACCTTGATGGACCTCCTCGCCCTTGCTCAGAAACATACCTGCTGAGAGGAGAACACCACGGCACTAGGCCGCACGGCCGGGACTGGTCAACCCGACCGGAAGAGACCCATCGACTCCCCATGGGAGGGGCGGAACAAGCGAGAGGGCGTGACCGAGAATGTCGCGACTGCTCAGAGACCAGAGAAAGGGGCCGATATCAACGTTACACGCCCCTGACAGCTCCTCCCGAGCAGGTCCTCATGGAGATCCGGGAAGAGCTCTACCTCCGGTGGCCTCTAAAGATGAAGTCCGACCCACAGACTAGGAGCAAGAGGAGGTACTGCTGCTTCCACCACGACCATGGACACGACACGGCCGACTGTAACCAGCTCAAGGATGCGATCGAGGACCTCATTCACCGAGAACTCCTTGATAAGTTCGTTGCCAAGGCCACAGAGAAGCAACAACAAGAGTAGACCCCTCCGCACATTGACAACTGACCTAACGGAAAAGAGATCATGATGATCTCTAGCGGGCCGACATCGGGCGGAGATAGCTCTAGGAGACGCCGTCGATACGCGTCGGAAGTAAACTACATGGATCAAGGCGACGGGAGCCACCGTGACTCCACTACCCAGGATCACCTCAAAGACCCGATCATCTTTTCGGATGACGACCTTGAAGATATAACCACTCCCCATTTCGATGCTTTGGTGGTCTCGGCGACCATCAATCAATGTACTGTACGATGAATCCTTGTGGATAATGGGAGCGGGCCTGACGTGATTTCTTATGAATGTCTCGTACTTATGGGTGTGGACTTGTCATGAATAACACCGCTGCACACACCCCTATATGGCTTTTCCGGCACGACCGTTCTCCCCGAGGGATGCATATCATTGTCGATCACGTTTGGGGTCACACCCAGAGATGTGACGTTCCTAGCAGACTTCACGGTCGTGCGCGGGATGACTGGGTACAATGCCATAATAGGAAGAGGCATCTTTGGCACCCTGAGGGGTGTCCCCTCTTCCTACCATCAGAAGCTGAAGTTCCCTACTCCTCGCGGAGTAGGGGAAGTCCTGGGGGACCAAGGCGAGTCACGAAGATGTTATCCAATCTCCACCAGAGAAAGGCAAGCTGAGGAGACTCCCCCCAAAAAGAAGATGAGGACAGAGGACCCTGGGCCCAGCGGTAGCACCCCGGCCGAAGACTTGTACCTCATTTAGGTGGGGGAAGATCCGAGTAGGACCCTGCGCATTGGTGCCATATTGTCCGAGCAGGAAAAGGAGGTCTACAGGAACTTCCTGGTCAAAACCAAGATGTGTTCACCTGGTTCGAGGACGAGCTCCCAAGGATCTCGCCAGAAGTCATAACTCACAAGTTGAGGCTGGATCCGCGTTGTCGCCCAATTTAGCAACGCAGGAGGCGTTGCAACCCCGAGCGACAGGTGGTCACAAAGGAACAAGTAAGCGAGAAGTAACGCTCGGGACTCCTAAGACCTACCCAGTACCCCGACTGGGTTACCAACGTAGTCCTAGTCCCCAAGAGCAACGGGAAATGGCGAATGTGTGTAGACTACACATACCTCAATAAAGCCACTCCCAAAGATAGCTTCCTTATGCCATGGATTGACCAACTGGTCGACGCCATGGCCAGGCATGAAATACTAAGTTTCCTAGATGCATACTCCGGATACCATCAGATCAGCATGCATGAGCCCGACCAAGATAAAACGGCCTTCGTCACCGACCATGGGCTTTATTGCTATACGCGAATGCCTTTTGGGTTGAAGAACACTGGAGCTACTTATCAATGCCTTGTCAGTCACATGTTTAATGCTCAAATTGGTTGCAACATGGAGGTCTACATTGACGACATGCTTGTCAAAGCCTTAGAGCGACTGAGCACTTGGAAGACCTGGCAGAAACATTTGTGACGCTCTGAAAGTACAACATGAAGCTCAACCAAAACAAATGCGCCTTTGGAGTCAGGTCGGGTAAGTTCTTTGGTTTCCTTGTAACCCACTAGGGAATTGAAGCGAACCCCGGCCAGATCCGAGCGGTGCTAGTGATGAAATGCTTGGAGCGGGTAAGGGATGTGCAGTGCCTCACCGGTCGTGTATCTGCCCTTACCCGGTTCCTATCCAGGGCCGTGGAGAGGTGTCTACCCGTCTTCCAGCTCATCAAGCAAGCGAACAAGTCCCCAGAGAGGAAGAGACAAATTGACTAAGATCAGGAGTGCGAGCAAGCGTTTGAAGAGCTCAAGTGGTCGAAAGTTATGTGTTTTTCTCTCCGCATGCCGCTCCCCCCCCCCCTCCCACTCATGTTCCCTTGCGCTTCCTCCCCCCTTGCGGTCTGCCCTCTCCGGTGGCCTGCCTGAGCTTCGGCGATGGCCGGTGGTGGGGGGGAGGCCCTGTGCCTCCCCCTCTCCCCTCCCCTTCTTCCGCTAGAGACGGCTGCTTCTCTCACACCATCTTCTGCTTCGTCCACCTTCTGTTCGGATGTCCTCACGACTGCGGTGGTTGGCGGGGCGGTGCTCCTTGATTGTCCTGCCGGTGGGGCTACTGGTCCTCTTCCCCCCGGGTCTCTCGCCGGTGATTGCTCTCCGCCGATTGAAGGTCCCTCCGGCGGTGACTTACCTCACCTGCTCGCTTCTCCACCCGTGGACGGGCGACACGTCTTTGACCTCTCGCATACGCTACCGCCCGCGGGAGACACTGCCCTCTCTACGGTTGACTCAGTGGTGGTCAAACCTGGCTGTGCCCCCTACCCCATCGCGTCTCCTCCAACCGCAGGGCACCACGTCTTTGGTCTCCCCCCCACGCCTTCGTACCTCTCGATACCACTCTCTCTAGCCCTTGATGGGACACCTCCCATAAACGATGCTCTATTTTCAGTGGAGAGCGCCCGCGGACCTCCGGCTACTCTGTTCTTTGAAGCTCGGCCCCCTTCGTGCTCCCCCCTGCCCGCGGCTATGGGCTTGGCCACTGCCTCCGCGCCTCCAGCTCCCCTCCGATGCTGGTGGCGGTCCCTACTCTTACGGCACCTTCTCCGGCCCTGTCGTCGCTAGGCCACGTCGATGCAACCCATGCGCCCCCTTGGCCGTTTCCCTCAGCCAAGGCCCCATGGTCTTCTGTTGGTCAGGGCAGGACTTGGCCGGCCGTGGGTGCAACGCCGGCAGCACCTGGCCCCTCCTTTGCCCATATCGTGCTGCATTCTTTTTCGCCCCCGGCGCTCTCCCTTGGGGTTCACCGCCCGGCCTTCACCGACTCCGGCGAACCCACCGTCTTCTTCTCCATTGACGAGGTCCCAACCTCCTGCAAACCTCTACAGTTCGTGCTTATTGCCAAAACGCCCAAAGGACGCCCTCCCTTCCAGGACATTCGGGGGCACTTGATGCAGCGGTTCTCCCTCTCTTAGGACTTTCTCATCAGTGCATTGATGGGCACCACCTCCTCATTCGGTTTCAAAACCATGAAGACTTCCTCCAGGTCCTCCTCAAAGAATCCCTCTACATCCATGGCTGGCCCTTCAGATGTTTCCAATGGATGCTTGGTTTCTGCCTGGGCACTGACTCCCCCCTCATTCTTGTGTGGCTGGAGCTTCCGGGCCTTCCGGCCAACTTATTCAACGAGGTTATGGTGCGTTTGATCGCCGGGTGCATAGGGCCCATCCTCAAGGTGGACCGCAACACCTCCTACTTACTTTGGGGCCATGCAGCCAGGGTGTGTGTGTAGCTGGACGTCTCTAAACCACTCCCTTCTTGTGTCTGGATTGGCATTGGGGGCGTGGGGCTTGGCAACCCATTGTCTACTCGGACCCTCCTCAATTCTGCCTGAGCTGCTCGCATCTTGGCCACCTTGCTGGCGCTTGCAAGAAGAAGGCCTCGCTGAGGCCTAGGCGTGACGGACTTGATTCTGCAGGTCCCACTGGTGCTGCTCTCCCCCCCACTGCGTTGGGTTATGCTTCTACCCCCTCCAAGGTTTGGCAGCCTGTCCCAGCTGGTGTCGCAGCCCCTCCGGCTGAGCCTCCTCATCCTCCAAGTGCCCCACAGCCCCTAGGAGAAGATGGTGGCTCTGTGGCGAAGCACGCCGCTATGGAACCTATGTTTGATGTCCCCCCTGTAGCTCCCCCAGCCCTTGCGTCTCCGGTGATGGTTTCTGTGCAGGGGGTAGCACCTCAATGCCCAGGGGATGACCCTTGCTGCTTAGTTGTTCCAGCTGCTATTCTGGCCTGCGCGGTTCCTCCCCCTTGCAGCTCCACGCCTGCTGCTTCGTCGATCCCTAACTCCTCTGGCGCTCTTGCTGATGGCCCAACTGTCCTGGACCATGCTTCGCCAGCCTTGGTGCAACGAGAATTGGGTACCTCCATGCCGATGCCTGCAGTGCTAACTTGTGGGGTCGTCAACCCCCCTCTCCGTGTTGACCCATCCCCAGCAGTCTTGCTCGATGCCTTCTGCCATGGTGAAGACCCTGTGCACGTTGCCGCTGGTGCTCCTTTGGTGCTGGCTGATGTCGTCTCTGCCATGGAGCTTGACTCCCTTACAGTCTCCCATGCTGTACATTCTGAGGACCATGTTGCTGCTCCCTCGGCCGTTGCTACCTCCTCACGCCCTCCTGACCCTTCAGGTGTCTCTGCACCCTGCCTGGCTGGGCAACCGACGTGTAGCGCGTCCATCTCTTGCACTCCGCCATCGCTGGCTCCTGCTGGCAGCGTCACCGCCAGCACGGTCGAGCCCACTGCTAGCAACGTCTGTCCGCAGATTGGCATGCTCCCTCCGCTAGCTGCTTCGGCTGTCCCTGCGGCAGCAGGGGATCCTGGCATGGCGGATGTGACGACCCGAGGATCCGAGTACCGGAGAGGAACCGGCGCATCTCGAATCTCGGTCCGCCAACCCACGAGCTCGTAGACTCGGAAGGGTAGAAAGGAGTGGTGTGCGGGTACAAGAGAAGCTGCAACGACCACAGAGATAGCACAATAATCTAAAATAAAATGCACATAATAATATAAATAAATAAACTGCTACAAGGTCCACAGTGTCTCACGTCCAAAAGAAAGTACAGTCAACAGGAAAGAAAGTACAACTACACGGGGCATCCCCCGGCATACAACAACACGGGGCATCCCCCGGAGTACAACTACGCGGGGCATCCCCCGGCTCTGGCAGACTGGCAACTAACCCTGGCTGGAAGACCCACGCTGAAACTCGGCCGCGCCTCCCGCCGACCCCGCCTCACCTGAAGAGCAGGGGTGAGCCTCATCTCATTGGCCCAGTAGGGATCCCGCGAATCCCCACCTCGCACGGAAAACGAGGAAGAAGAAGACAACCCTACCAACCGAGAGTACGGTAGAACCGACAAGCTAAAGTAAATAAACGAAAAAAGTCGTCTACTCTAACAGTACCGTAGTACGGAACCTCGGTCCAACAAAACACGAGTCCACGCCTGCCAGTGAACAAGAGCACCATCCACAAGAAGAACGACCGGATGCGTCCCCTGACGTCTTACACCGCGTCACAAGTGTCTAGCTACAATGCCCCGGGCGTGAGACTCAGACACGCAACAAGTACCACACAACAAGGACTAGCTGAGGTCGCACTCGTCAGTGCGTGTCCCAAGCCCCCAACTACGTGTGCACACACAGACCATCTGCTCTAGGTCGGGTCCTCTAGCTGGTTTTCCCCCCCACCGGACTCTGGTGGCAAAGGCAAGGGGCCCTACGGTAACCAGCCTAAAAACCGCGTCACACTGGGTCTCGCTCTCCACCACTCCCAGGTGGGTCCGCACCCGCGTGCGCAAGAAGCTACGACTAGTGGACATGTCATTGGAAGTAAGGACTAATCCACGGAAACCACCGACCAAACCCTAGCACAGACTCTCGATGATCCTACGGTAGGTACGGAAGCTGGGGACACGCATGAGGTCCGACCGTCCCTCAAGTCACGCGGCACTCCTACCGAGGTAACTGATTCTCTGAGGAACCCGGGGCGCCCCTGTGGCTCTCACTGGGTGCCCACGGCATCCCTAGGGCCACACGCCACCACCGGGTCCATAACTCATCCAACCGGAGGTCACGCTACCCGCAAAACGCGGTTCGGGGAAGGGAAAAGGTCGCACTAGGTATCCCTAGCGCGACACCGAAGAACGCGCTAGCTTTGGCTAGCGCGATCTTCCATGTCGCACTGCCCAAGGCTAGCGCGTTCAATCTGAACGCGCTAGTCTTGGATAGCGCAATTTGGAGATCACGCTACCCGAACCAGGCGCGTTCCCCACCGCCTTACTGTTCGTCTTCTCCGACGGACACGCTCGGACGACACAGCGCGTTCATCAAGAACGCGCCACTGGACTATAGCGCGACATCGGGCCGAGCCCGGTTCGCGAACTACGGCCGGAAATCACAAAACCACGCCCATTCACCCCCTTTGGTGAAGGGAAAATAATGGGGAATCACCCCACAACGACCTAGCATGCATCTAGAGCCCCCAAATCGATCAAAAACCCCACGAATCGACGGATCCGACGCTCAAATCCCAAACATGGAAATAACCCTCCCGGCATGAATCTAGCCCCTCTCGGCCTCTCCACGGCCTAGAAATCACGGGGAATGCTAGAAAGAGGGTAAGGATTCGTCCCCCTACTTCAAGGAAGCTCGAAATCCACCGAATCGCCGCCGATCTTCAAATCTAGCTCAACCACGAACTCCACATCCACGCGCCAAAGGGGGCACCGCCGCGATCCTCTCGCCGCCGCCGTCGTCACCGCGCTGCCGCCAAGGTCCACCACCCGTCGCCGGAGGGGAAGGGGCCGCCGCGAGGTTCCAACGGGCAAGGAGGGGAAAAAGGGGAGGTGATCGTTGCGCGCTCACGGGAGGGGAAAGAAGGAAGAAGGAAAAGGGAAGAAAAAGAAAAAGAAAAGGCTTTAAATAGAAAATCCAAAAAATGCCAAAAATACCAAAAAATAGAAAAATACACCTCCTCGACTGTCTCGACGCGTTGATCACAACGGTACCACTCGCGGGCTGGTGAATGACCCGGTTCACCCGCTACAGGGTTCCGAAGGACTCGCCGAAACCCGTACGCGGAAATCAGAAAACGCGCACGGAAAAGCCGCGGACACACTCCGGGCCTCCGAAACGACTCCGGATCGCGCCGATCCGAACACGAAAGATGTCCGAAACGAAATTTCGGACACAACAGGGTCGAACACCCTGACAAACCAGATCCGGGACCCATAACGAAGGATCCGAAATATCCGGGACATTACAGCGGAGCTGCCTCCCTCCGTTGCTTTGGGCTGCTCTGTGGCAGCTTCTTCCTCCCCAACTCCTATCACGCCGTCCCTGCAGCCCTCGAAGCCCCACCTTGTCGTTCTGTCTTTGCGAGCGGACCCCCGTGAAGAGTCACCTCCTTCTCATGCTGCTTTAACGGCTGCCTTGGGCGTCGTCTCCTCAGCTCTAGCAGTGCATCATGCACCCTTGCCGCCTCACCACGGGAACCTCGACGCCTTCGTGCACGCGTCAACGTAAGCCTCGGTTGTTGTTGGCCCCTCAATGCCTCCCTCTGCTGCCGCCCACTTCCAGACTGTCCCAGGGCTCTTTGTTGGTTTGGTTGATGTGCTGTCCACGGAGTCCTTTGAGCCGGCCTTGGGTTCCCTTGATCCGGCTAATGGTCTATTGCCCACTCCCTCTGCTGCCCCTATCCAGGCCGACCCTGACGACTTTGCTGCTTTGGTTGATCAGTTGTGTAATGCCCTAGATCCTTGGTAGATCTTTGTTGGATCTTTCGGATCTGTTTCGGTGAGTTTCGGTTCGCTTTGGTGGCTTCCGAGTTGAGTTTTATGATCCGTGTGGGTTTTTTTCTCGTACTAGTTACGGAACCATACGGTGAGTTTACCTGTCAGTTCCTCGACTCGTGGATGCTACAGCGACGATGTACTCTCTGAGCCGGTCGTTTCGACTATTTTTACGTATTTTTCGGAGATAGGCCCTAAAATCTGATTTTTCAGAAATTAGGAAAATTCCTAATTTCTTTTCCTTTTTCTTTTCCTTCCTCTCTCCTCCCTTCTCATTTCGCCGCTGCCGTCTCTCTCTCCCGTTTTCTCTCTTCTCGAGCTTCCTCGGCTCCGGCTGCAGACGGAGGACCTAGGAGCAAGTGTTGGGGATGCTGTGGAGCTGACTGGGTGCGTGATAGGGCGAGGATGGAGTGGTTCTGGCGCGATCCCGAACGGTGGGTTCAAAGCTGGTGTTTGAGCTCGCGGCGCGGTTTTCGGCGCGGTTTAGTCCCTTCGGGGCACGATTTCTTCGGTGGAGGTAGGGAGATGGACCGCCACCTTGTTCTGCACGTTTCCTCTGCTTCCGTGCATGATTTGGTGCTCGATCGGGGGAGATCGGGCCGGTTTTGTGAAAATCGTGATTTTTGGGGTTTTCAGGATTCGCCAAAAAATGGCAACCATTCGTGCCGTGGTTAGTGTTAAACTGACCGATGGGATGTCTGGATCCCATCCATGCTAGTTTCGTGTTGATCGGTGGTCATTCGAGGCCGGTAGGAGTCCGGGAACCTCTGTGGCTCGTTTAGGGTGGATTTGTCTAAATCGCCCTGATCTAGCATTTTAATGCGTGCATGTGGGCTTTTTAGCCTCCTAGAGTGGTTCTTCATCGTCTAGTCTTGTTTCCCCTGCGCTTCGGCGTGAATGGGGCGTGGAACGGCTCGATTTGGCCAATCCACTATTTTCCCGCCGTGACCGGTGTAGCGGTCGTTTCAGTGACCGCCAGAGGTCCCTGACAGCCCTACGACAGACCGTCACAGCGTCTGGGCATTTTTAAACTTTTCGTGGTTTTGGGAGTGTGACGGCCCAGGGGTGGCGCGTCACAGCCTCCTGACGCGTCCGGTGTGATGCGTTGCGCTTATTTTGTCGTTTAGTAGTTTGGTTAAGTCGGTTCCCCTGACGCGCCTGCCCTAGTGCGTCAGGTGTGTGTAACGCGCCTGAGCTAGGCCGTTACGTTCCGTTGGACCAGTTTTGACGGTTTGAGTCGGTTAGTGTAACGGTGGTGTCCCCGTGCGTCACAGCGTTGTAACGCGCCTGCCCCAGGCCGTTACGTGCTGTTTTGGCCGAGTTTGGTGGTTATGTCGTTGGCTCTAACGGCCATGCCCCCATGCGTTAGGCGTCTGTAACGCGTCCGATCGGGACCGTTACGTGCCTTTCGGTCAGTGATTTTTTTGACTTGAGCCAGTTGGCCCTAACGCGCCTGCTTTGCCGCGTTAGGCTGTGTGACGCGCCTGGTCTAGCGCGTTACGTGGTTCGAGTTGTCGTTTTAAGTTTGAGGTCTGTTGGCCCTGACGGCCCGGGTCGGGCGCGTCAGAGCGGCGTAACGCGCCTGGTGTAGGCCGTTACGTGCTTTGTGCGTTTTTGTTGTTGGTTAGGACGGTGTGTGTGACGGCTCTCCCTGCGACCGTCACGTTGCTGTAGCACGTCTGTTCTAGACCGCCACAGTTTGAGTGTAACGGCTTAGAGTTAGACCGTCACATTCGTGTAACGGTCTAAGGGTGGTGCGTTACAGTCCTTGTGCTCTGATTTCTATCGTTTTGGTTTCTGCTTGTCTTGGCTTGACCTGGTCGCCTGCCCGTCTTCTCATGGATGTCTTCTGACATCCTATGAGGGCTAAGACTACGTTTTAAGGTAGCCAAGAGTCTTCTTGCTTGAGGTAGGATTCTCTATCCTACTTTTGTGTGTGTTTTGGTCGGGTTCCGGTCAACCCGGGGTGACCCAGTGGTTGACAGGTGACCTTGTGTGTGGGTGTCTCAGTGGTTTCGTCCAGTCCGAGACACTAGTTCCGGATGCCTCGAGGTGTTGCCTTACCTCGGTCCGTGTGTCCAGGTGTGCTGAGGGTCCTTGGTGTTTCCTCAGGTCTCCGTGAGTTGTTTTCTGCGGAGCGACGTTTCTCGTGGCTTAGGATTAGATCGATTGGCGGCTTGTTCTGCTATCTGTGACGATCTTGCCATTGAGTCGTTCGACTTAGGATCGTTACGTTGTAGGTCTAGTTGCCTAGTCCTGAGTCTGTTGGCAGTGGTTGTACTGCCAGTGGTGCCTTGTAGTACGTGTGACAGCGTGTCCACCTGTCAGTACTCTAGCACTTGTGTTCGGAGTTTTGTGTTTTGTACGCCTCCGATTGTTTTTGCCCTAGGCCTTGAGTTGCCGACCCGCCTGGTGATGGCGGAGGGGTGTTCCCATGATACGGTTTGTAAGCTAGTTCCGTGGGCTCCCAGCCAACGGTAGCGTCCTACCGAGGGAGAAAACTAGCTGGAGTACCTAGCTTAGGCTAGAGCCAGTGTGTGCACACGTGGTCAGGGGCTTTTGGACTTACGTCGATGGCCGTGACCCTGACTGGTTACTTGATGCTGTTGTTCCTGTTTGGTTCAGTGCGGGGGTCTACGACTCTACCGTGGCTTCAGCGGTATTGTAGGCGAGACACTCGTGGCGCAGCATAAGACGTCTGTGGACGCAGCTGACCGTTGCTTTGGTAGGGAGGTGCGTCCGTCTGTGACGCGTGGCTCTCCATTGCTATTTGCGTTTCTTGCGCGTCGTGACCTTTCCGAGTTAGCCCTCTCGTGGCCCTACTCGAGGTCAGCGTGGTGTGCACGACTTTCTAGTCACGGGTGTGTCGTCGAGTCTGTCGGTCATCTACGTGGGTCTTTTCTTGACCTTCTGTCTGTCCTTGCAGGTCTTCATCTTAGGCCTGGTGCCGTGTTGGCAGATCGGTAACTTCTGACTATGTTAGATCAGAGTCACCCTTCTGTCACTGTTTGGAGTAGTTTGGGGTGCCGAGGTTAGTTCGGCCGCCGCTTGTCTGGCACGGGTTCTTCCCCTTTCTTACTTGTTCCCTACTCCTACTCCCCGTCTGTTCTCTACAGCTTCTAGGGTAGCTTTACAGCTTTGTATTGTAGTTTTCCCGCTTTGCTACACCTGCTGTTCTTCCTGTTGTTTTGTGTTCCGTGTTACTGCGTGTTTTTCAGTGGGGATCCGCGTGACCCCTACTGAGCAAGTGACACGAGGCTCACCCCTGCTTTTCAGGTGGGGTGATGTCTTTCGTTCTGCTTCCGCGTGGTCCCTGGAGCGCTTGCTCGTAGCGTGTCATTGTGGCCAGCTGGTACCTGCGTCGGGCTTCCCCCGACTTCTCGGTACGTCTTTCCTTTCTGTCGACTATACTGTGCTAGACTTGTTGTCTTTAGCTTTGGACTTGACTCTGGTGTATAATTGTTAAATTGAACTGTTAATTAAAAAGTAATTTTATTTCTGCTACTTTAGCAAACCAATCTAATGAAATTTAATTGCTTCTGTTATATCTCTGTGGCTTCAATGTACTCTACACATGCCTTTATCCCTTCGGAGCTTTCCTGCTCCTGGGAGGCCTCACGGGTTCCAAGTGGTATCACGTGTATTCGGTAGTCCTACCGGGTATACCTGGTATCCGGGATCCGGGTCGCTACAACTGATATCAAAGTGGTGTTCTAAGATGTTCGGAGTTCTTTTCTGAGCTATCGGAGCATTGTTGTGTGAAGTACATGGGAATCCGAGATATACAGTATCCAGAGTCGTAAAAGTGCAGTACAGTCTTCAGCTGGCTTTGGTGTTGCGATGATTTATCGCGTTGTTTTCTTCGTATGTTGTCTTGTGCGTGCTGCTCTAGCACTGTACGAGATGGTCCTGCTCTTGTCAGGATGTGACGAGGTGTTTCTTTCTCGTCATTGTGTTTGTTTCGATCATGTTGTACTTGGCAGTGTTCGCCGGAAGGCTTGAATCTACAGTACGTTATTCGAGGTTTTCTTTGTGTGTTGTTCAGGTTGCTGTTGACCTTTAGCCTTGGTCTGATGACCGTACACGTTCTCACGTTGTCTTGGTCGTCCCGGCTTGAGTCTGTTCAGCTCCTGATGTGTTTCGCTTCTGTTGAAGTGCTCAATTAGATTCCGTGTTAGAGAAGTTGCTCAGGCAAGCTAGGATTTCCCTTTCCGAGTGAGCTTTCGTGGTTGGGCTTGTTGCTTCTCGTTCCTTCTGGTGGAATCTTTTTCAAGATTCGCCTTGGAATTGTTGTCTTAGTGATGCCTTTGTTCTGTGTCTGCTTAAGTGTGGACAGCCTTGTTCTGAGCCTGATCTGCTTTTTGCTATACGGTTGCTTGGCTTTGGACTCCATAATGGTGTTAAGAGCTGTTGTGTACCGTATTTGTCGTGCCGTGTCCAGCGGCCGATGTGTTGTGAAGGCTCATTTACCATTTTCAGGTCGTGAAGGTAAGCTGAGATTAACGCTTTTCCTTGTGCTTTAGTGATCGGTTGCTCGCGAGATTGGTACTTGTGGCGTGTTATTTGCGATCTTCATTGGTTGCGATGGCGCCTGGTGTGTGCTGAGATGCAACTACCGAGGTTGTTCTGATGCCTGTGTTCGTTGTTGAGTGTGCAGCAGAAGCTTGTGAGTTGGCTACTCACTGGTCGAGAGATTTGCTTCTTCTCGATGTGACTTCGTCTTGGCTTCCTGTGCCTTGACGTTGTTGTTGCCATGCTATTGCTGGTGATTTTCTACTATTGGCATTGGCATTTGTGAGTGTTGGGGAATTTGTCGGCATTCTTGCTGATTGAGTACCCTCTACTCTGCATTTTCTTCTCTTGGGTGTTGTGCTCTCGAGGCGTGTTCGTAGTCCTTGAGTTGCGTTTCCCGAGATTGTTGTCGTTTCTCGTTGTCGTGGGTCTTTCCTTGGTGAGCAGTCTGATGCGTGACCTGTTCCTTATGGTCGTGTGCTCAGCTGTTCTTGTGCCTTGCTGTGACCCAGCTTGTAGTTGTGTTCCAGGGTTTTGTGTTTGGATCGGAACTGGAATTCTGCAGGTGTTGCTGTTGTTGTTGTTTTGGCGTTGTTTCTCTATGATTTTGTGTCCCTGTGTTGGACCAGGTTTTGTCGGTTAGCTTTGCTGTACTCTTCCTCCTTAGAGTGAGCTTGCGACTCGATCAGATGTGGTATCTGAGTGAGGACTGACTTGATTGTGCCTGCGGTCCAGTGTTGTCATTGGTGTCCTGTGTGTCAGGTGTTCCCTGTTGCCTTTGGCACTGGAGCCGATGATGTGTACGAGCTATCAGCTGTGAGGATTGTGTCTCCTTGTTTGAGCTGATACTCGCCGTGTCTGTTGTTTCGTTTCTTCGATAACTGTGGTTGTGGCAGTCGTGTCTCTTTCCCTGCGAGACGTGAGCGACGTTGCCTTGTTTCGGAGGTGTCGGACTTGTGTCCACTTGTGTCGTGCTTGATCCAGAGCATGTGCTCGTGATTATAGTCTGACGGTGTTCCTCTGAGCTGTATTTTTCGAGATTTGTGTTACTTCCGTGGTTGTGCTGTCGGGTTGTTCTTCCCTGCTTCTCCTTTGTTAGTCCTTAATTTCGAGGGTGAAATTTCTTAAAAGAGGGGAGGATGTAATGCCCTGGATCCTTGGTAGATCTTTGTTGGATCTTTCAGATCTGTTTCGGTGAGTTTCGGTTCGCTTTGGTGGCTTCCGAGTTGAGTTTTACGATCTGTGTGGGTTTTTTTCTCGTACTAGTTACGGAACCCTATGGTGAGTTTACCTGTCAGTTCCTTGACTCGTGGATGATGCAGCGACGATGTACTCTCTGAGCCGGTCGTTTCGACTATTTTTGCGTATTTTTCAGAGAAATGCCCTAAAATCAAATTTTTCAAAAATTAGGAAAATTCCTAATTTCTTTTCCTTTTTCTTTTCCTTCCTCTCACCTCCCTTCTCATTTCGCCGCCGCCGTCTCTCTCTCCCGTTTTCTCTCCTCTCGAGCTTCCTCGGCTCTGGCTGCAAACGGAGGACCTAGGAGCGAGTGTTGGGGATTCTGTGGAGCTGACTGGGTGCGCGATAGGGTGAGAATGGAGTGGTTCTGGCGCGATCCTGAACGGTGGGTTCAAAGCCGATGTTTGAGCTCGCGGCGCAGTTTTCGGCGCTGTTTAGTCCCTTCGGGGCACGGTTTCTTCGGTGGAGGTAGGGAGATGGACCGCCACCTTGTTCTGCACGTTTCCTCTGTTTCCGTGCATGATTTGGTGCTCGATCGGGGGAGATCGGGCCGGTTTTGTGAAAATCGTGGTTTTTGGGGTTTTCAGGGTTCGCCGGAAAATGGCAACCATTCGTGGCGTGGTTAGTGTTAAACTGACCACTGGGATGTCTGGATCCCATCCATGCTAGTTTCGTGTTGATCGGTGGTCATTCGAGGCCGGTAGGAGTTCGGTAACCTCGGTGACTCGTTTAGGGTCGATTTGTCTAAATCACCCCGATCTAACATTTTAATGCGTGCATGTGGGCTTTTTAGCCTCCTAGAGTGGTTCTTCATCGTCTAGTCTTGTTTCCCCTGCGCTTCGGCGTGAATGGGGCGTGGAACGGCTCGATTTGGCCAATCCACTATTTTCCCGCCGTGACCGGTGTAGCGGTTGTTTCAGTGACCGCCAGAGGTCCCTGACGGCCCTACGACAGACTGTCACAGCGTCTGGGCATTTTTAAGCTTTTCATGGTTTTGGGAGTGTGACGGCCCAGGGGTGGCGCGTCACAGCCTCCTGACGCGTCCGGTGTGATGCGTTGCGCTTATTTTGTCATTTAGTAGTTTGGTTAAGTCGGTTCCCCTGACGCGCCTGCCCTAGTGCGTCAGGTGTGTGTAACGCGCCTGAGCTAGGCCGTTACGTTCTGTTTGAACAGTTTTGACGGTTTGAGTCGGTTAGTGTAACGATGGTGTCCCCCTGCGTCACAGCGTTGTAACGCGCCTGCCCCAGGCCGTTACGTGCTGTTTTGGCCGAGTTGGGTGGTTGTGCCGTTGGCTCTAACGGCCATGCCCCCATGCGTTAGGCGTCTGTAACACGTCGATCGGGACCGTTACGTGCCTTTCGGTCAGTGATTTGTTTGACTTGAGCCAGTTGGCCCTAACACGCCTGCTTTGCCGCGTTAGGCTGTGTGACGCGCCTGGTCTAGCGCGTTACCTGGTTCGAGTTGTCGTTTTAAGTTTGAGGTCTGTTGGCCCTAACGGCCCGGGTCAGGCGCGTCAGAGCGGCGTAACGTGCCTGGTGTAGGCCGTTACGTGCCTTGTGCATTTTTGTTGTTGGTTAGGACGGTGTGTGTGACGGCTCTCCCTGCGACCGTCACGTTGCTGTAGCGCGTCTGTTCTAGACCGCCACAGTTGGAGTGTAATGGCTTAGAGTTAGACCGTCACATTCGTGTAACGGTCTAAGGGTGGTGCGTTACAGTCCTTGTGCTCCGATTTCCGTCGTTTTGGTTTCTGCTTATCTTGGCTTGACCTGGTAGCCGGCTCGTCTTCCCGTGGATGTCTTCTGACATCCTATGAGGGCTAAGACTACGTTTTAAGGTAGCCAGGAGTCTTCTTGCTTGAGGTAGGATTCTCTATCCTACTTTTGTGTGTGTTTTGGTCGGGTTCCGATCAACCCGGGGTGACCCAGTGGTTGATGGGTGACCTTGTGTGTGGGTGTCTCAGCGGTTTCGTCCAGTCCGAGACACTAGTTCTGGATGCCTCGAGGTGTTGCCTTACCTCGGTCCGTGTGTCCAGGTGTGCTGAGGGTCCTTGGTGTTCCCTCAGGTCTCCATGAGTTGTTTTCTGCGGAGCGACGTTTCTTGTGGCTTAGGATTAGATCGATTGGCGGCTTGTTTCGCTGTTTGTGATGATCTTGCCATTGAGTCGTTCGACTCAGGATCGTTACGTTGTAGGTCTAGTTGCCTAGACCTGAGTCTATTGGCAGTGGTTGTACTGCCACTGGTGCCTTGTAGTACGTGTGACAGCGTGTCCGCCTGTCAGTACTCTAGCACTTGTGTTCGGAGTTTTGTGTTTTGTACGCCTCCGATTGTTTTTGCCCTAGGCCTTGAGTTGCCGACCCGCCTGGTTATGGCGGAGGGGTGTTCCCGTGATACGGTTTGTAAGCTAGTTCCGTGGGCTCCCAGCCAACGGTAGCGTCCTACCGAGGGAGAAAACTAGCTGGAGTACCTGGCTTAGGCTAGAGCCAGTGTGTGCACACGTGGTCAGGGGCTTTTGGACTTACGTTGACGGGCGTGACCCTGACTGGTTACTTGATGATGTTGTTCCTGTTTGGTTCAGTGCGGGGGTCTGCGACTCTACCGTGGCTTCAGCGGTATTGTAGGCGAGACACTCGTGGCACAGCATAAGACGTCTATGGACGCAGCTGGCCGTTGCTTTGGTGGGGAGGTGCGTCCGTCTGTGACGCGTGGCTCTCCATTGCTATTTGCGTTTCTTGCGCATCGTGACCTTTCCGAGTTAGCCCTCTCGTGGCCCTACTCGAGGTCAGCGTGGTGTGCACGACTTTCTAGTCGCGGGTGTGTCGTCGAGTCTGTCGGTCGTCTGCGTGGGTCTTTTCATGACCTTCTGTCGGTCCTTGCAAGTCTTCTTCTTAGGCCTCGTGCCGTGTTGGCAGATCGGTAACTTCTGACTTTGTTAGATCAGAGTCACCCTTCTGTCACTGTTTGGAGTAGTTTGGGGTGCCGAGGTTAGTTCGGCCGCCGCTTGTCTGGCGCGGGTTCTTCCCCTTTCTTACTTGTTCCCTACTCCTGCTCCCTGTTTGTTCTCTACAGCTTCTAGGGTAGCTTTACAGCTCTGTAGTGTAGTTTTCCCGCTTTGCTACACCTGTTGTTCTTCCTGTTGTTTTGTGTTCCGTGTTACTGCGTATTTTTCAGTGGGGATCCACGTGACCCCTACTGAGCCAGTGACACGAGGCTCACCCTTGCTTTTCAGGTGGGGTGACGTCTTTCATTCTGCTTCCGCATGGTCCCTGGAGCGCTTGCTTGTAGCGTGTCGTTGTGGCCAGCTGGTACCTGCGTCGGTCTTCCCCCGACTTCTCGGTACGTCTTTCCTTTCTGTCGACTGTACTGTGCTAGACTTGTTGTCTTTAGCTTTGGACTTGACTCTGGTGTATAATTATTAAATTGAACTGTTAATTAAAAAGTAATTTTATTTCTGCTACTTTAGCAAACCGATCTAATGAAATTTAATTGCTTCTGTTATATCTTTGTGGCTTCAATGTACTCTGCACATGCCTTTATCCCTTCGGAGCTTTCTTGCTCTTGGGAGGCCTCGTAGGTTCCAAGTGGTATCACGTGTATTCGGTAGTCCTATCGGGTATACCTGGTATCTGGGATCCGGGTCGCTACAAGCTGGGTATCGAGTTTGATGATTTCCCCTTCCAGCCCGCCTACCGGAGGAGCCGGAGATCCCGCTGCAGACAGTACCCTGAATACGGCCCATTTGTCGGTGCTAAATTTGTGAACTCCCCTCATCCCTAGCTGGCTTTGTTTCTGCTTTAGGCCCTTTTGGGTTATGTTGTTTGTGGCCCCTCTCGTATCCATAAGTTTGGGTGCCTGCTCTCTTCTTTCCCCCTCCCTGTTCTGGTTATGTTCTTTTCCTACTTTTCGTAATGACCTCGCCTCCTGTACTCTCCAAGCCTTGGAATGGGGAACAGTTACTCCTCTATTTGTCCGTAACCCCGAGCACCTTGAGTGTTGTGCTCACCCGGTAAGAGGACAAAGTTATGAAACCGGTTTACTATGTAAGTCGAGCACTCCAGGGCCCGGAGTTCCGGTATTCGTGAATAGAGAAGTTCGCACTAGCTCTAGTTACGGCAGCGCGAAAGCTGCGACCATACTTTCTTTCCCATCCAATCGCGGTCCTCACCGACGAGCCCCTGTGCCAAGTCCTCTAGAACCCAGGGAGGCTCATTAAGTGGGCCATTGAACTGGGGGAGTTCGACATCAGGTTTCACCCAAGAACTGCGATTAAAGCTCAGGCCCTGGGAGACTTCGTCGCTGAATGCACGCTTCTAGGGGAAGAATCGCCCAAGTAATCCTCAAGGCCAACATGGGAGCTCTACGTTGACGGTTAGTCCTGCGTCGATGGCAGCAGGGCAGGCCTAGTCCTCTTGTCCCCGAAAGGGGTAGAGCTGCAATATGCCCTACGCTTCAATTTCCCAGTCACCAATAACGTGGCAGAGTGTGAAGCACTGCTCTCAGGCCTTCACATGGCGAAGCACCTCGGGGCAACCAACTTATGGGTCGACAGCGACTCCTTGCTCGTCGCTATCTAGGTCAGAGGAAAGTTCGAAGTCCTGGAGCCAGCAATGGTGAAGCACCTCGAAAAGGTGAAGGAAGCCACGTCGACGTTCTCTCATTTTGAGACGGTACATATCCCGAGGGAAGAGAACACCTGAGTAAACGCCCTTTCTCACCTAGCATCCTCGACGACTGTCTCTAACTTGAGAGTTGTCCTGGTAGAAGAGTTACTGGCGCCAAGCATCACAGAGCCAAACCCCCAGGTGAACGCCATAGACTATGAGTCATCATGGATGGACGCAATCTTGGATTTCCTCCTGCGGCAACACCTCCCCAACGACCGTGCCGACGCCCATCGTATCCGAGCGCGAGCAGTACATTTTATGGTCATTGATGGACGAATGTTCAGGTGATCGCTATCAACTCCTCTATTGAAGTGCCTATTCCCCATGGATGCCAAGCACGTAATTCAAGAAGTCCACGATGGCCTCTGCGGAAGCCACATCGACGGGTGAGCACTCGCGAGAAGCCTCATCCGACAAGGTTACTGGTGGCCAATGCTATAGCAAGACTATCTCGACTACGTCGGAAGCTGCGCCCAGTGTCAGAAGTTCGCGAACTTGCACCACCAACCGGCGACATAGTTGCATGCCCTAATGGAGCCTCGCCCATTTGCTCGGTGGGGCGTAGACATATTGGGCCCCTTCCCATAAGCTCAGGGAAGGAAGAAGTTCCTCATCGTCGCCATTGATTACTTCACCAAATGGGTCGAGGCAGAGCCGTTTGGAAAAATCACAAGTGAGACAACTTAAAAATTTATCCTGCGAAGCATAATCTACTGTTTTGGAATCCCACGTGTCCTCACAATTGACAATGGCAAGTAATTCGCGATCACTCTCTTCCAGGAGAGGTGCTCGGAGCTGGGGATTTGGAATCACTACACGTCGGTAGGCCATCCCCAAGCAAATGGCCTAGTGGAAAATGACAATAGAATGCTTCTTCATGGCATTAAGACCCGCCTGGAGCAGGCTGGCGAGTCTTGGGTTGATTCCATCCCAAGCGCCATGGGGGAGACGCCTTTTCACCTAGCGTATGGAGCGGAAGCAGTTGTCCCAGCTGAGATATCCAAGTCGTCACTATGGGTTAGCCAGTTTGACGAGGGCAGGAATAATCAGGCGATGCGAGAAAACTTGGACCTGCTTAAGAAAAGTAGGGAGCATGCCCAGTTGAGACTCATAGCCTTTCAATAGCGACTAGCGCAATACTAAAATGCTCGCATCAAAGAGCGCCACTTTCTCCCTGGAGACCTAGTGCTACATTGAGCTAGTGTGGTGGACCCCAGAACAGCCGTAGAGAAACTGGCCCCCAAATTGGGAAGGCTCATATCGAGTTACAGAGGTGTTGGGCAAAGGGGCGTACATATTGACTACTCTGGATGGGCGAGAAGTTCCACGAACCTGGAATTATGTAAATTTTAAATCATTGTATCAGTAAATAGAACCTATTACGCCTTCTCGCTGCTCCAATCCTTAGGCTAAGGGATCGTCGTTAGCCGCCCCCCAAGCCCGACGATGGTAGTTTCCAAGCTCCCAAGAGGCAAGCACCCATGCTTCCCTCGGAAACAATGGTAGCTTCCGAGCTTCCAAGAGAAGAGCACCCATACTCCCCTCAGAAATGATGGTAGCTTCCGAGCTTCCAAGAGATGAGCACCCATGCTCCCCTCGTGAGTGCTCCCCTCGGAAACGATGGTAGCTTCCGAGCTTCCAAGAGACGAGCACCCATGCTCCCCTCGTGGGTGCTCCCCTCGAAAACGATGGTAGCTTCCGAGCTCCCAAGAGGCGATGGTAGCTTCCGAGATTCTAAGAGATGAGCAGCCATGCTCCCCTCGGAAACGATGGTAGCTTCCAAGCTCCCAAGAGGTGAGCACTCATGCTCCACTCAAAAATGGTGGTAGCTTTTGAGCTCCCAAGAGGTGAGCACTCGTGCTTCCCTCAGAAACGATGGTGACTCTTAAGTCCCTAGAAACGAGCAAGGATCCTCTCCTCTTCAGGAAGAAGGATGTACGCTCACCAAGGATGACTCTTAAGTCCCTTGGAATGGGCAAAAGTCCTCTCCTTTTTAGGAAGAAGGAAGTACACCCACCACCAAGTAGTCAAGGATGACTCTTAAGTCCCTTGGAACGAGTAAGAATCCTCTCCTCTTCAGGAAGAAGGATGTATGCTCCTCTCTAATTATTCAAATGTTGCTTCTAAGCCACTAAGGGCAAGCAAGACTCCTAGCCTTCTCAAGAAGCAGGACGTGCGCCCAACCTCGCGTAAACCAAATGTGGATTTGATGGAGAGTCTACCTACCCTACAAAACTCGTGAGCACTCCACACAGAAATGATTTGACAGCAGACGACACTCACGTAACTGCCCCAAGGACGTGTCAACAGGAAAAAGAAAAAGAGAACACTGTGGAAAAAGAAGATCGTGTATTTATTTATTGATGATACAAAGACCTTAGTCGCTATCTCCATATTCACTCATCCAATAAAAGGACGAGGAATCGGGAAAGTGAGTCGGGCACACCAGAGTCATGGCGGTGTTGTAACCGTCACAATAACCAGCCATCCAACCCCGCTCGAAGTCCCTGTCTAAATCGAGTTTCTCGTTGGACGTATCTGGGGGTGGACCGAACTTGGTTGAAGCACCGCCTGCAGGGCCAATGCCCATAGAAGACGCCGGGCCCGATGGAGCTTCGGCCACCTGCTCTGTAGGAGGAGGGTCCATCCCCGCCGCAGCAACTACGGGGGTGCCGGGGACCTCTGAAGGTTCCCCTTTCACGGTTAAATCAGAAGTTGGCTGAGACGTGGCAGTAGCAAATGTGAGTTCGAGGAAATCAGGAGGCGCACAATGCCTTGGAGTAGTCTCCTAACCCTACTATTTATAGGGAAGAACTCCTCTTCGGAGAGGTAGTAATGGGTCACCCTCTTCCTACGAACCCTACTATTTATAGGGAAGAACTCCCCTTCGGAGAGGTAGTAATGGGTCACCCTCTTCCTACGACGGATGGTTTCCTCCATCGTACTCATGCGTTATGGGAAAGTGTGGACTCATTAATGGCAACCGAATCAAAAATAAATCAAGCAACCAACATACGAAGAGAAAAGTTGTAGAAAGGGAAATTTTATTGATAGGGGGAGGAGTACAAGTGATTAGTTGTCCTCTTTGGGATGAAACTGGTCAAGCTAGAGGCTCAGCACCCCCTTGTTACAATAGAGGTGGTTCACCTTCGCCAAAGCATCCCGCCATCCCTGGAGGTAGCCTTGCTTGTATTCCTTAGAAACTCCACTACTGCCCTCCCCTGTCGGCGGGTCCAAAGTCGGCAACGCCTCCTTTCGGAAGCACAGTCGCTTGTAGGGAGTACCCTCCGATGAAGACTCTAACTTCTTAGATGACATATTTCCTGAAGACGCTTCCAACAAAAAAGGGAACTCTGGGTGCCCTTAGGGTTCTTCACGGGGTCCCTGTTTATAGGGAGGCAGACGAAGCCCCCGGAAGGGGCAAAAGGGTCTTCACCTCTTCCCGATCTCGCGGGAATCAAAGCAACGGAATCCTAAACATAGCACCCCTCTCACACTCCTCGAAGGGACGTCTGCTGCCAATTCGTATCCCAAGGAAGATTTAAGTGGGAAAAAGCAAGCGTAAAGGTTGCGTGGAAAGTATAGAAGATTCCAGACAATCAGAACTTACGAAGAAAAGGTAATTGTTCATTATCAAGAAAGCAAAAAGCATATAGAGGAGGGGCTATGTCCGCTCGGACGTGCCCCAATGGAGAGAAGAAAAGGATAAAAAGAGGTGAGACACAAGCATCGCCGAGGAGTCCTTCAAGTGCTCGCCCCCTCAGCAGCATGGGCTGGTGCCAGGTCTTGAGCTTCGGACATGCCTTCAGGTATGGCCACGGGAGGTGGCATCATCAGTCAGATCGACCAAGTCCTTGTTTGCTGAGTGCTCGCCCCTGGCACCCTACTCTACAGTGCTCGGCTCCCCCTCGCCAAGCTCCTCCTCCCACTGGCTGGCCACAGGCTCGAACGGCGTCAACGGAGGTTGCAGGGCTGGCACTGAGACTCCCATATCATTAGTAGCAGCTTGAAGGGCAGCCACCCATCTCTCCTTGTAGCCGAGGTCCATCGTCGGACTGTAGACATCAATAGCGGCCGCGTTCAGCTCGGCCTGGTATTCTGAAGACGCCCGGAAGCGCTCCATGACCTCCTCGCCAACTGTTGCCGTCGCTGCTTCTAGCTCTGTGACCCAGGCCGATGTCGCCTGGGCCTTCTCCTCGGACTCAATCACTGAGGCCCCCAGCTTGGCCACCCGAGCTTTAGCTGCATCAGCTCGCTTGGCCGTCTCGTGCAGGAACCCCTCGAGTCTCTGGATCTGGACTTGGAAGGCGTCCCGATCATGCTCAGCCTCCGCCAGAGTGCGACCTTGCGACTCCAGGAGCTTCTAAAGCCCGGTATGCTCGCCTGTCAATTTCTGGAGTTGGGCCTCCAGCTCCGATCGCGCGGTAATGCTATTGGTTAACTCCCGAGCGATTCCCTGGAAGTGGTACCCCCACAAGCCAAAGGCCCTGGTGACCGAGCACAAGTTCCTGGACACTGAATTATACAACTCCATGTGAACCTCTGGGGAGAAGGCCCTCATGCGGTCCCTCATCTGTAGACCCTTGTCTATCAGAACATAGGCCTCGAGTTGGTGGGAGTGGACCCCTGGTGCGTCTTCAAACGGCTGAGAGCTAGGGGCTGCGTCAGGGCAGGGCGCCTTTCCCTTGTCAAGTGGCCCCTCAGCAGGAACTGACAGGGCAGCCCCATCTGCGGTGAGCAAACGGGGGGAGATGGAGCTGGTGCTGGCACCTCTATTGGTTCAGTGGCCGGAGGAGCTGTAGATGGTGGAGGAGATGGCGTCTGACCACGAGGAGCCTCGGTGGCAGCCTTCCTCCTCTTCTCCTGGCGACGATGGTGATCCAGCGCCGCCACCGCAGCAAGGTCGACCCAACGGTGCTTCTCCACCACCATCTAAGGAACCTCAGTAGGCGTACTCGACGAGCTCCCAGAAGCAACCCTCGGCTAGCTGAACAGGTGCCCAAACCAGCGCTGGGCACGGACGCGGCAGAGGGCGACACTGGAGGGAGGTGCGACAGTTCCACCAGGATCACCACCAGAAGGGGATACAGTAAGCGCCCCAGTTCGAAGGCAACTGCTTGCTGGGGAGTTGTGACAGAAACCTGGTCAGTACCAGGATCTATATGATCGCACGGACGGGGAACGTTCACAGGCAGCTCAACCATCTCGAACTGCAACTCTGATGACACCGGCGCCCCTGTAGCACGGCACAAGAAAGTCACCACGTGGAAGATAAAAGATGAAGGAAATAGCAAAGATTGTACCATGAGGCAACGGGGGGCTCAACTCCAACTCCCAGAGGACTGCCGAAGTCAGCCTCGTGTCAGCATCATCGAGGGGGTGGCGAAGGATGGCTTTAATCGTCCTTGCCTCCTCAGCAGTTGGAGTCGGCAATCTGTCAGCCCTAGGGGGATGGATGTTCGCGGCGAAACTCCAGTTGGTGGGATGGCCACTACCCCCTACCTTCGTCAGGAAGACAAAGCGCTTGGACCAGTGCTTGATGTTGGAGACAAGGGAAGAAACATGAATGATGGTCATGTCCTTCCTAGCCCGAAGATAAAAGAACAATGACTCAGTGCCAGGGTAGCGTTGAAGACTGTAGAATTGCTGGAAAAAGAAAGGCATTGGGCGTAACTGAAACTTGGTTACAAATATATACAAAAGCGCACAGGATGTGACAGGAATTGGGAGAGTGCTCTCCTGGGTACCGACTGTAATAATGAAGGATGGACTCCATGACGGGGTGCACAGGGAGACGAAAGCCTGCCCGAAAAGATTCTATAAGAATGCTAATACCACCTGGAGAATAACCCCCCAGGCAGTCATCGGAATTGAGGAATATGATGTCAAAATAGGCGAGAATTTGAAAGGCCTCACGGAGGCCATGGACCACCCGATAAGCGACTAGAGACAGAGAGCGACGACGATTGAGGCCAGTGCCCGAAGTGCTCGGGACGTCGACATGACTGGCCTCCTCCTCAGCAGAGGACTCGGGGTTAGCAAGAAGGATCCTTCTATGGGGCGCCATGGACCTTGGAGACAAAGAGAGATGGAAGAATCCTCACCAGGGCAAAGGATGGACGACGAGGAAGTGCTAGACACCCACATCGGAGACAAAAGAGGCAAGTGGAGCTTCCCAAGTGTCCCTACACCAATACTTATAGACGCCCGAAGGTGAATCGCCCCCTTCGAGGCAACATGAGGGAAAAAAGAATACTCGTCACCTCCAAGGTCGGTCGCCGAACCCAGGCAATTGTTCGCGCCTGCGCTCCCAGATAGAAATGGCAGCGCCATGATGATAGCAACGCTGCCTGACACTTCGACAGAGGATGCCTTGCGCGCCAAGAAGCTTAGTATGTGGCAGGGCCCACCTACCCTGTTGATACGAGGAGATCCTCCTAGAAACCTCCCCTTGACGGGTCCATTGGGACTGTCTCTCAGACCGCGAAAGTGCTCGGTGCCTGAGAGTGGGGGGCTAGTGAGGAGGGTAAAATCAATACGGCCCACATGCGGCCTGGTAATGCCATGCCCAAGTCGAACCAAGCTCAGCACAGTGCAAAGTGAATCCGCGACAGTCGGAAGCCCACGCTAGGCGGCCCAATAAAGATGGGCAAAGGATTCGCCAGCCTACAAGGGGCATCGACCCAGGCATCTCGGGCGCCAGATGACCCTCCGCCGACCGAACGTTACTCCCGTAATCATTGGCCTCCACTCCAATAAAGGCGAGGACTCTCCAAGGGTGCCATAAGACTCTCCTGAAGACTGCACGACCTGAATAAAACGGGCTCACAAGGGGCAACGGGAAACTCCTCACGATCACGGGGAGGCGTTACCCCATGACTCACGCCCTTCCCTATTAAGGGATAGGTCTCTAACACCAGGACATCCGATATAATTATACCTCCGATCAAATGATGGAGGAGGATAGACAGACGCATATGATCACACACCTACGAACATACAGACACTCGCGCTGAGGCATAGAGAGAGCCATCTATAGAGAAGAGCCCAGATCTGCTTCCAAGCGCACATCAAGCCCTGTGAGCACTCTTCGAGCACTCGCTGGACACAACGAGCACCCTCAGAAGCTCCATCCTGTCTCCAGGCTCGATCACTCTGCTCTCATCCTCCTCTCTCTTCTCCATCTTTTGTTGATCCTCACATAACACGGTCCTTACTTAACCATCGGAGGGTTGTCCCCTGGGTTAACGCTCAGGGCTTCTTCTGACGCCTTCTTCTTGGCATTTGTAGGCTTCTACGAGTGGCCAGACATTCTTCCCCAACAAATAAATCTTAAAAAGTGTGGTATGAGGTCCGGGAGATCATTTTTTCGCCTCTACAAGTTTGAAGTGAAATTACACTCAACCATTTATCTATTTTGCATATAATCCTCGATGGGGCGAAGAGTCCCTCTCCCTCATGATTTGCTTTATTTATTTGGTGATATACTAGATCTTCCTCATATTTTGATGTGTATATTAATGACAAAATATTACACTGATTTTGATTGTATATATGTTATCATGAAATTACATCTACATGTTTTTTGTACACGGGGATGCACATCATGATACATTGTCACATTTTGTGATTACAATTATACATTTCCACACAATGTGATTACAATGGAAGTATTTTGCATATAATATCAATGTGACAAATTTCTTGATCTATGATTCATATGTGAATGATGTGGATGTACAGGTTGTGAATGTGTATAATTTGTGAGCATATATAGAGCGGTTATCTCCAGTGACTATGTGAGTGTGGCTATCTCCAGCGACTATGTGAATGGGGCTATCTCCAGTGACTATGTTAGTCGACTATCTCAATCCCCTACAACTATGTGAGTTATGTTATCTCCAGCGACTATGTAAGTTATGTTAGTCGACTATCTCAATCTCCTGCGACTATGTGAATTATCTAATCTTCAGCGACTATGTGAATTATGTTATCTCCAACGACTATGTGAATTATGTTAGTCGACTATTTCAATCCCCTGCGATTATGTGAGTTATGTTAGTCGACTATCTCAACTCCAGCTATATATGTTATGACTATCTCAACTCCAGCTATCTATATCACAAGATGGATTCTAGGAAGATTAGGATTAGAAGAACAGCATTCTACCGAACTGAGTTTCCTTCTAAGAATGTGGCGCCGAGATAGACCACGATCAAGGGAAGTTAAGTCAAAGCTCTATTTGAAATTCACATGATCTTGGTGGTCTGACCAACTACAATCTAGAAAAATGCGATCGTACGACTAGCCGTGTTAAGGCATCGGTTGACCAAAATCATGAATTTGCCTTTCAGGGCACGGGCATTGGATTTTAAGGTTTAAAATGAGTTGAAAAGGCTCACAATGGACTAGAAAATCAATCAATCAATGACCAATTGGGGCATTAGCAAGCAGAATAAGAGAATGACTCAACTTATGGGCCGAAAATAAGTGTCTACACCAGGTTCGACATTCCAAGCACTATTATCACCGACAATAGGCCATAATTCATCTCTCAGGATCTTCAGGATCTCTGCAAAAGGTATAAAATTGTATTGCTTCATTCCTCACATTATTATCCACAAGGCAATGGCCAGGCAAAGGCCACTAACAAAACATTAATCAAAATCAGCTAGAAGACCTGTGAGGATAATAAATTCTCGGATTGGCTAGATAAACTTGTTGAAGCTCTATATACTTATCGTACTTCAATTTGTACTCTTACTAGGAAAACTCGCCCTCACTTAGGGGATGGAGATAGTAGTCCCATACAAGATTCTTATTTCTTCCCTTAGGATACAATTAGACGGGGAGCTTTCTATTGATGAATGCCATAACTCCCTCCTTACTTAATTGGAACTCTTAGACGAAATGGCCTGGACGCCACTGAGCATGCATGTATTTTTCAAAATAGCCTCACACAGTTTTATCAAAAGGTCATTAAGAGAAAATTCAAAATTGGTGACATGGCAGTAAAATAATTTTTATAAAATCTGGTGGGCCATGTTCTAAACTCCAACCAAACTAGGAGGGTCATTATGTTGTACGAGATGTGTATCCTGGCAATGCCTATAGGTTAGTTAATGCTAAGGGAGTCGAGTTATCCCACCCTTGGAATGTGCTTTATCTTAAGAAGTACTACTATTAGATAGGCGTGTAGATCGGCTTAGTACAAGGACCAGCGGGGTCAGAAAAATTAATATCTTGAATTCATTCTTTAGTCTATATAATTTAACCTTGGGTTAACTCCCCCTCCCCCCCCCCCCCCACATGCTCCACTCTTGAGTCACAAATAGTGTGGAATCCAAGGGAAACCAAAGTCAAACTGAGAGTGCAAGGTGTCACCTATTTTCTTCTACTCGGTTCGCGACGAGGGAATGAGGTCTCGGGATAGACTATTGAACATACTTGCTGCCTTAGTAGGGGAAAGTCTCAAAAGGGAGAATAAAGCAAAGGCCAGAAAATCAAATCAAATCAATGTCAAATCACTACAAGAAATAATGGATAAATTTGATGTTGCGACAGAAACTCATCGCAAATCTGTCGAAATATAGTGACAATTTTGAGACAAAATATATTCTGTCACTTAATAGTGACGGACACAATAGGCATCCCAAAATCCGTCACAAATCAATGGCAGATTTGTGACATATATCTTAGCATGCCAAAGGCGTCTCAAAGTAGAGACAGAATTGTGATGGATTTTCAATTCGTCGCTAAATCTCACCTATGTGCTTAGCATAGCGACAGATATTGAATGCGTCGAAAATCGTTAGCATTTTGACACGGAATTGTGACAAAGATATTATATCTCAAAAGTATGTCTCTATTATCGCCTTTTCTTATAGTGAATTCAATATCAAAATCAAAACAAAAGCACATTAGAGGGAAAGGTCTCATAGGGAAAACCCTCGTCGTATGAGCACATTCAAAGGGCAAAAAAAAATTTCCCACAAATGTCAAAAGACCGAACCCCAATAGGCAATAGGGTAGAGGAGGAACATCTTCCTAAGTTTCTTGAACCCTCTCGTGAGCTTCTTAAACCCTTTCTTCCCTTCTCCCTGAGCGATGTACCTCAAGCTTGAAGAATGGCAAAGGTAGACTAAGGAGGACACCACTGAATGGGATCATGGGTGAGAGCACAACCTAAGCACATTAACCCTTGGTTAAATTATTTAAGAATGACTAATGAATCAAAGGTCTTGAATGAGTAGGCTCTTTTGATCTAAGTACCATGTTGGTCTTTGTAGGAGTAGATGCCCTTCGTTCTATGCATCTTCTTTAGAAGGGGTTATGTCGAGCTACGACAACTTTTAAAAAAAAATCTAAAAAATGAATATTTTAAAATCCCAAAAATAAAAAAGTTATCAAATCCCAAAAATAAAAAATGGCATATTTCAAAATCTATAAAAATTTGAATATTTCAAAATTCCATAAAAATTTGAATATTTCAAAATACAAAAAAGTTAAAAAAAATTACATATTTTGAAACACATAAAAAATTAAATATTTTCTAAAACCCTATAAAATTGTCATATTTCAAAATCTCCATAAAATTCTGAATATAGTTTCCAAAACCACATAAAATTGGAATATCCCAAAAAACCCCCAAAAATATAAAGTATCTGCATGTCGCATCTTGCATGTTAGCATCTTTTAATTCTTGTTTGCATTCACATGATTGCATGTTCCATTCTTGATTCCATCATTTTCATTTTGCCTTCGTTAATAAAGGCCTGGCCCTTGACTCATTTGCCAAGGTTAGGGTTAAGGTAGTCACTTGCTTATTGAGCAAGGGACTAAATCAGAGCAGACAAACTAACTTGTTTGTTCATATGATGTCATATAGGGACAGGTACACTAAACCAAAAAATAATGATCAAGAACCTAGGGCAGAGATTTTAAAAAAACTCTCTTTTCATTCATATAAAACTTTCATGTGCATCATACATCAAATGTCGAAAGCGGATATATCATATCTCTCTAACTCTACCTGCCACTCTTGTCGTCACTCCTCTTCTAGCTCTGCCTTTGCACGGGCAGCATGATCAATTGCTTCCTAGATCTCTACCGCCTACCAATTCACTATCCTCATAGTCTAAATAGCAAGCAAGGATACTTTGTGCATGAATGTATGATGGAACTTGAATCGCGTCACTCTTTACGGGCATGTTTTGGAGCTTAACTCACGTCATCCTAATGTGACGCCATTCAAAATTTCCTTGATTCATTTTTTGCTGCCTTTCATGTTATTTTGCTAACAGTTTTTTGAGTGTAGGTCAAGAAAGAAGGTATTTTGCCCTAATCAAAGTAGTTGAATCCTAAAGTGCGGCCAACAATCCCGCCGTGCATTACGAGAGTTCACCGATATCCCTGTCTCACCATGGCATCACGTTATCATTAGATTGCATTATGCCACCGTTCGAACATAGTCTGCAAGGTACATTTTTTTGGTCCCACGATGATTGCATTCTTAGTTCCATTTTAACTCATTCTTAGTCCCAACATGATAATCCCACCATCATCATTTCATTTGTGTTCTTTCATGTCATGCATTCCTACTATATGATAAATATTTATTAGATTATCAAAGGCTTTGTGATTTTAACAAATCTAAAATTTGAGTTCCCCTTTAACAAAAATAATGATGATTTTAGAAGAATCTTAGTTGCATCGATAGGCTATTGAGTTGTTGTAATTTTGGGAATGATGGTTCTATTTTGTGAGTTGGTGAGTAGATAAACGAACTTCAGCTTAGTATCAACTTACAAAATTGGTATCTTGACTCAATCTTAATAGCTTAATAACATTATCATTGATTACTTTTTATTTTATTTTTTTTCCTTTAAACCCAGCATGCATTCATATGGGACTTTGATATAACTGTGGAAGATCATTCGTTTAATTCAATTTTAAAAATCACTGGATCTTGATTCATACTGATATGAGATATTCCATTCTGAATTAAGTACTTTATTTTCTTTGTGGCCATTTTGAGTTGTTTCTTTGAAAACACTATTGTTTGGGTTTTTATCATGCCAATATTCATCTTTATTCTTTTAGATCCACCTTAGCTGTAGCACATCCACATTACCTGATAACTACTTTTCAAAGGTGAAACTTACATGTTTGTGACCTTGGGTACTTTTCCACGTGGTAGTTGATCCATTTTCCTCTTCATTTGTGCCTACGTGCACATTATTCCTTCTCTTATTTGTTCTTCCATCCAAACAATTGTTGATTTCAGATAACTTTCTTTGAAGTTGCTTTATTGAGAGTTTAGAAAGATTACAATCGTGTGGTGTTGGGAGCGTGTCCCATCACACCTTGACATCTAGTTTTCATTCTATTTCACTTATTTCATTTTCTTGCAAAGCAAATGTCAAGGCGGGATAGCTGTAAACACACTACTTTTTACATGTCATTGAGTAAATCTCATATCATATCATAATGCCCCGAAGTGGTTCTCATTATTGGATCATTTGATTGATTATTCCCTATTTTTCTTGAATTTTAACAAAATTTGTTGAAACATGTTTGTTTTCTTGGATGCGATTTAACTTTGTATAACATGTCTCTCTATATTGACATGATTCAGTTTCTAATCTTGAAGGATTAAGGAGTTTAAATTCTATTTGATTGTGTAATTGTCTAGAACACATCAGTAGGAGAAGACGGTAATCACCTTTCTAATTATGGGTTTCCCTTAATTAACCTCTTCAATTTTTGTTAAGTTCTCAAGACACGATTCATGTTTCTAATTATATCCATACTCTAATTTTCTTAATTTAGCCCTCTAATTCACGTTGTCCTGTAGGGACGTGATTCAATTGATGTCTAGTTGAGTTGACGCGATTTACCTGTGTAGCCCAGAAACCCAATTCCGAGCATGATTGTTCAATTGCCTTAATTTAAGGTTCTTGTGCGTGAAGGGGAAGGACTCTTAAGTATTTCTAATGTATGAGGACGAGTTTTGGAAGTATTTCCCATCCTAATGACTTTGGAATCCTAATTGCTACTTTTCTATGCTGTTAAACACATTTTACTTTATCTATAAATAGATCCCCCCTAAGGTTAAAAAGGTTTCATAAGATTACAAGAGGTTAGAAAGGTTGAAGAATTGAAGAAGAAGGGGTGTAATCTTGGAGGAAAGCTTTGAGCAAGAATTTTCGCATTCATTGGAGCCTCTTGGAGTCTATTGAAGTCTTTGGAGATCTTGAAGAAACTTTCTATCATCATAATAAGTCTTTCTTAACTCCTTTTATTTCTCTTTAAGTTCTAGTTCTTTAATTTTTAGTTGCATACATCATCATCATCTTCTTCTTCTATTAGTTTCTCTCCAGTGAGAATTTCTCTTAGTGCAACTCTTGCACATATTTTGCATTCATCATCTCATCTACCCACCTTTTTTATTAAAAGGGATTTTAAACAACACCAACAAGGTGTGTGTTGATCCCATTTTCATTATATCTCATCTTAAGGATTGATACTACACTACATGTCCTTCTAATTCAATTGTTTTTGTGATTATTTGTTTCTTTTGAAAGGGTAATCATAGGTAAAGCACTCTTCATCAGCCGACTGAGGGAAGAGAAGGTTGGAACCTCGCACATCCCTCGATATCTAATGTATTTTTCTCAACGCAATCATATTTTATTTTTAATCTTTGAGATCCTCGATCTCTGGCGATCGCAACCTTTTCCTCATACTTCATCGTAATATTTTATTTGTCATTCATAAACCAATTTTTAAACCCACACACTTCACCTATCTTATAAGGTTATACATATTCTAAGCTTTACAACTACACTAACTACACATCTTGAGAACTTAGGTCGCATTTGGTTGGGTTTATTGGGGGATTGCAAAATTTTAAGCTGAACTAAATGCATCATTGTCCTCGACTTCCGTGTCCATATAGATTTTCTAATGAGACAGAGGAAGACACATGGGGAGGGGAGTTAAAAAATCCTTAGAAGCTCCTCCTATGGAGCTTTTGGGTGGATTTTGATGCACATCCATCAATTAATGTCATGTTTAATGCCCATGTAGCATTTAACCATTAGTTTAATGCCATAATTATGTTAACCCAACATTTAAAAGTGAGATGAGAAGGGTTTATGGCCCGATAGTCAAGGTTGTTGATGGGGGCATCCCTTGCCCCTCCACTTTTTTGAGGCTTGAATCGTCGTCGACTTATGCCATTATGTTCATCATGTGTTTGTGAGTCTAGTCATGTAATTTTTATATTTTATTTGAGTCTTAAACCATGTAATTTTCCTATTATTTGAGTCATGTACCTAAGTTAGTAGGTTATCTACCAAAGTCATGTGTCATTATGTTGGTTTGTTAAGCTATTGGGCCCAACTAGTGGGCTAGGCCCAGGGACACCCCTCCCTTGGACTGCTTTGGTCATTAGTTAGCTTGTCAGGGTCATTATGGTCATATGAAAGTATGGAGCCTATAAATAGGCCTCCCCTCCCTCTCATTGTAACAACTTTTGATGAATATTGAAGAAATCCCTTTCAAGTCTCTCATTACTCCACTTCTCTCTCTCTCTCTAGCTCTCCTTCTCTCTCCCACAAGGAAAGGGGCGAACCTCCCCTCTCTCCTCCCCCCTCTCTCTCTCTCTCTCTCCCTCCACCCCAATTTTTGGAATTTTCTCTCTCCTCCCCATTCACCCCTCATTAAGACCTCTCCCCTTCCCCATACACCCATTTAACTCCCCCCCAACCCAAGGTGGCATCCTCCAATCCACACCCCACCTCCCAACCCCCAACTACCCAACACCACTTCCTAAGCACCCCTTCCTCTCCCCAAGGTTGAAGGGGCTCTTCCCTAAGCCCAAATTCAAATTTCCCTCTCCCTAGGGCAGTGCCCTTCCATCTCCCCACCTCCCAAACCACCCAAAGTCGCAGCCCCCCTTCCCCATACCAGCCAAGTTCACCCTCCACCTCTTACTCTCTTGGCCATCCCCTTCCCCACCCCCTCATCTCCTTCTCATTCAGCCTCTGTTTCAGGCAGCAGAGTTGCAGCGACTTGCAGAGGCAGCCATGACCGTCTCTCAAAGATTCAGGTGACAAGGCCTACATTGCTGGAATTGTCATCGATATAGCTTTCCAACGGTGGTGGTCTCGCCGGCTTCCGAGTTCGGAGCTGTCCGGAGGAGCGTCATCTTCAACGACTGCGCAATCTGTCCCAGACTGAAGACCAGAGCGATCTTGGAAGCTGTTCTGCGGTCAACCTTGGAGGAATTAGAGCACACTTCCTTCTACAAAATTCTTCTTCGTCTCGTCCTCCATCAGTAGCAAAAAGAACGATGCCAATCGCCTGCCCGGGCTATTTGTTCTGAATTCTTTCGTCGGAGTGTGCAGTCTGCCACCAGTGGACTCAGGTTTGACCTATCTTCATTTATCTGGCCACCATTCTCATCTCCGACCTCGGATTGTGAACCCGTCAACTTCTTCTCGAAGCTACTCCGACCACGATCGCGTCACCGCCAGTTTCGTTCAATTTGAAGTTCGGGAACGACCGCAGCGCCTTCTGCAATCCACTGCATCAGTTCTGCATCAGTCCGAAGCAGAGTGTTGCTATCCTGCTCCAGTCGCCGGTCCGATCAGCCCCGAGGTCCATAGCTTCCCAAAAAATTCAGGCATCATCCTCTGTCAGTTGGAAACTTTTGGCGCAGGTTTCGTCAAGATCTGAGCTCTGTGGAATTTGTGGCAGTGACATCACCGGCCCCCTATCCAACAATTCTAAAGGTTGGCAGAACCGGCGGGGATCGGCAAATCGGGTTTCCTTAGCATAAGTCCCCACCCCGCTTGGCCGGCTGAAGGCCCCTCCCTGCGTGGAGGTAGTATTGGATGTAATAAGATTAATCCCCACCCTAAGATCACCCCTCCTGCGAGAGGTGTAGTGGTGTAATCTTTCCATTTCAGGTTGAAGCGACACCGACGCGGCGTGCGGGTGCATACCCTCGCCTCCCCGCTCGCCCCCGTCTCCGGCCGGAGTCGGCGTCTTCACGCCAGCTAGGTGAGCTCCTGAACATCTCTCATTGCTGTAATGGACTTGCTTAGCTTAGTATTGCTATAGTTACTCCGTCGGCGGTAAGAGAGTGTCCGATTTTAAATTGCTACCCAAATTGAGTGACCATCGCGGGCGAGTTGTGAGAGCATCCACTTAACCCACACCCTTGGTGTGTTGGCCGCCCATGATTTGGGCATCCTAGGCCCATTTGGGGTTCTCCCCAAGCTAGCCAACCATTGGAGCCTCAAGGTCCCGCCTCGGACCCTCTCTAACATCGCCTAGTCGCCATCGGGCACTAGTGTGCACCATACGGGTGAGCTCGCTAGTGTGAGTCCGCTGCTCAAACTTGAATGCTTGCAAAATAGGTCCATAGGTGGTGTCACATCAGTTGTGGGAGGCAAATGTGCAAAGGTTCCCCAAATGCAATTTTTTCCTTGCAAAAATCCCTAACACATTTGGTGCATGCACGGTGAAGAGATTTTTAAAAAAATTCCACCGTGACCATTCGTTCCAAACGTGGCCTTAGTCCCATATCATAAGATAGGTTTTGTCTATCTTTTGACTACCTTACAAATAGTGGGCCCCTCTCATTAGCTATATACACATCAGCACATACATACCTTTCTAAGCCTAACCATTTTCATCCACTCAGATCTCGTCCACTTGGTCCTTGTTGTGTAAAACTTAAAGAACAGAATTAAGACCGAGCAAGAAAGCAATAGAGGTAGCGAAAAACATTGCCGATAGGAGGGCTAAACAAATTGGCTAAGGACCGGTAGGCAAGCTGAGCAACTTAGGCCGAACATTCTTCGAACAAGAGGGTGAAGATGACAGTGGTGTGAAACTCCGTGAGGTGAGCCGAGCAAATGGGCTGAGTGCTCTCCTGCACAAAGGAAGAAGTCCTCAACTGGGGTGAGGGTACCCCGAGAGAACCTCCGATACTTAAGTAAACAAAAGATGGAGAGATAGAGAGAAATCAGGGGAGTAGTGGACAAGATTTTTTGTATCTTAAAATGTCATTTCGATGAACCTTTTATAGCCCCACAGGATGTGTCATTAATGGTGATCGAGCTTGAATAGGGGCGATCTCGCGCTGGTCCTGAGCTGGGGAGATGATCACCGATCAGTGAACTGCAAGGAAGGGAAACGGATCAGGGGGCCCAGGGATGGTTCCTTGGGGAAAAACCACTGATGCCTAAGTCAGCAGAGCAGTGGTGGAAGCTATGAGAGGGGGAGTGAGGAGGTGCACGAGATCCCTCTCCACCAAGGTGGTGAAGTGGTTCCTGCTCAGGGAGTTTTATGCGTATATAGGCCTTACCGTTTGCTGGAGGGAGCCCCTTGTTTAAATAGTGCGCTAGCCTCATGAGTCCCGTAAGATGAGGAGTTTCAGGCGAGAGTTACGTACTCAACGTGGGCTCTTTACGTCCTCATCGTGGGATCTTTATAGTCTTGAGGAGTCGTGGGTCCCTTATCTTTGTGAACTCCTGTTCATAAAGGGCTCTCAACGGCCGCGTGGATAAGCAATCGTCACTCGATCCAAGCATGAGGAGGGCCAACCCTGTCCGGGCGATAGGCATAGATCGGATGAGGCTCGACTGGAGTGGGCGCAGGGCGCTAGCCTTTATCCCGGCAAGGGGGATAGGTTGGGCTTTAGATCTTCCTCCGGTCGACCGACGCTCGGGCCTTCCGAGCCTAATGGCTGCCGAGGAAGGGCTTGATCCCGAGTGATTTTATTGGGCTTTGATGCTAAGTGGGCCCTGCGGGGCTGTCACTTAGATGAGCTGGGCCTCGTTTGGTCCTGATGGACCTAGTCTGGCAGCTCTTAGATGGGCTACAGAAATCCCCCTTGTAATGCCCCGAATTTTTTGGATCCTTGTCCGGGGGTCCCGGATCTGGTTTCTCAGAGTGTCCGACTCCGTTGTGTCCGAAATTTTATTTCGGACATCTTTCGTGTTCGGATCGGCGCGATCCGGAGTTGTTTCGGTGCCCAGAAGCGTTCCACGACTTTTCCGCGTATGTTTTCCGATTCCCGGTTTGTGTTTCGGTAGTTCCTTCGGAACCTCGTTGCGGGTGCACCGGGCCGTTCACCTAGGCGAGTGTGGTACCGTTACGATCGGTGCGTTCCGAGGATCGCGGAAATGTGATTTTTCTATTTTTGGTATTTTTCAAAATTTTTGGATTTTCCTATATCTATAACCCTTTTCTCTCTCTCCCCTCTCATTTCTCTCTTCTCTCCCTCTCTCTTCTCACGCTCTCTCCTCTCTCCCTCTCTCTCCGGCGGCCGACGGGGTGGAGCGTGGGCGAGGTGGGGACGGCGCGGGCGAGGCACGGGCGAGGATGGGTGAGGATCGAGGCTGTGGAGGCGCGGTGAAGCTCGGCCGTGGGTTCGTAGAACGGCGAGGCTTCAACGACGTTTTCTCCGTGGATTGGCGTCCACGGTGCGTCGAATCTTCGGTGGAGGTAGGGAGATGGACCCTCAACCCGTGTACTTCATTTCCCGCGAGTTTTGTAGGCCGTGGCGAGCCGAGCGGGCTTGTTTGGGCGTTTTGGGGAAAATGCATGTTTTGGGGTGTGTGAGCCGAATCTTGTGTTTTGATCGTGTTTTTGGGGTTTAAATGGGTCCTCTCGGTGCTGGAGAGGTTGGGGAATGCTTTCCCTTTTATTTCCCCTTCACCTGGGGGTGAATGGGGCGTGGAATGGATTTCTCGCCGTTTTCCCGTTCTTCCGGGCGCGGACTGAGAACGCGCTAGTTTCAGGTAGCGCGTTCTTGAGGGTCGCGCCGTCCCGATAGGGCGCGTTCATCGGAGAAGATGAACAGTTAGGCGGTTCCTGTAGCGCTATAAGGTCCTAGCGTGATCTGTCTTGTCACGCTAGGGGATCCTAGCGCGTTCTTCCTTGTCACGCTAGGGGTTCCTAGCGCGATCTGCTTAGTCGCGCTAGGGGATCCTAGCGCGTTCTTCCTTGTCGCGCTAGGGATTCCTAGCGCGATCTGTCTTGTCGTGCTAAGTGATCCTAGCGCGATCTGTCCTGCTGTCGCGTGCTCCCCTTGGGCCGTGTGTGTCCCGAACACCCCGTGGAGTTCTGTGACCATGTCTTTGGGTGTTCAGAGGTTCCATTTACCTCAATTAGCGTGCCCATCGGTTTAAGGGTCCGGGTGACCTTCTAGTGTTCCGATTGTGTTGTGTTGATCACCGGTCGACCCGGTTGTGACCCAGTGGTCGACCTTTGGCCTCGTGAGTGTCCCAGACACCCTGTGGGTTTCGTTACCGTGTCTTTGGGTGTCTGGAGGTACCGTGTTACCTCGATAAGCGTGCCCTTGGGCTTGGTGGGTCCGGGTGACCCCAGGTGTTCCGGGCTTCCGTGTCCTTGCTAGATCGAGTCACCGTGTATCGGTGTGAGTGCGGCGGGGTTTCCCCGCAAGTCGTTGCTTCTCTGGAAGGTGGCTTCCGAGTGGGCCACGCGTGTGGCCTTGGACGGTGAGTCCAGTCTCCCAGCCTGGGGCTGGAGGTTTCTTAAGTTCCCTCCTCGAGGGATGGGTCTCGACGGTTGTGAACTGCCTCGTGAGTTATCACATTGTGGTTTTGGACCTAAGGATTGGGCCAGATTGATGGCTCAGTGCTGTCGTGTGCAACGGTCTTGACCCCGAGTCTTGTGACTAAAAGACCGTTAGGTTTCGTAGGTCTAGTGGACCATCTAGAGTCTGGTGGCGTCGTGCCACCTGTTACTCTGTGTTACTCGCAATGGGTGCGTGCGTGGTTTTCTGTGTCCACGTTCTGTTTCACGTCCACTAGTCGTAGCCTTCTTACGGCACGCGTGTGCTGACCCACCCGGGAGTGGTGGAGCGGCTGACTCGAGAGAGATGGTGAGTAGGCTGGTTACCGTAGGGCCCCCACGTACAGCCGAGTCCGGCTTAGGGGGAATTATCAGCTAGAGGACAGGCCTAGGGCGTATGGTCTGAGTGTGCACACGAGGTTGGGGGCGTCGGACGGCGTCGGCAGGCGCGACCCCAACTAGTCCTTGTTCTGTGGTATTGGTTACTTTGTGTGTCTGAGTCTCCACCTGGGGCGTAGTAGCTAGACACTTGTGACGCAGTGTAAGACGTCAGGGGACGCACCCGGTCGTTCTTCTAGTGGGTGGTGCTTCTATCACGAGACGTGAGTTGTCGTGTACCGGGTTCGGTTTCCGTCCGCAAGACGGGACTTCGTGAGTGGTTTCAGGAGTGTTCCCGGAGTCAAGGTCTGGGGTTTTCGGTGAGCATCACCGAGGGCCTTTCCACAGACAGCGTTGTGTTCACGACGGTGAGGTCGTGACCGTGTTCCCTGACCGTGTGGTTTTGGCTCGGGCCCTTGTGAGGGCAGGCCTTCGTTACGGAGGTATCGTGGCGTTTTTCCTAGTAGCGTGGCTAGGGCGGTTCGTGTTTGGTGGTCCCCGATCGTGGAATCAGGTGGTCGGGTGCGTGGCTTGATTGTCCCCCGACGGGAGACTAGGTCGTGTTTTCTGGTACAGTAGGAGTAGCTGTAGAGTCGAGGTTTTGCCGGCCACCGTAGTTACTTTCCTGCTTTCGTAGTTACTATTTTCTGTGCCGCTGTTGTTCTCAGTTGGGGTTCCGCGGGATCCCTACTGGGCCAGTGACAGGAGGCTCACCCCTGCTTTTCAGGTGCGACGGTTCTGCCTCGAGGTTCGAGGGTGCTGTGCGGAGGTTCTTAGTTGCCAGCTTGCCGGGCCGAGTGTTCACTTGGCATGTGGTACGTTTTAATGCTTTGGACTGTACTTTCTGTTGGACTGGACTCTGTTGTAGTTGTTCATTTATTTCTGTTAATTGTTGAATTGTCCTGCCTTATTTCCTATTTCTTTGTACCTCCACACTCCTTTTTAGCCCTTCCGAGCCCTCCTGGCTCGTGGGCGGCGGTCCGAGTCTCGGGCTATCGGGCCTTCCCAGTAACCGGATTCTCGGGGCGTCACAGTTGGTATCAAAGCGTGGTTGTGGACGTACATGGGAATTCAAGATATTACAGTGATCAGAGTCCGTAAGGTCCAGTACAGTCGGCAGCTGGCATAGGGTTTCGTGCATGTTTTTCGCTTTGTTTCTCGCTTGAGAGCTTGAGTGCGCTGTGTGGTGCGGTGAGGGTGGTTGCTGTTCGCGGCTTTCGTGCTAGTGTGGGGTCTGCGGATCGAGGTCGAGAGCTTTCTCCCTTGGGTGGTGGCCCTGGTTGTGTTGCGTTGGGTAGAGGTTGTGGGCGGGTGCGTCGCTGCGGTGTTGCGTTCGAGGAGTTTGCAGCGAGGTTAGGTGGCTGGTGAGGATTGCTTGTCGTTAAGTGGCTGTGAGTGTGCTCTGAGGGAGGTGTTATTGAGTTTGGCCACTCCAGCTTGAGGATTATCCAGCCCCTGATGCATTGAGGTTGTGGTTTGAGGTGTTGGAGCGGGTGTTCTGATCGAGAAGTGTGCTCGGGTGAGCGGAGGATCTTCTCGGTGAGCTGCTGATTTGTCGAGCCCGATGTTCTTGTCATGCTCAGTGGCGTCAGAAATGACGTGTCGGTCCCGGTTATTCTTGCGAGTTTCGAGGCAGGATGGGCTGTGGTGTCCCAGTAAGTTCTCGCTCCTGCGCTTCTGTGTGCGAATGGGTTGTGTTTGCCCAGGATTTGACTCAAGATGAGAAGGTTCCGTGGCGGGTTCAGGACTCGAGGATGAGCGTCGGCGGTTGCCGATTATGGCTCGTGTTGCGGCTCTTGGCATGGCGTGTTGCGAATCGAGGAATTGTAGTGGTGGTGCATCGAGAGATGTTGTGATCGTGGTCCGATGGGACACTTGGTAAGTGTTGTCGGAGGAGCTGACCTGACGGAAGTGATGGTTTTTCTTGGTGCTGGAAGGTGCTGTTCCCAGCATGCGCGAGGCTCGAGGTCAGGTCGAGTGTGGAGTTTTCCTTCCATTGGTCGGAGGTGTGATTGGGTTCTCCTTTGGTTGGAGAGAATCGTGTTTGGTTAAGGTTCGTCGTCTTGCATCGTGCGTCCGGATTGGTTGGCCTTCGTGCGCCACGAAGTCCGTGCGAGACGCGTCCCGCGTTTTGGCAAGGTGGTTGCCTATGAGAAGCGTTGCCCGTTCCCTGATGTGTAAGTGTGTTGGCGCTGTTCCGGAAGGACGAGTGCTGGCTGGACGGTGTTTTTGAGATTTGCGGTTGGTGTTGTGGTTCCCGAGGTGCGGAGGATCGGAGTATGCGGGGTTGCAGATGGTTGTCAGGATGGAGGATCCCGAGTTGGCGTTATAGTGGTTGTGTGTGTGGATCAGAGTGCGCGGATCATAGCGTTGGTTGCTGTGGGTGGATTTCTGAGGAAGTGTAGAGCAGTGGAGGGTTGGTTCATCGATGTGCGTTGTCTCCGGCGGCATGAGACATGAGGTTGCCGTGCCGTTGCTTGAGATATTGTGGTTCATGACACTTGCAGGTGGAGAGTTGGGGAAATATGCTGGTGAGGTTGCCGCATGAGTACCCTGTTCTTGCGTTGGATGTTGCGTTCGTGGATAAGATCGTGTTCTGGAGAAGTGTGTCGTGGATTGTAAGAGGTTGTGTGTCCCGTGGCTCTGTGATAAGAGCGGGAGTTGGGATTGGCAGGCGTCCTCTTGGATTAATTGAGATTGGGTTTTCGATGAGATAGGATTCGATGAGACAGGACGGTGGTTGATGCCTATGTGTGGAGGTCTCTGATGAGACGTTGACGTGGGATGTTGATCCTCAGTCTGCGGCCCGCAAGGGAGGATTCCCCATAAGTCTGAGTCGAGTGACTTGAAGACCGAGGGGAGATGGAGTCGTTTGATTTCGCCGTACTCCCCTGCGAGGGTAGAGTTGGCATGATGATAGGTATGGATGTGGTGTTGGTCTGTGCGTGAGTCAGCGGATGGCCTGTCATGAGTTGAATCGTGCCTGCTGGGCCGGTGGAGGTTTCCCGTTGACGAATGTCTGGTGACCAGTGGATGGTCTTTCATGGACAGAAGATGCTGGTTGTAGGGGCTCGAGAATGGAGAGAGTCGCGTGCCAGCGAGGCCTTTTGGTGGCCGTTTCTGAGGTGTGTTTTCCCAGATGGGATCTGAGCTTTGTCAAAGTTTGAGTTCTGACAGAGTTGGTCCCATGCTATTGTGGCGTTCGGCTTGCTGAGTGGGGAGTGGTCCTCGGCGTGGAGCCGACAAATTTGTGGTGGTCAGCTGGCAGAGAAGCTAGTGTTAGGTTGGTCCGCCGAGCGTGGGCGTTGACCGGTGGATTGGTTCTTGTGGCGATGATTGTGTTCTCTCGGTGAGCGAGAGGGTGGCAGCGATGCCGTGAGTGGTTTCCGTTGTGTCTGAGGTGATACCAGACTTGTGCCTTTGTAGGATGCCTGCTCTAGTGGCCGATGTGTGTGCGGTGTGCGGAGCATAGGCGTCGTTCGTGATTATGGTCTGGCCGTATCCCTCATGATCAGGGTTTTGTGAGAATCGAGGTTTTTCTGTGCTGGGGCCCTGACAGCGTTGTTAGTTGGTTGAGGCGTTCTTCCCCTGCGACTTGGTGTTAGTCCTGAATTTCGAGGATGAAATTTCTTTAAGGGGGGAGGGCTGTAATGCCCCAGATTTTTTGGATCCTTGTTCGGGGGTCCCGGATCTGGTTTCTTAGAGTGTCCGACTCTGTTGTGTCTGAAATTTTATTTCGGACATCTTTCATGTTCGGATCGGCACGATCCGGAGTTGTTTAGGAGGCCCAGAAGCGTTCCACGGCTTTTCCGCGTGTGTTTTCCGATTCTCGGTGTGTGTTTCGGTAATTCCTTCGGAACCTCGTTGCTGGTGCACCGGGCCGTTCACCTAGGCGAGTGTGGTACCGTTGTGATCGGTACGTTCTGAGGATCGCGGAAATGTGATTTTCTTATTTTTGGTATTTTCCGGAATTTATGGATTTTCCTATATCTATAACCCTTTTCTCTCTCTCCCCTCTCATTTCTCTCTTCTCTCCCTCTCTCTTCTCACGCTCTCTCTTCTCACGCTCTCTCCTCTCTCCGACGACCGACGGGGTGGAGCGTGGGCGAGGTGGGGACGGCGCGGGCGAGGCACGGGTGAGGATGGGTGAGGATCGAGGCGGTGGAGGCGCGGTGAAGCTCGAACGTGGGTTCGTGGAACGGCGAGGCTTCAACGACGTTTTCTCCGTGGATTGGCGTCCACGGTGCGTCGAATCTTCGGTGGAGGTAGGGAGATGGACCCTCAACCTACGTACTTCATTTCCCGTGAGTTTTGTAGGCTGTGGCGAGCCGAGCGGGCTTGTTTGGGCGTTTTGGGGAAAATGCATGTTTTGGGGTGTGTGAGCCGAATCTTGTGTTTTGATCGTGTTTTGGGGGGTTTAAATGGGTCCTCTCGGTGCTAGAGAGGTTGGGAAATGTTTTCCCTTTTATTTCCCCTTCACCTGGGGGTGAATGGGGCGTGGAATGGATTTCCCGCCGTTTTCCCATTCTTTCGGGCGCGGACTGAGAACGCGCTAGTCTCAGGTAGCGCGTTCTTGAGGGTCGCGCCGTCCCGATAGGGCACGTTCATCGGAGAAGATGAACAGTTAGGCGGTTCCTGTCGCGCTATAGGGTCCTAGCGCGATCTGTCTTGTCGCGCTAGGGGATCCTAGCGCGTTCTTCCTTGTCGCGCTAGGGGTTCCTAGCGCGATCTGCTTAGTCGCGCTAGGGGATCCTAGCGCGTTCTTCCTTGTCGCGCTAGGGATTCCTAGCGTGATCTGTCTTGTCGCGCTAGGTGATCCTAGCGCGATCTGTCCTGCTGTCGCGTGCTCCCCTTGGGTCGTGTGTGTCCCGAACACCCCGTGGAGTTCTGTGACCGTGTTTTTGGGTATTCGGAGGTTCCGTTTACCTCAATTAGCGTGTCCATCGGTTTAAGGGTCCGGGTGACCTTCTAGTGTTCCGATTGTGTTGTGTTGATCACCGGTCGACCCGGTTGTGACCCAGTGGTCGACCTTTGGCCTCGTGAGTGTCCCAGACACCCCGTGGGTTTCGTTACCGTGTCTTTGGGTGTCTGGAGAAACCGTGTTACCTCGATAAGTATGCCCGTGGGCTTGGTGGGTCCGGGTGACCCCAGGTGTTCCGAGCTTCCGTGTCCTTGCTAGATCGAGTCACCGTGTATCGGTGTGAGTGCGGCGGGGTTTCCCCGCAAGTCGTTGCTTCTTTGGAAGGTGGCTTCCGAGTGGGCCAAGTGTGTGGCCTTGGACGGTGAGTCCAGTCTCCCAGCCTGGGGCTGGGGGTTTCTTAAGTTCCCTCCTCGAGGGATGGGTCTCGACGGTTGTGAACTGCCTCGTGAGTTATCACATTATGGTTTTGGACCTAAGGATTAGGCCAGATTGATGGCTCAGTGCTGTCGTGTGCAACGGTCTTGACCCCGAGTCTTGTGACTCAAAGGCCGTTAGGTTTCGTAGGTCTAGTGGACCATCTAGAGTCTGGTGGCGTCGTGCCACCTGTTACTCTGTGTTACTCTGATGTGACACAACCTAAGACTTAGGCAAACAAGCACATTCACAATCAAAACGGGCCAATTTGGGCCGCCGCTCTCTCGTCGCTCACCCAAGCCCGGGGTAACTTGGCAATGCCAAGGTGAGGTTGAGGGGTTGGGCCCTTGCTGGTAGAGGGCCAGCAAGGCCAATATGTGATTCCCAATGGGTGTGGAAGCCCAATTCAATGGGGCCGACGAAGTGCCGAAGGCACCGGTTGCACTTTTCCCACGGTGATCACTCAAGGCAATGGGGCTTGAGGATCGAGCTCTCACTCGCATAACCAGCGGAACTAGAACTTATATTGAAAGACAAGCACTAATGGAGTGAGGTGTGAGCACTTACTCGACCGGTTTGAAGAAACCGATCTCGCTCGGAGACGAGGGCGAGCGGGGAGGCGAGTGGATCCCCACACGTCGCGGCGGTGTCGTTTGACCTGCCCAAAGAAGTTACAACACTACACCTCTCGCAGGAGGGGGACCTTGGGGTGGGGGTTAATGATATTACAATCAATACTACCTCCACACAGGGAGGGGCCTTCAGCCGGCCAAGCGGGGAGGGGGAAACTAGGACCAAAAGCAATAAGAAGTTGGGAAGCCGAATCTGCCTGCTGTCTGGGAGGGAGGACTGACAGTTGAAGTTGGGGCTGCAGAAGTTGATACAGAATTTTGCTGATGGCGAGACCAGGGGGGAACTCTTCGTGACTGGTACTGGAACACCTCAGAATTTTTTAAATTTCTTCTGGTACCACTCCTGACCGGGGTGGAGCTTCGAACAGAGTGGCAAGTTCTGGGACTGGCAGCTTCATATTTCCAACTGCAGGTTACAGAGAATGCTCCGATGGCTCCCGGACTCCGAATCGAAAACTGCCAGAGTTTTTGGAATCGTGGATGAGTCTTCTTCACAGAAAAACTGACGGGGATGCTAAAAGATGCCGAGAAGACCTGGAGGCTATGAACAAGGATGACTGATCGGGGTAGACTGTGGGGAAGCAGATCCGTGCAGTAGAGGGAGAAAATTGATAACTTCTGCTACTAGATGCTGAACGGAGTTCCGCTTCTTGATTCTGAAAGTAGACAGAGCGATGAAGAACTTTGTAGAAGAGCTTGGGGGCTGATTCCTCCGAGGTTCGTCGTGGCAGTGCTTTTAATCCGGTTCTGGTACTCAGCAGGGACAACTCTACGCCATTGTGGAAGAACGAAGCTCCTGGGCAGCACACAGCTCGGATGAAGATGAAACTACTTCTGTTGTGAAGAAGACAGGGAGACGCTTCTGTGGATGCCTTTTGTGCCTTCAAACTCATCCGGAGGAAGTTGTGGTGGCCGCTGTAAGTTTCTGGTTCATCTGTAACCTCTGGACAGCAAACTGCAACTTCGAAGTAGCTTCCAATGACCAAGAAAGAAGAAGGGGAAGGGGGTAGATGAGTGTGGGAGTGACCCCTGGTTGTAAGGGGGTCTTGGAGGGGGTGTTCTAAGGTGTGGGAGGTGGAGAATAAGGTCTGGAAGAGGGTCCAATAGATGGTGGTAGTGGGGGCTGCGAATTTGGTTGGAATGGAGAGAGGGAAAGGATATTCGAAAATAGGTTTAAGGGTGGGGTTAATTTTTTTATCTTGAGAATGGGGGGGTTGTGTTGGGGAAGGGAAGGGGTGCTTGGGGTAGTGGGAAGGGTGCTTGGGAAAGTGGGAGGGGTAGTTGGGGGTTGGATGGTGAGAAGAGGATTGGTGGAGGGGGTCTTGGGAAGGGGTGGAGTATTGATGAGGGTTGTGGGGAATGGGAAGAGGCTTAAATGGGGTAGGTGGGGAGTGGAGGTGGTTGGGAAGGGAGGAGAGAGAAGAAAATTCGAATTTGGGTGTTGAGGAGAGAGAAAGTGGAGTGAAAAAGAGAGATTAAGAGAGGGAAGGGTGGGGAATCTCTCCCCTAGGGTTTCTCACCCAAAAAATGGAATCTCTCCACTAGATAAGAAGTGTAAACTCTCAAAATGGCAAGTTTTTTTCATTCATTGATTCATTAAGTTGAAATGGGGGGGAATGTGGTCCTATATATAGGAAACCCACATTTCTACAAAAGTCCCTGACAATTGACTCAATGACAAATAACCGAGGGGGTAGGGGAGAGCCCTTGGGCCAAGCCCAATGAATTGGGCCCAATAGCTAACTAGACAACCTAATGACACTCAAACTTTGGGAAATGAACACAAGACCTAGGAACATGACTCAAATAAAAGGAAAAATACATCAAATGACTCAAATAAAAATTACATAGGACTTAAAATTAAATGACTAGACCATGCCGGATGCAACCGGGGCGAGGAGACGAGCTGTGAACGTGGGCATGGGAGGTGATGTCCCCATCATACTCCCGGGGTGCGGAGAACTCGACTCCGTCGAGTAAGTGTCCTTCCCTTTTTGGAGGGTGTAGAAGTGGTACTGCCCTCAAGTCTTCCGAACGAGACCGATTCATCCACTTGTCGAGATAGCGCTCGTATACCTTGCTCCTGGTGGTAGTGACCTGTTCATCCAATATTCGTTCAATGCGCTCACGCTGGGCTCTCTTGGCTGGTGGACTCTCCTCACGGGTGGGTGCTCTCTCAACGGAGGGAATAGGCTCAATATCCTCACTAGGTACCACCGTGGGTCCCTTGTATGGCACTAGGTCGGCGACACTGAATGTGGGACTTACCCCATATTCCTCGGGGAGATCTAACTCAAGGTACAACTACACGGGGCATACCCCGGCAAAAGTACACAAGAGAGCCCAACAAGGCAACTCGTCTACTGCTGGCAGCTAGGCACGGTCTCCGGGCACACGGGAAACACCGGGAGACGACGGGCGCGGCTCACCTGAAAGAAGAATGGTGAGTCACAGCCAGACTCAGTAGGGGTCACGCGGATCCCTACCTCGCACTAAACAAGCATACATGCAAAAATAAAGGCAATTAGAGCATGCATTGAATTAAATAATAGGCAATGGCATGAATAACTAATCACAATAAAGCTGTAAAATCTAACTAAATAGATATAACATCTAATACATGTCAATAACGAGTAAGTCTAAACGACTAAAACTAAATCTACCAGTAGAATATGCCTCAACTAATCCAAGCCACAGGGAACTGGACAACCACTGGGAACAGAAACCAGATGCATCCACTGACGGCTTACACTGCGTCTCAAACACTCGCAGTCGGTAACACGACAAGCTGAGCACGTAAACAGTACCAAACCAAGTGACCAGTCGGAGTGACATTCGTCAATGTCAGTCCACAGCCTCTGACCACGTGTGCACACACTGACTCTCGCCTGAGCCAGGCCCTTGTGGACGCACTTTTCGTTCGTTTATTATGGTCGTCTCTTCGGGAATGGTTGATTCGTCTATTAAGTGCGTTGGCGTGCCAGTCACCGAAGTGACAATTTGTTCGGGCTCCGAAGAGCCCATGGTGCGCTCGATCTGACTCGGTCAGACGATTGTGTGGTTCGTATCGGGACCAAAACCCGCCGCGCCATAAAGGTCACGGCGTCATTTACATCCCCCGTACGAGGGAACACCCTTGATTAATCGTCGAGATTCAGGGCCTCATGGCCAAGAAATTAATTGCATGAAATGTCTATTACGAGGTATTGAAATTCTCACGCGAGGGTGAAAAGAAAACCATTCGCGGTCATGTCGGTCGTGTACTGACCATTTAATGTTCGAACGAATGTCCGGCTCGAGAAAATCGTGGTTGTCACGGGAAAAATCGGAGCATATGTATGCCGGGATATGGCAATTTTATTATCCAGAAGAACGGAGAACGCTCGGCTAAACCTCGATTAGAGCAGTCGGAAACCAGTAAATATGTTGGCCCGGTGCAAGGGCAAGCTGCGACCATGCTGCGGTGGGCCCCCCGCGGTGGAGACAAGACTTGCATGAGCATCATTAATATTTACTGTGCAAAGGGGTAACGAGGGAATATCCCTTGAATCGGCTGAAAAGCCCTGTGTCTAGGGAAGCGGAAGTTCGAAACGTGTCGGTCATTCGAGAGACCGTTTAATATTCGGACGGGCGTCCGGCTTGAGAATATCGTAATCGTCGCAGGAGGACCTGGAACATATGTATGTCGTGATACGGTAAATACATTATTCTGAGACACTGAAAGCATTCGGTTAAATCTCGGTTAGTGTAGCAGGAAACTATCGAATTTATTGGCCCGGTGCGAGATCGAGTCGGGCCCATACCGGGGGCGTCTCCCGCAATCCAAATGGGGCTTGCGTAGGCATCATTAATGTTCCCGGTGCTGGAGGGCGACGGGGAAGAGTCTCGGGACTAGGTTCCAAAACCAAAACACGTTCGAAGGAAGCGAGCTATAGGCCGAGGGTGTGGGTAAGACAATGACCATAATCGGGACGGACCCGAGGTCCAAGCACAGCCCACAAATGCCTTATTGATATTCCCATGTATAGGGTCCAGGGATGACCGGAGCCATCTCGTTCTATTCCAATTTTGTCGGTCACTCACGGACCTTTTCATGTTCGGGCAAGGGCCCATGTTAAAAGTACGACGTGGATGGAAACGACCACATACAAATGTATGCCGAGTTTATGGCAGTTTCAATGAAAGAACGGGAACGAATCCCATTAGAATGAATCCGATTTAACGGGCTATCAGCCCGGAGCAATGCCGGCTCACGACCATGTCGGGGAGGGAGCCGTCGGCCATATTGGTTGCTCACAGGTCTTTTCATGTTCAGACATAGGTCCGTAATAGAAACGCGGCGAAAACTGAGGTGAACCCGTTCAAATGTCTGCCAAATGCGCGGGAATTCTAGTGGCGGCTCGGAAGGGATCCGGCCTGAGAAACTAGTCCTGTTTAATCGGAATGTCAGCTTGAGACGAGGTCAGGCCATGGCCATTTCGGGATAATTCCCAAGACTCGGGCCCAACCTGGAAGGGCGACATCGTTGTTCCTTCAGCATTGGGTCACGGGGGAGACGGGGCTGCAACATAGATTTTACCATTTTCTCTATCTGGGCTTTAAATTATGTGCATATATATTTTATTATTTATTTCTCTTTTATGTATTTATTCTGGATGATTTCTCCATTTTGTTTATTATTATTATTATCTTTCCCCCCTTTTTTAAGCCATTATTATTACTACTTCACATTCTTTTATTTATTTCATGTATATATATATGTTCAGATTTATTTATTCATCCTGGTTTTTTTATTAATTTTATTATTATTATTATCATTATTATTATTATTATTATTATATTTTTCTGGAGAGAGAGTGGGCCGTTGGAGGACTGAACGGGGGCTGAAGGAGCGTGCCGCTGAAGGTGGAAGGGTGCACCGCTGAGGAAGGGATGGAAGAGTGTGCCGCTGAAGGGCTGCAGGAGTGTGCCGCTGAAGGCCTTGCAGAAGGTGTACCGGTGAGGGCGCCAGGGAGCGTGCCGCTGAGCGGCCATGAAGGGTGATTAGGGGCGCGCCGGTGAAGGAGCTGGCAAGGTGTGTCGGCGAAGGCCAAGGAGAGCGTGCCGGGGGAGAGTGGCTAGCGGCGCACCGCTAACGGGTGGCAGGAGCGTGTCGCTGAAGGGCGCGTTGAGCGTGTCAGGGAGGATGGTGGGAGGTGTGCCGGCGAAGGCCGATGGATGGCGTGCCGGCAAAGGAGTTGGCGAGCGTGTCGCTAAAGAGGGCGTATCGGCCAAGGCTAGCTAGAAGGTGTGCCGGCGAAGGGCGACTGCGGGGGCGCACCGCTGAAGGGCATGGGGAGCCCACTCCTCCTCCGTTTCTTTTAAGGCTTTTCTTTTCTTCTTTTATGATTTTGTTGAATTTGTATGGGTTTCTTCTCTCTTTCTCTTATTATCTTTCATTCTTTCTCCTATGAGGTCGAACGTTCAAGTTGTTTAGTTGTTGTTCGGTTCGGCTCTCTTTGAGTTAATTACGGTTCCCTTGCCTCGGTTAAAGCGTTTTACCGTTGTTCTTTTCGTTTGTTTGTAGCTTTCTTTTAGTCCTTTTTAAGGTGTGGTTGTTCCATTTGTTTGTTGCTTCCTTTTGTCTTTTAATGTGTTATCGTTTCTAATAAAAATTCGCAGCATCTCCCCTTGACCCGAGCGTAAGGGAGATACAGGGAACGCGCCCACATGGAGTGGCGGAACCCGACAATTGGAGGTGGGCGCCCGAGAGCGGCAACACCTTTAATAAAACTTCGGAAAACTCGGAGGCAACGGTGAGTGGAAGACTATCCCAGGACTGGCTAAGGGGGATGCACCAGGTAAGAAGAAGGGGCAAGTGTGCCGGGCCAAGGAGGCCAAGGGTATGGCGGTGAAGGCCATGAAGGCCGTGCCGAGGAAGGCCCAAAGGGGAGTACCGGCGAGGGCCATCATAGGCGTGCCGGGGGAAGGCAGCCAAGGCCGTGCTGGCGAAGGGTGTTGAAGAGTGCACCGGCGAAGGCCTGAGCCGGCGACGGGTTCAAAGAGGGCGTGCCGCTGAAGGCTAGGGTGTGCCGCTGAAGGCACGACTGGGCGTGCCGTTAGAGGCACAATCAGGGGTGAACGAAAGCGAAAACGCTCGGCAAGAAGTAAACCCTAAAGAAGGGGAAAAAAGAAAAGGGCGTGAAACACCGAAGGATGTAAACACGTAAGACATACATTGGGGAGACATCCGAGGAGACGTTTGCAAGCCTTCTACTTTTATTCTCATAAGAGGAGTGCCCCAAGGGGGCTAATACATCGCGACGATGGAAAAAAGGATATGATGGGAACGAAAGAAGAAAAGGAAATACAGTGGGAGGGAAACGCAGCGTGGACTCCTCCCCTCCCGGACCTCACTCCCTCTCTCCACTCATTCTTCTTCTGCTCTTCTCTTCGCACGGACGCCGGGAGCTGGAGTAGCAACGGGGAGAAGAAGGGCAGCAAGCCCTCTCCCCCCTTTCTTCTTCTCTTCTTTCTCTTCCTCTTCTTCTTCTTCTCTTCACGCAGACGGCGATGGACGGAGCAGCAGGAGGGGGAGGCAGAGCCTCCCCTCCCCTTCTTCTTCTCTTCCTCTCTTCCCACTTCGCACAGATGGCGGCGGTGGGTGGAGCGGCGAAGCCTTTCCCCTCTCTTCCTCTCTTCCCCCTTCTTCTCTTCTCCTCCTCTTCTTCTCTTCTTCTCTTCACCCTCTGCCTCTGTGCCCCCCCCCCCCCCCCCCCCGTTTGTGTCGAAGGAGAGGGGTTTTTATACCCTCCACGGCGGAAGCGTTCGAGCACGGTAGTCAGAGGCGGGAAATCGGAGGCATTGATTGGGGATTTGACCTGTCATCCTTGGTGGCAGGGGGATAGGCAGCGTGGCTCTCTCCCCGGGCGACACCTCAGCAAGTCCACTGCGCGCCAAGAATCCGTAGGGCATGGGCATCATGTCGTTCGGCCGTTGAAATGCCTTAACGTTGTGCCGCTGGCGGGCTCAAGAAGTGTGCCGCTGGGAGGGCCAAAGGCCATGCCGCTGAAGGGCTGCCCAAGCGTGCCATTGAGGGGGCAAACAACGTGCCGCTGGAAGCCCAAGGAGGTGTGCCACTGGAGCTCCGAACGGGTGTGCCGCTGAAGCCCAAACTGGGCGTGCCGTTGGGTGCCTGGGGGTGTGCCGCTGGGGGCAGGATGGGCGTACCGCTGAAGCCCAGGGGCCGTGCCGCTGAAGCTCCCTGGGGGTGTGCCGATGGGGCTCCCAGGGGGTGTGCCACTGGAGGCACCCTGGGGGTGTGCCGCTGGGGCTCCCAGGGGGGTGTGCCGCTGGAGGCATCCTGGGGGTGTGCCGCTGGGGCTCATACGGGTTATGAGCCCGTTTTGAGCACGAGTTATGGTTCGTTTGATTTCTTTCGGGAGCCACGGATTGTGAGCTTCCCGGGGGTTGGTTTCTCTTGGCTGTCGTGACTCCGGGGACGGCTTCGCGGCAGTGTGCATATTTGGGGAGTCCGGATGACCAGTCTCTCTGGGGCTTCTTCACTTGGTGCCGTTTGCTGGTGCTGGGCCGAGTAGGATATCTGGATGTGCAATTTTTGGTGTCCACAGCCCTCTAGCTAGTTTTCTCCCTCGGTAGGACGCTACCGTTGGCGGGGAGCCCACAATACTAGCTTAAAAACCGTGTGATGGGAAACACCCCTCCGCTATCCCCAAGCGGGTCGGTACTCAAAGACCTTAGGGCTACAACAGTGGTTCCATTGCAAGGAAAGAAAAGCTACTCTATTGGTATTTACAAACATGCCATTATATTATAAAATAACTCAACATGGCATATAAACATTTCGGGAAGCATTAAAGAATAGGCCGGCAGCTTTTGAAACTAACAGGCGAGTGGCGGTCTGCTGCCACCGCGTTACAGGTGTGTGACGGTCGGGGAAGGGCGCGTTACATCGGCTGTGACACGTCCGCCCCTGGCCGTTACAGCCACCGAAGCTCCAGCTCAAACTGATCAAACGAGATGTAACGCGCTCACGGTGGCGTGTTACATCACCCTGACGGCCGGCCGATAGGCCGTCAGGTCCACCTGAGACCAAAACTAACGCTAATAGTTTTTTAAACGTTCAGAAACGGTGTAACGCGCTCGCCCAGGAGCGTTACAGCCTCCTGACGGCCGCCCGACAGGCCGTCAGGCCAACCGCCTCAACGGGTCAACGGAATTCAACGGAAATGTAACGGTCAGGAGCCTGACCGTTACAGTGACGTAACGTGTCCCCTATGGACCGTTACGGATGTGACGGTTCCTGGAAGGACCGTCACACCGTCTGGGTTACAGATGGGTTATGTTTGAAAACGGGTTCCCTCCCGGGCGACCGGAATCGTCGGGTAACGACGAAAACCTGTAAAACCTGTCAAACCATACGTCCTAAACAACATAATACCAACAAAATAACAACATGCAACGCCTACAATGGCTTAAACATGAAGAACAAGCTTAAACCCCCACAAATGGAAAATCACCATTATGCATGCTACGGGAGTCTAATCAAGCAAACAAGCTATAGGAAATGATCCTAGCGAGTTCAGGATTCCATCCCCCTACCTCGTGCGAGCCGAAACGGCCGATTAGGCCACATGCAAGAGGAGGGTACCGTCGAGCCTCCATGCTCCGTCTCGCTCTCACGAGCCACGAAACACGTCAAGGTGGGCGTCCACGCGTTCCTCTCGACACGAGGAATCCACCGGCATGCTCCGTGCCTCGAACCGACGTCGTCTCGCCCGAATTCCCTAGGAGAGGGGGAGAGGCGATCGGACAAGAGAGAGAGAGTGAGGGTGAATGAGAGATCGACGGGGGGAGAGAGAGGGTGAGGGATTAAAGGAAAAAAAATAAAGTTAATATATATATTATATTTATTATATATAAAAACCTTATTATTTCTATAAAACCTCAATTAAATCCAATTAAATCCGAAAAAATACCAGAAAAATTCCTAAAAATCCAGAAAAATAGCCAGAAATTCCAGAATGAGTTCTAGATCCAAACCACCAAAGGATCCATCAAGGCACGGGCCTCACACAAGGGAAGGGCCCAGGAGGGGACTTCCAGGCCGCGGGGGTCCAAGCGCAAAGATCTCGTAGAGGACATGACACGAGATGCCGTGAAGGCCAAGAAGCGGGCCAAGAAAGCCGGGTCCGACCCTACTGTCGAAGAGGACTCTGGCTCGGCAGCTCTCCCCTCTTCCGAGCGAGATAGGGCCGACCCAGTTGGGCCGGCTCCCCCATCCGCCGAGCGATAGGGGGCTGAGGAGGCCAGGGCCACTTCTGGGGGCGGCGACGTTGGATCGGCTCTCCCCTCAGCAGGGGTTGAGGGGGCCGGGGCCGCTTCTGCTGGTGGCGGTGGCGCTGGATCGGCTCTCCCCTCTGCGGGAACTGAGGGGGCCGGAGTTGAAGCGAGCGACACTGGGACCACGGCCGAGATTGGGGTGTCGATTGGGGCTGGCGACGCTCTGGGTGGCAGTGCAGGCGCCGAGCCGGTCGAGGCCGGGGGGTCGCGAGGAGCGGCGATGCAGCCCCCACTGATCGAGGCAAGAGGGGCGGATGAAGCAGCGGCTCAATCCAGGCCAGCCAGTGGGGCTCCCGAGGAGATGTCGCTCGGAGGTAGGGCCCTTGTTTCGGCGGCTCTGGAGAGGCTGGACATCCAGGGCCCTCTGTATCAGGTATGTCGTGGCATAGCTGCAAAGGTGGTGAGGGGGGGAGATAGGCATCACTCCCCGCCCGCGGCCCTCGAGCTGGTTATAGAGGGCGGCTTGATCTTGGCCCAGATGGGGGCCACTCTGGCTGAAGCTTACGCTCGGTCGGAGTTGGAGCGGTTGACCCTTGCCTGGACCCTTGGTGGGTCGGACAGGAAGGTGGCTCAGCTCACCGAGGAGCGTGACGGGCTTCGACGGGAGCTCTCCTCAGTTAAGGAGCTGGCGCGGGCAAGCCAGGTGGAGGCCCGGACGATGTCCGAACAACTGGCTCGGGCTCGCGAGTCGCTTGAGAGGAAGGGCAAGCTTCTGGAGGAGGATCGTTTGGCCCACGTCGAGCTAGATGGCCTGTGGGAGGCTGAGCGCGCCGAGCTGGTGGACCGAGCCGAGGAAGCCGTGCGTCTTCGAATGGAGGCCGAGGCTGGTCGGGCCGAGGCGGAGAAGCAGATGGCCGAGGCCAAGCGGAGTTATCCGAGGCGGAGCGGGAGAAGGCTGAACTCGCCAGTAGGTTGGAATCGACCGGGGCGGAGGCACTCGAGCAATATAGACTCTTGAAGGCCTACCGGGTTGACCTTACGGAGGCTACCCTCCCCTACTATGAGTCAGCACTTCGCCGGGGCATCCGCAAGGGATTCAAGCAAGGCTATGACCGGGCCATCTCTTACGCGGAAGAGCAGGCGTCCGAGACAATCAATTTCCCATCTGGGCAATGCTATGACTCGGATTTATCGTCCTCCGATTCTTCTGGTTCGGCGTCGGAGGAAAGAGACCAGGGGGACTCTTCGTCCGAGGGGTCGCCAACTCCGGATGTCTCAAGAGGGCGCGCAACCGAGGTAGTTCCCACGCCGGTGGGGTCAGTGCCAGGGTCGACCATCGCCGACGGTGCCGGGGGCAAACCGTCCGAGCCTCCCACTTCCGAGCCTCAGGATGGGCCAGAGGCCTAATGTATATGTTTTACCTTTTCTCCTTGTATGTTTTCCTTTCTTCGAAGAAAAGATTCTTCGTTTGTGTAAAGAACGTAAGGCAGTAGCGTTATGATTAAGACTTAACTCTTTTGTACCGCCATTGCCGTAGTTTGACCAGCGTATCTACAGTAGTTGGAAAGTGTCGATACTTTTTGCGCGGATCTCGCATGATGGCTGGGTGATCGTCTGACTGTCTTTCCATTTTCTCATGCTTTAACTGCCCGGCCGCTTCGTGTGTCCCGTTAGGATGGAACCGAGGAGTCTGAGGTGACCGTCCGTAAGGAGAAGACCCTTTAGCATGTTTTTGAGGGGAGAATCATTTAAGGCAAGTAACCTCCCTTCGCTTATAAAAGGTCTGAAGGGCGTCTTTCCCTCTCCATCGCTTAGGGTTTTCTCTGAGAGTCTTCCCTCTCTCCTTCTTCACGAGGCGTTGTGCCGTCGATTTTGAAGCATGGAAGACGCTCCGGAAGACGAAGCTGCCGATGATGGAGTGCAGAGAGTCCTTGCTGCTTCGGATTTGAAGGGAGTTCGAGGATCGGCGGGCGAATTTGAAGGGGGCTCGACGTGTGGAAGCGCGTTGCCCTCTTTTATCAACTCCGGTCGGCGCTTGCGGGGAGGTTACTCGGGAAGGATGTCCGACACGCTGGAGCATGTCGAACTGCTATCCCTGACCTGCCGTCTCCATCCTGAGGGGAGGGGGGAAACAATTAAGCTCCCTCCTTTCCGAGCCTTCCCCTGCCTCCTCGTCCAGCTCTGCTGGTTTCTTTTTCTCCCCCCCTTTCTACTCTTTGGAGGGTGCCTGCACTCTCTTCCTTCCAAAGAGTTGGCAGAGAGGAGGCCTTCGTTCGTATTCCCTCTTCCCCTTCCTCCATCTCTGTCAACTTGGAAGGTAGCCTTCTTCTTCCTAATCCTTCTGTCACCTTTGTTCCGAGTTACCCGAGCCAACGGGGTCGACTACCCTTAATCCGAGTCAGTTTCTGCACGAAGCAGAGTCAGTGACTGGACGCGGGAAGGCTAACTGAGTCAGCCGAGCGATGGGCTCGTACGGCGGCGCCAGATGGATTTTTGCTTTTTTGGCATGTATTGTCTTGGCTTTGGCCATTCTAATGTACAAGCAAGTTGTTTGAATAAAAGAGGAAAGTGGTTCGCCGGTCAGCACTATGATGGAGTGCCCTTGGAAATAGGGTCGGAGGCGCTTGGCTGAGGTAACCAACGCTAGCACGAGCTTCTCGATTGCGGGGTACCTTCTTTCAGCCTCGTTGAGCACCTTGCTGGTGTAGTAGACCGGTCTCTCGACTCCCGAGTCATTTCTGACCAGGACCAAGCTAACTGTGGATGAAGTTGCCGAGAGATAGAGATGCAAGACTTCACCGGGGACAGGCTTGGAAAGCACCGAGGGTGAAGCCAGTAACTCCTTAAGCTTGACGAAAGCTCTTTGGCATTCCTCATCCCATGCGAACGTAGCATGTGCCATTTTGGGTCCCCTCAACAGTTTGAAGAAGGGTAGGCATCGTTCGGCTGCACGGGACAGGAATCTGCTGAGCGCGGCAATGCGCCCGGTAAGGCGTTGAACATCCTTGATGCAGGTGGGTGGGCACATGTCCAGGATGGCCTGGACTTTGTCGGGGTTGGCCTCGATCCCACGCTGGGTCACCAAGAAGCCCAGGAATTTCCCGGATCTCACTCCGAAGGCACATTTGGTGGGGCTGAGCTTCATATTGTACCTCAGGAGGGTGTCAAAGGTCTCTGCTAGGTCGGCGAAGTGGTCCTAGGTATTGGGGGTCTTGAAGAGCATGTCGTCGATATAGGCTTCGACGTTTCGACAGAGCTGTCCCTCGAACATATGATTGACCAGCCTCTGGTATGTGGCCCCAGCATTTTTCAACCCGAAAGGCATCCGGGTGTAGTAGTATACGCCGAAGTCGGTGATGAAGGCGGTCTTCTCGATGTCTTCCGGATCTATTCTGATCTGGTGGTAGCCCGAATAGGCGTCCAGGAAGCTGAGTATCTCGTTGCCCGAGGTTGAATCAACCAGTTGGTCGATGCTCGGCAATGGATAGCAGTCCTTTGGTATGGCTTTGTTCAAGTCGGTGAAGTCCACGCACATTCGCCACTTTCCTGAAGCTTTTGGCACCAGGACAACGTTAGCCAACCACGTTGGGTACATGACCGATCTGAAAAGACCAGTCTTTTGCCCCTTGGTGACTTGCTCCTTGATGATTGCTTGTTTCTCTGGTGCATGCTTCCTTCTACGTTGTTGTACGGGTTTCATGGTCGGGTCGAGGTTGAGTTTATGCATTACCGTCTCTCCCGGTATCCCGGGGAGTTGATCATCTGACCATGCAAAGACTCGGATGTACTCAGAAAGAAAATCTTTGTATTGTTGCTGAACCTCAGATGGTAGGTCGGCTCCAATCTTTACTCCTAGGGTCGGGTTGTCATTTTGGAAAACCGTTAGCAGCTCGCCTCCAGGTTCAGAGGTTGCGGGTTTTTCCTCGGCTTCCAGGGGGCCCTTATTTTTCCCGTCCGACCTTGTGGCTTCAACCGAGATATTATAGCACCTTCTGGCCATCGCCTGGTTGCCCCGGACTTCCCCCACCCCATTTTTAGTGGGGAACTTCATCTTTTGGTGATAGGTAGAGGGCACCGCTTTCGTTCGGCTGAGGATTCCTCGGCCGAATATTACGTTGTACACTATCATACCCTTGATCACTATGAAGTCCACCATAACCGTAACGGTTTTGGGTGGGGTGCCGAGAGTGACCGGTAGGCTTAGGGCTCCCTCGGGATAAGTGGCATGGTCATTGAACCCGCAGAGAGGGGTTCGGATCGGGTGGAGTTTAGACTGATTCTCCCCCATCTTAAGGAAACACTCATAAGATAATACATCAGGGGCACTTCCATTGTCAACTAGAATCCTGTCTACGTTACAATGGTTTATCATGGCCGATATGACTAGGGCGTCGTCATGCGGGGTGGTCAGTCCTTCCAGGTCTTGGTCGGAGAAGACGATGACCTGGGGCTCACTTGGCGGGACCTTGGGGGGCTCGATGGCTCGGCTCACCCGCTCAGCATGATGCTTCCTTCCTCGGCCACTGTCTCCTCCTGATGCAGCTCCTCCAACGATGACGTTGATGTGGACCCCGTGAGGGGCGTTGTCGATTTCCTCTGGGGCGCCTCGGTCTTCCTTATGCCTGGTCACGAACCGGGATAGGTGTCCCTGGCGGACGAGGCGCTCGATCTCATCCTGGAGCTGGTGGCAATCGCCGGTGTGATGCCCGTGGTCACCGTGGAACAGGTAATGTTTGCTGCGATTGCGGCTTTTCGACCTCATTGGCTCGGGTTGGCGGAGGAGGCCCGAGCCTTTGATGTCTTCATATATCTCGTACACTGGAGCGGTTAAGGGAGTGTACCGCTCGTACTTCTGGGACGGTTCTTTGTGCTCCCCGTCTCGGTTCCGCCTCTTTCCTTGGCCCGAGCTTGACTCGGGTGCTCGCTTCTTGTCCCCCTCCCGACCCGAGCCGGTTGCGCCTCGGCATGCGCTGAGAACTTCTTCGCACTCAGCATGGCGTAAGGCCAGAGCCACTAGCTCGGCAAGGGTCGAGGGAGGGTGGAGGACAAGTTCGCGGCGGAGGTTCTCATCCTGGGTGCCTCCGGTCAGCGCGGTTATGGCCGAGGCTACATCCAGGCGGGGGATTCTCAGGGCTTCTGATTTGAATCGGTTGATGTAAGCCCGGAGTCTCTCCCCTTGCGCCTGTTTGAGAGCTAAAAGCCCCGCTACCGACCTCGGGGGGCCACTGCCGGTGAAACTCTCCTTGAAGACTCGCCCAAACTGCTTGAAGTCTCGGATGGATCCGGGGGCGAGGGCCCGGAACTATGCTTGGGCGCCTTGGACGAGGGTGGTCGCGAATGCTCGGCATTTGATGGCGTCGGACGCCCCGTGAAGGGTCATCAGGGCATCAAAGCTGTCTAAGTGGTCGGCCAGGTCGCCTTGGCCGTCGTAAGGCTTGAAGGTCGGGATGAAGGTTCTGGGAGATACCTCTGCCTTCAAGATATAATCGGAGAATGGGGATCTCTCCTCGTCCTCTGGCGGAGAGGTCTTCTACAAGGCTCGTAAGGCGCGCTCCTACGCTGCGAAGCGCCTCTCGAACTATCGTAGACGGAGGAACAACTCTAGCTGTTGTTGCGCCGTGGGGCTAAGGGGGCGTGATGACAGGCTGTCCTGGCGCTCCCTAGGGACTTCGGTCTCCGGGTGTGGACGGCGTGCCCCAGGTTTCCCCCGTTTCGGTGTGGAGGAGGCCTCTTGCTCCGGAGGGGGGGCTTGTGAAGGTCCTCCTGTCTTGTTGCGAATAAGCTGCTGCCCTCGGAGGGTGAAGCGACCTCCGGCTGTGTGTTGGGACGCGTCTCCTCGGGGAGGGCTTTCTGGAGGGGCGCGTGACCTTCCTTCCCGGGCCGCCTGGGTCCTCATGAGTTCCATGAGGACATCCAGTTTGGTGTTGAGGGCATGGAAAGCGTCAGCGCCCTCATTGGATGGTTGCCCTATTGCCGCGGGCGGAGGTAGTTCGTCGGCTGGGGTGCTGGTGCTGGAGGGGGGGGTCTTGCGTGGCCTGGGAAGGGTCTTCTCCCCCCACTACCATGGCCTTCCCCCTATCATCGGCGGATCTCCTCCATGTACTTCTTCGCACCATGTTGGCTCTTTGATCATTTCCCACATACGGCGCCTGATGAAGAGGGGCGATCTCGCGCTGGTCTTGAGCTGGGGAGATGATCACCGATCAGTGAACTGCAAGGAAGGGAAATAGATTAGGGGGCCCAGGGATGGTTCCCTAGGGAAAACCCTTCGATGCCTAAGTCAGCAGAGCAGTGGTGGAAGCTATGAGAGGGGGAGTGAGGAGGTGCACGAGATCCCTCTCCACCAAGGTGGTGAAGTGGTTCCTGCTCAAGGAGTTTTAGGCGTGTATAGGCCTTACCGTTTGCTGGAGGGAGTCCCATGTTTAAATTGTGCGCTAGTCTCATGAGTCTCGTAAGCTGAGGAGTTTCAGGCGAGAGTTACGTACTCAACATGGGCTCTTTACGTCATCATCATGGGATCTTTATAGCCTTGAGGAGTCGTGGGTCCCTTATCTTTGTGAACTCCTGCTCATAAAGGGCTCTCAACGGTCGCGTGGATAAGCAATCGTCGCTCGATCCAAGCATGAGGAGTGTCAACCCTGTCCGGGCGATAGGCATAGCTCGGATGAGGCTCGGCCGGAGTGGGCGCGGGGCGCTAGCCTTTATCCCGGTAAGGGGGATAGGTTGGGCTTTAGATCTTCCTCCGGTCGGACCGACGCTCGGGCCTTCCGAGCCTAATGGCCGCCGAGGAAGGGCTTGATCCCGAGTGATTTTATTGGGCTTTGATGCTAAGTGGGCCCTGCGGGGCTGTCACTTAGATGAGCTGGGCTTCGTTTGGTCTGATGGACCTAGTTCGGCCGCTCTTAGATGGGCTACATAAATCCCCCTCTCCAGAGCCGTTGAGGCATTCGTGAGTCCAGGGGTTGCGCCCTATATTAATCACGTCTTGCCACGTTGTGCCCCAATCATGATGAGATCATGTCAGGGGATGGTTTTAGAGAGGAGTGGTGCCCGAGGTGGTTACAGGGAGGAAATGATGCCCAATCCTATGTCATTTGGACTTCGCGCCACATGATTAAGACGACGCCCAATTTGGATTGGAATCCCGATAGGAAGTGCCCACACTAATTTTGACTTGGCTTTGGAGGGTTCATCCCTTATCTAGTCCGAGAGGGCTCTTTGATCAGGTTTTTGTTGCATGCAGGTGGCTAAATACAGACTACTCAGCTCAAGGTATGCTTGTCTGATTGGCTGACTCGAGTCAAGCTCAATTCTAGGGGTTCATTTAACTAATAAACAAATCTGGGCTTCATCACTTTTGAAGCACATTCTAACAATTTAAGTTGCCTTTCATGTGGAATTATTGTTGGGCTCTCGTTGTCCAACCCCACAACTCAATACAACATAGCTTAAAAAATGTTGGATTGAAAGCTATGTCAACACTAGCTCAACAATTAGGATTGGGTTGGATGCAATTGAACTTGACCATCAGGTTAACTTGCTCAGGCCCAAGCTTACAACCCTAATGGAGTGTTTGGGAACACTATTTTAACTTTCTTTTACCTTAAAATAAAAATTTAGAAATGACACCCCACTTAAACACGTTTGATGAGGTCTTTCCTAATTTTTAGGATGAAATCCCATCCTTTGTAAACTTACCCCGAAATAAAAACAACCCCTGGCCTTTTTTTTTTTACGAAAGGTGCACGATGTCGCACGTCCTCTGCCATGCTTGCGAAGGGTACCTGCCTCCTCCTCCTCGGAAGCCCGTAGGGTTCCCCCACCTCCCCACCCCCACCACAACCCCCTTGCCGCATCTGGCCCTCCCCTCCCACAAGTTCAGCCCTCCCCTCTCCCTCCTCCTCCTCCACATGCTTGTGCGTTAGGCGCCCCATTGGCCTAGTTGGTGACCCCCAAGTGTCCAACATCAACGTTAGCCCAGTTCTCTTGATCGCTCGGTGACTGGCGATGCCTGATCTCCTCCTCCCTTCGCAAGCAAACGATACGTGAAGTGGGTTCTCTTGCAGCGCCCATGTAATACCCTGGATTCTTATCGGATCTTTCGGATCCTTTTCGGAGAGTTTCAGATCGCTTTTGTAGGTCCAGAGTTGAGTTTTACGATCCGCGTGAGTTTTTCTCTCGTACTAGTTACGGAACTCTATGGTGAGTTTATTTATCAGTTCATCAACTCAAGGACGCTATAGTTGCGATGTACTCTTTGAGAGGATCGTTTCGACTATTTTTACATATTTTTCTGAATTAGTCCATTTCCGGACCAATTATCGAATTTCCAGAAATTAGGAAAATTGCATAATTTCTTTTCTTTTTCTTTCTTTTTCCTCTTTCCTTTTCTCATTCGCGCGCGACCCTCTCTCTCTCCCGTTTTCTCTCCTCTCTCGCCCTCCCGGCTCCGGCTGCAGAAGGAGGAGGCAGGGGCAAGCAGTGGAGATGCCGTGGGAGTGGTCCGGAGCACGATGGGGCGAGGATCGGACCGTTTCTGGCGCGATCCCAAACGGTGGATTCAAAGCCGACGGTCGAGCTCGCGATGCGGTTTTCGGCATGGTTTAGTCACTTCGGTGCACAGAATCTTCGGTGGAGGTAGGGAGACGGATCACCTACTTTTCTTCTGCGTTTCCTCGCAATTTCGTGTCAATCGGTGCGAGTTTGAGCGGGTTTCATTCAGTTTCGGGAAAAGCATACTCGGGGGGTGTGCATCAGGCTCGTCGGAAAACGGCGACAGTTTTCCGTCTAGTTAGTTTCATTGTGACCCCCAGCATATATGTAATCCATTTTCGCTGATTTCTTGTTGATTGGTCATCATTTGGGGCCGGTACAAGCCCGGGAACCCCGGTGACCCAATTTGGGTCGATTCGTTAGAATCGCCCGTTTCTTGCGATTTAGATGTTGCATGGACCCCTTCCGGCCTGTGGAAGGTTATTTTTGTCAATTATGTTTGTTTCCCTGTGTTTAGACGCGAATGGGGCGTGGAACGGCCGAGATCGGCCATTTCCCCTGTTTTCCCGTCGTATCGTGCTTGTGGTCGTTTCAGAGACCGCTACAGGTCTCAGGCGGCCCCACGATGGACCGCCACACTCCATAGTGTGTCGGTTAGTTGTAGGTCAGTTTAGGTTGGCGGCCCAACCTTTGACCGCCTATTGCCTCTGGCGGCCCTATAGTGGTGCTCCAAGCTCAGTCGTTTCTCGATTCTAGCGTATGTCGGTTCGGTCTGGCGGTTCTATCTTTGACCGCCAGAGCCTTGTAGCACGCCTTGCTTAGGTCGCTACTGTGCGTTTGATCGGGTCAATGTTTTAAGTCGGTTGGCCTTGGCGGCCCAATCTTCAACCGCTTCTTCCTTGTAGCGTGCCCTTATTAGGCCGCTACAGTCCGTTTGTCTTAGGTCAATGTCTTAGGGCGGTTAGTGTGGCGGCTCATTCTTAGACCGCCTTAGTCCATGTAGCGCGTCTTTATTAGACCGCTATGGTGGTTTAACTGGGTAGTCGGTTTGAGGGTTGACTGAGTGTAGCGGCCATATCTTTGACCGCCACTGTCATCTCGCGGCCCAGTGTAAGATCGCCAGAGCCTTTGCCTCTGTGTGTGTAGCGGCTTCTTCCTTGACTGCTTGTGTTGCTTAGCGGCCGAGTGATGTACCGCTTGCGACCCAGAGGACGGTTTACCAGTATTTTGGTTTCCGATTGTCTTGGCTCGACCTTGTGGTTTATTCGTCGTCCCGTGGATGTCTCTTGATGTCCTATGAGGGCTTTGACCACGATATAAGGTTGTCAAACATGCCTTGGTTTCTGTACTACTGTAGAGTCGTTGTCAGGTTCCGGTCAACCTGGTGTAACCCAGTGGTTGACACGTGACCTTGTGTGTGTCTCGGCTATTTTGGATAGATCGAGACAGTGGTTCTGGATGCCTTGAGGTATCGTTTTACCTCGGTCTGTGTGTCTAGGTGTGCTGAGGGTCTTGGTGATTCCTCAGGTCTCCGTGAGTCGTTTTATGTGAATGTGTCGTTTTCTCTGGCTTAGGATTAGATCGATTGGCAGCGTGTTACCGCTTTGTGCAACGATCTTGACCCCGAGTCGTGAGACTCAAGGATCGTTGTGTCGACAGGTCTAGTTGTCCTGTTCTGAGTCTGTTGACAGTTGGTATGCTACCTTGGTGCTTCGTAGTACGTGTGACAGTGCATGCTTAGCCTATATGTACTCCAGCACTCGTCTTTCCGAGTCTCTGTGTCTAGTGAGCCTCCACTAGTCGTAGCCTCACGACCTCGAGTGTCGGCCCACCTGGGAGTGGTGGTGGGGCAGTTCCCGATATACGGTTTGTAAGCTAGTTCCGTGGGCCCTTGCTTTACAGTAGCATCCTACTGGGAGGGAAAACTAACTAGAGGCCTGGCTCTAGGCATGAGCTGGTGTGTGCACACGTGGTCAAGGGCGTGTGGACGAACGCCGACGGGCGTGACCCTAACTAGTCACTCGTTACTGTAGTTTATGTTCTGGTTCAGTGAGTATCTCAGTCTCCGTCGTTCTCGGCGTCCGTAGCGAGATACTTGTGGCGCAGTGTAAGACGTCAGTGGACGCATCTGGCTGTTCTTCTAGTGGGGAGGTGCTTCCGTCACGTGACATGTGACTCTCACGTTTCTCGTGCGTCGTGACCTCTCTGGGTTAGTCTTTTCTTGGCCTTACCCGAGGTCAGTGCTGCGTGGTATGCACGACGATCCAGTCGCGTATGCGTTTGCGCTTAGGGAGCGTGCACGGCAATCTAGTCGTGTAGGCTTTAGTGTTCCGTGTCTGTCTAGGTCTTTTCTAGGCTTGTTGTCTATTTTCGTCGGCCTTAGTTTTGAGGTTGGTGTCTTGTCGACAGATCGATAACTCCTGACTTTGTGAGATCAGGGTTCACCTTTCTGTCACTGTTTGGAGTAGCTTAGGGAGCCGAGCTTATCTCGGTAGCCGTGTTCTCGTTCTTTACGGCTTGGTTTTTCCTTTTTATTTTAGCTATTCTACTCCTACTCTTCCGGTTTTCTTTTACAGCTTTCTAGTTGTAGTTTAGCTTTTCCTGCTTTACTACTCCTGCTGTTTTAGCTGTTGTTCCGTGTTACTGCGTATTTTTCAGTGGGCATCAGCGTGACCCCTACTGAGCCAGTGACACGAGGCTCACCCCTGCTTTTCAGGTGTGGTCGTCTCTGCTTCCTTTGCGGTTCATGGTGTGACGTGCTCGTAGTTGCTAGCGGTACCTGCGTCGGGCTTCCCCCGATCTCAGTGTATGTTTTTCTTTCTGTTGGACTGTACTTGTCTTTCTTTGTACTGGACTCTGGTATAATTGTTAATTTTAACTGTTAATTAAAAAGTAATTTTATTTCTGCTACTTTAGCAAACCTGATTAATGAAATATTATTGCTTACTGTTATATCTGCGACTTCAATGTATTACACGATATTCCTTTTATCCCTTTGGAGCTTTACAGCTCTTGGGAGGCTTCACGGGTTCTAAGCGGTATCGGGTCTACTCGGTAGTCCTATCGGGTATATCCGGTATCCGGAGTCCGGGTCATCACAGCCCAGGCACTCTTGACTTGCGGGGCTCAACATTGGCCAACTCAACTCCATTTATCATGAAACCCGAGAAGTAGGGTAGGGGCCATCCACACTATGACAACGATCTCCGCCTGAGTCCTCCTTCCTCTTCGTGGGCTTTCTCTTATGGCAATGACCCCTGGTGTGGTTCCTACGAGCGTCACGTGGAACCAATCTATCCTCCTACTAACTCTTCTTTAAAAAGGCTTGGTGGGAGCAAGCAGTGCTTCTCCTGCTACAGCTTAAGAGGTCGATGTGTATAGTTTGGTAGGCTGGCCTTTGAGTTGGTTATTAGTTCTTGGCTTCAAATGGGGTCCTCACTAATGGATTCCTGTGAATCATCTTCGAGATTGCTGTTCTACTTGCTACTTCTACTGTGCACCCTGTAGCATTTGAATTGGAGGCCAACCTGACAACAAGGTTGTCTATATATACCTCACTACAGTTGGAAGTCTCTCCTTTTGAACTCATCACATCAAATCTTTAATGTGCCAATGTTACACTTCCTCTTCGTTGCCTTCGTCGCGATGTCCCCCTTCTCCCTTCACAGTCACCGCGGCCTCCCCCTCGTCACTGCCACCACCACCCTTGTGATCTCCCCCTCTTATATCACCGCCTGCATCGACCCGTACTCACATCGATGGCCCGTCAACCCAAGTTTCTTTCGGTACGGATCGACATTGTGATACGCATCAGTTCTATTAAACGGGTCTAAAATGGGTCTACATAAAATTTAAAAATTATGACACTCTTATCAAAATAGTTACTATTCATCAATTTTAAAAATTAAATTAAAAATTGATATATCATAAATTTTTAAGTAAAAATAACTTTTTAAAAAAATGTTACCAAAACCCTATAAATGATAAACACGTGACGCCAGCTTCCTCACCTTTCCACGAATCAAAGAAGTCAGCTGCACGCGGCCTTCCCTCGCCCCGAAGATTCTGGACCGCCTCACAATCACAAAATTCAGCTCCCACGCTGTACTTCTCCCCGTCCGGGCGACTCCCACTTTGGATGAGGCGCCGAGCAGCAGCCGCATGCTGCGGTTGCGGTCGTAATTGAAACGAAGCAGAGGAAGATTCTAGAGGGGGAGAAATTTGAGAGGGAACAGGAGTCTGCTAATGGCGGCAACATCTTGGTGCCTCCCTGTGGCCGCTTCCCCGCTCGGGCACCTGTCCTCCGCCGGGAAGGAGCACGGTCGGCGCAGGCTAAGGCCCGACGTTGCTGTTGCCGCCCGCAGCAGGGGCGGTCTGCTGTGCGGGCCCGTTCTAGTGGGTCGTCCGGCGCTCGGGGGCGTGCGGGACCAGAGGAGGAAGATCAGCAGGAAGTGGAGCGGCGCCGTGCTGTGTATGGCACCAGAGGAGGAGAAGATGACCCGCCGCTCACCCCTCGACTTCCCAATCGTACTCCTTCCTCCTCCCTCTTCGTAGATTATGATGTGTTGGTACTATTTTCTCGCATCGAGAAAGGTGAACTTGTGGTAGAATCGATTTGTTTTCTGAATTATACTGGCGCATGTGCTGTTAGCTCTCCAGCTCAAACCTCTCCCTTAGACACCTTTAAGAGTAAAGAGCTAGCGAGGAAAGTGTATTTGGGCAACGTTTATTTTGATGGATTCTAGATAGAAATCCTTGGGCAGCTGGGTATATTCTCCTCATTCCCCTTTTCTTTTCTTCCCACCATTTTGTCTATGGTTGTCCTAACTTTCGTGGCGTATTCCATGGGATTGTGATGGCTTGAATGCAACATTTTCAAAGGTTCAAAGAACAAAAATGAAAGAGGTATTTCTGACCGAGGGATATATGCCGTAAGATGATCTCTTTAATCCTCTCGCAATTAAACTTCTCCTTCTATTTCATACTGTGATTCTTCTCGTTAATGGGCATATGCCCGGTGGGCGCCCGGCCACTAGGCCACCGGCCCGCACGGCCGTGTCCAGGTGCCGGTGCCTGTGCCTGTGCCTGTGCCTGCGCCTCCGCCCGCGCCCGCGCCCGCGCCTAGCATGCCAGCGGGCACACGCTCAGCGCCCTCGGGCGTCGGCTACCCCCATTCTCACCCTCTTCTCTTCTCCTCCACGTGCACATCTTATCCCTCCCATTTTCTCCACGTGAACCCCTCATCCTTATCCACCTCCACCGCCAAAACCCCCCTCCCCTCTTCTAGTGTCTTCTCCGAAGATAACTCCTCATCCTTCCCATTCATCTATAAATAGGGGTAAGGGGGTAACTTTGGAAGATAACCTAGGTAGTTTAGAAGATGATGGTTGAAAGGGGGTGAAGGGATTGTGCTAGTGGGGTGTATAGAGAATCTAAGAGAGCAGAAGTGTGAGAGGGGTTCGGGTCTTGCTTTCAAGTAGAGTGCATGAGAGAGAGAGAACGTGCGAAGAGCATAGTGTAGTAGCCTTCTCTCCCTATCTCTCTCTCTCTCTTCTCTCTCTTCTCTCTCTTGGTTGTCTTTCTCCGATTATCGAGGACGACAACGATGACGAGGATAACGTGACAACTACGTGGTCGTGCTCCATGTAGAGGTCACACAATTACGTATTCTAGCGATGGGCTCGGCAACGGCTCTGAAGGACGATCACCGTAGTCCTGTGGATTGGAGGGTGGATGATGCGAGACAGGTCGGGATGGGCCTCTTCTTTGCTCGCTCAGTGCCCCTTTTTTTCTCTATTTTTTATCTTCTTTTCTTTCAGTATTTTTTTCTGGCTCTGCTACTGTGTAGGAGAAACGAGAAGTCGGGGGTGGGGGTCAGAAGGCCGGGGGGCTGCAGCACCGGTGGAAGTAGGCGGCTACGGTGTGGGATGGCGAGGGCTGCTAGAACCACTGCTACTGTTGTCGGTGGTTGGGTGGTAGAAGGTGGCTGCCTACCTTCCTGGTGTTACGATTGTACGAGAGTAAGAATAGGGAGAGAGGCAGAGGGAAGAAGAATAAGCAGGGGAAAGAAGAAGGGAGAAATATGGTTCGATGGTGGGGAGAAGAAAGGAGGAAGAAGACGGAGACGAGAGAGAAAGAGATAGGAAGGGCTTCACATCCTATTCCCTTCGCGAGAGGAAGAAGATAACCATGGCGGCCACATTTTTTTTTTCATTCAACAACTTCATTAAACTAAAAATTTGAGAGTACACATGTATTTATAGAGGTGGAACCTTAATGGTACTCCTCAGAGCCAAAGACCAAAATACCCTAATACCTAAAATAGTGCAAAATTTGCACCAAAACTAACAAAAATTAAAAAGGTACAATATTAGCTCCAAATGAGCTCAATAAATATTGAAAAATTAAAATTGTATCCTACCAACTTAATACTGCTACATTAGACTCAAATAAAATAAAAATAAATAATAAAAATAAAAATGACGCCGATACGACTTCGATCGCCTGAGGTCTCGAGTCTCTCTCTACATTATTATCTCTCGGTTTGAAAAAAAGCGTGCTCGAATTTTGAAGTGTCAAAGTAGGACGAAGATGAACACAAGAGGACAAACATAGAACTCCACGCGGAAAATCATATCATGGATCTCAAACTGTCGCTCAACATGCGCCTCGCAAAAGTCCAACCATACTATATCAACATGAGACGGCTCCAAAAGTAACATGGCATCAGATGGGGCAATTGATGAAGCAACCTCTAACATAGTGTCTCAATTAAGTCTAACTTTGACATAAGAAATAAATCTTGATCCCAGATATCATCGGGAACAACTGTCAAAACACTCTCAAAGGATGAATCTGTAGTGAGTATAGAATCATCTATCAAATTCAACCCGGAATCGACAAATAAACTCTGATCCCATGTATCAACAAGTGACGTGGTAACTCTAGCTAGCAAAGCACGGGGTACCGACAAATATGAGTCTGGAAACTGGAATTTACCCTTCAAGTGTGATGGTTGAAGAGTACAACTAGACCCATCAGAGTCTATGATAGCATGTCGCTCTGCCATCCAATCTCGTCCCAGACTGATATAAGAATCTCCTGAGCATATATTGCACTACGCTCCATTGAAGTATTTAAAATGTTTTAATGTGCTATTACCTTTGACGTGTCGGTCGAATTTCACAAAAGTCTCTTTCTCTTCAACAATAATCTCACCAGTTTTCAACAATGAATCAACAATGGGCTAAGAAATATAATTGTAGGATTGATATCCTTCGAGAAATACTATAGTATACTCATTGTTTGGCAGAAATACTTGAAAGCCGAAGACCATCGTACGGAAGATTTACCTTGGATCTCGATTTGATGGAACAAATCGGTTCCCTGGGCTCTGATACCAAATTTGATGCAAGACAGGTCGGGATGAGTCTCTCCTTGCTCGCTCAATGCCTATTTTTTTTCCTCCTTTTCTTTCTGTATTTTTTTTCTAGCTCTACTACTATGTAGGAGAAACGAGGGAGAGAGAGATAACAAGGAGAAGGGAATAAAGAGGGAGGGAGGACGGGTTGCTAGCGGACGGCTTGGATGCTGGTGGGATGCACGGGTGGAGTTGGGATCACCAGTGACCGGAGGCGGGCGGAGCGGCAGTTCGCGGTGGCTGGCGGTGGAGGTGGGTTTTGCAGGGAGTGGCGGCGTCTGATGCGTAGGGGAGGGTGAAGGAGGATGTGCAGGGGACAACGGCGGTCACAGGCGGGGGAGCTTCCCGACAACAAAGGACCGGCGGTCTCATTGGGAGTTACCGGTGGCAGGATTGCAGTAGGGCAAGGCGCTGAGATAGTCGGGGCCGCCAGTGACTCTGGCAGGGGACCGACGACGGTACCCAGGGGAGCTTTGACGGCTGGCGGTGGAGGGTGGCCGTTCTCTGTTGTACGTTGGCAGGTCTGGTGCGTGATCGACAATGGTTGGTTGGGCGGCGGCGCTACAAGGTTGTCTTGGGTGGCTGGTTTCGGTGGCGCGACAGCCGGACGCGACTGGGAGGGAGGTTGGGGCCATGGTGGACGCGAGGACTCCGGTGGTAACTGGTGGCAGCCGGTCATTGGCGACATCGCCGGTGAGGCCGCCTGGATGCAGTGGCCTCTGGTGCGGAGGCGGGCTCCCTCCGGTGGCGGATCGAGCCCTGCAGCGAGGGCTGGTCGTAGTGGAGGAAGAAAGAGGAGGCGGGCGGCCTGTCTGCAGGGGTGCTCGTAGTAGAGGGGAAAAGAAGGCTGGGTGACCGCAGCACCGGTGGAAGTAGGCGATGGCGGCGTGGCACGACGAGGGCCGCTGGAACCACCGCTACTGTTGTCGGCGGTGGGGTGGTAGAAGGTGGCTGCCTACCTTCCTGGTGTTATGACTGTATGAGAGTAAGAATAGGGAGAGAGGTAGAGGGAAGAAGAATTAGCAGGGGAAAGAAGAAGGGAGAAATATGGTTTGATGGTGGGGAGAAGAAAGGAGGAAGAAGATGGAGACGAGGGAGAAAGAGATAGGAGGGGCTTCACACCCCGGTGTTTCACACCCTGCCTAGTAGGGTGTTTGGGAACAGTTTTTTTTTAAAACTATTTCTATCTAAAAAATTATGTTGTGTCAAATTTTGAATTAAATTTTAAAATTGATGAAAGTTGACACTTCTTGTTTGGCAACATCGTCATAATTTTTAAAATTTATGTAGACCTGTTTGGCAGATAATTCTTCATAATTTAAAAATTATTAAAATAATAATCCAATAAAATTTATGAAGACCTGTTTGGCAGATAATCCATTCAAACGCCACTCATTTCCCCTCGTACAAGACCTCTGGCTCATCCTCTGGTAACCCATAGCTTGCCGACATTAACCAGCTTTAGAACTCTAAAATCCGACTTCTGGGCAGCTCCCATGGATCCAGGCACTAACACGCTGCGCCTCTTCTTCTTCCCTTTGATGGCGCCGGGGCACATGTGGACATGGCCAAGCTGCTGGCTGCCCGCGGCGTGGAGTGCACCATCGTCACTACCCCGGCCAACGCGGCCCTCGTCCGACCCGCAGGGCATGGAGGCTAACTTCCTCCAGGCTGTCGGCATGCTCCGAGAGGGCGGAGGGCGGTGCAGAGGGCGATGCAGGGCTGTGAGGGCGGAGGGCGGTGCAGGGAGGGCGGAGAGCGGAGGGCTACCACGGCGCAGAGGAGAGGGAGGGCGGTGCAGGCTTGCCACGGTGCAGAGGAGAGAGAGGGGATGGCGGAGGGCGGTGCAGGGAGGGCGGAGAGCGGAGGGCTACCACGGCGCAGAGGAGAGCGGGGGCGGTGTAGGCTTGCCACGGTGCAGAGGAGAGAGAGGGGATGGCGGAGGGCTGCGGCTGCCACCGTAGAGGAGAGGGAGGGGAGGGCGGAGGGGTGAAGGGGAAGTACAGCGCGGGGGAGACGACGCCGGAGAGGGGAGGGAGATGCATATCTCGTGGGTTTTGAACGTCGTGACAGTCCGTGCTCTCAAAAAAAAATGGTGGAGGGTTATTTTTATTTAGAAAGAGATTATAACGGGATGAGATTTCCGTCTTAAAATTTAGGAGAGGGGTACCAAACGGGGTAAGATAATCTCTTCCTCTCTTTTTTAAATTTAAGAGAAAAAAGAGGTAAAAAAGAGTAACCAAACACCCTATAGGGCTTCACACCCTATTCCGTTCGCGAGAGGAAGAAGATGACCATGACAACCACAATTTTCTTCTTTTCATTCAACAACTTCATTAAACTAAAAATTTGAGATTACACATGTATTTATAGAGGTGGAACCCTAATGGTACTCTTGGAACCCAAAGACCAAAATACCCTAATACCTAAAATAGTGCAAAAATTACACAAAAAATAACTAAAAAATAAAAAAGATACAATATTAGCTTCAAATGAGCCTAATAAACCCCAAAAAATTAAAATTTAATCCTACCAACTTAATTCTACTAAATCAGACTCAAATAAACTAAAAATACACAAGAAAAATGAAAATGACATAAATACGACTTCGATCGTCTGAAGTCTCGAGTCTCGCTCCGCATTAGTGGACTAGCGGGTAGACTCACGTAGCTTACCCCGACTCCGCCCGAGCACGTCAGCTTCACCAACGTTTGTTGTGCATCTCCAACCCTGCTTTGGCTTTAGATTCTACTTCCGTTCTGCTTTCACTTTTGTTTCCACTATGTGCAGACAATGTACGTCCTTAACATTGTGCTTGTGATTTTGTAATCATATTTATTGTCGGGGGTTATCAACATTGGTATCTGAGCCATTGGTTTACTGTGGTTCTTGTTTGTCTATTATAGACTCTCGACAATGGCCGGTCCGTCAACCTTTTCGGTGCCCAATGTACTCTTTCTCAGCAACCATTCCGAGGAGTTGTCCTCGCCGCCTGGGTTGATCCTCGTTACTCGTCCTCGGAATGTGTGGATTTGTGTCATGCAGTGTCTAACTCGCGTCTTCCATGTAGAAGTGAAACGTAAGATCGACAGTGATGGGCTTTGATCTTCTTCTGGGGAGAACGCCCCCACACTGACTGATCAACCTATGGGTCTTGAGAAAGCGGTTGTGCCTCCCTCGCTCCATCTTACGGCCGCAAGTACCGTATCCTCTACGATAGGGATAGCGACACCAATGGGTCGTTGGCGGGTATTGCCGCTAGTACAACAGTCGCGACCGTCACAATAATAACACTACTTGCCACTCTGTCTGCAGTTCCCGCACAAGCGATTGAGGTGGGCTGTCTGACTACCCACACTGACATTGTGATGGCATTGGCTTTCGGTCCGTTAAGCACAGCGGCTGCATTGGCAGCGGCTTGTACAGTAGCCGACGGCTCACTTGCTAGCGGCATCACGTCCTGTGGTGATGCAGCAGGTGTCAGTTGGATCTATTGCTTGCTACGATTGATATCTCTTGATGACAGCTGACTTGGTGACAGTTGCGTCGATGAACAAGTTACGACGGCTGTGGCCGAAGCCCACCATCGCACGGCAGATCCCATCGCCAGTGGGTGAGGATAGCTGTTGATGATCAAGGATCCAACACCACTTCCTACGTCCGGTGGCGTGGCGGTGGCCATAGCCTATTGGACACCTTCACCGCTTAGAGCAATAGTACCTTGGATTCCTCCACCATCGGCTGCGTCTATCGGCACATAGGCTTGTTCGGCCCTTCTGGTGGGTACCTCGTAGGCCTTATAGATGGGCTCTGCAAGCGAGACGCGGTGTTCGTGCGCCATTTTGGGCTGCTGCACATCCTCCGTGGACTCGTGAGCCGAGGTTTTGGGCATCCCCATATGTTGCACACCCAGAGACTATTGGATTTTGGCCTTCCTCGCAACTTACTTGGGTGCTACGTTGGGTTTCGTCTGTCTGACTTGTCTCACCTGCACCAGCTCCCTACCTAACCTCGATAACCCCTGATGGGTGAGAGATCGTGGTTCGAGGGTATATTTAACGGTGCTGAGCATTATGTATAGTAGACCATGCATAGTATTGTGTTTCATGTTTTTGCATGTCTTTTCATGAGCATACTATATATATTTGTGAAAATATTGTGAATATCTAATGAACAATTGTTCTTCTTATGGAGCATGCGTCGTTGTGTGTGATATTTGTCTATTTGTTTGCATGCAAATGTGTTTTGCGTATGTAACATAATAACTAGACAAACATGTTTAGGAAACATAACTTGTTCTAGCGCCAAGTTCTTGAGTGCTCAGGGCCAAGGTGTTTGGCGCAACTGTGATTGCATGAATGCGATCACGCACACATAATGTAGTCGAGAGATCTCTGTTTCTCTCGTGCGATGTGTGGGGGATGTGTGTTTCTCACACATGGATAGTTTGCTCGGAATCGTTTTAATCTTGTTAAATAATCTTGTATAAGTGGGAGATGATTGTAGTTTGTTTGGCTCTACTTTCAATCTCACTGTACGAGAGAGTTTAATAAGGTTGGCTCAGATTTCTAACAAATTAAGACGATATGTTCGATGATGTCATTAAAAACTTTCTGTTTTAATATGTAGTGAAATTAAGAGATGGCCGCCAAGAACGTCATTACTGACCTTACTAAGAGTGATAAGTTGAACGACTCTAACTATGTGTTGTACCCGGACTATTTCCCCAGCAAAATACCCAGAAATAGGGGTTCGGGAATTTTCTCGAACACCTTCAAGGCGTGGGCTACCCGGCCCCTCCGACAATCCAGTGGGCCCGACCAACGGCCCCAACCCGCTAGCCGAGGTGCACGGCGGCACTAGCAATTAATCGGGACCGCTCCCGACTCATAAGTCGCGGACTTCCTCTGCACTCTACACAACCACCCGGGCCACTCCGACTACAAGCCGCGCCACGTGGCACTCAGTGAAAAGGTCGGGGGGCCTACCCCGGAACACCTTCCCTCAACCCTCCAAGGTCAAAGGGAGACCTAAATCGGCCAACCACAGGCTCAGGAGGCCCGTAGTACGCGTGTACGGCTCACACACGCGTGTTCGGCATTCTGCCGAACACCTTGTGGGCGCACCTGTTTCAACCCTTCTACACCAACCCATGGGCCACCTCATGGTCTCAGTACACCAATTGGGTCCTACAACGACCCCCCAGCAAGTCGGGTTCACCCTCGACCCTCGGACACGTGGCAACAAGCCACTGAACTTAGCCCTCGGGCCAACCCGAGGCTACCCTGCCAACCCGCCGTACAACGCGGCATGCAGCACGAGGTAAGGCCCATCGACCCTAGGTGCCTCCTTCCAGCCCCTACGGACTTCTACCCTTGGCCCTTGGCCAAATCCAAGGTCCGTCGGCCACCTACGCGGCTCGTTCGGCAACCCGGGGTGTGTCGGGCATTCGCCCGAACACCTTGCGAGCGGCCACTACAACTCGAAGAACAATGGCTCCCATGGGCCATTTCAATACCCCGAAACTTCATATCCCCCAAGGGATATCCCCAGACGACGAAGAAAGACCCCCGGGGGTCATCCCTCAGGGTTACGGCTTCGCCCGGGGCCTGCGCGCCCCAGGACATGGCCGCGCCCCCGGAGAGGGCGAACTCCCCGGGGGTCGCGCCCTCCCCTAAGCTCGGAGGCCCGACGGCCCTCCCCAGTCCCAGTTCGCGAAAATTCCCAACTTCACGGTCCGAGGTTCGTGCAAAGTTCGTTCGTCGTATCCGTGTGTCGAAGGATTCGCGAAAACGGAGCCCCGAGATTACGTTGAATCGGACACATCAATCCCTCGGTCTACGTGCACAAGCAGCTGGTCAGCCAGTCCAAGCCCGTATCCTTTGTCTTCTAGCGTCCAAACTGAGTCAAAGTGGGGCTAAAACAACCAAAAAATCGGGTTTTATAGAGGTGGGACCACTCCCCCTCTCTCTCCTCTACCTGGTCCGCCCAAACCCCACCTTGGGGAGGGGTTTAGGCGGACCAGCTTGGGCCTCCAAGCTAGTCCGCCTAAACCCCCAAGGGGGGGGGGGTTTAGGCGGACCAGCCTGGACCCCAGGCTGGTCCGCCTAAACCCTTGGAGAATAAAAAAAAAGATTTTTAAAAATAAAAAAAGAAGGACCACTTTGGTTCGCCTAAACCCCCTGGGGGAGGGGGTTTAGGGGGACCAGCTTGGGGGTCCAAGCTGGTCCGCCTAAACCTCTCCAAAAACAAAAAAAAAAGAAGGATTTTTTCCCCTCCGAAGAGGGGTCTAGGCGGACCAGACCAGCCCATGGGGTTGGTCCGCCTAACCCCCCCCTGGAGGAGGGGTTTAGGTTGACCAGACCAGCCCCTTGGGCTGGTCCGCCTAAACCCCACCCCTTCCACTCTGACACACACACACAAAACACATAAAAAAATTCAAATAAAATAAAAATAAAAATGCTATTGAGGGGTTTACCCGGACCAAGTTGGACCCCCAACTTGGTCCGCCTAAACCCCACCCCCACCCCTTCAACTTCTATAAATTGCCCCCCTTATCAAAGCACAAGATATAGAGGAAGGTATGTGAAGCACGGACAGACGAGCAAACTTCCCCGGCCTAATTGTCGCACCCTCGGATTCCCGGGGCTTTCGGCAAGGGTCGGGAACGCGAGAAGACAAGTGCGCACGCGGTTGGCTTGCTAGTCGGCTCACACACGCCGAGGGTATGTCGCACGTTCTCCCCTCACGCGGTGTCTAGCCGTCTCATGGCAAGTCCATCCCCGCCACATGTAAGATGACCGTACCAACGGCAAATACGCCCGCACCCCGGGCTTGCCCGTGTACGGCAACTTACGACACTTAAGACGGTGACGAAAGGGTACTTCATAACGCCGCGTCGGCCCTCGACACGGAACCGCGTGCCCACCGCTCACCTCCCAGTTGGCCGTCGGCCCCTCAGATTGACAAAACGAGTCTAGTCGGACCTCTAGCCCGGGAATCATAGTCCCGGGGCCGACCTCGACTCTCCAGCATGACAACACTCGCTGTCCGAGACCCGGACCCTACCGCTCACCTCGAGCCGCGTCCGACCTCGGCCAGGCCCCAGCCCGTGTCCGTTCTGACCACCAAGGCAGTCGGGCCCACATCAGCTCATCTGTAAAGAGTTCCAGTAGAACACGCGGACATCCGCTTTGTCACGCAATGACCCGGGGATCGACTCGCGTGTCGGAATTGTCTCGCGGCTTGCTCCCGTTGTACTTCGGCCACTCAGGCCAGCTTGTAAAGCCCATATGGCTCATCATAAAATCATTGAATTGCATACGCCCGTGTTCGGGCTCCCAGCTTTCTACCAACACCACTCGGCATCCGTGCCCAACACCCTGACCCCAGTGAACACCCCTCGGTCTAACGCGTACCCCTAGCTGCTGAATGCCCTCTAGCCCTCTTCCCATGGCTTCAGACACATATACAGACTTTTCTTCAGCATAGAACGAAGGTATTCGGATTCAATCCGATGTAATAAACACCGGTTGCTTGCGGCCGGTGGGGAAAGACGTCCTGTACACGATTCCCGCAATCGCCTACGCACTCGCACCCATGGAACCCCTTCTCTCCACGTGTCGCCCGATCTCCCGAGCCCACGTGCCGCGCCCTTGTGGCGCTTCCCCGGTCAACCCTTGGTTCCATGAGTGATTGTCGAGAGATCGACTGGCACGCCCGCACCTTGTCCGGTTAACCTTTATCCCGACACTTACGTGCCATTCGACCCTTTCCGACTTTCCGTGAAAGGAGAGTGCCCGATACCGCCGTGAGAGGCATGCACCCGTAAGGAGGATACCCAAGATACATCATACTCCCGTATTTTCCTTCCCCGTTGTATTCCTTCCTTCACCCCGGTTAATCGGCATAAAAACCCGCGCAACAGAGAGGATGGCACGCCCGGTGGGACGTCTCCCGCCTTCCTTCTTTTTGCTGAAGAAAAGTCTGTGCCAGCCCTGAAGCCCGGTGCCCTTTCCCTATCCTTACAGGAGAGGCAGAGGAGGGTACTCGTGCGCATTCTCTAGCAGCTTCCAGTCTGCGTTCCGATCGTCGGGCCGCTTTCGGCGACTGTCAGCGATCGTCGCCTCCGCAGCTCTCAGCACTCCGGCAACCATGGCGGCCGTCACCTACGGCCCCAACGTCATTGCCACCCATGCCCGGGTGGGCTACTTGGCGACGCCGATCGCTTTCGGCAGCTTTGCCTCGGTTATTGGATCGCCCTACTTCCTGGGTGTGATCCCTGTGGCTGCTCCTCAGCCAACTCCAGTTCTTCCAGTGGCCCCTGCGGCCAACGCGCCATGCGCGCCTCCAGCTCCAGTGTCCTGCCCGAGTGCCGGGCGCCGGACTGTCACTGCAGGCCCCTACAGGGCCCCCAGATCAACGTCGGCCTGGGTGAACATCAGCTCCCGAGGCCAGCCCCGTCCGATCTCCAACAGGGGCCCCGCGTCCCGGACTTCGGTCACTATCACAGCACCTGCCTCGGGTCCTCAATTCCGAGCCCCAGCCAAGCCGGCACCCAACACGGGCTCTCTGCCCCGGGTCCACGGCTTCCCAGCATCTTCCTCGGGTCTCCAACCCCGAGCCCCAGCCAAGCCGGCACCTAACACGGGCTCCCTGCCCCGGGTCCTCGGCTTCCCAGCATCTTCCTCGGGTCTCCAACCCCGAGCCCCGGCCAAGCCGGCACCCAACACGGGCTCCCTGCCCCGAGTCCACGGCTTCCCAGCATCTTCCTCGGGTCTCCAACCTCGAGCCCCAGCAAAGCCAGCACCCGACACAGGCCTTCGGCCCCGGGTTTACGGCTTCTCAGCATCGGTATCGGGCTTTCGACCCCGAATCTCGGCAGGGCCGACACTTGACACGAGCTCACATCCCCGAGTTTGCGGCTCCTCGGTATTACACTCGGGACCCCGGTCTCGGGCTCCAGTTGAACCGGCTCTCCCCGTGGGTCTTCTACCCAGAGGGCAACGTTCCTCAGCGCCTTCCTCGGGCATCCCGACCCGAGCCCGAACTACGCCGGCACCTACCACGGGTCCTCGACCCAGGGGCTTCGGCACCCCAGCACTTCCAACGGCGTTGCTTTCCGGCGCAAGAGTGTCATCTTGAGCCTCGGCGACACTCTTATCGGCGCGGGCGAAGGCTTACACCCGAGTCACCCAGCCATCGACTCCCGGTGCGGGTTACTTACCCCGGGGGCCGATCCCGACACTACGGACTGACAGCTTCATGTTGCCGATTGCTCCGGGTCATGTCTTCTCGGTCTACCATCTTGGGGCGGAGTCTTCCTCAGCTCCTCAGAAGAAGCGTCGCCATGGCCGTAGAGGCAGGCGACTCACTGTTGCAACCAGCAACTCTGGCAAAGACGGTCCTTGTCGGCGACTTGCGGATCCGTCTCGACGGGGGTGAACCAATTATACCCCAAGAACGGATTGTTCCCACCATCCCCACTTCCAATCGTTTTGACCTCCTGCGTCAAACACGAGAGGACGGGGCGAAACTCAAAGGAGCGGGTCCCTCGGCCGCAGCCCGGGGCCACCCACCGTAGCTAGACACGCGGCCTCCCAAGACAACTCGTCGGAAAAACGGCGACAAGGGAGACCAGCAGCATGACCTGAGAAGAATCTGGGTCACCCCAGAAGAAGCTCAAGCTGTTCGAAGGGCGCGTATTGCCAACCCCCTGCGAGCACTCAGACGCGGCATCAGACGGGATGCAGCTGGCTTCACAGTAGCATCGTCTGACGATGCCCAGTCGTCCAATGTCCCCCGCGCAAGCAAGCGGAGGCAAAGGCGAACCCGTCCTCAGGCCATCCAGCAACCTGTCCAGGACTCTCCTCCGGCTAACATCGGGAATGAGCCCCCTCTGCAACACACCTCGATCTTTGATAGACTAGGGACGCCTGTTCGCCCCGAGCAACACCAGCGAAGGAAGCGGACGGCCCGGTTCATCAATGATGCGGTTCGAGTGTTCGCGTGCTACACCACCGGACACCAGCAGGACACCCAGTCTGATGACTTGAACCAGCCTCTGTCCCACTTCAGGAGGCCACGCCACCCGGCTCCGCCGCCTCCTCCAACAGGTCATATCGGCACTTCTGCCGGACCGCAGACATCGGAACGTGTGGAAGAAGTCCCGGTGGAAGACCGCGACCCTCCTATCAACGTAGAGCTGGTCAACAACGACCCTCCCGCAAACGAGGCTCAAGAAGTGACCCTCGACACTCTTATGAAGGAGAACCAGCATCTGAAGGCTCTCCTGCAGGACCTCCTCCAGGAGCGAGACCTTCATCCTCAGCAACCTGCTAGGCCTCAGGCCGAGGCACCGGTACCCCCGGTGGCCCGCGATGCCGCCAACTCCTCAGCGGCGATTGCCCGAACCCCGTTGGCAACTGGGTTTGGCACGCCCCCGGTCGAGACTCAACCACGAGCCTCCAATACGCCAGTGCCGGAAAATCTCTTGGCGCAACGCCAGATGATCGAGCGCATTGTCGAGATAAAGCTCGCCCAGTATGGTGAAGGGACGGTCACGGTGGATCTTTACAGTGTATCCTACCCGCTTCACCACCAGCTAAAAAAATTTCCCCCAGAATACTCCAAGCCCCCGAAGCTGCAAAAGTTCGACGGGCAGGGGTCGCCACATGAACACTTGGCCTACTATGTTACGGCCATGGGCGAGTTAGCGTTGGACGAATCATATCTCCTCCGCTACTTCGCCACTTCGCTCACGCGGACGGCCTTCCAATGGTATTCCCGCCTGAAGCCCAACTCAGTCGTCGACTGGGCGGATCTCCAGAAGAAATTCCTCGACCGATTTCAGACGGTCGAGCGAAGGGTCTCCCTAGCCGAACTCTGTTCCCTCCGACAGAAAAAGGGCGAGGGCGCCCTCGACTTCATCAAGAAATGGCGAGACCTCAACATGAGGTGTGTCAATCCGCCCGTTCAAGAGGACGCTATCACCATATGTCGTCGAGGTCCGGCGGCTGAGGTCAGCGAAAAGCTTCTCGACACCAACATCAAGGGCTTCGACCAGCTCAATTCGGCAGTCGCCGAAATAGAGATGTTCTTCGCTGACAACCCGAGCTATACCGCAGCCAAGGGTAAGCAAGCGCGAGAACGCCAGCCCGGTAAGGAGGTGAATATCATAGAATTCACCCCTACCGCCAAAGCCAGTAAAGGGGCCGAGTCCAGCGGCTCTGACAAAAAGCCAACGGACAAGCCGGCTGCTCCTTCCTTCTCGGAGCGAATGAAGACACCCTTCTCCTTCAAGAAGGAATACACGAAGATGCTCTTCGACCTCTGTATGGCCCAGAAGATCGTCGAGTTGCCCGAAATCCGCAAGCCGGACGAGGCCCTGAAGACCGACGATCCCAGTTACTGCCTGTACCATCGCATGCTGGGTCATTCAATTGAAGATTACTACGTCTTCAAGACTCAGGCACAGAAGCTGATCCGAGACGGTCTTGTCAAGATGAAGAGCGGTCTCGTCGATCCCCCGCAGCCACATACGTGGGCCAGGCCAGCTAAAGCAGCACGCGTGGCTCACCCCTCAGCCAATGTCATCAACATAATGGCCGCATTTTCTCTTTCTGATGACGAGTCAAAGGAGTCCAGAGCCAATCGAAGGGAACGTTCGATCTGGTACCTGGGGTGGAGGCCCTGGCACGATCGGAGACCTCTCTCCTTCCCCAGGGAGAGAACCCGGCGACTCTTCGATATCCTCATCGAGAGGGGGCAAATCATGTCCCGCGACTCTCCTCCTGGCTACACTCATTGGGATCGTAGTCACCCCCAATACTGCCCCTTCCACGCCAGAATCTGCCACCCGATCGAGTCCTGTGAGGAAGTCCAATACCTCATCCAGGAACAGATCTAATGGGAGCAGATCGATGCGGAAGGAAACTCCATGTCGCTCGTCAGGCTTCGGCAAGTTGTCGAAGAGACCCTGAGCATCGCCAGGAGTGCGCCAGAGCAGCCAGACTCTCCTTAAGAGAATGGGCACGGGCTGCCTTACCAGCATCCTCCAGAATGGCTCGAGTTCCGGACTGACAACGAAGAGGCGCTCGAGCGACTGCGAAGGCGTAGAGAGCATGATGCCACCGACTTCTCGGTCAACGTCATTCATGCCCCTGCTCCTCCGGCCCCTTCGGGCTCTCAGACATCAACACCTAGCCAGCCAATCTCAGCCACATCGGCTATGCAATGGCGGTCCTGGCGGGAGCTAAAGTCTCTCCCTTTCCCTGAAGAAGACACTGCCAGGTTCCTCCGGGTCCTTCTCGGCCGAGAGGACGTTCTGGTGGGCGAGACGATGACGGGCTCCTCAGTTCTTTCTCGTCCTCCTCCCGTCCTACCTCCGCCACCGACAGCCGCGGATAGGAAGGGAAAGCAAAAATAGGGTGAGTCCCCGCCTCAGCCTCGGTGTACCTCCTTAGTGGAGGGGCCGTCGGGTCTATCCCACCTACCTGTTGACACAATTCGGAGTACAAAGAGGACATCTTCGGAGTCTTCAGCGGCTTCGCTTCAAGTGGCGGGCCCACCGCCACCAGGCTCCTTCATTCCGCGAAGTTGGGATAACTGTGCAGAACGACAACGTCTTGCAACGCCGTCAGTCATCGCTAGGCCTAGCTCTCAGCACGGTTGCAAAGGCAAGGCTAAGGAGCGGGACGACCAGTGCCCCTCTCTGTCCGCTTCTCAACAGAAGCCGCCGCCACCGCGGGTAAGGCATCAAACCGCGCATACGTCCCCCAACACCGGTTCCAATGTACCGGCTCAGCGGAAGACATCTTCATCGCCACCGCGGTTAAGGCATCAAACCGCGCACACGTCTTCGGACGCCAGCACCTGCCTAACGACTCCTCGTAGGCTCCCGTCGCCACCGCGGGTAAGGCACCAAATCGCGAACACGTCTTTGGATGCCGGTCCCAGCATTCCGGCATACCAGGAATTGCCGCTCGAGGTGATCGAGCAGGCGATCAACGCCACCTTCCAGATACAACAAGCGGAAGGCGCCTGGATTGAAATCCGGGCGAGGAAGAGTCATCGACCTCGCCCTGCAAAGACATCAGCTCGGAGATATCCTCATCGGGATTTGTCAACTCCGGCCCCGGCACCTCTCCATCCTACTCCCTTGGAGACGGCTATCGCCAAGAGACAAGAGAAAAACAGGAGGAAGAACCTCAGAAGGCGGCTCAAGAAACAAGCTGAACGAGCAGCCGCCTTGCAATTCTCGGCCGAGCCAACGCCTCTCCAAAGGCTTCAGCGGCTCATTGATGACCTGGAGGAATATGTTCCTCCTCGTCCTACCGGGGCTCTCCCACTCGATAGCTACATCCCGTGGGAAGAGATGCAGAAACGAGCCCGCCTCAAAAATTGGGTCCAAGAAATGATCCAAAAGCTCAAGAACGGCGAAAGACTCGTGATCCCTGACGAGCTCTCCTTGTGCTATAAGGACAAGGAGATCACCCCAGAGCAGCTGGAAGAAATACTCCAGCGCTGCACCTGCAACATGGTGGCCATCCCACCTCCCGACAATATCAACGCTTCTCGGCGAGGCGCAGTGGCCTCCCGAACAAGACAGAGAACTGTTGCCCCTCTTGCGCTACAGCCAGCTCCAGAACACACTGGTCGTGGCCAAGGTCGTGGCCGGGGACGTGGCAGAGGTCGTGGGAGAATCCCCGAGCTACCCCTCTCTCCGTCTACTTTCGACCCGGAGCGAATTATCCTCTTTCGAGGAGAGGAGCCAGCTCCCATTCCGGAAGTAGAAATTCGGGGTGGACTCGGCATCTTCGATCCTTCTGGCAGCAAAGAGGCTGCTGCCAGCCTTCCAGCCCCTACGCCAGTGCCGGCTTCTGCAGCAGAGCAAGCGGGACCGTCCGGCAAGGACGAGCCAGCCCACCAATCACCCCCAGAAGAGCCATCATTGGCGTCCTTGTTCCAAGAGCCCGCTGGCGATCAAGGTCAATCTGATCCCGGTGGTAACGGCAAGGCAGTGCAACTTCCCGATGGGAAACAACACGGCAGCTCACAGAAGGTTCAACCTGACATACTACCCTCTCTGGAGGATGCTCGGGCCCGAGCTGACCGGAAGGTCCTCCACCAGATGAAGCGCTTCCCCGCCAGCATTTCAATCTGGGAAGCCATCGCTTGGAGTACGGATCTAAGGGAGACCCTTATCAAAATACTCCAAGAGACGGAAGTCTATGAAGCGCATGCCGCAGAAATGAAGGCGGCTGCCTATGGAGCCTTCGCAGCCACCATCACCTTCACGGAGAAAGACATGCTGCTTTCTCCTCCGTGCCACAACCGTCCTCTTTACATGAAGTGGAAAATCAATGGGCACGATGTGAACCGGATCCTAGTGGACGCTGGTGCCGCTGTCAACATCATGCCGCTCAAGACATTCAAGTCTCTATATCTGACCCCGTTCCTCCAAAAGGTTCAAGCAGTCAAGATATCAGGCTTCAACCAGAACACCGAGGACGTCCTCGGCCGAGTGGACGTCGATCTGGTGCTCGATGATTTTGCCTCGAAGGCGACATTCTATATCATCGACTCCAACACGTCTTATAAGATGTTGCTGGGTAGACCCTGGCTCCATGAAAACTGGGTCGTCCCGTCAACTCTCCACCAATGCATCAAGTATGCCAAGGACGGAGGGCAACATAAGGTCTTCGCAGACCTGTCGTCGTTTACACCTGCAGAATGCAACCTAGCCGACGCTGCGCTCTATTTCAAGGGGATTAGTCCGTACCCCGTGATCAAGAGCAAAAGCAACGGTTGGCTCTCAGAGGAAGACGACGATGATCTCGTTCTCTGTTGACGAGGAAAAGGCCAAACTTCACCGGATGCGCCTCAGCCCCAAGTCAACCCCAGATCGCCCTGAGAGGCGCCAGATCGACTTCGAGGCGAATCTTATTAGCCGAGCTATTGGCAAGAGTATATGCTTGCCACCAGACTGCTTCCAGCTCCCGTGTGCATCCGAGGAGCACAGCGTCGAGTCGCTGACAATATTCATTGTCACCTTCAAGCGATAACGCCGGAACAAGAAGAAGGCTAACAGGGACAAACCCATTGTCTTCTACAAAGGAGACATGGTCCCTCAAGCCCCGCCAGATGATGATTTCGGCTGGTCCAGGCAAGTCGATGATACCCCTGAAGCAGTTCAGGTGTGGGACGACCTGTCGCCGCATATTCAAGAAATGTGTTTAAAGCAACACATTCCCCTGTGGCAGACTCCTGCCCAACAAAGATATTTCCGTCGACTGTGGGACCCTTCCCAGGGTAGGGGGCAACCCCCGTCCTTTCATAAGGATACCAGGGGGCTTGGTTACGACCAGGACCCGAACTTCCGCGTCCACTACGCAGTTAACGTCGTAGGCTTGGCACTACCGGCCGACGACCAAACAAGAGTCGAAGCTAAATTTGACAGCTCCGGGGATGAGGGTGAGGAAATTCTGATTCCGATCTCCGCCAAGGCCAGAACCTCGGCTCAGGCCGTCGGGGAACCTTCTTCGCCTCCCTGCCAAGACAAAGGGGCAGGAGAAGCTCCTCCGGCTTCTCAGCCAGTCGAGGGACCCAGTACAATAAACCCGCCTGAGGGGGGGGGGATCTTGCTGGTCCTAGCTGCGAAAGATTGTCCGCTTCGCCGGGCAACCCCGGGGAGACCTCAGCAGCTCCAGCTGACGACTGCTGGCCAAAAGCCGGCAGCCCAGATCAATCCTCGGTGGATTCCAGTGACAACCACTCTTCAGTCCCTTCAGCATCGACTGGTGGCTTCGAGAATCAAGAAATACACGAAGTCGACACCGATGGTGAGGATTTCATCGACCTCCAACCCGCTCCTCCCGAGCTGGAGGACGGCGGCCAGGCCACCGTCGATGATCTTGTGGAGATCAATCTGGGCGACGAGGAAGCCCCTCAGCCTACATTCGTCAGTGCTCTCCTCACCGACGCAGAGAAGCAGGACTACAAGCAACTCCTGCTCGAGTTCAAAGACTGCTTTGCCTGGACCTACAAGGAGATGCCAGGGCTAGACCCCTCCGTAGCGGAGCACGACTCAGCCATTTCTCCCTCAGTCGCTCCGGTCAAGCAACCACAGCGGCGCATGCGCCACGAGCTGGAGCTCCAGGTTTCGGCCGAAGTCCACAAAATGGCGGAGGTCGACTTCATCGAGCCGTGCATCTACCCGATCTGGCTCGCCAATATAGTTCCGGTCAAGAAGAAGAATGGTCAAGTCCGCATCTGCGTCGACTTCCGGGACCTCAACAAAGCTTGTCCGAAGGATGACTTCCCAGTCCCAATTACAGAAACGATGGTCGATATGACCACCGGTCACAAAGCCTTGTCTTTCATGGACGGGTCGTCCGGTTATAATCAAATACGGATGTCCCTCAAAGACAAGAACCACACAGCCTTCGGATCCCCCAAGGGGATTTTCAATTACAAACGCATGCCCTTCGGTTTGAAGAATGCTGGTGCTACTTATCAAAGGGCCATGACTAAAATATTCGACGAGATGCTGCACAACATCGTCGAATGCTATGTCGACGACCTCCTCGTCAAGACCAAAAGGCGTGAAGACCATTTGCGTGACCTTCGCCAAGTCTTCGAGTGTCTCCGGCAATATGGGCTCAAGATGAACCCCATGAAATGCGCCTTTGACGTATCCAGCGGCAAATTTCTCGGCTTCGTGGTCAGGTACCGAGGAATCGAGGTGGATCCCAGCAAGATCAAAGCGATCCGGGAACTTCCACCACCCAGCAACATCACTGAACTTAGGTCCTTCCAAGGGAGGCTGACCTATATTCGAAGGTTTATCTCTAATCTCTCCGGTCGGTGCGCGCCTTTCAGCAAGCTGATGAAGAAAGACGCCCCATTCACATGGGACTCGGAATGCCAGGCGGCTTTCGAGCAAATCAAGGAGTACCTCCTTACTCCCCCAGTCCTGGGAGCACCAGTCAAGGGGAAACTCCTCATCCTTTACATTGCTGCCATGGACGCTTCGCTAGGAGCTCTGTTGGCGCAGATCAATGAAGAAGGTAAAGAGCAGCCCCTCTATTACCTCAGCCGGAAGCTAATCGGCGCCGAGTACCGCTACTTCCTTATGGAGAAGGTCTGCTTGGCATTGGTGTTCGCAGTCAAGAAGCTGCGGCATTACCTCCTGTCTCATCGAGTCGAGCTTATCTCCAAGCACGACCCTATGAAGTATCTCCTTCGACGACCTGTTCTCTCAGGCAGATTGGGAAGGTGGGTTCTCCTACTGATGGAGTATGACATTACCTATGTCCCCAGGAAAGCAATCAAGGGACAAGGTATGGCTGAATTCTTGGCAGCCCATCCAGTGCCAGACGATTGACCCTTTAACTCGGAGCTCCCGGATGAGGAGTCCCTTGCTATTCAATCACAACAACCGGTTGAACAGAGCGGAGATGTCTTGCATTATTGGCAGCCAAGCTCTCTCACAGCCAGCGTACCTTGCTGGGAGCTCTACTTCGACGGTGCTTCCCGAGGGATCACCAGGAGCAACCAGGATCCAGCCACTATGGCAGGTGCCGGCATTGTTTTCCTAACTCCTCAGGACGGAGTTTTGTACAACTCCTGTGCCCTCATGAAGTCCCTGACCAACAATGAAGCCGAATATGAAGCTCTACTCATTGGGCTCCAGATGGCTCTCCACATGGGCATTAAACGCCTCAAAGCCTACGGGGACTCCCAGCTGATAGTCCGGCAGGTCCTCGGCATCTACGACGTGCGGAAGCCAGAGTTGGTCCCATACCATACCGCCGTCACCAGATTAACCCAGAAGTTCTATTTCTTCGAGATAGACCACATCCCCAGGAGCAGCAACGCTCAGGCGGAAATCAAGCTCCCTCCTGAGGGCGAGGTCGACATCGTCATCAAGCACCGAAGACTGATGCCGAGCTCACTCGAAGGCAACACCGGTCTCACCATTTGCGAGGTCCACGACCTTGACCAAAGCACACCTCCAGAAGAGGATGATTGGCGTACGCCTATCATCAAATTCAAGAAAGGGTGGCTTCCACCTGACCGAGCTCAAAGAGTCCAGCTACTCCGCCGAGCAACCTCTTACGAGTTGATTGGCGACTCCCTGTATCGGCTCGTCCACGAGAACGATAAGTCGATTCTCCTGAGATGTGTCTCCCTAGCCGAAGCTCGAGCCATCATGCAGGAGGTTCACTCCAAGTTGTGCAGTGCACACCAGGCTGGAGACCGAATGAAGCACAACCAAAGGCTTCTACTGGCCGACCATGTACGCGGATTGCATCCAGTGTGCCCGTACATGCCATCAATGCCAAGCCTTTGGCCCAGTACCCAGAAGACCTCCCAATCCACTGCGTCCTACAGCCCCCACTTGGCCATTCGCTGAGTGGGGCATGGACATCGCGGGGCCTTTCCCGCCATCTTCCAAGGGTCATAAATACATCTTGGCCGCCACTGACTATTTCTCTCGTTGGGCGGAGGCTCTAACCTTGCGAGAGGTTACCGGCGAAGTCGTTGCCAGATTCGTCCGGCACAACATCATATACCGATTCGGTACTCCCAGTCGCATAGTGTCCGACAACGGGACACCCTTCAAGAATAAGGCCGTATACCAGTTACCGGCCAAATTCCACATCGACTGGAGAACCTCTTCGGTCTACAACCCTCAGGCTAACGGTTTAGCGGAAGCCTTCAACAAAACCCTCTGTAAGCTCTTGGCTAAGATGGTTAGCCACCGGAAGCGCGATTGGGGTGAGAAGATCTTCGAAGCATTATGGGCCTATCGGACGGTCTACAAAACCCCCACGGGGTGCTCACCGTTCTCCCTTGCTTACGGGGCAGAAGCAGTTATCCCCATCGAAATCCAGTTAGCTTCCTACCGTGTGGCAATCCACACCGGTCTTGCCGGCTCTGATGAAGACGAGTACCGGAGAAGGCTAGAAGAGCTCGCCGATCTAGAAGGCAAGCGACTCGAAGCCTACAAACACCTGCAAGTGTACCAGGCTCGCATGGCCCGAGCCTATGATAAGCTCGTCAAACAGCGAGCTTTCAAGCAAGGCGACCTCGTCATGATTAAGGAAAAAGAGGTCATGGCAGGGCGCTCCAGTGGAAACTACAGCCAAATTGGCGAGGTCCATACATCATCCAAAACGTCTATGAGGGTGGGGCCTACACGGTTGTTGATCATAAAGGTCACAGACCGTTCCCGCCTCTCAACGACAAACACATGAAGCTGTATTATGCACCGGAACACGAGTTCGCGCGCCAGCTAGACTAAGGCGCACGTCCCAGCTACCACTAATAAGGCCGGTCCTCCCCCGTGAAGGATCTAATCGGCCAGTCCTCCCAGTCTACAATTCCCAGTCAACCAGCCAGCTCAGCTCCTCGGAACCGCCGCCGGGTATCCGCGGGGGCTGATTTCCTGCCCTCGTTCCCGTCGCTATGGGAGCACGAGCACTTCTGCACCAGGCTATCTGGTAAGTCAAAAAAATAATAATAAAACAATGGGGTTAAAAATAGAGATGTCCTGGCAGACCCAGTCATCCTCACCACAATGGGGTGGCTGGAGGCAAAAAGGCCAACAATCCGGCTGAGGTGGAAACCCGAAAGGGCACCTCGGGCAAAATCGGGAAACCCCTCGACGTGAAAACCCGCAAGGGCACGTCGGAAAAAGCTAAAGGGGGTCGGCTCTAGCGAAAACCCGAAAGGGCGGTAGAGCCGATAACGAATCTTCTTCTCCCTACCAGTCAGCACGGCCTTCCACCTGTCCCTTGGCGGGCTTTTAGCTTCACCCAAAACCAGCCTCCAATACACTTGCATTGCTACGGCGCAAACCCTTCAATCCCCAGTCAACCTTGCATTATTCCTGCTCAGCTGGGCCAACCTTTGGCCCTTACCTCAACATCACAGCTCAACCAGTCCCTGTAACAGTCGAACTTCCAGTCACCATCTCGGTAAACCTATATCCCGATGCATTTCGAGACATTCATCATTCTCTGCCCTTACATCCCACATACCCTGCAAATCCAGAGCCTTCCAGTTCATCATCATCCCAGTTCCCCCCATACAATCTCAGATCCACTAATCACAACTCCAGTCATATCTTGCCATGACAAACTGGCTCTTCGCCACCATGGCTTGAGGATTTCTAAAAAAAAAAAACCCTTGTGGACGGCCGAGCAATATTCGGCTATCCACACCTTCTAGCCTCAGGTTATGTCCCCTGACAGCAACATGCTATGGACGGCAGTCTAAAAAAAAATATATATATACAAAAAAAATGGGGTTAAAAATAGAGATACCCCGGCGGCCTCAGTCAACTCTCTCTACGAGGCGACTGGGGGCAAAAATTACTACCAACCCAACTGAGGTGAAAACCCGAAAGGGCGTCTCAGGCAAAATCGGGTAACCCCTCGGTGTGAAAACCCGTAAGGGCCCACCGAAAAAAGTTAAAGGGGGCCAGCTCTGGCGAAAACCCGCAAGGGCGGTAGAGCTGGTAAAGAGAAAAAAAAAACTCTCTCCCTCTCTACTCCTCACTGATGAAAGCCGTCAACTGTGACATCCCACCGACGGCGACCTCAGCATCACTCCACGACACCGATGGCCACTACGCCCCCGAGGGTCGGCCATTGCCAATTCCAGCTCCAATAGTTGGCTATACACCTCCACGGTTAGCTGACCAGCTCCAGCCCCGGCTACAACGCCTTCACGGGCCAGCCGCCAGCTTCCAGTTCCAGTTCCCGGCTACAACGCCTTTACAGGCCAGCCGCTAGCTTCCAACTCCAGTTCCCGGCTACAACGCCTTTACAGGCCAGCCGCCAGCTTCCAGTTCCAGTTCCGGCTACAACGCCTTCACAGGCCAGTCGCCAGCTTCCAGTTCCAGTTCCGGCTACAACGCCTTCACAGGCCAGCCGCCAACTTCCAGTTCCAGTTCACGGCTACTACGCCTTCATAGGCCAGCAGCCCGTTTCCAATCCCAGTTTACGGCCACAACGCCTTCACAGGCCAGCCGCCAGCTTCCAACTCCAATTTTTGGCTATAATGCCTTCACAGGCCAGCCGCCAGCCTCCAGTCTCAGCATCTCGGCTACAACGCCTTCGCAGGCCAGCCGCCAACCGCCAGTCCCAGTACTCCGGCTATAACGCCCTCATAGGCCCAGCCGCCAGTTTTCAACTCCAGCATCGGCTACGACGCCCTTGCAGGCTAGTCTCCCAGCCTCCCGTTCCAGTCTTGGCTATAACGCCTTCTCAGGCTAGCCATCTGACTCAGTTCCAGTTCCCAACCAATGCACCTTTCTAGGTCACCTAGTTGGCTTCAACTCCAGTCCCCATTCCCAGTCACAGTCCCAGCTTCAGTTCCCAGCCCCTCTCCCAGTTCCGGTCTTGGTGGCCATGCCTGCCTAGGCCGTCCAGCCAGCTCAATCCCAGTTTCCCAGACACATACGAATTCCATTTTTTGGCTAACGGTATAATGCTAGCCAATGCTCCACCAGCCAGCTCAGGGTCAATATACCCTCCAGAATCACCTCTGCAACTCTAGACCACGTGGACTGTCCCATCCTTGTGGTCCCACGCTGGTTCCAGAGTACGTGGGCTTTTACCCCCCAGGAGGGGTGGCCCCCACATAGCCTTTCTTTCTCCTACTACCCCGAACTCAACCTCCAGTTTCTAACACCGAGTTCCTTAAACCTGGTCCTTGCTATCCCTTATCACCTATGACGATGCATCGTGGAACAAGCAAGCACGACTAACAATAAGTGGTCATCAGTTCACACGCATCATTCCATTCCATCAAAGAAGGGAGGGAACAACCCAGTAAGCAAAGGATCTGGGGTTTGTTATTAATACTCTGCAAAGGGAGCCCAAGACATGCCCTTGGGGTAACAAAATCCATATATTCCAGACATCCAAAAGAAGAAGAAAAAAGGGGGGGAAGATACAATCAGGGCTCTGGCTCAGTTCCCTCTAGCGCCGCAAGGTGAGAGTCTGCCGCTGCAAGCTCCGCCTCCAAGGTGGACAAGAGCTGGGCACTGGCTCCGGCTGTGGTCTCAGCCGCCTGCCACTCAGCCCGGACACGCTCGGCGACTGCCTGCCGCTCCTCCCAGGCCTTCCTCAAGGCCTCGGCCTGGCTCTCCACCTCCCTTAGCTGTGCGGCTCGCTCCTGAGATGTTGACGCGGTCGCTTCGGCGTGACTCCTTTGCTCGCTACGGCTGACACAAGCCGAGCCCGCTGCTCCCGCGCCTCCAGAATCGCCGCCAGCCTCTGAGCCTTCTACGCCTGAACCTCGCGGAGCCGCAGGTACTCGGCCCAGATCCCAGCCAATCCGGACATCCAGAGCTCGCGCGGGAATCCGAGCGCGTGGTAGCCCTGGGTGCACTCCCGCAGCCGCTGCCTCAGGTCCTCCGGAGAGGGGAGGGGCTCGCTCTGTGAGTAGCCTCGCGCTCGCTGGAGCAGGGCTGCACCTGCACTCGCCTCCAGCAATGGCTCTGGCGGGGAGGCGAATGGAGGCCACTCGACCCCTAAATCTAGGGAGAGGTCTCCAGGCGCAGCCAGCACTCCAGTGGAACCTGCATAGTTCCGACAAACACCAACGGGAGTAAGTAGTACACAAAAGGCTTCCTTCGACAAACAAGGTGAAAAAATTGAGAAAAAGAAGGAGATAAGTCTTGACTCCTTACCTGGAGCAAGCCCAGCTGTCCCTGTGGCATCATCTGTCGGGGTCGGGGAAGACAACTGCACCTCCGCCTCCACGGCGTCACCTGCCGGGGTCGGAGAGGGCAATGACTCCTCCACCATCCGGTCATCTCTAGCGAGCACGGGTAGGACAGGGGACTCTTCCTGCCCGCCCTCACCAAGAGCCGACGCATGCTCTTCCGCAGGATCTGATGCTGCAAGTAACTCAAGGATGTCAGCACTCTGCCTTATAGAGTTAACAAGCACCAATTAAGGACGGAAAGGACCACCACATACCTCTAGGAGGGGTCCCCGTCGGGACCTCCCTACTAGCAGAGGCCCCGGAGGACGAAGAGCTCGAGCTCGGACTCTCCCCTGTCTCCATCTCCGAGCCGCCGCCGTCTGAAGAGCTTGACGAGGTCCCCGACGAACTCCCCGAGGTGGCCGAACCAGAAGCTCCTGCAAGCCAACGCAGCAAACAAGATCATCACAAGACCCAGCTCTATATAAGGATGCCTCTCCAGCTAAGAGTCATAGACAGAAAACTCACCGGCCGGAGCACTCCCCTCTGAAACCTTTTCGATATCGACGATCTCCTCGTTGCCCTCAGCAGGGGCCACTTCTGTGGGCCCCTCCTCCACCATCTCAGCCCCGTTGCGGGGTAGCTCACCCTCTTCTAGAGGCGAAGGTACACCTGTAAACAATACCAACATGACCTTGGCCCTAGAAGACAATCAACACAAAGGGCTTAACAGGAATGACTAAGTCCCCAGCTACATACCTCTGGGTCCCATGCTCGAGGACCCGACCAGCCTCACGGTGCAGGCCGACACCACAGTCGACAGGGAAGCTCGCTCCACCCCCGCCAACAGCTGCGGCAACACGCTAGACACTTCCTCGGTCGTGGGCGCCATTGAAGCACTCCTCCCCTTAGGCTCCCCCTCAAAGGAGGGAAGAGACACTGAAGGGCCGGTGCGGACCAGCTCCTGAATCATCTCTAGAGTAGCGGCTGGATCCTCACCTGACAAATGACATCATAAAGTCAGTCAGTATCGGCATCCCCGCAACTCTACAATGGAAGGGCAATGCCCTCCGCAGCGATTTAGTGCTCACCCGAGCCATCCTGGGTCACACCGGGCTCCTGCCCGTCAATGGATGGGGGCACCTCGCCTTGCATCTCTGAAGAAGCGGCGGTCTCTGATGTCCCGGCCACCTCTGCATAACACCAGCAACGATGTCAACTCCCAGAATCAAATACAGCCATGAACGCAACACGCTTGGTTCCAGAATTATTTACCTGACTGAGCATCCTTTGAAACCTTCCATGGCTCAAAATCAGGGAAGGTCTCGACATTGGGGGCAGTCTCGTCCATCATACGAAGAAGCCCCTCCATATCTATCCCACAATCACCCCCGTCGTCAGGAAGTGGGTCGACCTCCGGGGGTGGCGAGAAGGCCACATTGGCCCCGGTCTCCAGTGGCGCTGTAAAAAGCAAATCCAATTGCACAAGATTAGCCGGTCGTCAAGGCTGAATCAATACAAAGCAAGCAGGCGGGTATGGCACTTACTCAGAGCCGGCTCCGCCTCAATATGCTCCCTAGTAGCGGGTCCCCGAGGGGACTCACCAACCTCCCTGACTCCGGTCTCCACCCGGGGGCGCTTCCTTCGGGGCTGAAGTGCCCCGTCACCATCCCCAGAGCATGTCCCTGTGGAGGGATGATCCCTGTCTGCCGCAGAACCTGCCAATAAACACAACCACACGAGATCTCTCAGCCATATGCCCTAGAAAACAACAAAACAGGGCTAGCAGGCTAATGAAGAGGTCTTACCTGAAGTCACAAAGGGGGTCAGTGGCAGAGGAACTAGCTGCTCTGGCTTCAAGCCCACAACCCGTGCGGCCTTCGCGACCGCCTCCTTTACGTCCCTCAGGGTGTAGGCGCACTCAATAAGGGACACGAGCTCTACGGGTCCAGCTGACCCGATCGCGTGGACGATATGACGTCTCCAGTCGTCAGCCGCAGTATCTGCAAAGCTCCCCTCAGGGAGCACTCGGTCCAGCGAACCCCTCTGCTCGAACCCGCAGTCTGCCAGAAACTGGGTCCACCAAGTCCTCGACATCCCGGATCGAGGTGCCCTGGCCCCGATACCTCCAGGCGCCGCCCGTGCCTGCTTCAGGGGCTTCAGTGCCCCGTTGCCGCTCCGCCCCGTCGACAAAGAGCCTCGGCTCCCTCGGGGCGCCTGCTGCGCCAGCCTCTCTACCTCCCGGCGGATCCGAGAAAAGCGAGTCCGCAGGTACCCGTCATCTAGTGCGATGAGAGGCAGGTCCTCCCTCAAGAGACGGGTCTCCTCGGCTTTCCGGATCGCCGAGGCCTTCTGTCGGTACTAATGACTATGCTCGAACCACCACCTGGCGTAGTGGACGTCAAACCGTCCCCTGCGTCCCGACACAGGCGTCGGCAGTCGCTCCGGCTCTCGGCGACAGTAAAAGTCCCACCACGCTGCGGCTAGCAAGTGGGTGTCCCGACCTCTGTACTGACGACCCGCCAAAGGAAACTCCTGGTTCGGCGGGATCCCCTGGTCGTACCCGAAGTTCCGAGCGAACCTGTGCGGGTAGTACGGCTCTAAGAAGCTCGTCACGGACCGGTGTAAAGGCAGCACCGTTGGTCGGGTGCTCATTACCCACTCTGTGTACAATGACGTGTTCGACTCCTACTGGTAAGGTAGGGCACAGGCCGCCCCACCATCCGAAGGCACCATGATCAGGTGGGAGTCTCTCGTGGCACCGTCAAAGGGAATACCCTCCTCGCCCCTGCCGGGCAAGTAACACAAAACTCTCCTGGCCTCCTCCAGCTACACAACTGTGTCCCCATCTGGCTGTCCGGTGAAGCTGAACAACAAAGTTGCCGCCTGGTTTGCTACGGACCCGCGAGACACCAACCCTGGAAACAGTAGCCCAGCCCATGCGCTGAGATAGTGAGTCGGCAGAAGCAGGCTCCGCTCACGTGGCGCCGGGTGCGCCGCCAGTACCCCCAGTCCTTGATAGATATTTAGCCAAAACCGCTGGGGCTAAGGCCAACCTCCGCATGGATGGCAGTTTCGGCCGAAACCGATACGTTTCGGCCGAAACCGATACGTTTCGGCCGAAACGTATCGGTTTCGGCTATAACCGATCCGAAACACACATTAAACACTGTAGCAATCCGAAACTAAAGGGGGGTATCGGTTTCGGGTGAAACCGATACGAGTTTCGCCCGAAACCAAACGGTTTCGGCCCGAAACCGTTTGATTTCGGCCGAAACTAGTGACTTTATGGCAAGTGTTGGCCCCCGAAACCCCATAACCCACAGGTTTCGGCCGAAACCTTCCCCCCCTGCTGTCTGCGTCGCGGGTGGTGTCTGCCGCTGCCGTTGCTGCCGCTGCCGCGCCTGTGCTGCTGCCGCTGCTGTGCTGCAGGCTGCAGCTGCTGCTGGCGGCCTGCTGCTGCTGTGCTGCGGCTGCTGCCTGCGGCTGCTCCTGCTGGCTGCTGCGGCTGCTCCTGCCGGCAGCTGTCCGACCAAGGGTGAAAGGCCGTCCGACAGGGAGAGGCCGAGAGGGACTGAGGTCTGAGGGAGCCTTCTTGCGCCGCACACCGAGGCCAACACAACTTCAACTTCAAGGGTTTGATTATTTTGTTTGAGGTTAATTTCATTGGGTTTTGTTTGATTATTTTGTTGTGTTCTTTTGGTTGGGTTAAAAATTTGGGGTAAGCAAGTCTTGCTTATTAAGTTTATTCCAAGGGTGATTAAGGGCTTAAGGGTTATTTGCTAATTAAACCCTAATCAGATTTTAAAAATTGGGGCTTTTGTCTAAATTGGTTTGCTTAGGCTCAATTGAAGTTAAATTAAGGTTCATTGAGGATTTTGGGGTTGGATCATGCGGGTAATTAGTTTTTCCCAAGGGTGATTAAGAGTTAATTGCTAATTAAGCCCTAATTAGGTCATAGAAATTGGGGTTTTTGTCTAATTCGAGTTTTTTAGCCACAATTGAAGGTTAATTAAGCTTCATTGATGAATGTGGGGTGAGATCATGCTGGGATTGTATTTTTATGAAGGGTAATTAGGGCTTAATTAGTAATTAAGACTTAATTAGTTCATAAAAATTGGGTCTTTTATCTAATTCGAGTTTCTTAGCCACAATTGAACGTTAATTAAGCTTCATTGATGAATGTGGGGTGGGATCATGCTGGGATTGTATTTTTATGAAGGGTAATTAGGGCTTAATTAGTAATTAAGACTTAATTAGTTCATAAAAATTGGGCCTTTTGTCTAATTCGAGTTTCTTAGCCACAATTGAACGTTAATTAAGTTTCATTGATGAATGTGGGGTAGGATTATGCTGGGATTATATTTTTATGACACATGATTAAGGGTTATTTGGTAATTAAGCCCTAATTCATTCATAAATTTGGGTCTTTTGTTTTGTACTTACAATTGTTTGTCTTTGACTGTGTAACTTCTTAATGCAGCATCATGCCTAGACGTCAGCAAACACATGAGCAGCAAGGGCAGGAGGATCCGGGGTGGGCCCACATGTCCTTAGTTGATGCTAAGAGAAGGAAGGTTAAATGTAATTACTGTCGTAAGGAGATGTATGGCGGAATTACCAGAGGCAAGCAACATTTGGCAGGGGTACGAGGAGAGGTGAGACAATGCGACCACTGTCCACGAGAGGTGCGAGAGGAGATGCGCCAGTGCCTTGTGGGGAAAAAGGAGAGGGTGCAACAAAGGGCTGAGGATGAGGAGGAAATTGTTGAGGAGATTTCTGGCAGAAGGGTTAGGAGGGATGATGATGAGGAAGGCACTGAAGATTCTGATCTGGAACTGACTGAAGCAAGGGAGCGTGAAGAAGCCGCTCGAAGGAAAGGAAAGGCACCCATGGGTTCAGGAGGGACCTACTCCAGTACAGCTGCACGACGTCCTGATGTTGCTGCCCCGCCCCCGCAGACGCAGAGAGCAGGCCCCATGGACAGTTATCTCCACAGAAGGCCCCAGGCTACACAACCTAAGATCAAAAGTGCATTAAGAGGGGTCAAAAAATCTGCAGAAGTTGCAGGGCATGCATTTAAAAGCATCTGTAAATGGTTTTTTCATGCAGGTGTCCCTGCACATGCGGCTGAAAGTGAATATTTTCAACCTATGTTGGATGCCATAGCAGATGCTGGCCCTGGGTTGAAGGCGCCGTCACGTCGGGACATATACAGGCGTGGCCTTGAGGCAGAGGTTGAGGAGCTCCATCAGTGGGTTGAAAGCTTCAAGCATATATGGATGGAGAGAGGATGCACTATTATGTGTGATGGTTGGACTGGTACCACGAAAAAGTCCATGATTAACTTTTTGGTGTATTGCATCGAAGGTACAGTATTTGTAAAATCTGTAGATGCATCAAATTTTGAAAAAAATGCCAATTATTTGTTTCATTTGATGAACAACATGGTAGACGAAATTGGTGAAGAAAATGTTGTACAAGTTGTGACTGATAATGAAGCCAGTTATAAGGCTGCAGGGAGGAAATTGATGCATAAGCGCAGGCATTTATATTGGCTCCCATGCGCAGCACATTGTCTTGATCTCATACTTGAAGACATAGGGAAGGACAAACATGTGAAGAAGACGGTTGAAAGGGCACAAAAGATTACCCAGTATATTTATGGCCATCCTAGGATATTGAACATGTTCAGGGAGCATGCAAGTGGGGGGCGAGATATTATACGTGCAGGGCCAACCAGATTTGCTTCAAATTTTATTTCTTTGGAGTCTCTGCATAGGTATACTGTTGAACTCAATTATTACTTCTTTATCCTTATAGTTATGATCTGTATTTGATTCAAATTTTATTTCTTTGCACAGGTATAAGAATGAGTTGAAAGCTTTCATGTACCATAATACCCTGCGGGAATACATCGACAAGGGCAATGTTGATGCTCAGATGGATTATTTGGATGTCTGTCGAATCGTAGACGACAACAAATTCTGGGGCAGAGTAACACGATACATGAAAGTAGTCACCCCCCTCGTGAAGGTCCTAAGATTGGTGGATGGCGATGACAAGAATGATATGGGATATCTTTATGAGGCCATGGACCGTGCGAAATTGGAGTTGCAGGAGTCCCTTCCCAAAGAACATGCAAAGTGGTGGAAGATTATTGACCATAGATGGGACACCACATTACACCACGACTTGCATGCAGCTGGTGAGTGATTATTTATATTCATATATTATTGACCATACATTAACTATATACAAATGCAGGTTATTTTCTGAACCCTCGATTAATATACAATGCCAATGCACATGTTGATGCCGAGGTGCTTCAAGGCACTTTAAGAGTCATTGGTCGTTTATCGAGGACACAAGATAAGTGGCTTCAGGCGGAATTAGAGGTTGGCATGTTTGATTTCATGAATAAGAGGTATAGAATTTACTTACGTAGTAATGCTAATCTATTATGTAATTTTTGTAGATGACCTCCTATAGAATGAAAAGTGGGACGTATTCTGACTCCCAATTGCAATACGCAGTGGGAAGAGTGAGCCCAGGTATACTTCATCTTTGTGCTTTCTTTGCAATTACATCTTCCTTAATTAATTTTTATTTACATCTTATATTTATTTGTTTATGGTTGGTTGGTGTAACAGCTGACTGGTGGATCATGGTGAACAATAGACAATCGGACAATTCTGCATTGGCTTTCATTGCAATCAGGGTGTTGAGTCAAACCACATCAGCAAGCCAATGTGAAAGGAATTGGAGCACGTTCAGCCTTATACACTCAAAGGTTCGCAATCGGCTAAAGGCTGATCGGTTAGAGAAATTAGTGTACTGCCACTACAATATGAGGTTGAGAATAAAGAATATGAGGTTGAGACAACAGCTGCGAGACAAACGCGTCGCCGAGGATGCCGCCGCAGAGATTGATGTGGATGTCTTATTTGATGATGATAATCCCTTGCAGTCTTGGGTGGAGACACGAGAGCAGGTTGATGAGCCCGTTTTTGATGTTGATGATAGAAGATGGGCAGAGGGCATACTTGATGAAGATGAGGCAAGAGATCCCGAATTAAGAAGCAAATCAAAGAGGGCCAGAGATACTCATGCGCACCAGTCTAGGGTGGTTGATGACACTGAGGAGCAGTTCGAGTTTGAGCCAGCTAGACACTCAGATACAGATAGCAGGCCAGTCACTCCTAGAATGTCCTCCTTAAGAAGAAGTACATCAGTGCATGGGCAAACTGAGAGGGCAAATGCTGCTGCTCGAGAAGACCCGGCAATTGAGGAGTTGAAGCAGATTTATGTGAGGCACACGCCAAGGGGAAAAGGACTCGTGTCAACGTTGATTGAAAAAAGCACTCCAAAAGAGAAAAAAACATCCTCAAAGGTTAAAAGGCGACTGGTTTCTTATGATTCTGATGATGATGATGATGATGATGATCATCCCGGAGGTGCTGCAGGGGGTACTAGTGCTGCAGGTGGTACTAGTGCTGCAGGTGGTACAGGTGGTGCAGGTGCTGCAAGTGGTACTACTGGATATAGTCAAGGTCAGCACGGATATGGTTCACCAGGTTACAAAGGTGGCCAACATGAAGCAGCTATTTATGGGGCCCAGAATTATGAACCATCATTTCAGTTCCATCCATATTCGACCAGTGACTCTTCTCTTCCTCAAGATTCCTATGTTGATACTGGATTCGAATCAAGCCAACCAAACACTCCAAGAGGGATCCAAAGAGGGATGCAGGACTTGGCCACCTCATTGTTTGGTTATAGTGAATATAGACCATACATGCAACCTGGTTATGGGTATCGACATCAAGGGCCAGACGATGAGGGAGAAGGTTCTTCTAGTAATTATTATCCATATTAGGTAAGAATCAATGAATATTTGTAACATTTATTTTGTCCAAATTGGTTTATTGTACTGCTTCTATTAATGTACAATGGAATATGACTTACACATGTTCAATGTTTGAAGTTGAATTTTTGTAGTTGTCTACTTCAAGGTTATTGCACTAACTTATACAATGAAATGCATGTGTAATGATTTTTATGATTTTTTGTGATTTTAAGTGGTTATTTATATTTTTTATGATTTTTTTCAGTTTTTTTAGAATTAATTTTAATTTTTTTAACCTGTTATATGGGTTTCGGCCGGTTTCGGCCGAAACCGAAACCGAAACCGAGTCGACTCGGTTTCGGACCCGGGCGAAACCGAGACCGAAACCGAGTTTGCCATCCTTGAACCTCCGTCCCTCTGCCAGTTGGCACGCAAGCCACAACAGCTCTACTCTCTGCTGGCCGTCCTCCCCGTGGGGGACCACAAACGTCGCCAACCAGTATGCCAAGTACGCGGCCAAGTGGGTCATGTCCGGCAGCTTCTGGGGGTTCCACCCCTTCTGTGGTGCATATATATACCTCGTGTATGTCCGGAAGCGCAGCTCCACCTCTGTATACTCCTCCCAGGGGGTCTGGTCCCTCGCGAACTCCTGGTGAAAGCAAAAGGGGCCGTCATAAAAGTGGCGAATCCACGCGTTCAGCGGCACCTGGGGAGTCTGCGCCGCTCTTTCCTTCCCAGCCAGAGCCAAGTCCCTCCAGGTCTTCAGCAAATACCGGTAGCTGTAAGGAACCCGATATCGTCCATGTCCGTCAGTGTGGCTACGGTGTAGGTCATCCAGCACTACCTCCTCGTACCCCTCGCCGCTGATCGGCAACCCAGAGATCCTGCACAGGGACCACAGGTCTAACGAGGTCTCCCCCTCAGCCGTCGCCACGGTGTTCCACCTGCGGTTGAAGCGCTTTGTCAACGCCTGTAGAAGTCCTGTGTAGCAAGGATACCCGTACAGAGCCGCAGTAACAGCATATCGGATGTCGGCTCGGTCTAGCAGCACCCGGTAGTGGTGTACTATGCCCATCAACCACTCAGTAGCTCCCTGGCGGTATCTGTGTGACGAAATCACTGCCCAGAGGCCATACCAGCTAACGGCGGTCTGTCGCACAATCCCGGACAAAAGGCTGTGGTCGTCATAGCCTTCTCCGGCATACTCCAGCCCTGATGGCTCCAGCACTAATCCCGGACTGCCCTCTGTCTCTGCTCGGTGGTGTCCATGCAAATCCCAGAAGGCGGGACCCATCACTCCAGGCCGGACTCCAAACTGGTCTGCTCTGCTGAAGAAGCCCAGGCACTCAGCACTGGGAAATTGACTCTGCCTCCAGTAATCCACAGAGAAGCTCGGGAAGCTGCAAAGGACAATTCCGTGCAAGCTGTCTCGGCCCACCAAGATTGCCCGCTCCAGTCGGCGACGGGCTCCAGCAACCCGAGAGTCACTCCTCCATGCTTGGCGGGGTGAAGTGCCTGATAAACTCAAACAAGTGACGGTCCAGAGGGAACTCCACTGGATAGCCACCACTACGGTCATAAGTGTAAATCCCGCCCGCCTCCGACGCGCTGGCCAGCTCCACAACCCCAACCCCATTGCCGCGCTCGCCGATGGGGCCCTCTGCCACAACTGTCTGCCCGCCGTCGAGCTGCTCCACATTAGCTGCAGTGATGACTGGCGGACCCAAAGGGGGCATGGGCCGCTCGGTCCTCCTCACCCAGTGGTCCTCCTCCTGGACCACACGCCTCGGGACCCTCTCGTCCCTGCCAAATTGGGCCATAGCTGCAAGACATAGCACAAAAATGGTCAGTATTCCAGAAATTCAGTACATACAATACAGCAAATCACAAATATATGAAGCGTCAACATGCAACTACAACAATTCATCAGGAGAGGTTCACGGGCCGTACGCCCTCGTCTCCGCCTCCGACGCACGACCCGTGGGGGGCATTTGTTGTACCCGGACTATTTCCCCATCAAAATACCCAGAAATAGGGGTTCGGGAATTTCCTCGAACACCTTCAAGGCGTGAGCTACCCGGCCTGTAATGCCCCGGATTTTTCGGATCATTTTAGTGGGTCTCGGAGTGTATTTTGTTCTTTACACGTGTTTTTCCCTGATGTGCCTTCGGAACTCTTTGCAGGGCAAACCGTGGCGTTCTCCGACTCCGGGACGTTACCACTGCGTTGTGTTCCTTCCGAGGATCGCGGAGGTAATTTTTCGTAATTTTCTGAATTTATCGAGAAATTCGGGTTTTCCTATATATACTAACCCTTTTCTCTTTCCCCCTCTCATTCTCTCTTTCTCACTCTCTCATCTCTTTCTCTCCCCCTCTCCCCGGGCGGCCGACGGTGGCGGAGGAGGGCGAGGCGGCGATGGCGGGAGGTGAGGAACGGGGAACGGGTCGAGGATCGAGGGCCGGTGGCGCGTGGAAGCTCCGCCGCGGGTTCGTGGAGCGGCGAGGGCTTCACGGTGTTTTCTTTGCGGATCGACGAGCTCGGGGCGCGAAATCTTCGGTGGAGGTAGGGAGATGGACCCCCAGCTCGTGCACTCCCTTTTCCGCGAGTTTCGTAGGCCGTGGTGAGCCGAGCGGGTGGAATCGGGGTTTTTTTGGGCAAAACCCATGTTTTAGGGCTTGTGGGCCGATCTCTCGTTTTACGGTATTTTTGGCCGATCCGAGGCCTTAGATGCATGCTAGGGGCTATTTGGGGGCTTCCCCCTTGATTTCCCCCTCTCCGGTGGAGGCATGGGGGCTTGGTTGGAGTTTTTGGGCGTTTCCACCGTTTTTCGGGCGCGGACTGAGAACGTGCTATGCTCCAGTAGCGCGTTCTTGATGGTCGCGCTGCCCCGACGGGGCGCGTTCATCGGAGAAGATAAACAGTATGGCGGTTCCTGTCGCGCTATAGGGCTATGGCGCGTTCTGGACTGTCGCGCTATGGAAACATAGCGCGACCTGCCTTGTCGCGCTATAGGCTCCTAGCGCGTTCTGCTTGAACGCGCTATGGACCTATAGCGCGTTATTGAAGTGACCAGCCGGGCTGCCCGGGGCGGGCGGTCTGCGGCTGATCGTGCTCCCCTTGGGCCGTGTGTGTCTCGGACACCCCGTGGAGTTCCGTGACGGTGTCTTTGGGTGTCTGGAGGTACCGTGTTACCTCGATAAGCGTGCCCGTGGGCTTGGTGGGTCTGGGTGACTCCAGGTGTTCTGGGCTTCCGTGTTCTTGCTAGATCGAGTCACCGTGTATCGGTGCGTGTGCGGTGGAATCTCCCCTGCATATTGTGAGTTTCTTTGGAAGGTGATTTCCGTGTGGGCCACGTGTTTGGCCTTGGACTGCGAGTCCAGTTGTCCGGCCTGGGGCTGGAGGTTTCCCGCTTGCTTCGAGATGGGAAATCGACATGGCGGCTTGTGTGCTGCCCTGGGAATCGTGCCTCTGTGTTTTTCCGTGTGGCCGTGGTCCCTTGCGTTCCCTTCATGAGGGAACAGTCTTGGTGGCTTGTGAGCTGTCTCGGTATTCGTGATATCGTGATTTTGGACCTAGAGATTGGGCTAGATCGACGGCCTTGTGCTGTTGCGTGCAACGGTCTTGACCCCGAGTCTTGTGACTCAAGGACCGTTGGCTGTAGTGTGTCTATAGGACTGTCCAGAGTCCAGTGGCTTAGCGCCACTTGAGTTTTCTCGACTCTAGCGCACGGTGTGTGCGTGGCCGTGGACTGTGAGTCCCGTTTCTTCTCCGACTGTGGTCACCGTGCGATGGGGCCGGTACGTGGGGTGGTCCCCGTACGTCGTCGGATTCGGACGTTGTTGTCCGTTGACTGGAGAGTCTACTCCTTCAGTGACCCTCCACTAGTCGTAGCCTATCAGTACGCGTGTGCTGGTCGCACCAGGGAGTGGTGTACGGGCTTACCCTGAGGACGATTTTAGACTGGTTACCGTCGGGCCCCTCGTCAAATCAGAGTCCAGTGCCAGGGGAAAACCAGTCAGAGGGCCAGACTTAGGATGCGTGGTCTGTGTGTGCACACGTGGTTGGGGACAGTGGACGCACGTCGGTGGGCGTGACCCCAGCTAGTCACTTGTTTGTGGTTACTTGTACGGTGTTCGCGCCTCGGGTAGGACCTACCACGTCAGGCGGTTCACCCGCGGTGCGGTGTAAGACGTCAGGGGACGCTACCGGCTGTGCTTCTAGTGGGTGGTACTCCTGTCGAGTACGGAGTGACAGACTGTCAATTTCCGTGACTTTGACCTTCGGGTTTCGGTCGTGTTGACCGTTGAGTTTCGGTTGGTTCGCCGTGATGCGTGTGTTGGTTTTCGCGTCATGAGATTAGTGCTAGTGGCTTTACCGAGGTTGGGTCTTGTTGTGCGGTACCCGCGATCGGATGGTCGGGGTTGCACCTTGGACAGCGTGTCCAGGTCGGCTGTGTCCGGGGGACAGGCCTCTACGGCGTGGTTGCCGTGTGTTCTTACTTCGGTAGGTGGTACTAGCGTGGTTCGGTAGCTTCGACTGCGTGATCGAGGTCTGCCTTCTGGCAGTAGGAGTAGCTGTAGTGCCGAGTTTTTGACCGGCCACCGGTTTGCTGTTCCTGCTGTAGTCGTAGCTCTCCTTTCCGCTACCGCCGTTGTTTCCGGTTGGGGTTCCGCGGGATCCCTGCTGAGTCTCTGTTTTGGAGACTCATTCCCTGCTTTTCAGGTGTAGCGGTTCTTCCTCACGGTTCGAGGGTGCGGGGCGGAGGTTCTCAGTTGCCAACTTGCCGGGTCGAGTGTTCACTTGGCATGTGGTACGTTTTACTGCTTTAGACTGTACTTTCTGTTGGACTGGACTCTGTTGTAGTAGTTGTTTATTTATTTCTGTTAATTGTTGAATTGTCCTGCTTTATTTCCTATTTCTTTGTGCCTCCACACTCCTTCCGAGCCCTCCCGGCTCGTGGGCGGCGGTGCGAGTCTCGGGTTATCGGGCCTTCCCGATAATCGGATTCTCGGGTCGTTACACGGCCCCTCCGACAATCCAGTGGGCCCGACCAACGGCCCCAACCCGCTAGCCGAGGTGCACGGCGGCACTAGCAATTAATCGGGACCGCTCCTGCCTCATAAGTCGCGGACTTCCTCCGCACTCTACACAACCACCCGGGCCACCCCTGGGACACTCCGACTACAAGCCGCGCCACGTGGCACTTAGTGAAAAGGCCAGGGGGCCTACCCCGGAACGCCTTCCCTCAACCCTCAAAGGTCAAAGGGAGACCTAAATAGGTCAACCACAGGCTCAGGAGGCCCGTGTTGAGTCAGGTGCAATAGATTCAGAGGGGGGTGAATGAATCTCCCCTTTAAAAATATAGCCTAATTAAAAACTTAAAGCTCAGTTATGCGGAATTAAAAACAGTTGCAGCTATATTCTGAGAATACTTAGGATCATCTCGGCAAGACAACTCAATAGAATTAGCCCTCACTCGATCCTATGCAAACATCTAATACGCAGCAATTAAATGAACATAGAAGAAAATCAAACCACAAGGGACACCGGGATTTTTAGGTGGTTCGGTCCACAGACCTACGTCCACCCCTCACTCCAAACCGAAGTGAGGCTTCCACTAGCAACGCTAAACAAGCAGACTCAGTCTGCAACAGATGCTGCCACACAGCTTGACCAGGGGAACAACCTCCCCTCTTCCTCCCAACCGGAGGGAACCACTAGTGACACCAGTCACTAGCAAACCAGAGACGCAAGTCTCTCTTCCTCCAGACCAGGAGGGGACCTACAAGTAGCAACTACTACCTGCAGCCGGAGACCCAAGTCTCCCTTCCTCTGAAGCCCAGAGGGAAGCGCAAGTGACACTAAGTCACCTGCAAACCAGAGGTCTCGGACCTCTCTTCCTCCACCAAGGAGGGAACCACTGATGACCCAAAGTCACTAGCAAACCGGAGAAACAAATCTCCCTTCTCCTGAAACCACAGGAGGAACCCGATCCCCAACAGGGCAATCGGAAGAACAAGGTAAAAGGAAAACAATAAAAGATAAAAATCACAGCGACATAAAGTTGGAGAAATGAAAAGCACAAAGACAAATTGGGTTGGATCTGATCCAAGGTCCAGTGAACAATGAAGCTCTCTTCTTCTTCACAACCTCTTTATCTCACTGTCTCTCCTCTTTCTCTGCTCGAGCTCTCTAGCTTTCTCTTCTGCTCTTCTTCTCTTAGCTCTGGCTGCTTCTCCTTCGATCACTCTCTCTACTCCATCAGCCTTCTTCTGAGGAAGAAGACATATATATATATAGCAGCAGCAGATTAGGGCGGCGTGTGCTCTCCACGATTCCCGCCCAAATGTTTCAGTCCACGTGGCGGCTTCTCAGCATCTCGGATCACGTGCCAGATGTCAGCCTCGTATCACGTGCCCAGACTCTACAGGTTTAATGAAGAGTTCAGTCGATCAGCAGAAATAGCACAGGCTGTACATAGTTCAATTAAGCAGCAATGTATATACTTAGCAATGCAGTGTGTGGACTTGGACAGCTAGCCACGAGTGTATAGACTTTGCCTAAGTGTTTATCCATGAATGAGATGGCGATGTATAGACATGAACTAATGCAAGCAGTGTATAGACTTTGTGCGCCAAAGGCAATGTATAGACTTAGTGCTCTACATGCTACAGTGCTAATGTGTAGACTTGATCAATGCATCTTGAATGTTTAGACTTGAAGAGCTAGCCAACGAGTGTATAGACTTGAGGGGTGACAACGAGTGTATAGACTTGAAGACTTAATAGCGAGTGTATAGACTTGAAGGGTGACAACGAGTGTATAGACTTGCTGGGTGACAACGAGCGTATAGACTTGCTGAATAGCAGCAGAATGTATAGACTTGGTTGTGTGAGCATGCAGTGTATAGACTTTGTGAGACGCAAAGGCTGTACAGACTTGACGAAATGTATGTGCTAGACAGTGTATAGACTAGACAATGCAAACGAGATGTTCAGACTTGCTATGAAGCAACCACAATGTACAGACTTATGTTGAAGCAACCAGAATGTACAGACTTAGAGTGAAGACAATGCAATGTATAGACTTTGATGAACATATGCAATGTATGAACTTAACGACGCAAGCGATGTATAGACTTTGGAACGCTTGAAGCACAGACACGCTGCCAATGTATAGACTTGGATGAGACATTGCATGAGACGGTGGATGTACAGACTTGGGCTGTACAGACTTGGAAAGTTTGAAAGCTAATGTATAGACTTCAAGTGAAGACCAATGTATAGACTTCAAGTGAAGACCAATGTATAGACTTCACGTGAAAACCAATGTATAGACTTCAAGTGAAGACCAATGTATAGACTTCACGTGAAAGCCCAATGTACAGACTTGAGCTAGGCAAGCTACAGTGCCGATGTATAGACTTTGGCTAGACAAGCTACAGGGCCGATGTATAGACTTTGCAAATATTCAGACTTGAATGCTCGACCAGTGTACAGACTTGCCCCCGACCAAAGTATAGACTTGAAAAGCTTGAACACAGCGATGTGCAGATTTTGTGATGTATAGACTTATGAATGCAACGTAGGTAAAGGTCCCAATGTATAGACTTGGATGAGACATTGCATGAGACGGTGGATGTACAGACTTGGGCTGTACAGACTTGGAAAGTTTGAAAGCTAATGTATAGACTTCAAGTGAAGATCAATGTATAGACTTCAAGTGAAGACCAATGTATAGACTTCACGTGAAAACTAATGTATAGACTTCAAGTGAAAACCAATGTATAGACTTCAAGTGAAGACCAATGTATAGACTTCACGTGAAAGCCCAATGTACAGACTTGAGCTAGGCAAGCTACAGTGCCGATGTATAGACTTTGGCTAGACAAGCTACAGGGCCGATGTATAGACTTTGCAAATATTCAGACTTGAATGCTCGACCAGTGTACAGACTTGCCACCGACCAAAGTATAGACTTGAAAAGCTTGAACACAGCGATGTGCAGACTTTGTGATGTATAGACTTATGAATGCAACGTAGGTAAAGGTCCCAATGTATAGACTTCACCTGAAACAGTCCGATGTACAGACTTTGTCTGAAACAGTCGGATGTACAGATTTGAGTGAACGATGCATGAACAAGCCTAACCAATGTATAGACTTTGATGCACAAACACACAATGCAATGTATATACTTCTCATTATGCATCCAGACGAATGTACAGACTTGAGTTATGCAACTGAAGGCTGTACAGACTTGCTATGAAGTGAGATGCAACGTGAGACGCTCGAATGTACAGACTTGCTGATTGTGTTAAGACACAGCATGAGACGCTCAGAAAGACTGCCCACTGTATAGATATTGCCTTAGACATGCAGACACTGTGAATGTATAGACTTTGATCTTGTGCATGCAATGTATAAACTTGCTAAATGTATGGACTTAGCAGAACAAACGTTGCACAAACAATGTATGGACTTATGAGTGCAGCACAGACAGATGCAATGTACAGACATGCGAATCTGGGGGGGTCGACCCATCTGGAAAGGGGGTCGACCCACTTCTGTCCAGACTATGCTGAAAGGTTATAGCAGCATCACCCATTGTACAGACTAACATCAAGTAATCCAGATAAAATACAATTATGAAATGCATCAACAATTATGAAATGCACCAATGCACACACCACACAGTCTCAGCCTGTTCGTTGGTTATGCATCCAGATAAGATGTCAATGAAACATACATATGCAACAAAAACAGATTTATATGCAGACTCAAACAGATGATGACTTATAGTGTTTGCTATCATCAAAATCACAGGGACACAACAGCCCGTAGTACGCGTGTACGGCTCACACACGCGTGTTCGGCATTCTGCCGAACACCTTGTGGGCGCACGTGTTTCAACCCTTCTACACCAACCCATGGGCCACCTCATGGTCCCAGTACACCAATTGGGTCCTACAACGACCCCCCAGCAAGTCGGGCCCACCCCCGACCCTCAGACACGTGGCAACAAGCCACTGAACTTAGCCCTCGGGCCAACCCGAGGCTACCCTGTCAACCCGCCATACAACGTGGCACGCAGCACGAGGTAAGGCCCATCGGCCCTAGGTGCCTCCTTCCAGCCCCTACGGACTTCTACCCTTGGCCCTTGGCCAAATCCAAGGTCCGTCGGCCACCTACGCGGCTCGTTCGGCAACCCTGGGTGTGTATGGCATTCGCCCGAACATCTTGCAAGCGGCCACTACAACTCGAAGAACAATGGCTCTCGTGGGACATTTCAATGCCCCGAAACTTCATATCCCCCAAGGGATATCCCCAGACGACGAAGAAAGACCCCCGGGGGTCATCCCTCGGGGTTACGGCTTCGCCCGGGGCCTGCGCGCCCCAGGACATGGCCGCACCCCCGGAGAGGGCGAACTCCCCGGGGGTCGCGCCCTCCCCTCAGCTTGGAGGCCCGACGGCCCTCCCCAGTCCCAGTTCGCGGAAATTCCCAACTTCACGGTCCGAGGTTCGTGCAAAGTTCGTTCGTCGTACCCGTGTGTCGAAGGATTCGCGAAAACGGAGCCCCGGGATTACGTTGAATCGTACACGTCAATCCCTCGGTCTACGTGCACAAGCAGTCGGTCAGCCAGTCCAAGCCCGTATCCTTTGTCTTCTAGCGTCCAAACTGAGTCAAAGTGGGGCTAAAACAACCAAAAAATCGGGTTTTATAGAGGTGGGACCACTCCCCCTCTCTGTCCTCTACCTGGTCCGCCTAAACCCCCCAAGGGGGGGTTTAGGCGGACCAGCCTGGACCCCAGGTTGGTCCGCCTAAACCCTTGGAGAATTAAAAAAAAGATTTTTAAAAATAAAAAAAGGACCACTTTGGTCCCGCCTAAACCCCCTGGGGGAGGGGGTTTAGGCGGACCAGCTTGGACCCCCAAGCTGGTCCGCCTAAACCTCTCCAAAAACAAAAAAAAAAGAAAGATTTTTTCCCCTCCGAAGAGGGGTTTAGGCGGACCAGACCAGCCCATGGGGCTGGTCCGCCTAAACCCCACCCCTTCCACTCCGACACACACACACAAAACACATAAAAAAATTCAAATAAAATAAAAATAAAAATACTATTAAGGGGTTTATCCGGACCAAGTTGGACCCCCAACTTGGTCCGCCTAAACCCCACCCCCACCCCTTCAACTTCTATAAATTGCTCCCCTTACCAAAGCACAAGATATAGAGGAAGGTATGTGAAGCACGGACGGACGAGCAAACTTCCCCGGCCTAATTGTCGCACCCTCGGATTCCCGGGGCTTACGGCAAGGGTCGGGAACGCGAAAAGACAAGTGCGCGCGCGGTTGGCTTGCTAGTCGGCTCACACATGTCACGCCCCGAGCGCGGAAGGAACTCGGAGACGCGTGACGAGTTTATATCGATCATGTCAATCAGAGCGTTAGTGTATTCAACACAAAGACAGAGTGCGCAAAAGTAAAGATAACCCAATCCTTTATTCAATCACAACCTCAAAAGTACTTCTATTACAATCCACTTAATGAAAGTGCTAAGACTCAATAAAGGGAAAAGTACAACGATTGACTCAAAAATATAGAAAGATAAGACTAGTAGACGCTTGGATAGACGGAGAGCTCTAATCTCTTCACTCTTGACCTTCCCCATCCGATTGAGTCTCGTCATCGGACTTACCTGAAAAATAGGGGAAAATATTGGATGAGCGAACGCTCAGTAGGAATTATATCTCAAGAGCTAGCTTGCTTTAAGTAAATTACATGTTGTATGAATGCAATAAAGCTATGCATGTTTACGTAAAACGACAAGAGAGAGAGAGAGAGTATAACAAGAGATAATTGAGTGAACTAGCATGTCTTTCAAGAACTTATATCAATAAATGTCAAGATATTCAAGCAAGTATATTCATCATGTCATGTCGGGAATTGGCTATCACGTTTCAAGCAAGCATATAAATACCCTTTCCAGGTCACGCAAGTCATGTCATGTCAAGTCGAGTGTGAGATTGTGGAATGTCTAATCAAGCTAGTCATGCACTTCGGTGCAATGTCACACCGTGATCATTACAACTCCCATGGGCACTAGTACTTTCAGGTGCTCCTCCCAGGACCAGATCGGGCCCTTATATGCGCAGGCATTGATCGTGTATTTTTCGACATCCATTATGGTTATAGCCAATATAGAGTTTCAATGGAATAAGCTTGTAGGGACTTTAAGGTAGATCTTGTGGAATAGAATTTCAATGATTGAACATGAACAATAACGGTACAATCACGATTAACAATAAAACTAGGTGGAATCGGCTCCCTAATTGGGTGCCATGATAATAAGGATAAGCACCCATATAAACATGGTTGCTCGTCCTTGTACACGTAATAGAATTAGTGTCCACAAGTACAACACTTAATTCTGAAGGAGTAATAATGGTATGGTTTTCCCCATTTCATTAGTTCAAGAATATTCTCATGACATCCACATGGCACGTCACGAGGGCCGGTTTACCATGTTTCTATAGAGTGACATGGCAATTAAGTAGTGTCATGGGTTTTAATGGTACAACCAGCTCGACTGCCTTGAGGGAATCCAAGGCTAGCGGAGTCTTACGGAGGTCTCTATGATAAAGTCACCAATCCGAAGGAACGGAATGTCCCGCGGAGGGTTCATCTATCACCGAGAAATAGGGAAATCGATAAAACATGTGAAACGTGGAACTATATTCACGGAATGGAATATAGTGCCTAATACATAACTCACTGTCGGTGGGTCCATGAAAATCAAGAAAATAGGGAATCGACGCCTTAGGTCACGTCTTCAATTCTAGAAATGGCGCTCTTATCAAGGTCGTCAGTTCAATAATTAACGACTGTTGGTACAGTCGTTACGATCAAATTACCGTTGATATTAAAAATCTGTAAACATTTCCAATTTTCAGATATTACATAAATGACGACTTAGCTTAAGTCTTCAATTCCGTGAATAACGCCTTAGTCACGGGCGTCGTATAGAAAACTGACGGCATGGGGCATGTCGTTATTTCCAATAATCAGGTGAGTTTCATGAAAATGTAAAATTCATGGGTTATTCGCTAATTGGCGCCTGTGTACGAGGGCGTCCATTTAATTGACGACCTAGACACGGTCGTTATTTACTTGTCATATGATGGTTTTTGGAGTATGTCCAATCAAGGATCTAGAGACATGAACAGATTGAGAAAAATATCAGGAATTTACTAATATAATCATGCATTAGTTAACTCATCAGGGTTCATAGTTATTAAAATTTGATCATGCGAAATTATTAATTGACTAGTTTAATTTACGACTATTCGCAAGGGCGTTAAATCAAAATAACGCCTTTAGTTAGGGCGTCATTTAATGTAAAAACTGAAATCACGAAAACTGATATATCAATATCACCACTAACAACCTACATGCATGCAGATGGCCTAATAACCATAGGTTTTACTTAACACTTGAGAAAACCTACCTTGGTTGGGTGATTTGGGTTGATGATCGATGAAGTACGTGAAGAAAAGAACCACGCACGATACTCTGTTCTGAATACAAACAGAGACAGTAGCAGTAGGTAGAAGAAGATGAAGAAGCTTGGATGAAACCAACAAGAGCAGCAGCTCTATCATGCGCAATAACAGCAGACGGCAGAAGAGAGGGCGCAGCAGGATGAAGCCTGAAGGATGATCTGAAGAATAGCACGCAGCAGCTCCTTTGGTTCAAAGGATTTAAGTAGCAGAGAGAGAACGGCCTTCCCCTTCCCTTAAAGCCTTCATGCGGCAAGGAAGAAGAAGAAGATGACGAAGAACTCCTGCGTTCTTGAGCAAGAGGAAGATGAACTTCCACAGTAGGACTTCTTTGATCACTATTGTCAACAGGAAGTTCGACGGAAGGGTGGGTATTTATAGGAGAAGGAATCCTAATAGGTTCTTGGAGTTCGATTAGGACTAAAACCACAGATATCCACGTATGGATCCCTTTCCTTAATCCAAACTTACCCAGATAACATCCCTGTTCGAACCAAACACCAACGGGTCGGTTTGTAAATGACGCCTAAGGTTGGGGCGTTATTTTCAATAAATGATGCTTGTATACACAGTCGTCAAAATTAAATGACGACGTGCTCGGAGGCGTCATTCACCTTTCCCTATTTAAGGTGTAACGATCTTTCTGGATTTTTATCTTTTTTTCTTGATGTGATCTAGATGGGAAATTTTAGGGGTACGAGTTTTCCATTTTTCTCTATTTTTTCATATAATTAGTTTTCCAAAATTCTTTTAATTCAAAAAGTGGCACTATTCATCATTTTTGAAATAACGACTTTCATTAAGTCGTTTGCTACGTTGCATGCGCCCGAACAAATGGGCTTCATTTTAACTTGTCCCTTTCTCTTCAACCTCAAAAAGACCGATATTGCATATATATCCACTCCATCTCCCTTTTAACTATCTATAATGTATTTAAAGCTTATATATATATCCTTCTTCTTTCTAATAAAAGTATAATATAATAAATGTGGAATATTAAAAATTTTAAATTATTAATAAAATACAAATTGATGTTTTCTTCAAGATTTATTGATTCTTAATTCAAATAAAATTATGTTGTGCATTAAATGCCTACTCAAAAATAACTTGTTATTTTAAAATTTATTATAATACAACGGTAGTGTCCATGAGTTCTTTTGTCAGACTTTTTAAGACGTAAGAGGGTCATGTACAAGGTCTGGGCCTTGTTTAATTATTGTTTTTAATTTATTTAGACTTTCTAGTCCGTTAATTTACCAGGGTTACTACACCCTCCCCCACTTAAAAGAATTTGGTCCCCAAATTCAATCGTATATAGACGTGGAGAGTGTAGAGTACATGCCTTTTTTGAAAAATTCTGGGAATCGTTTCCTCATAGACTCCTCGGTCTCCCATGTGGCTTCATGTTCTGAACTTTTACTCCATTGCACCTTGACCATGGGAATAACTTTGCTCCTTAATATTCGTACCTCGCGATCGAGGATCTTCATGGGCTTTTGTTCATAAGTGAGATCCCTTTGAATCACCAGGTCTCCATGATCAATGATATGTGACGGATCGTGCACATACTTCTTCAACATGGATACGTGAAATACATTATGAACTTCGGACAATTGAGGAGGTAAAGCGACGCGGTAAGCAACCTCGCCAACTCTTTTTAGTATCTCAAAAGGTCCAATAAACCTTGGTGTAAGCTTGCCCTTAACACCAAATCTCCTTATTCCACGTCCAGGTGATATCTTGAGAAATACGTGATCTCCGACTTGGAATTCGAGATCTCTTCTTCTTGTGTCAGCATAAGCCTTCTGTCTAGACTGAGCAACTTGAAGTCTTTCTCTAATCAACTGAATCTTTTCAGTGGTATCCCTTACCATGTCTGGACCTAATAGTTATCTCTCGCCAACTTCGTCCCAGCACAAAGGCGATCGGCAACTCCTTCCGTATAAAGCTTCGAAAGGTGCCATTTGTATACTTGCCTGGTAGATGTTATTGTATGCAAATTCAACCAAAGGCAAGTGATCATGCCAGCTTCCACCAAAATCAATGATGCAAGGTCTGAGCATATCTTCAACTACCTGATTGGTTCTCTCGGTCTGACCATCCGTTTGAGGATGAAAAGCTGTACTAAAGTTAAGTCTCGTCCCCAGCGAATGTTGTAGACCCTTCCAAAAGTGAGAAGTAAAATGAGGATCTCTGTCGGACACGATTGAGACAGGTACTCCATGTAACCTGACTATCTCCTTAATGTATAATGCAGCAAGGACATCAACTGACCATCGACTCTTGATTGGCAAGAAGTGTGCCGATTTGGTCAATCGGTCGATGATAACCCATATTCCATCATGTCCTTCTTTTGATTTAGACAGACCCATAATGAAGTCCATACCGATATCCTCCCACTTCCATTTGGGAATATCTAGAGGATGTAGCTTACCGGCAGGCTTTTGGTGTTCTGCCTTGACTTGTTGGCATGTGAGACAGCGAGACACAAAATCTGCTACTTCTCTTTTCATATTGGGCCACCAGAAGGTCCTTTTCAAATCTTGGTACATTTTGGTAGACCCTGGATGAATCGTGTACCTTGATCTGTGAGCTTCATCTAAGATTTTCTTCTTTAGCTCTGGACAATCCGGTATACATGTTCTATTCCTGAACATCAATCTTCCATCCGAGGCTATCTTGAAATCAGGTTCTTCTTCCATTTTGCCCTTGATTTCCACTAGTACGGGGTCACTATCTTGAAGTCATTGTATTTCGGATAGCAAGTCTGGCCATATGCTCATATGGGCTAATGTGACACACCTACTGTCCTTGTCTATGCTTATATGAAGTCCAGAGAATTGTTCTAGCAACTTCCACTCCTGAATCATACAATTGGCTAATAGTGCTCTCGGCTTTCGACTGAGGGCATCGACTACAGGATTACCCTTTCCAGGATGATATTGTATAGTGAAGTCGAAGTCCTTGAGATATTCTAGCCAACGTCTTTGCCTCATATTCAATTCCTTCTGCGAGAAGAGATATTTGAGACTCTTGTGATCGGTGTATACAGTGAACTGTACTCCGTATAGATAATGTCTCCATATCTTTAATGCAAATACTACCGCAGCCAACTCCAAATCATGAACTGGGTAGTTTTCTTCATGCTTCTTGAGTTGTCGGGAAGAATACGCTATGACTCTTTCTTGTTGCATCAATACACATCCGAGGCCAATGCCTGAGGCATCGGTGTATACCTCGAATTTCTCTCCTTCAATTGGCAAAGCTAATACTGGGGCAGTAGTTAGATGATCCTTGAGAGCTTGGAAGCTTCTTTCACATTCCCCACTCCATTCATAACGTATCTCCTTGCGTGTTAGTCTAGTGAGTGGTACGGCAATCTTGGAGAAATCCTTGATGAATCGTCGGTAATAACCCGCATGACCCAAGAAACTACGGATCTCGCTAGCATTGGTCGGTCTTTCCCAATTCTTTACAGCTTCAACCTTCGATGGATCTACGGATAAACCGTCTTTTGATATAACATGACCCAAGAAAGATACTTCTTCTAACCAGAATTCACATTTACTGAGCTTTGCATATAACTGATTTGTCCTCAATATCTGTAATGCAATCCTCAAATGCTCCTCATGCTCTTCCTTGGTCTTTGAATAGATCAGTATATCATCAATGAAAACCACTATGAATTGATCTAGATGAGGCCTGAATATACTATTCATTAACTGCATAAAGGCAGCAGGGGCATTTGTTAGTCCAAAAGGCATAACAATAAATTCATAGTGCCCATACCTGCTTCTGAACGCGGTCTTATAAATGTCATCATCTTTGATTCTTAGTTGGTGATATCCCGACCTTAGATCGATCTTTGAGAAATACTTGGATCCAGATATTTGATCAAACAGTTCATCGATTCTCGACAGTGGATATTTGTTCTTGATAGTAAGGTGATTCAACTGTCGATAGTCGATGCATAATCTCATGGATCCATCCTTCTTCTTTACAAATAGCACAGGTGCTCCCCACAGGGAAGTGCTTGGTCTGATAAAACCCTTTTTAAGAAGTTCCATCAATTGTTCTTTTAACTCCTTGAGTTCGGCATGGGACATCCTATATGGTGCCTTAGAAACTGGACCAGCACCAGGGACCAAATCGATGGTGAAGGCCACTTCTCTTTGTGGAGGTAATCCAGGCAAATCTTCCGGAAACACGTCCGGAAATTCTTGCACAACAGGGATGTCTTCTATCTTAGTCTCCTTAATAGTGACAAACGCAAGGAAGGATACACATCCTTTCCTTATTAGCTTGTTAACTCGGAGAGCCGAAATAAGAGACGACTTGCTCCGACTCTTAGGGCTAGTATAGACCAGTTCCGGAAAGTCTTTGAAAGTAACTTTGCTATTACGGCAATCCACAGTTGCCTGATACCTGGATAACCAATCCGCTCCCAATATGACATCATATTCCTTTAGGTCTAAACATATGAGGTCGATAGGAAGATTTCTTCCCTTTACCAAGACTTCACAGTTTTGATAATGGTGAGTAAGGTCAACTTCGCTTCCGAGAGGAGTTGAAAGAACTAATTTCATCCATGCCGGTTCCATGGGTAATGGATTAGCAAACTTCTTAGAAATAAAAGAATGCGAGGCACCAGTATCAAATAAGACATATGCAGACTTGGAACAAACTTTCAATGTACCTTCCACTAGTCCGCCTTCGTCTTGTTCTGTCTCCTTAATAGCTTGGAGATGTGCATTCTTTGTCACCAGGGGCTTTCCATCACCGGCTTGATCATTGAGTAGGGGACAGTCGGGAATCCGATGATCATGGCTCCCACAACGGAGACACGCTCCAAGTTTCCTCCAACATTCTTCGGCCTTATGTCCGGCCTTATCACAATGCTTACATACCACCTTAGAAGGTGTAGTGGTGATGGAGAAAGGTTTAGTCTTCTTGAACTTTTGCTCTTGGGAGGGAGTACCTCCATTACTCGGCCTCTTCTTGAAATTGGGTTTGAAGGAACCCGAACTAGTGACTTGTTCTTTCTTATCCTTCTCACAGATCCTATCAGATAGCTCCGTGGCATCTTCTAGTAACTGAGCTCGGCGTACCATCTCCGAATAGACTTGTATGTCCATCGGCGCCAGCTGTGTGATATATTGGGGTCTGAGCCCATTTAAGAATCTCCTAGCTTTCATCTTCTCGGTACTAATTAGATGTTTAGCATATCGAGACAACCTGGAAAATTATGCCTCATACTCAGCCACCGACAAAGATCGTTGTTTAAGTGCGGCGAACTCGGCGGCCTTCTTCTCCTGGACTCGGTCTGAAAAATATTTATTGTTGAAATGTTCAACAAACTCCTCCCAAGTAACCTGTCCTTGATCTAATGTGGCTTCTACCGACTCCCACCAGCAGCGGGCGTCCCTTTCCAATTGAAACGTTGCTAACAAGACCTTCTCTTGGTCCGTGCATTGCATATCCCGAAAGATACGTTCGGTCTCCCGGATCCAGTGCTCGACGTCATCCGGATCAGTGGATCCCATGAACTTAGGAGGGTTCATGTTCTTGAAGCCTTGGTGGAGATTTCCTGCTCCACGATGCGCACCTCCTTGTGCCACCTGTTGAAGTGCCTGGGTCATGCCTTGCAGAGTGCGTTGCATGTTGCACCACTGGGCACGTTCGACAGCCATTGTCCTACAATTACAATAACTATATTAATATGTGATTATGTTCAAAGGTTTTGATTCTAAGTTAACTTAACCCTTGGTTCTACCCAATCTCACCGGTTAAAGGTTTTAAACCTATCCTTGGACTTGGGTTTCCTAGGAATTGAATATCCTAGGCTCTGATACCACAAAAACTGTCACGCCCCGAGCGCGGAAGGAACTCGGAGACGCGTGACGAGCTTATATCGATCATGTCAATCAGAGCGTTAGTGTATTCAACACAAAGACTGAGTGCGCAAAAGTAAAGATAACCCAATCCTTTATTCAATCACAACCTCAAAAGTACTTCTATTACAATCCACTTAATGAAAGTGCTAAGACTCAATAAAGGGAAAAGTACAACGATTGACTCAAAAATATAGAAAGATAAGACTAGTAGACGCTTGGATAGACGGAGAGCTCTAATCTCTTCACTCTTGACCTTACCCATTCGATTGAGTCTCGTCATCGGACTTACCTGAAAAATAGGGGAAAATATTGGATGAGCGAACGCTCAGTAGGAATTATATCTCAAGAGCTAGCTTGCTTTAAGTAAATTACATGTTGCATGAATGCAATAAAGCTATGCATGTTTACGTAAAACGATAAGAGAGAGAGTATAACAAGAGATAATTGAGTGAACTAGCATGTCTTTCAAGAACTTATATCAATAAATGTCAAGATATTCAAGCAAGTATATTCATCATGTCATGTCGGGAATTGGTTATCACGTTTCAGGCAAGTATATAAATACCCTTTCCGGGTCACGCAAGTCATGTCATGTCAAGTCGAGTGTGAGATTGTGGAATGTCTAATCAAGCTAGTCATGCACTTCGTGCAATGTCACACCGTGATCATTACAACTCCCATGGGCACTAGTACTTTCGGGTGCTCCTCCTAGGACCAGATCGGGCCCTTATATGCGCAGGCATTGATCGTGTATTTTTCGACATCCATTATGGTTATAACCAATATAGAGTTTCAATGGAATAAGCTTGTAGGGACTTTAAGGTAGATCTTGTAGAATAGAATTTCAAGGATTGAACATGAACAATAACGGTACAATCACGATTAACGATAAAACTAGGTGGAATCGACTCCCTAATTGGGTGCCATGATAATAAGGATAAGCACCCATATAAACATGGTTGCTCGTCCTTGTACACGAAATAGAATTAGTGTCCACAAGTACAACACTTAATTCTGAAGGAGTAATAATGGTATGGTTTTCCCCATTTCATTAGTTCAAGAATATTCTCATGACATCCACATGGCACGTCACGAGGGCCGGTTTACCATGTTTCTATAGAGTGACATGGCAATTAAGTAGTGTCATGGGTTTTAATGGTACAACTAGCTCGACTGCTTTGAGGGAATCCAAGGCTAGCGGAGTCTTACGGAGGTCTCTATGATAAAGTCACAAATCCGAAGGAACGGAATGTCCCGCGGAGGGTTCATCTATCACCGAGAAATAGGAAAATCGATAAAACATGTGAAACGTGGAACTATATTCACGGAATGGAATATAGTGCCTAATACATAACTCACTGTCGGTGGGTCCACGAAAATCAAGAAAATAGGGAATTGACGTCTTAGGTCACGTCTTCAATTCTAGAAATGGCGCCCTTATCAGGGTCGTCAGTTCAATAATTAACGACTGTTGGTACAGTCGTTACGATCAAATTACCGTTGATATTAAAAATCTGTAAGCATTTCCAATTTTCAGATATTACATAAATGGCAACTTAGCTTAAGTCTTCAATTCAGTGAATAACGCCTTAGTCACGGGCGTCGTATAGAAAACTGACGGCATGGGGCATGTCGTTATTTCCAATAATCAGGTGAATTTCATGAAAATGTAAAATTCATGGGTTATTCGCTAATTGGCGCCTGTGTACGAGGGCATCCATTTAATTGACGACCTAGACACGGTCGTTATTTACTTGTCATATGATGGTTTTTGGAGTATGTCCAATCAAGGATCTAGAGACATGAACAGATAGAGAAAAATATCAGGAATTTACTAATATAATCATGCATTAGTTAACTCATCAGGGTTCATAGTTATTAAATTTTGATCATGCGAAATTATTAATTGACTAGTTCAATTTACGACTATTCGCAAGGGCGTTAAATCAAAATAACGCCTTTAGTTAGGGCGTCATTTAATGTAAAAACTGAAATCACGAAAACTGATATATCAATATCACCACTAACAACCTACATGCATGCAGATGGTCTAATAACCATAGGTTTTGCTTAACACTTGAGAAAACCTACCTTGGTTGGGTGATTTGGGTTGATGATCGATGAAGTACGTTAAGAAAAGAACCACGCACGATACTCTGTTCTGAATACAAACAGAGACAGCAGCAGTAGGTAGAAGAAGATGAAGAAGTTTGGATGAAACCAACAAGAGCAGTAGCTCTATCATGCGCAATAACAGCAGACGGCAGAAGAGAGGACGCAGCAGGATGAAGCCTGAAGGATGATCTGAAGAATAGCACGCAACAGCTCCTTTGGTTCAAAGGATTTAAGTAGCAGAGAGAGAACGGCCTTCCCCTTCCCTTCAAGCCTTCATGCGGCAAGGAAGAAGAAGAAGATGACGAAGAACTCCTGTGTTCTTGAGCAAGAGGAAGATGAACTTCCACAGTAGGACTTCTTTGATCACTATTGTCAACAGGAAGTTCGACGGAAGGGTGGGTATTTATAGGAGAAGGAATCCTAATAGGTTCTTGGAGTTCGATTAGGACTAAAACCACAGATATCCACGTATGGATCCCGTTCCTTAATCCAAACTTACCCAGATAACATATCTGTTCGAACCAAACACCAATGGGTCGGTTTGTAAATGACGCCTAAGGTTGGGGCGTTATTTTCAATAAATGACGCTTGTATACACAGTCGTCAAAATTAAATGACGACTTGCTCGAAGGCGTCATTCACCTTTCCCTATTTAAGGTGTAACGATCTTTCTTGATTTTTATCTTTTTTTCTTGATGTGATCTAGATGGGAAATTTTAGGGGTACGAGTTTTCCATTTTTCTCTATTTTTCCATATAAATAGTTTTCCAAAATTCTTTTAATTCAAAAAGTGGCACTATTCATCATTTTTGAAATAACGACTTTCATTAAGTCGTTTGCTACGTTGCATGCGCCTGAACAAATGGGCGTCATTTTAACTTGTCACTTTCTCTTCAACCTCAAAAAGACCGATATTGCATATATACCCACTCCATCTCCCTTTTAACTATCTATAATGTATTTAAAGCTTATATATATATCCTTCTTCCTTCTAAGAAAATTATAATATAATAAATGTGGCATATTAAAAATTTTAAATTATTAATAAAATACAAATTGATGTTTTCTTCAAGATTTATTGATTCTTAATTCAAATAAAATTATGTTGTGCATTAAATGCCTACTTAAAAATAACATGTTATTCTAAAATTTATTATAATACAACGGTAGTGTCCATGAGTTCTTTTGTCAGACTTTTTAGGACGTAAGAGGGTCATGTACAAGGTCTGGGCCTTGTTTAATTATTATTTTTAATTTATTTAGACTTTCTAGTCCGTTAATTTACCAGGGTTACTACAACACACGCCGAGGGTATGTCGCACGTACTCCCCTCACGCGTCTAGCCGTCTCATGCCAAGTCCATCCCCGCCACATGTAAGATGACCGTACCAACGGCAAATACGCCCGCACCCCGGGCGTGCCCGTGTACGGCAACTTACGACACTTACGACGGTGACGAAAGGGTACTTCATAACGTCGCGTCGGCCCTCGACACGAAACCGCGTGGCCGCCGCTCACCTCCCAGTTGGCCGTCGGCCCCTCAGATTGACAAAACGAGTCTAGTCGGACCTCTGGCCCGGGAATCATAGTCCCGGGGTCGACCTCGACTCTCCAGCATGACAACACTCGCCGTCCGAGACCCGGACCCGACCGCTCACCTCGAGCCGCGTCCGACCTCTGCGAGGCGCCAGCCCGTGTCCGTTCTGACCACCAAGGCAGTCGGGCCCATATCAGCTCCTCTGTAAAGAGTTCCAGTAGAACACGCGGACATCCGCTTTGTCACGCAATGACCCGGGGATCGACTCGCGTGTCGGAATTGTCCCGCGGCTTGCGTCCGTTGTACTTCGGCCACGCAGGCCAGCTTGTAAAGCCCATGTGGCTCATCATAAAATCAGCGAATTGCATACGCCCGTGTTCGGGCTCCCAGCTTTCTACCCACACCACTCGGCATCCGTGCCCAACACCCTGACCCCAGTGAACACCCCTCGGTCTAACGCGTACCCCTAGTTGCTGAATGCCCTCTAGCCCTCTACCCATGGCTTCAGACACATATACAGACTTTTCTTCAGCATAGAACGAAGGTATTCGGATTCAATCCGATGTAAATAAACACCGGTTGCTTGCGGCCGATGGGGAAAGACGTCCTGTACACGATTCCCGTAATCGTCTACGCACTCGCACCCATGGAACCCCTTCTCTCCACGTGTCACCCGATCGCCCGAGCCCACGTGCCGCGCCCTGGTGGCGCTTCCCCGGTCAACCCTTGGTTCCATGAGTGATTATCGAGAGATCGACTGGCATGCCCGCACCTTGTTCGGTTAACCTTTATCCCGACACTTACGTGCCATTCGACCCTTTCCGACTTTCCGTGAAAGGAGAGTGCCCGATACCGCCGTGAGAGGCATGCACCCGTAAGGAGGATATCCGAGATACATCAAACTCCCGTATTTTCCTTCCCCGTTGTATTCCTTCCTTCACCCTGGTTAATCGGCATAAAAACCCGCGCAACACTATGATACGTGGCAACGTAAAATCCAATATCTGTTGAATGAGCAAGAGTTGCTCGACCATCTTACCATGATTATGCCACCGCTTGAAGAGGGCAATACTATACAGCACTGTCGAAATCGAGAGGCCTACCATCTCTTGTTCAACAAAGATCGTAGTTCACACTTTACTTTGCTAAGTAGCGCGCAAAATGATCTGATCGACGAGTTTGAAAAATATGATACTGCCGAAGTGATGTGGGACCAGTTGAAGTTCACCTTTGGGGGAGCTTCCCTTACTAGGTTAAGAGCTCGTCTTGAAGTTTGAAACCTATCGGAAGGATCCGTGTCACACGATGATTGAACATTTGAGAGTGATGTCCAATATGATTCATGATTTGAAGATTGTCGGAAACGATCTCACTGATGAGCAGTAGGTGCAAGCTGTGATTCAATCTTTGTTCGATTCGTGGATCCCTGTGAAACTAGTTGTAACCCACAGTGAGAATATCACAACATTCGCAGATGTTGCTCGTCATGTTGAGTTAGAAGCCGAGCGCGATGTAGTGACTTGCGCTACCGCCAATGTGGCCTAGACGGTTGAATCGTCTGGCAGGAGGGGACCACAAAAGAAACGGAAAACATGAAAGACTGCACTAGGCACCAAGGTAGACAAGGTATTTAAAAGGCGTTATGGTAAACATGGCCGGAAGGAAGACGAGCAAGCTTAGGTGCTTCAACTGTCAGAAACGGGGCCATTTCGCTCGTGACTGCACTGAGCCAGAAAAGGTAACTTACAATTCTAGCTCTCTGTATGCTTATATTTGTTCGCATATATTCGTTGCACATGTGTGGATCGTGGATTTAGGGGCAACAAGGCACATCGCAAAGGATCGAGCGAGATTTGTGAATTATTGTTGGATCTATGCTAGCACGTAAAGAGTCTTCATGGGCAATGAAACTGGTGAGGTCCATGGAGTTGGTTCGTTCCAACTCCACTTTAGGAATGGCTGGACACTGATCCTGCATGACGTACTTTATCCGCCGCAAGTCCAACATAATCTTGTTTCTGTTTCTAGTTTGTTAGCCTTGGGTTTTTGTCCGACTTTTGCTAGCAATTACATAAATATATCTTGGATAATGTTGTTTATCGGTATGGTTATATAAGTGATGGTTTTTTCAAATTGGATCTTATTAAGGATGGCGCTACTTGTTCTTCTTCTATTGCAACATGTGTATTGAATTCTGAAGACTCCGATTCTGTTATATGGCATGCTCGCCTGGGTCACATAGGACAAGATACAATGGCCCGATTAGCTCGAGAAGGCCTTTTAGGCTAACTCGCTAAGGTAGACTTGTTGATATGTGAGCCATGTTTGGCCGGTAAAGCATGCCTGAAATGTTTTGGTAAGGCTCAATGAGCCTTAGAACCATTAGAGCTATTCTATTCTGACATTTGTGGACCAAATGACAATTGGGGCTCGGCAAGATTACTCCTATTTTCTCACGTTTATAGATGATTATTCGCGATATGGATATGTTTATTTGATCGCTTACCACTATGAAGTGCTAACTTGTTTTAAGCACTTCTTAGCTGACGTTGAAAATCAAAAGGAGAGGCGTGTTAAAGCTTTTCGGACGGGCCATAGATGCGAGTATTTATTGGATCAGTTCCGAGTACTACACGAGGAAAAAGGTATACGGCGACAACTTACTATTCCATGCACGCCGCAACAAAATGGTGTTGCAGAGAGGAGGAATAGGGCGTTGCTAAATATGGTTAGGTCGATGATGGCGCAAGCTAATCTCCCGATATCATTTTGGTGGGGATGTTCTTCTAATTGTTGCGTTCATCCTTAATCGAGTGCCTTCACAATCAGTCCCTTCCACCCCATATGAATTGTGGCATGGCCATAAGCACAATCTGAGTGATTTCCGACTATGGGCTTCAGTGGGCTATGTCCATGATACATCCAACGAGTTTGGGAAACTTGGCCCTAATGCTTGAAATGTTATCTTCATAAGGTACTTGAGAGCTGGACGGGTTTTGTGATGTATGGATTATACCTTGATGGGGGAATGACAGAAAAAGAAATTCGAGATGTTTTCCTCGAGTAGGAATTTCTTAGTCTTGGCGGTAGTGGAAGGAGTCTTGATCACCATGAGTTAAATGAACAATATGATCTTTTACCATATTCCAGCGAGGCAGAGGTGGAGATGCACAGCGAACTTTGGCAAAGTTGATGTGCTCGAGCGGAGTCGGGGTAGGCTATGTGAGTCTACCCGCTAGTCCACCCTCTAAATCCATAGGACATGGTGATGGTGCTCTAGAGCCGTTGCTGAGTCCGTTGTCGAAATACGGAATTTTGTGACCTCTACGTGGAGCTTGACTATGTGGTCATCATGCTATCCTCGTCAGTGTCGTTGTTCGACGATCAGAGAGAGACAATCAGGAGAGAGAAGGGATAGAGAGAGATAGGGAGAGAAGGTTGTTATACTACGCTCTTTGCACGTTCTCTCTCTCACATGCACCCTAGGTGAAAGTAGGACCCGAACCCCTCTCACACTTCCTCTCTTTTAGATTCTCTCTCTACACCCCACTAACATAATTCCTTCACACCCTTTCAACCATCATCTCTTAAACCACCTATGTTATCTTTCAAAGCCACCCCCTCATCCCCTATTTATAGAAGAATGGGAAGGAGGAGAAGAAGACAAATAGAGGGGGGGGTTGGCAGTTGAGGTGGATGATGATGAGGGGGTTCATGTGGAGAAAATGGAAGAGATAAGATGTGTACGTGGAGAAGAGAAGAGAATAGAAGAGAAGAGAAGGGGGTGAGAAGGGGTGGTAGTCGGCGCCCGAAGGCGCTGGCGGGCACCAACACCCACTGGTGTTCTTGGTGTGGCCACCCGGATGCGGCCCTGTAGCCTGGCGGCCCAGCGACGGGCTGTCCGTTGGGCATATGCCCCCACTTGCCCATTAGGGCCAACAACGTATGTCTTGATAGTGCATGCCCATTGTCTCAAAAGCTACAATTTCAACTGCCATACCAAAAAATGGCACTTGTGACCTCCGTGAGATTTTTTCGAACATTGGTACAGTGCTCCGCTAAGTCATCACCATACTAGCGGAACACTTAAATTATCTCGACATGTACCTCAAACTCTTAGTATCCACATGACTCGACACTTCGGATCTTTTACAACAGGTAGTGCCGACTACCAAGCATTTTACACTCATGACTTTGTTACTACACAGGTGACAGAGCCTCCCAGGAAATGAGTTGCAAAGCACAATGTGATAGCAAGGTGTCTTCCCTATACTGCTCTTGACAATCCAATTTGCCTCTATCGCTTTCCTAACATGTCCCTTTAGACGGTATCAACTTTTGTCCTAGATAAACATGCCAAAGTAACAACATCGAGCTTCCTTTTCATGACAGATCGCTGTAGGTCACTGGGGATACAAAAAGGGATGAGTTCACACAATGATGAAGAAGAGATCAATTCATCATTACTCATCAATGGCCATACACCACATGCGGTATGAAACACATGCTGCGGTCTCCTTCCATCAACATATGATGGACATGCCATTATATATAAAAAAATGACACCACACGCATCTCAGTCTCGCCGGCTCAACTTAGTCTCGAATCTCGAGTCTCGCATACCAATCGCTTCTAAGAAGCATCTTCTCGTGAGTCCGATTTTCCCAGACTCCATGGATTTGTAGCTATATCCTCATGGTCGATCTCAAAAGATCTCATCTTAGCCACAACATAAGGCGGGATTTATATGATGTTGGGGATATTTTGTTTGCTCCTCCCTCAAGGGCATCCAGAATATCAATGACTCTTCTTGCACATTATTGACAAGCGGCAAGACAAATCACCTGTGTGAGAGGGTTGATTCCTAACGTAGTGACACTCCTGACGATATTAACACCAATCATTCAATCCATGAACACAGTTGGAGAATGAATACATAGTGTTATTGATGATGTCAAAAAGTGTAACCGTTACAATTTACACAGGCCCATAGATTCACAATGGACAATAAAACTTTCTCTGGCCATCTGCTTAGTTAGGGGATCAACGACCATACAATTAGTATTAATTCGTCGGAGCTTCACTAACCTTCTTGCTATCAGGTTTCGTATGTAGTGATACGAATGTCTATGTGCTTCGTCTTGCCATGAAATTTAGGGTCCTTAATGAAGGCCAAAGCCAATGTGTTGTCTGTATACAGCGGGTGCATGCCCAATGCCTTCGGGCGCCAGCTCCCCCCCTTCTCACCCCCTTCTATTATCTTCTCCTCCACGTACACATCTTATCCCTTCCATTTTCTCCACGTGAACCCCCTCATCCTCATCCATCTCCACTGCCAACCCCCTCATCCTTGTTTACGTGGCTTCTCCTCCTCCTTCCCATTCTTCTATAAATAGGGGGTGCGGGTGGCTTTGGAAGATAACATAGGCGGTTTAAGAGATGATGGTTGAAAGGGTGTGAAGGGATTATGTTAGTGGGGTGTAGAGAGAGAATCTAAGAGAGAGGAAGTGTGGAGGGGTTCGAGTCCTGCTTTCACTTAGGGTGCATGTGAGAGAGAAAACATGTACATAGCCTAGTATAGCAGCCTCTCTCCTTATCTCTCTCTCTCCTTTCTCTCTCCTAGTTGTCTCTCTCCGATTGTCGGACGACAACGACGATGACAAGGATAGCGTGATGACCACATAGTCGCGCTCCACGTAGAGGTCACAGAATTCTGTATTCCGACGACGAGCTCGGCAACGGCACCGGAGGACCATCACCATAGTCCTGCGTATTTGGAGAGTGGATCAGCGGATAGACTCACAAAGCCTACTCCGTCTCCGCTCGAGCGCGTCAGCTTCGCCAAAGTTCGTTGTGCATCTCCGCCTCTATTTTGGCTTCAGCTTCTGCTTCCGTTCCACGTCCGCTACTATTTCCAATTTGTGCAGACAAGTTACGTCTTTAACACTGTACTTGTGATTTTAGTAATCATATTTATTGTTGGGGGTTATCAACACTTCTGAATTGCTGTCTGGTAAAAATATCATTCTGCTCCTGCAACGTACGGAGGAACATTGGATGGTCTCAGTTTTCTTTCTTGAGGATTGGCTGACCATCAGGTCAGCGGGGGCTGACCTGTTAGTTTTGGCAAAAGAATGGCAAAGAAAAGTTTGTAAGATAGGCCTGATTTTGGCTGGTTTAGGTGGAGTGAACATCGACCATTTTAGAAGTAAGCTTGCTTAAACGAACGTGGAAAAAGGGGGAATTAGAACAGTAGAAGGGAAATAAATGCTTTCTTTTATTTTCATAACATTTTTAATTTCTTCTTGTCCTCTTTCTTAATATTCTATTTTCTATTTTTTTCTTTCTGGGGTGGTGCTGATGAGGCATTTCTTCCTCAGATCAGCCTATTTGTTTATCCAATCTGATATGAGTTGTTATCAAGCTTGCCTAATTAATTGACTTGATTTGAACCCGCTTTCCATTGTCTTATGCTGCTGTTCGCCTATGTTTGTGCTTCTAGAATGCAATATGATTTGTGGATCAGGTGTGACTAATGGCCTTGAATTAATGTCTGACTTTCTTGTTTAGATTCAAAGATTTAGCCTCAAACATCTTTCTACTATGACTCTAGCTACTGCAGAGTATACAAGTTCAATTGGAATGGCTGAATCAAAGTGGCCCCTCATTCAAAACAAAGGTGTTTAATTCTGGTTCTGAGTGAAACTGTGTTAAATGCAAGGAAAGAAGGATTTCAGGGATCAGGTATATATTGACTGATCTGATTTGCCCTGACGCAGCTGATCTAGGCTAGTTCATTGGTCCATCCTTCGGTCAAAGTCAACCCTATTTTTAACATTCAAAAAATAAGAAGTGTATTAAAAATAAAACTACAAAATTGACCTTATAGTAGATATATTATCTTTCTTTTCTGCTGCAGCCAACAGTTACATGGCAAGAGGACTGTCTATCATAGAATAACTGGATTCCTTCTAATACTCATCCCTTTTTCTTTAGGGGTGAATCAATTGTGGGGTTGATGGGACATTGTTGGCAGAAAAAGGGAGTGAGCATGCAGAGAGATTGCACTTGGGGAGACATTTGAACCTCGCAAGAGAAGAGTAAGGGAGAGAATGTTAAGAGAGAGAGAGTGAGAGGTGATTAGAAAATGAGAGGGAATGGCCAATCAGGGGATGATTATAGCCTTGAAAGCCTTCTTTATCCCAAACTAGCCATTTGCAAGCTATCTTGCAACAACTTTGGGGGATTCAAGTTGGATTGGTTTGCCCACAAATCGATTGGAACAGTCGATTCATAGTGATCTGATGCAATCCAGCAAACCATGGCTAAATGGAAAATCTAGTCCTCACTCTTTCTAAATGGAAGAGTTATCTTTTTTTTTTTGAGGAGCACATTTTGTCAAATTGTTAACGGGAGGGAGAGTGAGCAATCCCACTGATCCCCGCACACACCCACACACCCACCAATCCCCCCCAACCCCAACAATCAGGGTTTGGGGGGTTGGGGTTGGATCATCCCCCTCCCCCCCCTCCCCCCCCCCCCCCAAAAAAAAAAAGAAAAAAAAAAAAGGATTGGAACAGCTGATTTGCACTGATCCAATGTGATTCACTAAAAGAAAAGTGTAGTCTTCACTTTTTCTAAATGGAAGAATGATCTGTTTTCCTTTGTCAGGAGCAATTTTTATCAGATAATTAAAGGGAAGGAGGGAGGGAGGGAATGCATGGTTGTTGAAAAGGCTAATGTGGTTGAATTTTGAAGAGTTTTTTTATGACTAATTGTCTTCTAAGGAATTGATTGCATCTTATTACATGTGTTTTGATGTCAAAATAGCAGGCCAACCTGACAAATTTTATTCTGTGTGGAGAAGGCTGATGTAGTTGGATTTGAAGAGTTTTGATAGCTAATTATCTTCTAATGAATTGCTTGCCTGCGATTGTATTTGTTTTAATGTTAAAATATGGCAGACAACCTGAGCAATTTTATACTGGGCTTAGACAGCATAATTCATCAAGTTTTAGAATTCAGTCTGGCTGAGCCTGACCAGTCAGGTCAGGTACGCAGGTAGGGCTTAGGCTTCTTGGTTGCACTCCTTACCTTCTCTCTTTTGTTGTTGCCTCCTTACTTTCTCTCACCTCATAGCCTAGACTCCAGACACTTTTGTCCTCTCTCCTTTGGACAACTGGTCTCCACTCCTCTGTCAAGGACGCATCAAGGTTGACTTTGCAGTGCATGCCACCTCCCTCAGTAGATCATGTGTACTTTGAAGTCCCGAGATTAAATGGCACCCAAGAGGGGGGGTGAATTGGGTGATAAAAAAATCTTTGCCGAAATAAAAACAATTTTATTATTACGTGAGGACACAGGAAAACAAGATCAGGAAAAACTAGATTTATCAAAACAACACTGCAATAACCCTTGGTACTAGGCGTAGACAACAAATCCGTAGATTCACTCACGCAAGCTGTTATCTTTCTGGCGAGAGTAACCTTGTCAGTCCGAATCCAGCTTTTGATATACCGAAGGATTTATGAGAAAGGGGGGACAAAAATTCTAGATCTAACCGTTTCAAAATAACTGGATCCACAAGGGTGCACAGAAAGGGGATAGGAGATAAGGAGCAAACCACAATGAGACAGCAATTTTAAGGTGGCTCGGATGCCATAACAGCAACCTACGTCCACCCCTCACCGACAGTGAGGATCCACACACTATCTTGTAAAGTGTTACAAGATCAGACGCGCGCACACACACACACACAGGGAAAGAGAGCTTCCGCGAAGGTGCAAGAACACCTTAACACACACAACTACAACGGATTGAACACACAAACACACACACACGGATCTAGGAAGATCCACACACACTGAAAAGTTTAATGATTACAAGAACCACAAATGAAGCTCAAGAGAAAATATGAATTTAGAACACGAGAAGAATCTTGATTTGCTCCCCCTTAGTGGATGAAAAATGCTTTGGATGCAGCTTGATCTCTTAGATTGATCTTCACTTGAATGGATGAAGAAGGATGAAGAACTCCTCTCGGATCACTGTTCACGTCTACAGTGCTAGCTTCATTCTCTTTCTCTTTGATAGCCTCTTTGATCCACCTTGAGCATTAGGATTTTCTTAACCCTCTTGTATAAGTTTTATAGGCTTTGAATGGTCCATGGGCTCCCCCAGACCAGATCCACAATTTCTGGAGGGTTTGAGTGCTTAGGGATTAAACAATACCAAGTGGAAGGGCTTCCCTCGAAGTGACAAAAAGTCAACAATATTGGGCAGCTCGGGGCTGGCGGTCGACCTGCAGGGGCTGGCGGTCGACCGCCACTGAAAAACCTGCAGGAGGCCGGTCCCTGGGAAATCCGGTCGACCGGGATTGAGGGGCGATCGACCGCCACTGAGACAACATGTAGAAAATTCCATTCTGTTATTCCAGGTCGACCGGGGTGATGCTGGAGGTCGACCGGACTGTCAAAAACCTGAAAAATGAAGAGTTTAGCCCAGAAAAGTGTATCCATATGATCGAGGTATGAATTGAACTATTGGTTAAAAGTTATTTCAAGTTCATTCAAGTTCTTAGAAAACAATTTGGAATGCTAAAACCTTGAGCAAAAACATGAAGAGTTCCGACCTTGAAAGCTTATGAAAAACACTTAGGTTATTAGTTCCAAGCATGTGAGCAACCATATGTCCTTGGTTTTGTTATCATCAAAAACACCGAGATATATATACAACAATCTCCCCCTTTTTGATGATGACAAAACTCTAGGGCATTCAAACCAAAGTTCAAGTTTTGAGGAAATTCATTTTGGACGTAGTGCTAGAAAGGTCAACATGCTAGTCCGTTCAACACAAAGTAGCATATACCACCCAACCACTTATTTGCCAGCAAGAATATGAAATGAGACACAAATGCCAACCATCTGAGTTCAAACACCAGTACTTTCAATTCATCATTTCATTACAAGGTACATTAGTGCGAGAGTGAATGCACGACTCTAATACCAAAGACTAAGCAAAAGACTAACACTACGACAGCCCTCACATGTGACATGCAAGCAAGCAAACACAACTACACAACGACATACATAAGTAGATAAACCTGCCCTACTACTTACTTGCCCTACTACTTCTCCCCCTTTGTCAACAGCAAAAAGGGGTAGGATAGACGAAGGAGGGACTCAAGCAACGCTGGACCAAAAGAGAACAAGCTAGAGGTGAAAGCAAAACAAGTCCTCATGTGGCATCTTCAGGAGTGGCTGATCGGCGGGAGGTGTAGGTGGAAGGCCAAGGTGCCGACGAATGTCGCCAAGATGGTGTGCATGAGTATGAAGAAGATCAAGAATATGACCAATGGATTCATCACGAGCCCCATCCTGGCGCCGCATCCCAAGAAGGGAGAGGTGCATGAAGCTAAAGGATCGGCCAGACTCAGCTAAATCCTCTCGGAAGGAAGTCATGTGGGTGGTGAGAGTGGCCATCTGAGTAGAGAGAGAGTCCAAGGCAGTAGAGAAGGTATCCATGCGCCCGGATATGGTGTCAAATGCAGTGCCTATGGTGTCCCCAAGGGTAGAGAGACGATCCCCAAGGGTATCCACACGAGTCTCCAAGCCAGTAAGCCGCCCGTTAAGAGCCTCGTAGTCCACCGAAGGGCGCTGTCCGGCCCCCTGAGTGGAAGATTCCCCATGGTGAAACTGAGGTGGAGGCGGCATCTCAAAATCCTGGTGATAAGGAGATGGTGGGGGGGGCTGCTCCTCAGCTGGAACTGGAGGGGGGATATCCCCTTCGCCTTGCTGCTGTGCTGGTCCTTCTTCTTTCTCACTAATTTCATCTTCCCCATAAACTGGAATGTCCCGTACAAGCTCGCCGTCGGGACCAAAGTAGTAGCCAAAATCTGTGAAAATTTTATGCTTGTATACATCTTGCCTAACATATATGAACTGCTCATTTGCCACATTAATCCCGGCATAAATGAAGACACCGGTCAACTGCGAAGCATATGGAAGAGAGCGCCGGAGGTAGGTACGACAGGTGCTAATCAGATCTGTCATGAGCCGACCCATATTGATTTGAATTCCATTCATGACATGATAGAACAGGAATATCTGAACTTCTGTAACCTCATCCCGACCGCCCACTTTGGGATAAATCAATGATGTAAACATGTGGTGCATGACCCGTTGCAGTGGAGGAAAATGATTGGCATTCAGCTTGATCAAATTGCTCACACCGTGCACATACTCACAGTTGGTCATAACAGAAAATGTTGCTGGAACTTCACCAAAACCATATGCCCTATCTGCACCCATGGTGGATACTCCTAGGGCCTGCTGAAATAACTCCGGAGTGATATGAAGCTCCACACCCTCAACCGTGGTATATAACTGTTCATTCCTCACAACTAAATACCCGTAGAACTGCTGCACCAACCAAGGATAATATCTATTATATCGGGTAACAAAATCCATCCAAACTTCCTGAACCTCAAAAAGAGCGCACACATCCGGGAGGAGCTCATTCACCTCGTTGAAGTCGACCAAGCGAGGGTCGATAATGGGACGTGGAGGTAAAGGTGCTCGAGGCAGAGGAGGAGCTGGTTGAGGTGGAGGAGCCGGGGCCTCTGGCCGTTGACGGCTAGCTTGCCCTTGGGCAGAACGCCGAGAACTCCGTCTGAGCGGCATCCCGACCTTGAAAGACACATCGGAAAACCCTTGAACAATCGATCTCAACCCCAGGAACGTGGATGGAGCACAGGGGCACTGCTAGGGCTTGGATCGACCTTTCCACAGTATGGAAGCAGAGATGGATCTTCAGAGACGCACGAACGATCGTATGGAGGATGTCCCGAAGAGACGACGGGACGACCGAGTCGTGTGCGGGTGGAGGAAGAGAGGGTTGTGGGGGCTTGGGTGGTGGAGATAGGGAGTGCTAGGGTTAGGGCAAGGTGGTGGAGAGTGAATGGAAGTGAAAGATAGAGAGAAAGAGAGAGAAATGACCCATATAAGAGGGGTCGGTTGACCCTTAAGTCGGGCCGAAAATCCCCAATTTTTGAATTTTTCCTTTTCCTTTTTTTTTGATTCTTTCCTTTTTCTTTCCCTTTTTTTGTTTTTCTCTTTTTTTATTTGGGGGATAGGCAACGGACTGCCTGAGTTGGGCCACCAACATGACATGGGAGGTTTATGGAGATGAAGATGTATATAAGAGAAAAGGTTCTGATTTGCCATAGTTAGTACCTTTAGTACCAGCAACACTGAGTCCACAGATGTTTGTAATTAAGGAATATTTGGCCATAGAAGTATTATTCAAGAAGGGCTGAATATAAGTAGTTACATCCAAGCATACAAGGTGAGTAAAAACACAAAAAAAAGAAACAATATGCATGTTTTCTACCCTTGATGCACATGATTTTCTACAAATGCAACCCTATACCTCAAATGAAAACCTATGCATGTATGCTCTCACCCTTGCACATCCCAAGTTCTCTTCTTATCTTATTAAATTGATCATGGTTCAGGGGTTTGGTGAAAATATCGGCTAGCTGATTGTGTGTGTCAATGAAGTTCAATTCAAAGACCCCTTTTCCTACATGATCTCTCAGGAAGTGATGACGAATATCTATATGCTTGGTCCTGGAGTGTTGAACAGGATTGTTAGACAGATTGATTGCACTAGTATTATCACACAAAATTGGCACACATGACATTTCAATATCTAAATCAAGCAGTTGATTTTTGATCCAAAGTACTTGGGCTCCACAACTTCCGGCGGCTACATATTCAGCCTCGGCCGTTGAGAGAGCTACTGAATGTTGTTTCTTGGAGGCCCATGAGACTAGGCACTCGCCAAGAAACTGACAGTACCCACTTGTACTTTTACGATCTACAATGCACCCAGTATAATCCGCATCGGTATAAGCAATTAAATCAAAGGAACTGCCGATAGGAAACCACATGCCAAAGTCAACTGAGCCAATGAGATATCTAAAGATGCGTTTAACAACTGATAAATGAGATTCTTTGGGGCATGACTGAAAACTGGCACAAAGGCATACACTGAATTGGATGTCTGGGCGACATGCTGTAAGGTACAATAGTGATCCGATCATACCTCGAAACAGTGTGGAATCTACTGTTTTACCATTTTCATCCTTATCCAGCTTTGTGGTGGTGGCCATGGGAGTTGATATAGGTTTTGCTTCTGCCATCCCGTATTTCTTCAACAATTCCATTGTGTATTTTGCTTGACTTATGAAAATGCCCTCAGAATTTTGCTTCACCTGATTTTCAAATTCACCACCATGATCACTCTGGATGGTGGTGATGAGGTAACCTTTTTCATTTTGGATTTTTCTGCAAAACACTTGAAACTCCATCAGGGCATCACTTTTATTAGCTAAAAATAACACCCATGTGAATCTAGAAAAGTCATCAACAATCACAAAGTCATAGGATTTTCCACCTAGGCTAGATGTTCTAGTAGGGCCAAAAAGATCAAGATGCAACAGTTCCAAAGGCCTAGCAGATGAAACAATATTTTTGTTTTTGAAGGAAATTCGTGTTTGCTTGCCTTTTGTACAAGCTTCACAGATCCTATCACTTTCAAATTTCAATTTTGGCAGTCCATTCACCAAGTCATGTCTAGACAGCTTAGAGATTACTCCAAAACTAACATGACCTAATCTTCGGTGCCATAACCATACATTTTCATGATTGTTCGCAACCAAGCAGAGATCATCGCACGAAACATTATCAATATCAACAGTATAGACATTGTTATTCCTTTTTCTAAGAAATTTGATCTCATTTGAATTTTTGTTCAAGACAATGCAGTGAGTTTCATCAAAAACAACTTTGAAACCCTTAGCGCACAATTGGCTTATGTTTAGCAAATTATGATTCAGACCTTTCACCAAAAGTACATTTTCAATAAGAATTTCAGAATTCTTACCAATGTTGCCAATCCCAATGATTTTACCTTTGTCTTGACCTCCAAAGACAACTGAACCTCATCCTTGTCTTGCAGTGTAGAGAACACTTCCTTGTCCCCTGTCATATGCCTTGAACAGCCGCTATCTAAGTACCATTTGCTCCCCCTGGTTTCAAGACATATCTGCAAGAAGAAAAATTCTCATGCAATTGTTTTTGGTACCCAAGCTAGTTTGGGTCCGTAGGAGTTAGTCCAATTCTTGGTATATCTCTTCTTGGTCCAAAAAGAATGATTTCTTGGTGGGTTTTGTCTAAACCAGCAATTCAAAATAACATGCCCAAATCTACCACAATGATAACAATTAACACGTGCAAACTTTCTTTGAAACTGTCGTGGTTTGAGTTGAACATGTTTTGGTTCAGCTTTGGAGCATGAAGTATGGTTTTTATCTTCCTCGTGAACAAGGGATGTGGTGATCTTATGCTCAAACGATTTATTATTTTGGGGGGTGTATCCAAGACCTTCCTTTTGAAAATTGATTTTGATTCCCAACAAGTTATCTAGATTTTGCTTGCCCTTAACAAATCTTGACAATGTAGATTGGAGATCAACCACTTTTTTTTCTAGAGTCACAATCTTTTCTTCAAGTTCTAAGTTTGTAGATTTCAGAATTCGTTCTTCAATTTTGATCTTTTCACATGCTTTCTCCATTTCAACTACTTTGCAAGATAATTCCCCTTTGATTTTATCACAGTCTAAAATTGTTTGTAATAGATTTTCTTTTTCTTCCGTAGCCTCAAACCATTCTTGTTCCAGTTTCTCAAATTTGACAAAGATGTCTTCACGTGACAAGTCATCAAGTTTCTTTTTGAGAGTTTTATTTTCAGATCTGATTTTCTTGTATTTCATGTACAGCTTTTCATATTCAGATTCCCATTGTTCATTGGAGATGAAATCAGGGCCAGAGTTTACCTCCGTAGATTCATCTTCATGTGCCATGAGGCACAAGCTTTCAACGAGTTCTTAGATTTCTTCATCAGATGGTTCATCTTCTTCGTCACTCCAAGTGGCGACCATGGCTTTGGGTTTCTTGAAGTTCTCCTTCTTGAATTTCTTTTTCAGATCCGGACATTCACCTCTCATGTGTCCAGGCTTCTTGTATTCGTATCATATGATGCTACTTGGCTTGCTTGATTCACCTTTGGTTTGCGTGGGCCTTCTTTGCCCCTTTCTGAAGTTTCCCTGAAAGTTTCTCTTCTTCCTTAGAAATTTCCTCACTTGGCGAGTTATCATAGCCAATTCTTCCTTTTCATTGCTTCCGTCACTTGATTCACCTTCTTGAAATTTGTCATCGGAGTGATGAGCTTTCAATCCAATGACCTTCTTCTTCTTGATGTCTTCATCAACTGTCCTCTTTATATTTATCTCATAGGTCATGAGTGACCCTATGAGTTCGTCCAAGGTGAGAGTTGACAGGTTCTTTGAGTCTTCAATTACTGTGGCCTTTGTGTGCCAAGCCGACGGTAGGGACCTTAACACCTTCCTCACAAGGTCGGAATTTGAGTATTCCTTCCCGAGACTTTTGAGACCATTTGTGATCTCTGTTAACCTTGCAAACATCTCGGAGATGGTTTCTTCAGGTTTCATCTTAAATAGCTCATAGTCAGTGACTAGGAGATTTGCCTTGGTTTCCTTGACCTCTGAATTTCCCTCGTATATGAGTCGCAGCTTGTCCCACATTTCTTTGGCTGAGCTGCACATAGAAACACGAGAGAATTCATTAGGGTGTATCGCACATTGCATAATATTCATGGCACTGAAATTAGCAGTGCATTTCTTAATTTCCTCGGGTGTCCATTTTTCTTCATCAGCCCCGAGTTTATGAGGGCCCTTGTCCACAACTCTCCGAACTTCATACTCTTGAGCCCTCAGAAACACATGCATTCTATTTTTCCAGTACGAGTAGTTTGAACCGTCAAAGAAGGGAGGACGGTTGATGGAGTGACCCTCGGGTATCATACCCTTGTTTGCCATTTAATCGGATCTTACTCTAGATCGTTGGATCTGTGAAGGAAAGAGCCTTAGCTCTGATACCAATTGAAGTCCCGAGATTAAATGGCACCCAAGAGGGGGGGTGAATTGAGTGATAAAAAAATCTTTGCCGAAATAAAAATAATTTTATTATTACGTGAGGACACAGGAAAACAAGATCAGGAAAAACTAGATTTATCAAAACAACACTGCAATAACCCTTGGTACTAGGCGTAGACAACAAATCCGTAGATTCACTCACGCAAGCTGTTATCTTTCTGGCGAGAGTAACCTTGTCAGTTCGAATCCAGCTTTTGATATACCGAAGGATTTATGAGAAAGGGGGGACAAAAATTCTAGATCTAACCGTTTCAAAATAACTGGATCCACAAGGGTGCACAGAAAGGGGATAGGAGATAAGGAGCAAACCACAATGAGACAGCAATTTTAAGGTGGTTCGGATGCCATAACAGCAACCTACGTCCACCCCTCACCGACAGTGAGGATCCACACACTATCTTGTAAAGTGTTACACGATCAGACGCACACACACACACACACAGGGAAAGAGAGCTTCCGCGAAGGTGCAAGAACACCTTAACACACACAACTACAACGGATTGAACACACAAACACACACACACGGATCTAGGAAGATCCACACACACTGAAAAGTTCAATGATTACAAGAACAACAAATGAAGCTCAAGAGAAAATGTGAATTTAGAACACAAGAGAAGAATCTTGATTTGCTCCCCCTTAGTGGATGAAGAATGCTTTGGATGCAGCTTGATCTCTTAGATTGATCTTCACTTGAATGGATGAAGAAGGATGAAGAACTCCTCTCGGATCACTGTTCACGTCTACAGTGCTAGCTTCCTTCTCTTCCTCTTTGATAGCCTCTTTGATCCACCTTAAGCATTAGGGTTTTCTTAACCCTCGTGTATAAGTTTTATAGGCTTTGAATGGTCCATGGGCTCCCCCAGACCAGATCCACAATTTCTGGAGGGTTTGAGTGCTTAGAGATTAAACAATACCAAGTGGAAGGGCTTCCCTCGAAGTGATAAAAAGTCAACAATATTGGGCAGCTCGGGGCTGGCGGTCGACCGCCACTGAAAAACCTGCAGGAGGCCGGTCCCTGGGAAATCCGGTCGACCGGGATTGAGGGGCGGTCGACCGCCACTGAGACAGCCTGTAGAAAATTCCATTCTGTTATTCCAGGTCGACCGGGGTGATGCTGGAGATTGACCGGACTGTCAAAAACCTGAAAAATGAAGAGTTTAGCCTAGAAAAGTGTATCCATATGATTGAGGCATGAATTGAACGATTGGTTAAAAGTTATTTCAAGTTCATTCAAGTTCTTAGAAAACAATTTGGAATGCTAAAACCTTAAGCAAAAACATGAAGAGTTCCGACCTTGAAAGCTTATGAAAAACACTTAGGTTATTAGTTCCAAGCATGTGAGCAACCATATGTCCTTGGTTTTGTTATCATCAAAAACACCGAGATATATATACAACATACTTGCCACTGATCCTTTCTGTCATTGATGCATCCCCTGCTGCTGCCTCCATGCCATTCTTCGCATGAAAGGTGTGAACACAGAATGACCTCCATCATCCCCTTAACCTCCGCGCAACCTGTCATCAGAGTTCTGGGAGGTTGACTTCCCCATGTCAAGACTCTGTCCCTGCACTGCCCTCTCTCCCTTTTTTGCTGGAGAGTGGATGGAATGGAGCCATGTTGTGTCATAGCCATGCTGGACTGAACCAAGCATGAAAAGAACTTGCAGGCTGGGTATGGTCTTCTCTACACTCACTTTTCCTGGCCTTGGACTAGGCCTGGGCCAGATTAGATAAAGGTTGACTGAGCCTTATTCAGATTCAGGATGGCTTGTTGATACCCATAAGCAAATGTGGATATATTTTGAGATAGGTAGGTGTTTGCATGACCTTTTCATAAAGGAAGCATATATGCTTGAGGTGGGATATGTGTTGGAGGATGACCTTTGAAGGAGGAGGATTCTTTAGTCAAAGAACATAAAGAGTATCGATTAAGAGGAACACAGACACTTTGAATGAAGTGTGCTTTCTTATGTGCTGGAATAAGGCCCTTTACCTGTGTGAACATTTTTATTCTTCCATCCTTTATTAGGTTGCCTTTTCATATCAAGCAAAATAACATTCAATTTCCAGGCATTATGCTAGGGTTTATGTTAGAGCAAGAAAAGGCAGATGCATTTTTCCCCAAAGAAAGAAGGGAGAAACTGGATGGAATTATTGCCAACTTTCTGGTGATGAGGCTGCTTATACGGCTTCTATTCGCTATTGCCCTTCCCTTGTGGCTATCTGGTGTCATTTCTTGTAAGCTGCCACTACATAACTTGCCCATTCTGAGGTGAAAAGGATGGTTTACTTGATCCTGTTTTACTTGGCAGAAGAGCTATTCATAGAAGTCCTCTTGTTGTAGAGCATCTATACACTTGTGTGCATAAAACGGGATGTTTTGGGTGACTCCAGAAGAATAACTTTTTTTTTTTTTAAAAGCAAACCATCTAAAGGAACAAAGGGAGAGTGTACCCCTTTCCAGAGGAAAGGAGTGTTCTCACTCCACCTTTGTATCCCTAGATGCGTATTTTATTGCTTAATAGAATGTTTACAATTATTGGGGGAAATTCCCCTTGAGTACATAAGGAAAAGGGAAGAGACTATAACTGTACATTGTCAAGTGTATCAAAGAAGGAAAAGACTAAATCTGTATATGTCTAGTGCGAATATTGGGAATGCAAGTAGCATCGGCTGTGATATAGCCTCTTGCCATGAGAGGGAGCTCCCTTGCCGATAAAAATTCAGAGTTGTGGCCCATGGAGACTGCATAGTTTGCTAAGGCATCTGCTACTTGATTAGTCTCTCTATAAGTATGGGCAATGGGACAATGCAAATTGCTGAAGGCTTCCTGAAGTTTATTCCACCAAGGAAGAAGCGACCAAGGAGGATTCTTTCTCTCTTTGAGTAGTTCAATCAGATATTTAGAATCTGTATATATGATGGAAATAGGAATATTGTGTAGCCGAGCTAATCTGAGACCGTCGAGGAGGACTCGACCTTCTGCTACCATATTGGATCCATTTCCATAGAAATAGGCAAAACCCAGTAGCATTTTTCCATGTGAGTCTCTAAAACAGCCACCACCACCTGAGGGACCAGGATTACCTTTACTGGCACCGTCCACATTAAGGGAAAAGAGGGACTTGGGAGCAATCCATCGGACAGTAAAACAGGTGAGGATCTTGAATTTTATTGTGATACCCAAAGAATGAAGAGCTTGATTGAAGGTAGTACCAGCACAATGTTTGAAATAAATCTGCTGCATAATCTGGGTAGTATCCTCAAGAATTTGTTCAGTAGTTCGAGAGAGATTTATTCTGGTACCTTCAAACCTGTTTTTGCATCTGTTCTTCCATATTTCCCATAAGATCAGCATGGCTACTAACAAAGAAACAAAGTTCTGCAGATTGTGCAATGTAGACCTGTTAAGGATACACTGCAGTCGGCTGTTAATGCTTCTAATTTCTAGAATTGAGTTGTCAAAGATGGGACCAAATTTATTCCATAGATGTGTAGCCATTTCGCTGTTAAGAAATAAATGGTCCATATCTTCAACTGCATGTGAGATAGAACAACAATTACAGCAAGATGCAAAGTAGACTCCACTGAATTGAATCATACTGTCCACTGGTACAGCATGATTAAGAATTTTCCAATAAAATAAAGCTGCACGGGGAGGAAATAATTTGTGCCATAGCTTGATAGCAGAGGTGCCATTGATTTGCCCCTTGATGTAACTGCAATTTGGTACAAGGAAAAGCCACTTGGTAAGTGACCATATGGAAACATCTTCCCCATCCTGAATAGAGAATCTGCTTATATCAGACTTCATATTGTTATCATCAATAACCTGCCATATAGGATGTTGGCAGTCTGACAGGACATCATGAACTGAGTAATCTTCAGCCATATGTGTATTTTGGAAGCAAGAAAGTTCTGACAGTGACTTTTCCTTGTACCAAACATCTTTAAGGAAATTAGTGTTGATACCATTATCAACAATTTTCCGTTTACCTGACATCAGAATAGAGTGGGCTTTGTCAAAATCTTTAGCTTTGATACCTGCAGGGAAAGGGGTTTTACAATCTGAAATGTGCTGGCCTTGAATGTATTTGCTTCTAGCGAATTTTGCCCACAAAGAATTACTGTGTAAAGAAGACCATACTTGCTTGACATAAAAGCACAGTTGAACATCCCCTAATCTTCGGATACCCAAGCCACCTTCTGATGTAGGTTGGCATATTTTATTCCAAGAGACCCAATGCTTCCTGTGGGTAGTTTCAAGCCCTTGCCATAGAAAGTTGGCACAGATTTTCTCCACTTGTTTTTGAATAGTGTATGGTATTGCTGCAGCACTAGCTGAGTATATAGGAATTGAGGATAACACCGACTTAATGAGAATGATCCTTCCAGCCTGTGACAGGAGTTTGCTTTGCCATCCAGCAAGTTTAGAGTTGACTTTGTCCAGAATATATTTAAAATGGGGAATTTTAATTCTACCTTTGAAGAGGGGAATCCCCAAGTATGTGATACTCCCAGTTCTATGTTGGAAACCAGCATAGTAGTCAAGGCGGGCGCCTAGGCGCCGCCTAGGCGCTGTTGAGCAGGACAGGCGGACGGGCGCTTTTTCAAATACACAAAAGGCGAACCGGGCGGTCGCCAAGGCGGGCTGGGCGCCAAGGCGGCCGCTCGGTCGCCTTGAACTCGCGAACTCGCCCGGTCGCCCCCGGTCGACGAGTCCGAGTGTCCGACCCACCCCCGGTCCCGCGGTCCCCCACCCGTGTTAAAACCCCCTCCCTCGGGTCAATCGCGTTTGACCACTCCCCCGACCTCCCACCCCCCCTCGATCCTCTTCTCCCAGGCGGTCTCCGTGCGGTGCCCTAGTCGATCGGCCGCCGGCGTGTGCGTGCCGCCGTCGTCGTCGTCGACCACGGCGACGTCATCTGCGGGCCTTGGCGACGTCCCCTCCTCGGCTCCTCCCCGGCTGCGACTTCGGCTGCGGCGTCCTCCTCCTCGCTGCAACTCCTCCGCTCCGCGCCTGCAACTCCTCCACCGCCGCGGCGACGTCCTCCTCTTCCCCGGCTGCGCCTTCCCCTGCGGGCTCCGGCGACTGCAACTCCTCCCGTCCTCCGCCGCCGGTTAGTCCCCCCGATTCCCTCTCTCTCTCGGCTGTCCCCCCCGGCGCCCCTCTCTCTATTTCCCTCCTCTCTCTCTCTCACCGGAGCAACCCTCCTGGCCCCTCTCTGTCTCCCTCCTCTCTCTCTCTCACCGGAGTAACCCCCCCTGCGGGCCGGCCCCTCTCTGTCTCCCTCCTCCTCCTCCTCTCTCTCTCTCTAGTCTCCCCTCCTGCCCCTCTCTCTGTCTCCCTCCTCTCTCTCTCTCTCCCTCTGTCTAACAGAGAGCAACTGAGAGAGAGGAGGGAGACAGAGAGAGGGCCCGGCCCATGTCTGTCTCCCTCCTCTCTCTCAGTCTCTCTCCCTCTGTCTCCCTCCTCTCTCTCAGTCTCTCTCTCCCTCTCTGTCTCCCGACTCTCTCCCTCTCTGTCTCCCGACTCTCTCCCTCTCTCAGACTCTCACCGGAGAGGGGGAGACCGCTCTCTTTGTCTCCCTCCTCTCTCTCTCTCCCTCTGTCTCTCCTCCTCCTCCTCCTCCTCCTCCTCCTCCTCCTCCTGCCCCTCTCTCTGTCTCCCTCCTCTCTAACTGAGAGAGAGGAGGGAGACAGAGAGAGTGCCCGGCCCATGTCTCTGTCTCCCTCCTCTCTCTCAGTCTCTCTCCCTCTGTCTCCCTCCTCTCTCTCAGTCTCTCTCCCTCTCTGTCTCCCTCCTCTCTCTCAGTTATTTGTTATTTGTTAATAACGTATTATGTTTGGTAGGATTTGTTTTCCATATTATGTCTAATATCTTTCAGGTTGGAGCTAATAAAAAGATGAAGTTAAAAAAATGTAGCCCACAGGTTAGTGTGTTTAACCATTTGGCCTTTATTTTTTGTAATTTTCTTGATGTTATTATGTTCTTTTGTAATTTTATGAATTGTTTTCAGATTTTTTAATATTTTATTGATGCAATTTAATTTTCTATAATTGTCATGCAATTTAATTACTGTAATTTCTTCTTGCTTCTGAATTTTCTATAATATTTTCATATAGTTTATTGTTATTTTATATATTAGGAGATATATATTTTAGATTTTTTAATCAGTGGCTAAAGTGTCGCCTAGGCGACGCCTAAGCGGACGCCTTGTCGCCTAAGCGCTTAGAGACCCCGTGAGCGCCTTGGTTCGCCTTGTCGCCTTGACAACTATGGAAACCAGTTAATTGACAGAGCCGATCCACAGCACGAGTTGGCATTCTCTTAGATGCCATGAGAGAGCTTTTATGTGAATTAATCTGTTGCCCAGAGGACTGTTCATACCTTCTCAAAAACTTAAGCAAAGATTTGATAGAAGAGAGACCTCCATTTATGAATATAATTGAGTCATCAGCATATAAAATGTGAGAAATGGGTATCACACCGCGGGGAATATGGTAGTATTTGCATTGTCCAGAACTGAAGAGGTGATTAAGGCCCCTGCTGAGAACTTCCTCTGCTAATACAAAAAGGGCAGGAGCAAGTGGATCTCCTTGCCTCACCCCCCTAGAGGATTTGAAATAGCTATGTATTTGACCATTAAAGGCAATTGACAACCAACAGTTCATAAGAAGCTGAGCAATGAGGGAAATGAATCTATTAGAGAACCCAAACTTTCTCATAACAGTGAGAATGAAGTCCCATTCTATACGATCATAGGCTTTAGCCATGTCAAGTTTGATCAAGACATTGTGGCCTCGGACTGGTTTATCAATGTCCATGAAGAGCTCTTTAGCTAACAAAAAACTGTCAGTGATATCTCTTCCTCTTATGAAGCCACTTTGTTGTTCAGATATTATTAGAGGAAGAATATGTCTTAGGCAATCACTAATAACTTTAGATACAATTTTGTAAACAAAATTGCATAAACTGATGGGTCTGAAATCCCCAAAAGTGGTAGGTTGCTTTACCTTAGGGATCAAACATAGAATTGTGGAAGTTACTCCCTTTGGAAGGCCCCATCCTTGAAAGAAGCTTTGGATGGCATGACTGACATCTTCCCCAACAATGTCCCAACAGTGAGTAAAAAAATTGCCAGTGAATCCATCTGGACCAGGGGAACTGTTTTCAGACATAGAGAAAACACTGCTTTTAATTTCTTCAGAAGAAGGTATAGCACATAGAGATATATTCTGCTCTTCAGTGATCAGGTTGGGGATGACTGTTAGAAGTTGATCCTCAATGCTGTGACTTTCAGATGATAACTGTTTTTGGAAATAATCCACTGCACCATTTAGTAAAACTGCTTGGTCCTCCTCCCAAGTGTTATCAATTTTCAATCTGTGAATGTAATTTCTCTGTCTCCTTATCATTGTATAATGATGAAAAAATTGTGTGTTTCGATCTCCATGGTTAATCCAATGAATCCAAGATTTTTGGAACCAAAAAGCTTCTTCTCGATGGAGGGCTAATCTCAACTGAGCATTGGCTTTTTGAAGATTTTCTCGATTCAATATGGTGGGATTTTCATCAAAACATTCTTGAGCCTGTATTATGTGAGCTTCTGCTTTGTCTTTAGCTGAATGTATATTTCCAAAAATCTCTTTATTCCACCTTTTCAGTGCAGCCTTAAGTTGCTTAAGCTTGTCCTGTAAGTAAGCAAAGGGATGACAGAGATGCTCGGATTGCTCTTGTTTGCTCCATTGTTGATTTACAAACTCTAGAAAATTAGAATGAGAATGCCACATTTGTTGATATATGAATCTTCCAGGAATATCTTTTGCTGGAATCAATGATATAAGCATTGGAGCATGATCTGAAGGACCTCTGGCTAGGTGCTTAACAGACAGATTGAAAGGGAGATTTAAACAATGAGCATTGTATAAAACCCTGTCAAGTCTGGCTCGTATGTGGGAAGTGCCAGTTTGATTGTTAGACCATGTAAAAGGGGATCCTGAGTACCCAGCATCTATGAGCCCAGTGGCTGTAATAAAACTTTGAAAGTCTGTCATTGCTACAGTGGAAGGCATATTGCCACCAATCTTCTCTTCAGGAGTAGTTATGCAATTAAAATCACCACCAATAATCCAAGGAATATTAACCTCTTGACTGAAATCCATTAAAGCATCAAACATTTCCCTTCGAGAACTTTTGCTGCATGATGCATATATAGAGGTAAAATACATGTAGCTAGAATTGTTGTCCTTTAGAGCAATTGTCATGAATTGAGGATGCTGTTCAATTACAGAGAGACTTATATCTGTGTTGCAGAAAAGCCATAATTTTGAATTTGCACCATTATTTCCTAAAACAGAATGAAGGTTAATACTGCGAGCCACTTTATTAGCCTGACTAAAATCAATTCGTGGTTCAGATATAGCTGCTATACAAATTTTATGAGCTTTGATAGTCCGAGCAAGGCTTCTGACTGTAGCCTTATTCCCCATGCCCCTCACATTCCATATAAGGGTTGAATTAATCATGAATAGAAGAAGATGGAAGATTAGAGGCCAATACCTTGGCTTTTGCTCTGGTAAGTCGGGTATCAGTGATAAGTTCCCCTGGGATAGCTGAGACCTCATTAGTTTCTTTAACTTGAGGTAAATATGGATTGGATTTGTTGCTCTGACTTATCATTCGGCAGTTTTCTGATGTAGCCAGATCAGAAATTTTGCTTGAACTAATGATTTGAATATCTTTAATACTCATGTTCTGAAGGTTAGATGATATAGCAGACTCATCCTTCATTTGTGGCAGTAGAAATATTTGGGTTGAAGGAAGCTCATCTGAATCCACATTGTCTTGTGAAGTCTCTGCAATGCTTATAGCAATTGAAGTATTCTGATTTTCAGTGACATTCTTACAAGCATTTGAGATGCTATAAGTAGGCTCTAAGGGACCATGTGGTTCTTCAATAATAGATTGATCCACAATGATTTCTTCAGTATTTCCTGTTTCGCCTTTCTGTCGGAAAGACTTCCTCAGCAACATTCTCTTCCGATAAATGATTCAACATAGAAAAACTGTTAGTGTCATTGTCTATTGGCTTGGAGCTAGACAATCTAAACTGCCGAGGTTTGTATTCTTTTCGAATGATTTTATGAACTTCCAAAGGAATGGAATTGCCCAAAGGCTGTTGATTACGATTCGTATATTTCCTTTGCTTCTTCTTACACTCATCTTCTATGTGTCCTATTTTGTGACAATGAGAACATAAATGTGGCACTCTATGATAGTTGATCGACTGCCAGTATCCACTATTTTCCAATCCAATCCATATTCTGCTTCTCCTCTGTGCAGAGAGGTCTAGCTCAACACAAACAAGTGCTTCTGTAGTGTCGGTCATTGCATATGTTGCATCGTGGATCCGCAGGACTGGTCCAATGTTCCCTGCTATGGATCGGAGTAAGTCCTCATGATAGAAGTTCACATGCAATGCTGGAAAGCCAATCCATACAGGTACAACTGATGGATCTGAGTTAAAATCAAAGTCACAATTCCATCTGAAGGATCTGAATAGAAATCCTTTAATGTATAAATTTTTCTGAAGTAAGATTTTGAGAAAATCGGCTTCACAGCCTAGCCGGATAAGAAGGTGCCTGGGATTTAACCGACTGAGAGTGAAGTCTGAGCTGAGGTGCAATCTCTGCGAAAGGCAAATTTTAATATCAGGAATGGAAGGACGACCGTAAGAGCACCTGGCTATGATGGCGAACTGGAGATGCTGGCAAGATAACTGGATCTCCTCATGTGTAAAGAAAACTGTTGGCTCTCCCTTATCTGTGTAAGCCGGGGCCTTCACAGAAAAGGAAATCCGCGGACGCTTCTGCATTTCGATGAGAGTCTGAGCGTAGGTTTTCCTTGGAGCTACTTCAACAGTTTCCGCACAGCCCTCAGAGGCGATTCCTTGAGATGGATGAGCAACCCCCGCCGAGCCAGCCATGGCCGGCAGGAGGGGGATGCGTCGGAGGAAACAGGAGAAACTAGGGCGGGAGAAGACGAAAACTGGAGCTTCTCTCACTAGAATTCTAGAGAGAGATTTTCAGATCCAGGCTACTCCAGAAGAATAACTTTAAAATGTGTTTAACTAAATTATCTTAAGGTTGTTTCTTTGGGCATCCAGTACAAAACTAATTTAATGTACACTGGAAATAAAAAGAATATAGCACCAAGAAAAGTAATAGAAAATCACTAAGGCCCTGTTTGCTAACCGATTGGGGTTAGCTTACTCGACCCTGAAGGGTCGAGTCAGCTAACCGACCCCGGTTAGCATGCATGAGTGTGAGGAGGAGGTGGGTCCCGCCGTGACATTCTCTCTCATCTGTTTGCGTAACCGCCCGACAACTCTGTTGTCAAAGCGGCCCTAAAGAGATAAATTAACACATCAGTGTAGGCTTGTCAAATTTTATCTATTAATATGAACTTATGATATAAAAGTTTATTATGGCTAACCCAAGAAGTAGGTCAAGGTTCATGTTCCTTATGGCTTTAATAGGTTTAAGCAGGCAAACCTTTCGAGGAGGATGGAAAGGAAACATGGGAATGGTACTCCTGATGTTGTATGGACGTTACCTTCACAACAGGGAATCTCTTTTTGAAAGTGCAATCACAATTTTGCTTGTGGCCTATAGCATAATGAGTCACCATAGTAAAGCTTCTAGGTGGCTTTGCTTCAGTCATTTGACTGGGGAGATTGTCATTTGTCTAAAGAATTGATCTAATCCGGATCCCACATAGTCCAGGAATGTAGTATTAATAAGCTTCTTAGAAAAGCATATATCTAAGGTACCTGGGAATCTTTTTTGTTGCGGTTGTCAAACTGAATATGATTGTCCATGCTGAAAGTACTATCGTTTGGATTTTTGCATGTATATTTTCTTTGACTTTTTGATAGGAAATTAAGCAATCCCTTTAGGTGGCACTTTTCTCCTCCCTTTTAGTGTTGATATCAACGAAGAGCTGGTTGTCCCTTTGTGTTAAGCTCTCATCAAGAAGAGCGGGCATAAATTACCATGTAAAGTATTTGGTATCTTCTATCATTCTGTACGAATTGGTAATTTATGAAAGCTCTTAGTTTAGATGAGCAATGCCCTTGAGTGTTTGTGGAGTCATTGTCTTTGCATAACCAAGAATGGTCAAGCAGGGACATTGCTTGTGTCCTTGTTTTATTGGTGTCTTACTCTTTTAGGTGGAAGTTGGTGGTCTTTTTTTGCATGTTTAATTTTGTAATGGAAGACTTTTCACTTGAGTGGGGGTAGTGATGTGGCTTCATTATTTTTCCCCATCTTATTAAAGTTTTTATCAGACCTGTTCCTAATTTTCCCAGCTGTTGTCAACTTGTTGTGTTATAAACATACAGATATGGAATTGTGTGCTTTACGGTCTTCACTGCGATGGTGCATGATGTGTGCATCTGACCTTTTGAGTGCATGTCTGAGAGTTTAGTGCCCCAATACGTTACCATTTTGGGGGGAACCCGTGGAATGAATTTTACATGTAAAACTTTACCATGAGAAGTGTCAAGTGTTTGCAACTTTCTTCTATCTTTATCCTCTGAAATGCTAAACGTGGAGTTGGCATGAGAGGAAGTTGCATCCTATGTTACTTTTTTTTTTAAATGGCTCTTAGGTTCGGTGACCAATGGCATAGTGCTTTTGATTTGCTGAAAAGAACAATGTACCCTTGCATGATTGATCTATGGCAGAACATGTAGATAGTCTGAGGGATTCAAGTCTAGCTAGAAGGATCAGGAAGTGGAGAAGTTTTATTCTGTGAAGTTGTACATTTCTTCAGTTTGTATGGTGGTTTTGTCCCTTCATGGACATATCCTTGAATTTTAATGAATATTGGCCGAGAAACATATTTTCTACCTATTTGATTGATGAAAGAGAGATGATGTTTGTATTTAGGTTGTAATTGCAATTTTGTTTAATTTTAATGAATATTGGCGTTGCAACCTTCCCAAAAAAGAGTCACTCTGTTGGCATTGTCACCCCCTAAAAAATAATCATTCTGTTCCCCTATTATTGAGTCAAATTCTCTGAGTTGCATTTTCTCTTGGTATTCTCTGTAATTTGGCACGTTGATTCCATGTAACTTATGCAGTCGAACCACTTTCAAGTTCAACTGATGCACTATAGCAGTTGTTACTTCGCCTGTCTCACCATCTTTGTAAGCTGGCGTAGATTTCATGATTGTTGAACTTTTCTGATGTTTTAACTGCCAGTCAGATCTGCTTTCTTTTGCTGGTGGTGACCATGCATTAATCTTGTTTATGGCAGGAGTGGGAAAGGCCTAAACCTGGTAGAAGACCTGACATATTCCCTCGATTCAGCCCGATGAAGACACCGTTGCCCCCTCCTTTGCCAGCAGATCCCCCTGAAGAAGATGAAGAGGAGGAGGAGAAAAAGGAAGAGGAGGATCCTGAAAAGGAAGAAGAAGAAAACCCGGACAAACCGGAGTCTCGGATGGAGTGATGAGGACGATGCTTTTCACAAGAGGCAGATGTTTCATGATCTATGCTAGTGTGGGTGACCATTCTACCAGCCAGACTAGTTTATCCATTAAGGTTTTGAATTTTTTTAAAGCTGGATATAGGATATTGAAGAATTGTATTTGGTCTTCCATCTAGAGCTATGGAAGATCACGACTCAGATGTGGGCTCAGCAGATTTTGAATTCCCCCCCCTAACCTTTTTTGGCCTTGTTCTATTTGTGCATATGTTTAAGATGCTCGTCTGTTTCAATGAAGCAGAATTAATCATTCCTTCATTTCATGTGCTATGTTTCAAGTAAATAGTAACTGTAACATACCTAAGTTATTTCAATCTGACAGAGGAGGGCCGTGAGATGAGGACAAGTGGCTGAATGCATTTGGATATTTGTTAGCGTGGCGCCTTTGTAGTAATTAAGAACTTTGCCCCTAAGCCAAAACAGGAAGTATAAGCCTCTGGTGTATTAGCCTCTCTCTCTCTCTGGATGGCGTTTAACAAGTTAATGGAAGTCTCAGAAGGTTCAGGAGGTTCAATGTAAGGGTGCAATGAATTAGTTCAATCATTTAACTCAGTCCACGCACTGTGTGGTCCAGGGTAAATCAGCCATTCTAGTACAGTTTACTAGTCTACGGCATCTTGTGTAGACATTTACTGCTATTTGTGCATATTTGTATTCATTAAGATCCTGTTTGAAATAAGAATAGGGGAGGGGAATAATTAACTTACGAGGGAGAAAATGTGTGGGTTCCACCTTTTCTCCTCACACACATGCGCCGGTTACGTCTTATTCATGCCCATTAGGGAAGGGGGATAATTACCTGACCAAGGAGAAAAGATGTGGGTTTCACCTTTTCTTCTCACACACATTTGTTGTTTATGACTTATTCGCATAGGGGGCGAATAAGTCACCCCATGCCGTTATCAAATGTATGAATAAGTCACCTCACCAGATTATCGAACAGCCCCTAAGGCCTTGTTTGATATTAGAGTAGGATAACTTAACCAAAGAGTGAGAAATGTGGGTCTCAATCATTTCTCTCACACTCACGTGGGTTACCCGGGTTGGGTGACATATTCGCATCCAGTCCTAACCCGATTTCAAAGGGGACGTAATAGATTACCTTACCAAAAAAAAAAAATAATTGCAGTATCTCCTTGTCTATACTTCAGTATTCTCTGCCGTAAATTGGAAGAAAAAAGAAACTCTAACAAGGTGTTTGGTTACACTTTTTTCTCTCTTTTCTCTCAAAATTAAAATTAAAGAAGAGGAAGACACTTAAACACATTTGGTAAGACCTATCCTATTTTTTAGAGAAGAATCTTACCCAGTGTAAACCTTCTTATATAAAAAAAAAGTCTCGGGTATTTTTTTTTGAAAAACGCCGCCGACGTCTCGGGACTCCCCTTCCCTCCCATGCGCGACCCCCCTCCCCTCCCCTGCGGCACCCCTCCCCTGCCGCTCCCCCTCCCCTCCCCCGCAGCCGGCGCCCTTGCACAGTGATAAATGTCCATTTCTTATGACAATTCATTGCATGTACACCATTTTATGTGCATATAATTAGGCAATTATGCATATTTCATAGTTAACCTCAACTCCACATTTAAATTGGAGCTTTCACGTAATTTGATTAATTCGATTATCTTATTTAATAATAAATTAAAGTTGAGGGCCACGAGCATTAATTCTCCATTGCATAATCATGAGCATTTGAGATTTATGTGCACATTGTGGTAATTTTTATGGACTAAAGTGCAATTATGTGTGTGTAGGACACCGAAGGCAATTACAAAAGAAGCCGGGGGCAAAACTGTCACCACTACTTTGACCAAGTCAAAAACACATATTTTGATTGGAGGGAAAATAAATTTTAAAAGTTTGAAATTGAGGAAAAGAAACACATATTTCGGTTGGAGGGAAAATTGAATTCAAAGTTTGAAATAAAGGAGAGACATGATGAGCCTTAGGAAAAGAGGTGCCCAAAGTCCAAGAAAGGGGGTGCCCACCTACTTTTCCTCTTCCCCATGCATCATATTTCACTTAAATCTCAGCCATCCATCTTCTTTTGATACAATCTCCACCTTTCATCTACCCAACTTTCCCTATAAATAGCCAATGACAAGGAGGAGAAAGAGAGTTCTTCTTTTGGCAATTTTTCACTCTTTCTCTCCCTCTCATATCTTTTAGTTCGCCATTTTCCGTCCCTCTTCTTATTTTGATGTCTTCATAAAAGTTCTTTGATTTTACGTTCTCTACAACTTCTTCTGCATCATCTTCTAATTCCTTCTGATTTTTAAGGTATTTTATATTTTTCACTGTGCTGTCCTGTTCATCTACGAACCAGTATTTCTCTCTGTTCTTCCCCTTACTTCTCCCCCTTCTACTCATTTTCGTCTCTTACTATCTTCATAAAAGTTCTTTGGTTTTAAGTTTTCTACAACTTCTTCTTCTACATCATCTTCTAATTCTTTCTAGTTTGAAAGTTATTTCCCATTTTTCAAATTGCTGTCCTGTGATTTCACTGTTCATATGAGATTCTAGCTTCCTTTATTCCTCAATTTTGAAGCCCTTCCCCTCCTTATTTCTCTCTGAGTTATTCATTAAAGTTCTTTCTCTCTTGTAGATCTAGATTTTCTTCTTCTATCACTTCCTTCAATTCTTCTTAGTTTACGAGTTATATTTATTTTCCTACTGTTTCACTCTCTCATCTTCTTCCTTCTTCATCTCCACACGAACCCTTTCACATTCCTCTCTATATTTCTCTTTAAAGTTTATCCTCCACAACTCTCCTTTCATGGCGGTGTGCACATCAAGACGGGCGACGTTCCAAGGCTCGTGACGTGGACGACGGCGGCTTCTTCATCCATCACTTTCCACGGCGATCTCTTTCAAGGCAGAGCGATCCTCTCCAAGGCTCGGCGAGGAGGAGATGACGGCATCATCACCATTGCTACTACTATCTTCACATCTCATGCCCCTCTTTTTGTTACTGCTTTTGTGTTATGATACTTCATTGTAATCTTGTCACCTTTTTGTTGTAAGCTTGCATTGCACTTCATGTACTCTTTCTTTTAAGTTAATGAAGAGAGTTATTCTTTTGATCTAGTTCTTGATCTTCTTCCATCTCTACCATTTCTTCTATCTATTCTTTTCACTTCATGCAATTAATTTCTATAGCATAGGCGCATAATCATAGGTGTTTTTAATTAAGTGTTTGATTTATTCTTCATTTCACTATTTTCTTTAAGCAAAGTAAAATCACAAGTGTTTTTCTAAAATGTTACAAGGTTTTTAACTTTAAAAATCTCTTCTTCCCTGTGGATTCGACCCTTCTCGCCACCATATTACGTCTCTCTTTCATCTAGTGCGAGTTGGAATTTTTAAGATTGATATGCGTGTTTTAAATGACGAACTTTCACGTGATCAATTTTTGGCGCCGTTATCGGGGAAGAATGATGATTTTTGATTTAAGAACTTTGTTTTCCTTATGTATATAGTGTACTAATAAAGCTCTGTTTTCTTTTTTTTACAGGTTAAAAATAAAATCCAAAAAATTAGAGGTAAGTTTGCATTTCTTTCTTTCATCTTTTGAGTTTGTCATTCATTTCAAAAAAAAAAAAAGAGAATGAGGGATTGCGCATCAAGTAAGTCTTCAAACTTATTCCTCTCATTTTGTGTCATTTCCTTAATGATTCTTGCATATTGTGGTTAGATAGGTTCACAAAATAATTAAAAAAAACTCTTCACTTAAATCCAATAAAAATCATCATTCTAAGAGTAGAAATCACACTTTCATGTTCTAAGTCATGCATCATTTAGGATAGACGTTCTTTTTCCTTGTTGTTTAACTTTGGTCATTGCATTTTGGAGATTGCGAGGGGCAAGGTGAGTTCTTTTCTAATCTGTTTCTTAATCACATGCTCATGCATACGTGCATAGAACCCCTTGTTTGAATTTGATTTGTTGCATATCATTTCTAAAATATTCTAAGGGCAACACCCATAAGCAAGATAAGGTGGGGATTTCATCACCCTTCCTTAGCCCACAAATCATAATTTCCTTCATCTTTGCATCACCTAGACCCTAATAAAATTCAGTAGACATTGGCCCCAGTTCACACTGTAGTTCTTGTGTTATTTGGGCTTCCCTCTTGTGAAAACCGGTGCCTAAGGCAAGACGGTCGTACGGCAAACGCCTTAAGCGGGCTAGTGGTTTGTAATTAGGTCCCAACGAAAGTAGGGGGAGCCTCCCACTACCCCACCCCTTACCTGGCCGGTGGAAATATTGAGGGTGAACTCAAGTTACACTTTAGTCATTTTGTGAAACCCAATTTGTAGGTCTAGGTCACATATTGGTCATTAGGTAATTTGTGTTTGTATAAAAAATAAAAAAATTCTCATCTTCTCTTTCTTCATCCTACTTTGTGTTAAAAAAATAAATAAAATAAACAAAAATCATCATAAAAAATCTCTTTCATCTCTCTCTTCGTCCTAGTTCATGCAAGGTAGAAGATCTCAACATCCAAACCTACTAGGACCCATTCAAGAAATTGAGAGAGTCTTGTATCTAGGAATCGATCTCCAACAAGATCTCATGACCGACAATCAAGGACCTCACCACCAAAATCTAATGGCCGAAAATCCTGATCCTCCAAAGTAAATGAAGGACTATTTCTTGCCTAATCAATACCAACCGTCCTTCTATGTCCAAGCACCTCAATTTCAGGCGGTTCATTATGAAATCAAGTCTAGTACCATCCAAATGTTGCCATCTTTCTATGGAAATCCCAATGAAGACCCTTACAAACATCTTGATGAGTTCCTTCAGATCTGCTCAACTGTTAAAATCTAGAATTTCTCTGATGATGCTCTTAGGCTAACTCTCTTCCCATTCTCTCTCAAGGATAAATCCAAATATTGGTTAGGAGCCTTGGGTATGACCATTGATACATGGGTGGAAATGCAAAAAGAATTTTTGAAGAAATTGTATCCCATAGGACGAACCAATACCATGAGAAGAGCAATTACTGGATTCACACAAAACCTTGGGGAACATATCCATGAAGCGTGGGATAGACTAAAAGATTTATTGAGGAAATGCCCCCACCATGGGTTATCAATATGGCAAATTGTACAGGCATTCTATGAGGGTTTGACGGAGAATTATAGACATATGGTGGATGCATCATGTGGGGGAGCATTCATGAGTAAGAGCGAAGATGAGGCTTACGATTTATTTGAAATACTTAGTGAGAATTCAATTAGTCATGCCTCACTCTCATACTATGAGAGAATGATTGGGCCGGCTAAGAGGGGTGTGAAGTCCCGCGATCAATGACACCCAAGAGGGGGGTGAATTGGGTGTTCACCAATTTTAAGGAAAACTTTTAGCTTTTTACAAAATATGTGGTAAACAATAATTAGCAATTGAAACCAATTAACCAATTCTCTCAAACTCACCGTTCCCACACAAATATCACACAATGCACGGCGGTTTTTAAGGTGGTTCGGATGCAACGACGGTAATCCTACGTCCACCCCTCACCAAATCCGGTGAGGCTTCACTTGGGAATGAATCCCCAAACAGAGACGATGCTCCAAACACACACGCAGGATGACACCTGCACACACACGGGGACGCGCCCCAAACTACACACGGAGACAAGCTCCAACACACACACACACGGAGATGAACTCCAACACGATCCGACAACCGGATCACAACCACACACACAAGATCGAACGGATCTAAAAAGACCCTCACACACACAAACGCAAATCTAGGAAGATCCACGTACACACACGAATCAATTACAACACACACACAAACAACCACGGATCCAACACGATCCACACACACACAAGTTATTGCAGTTTATGATGAAACACAAATATGAGACTTAAAGCACAAGACACCAAAGTAAATAGACCACAGTTTAGAATGATCCTGATTTAGGCTCCCCCTGAGTGTATGCTCCGGATGTTCGCGTTGATTCCTTCTTCACCTGAATGGCTTGAGACTCAGCTTGAATGGCCTTGTATTGGATGTAGGTTTCCTTGCATGGAGTACTGTTCACTGCTACAGTACTTCTTCTTCTCTTCACTTGGACAGCCTTCCCTTAAGCTCTTCTTGAGATCCTTGCTTGATTGGAACTCCCTGGCTTTAGAAGATGACTGAATGGCTTCAGTTGATGCTTGAATGGATTCGATCGGATGAAGAACTTGGTGGAAGGAATGTTGTTCACGATCGTTGCAGCAACCTTCCTTTGATAGCTACTATCTTGATCTCTCTAGGTTGATTTGGTGTTGCTTCAATTCATGGGAAGATGAAGGCTTCAAAATAGATCTTGGATCTTCAACTATGATGAGGCTTTGATCTTCGAATCACTGTTCACGGCTACAGTGATATTCCTCCTCTTCCTTGAGCCAACTTGATCTCTCTTGTTCTCTTGGAGCCTCTTAGGGTTTATGACCTCAAAGAGAGGTTTTATAACCCTTAGAAGGTTAGGAGACAAGTCCCAGACCTAGATCCACAAAATCTGGGGTGATTGGGAGCATTGGGATTAAAGAAATGGGGTGAAGGACCTCTTTTTGAACTTGACACAAAAGTCAACAAAGGAGGGCCTCGGGGCTGGCGGTTGACCGGTGGAGGGCTGGCGGTCGACCGCTAGGGGTCATTCTGTAGCTTTGTGGCTGTTGGGAAAATAGGTCGACCGCTAGCTCCTGCCGGTCGACCGCCAGGTTCACAGGTGCCAATTTTTTAGTTCTGTGATTTCAGGTCGACCGCCAAGGGTCCACAGGTCGACCGCCAAGGGTCCACAGGTCGACCGCCAGTCTCCAAACCTGTAAAAGTCAAGTGTTAGTTCACTTGAAACTATCCATTGGTTCGATACTTGAAAAGGGCTTGTGTTAGTTGATTACAAGTTTGTTTAGACTCGATTTAACACATGGAATGATTCATGAACACAAGTTTGAAAAGGAGTGAATCTTGATGGTTTAAAGCATGAAGCTTCGTTTTAATACAAGGTAGGAGTCTTACCAATGGTTCTTGACAGTAAATGACATATACCACCTGTTTTGGATTGTAGAGGAGCATGGTGCTTATCCACACGTTTGGTTTACCAGGTGGCTACCATGAGTTGATCCTGCAAGTAAAATAGTCATGGTTAATACCATGCTTGTTCACATTAAAGAGATTATGAAACCTCTTGCCTCTTGCAAACCCAACATAAACAATAAGATGAATGAGCACAATCATCAAGAACATGTGTAATCATCACAGGTTTAGTTATCATCATTAAAGCACACATTAAGTTTAGTTATCATCAAAACCATAACTTAACAATTACAACAATCATCAAAACCATAACTCAACAATCTCCCCCTTTTTGATGATGACAAACTTATTGATGATGACAAACTTAATGATAAACTTATGATGATATAACAGTGGTCTTCTCCCCTTGTCACACACAAACATCAATTTTCTCCCCCTTTGACATAATCAAAAAGTGGGATAATGCAACACTTTCTCGCCCTGAGACATGATCAACAATATTATCAAGCTGAAGGAATCCAAAAGAGGACGAACAAGCTTATCTTCCTTTGAGGCAACAAGAGCCCATCTTAGCAAATCAGAACAAGCTGCAAGGGCAAATCATGGATGAACAAATCACATGATTCCAATCAGATGAGATCAATTGGTGATAGTTTTACAAGACAATATGTTACCATCCAACATAAATTCAATCAAGCATATGTTGATGCCAATTGAATGGAATGATTGGCCTCAAGGATGGGAGACAATGGAGATGTTCACAAGATGAGGCATTCAACAAGATAGCATTCAAAAACTAGATCCCATACCAGATTTTCACAATATGAAAGAGCAGGATGGCACAACAAAAGATTTTCGTTTATTTTCAAATTTTTGATTTTTGTAATTTCTGGAAATGCATAAGAACTCAACGCAAGCATGTGATGACACTATGAATGCAAGCATGATACCAATGGAAAGCAAAGACCCCATATGGCAAGTGTAAACAAATTGAAGTCCAAATTTGTGAGATTTTCAGTGATTTACAAATTTTTAATTTTCTTATGAAGTGCATGAGGCTATATACAAACACCTGATGAGACATGATAAGCACACAATGCAGTCAGGCAGATACGTATATATAGACATGCAAGTATATCTCTCCCTTACTAATTGAAGAAGGGAGTGGGTATAAGAAGGATGCAAGAGAATCATGATAATCGGAATGCACATGTGTAGCACATGGGAGGTTGTGCAATTATATAGGAGAATCATGCAATTGCTAATGTAGTCAATCAACTTTCTGAATACATATTAAATCAAATTTTCAGATGTGTAAGTGAGAAACATGAAAAATGATAGTTGCAATATGGATATTCAGATTTTCAGATTAACACAAGGAGACATTTTACAAACTGCACTTCAATTTCGAGAACAACGTATTGGAGACTACGCTCTACCACAATGAGTTTTCAGCAACATTTTTCAACTCAAGATAAACATAATTTTTTTAAGAGTGATCAGGTTCAAGATGATTCCTTTTTACGCGAGTAGACGCATGGAGCTCATGCCAGAATCCCCGGTTACTCAGAATACTGAACCATTTCACCTCATTTTGAACAGAGGTACTAGTCAACACTTTTCAGATATGAACCACATCACGTCATAGGTGACATGTGCCCAGTTTACTCAGTGAGACCGAGCATTGCTCTATCTTTCATTTTCATTTCAGATTTTTTAACAAGGATGGGTAGGCAGCTTTTTCCTCAACTGTCTCTTCATTATACATGCAGCAAGTTTAATATCTCAAGAGTGTTGAAAATAAATTCATATATCCTTATCTTTAACACTCATTTTCACATTTTGTGCAAGAAGTGTGCGAATTTGATTCAGCATGTATACCGAAAACATCATGAACACATAACAAGACAGCTCCCCCTAAACAGATGCACTTATGAAATAAGAACTCCCCCATAGTGTATAGCAAGAAACACTCCAATAATGACTCAAATGCAGCATTATTTATCAAGAGGACATAAGGTCATAGAAGTGCCAAAGGATGGGGTTTAATAGCATATAATAGCACACAGGCACACATTGGGAGTTTATGCAAATGCACTATGACATGCATGCGAGCAATGTGATGTCAATTTGATACCAATGGAATGGATGCCAACTAAATGAACCAAGTGCGACTAATGATATGCAATGTCATGAGTTCTAATGCAATTCAGCCTATGAGGATATAAGAATGCAATGCAAAAATGAGATGCAAGTGCTTATTTTTCAAACTGGTGAGATGAATGGCAATCACATTTTATTCTTGAATCAAACAATTAACTTTCATGACATGACCTTTATGAATAAGGGTGCATACATGATCAAAAATTAAGCAATGCAACCCAATTTTCAGAATTGTTCAAAATCAGATTTTCAATAGCATTTCACAATTTTCAAATGAGAAATCATCCACAAGCCAAATGTTTAGATCATTTGATCAAAACATATCTTGAATATAATTAGCTCAAGTCAAGGATCCATTCATAGATCAACCTTTCATAAGCCAGTTACAATTGTCAAGATCTGGTACAAGACAGAGATTTTAGTTCGAAGACCCAGCTCACGCATAGGGAATGCTTCCAAGTGCACATAATCCACTCTTCCACAAACGCCATTTGATATACCAGAAGGGCAGTTAAATTCAGATGTAATCATGCAGTTCAAGTTTGAGAGGTATTCAATGACCAATCATTTCACACACATTTTTCAAGAACTTCACTTATCAAACCAGAGTAACAAAGTGTCAAGTTTTCAGAATGCATACCTGAGTTCAATGAGCATCACCACATGCCTTTAAAAGGAAGCAAGCTTGACAGTAGCCTAAAGCGAGGCTAGCCATTTATTGTTGAGTAGTTCAGATGAAACAATATATGTGGAGAATATTTCATGTTCGACATTATCTGAACATTCTTGCAGCCATAGAAATCATGAAACTCACACAGCAATGTCATGATCAATTCAGATATGGCAATGAGTATGAGATGCATGTCCACAAGGATGAGTTAGACTCACAATTCGAACACATTCATTTAAAGATAAGCTCCCCCTTTCCATGTGCACAAAATACACAATGACATTTTTATTTTTGAAATATATGCAACCTATGACCTAAATGGACAAGTGACTCGTGGTACAAGGCGGAGATACATTCTCACGCATGGTGATAGTTTTCAGACAAGAATGACTTGCCCTTCATCAAATCACCATTTGATATACCACGTAGTCATGCAATGATAAACAAGCATATGAATTTTTAGAATCATGAAGTGCATTGATGCAATGGTGATTAAAAAATATGTAATGCATTCTAGCAATAATTTTTTTTCCAAAATAGAGATCAGAAATTTAGTTTCAATACTTGTGCCTTGAGCAGTCATCATTTTCAAGCTTTCCACCTTTCATACCATGCCTTAGGCACTTGCTTTAGCACGTACTAGGACTTCCACCAGCTTATGCTCAAGTCGATCCTGGAGGTTATTCAAGTTCTGGTATCTCATCTCCTTGTGGCAATTGAGAAGGTTTTCATCATTTTTCATCCTTGCAATGGTATATGTTTAGTTGATTCAAGCCTGACATGGATGACCAGCATCATTTGGACTTGGGGAGTGTAATCTGCATCCAATGGCAAGAGGACTTAAATTGTCAATTTCGATTTAAGTTTATTGACAGTGACATGCCAAAATAATTTAACAACCAGCATCCCCTAGACAAATCTAGATGCAATGCATGATTCATGTGTGAACCTAAACATTAAGCCTATATGATGAATGTGATTGCTCCCCCTTAGTGTGTGCATGAATGCAAGATGTTCGGTGACAATCCGATCCCATATGCAGCCTTTTAAGTAAATGACTCATAGTACCAGGCGGAGAACTTAGATCCGAAGATCACCTCACGCATAGTGATAGTTTTCAGACAGGCTTAACCTACCCTTCCACATGTCACCATTTGATATACTATGTAATCATGGATGATGAAGGCAGGGAAATTACAATGCATTATGGCATGAATACACAATGTTCAACTTATGCATGACAGAGTATGAAAGTGTATGCAAACTCAATATGTGTAGTGAAAACATGATCTGAAGAATCTTCAAGCTCTCCTACCACAAGATGTTATATGACAAGTGATATATGCACGAGTATGCAAACAACAATGAATGGAATGCATGTACGGACATGTGCATTATCACAAGACTATTCAGCACAATATGAATAAAGCCATGACACCATTACTGAAGAGAGTGAGAGGGATATCACCTGACTTTCCAAATTCTATTTTTGATTTTCAGTTTTAGCCTTTCTTGAGTCACTTGACTCGTGTGCCTTACCTTTTTGGCGAAAATAAATTTCATGCTTTACATTCCCAAGGCACACCTGCAAAACAGATTTCTCATTTGGCCTTCTTAGGTACCCAAATCTTTTTGGGTCCTTGTGGGTTAGCAGCAACATGGGCATGTGGTTTCCAACTTTTGACAACATCCAAATCATCATTTTTCTTTAGAAAACAATCATGCTTAACATTCCCAGATTTGCCAAAGTGATGGTAGATATTCTTCCTTCTCATGTGTTCTACTGATTTGTGTGCGTGAGCATGATGTGTTGAGTGGGAGTTCTTTCTCTTCAACAATAACCAACAATGTGAGGTTGTATGACCCCATTTACCACAATGATTACAATGCATGGAAGGTTTTGTGGTGAAGACTTTCTTTGCATTTTTTAAAATAGCTTGCTTTCGACATGCTCTCAAATCATCATTCTTCATAATGAAACAATTATGCATAGCATGTCCATGTTTTCCACAATAAAAATATGTGAGTTTCTTTCTAATTAGTTGTGTGTGTGTGGAAGAGGTATGTTCAAGATGCATGGAGGTGCTAGCAGCATTTTTGAATTTTTGATGCAAATTGATTTTCTTTGTAGATGCATGTGTGTGTGCAACATGATTTTTCTTTTTCGGATTTTCATTTGATCTTTTTATTATTTGTGAAGAAGATTGATTTGGGGACCCATTTGATGTACAGGCTATGTTTGAACTGTGCACAAAAGATGTATAAACTTTATTTTCAAACTTCTTTTTGTTCATAGGATTAAAACCCAGCCCTTCCCTTTGAAAATTCACTTTCGACCCCAATAATTTGTCCAAATTTTCTTGACCATTCACAAATCTAGACAATGAAACATTCAAGTCAAGAATTTCTGATTGAAGAGATGCAATGTGAAATTCATAGGAAACCATCTTATTTTCATAGGAGTTGACTTGTTCATGTAAAGTAACATTGCTGGTTTTATGGCCTTCAATTTCTTACATAAAGCGTGCACTTTTTCAGATTCATCAATATTCACAAATTTCCCTTTTTCAAGAGCAAATGATCTTTCAGAAATGGTATTGTTCAATTCCTTCAGTTTCTCATTTTCCATTTCAAGATTTTTATCATGAGCAAACTCATTTTGACCATTGTTCATAAGACTTACTCTCTCTCTCTCTCTCAGCTCTTTGTCTTCATTTCTCAAAGAAGATATTTGATCTTTATGAATTTCAATGTCGAACACATGACCATCAATCAATTCCTTCAAGTATGAGCATTCTTTACATGGAGAATCACATTTATTTTGTCCAACATTCTTTTTCAATTTTTTGTTTTCAGACTTAACCTTCTCGTATTTATCAGCAAGCTCATCATATGCAATCAATAACTCCTCATAGCTGAATTCATCTTCATTATCAGAATCAGAATTTACCTTTGAGCTTGATTCAACTTGCTGATCACTCCCTTGATCACTCGTGCCTGCCACAAGACATTGATCTTCATGCTCTTCCCGGACTTTGGTTAAGCCGACCAAGATATCCTTTGCGGATCTACAATGGGAGAGAAAAGGGAAATGATTAGAATCAACTACAGCAATAAGCAATTTTAGAACCAAACAATTTTGATCATATTTGAGCTTGAAATCTACGGTCCAGACAGATTTATCTTTAGGCAACTCATAAGGACCATGTGAGATAAGCTTCCATAACTTAGGATCATATGAGTTGACTAGACTACACATCCTTCCTAACCATAAATCAAAATTGCAACCATCAAACACCGGTGGAGAATTCAAGGTGTACATAATGGTAGTCATTGATCTGGATCACTCTAGATCGTTAGATTTATGAAATTAGAGCCTTGGCTCTGATACCAATTGAAGTCCCGCGATCAATGACACCCAAGAGGGGGGTGAATTGGGTGTTCACCAATTTCAAGGAAAACTTTTAGCTTTTTACAAAATATGTGGTAAACAATAATTAACAATTGAAAACCAATTAACCAATTCTCTCAAACTCACCGTTCCCACACAAATATCACACAATGCACATCGGTTTTTAAGGTGGTTCGGATGCAACGACGGCAATCCTACGTCCACCCCTCACCAAATCCGGTGAGGCTTCACTTGGGAATGAATCCCCAAACAGAGACGATGCTCCAAACACACACGCAGGACGACACCTGCACACACACACACGGGGACGCGCCCCAAACTACACACGGAGACAAGCTCCAACACACACACACACGGAGATGAACTCCAACACGATCCGACAACCGGATCACAACCACACACACAAGATCGAACGGATCTAAAAAGACCCTCACACATACAAACGCAGATCTAGGAAGATCCACGTACACACACGAATCAATTACAACACACACACAAACAACCATGGATCCAACACGATCCACACACACACAAGTTATTGCGGTTTATGATGAAACACAAATATGAGACTTAAAGCACAAGACACCAAAGTAAATAGACCACAGTTTAGAATGCTCCTGATTTAGGCTCCCCCTGAGTGTATGCTCCGAATGTTCGTGTTGATTCCTTCTTCACCTGAATGGCTTGAGACTCAGCTTGAATGGCCTTGTATTGGATGTAGGTTTCCTTGCACGGAGTACTGTTCACTGCTACAGTACTTCTTCTTCTCTTCACTTGGACAGCCTTCCCTTAAGCTCTTCTTGAGATCCTTGCTTGATTGGAACTCCCTGGCTTTAGAAGATGACTGAATGGCTTCAGTTGATGCTTGAATGGCTTCGATCGGATGAAGAACTTGGTGGAAGGAATGTTTTTCACGATCGTTGCAGCAACCTTCCTTTGATAGCTACTATCTTGATCTCTCTAGGTTGATTTGGTGTTGCTTCAATTCATGGGAAGATGAAGGCTTCAAAATAGATCTTGGATCTTCAACTATGATGAGGCTTTGATCTTCGAATCACTGTTCACGGCTACAGTGATATTCCTCTCTTCCTTGAGCCAACTTGATCTCTCTTGTTCTCTTGGAGCCTATTAGGGTTTATGACCTCAAAGAGAGGTTTTATAACCCTTAGAAGGTTAGGAGACAAGTCCCAGACCTAGATCCACAAAATCTGGGGTGATTGGGAGCATTGGGATTAAAGAAATGGGGTGAAGGACCTCTTTTTGAACTTGACACAAAAGTCAACAAAGGAGGGCCTCGGGGCTGGCGGTCGACCGGTGGAGGGCTGGCGGTCGACCGCTAGGGGCCATTCTGTAGCTTTGTGGCTGTTGGGAAAATAGGTCGACCGCTAGCTCCTGCCGGTCGACCGCCAGGTTCACAGGTGCCAATTTTTTAGTTCTGTGATTTCAGGTCGACTGCCAAGGGTCCACAGGTCGACCTCCAGACTCCAAACCTACAAAAGTCAAGTGTTAGTTCACTTGAAACTATCCATTGGTTCGATACTTGAAAAGGGCTTGTGTTAGTTGATTACAAGTTTGTTTAGACTCGATTTAACACATTGAATGATTCATGAACACAAGTTTGAAAAGGAGTGAATCTTGATGGTTTAAAGCATGAAGCTTCGTTTTAATACAAGGTAGGAGTCTTACCAATGGTTCTTGACAGTAAATGACATATACCACCTATTTTAGATTGCAGAGGAGCATGGTGCTTATCCACACGTTTGGTTTACCAGGTGGCTACCATGAGTTGATCCTGCAAGCAAAATAGTCATGGTTAATACCATGCTTGTTCACATTAAAGAGATTATGAAACCTCTTGCATCTTGCAAACCCAACATAAACAATAAGATGAATGAGCACAATCATCAAGAACATGTGTAATTATCACAGATTTAGTTATCATCATTAAAACACATATTAAGTTTAGTTATCATCAAAACCATAACTTAACAATTACAACAATCATCAAAACCATAACTCAACAGGGTGGACTTTATGAAGTTAAGAGCCAAGGTGAGTGTGAGAACATGATGGACATTAATACCTTGACTCAGAAATTGAACAAAATGGATTTGTTAGCACAGAAGATATAGAAGGTTGATCTTGTAACTCAGAAGCTAGATCAATTGTTATCTAGGCATGAACCTTCTTCTTCTTTAGCCCCTCGACCTCAACCATTCTCCACTCCCAGTCATGAAGAGATGTGTGCTCTTTGTTCTAGCCCTGATCATGGGGTAACTGATTGCCCCACAGTAGCCCAACTTCCCCCATTCATCCAAGAACAAATCTTTACTGCTCAGGGTGTCTCTAAGCCTCCTTATGATCCTTATTCCAACACTTATAATCCAGGCTGGAGGAACCACCCGAATTTTTCTTGGAAATCTCAACAAGGTTCATCTACCCAATCTAATCCCTCTTTTCAAAAATAACCCTTTCAAGCTCAAGCCCACCAACATTACCAATCTCCTTTTCAACAAGCTCAGTCTCATCATAATTTCTCTCAATCCAATTTTCCAACAATATCTTCAACCTCCCACTCAGCATTTTCAGGGCCAGTATCATCAGTATCCTCCAAATCATTTTCAAGCTCAAGTTCCTTTCCAACCTCCTCCTCCTCAACCTCCGCAGTCCAATTTTGATGACAAGTTTGAACAACTCCAACAACTCATCCTTACCCAAGCACAATCCATTTCTAAGTTGGAAAACCAGATATGGCAACTTGCTGCTAATAACATGAGAAGAGAGATAGGCCAGCTCCCTAGCCAATCGGTGGCCAACCCCCGCAATCAACAACCTCCAGGCTTCCCTCCAAGAGCTCCCTTTCTTCCTCAACCCAATCAGCCCAATCAACCTCAGCTGCCCGCTCCTGTAGGTCCCCAATTTGAGAATGCAAAGGCAATCTCTTCTCTTAGGAGTGGGAAGGTTTTAGATAATCCTTCTAGGATCAAGGAAGTTGGCAGTAGTTCGGGTCAAGATGCCCACATAGAAAGTGATAGTGAGGATGAGGAGCCGGTGATTATGCAAGAAAAAAAGAAGTCGGAGGGTGGAGAGAAGAAGTTGGATAAAGGAAAGACGAAAGTCGATGAAGGACCCCAAGAATATGTGCCTAAGGTCCCATTCCCTGATGCATTGAAGCCTAAAGCTCAAAATAGAAAGCCGGTCCAACAAGAAGAACTAGTGGAATTGTTTAAACAGGTAAACATCAATATTCCACTATTGGATGCAATCAAACATGTGCCGACGTATGCAAATTTTTTGAAAGAGCTATGTACACCAAAAAGGAAACCAAAGGCGGTAACACAAAAGGTCCGCTTGTCCAAAGATGTCAGTACAGTTGTTATGAATCATTTGCCTAAAAAGTTGAAGGACCCCGGAGCTCCACTGATCTCTTGTGATATAGGTGGAATTACATTTGATAGAACATTGCTGGACCTTGGAGCCAGTGTGAACTTGTTACCCACCTTTATATATGAGCAGTTTGATCTAGGGGAGTTGAAACCCACATCTATAATCCTTCAACTGGCGGATCGATTTGTAAAGACTCCAAGGGGACTATTGGAAGATGTGATTGTGAAGGTGCATGAATGTTATTTCCCGGTGGACTTCCTTATTCTGGATATGGCCTCGTCCCAGGAATTAAAGCACACACCTATCATTTTGGGACGTCCTTTTCTTGCTACGGCCAAGGCCAATATAAATTGCGCCACGGGGATGATGGATATTTCTTTCGGAGGAGAGAAGATTTCTCTAAATGTGTTCAAAGCATCTCAATATCCGGACCATGAGGAGGAATGTAGTGTCATTGATGTTTCTGAAGAACTAATTGAAGAAAGTCTGGAAGTTTATGAGGAATGTCTAGAAGAGGGTAGCATGCTCCAGGATTCTCCACTTTCTAGTGCACCCTACTCTAGAGTAGAGCCACTCCCTCCACTTCAAGCTGAACCTATTCTTCCATCTTTAGATCAACCGTCCAGTCTAGAATTGAAGCCTTTGCCGGATCCTTTGAAGTATGCTTATCTAGGTGCTAACCAAACTCATCCCGTAATCATTGCTTCCAACCTCACCGCTGCTCAGGAATCCCAACTCCTAGATGTCCTTCAGGAGCACAAGAGGGCGATAGGTTGGTCAGTGGCGGATTTGAAGGGTATTAGTCCAGATGTGTGTATGCATTACATTTACTTGGAGGACAATGCCAAGCCGAGCAGAGAGATGCAGCGTCGGCTGAAGAAAGAAGTGGTCAAATGGTTGGATGTCGGGATCATATATCCCATTTCTGATAGCAAGTGGGTCAGCCCAACTCAAGTTGTTCCTAAGGAGTCAGGGCTGACAGTTGTAACAAATGAGAAAGGAGAAGAATTTCCTACACGATTACCAACAGGGTGGAGAATTTACATTGATTATAGAAAATTAAATTCAGTTACAAAGAAAGATCATTTTCCACTACCATTCATAGATCAGATTTTGGAGAGACTAGCAGGGCAGAAGTATTATTGCTTTTTAGATGGCTATTCCGGGTACAACCAGGTTGCTATTTACCCGAAAGATCAAGATAAGACAACGTTCACATGCCCCTATGGCACATTTGCTTTTAGAAGAATGCCATTTGGGTTGTGTAATGCTCCTGCCACATTCCAGTAGTGTATGATGTCCATTTTCTCTGAAATGGTGGGAGAATGCTTGGAAGTTTTTATGGATGACTTTTCAGTGTTTGGTGATTCATTTGAAGATTGTTTGGGAAACTTAACTCGGGTATTGAAAAGGTGTATTGAGTCGAATCTAGTGTTGAGCTGGGAGAAGAGCCACTTCATGGTAAGAGAAGGGATCGTTTTAGGCCATGTAGTTTCAGAGAGGGGAATAGAAGTTGACAAGGCCAAGGTAGATTTGATTTCTAATCTTCCTCCCCCTTCTTCGGTCAAACAGATCCGTTCCTTTCTTGGCCATGCAGGATTCTACCGCAGATTCATTCAAAAGTTCTCCACCATTGCTCGACCACTTATACAATTGCTTGCCAAGGACACTCCCTTTCATCTTGATGTGTCACGCCCCGAGCGCGGAAGATTACCCGGAGGCGTGACGCGTCTATATAGATCGTGTCAATCTTGTAAATATCAGAGTGCGCAAATAACTAAGATTTAACTCAAAGTTAATACAATTAGGATGAGCTGACAATTGATACAACTAACCCAATGACAATTACATACATATCCAAGTCCAACTACTAGGCTTCAAGCCCTTATTATAATTATTGGAGTAACACAGCTGACGTTTGACATAACTTGATATGACTGACATAAATGAAATTACAATAACACCATTTACACAAGTACAATTTACAAGATAACAAGATAACTCTATTTTTACACTCATCACTCCGACTCATTCCCTTCCGAGTTCTGGCTGATATCTGAATTTCCTGGAAAGGTTAGAAAACAACTAGATGAGCGAATCGCTCAGTAGGATTTACATCTCAAATTTTAACATGCTTTAAGTGAATTACACATTCATTTAATGTACGTAACCTATGCATGCAGACAGATAGATATCAAAGAATTGTAAAATCGACGGAAGTAGAAAGTGAGAGTATATAGATTTCACAATTTCAAGCAGCAGTGGCAAGTGATGGTAAATGATGTCAAGTCAGTGATAACTGAATAGCAACATGTTATTCAAGCTAGTAACTGAGTAGAAACTTGTTATTCAAGCTAGCAATAGTAAGCAAAGTAGTTTCAAGTATGTATAACTAGAATTGGCTATTTATAATGCATTCAAGTAAGCACTTTTACCCTTTTGCGGGTCTCAAGTCAATCAATCAAGTAATATCATGAGAATGAGTGGAATGTCTAAAGTCTAGCAAGCAAGTACTTCGGTGCAATACCAAACACCGTGGTCAATAAACTCCCATGGGCACAAGTACCTTCGGGTGCTCCCCCCAGGACCAGACCGGGCCCTATATGCACAGCATTCATCATGTATGTTGACATCCACTCTCATTTATAGCCAATATGGAATTTCAAGGTTTGACCAGTATGATATATAAGGTGGAATTATGGAATGGAATCTAAGGGCGCATTGATGTGTAGGGATGAACTAGGAGTGGAAACCAGTAACGTTTGATACACGGAAAAACTAGATAAGAGAGGTGCCTTATAGGCCACCTGACAATTTTGGAAATGACACCCTCACTGTGGGATGCCCTTCCTGGGAATTATACAGGGTTCAAAGGACCCTATCAGGAGTTAAAATCACCTCTCCGGCTGCCATCTATCAGTGGAGATGGAAAAAGTGAAAGCCTAATGATCACGTTAACGTAATGAGCTAGCTGGGTCGACTCAATAGTCCATCGCGTCAACTCATTAGTTCATCGCGTCAACTCATCAGTTCATCGCGTCAACGCGATGAACTGGCAGGGTCGACTCATCAGTTCATTTTCACAGGCAGGGTCGACTCATCAGTTCATCTTCACAGGCAGGGTCGACTCATCAGTTCATTTTCACAGGCAGGGTCGACTCATCAGTTTACCAGTTCACAGGGTCGACTCATCAGTTCATGTGAACAGTGCTGCGTCAACCCATTAGTTCATGTGAACAGTGCTGCGTCAACCCATCAGTTCATGTGAACAGTACTGCGTCAACCCATCAGTTCACAGCGTCAACCCATCAGTTCACAGCGTCAACGCAGTGAACAGACAGGGTCGACCCTATCAACAGGCAGGGTCGACTCTGCCATTCACTGCGTCGACGCAGTGGACAGGCAGCGTCGACCCTGTCAACAGGCAGGGTCACTGCGTCGACCCTGTCAACAGGCTGTGTCGACCCTGTCAACAGGCAGGGTCGACTCATCAGTTCATCGCGTCAACGCGATGAACTGGCAGGGTCGACTCATCAGTTCATCGCGTCAACGCGATGAACTGGCAAGGTCGATACTTTCTTTTGTTTCCCAGTTTTCATGCCCTTTCAATCCTCTTTTCACTCTGAGTTCTTCACAAAAGTTCTTCTTCTCTTATAGATGTAGATTTTATTATTCTACCATGACCTCCAATTCTTCTTAATTTTTAAGTTATAATTAATTTTCTAAGGTTCTGTTTTTTTTTACTCAGTAACTGTTCACATATGCCTATAGATCTCGGTTTTTCACATTTTTCACCTTCTTCCTCTCATTTTCTCTCTCTGCACTCTTCATAAAACTTCTTTCTAACCTTCCAATCTACGATTTTCTCTTCTATCATGTACTCTCATTCTCTCTAGATTCTTCGTTATTCTCCTTCTTAGAACCCCCCCTATTTTCAATATAATTTCTTGGTCTTTTTCAACTTGGTCTCTTTTCAACTTGGCCTCTTTCAACTTGGTCTCTTTTCCACATTTTTCATCCTCTTGACTACAATTTCTTCTTTCACTATTTCATGTTTTTGTTTCACAGAAATTGACATAATGACAGGCCCTTTACTAAAGTATAAACTATATCAAATATAGATACTAGCTACTACATGCTAATCATCTCAGATTTAAGCCAACATATGTTAATCATTCTAGATATGATACTAATACTTGCTAATTCTTCTGGGTATAAAGTTAATACATGCTAATTATCTTAGGTATGAAGTTAATATATGCTAATCATCCTAGATTTAAGCCAATACATGTTAATCATTCTAGATATGAGACTAATGCTTACTAATACTTGCTAATTATTTTCGGTATAAGGCTAATACATGCTAATCATTTCAGATTTAAGCCAACACATGTTAATCATTCTAGATATGGCACTAATACTTGCTAATACTTGCTAATTATTCTGGATATAAAGTTAATACATGCTAATTATCTTGGGTATGAAGTTAATATATGCTAATCATCCTAGATTTAAGCCAACACATGTTAATTATTCTAGATATGAGACTAATACTTGCTAATACTTGCTAATTATTCTGGGTATAAAGTTAATACGTGCTAATTATCTTAGGTGTGAAGCTAAGACATATTAATCATCCTAGATTTAAGTCAACACATGCTTTATAAACACTAAAATCGCATGGAAATGAGCCTAATACTAAAGGCCTAGACTAATCATCCTAGATTAGCTACTAATTTAGTTAAAAGTTGAGAACACCTACCTCTGTGAAGTTCGTAGCAGCAGACCCCTTCTAGCAGAGCTTTGCCCCAACCTTTAGCTAAGCTAGAATGAGAATGGGGTAGCAAATGGGGATGTTATAGGGTCTAGTATGAACGGATAGGGGACACGATCTGAAATAATGAGTCTTTACAGCTTGCACAGGCTGGAGAGATAAGAGATAGGCTGGAGAGATAAGAGACAATTGTTTGGACATATAACCCATGGCCCAATTCGTAAGTGCAAGATTAGCTTATAACATATAATTATTTGGCAAAAAGGGTAGATACATGGTGGATGCTAGGATTTGAACCCTGGTCATTGGGTTGGAAGGCTAGTCTTTACATAACCAACTACACTAGGAAGCCACTTGTTAAGTGAATAACCTTTACATAACATAACAGGGTCGACTCATCAGTTCATGTGAACAGTACTGCGTCAACCCTTCCAACAGACAGGGTCGACTCATCAGTTCATGTGAACAGTACTGCGTCAACCCTTCCAACAGGCAGGGTCGACTCATCAGTTCATGTGAACAGTACTGCTTCAACCCTTCCAACTGGCAGGGTCGACTCATCAGTTTATGTGAACAGTACTGCGTCAACCCTTCCAACAGGCAGGGTCGACTCATCAGTTCATGTGAACAGTACTGCGTCAACGCGATGAACAGTACTGCGTCAACGCGGTGAACTGGCAGGGTCGACTCATCAGTTCATTTCCAGTTCACAGGGTTGACTCATCAGTTCATCGCGTCAACGCGATGAACAGTACTGCGTCAACGCGGTGAACTGACAGGGTCGACTCTGTAGTTCAAATCTGCTCAAAATGGTTTAAGGTATTAATCTTTACATATGATAACTTCGTTTCCACTTCTTACATAAACTTCCTAAAGAGTTTATTTAAATTTTTTTGTGTGACAAATATTAATAATAATAATTTTTTTTTCATTTTTTTTAAAGGGTGCTACATGATGAGTCCTGTCTAGAGGCGTTCAATTCTTTGAAAGCGGCTCTCACACAAGCTCCCATTCTCCAATCTCCTGATTGGTCGCTCCATTTTGAGATCATGTGTGATGCCTCAGACTATGCTGTAGGAGCTGTCCTAGGTCAAAGAGTTGAAAGAAACCCATGGTGATCTACTACGCGAGCCGCACCCTTGCTGATGCCCAAATGAACTACACCACCACGGAAAAGGTATTGCTAGCTGTTGTGTTTGCCCTCGAAAAGTTTCGATCATATCTGTTAGGGGCGAAAGTCATTGTTTATTCCGATCACTCAGCATTAAATTTTTTGATATCTAAGAAGGAAGCCAAACCCCGTCTCATACGGTGGATTTTGTTACTACAAGAGTTTGATTTGGAAATCAGAGACAAGAAGGGGTTGGAGAATGTTGTAGCTGATCACTTATCTAGGTCTGTAATTCTCGAAAGTGCCCCTATGTCCGACTCCTTCCCCGATGAACAAATTCTTTCCATCTCACATACAACAACCCCTTGGTTCGCTCATATAGTCAACTACCTGACGGTAGGACAGATCCGAGAAGGGTGGTCTAAACAGGAGAAGGATCGATTCTTTTCAAAGCTAAGGCACTATTTTTGGGAGGACCCGGAGCTGTTTCACATGGGTCCTGATCAGATCATTAGAAGATGTGTCCCCGAGGAGGAACAACAGTCTGTGTTGAATTTCTGTCATCATTCGGCTTGTGGGGGACATTTCTCAGGAAAGAAAACTGCAGCAAAAGGTTTACAAAGTGGATTTTATTGGCCCACTTTATTCAAGGATGCTTATGAATGTTCTAAAACTTGTTTGAGATGTCAAGCCGTGGACAACAATTCAAAAAGAGATATGATGCCGCTCAGTCCCATTCTGGTAGTAGAGATTTTCGATGTTTGGGGAATAGACTTTATGGGACCATTTCCACCTTCATTTGGCAATGAATACATTTTGGTGGCTGTGGACTATGTTTCGAAATGGATTGAAGCTGTTGCTACTAGGACAAATGATCACAAGGTTGTGATGAAGTTTGTGAAGAAACACATCTTTTCTAGATTTGGTTGTTCTAGAGCTATCATTAGTGATGGGGGCTCTCACTTTATTCATTTTCAATTCCGAGCTCTGCTTCGCAAATATGGCATCACTCACAAGCTCGCTACCCCTTACCATCCCCAAACTAGTGGCCAGGTAGAAGTGTCCAACAGGGAGATAAAAACCATTCTGCATAAGACAGTTCGGCCGGATAGAAAAGACTGGTCCGAGAGACTAGATGATGCACTCTGGGCCCATAGAACTGCATTTAAGACTCCTATTGGCATGTCACTTTATCGCCTCATTTTTGGAAAAACATGTCACTTACCTGTAGAGCTTGAACATAGAGCATATTGGGCCATCAAACAAGTCAACTTTGATCTCATTCAAGCTGGGGCCCAAAGAGCTCTACAACTTAATGAATTGGAGGAACTAAGAAATGAAGCCTATGAAAATTCAAAAATCTATAAAGCCAAAATGAAAGTCTTCCATGATAAGCATATTCAAAGGAAAACTTTTCAACCAAATCAGAAAGTATGGCTTTTTAACTCTAGGCTGCGCTTGTTCCCTAGAAAGCTCAAGTCCAGATGGGATGGACCGTTTGTAGTTGTCAAAGCTTTTGACCACGGTGCCGTCAAAAGTTTGAATCCTAAAAATGGTCAAATTTTCACTGTCAACGGGCAAAGATTAAAATCTTATTTGAAAAATGATCAGTTGCAAAAAGAATCCATTGTCCTAAGTGGTCTGGAATAAAATCTTCGTGAGCTCTCATACGTCTGGCTGAAGACAAAAAATTTAGAGCTTCTGGGAGGCAACCCACAATTTTTATCGTTTTGACGTTTTTATTTGAGTGTGTTTTAGTAGTCAGGTTAAGGCCAATGAGAGGAAGTCGTCGCCGTCCATGATATTGGTGGAGGTTTCGTCTCGCATATCCGATTGTCTTTTTCCCACTCTGAAGTATTTATTGATACATCTTTCTATTGCTTTCAATTCTATATGCCATTGGGGACAATGTCATTCAAGTTGGGGGGAAGAGAAAAATTTTCATGATGCATATAGTACAACCTGATAGGAGTTCTGTCTTGCATGTCATCGTAGAAAGATGTAAACCCCATATTGAGTTTCATGATTCATGTTTAAATTAAAAGTAATTCTGGAATAGAAAAGACTAGGGAGAAGGATGATGGGAAATTTAGTCAATCTAGCAATGAAAAATTGATATAAGAATCCCTTTAAAGTTCATGTGCACTTTAGAAAAAGAAAAAGAAAAAGAAAGAAATTCACATTGCACACTAATGAAACAAGCAAGACAAGCCCCCTGTCATTTTAGGTATGATGTCTGATATTCTGCACTTCTTAAAAAAAGAGATCTTTTTACAAAGCTTTCTGCCAAATTATCTATCAAATAAGTGCAATGGCATTATGAAAAAAAAAGATAGAAAAAGAAAAAAAATACCATGAAAAATACCCCTAATCTTAGTAACCGGGCCTACTTCACCTAAGACGTGTTGAGGTTCGCGTAAAACGGAAAAGGGAATCTGGATCTGCAAAACTGGGCCTGCTTCTCCTAAGGCAAGAGTCGAGTTTCACGTTGAGCAGTGAAGGGTAGTGCAGCATCATGTGTGGTATAAAAGATCTCAAAGGGACAAAACAATAAGGCAGACAAAAAGCTAATATACTCAATGCTCTGATCTAAGAGGTGCAGGGTTGAAAGGCATTTGCTTGGAATAGCGAATGGGGGATGCAATTGTCTAAGCTGTGGATTTGATAGTTACACATGCACAAGTGCTATTGAGCTTTAATTTAAATTCTTAATCATGTACTATTAAGTTCCTACATAAGGTTAGTGTGCATTAATGATTCCAGATTTCTAATCTTTGGTTGATTCTATGAAGGGATAACTGGATATGAGAGCATGAATTTTACAAACTCTTGGTAGTCCTAAAATTCAATTTATTGGCATTACTAAGGGACTAGCAATGAGTAAGTTGGGGGGTGTGATAAGTGTCCATTTCTTATGACAATTCATTGCATGTACACCATTTTATGTGCAGATAATTATGTAATTATGCATATTTCATAGTTAACATCAACTCCGCATTTAAATTAGAGCTTTCACGTAAATTGATTAATTTGATTATCTTATTTAATAATAAATTAAAGTTTAGGACCATGAGCATTAATTCGCTATTGCATAATCATGAGCATTTGAGATTTATGTGCACATTGTGGTAATTTTTATGGACTAAAGTGCAATTATGTGTGTGTAGGACACCGAAGGCAATTACAAAAGAAGCCGGGGGTAAAACTATCACCACTACTTTGACCAAGTCAAAAGCACATATTTTGATTGGAGGGAAAATAAATTTTAAAAATTTGAAATTGAGGAAAAGAAACACATATTTTGGTTGGAGGGAAAATTGAATTTAAAGTTTGAAATAAAGGAGAGACATGATGAGCCTTGGGAAAGGGGGTGCCCAAAGTCCAAGAAGGGGGGTGCTCACCTACTTTTCCTCTTCCCCATGCATCATATTCCACTTAAATCTCAGCCATCCATCTCCTTTTGATACAATCTCCACCCTTCATCTACCCAACTTTCCCTATAAATAGCCCATGACAAGGAGGAGAAAGAGAGTTCTTCTTTTGGTAATTTTTCACTCTTTCTCTCCCTCTCATATCTTTTAGTTCGCCGAGTTCGCCCTTTTCCATCCCTCGTATCCTCTTGCTATCTTCATGAAAGTTCTTTTTTTTACGTTCTCTATAACTTCTTCTTCTGCATCATCTTCTAATTCCTTCTGGTTTTCAAGGTATTTTATGTTTTTCACTATACTATCCTGTTCATCTGCGAACCAGTGTTTCTCTCTGTTCTTCCCCTTATTTCTCCCCCTTCTACTCATTTTCGTCTCTTACTATCTTCATAAAAGTTCTTTGGTTTTAATTTTTCTACAACTTCTTATTTTACATCATCTTCTAATTCTTTCTGGTTTGAAAGTTATTTCCCATTTTTCAACTTGCTATCCTATAATTTCACTGTTCATCTGAGATTCTAGTTTATGTTATTCCTCAGTTTTGAAGCCCTTGCCCTCTTTATTTCTCTCTGAGTTCTTCATTAAAGTTCTTTATCTCTTGTAGATCTATATTTTCTTCTTCTATCACTTCCTCCAATTCTTCTTAGTTTACGAGTTATATTTATTTTCCCATTGTTTCACTCTCTCATCTTCTTCCTTCTTCATCTCCACACAAACCCTTCCACATTCCTCTCTATATTTCTCTCTAAAGTTTATCCTCCACAACTCTCCTTTCATGGCGGTGTGCACATCAAGACGGGCGACGTTCCAAGGCTCGTGACGTGGACGATGACGGCTTCTTCATCCATCACTTTCCACGGCGATCTCTTTCAAGGCGGAGCGATCCTCTCCAAGGCTTGGCGAGGAGGAGACGACGGCATCATCACCATTGCTACTACTATATTTACATCTCATGCCCCTCTTTTTGTTACTGCTTTTGTGTTATGATACTGATGTGACACCAAATGCAGCGGAGGATAATGATACCAAATTTTGATGTGACGCGACTCCCTTGGACTTAGGATAGCAAGCAACACTATGAGTCGGCAACGTCACACATGCGGTTTCACTCGCGGAAGCACGCTCGGATCCGTAGGAGGACCGGCGATGGTGGAGAGGGTCCGAGTTTGGACCTTGCGGCTCCAAGGGTCGGCCGGATAGGGATAGATCCCAATGGGCCAGGGATGCCCGATTTCACGGGTAGTCGGCACGCCGAGGGCGTGGGATGTAATGGCTCTCTCTCAACTCGCCCCGCGGTGAACACTCGATTGGATTGAATTGCGGATCGGACACTCGCCTCACCTCCGACGGTAACTAAGAGCGATACTAAGCTAAGCAACAGTAAAAACCAGCAAGGGAGAGTGGCCAGGAGCTCACCTGATCGGCGTGAAGACGCCGATCCCGGGCGGAGACGAGGGCGAGCGGGGAAGTGTGGTCCCCGCACACTGCGCCGATGTAGCTTCAAAAACCTGTTTAAGTTTACATTCACTACACCTCGCGCAGGAGGGTGGTCTCGGGGGTGGGAATTAGTTGTATTACATTCAAACACAACCTCCACGCAGGGAGGGGCGGTGAGCCGGCCAAGCGGGGGCGGGAGATTCGCCGGAAGTCGGGCCGGTGAAGCCGAACGGAGTTCCCTGCTTGCTGTGATCACTGACAGCCCGCCGCTGTAGAGGTCGTAAATCACGTTCAGGAATTTTTCCGGACACGAGATCAGCTGCGTCGTCTTTGTAACTGAACCGGGGACGCCTCAGAATTTTGCCGATTTCTTCTGGGGAGGGTACTGGTTCGGGCTGGACTTTGAGCAGGATGACAGATCCTGGGCGCAGCCGCTCCTTGTTTCTGCCAACAACTTGCAGAAGTGGACCTGGTCGCTCCTGGATGCCGAATCACGAACCGTCAGAAGTTCTGGAACCGTGGTCGAACCCTTTTTGCAGCAAAACTGGCGGGGAGGTCGCCGGAGGTCAGGGTGGCCTGGGGGACGCCGATGAGTGACTGTTGGCCGTAGAAGACTGGGGAGGGCAGTCCCACGCGACTGAAGGAGAAAAATCAGAACTTGGGCTCCCGGATGCCGACTGTACTTCTGTTTCATGCTCCTGGTCGGGGACAGGGGGAGGAAGATCTTTGAAGAAGAAACCTCAGCCTGATTCCGCCGTGGTTCGCCGTGGCAGAGCTTGCAAGCTGGTTCTGATTCTCTGCAGAGGCTGCACCGTGTGGTCCAGGTTCTGTAGCAGCAGGTTGCAGACGCTGTCACGGGCACTCCCGAGCTCCAAATGGCACGAAACCAGTGGCGTCGTCTCCGTGGTTGAGGTGGCTTTCAGCAGGAGTCAACGGGGTTGCAATCAAAGGCCGTGGGCGGTTGGTGTGCCCTGAAGAGTAGGTACTGGTCGCTGCCGACTGCAGGAGACAGATCCGTGCGACTGAGGAAGAACGTTTGCAACTCTGGCTCTCGGATGCCGAATTAAGTTCCGCCTTCTGCTCCTGGAAGTAGACAGGGGGAGGAAGAACTTTGAAGAAGAGACTTCAGCCTGATTCCTCCACCGTTGGTCGTGAAGCAGCTTCCAATCGGGCTCAGGCTGGCTGCAGGTGGTGTCTGGCGCAGTCGGGGTAGAACAGCTCTCACGGGCGGTCACGAACTCGGAACTGGACGATTCCACCTCGCCTGCGAAGTGGACAGGACGACCTTTCCAGAATGGTAAGGTATGCCCTCAGATGTCGCCGTATGAACGCAGGGGAGCTTCTGCAAGACGGACCGTCTTCTGTTACCTGCAGATGTGACCAAAGGGATGGGATGGTGGTGGGGTTAGGTTAAGGGGGATTGAAGTTTGTTAATGGAGGGAAAGGGGAGGTGTTTGCAGATGGGGGAGGGATGTGTGGGGGTGAAGAGAGGGGCGGAGCTGGTGGAATGGGGTGCTGGGGTGGAGGGGAGTGGGGGGGCCGAACCTAGGAGATGGGGGAGGGGAGTGGTCGGCCAAGGCTAGAGGGGTGGGGAGTGGTGCGCAAACTGATGGCTTGGGGTGTGAATGAGGGTGTGGGGAAGTGGGAGGGTTGCTTGGGGGAGAGGGAAGGTTGTCTTGGATGTTGGAAGATGTGTGGGGAATAGGGAGGGTTGTCTAGGGAAGGTGAATGGTTGCTTGGGAAGGTGGAATGAGTAATGGAGAGAGTAATGGGGCCTTGGGAGTTGAAGGGACTTGCCTAGGTGGCAAGTGAGGTGGCAAGGGGTGAGGAGAGAGGGGGAATTCGAAATTTAGAGAGAGAGAGGGAGGAGAGAGAGGGGAATTCGCCCCTAGGAGAGAGAGAGAGAACTAGAGAGAGAGAGAGAGCTAGAGAGAGAGAGAGAAGACTCAAGGGGGATTCAAGTGGGTTTCAATTTTCATGCATTCATCAATTAGCTTCAAAATGAGGAGTTGGGGTCCTATATATAGGGAATCCCCAATTACATAGAAGTCCCTGGAAAATGGACTAATAACAGAAGACCAAGGGGTGGGGAAGGGGGTGCCCATGGGCCAGGCCCAATGAAATGGCCCATTAAGGCCTACAACCCACTAACCTATTAAACCACTTAATGAATCCTTGGACTTAGGTAAATGACTAACTAACTTAGATAATAGACTCAATAAAAGGCAAAATTACATGATTATGACTCAAGAAAAATGTGGAAATTACATGGCAAGACTCAGAAAATGATGGCGAACAAAGTGGCGAGTAGCAGGACCCCACGGAGTGAAAGGGTAAGGGATGTCCCCATCATACTCCCGGGGTGCGGAGAACTCGACTCCGTCGAGTTAAGGGCCCACCGGGGGAGCAGCTCAGGACGACCCGCAATCTCCAAACTCAACCTGCACCTGGGGCAGCTCTTCATCCTCTCAAGGCGGCCCGGACACACCCTCATGCTGGCGTTGGAACCCTGCTTGCATAGTATTGCTCTTCTGTGTACACGCCGGACTCTCAAGGCTATTTTGTGGAAGCTCTCCGGGGTGTCCCTCTTAAAGGAAGGCATAGGCTCAAAACACTCACTGGGATTCACCGCGGTGCCCATGTAGGGTGCCGGATCAGCCACATGATAATTGGGGTATATCCCATAGCCCATTAGTAAATCTAATCCATAAGCCAGGTTTGTCAAAGCCACTTGGAACATGAAAGGTCCAAGTCCTCGTGCCCTCGATTTGGAGGTGGCCCTAAGATAGAGTCGTTCCAATGCCACCATCGCGAGGTTACCTCCTTGGATTTCAAAGTGCCACCCGTGAGTTTTAGCCCGCTTATTATGATCGTCACTACCCATAGTTGGATGCTTGCTTGAATGAGAATGCTTTGAGTGATGGTGCGGTGGGGGTGGGAAGTATGTGGTATGCAAAGGGGGACCAGGGCAACCAAAAGTAGACATATCATGTAGTGATGTTATGATGTCTTTGAAGAATTTGGGGGGACTGGGGCATCCATAGGTGTCCCCCTTGTGAGTGAGTGTGATGAATGATGGAGGACCCGGACAACCATGGATGCTCCTAACTTGCATAAGATGGATGATGAATAGGGGTGGACCTACATATCCAAATGTGAACCTGCCATGCACTGGACCTAGTGTGTATGTGACACAAATGAGATGACTAGCCCTACCGGATGGGGTAAAATGTTGTGGCACATGCATTCCTATCAAGATGGTCCCATCTTTTGGTGAGGGTTGGTTTGGGGGTCTCCACTCATGGGATTCGAAGGGGTCCCAGAAAGTGGACATCTTGGGATGGGTTGATTCCTCATTTCCTAGGTGGATGTCACCTTTGGTCATGGCTCTCATAGTGTGAACTAAGTAGTGGAATGGGTGGGTTGGGTTCAACATGGTGGATGAGGGTAGGAGGGAGTGGGTGGTGGGTAAGGCGGCTAGGTCCCATGGGTTCAATGTCTTCCATAGGGAGGGATCAAAGGGGTCATGGAATGTGTTACCAAGGAAGGGGTATTCTATCTCCTCAAGGTCTTCAAATGATGGGGAGTCCTCCTCCTCAAATGTGGTATTTGAATCGAAGTCCTTGGCGGGTTGGTTGGCCATGAATGGAGGGCTTGGCATCCTACCCGAAATAAGCAACTCTAATTTGTGGAGAGCATCGGGCTCCTCGGGTGTAGGGAGGAATAACAGAAGGTCACTAGTGTAGCAACCCATAGTGTAAGTGGAGGAGATGGATCCGACACATAAGTGTAGGAGGTCAAGGCTCCTAGGTTGGTCGGCTACAGTGGTCAACAGGTCAGTTAGCTCCATTTGCCAAGCTATACCCTTAAGAAAGTCCCCTAGTGTCTCCACCTGATAGGATGATTGGATTGTGGTGTGGTAGGTGGGTAAGGGTACTATAGGGAGGTTTTGTTCCATAGGAGGGCAAACATGGGACAAGATAGGGTGAACCGGATTTTCTTCTAACCATTTAGCCAGGGGCTCACTTATGAAAAGTTCACTCCTATTTAGAGAGGGTGGTGTAAAAGGTGAAGTTCTTTCCTTGGGTTGGGCAAGGGTTTCCTCCAAGGTGGGGAGTGGTTCTAGGGTGTCCACCACTATGATGTCGGGTGTGGGAGTCATGGGTTCCTCTACCAAGGAAGTGAGATGGTCTTTTGAAGGTGGAGTGATGAGGGTAGGTGTATGGTACCCCCGGGGTGGACGGTAAAGGGAAATTTGATTCAGGATCGGTAGGGGAAGAAGTGGAGGCCTAGGTTGGGGTAGGGTTGTGGTTGATAGTGGAAGATGGGTTGGGTGGGGTGGCTTGGGTTGGCCAGTCATGGGTGGAGTGTCCCTTACAGGGGAAAGTTGAGGGGTAGTGATAGGGGCTAAGGGGTAGTGTGGAGTATGGGTTTCATGGGAAATTGTGGGTTGGGGTGGGAGTAGGTTGATGGGGTCAGGTTCCCCTCGACCCGACTCTTGGCATTGTGCCTCATATTCTTCTTCCCAATTAAGGGGTGCTTCATGGACTTCAATCACCTCCTCAAGTTCCCCTTGGGTAGGGGTAACTACTTCTTCTAAAGCCAACGGGGTGGGGAGGTCTTTTGATGATGGGGTGTTGCTAGCCGGTGTGTGATGCACACGGGGTGGTGAACAAGGAGGGGACTCCGGTGGATGGGAGAGGACATGGGTGTTGTTGAATCGGAAGGCTCCCGGAAGGTGTGGCGGATGCACTAGGCAAGTCCGACGTGTCGGGTCAATGTTGGCATTCCTTTCATCTAACCATCTCCTACCTAGGATTATGCAAGGGCCCGCCAAAGTGCCAATTTGACACCAAGCTCCATCACAGTATGTGGTCTTCCCAAACCTTTTATGGAATTCAACGAAGACTTGGTCTCCGTCATGCACAATTTGTCCGGTCCTAGAAAGAGAGGCTACGATATCGGGGGATACCCAATTATCAGACTCCAAGTCAATAAAATCGATTTCCGTAGGCTCTCCATTGGGTAGGTATGCAAGGGATATGATTGGGAGTGGGATCATTTGGTCCGTAGACTCATTGATAGTGGGTGGTGGACAATGCATGGGACGGTCTGTCGGGGACTCTAATGCAAGTGTGCCCATGGACTAGACTCGTAGAGACAAGTCTAAAACTTGCTCTGATACCAACTGATGTGACACCAAATGCAGCGGAGGATAATGATACCAAATTTTGATGTGACGCGACTCCCTTGGACTTAGGATAGCAAGCAACACTATGAGTCGGCAACGTCACACATGCGGTTTCACTCGCGGAAGCACGCTCGGATCCGTAGGAGGACCGGCGATGGTGGAGAGGGTCCGAGTTTGGACCTTGCGGCTCCAAGGGTCGGTCGGATAGGGATAGATCCCAATGGGCCAGGGATGCCCGATTTCACGGGTAGTCGGCACGCCGAGGGCGTGGGATGTAATGGCTCTCTCTCAACTCGCCCCGCGGTGAACACTCGATTGGATTGAATTGCGGATCGGACACTCGCCTCACCTCCGACGGTAACTAAGAGCGATACTAAGCTAAGCAACAGTAAAAACCAGCAAGGGAGAGTGGCCAGGAGCTCACCTGATCGGCGTAAAGACGCCGATCCCGGGCGGAGACGAGGGCGAGCGGGGAAGTGTGGTCCCCGCACACTGCGCCGATGTAGCTTCAAAAACCTGTTTAAGTTTACATTCACTACACCTCGCGCAGGAGGGTGGTCTCGGCGGTGGGAATTAGTTGTATTACATTCAAACACAACCTCCACGCAGGGAGGGGCGGTGAGCCGGCCAAGTGGGGGCGGGAGATTTGCCGGAAGTCGGGCCGGTGAAACCGAACGGAGTTCCCTGCTTGCTGTGATCACTGACAGCCCGCCGCTGTAGAGGTCGTAAATCACGTTCAGGAATTTTTCCGGACACAAGATCAGCTGCGTCGTCTTTGTAACTGAACCGGGGACGCCTCAGAATTTTGCCGATTTCTTCTGGGGAGGGTACTGGTTCGGGCTGGACTTTGAGCAGGATGACAGATCCTGGGCACAGCCGCTCCTTGTTTCTGCCAACAACTTGCAGAAGTGGACCTGGTCGCTCCTGGATGCCGAATCACGAACCGTCAGAAGTTCTGGAACCGTGGTCGAACCCTTTTTGCAGAAAAACTGGTGGGGAGGTCGCCGGAGGTCAGGGTGGCCTGGGGGACGCCGATGAGTGACTGTTGGCCGTAGAAGACTGGGGAGGGCAGTCCCGCGCGACTGAAGGAGAAAAATCAGAACTTGGGCTCCCGGATGCCGACTGTACTTCTGTTTCATGCTCCTGGTCGGGGACAGGGGGAGGAAGATCTTTGAAGAAGAAACCTCAGCCTGATTCCGCCGTGGTTCGCCGTGGCAGAGCTTGCAAGCTGGTTCTGATTCTCTGCAGAGGCTGCACCGCGTGGTCCAGGTTCTGTAGCAGCAGGTTGCAGACGCTGTCACGGGCACTCCCAAGCTCCAAATGTCACGAAACCAGTGGCGTCGTCTCCGTGGTTGAGGTGGCTTTCAGCAGGAGTCAACGGGGTTGCAATCAAAGGCCGTGGGCGGTTGGTGTGCCCTGAAGAGTAGGTACTGGTCGCTGCCGACTGCAGGAGACAGATCCGTGCGACTGAGGAAGAACGTTTGCAACTCTGGCTCTCAGATGCCGAATTAAGTTCCGCCTTCTGCTCCTGGAAGTAGACAGGGGGAGGAAGAACTTTGAAGAAGAGACTTCAGCCTGATTCCTCCACCGTTGGTCGTGAAGCAGCTTCCAATCGGGCTCAGGCTGGCTGCAGGTGGTGTCTGGCGCAGTCGGGGTAGAACAGCTCTCACGGGCGGTCACGAACTCGGAACTGGACGATTCCACCTCGCCTGCGAAGTGGACAGGACGACCTTTCCAGAATGGTAAGGTATGCCCTCAGATGTCGCCGTATGAATGCAGGGGAGCTTCTGCAAGACGGACCGTCTTCTGTTACCTGCAGATGTGACCAAAGGGATGGGATGGTGGTGGGGTTAGGTTAAGGGGGATTGAAGTTTGTTAATGGAGGGAAAGGGGAGGTGTTTGCAGATGGGGGAGGGATGTGTGGGGGTGAAGAGAGGGGCGGAGCTGGTGGAATGGGGTGCTGGGGTGGAGGGGAGTGGGGGGGCCGAACCTAGGAGATGGGGGAGGGGAGTGGTGGGCCAAGGCTAGAGGGGTGGGGAGTGGTGCGCAAACTGATGGCTTGGGGTGTGAATGAGGGTGTGGGGAAGTGGGAGGGTTGCTTGGGGGAGAGGGAAGGTTGTCTTGGATGTTGGAAGATGTGTGGGGAATAGGGAGGGTTGTCTAGGGAAGGTGAATGGTTGCTTGGGAAGGTGGAATGAGTAATGGAGAGAGTAATGGGGCCTTGGGAGTTGAAGGGACTTGCCTAGGTGGCAAGTGAGGTGGCAAGGGGTGAGGAGAGAGGGGGAATTCGAAATTTAGAGAGAGAGAGGGAGGAGAGAGAGGGGAATTCGCCCCTAGGAGAGAGAGAGAGAACTAGAGAGAGAGAGAGAGCTAGAGAGAGAGAGAGAAGACTCAAGGGGGATTCAAGTGGGTTTCAATTTTCATGCATTCATCAATTAGCTTCAAAATGAGGAGTTGGGGTCCTATATATAGGGAATCCCCAATTACATAGAAGTCCCTGGAAAATGGACTAATAACAGAAGACCAAGGGGTGGGGAAGGGGGCGCCCATGGGCCAGGCCCAATGAAATGGCCCATTAAGGCCTACAACCCACTAACCTATTAAACCACTTAATGAATCCTTGGACTCAGGTAAATGACTAACTAACTTAGATAATAGACTCAATAAAAGGTAAAATTACATGATTATGACTCAAGAAAAATGTGGAAATTACATGGCAAGACTCAGAAAATGATGGCGAACAAAGTGGCGAGTAGCAGGACCCCACGGAGTGAAAGGGTAAGGGATGTCCCCATCAGATACTTCATTGTAATCTTGTCACATTTTGTGATGTGACACCAATATGGGGTAGGCAGCAAGCAAACAAAAAAAACTTAAGATCTAATCCGCATTCACAAACACACAGCAATTAAGATGATAAATCGGGACCGAAACACCGTCGCACACACGCGAGCCCCGGGTGACTATATGATGCTAGAAAGAGGTGATGGATCAAGACCCTTGCTGGTAGAGTGCCAGCAGGGCTAGGGTTGCCCTCCCGAGGGTATGTGGCCCACACCTTTGGGGCTGGCCGGTGCCAATTGGGGCACTAGGTCCCACTCTCTCACTATCACCACGGTGACCACACTATAATGGTGGCTGCGGGAACGAGCACTCACGCACATGCGCAACGGAGCTAAGTCTACGGATATTAGATGAACAAACACTAAAATTGCTGGAGCAAAGTTTAGAGCTCACCTGGTTGGTTTGAAGAAACCAACCCCGTTCGGAGACGTGGGCGAGCGGGGAAGTGTGATCCCGCACACTGCGCCGATGTAGCTTGAGCTGCTAATTACATGAACTACTCCTCACGCAGGAGGGTTGGATTAAGGGTGGGGGAATCAAAATTACATCAAACACTACCTCCACGCAGGGAGGGGCGCTAAGCCGGCCAGGCGGGAGGGGGAAAGTCGCCGAGAAAGACGGAACGGAAGCCGACGTGGATCCGCTCACTTGCTGTGCAAGGGGACAGGTTGCCGCTGTTGTAGTCGTATCTCGTCCTCTGGAATTTTGCTGATGACGAGACTTGAGGGAGAGGCTTCGTAACAGGGATGGGGACTCCTCTGATTTTTATCCAATTCTTCTGTCGTCTCCGGTGGTCGTGGTGGAGACTCGAACAGGACGTAGGAATCTGGGGTTGGCAGCTTCAGAATGGATGTAGTAGGATGCAGAAGTTGTACCTTGGGCTTCCGAACTCCGAATATCGAACCGTCGGAGTCGTTGTGTCCGTGGACAAGGCTTCTGCACAGAAAAACTGACAGAAACACCTTCTGAGGTCGGGGTGGACAGGGGGAGGCCGTTGAGTGGGACCTGGTCGATGCAGACTGCAGGAGGCAGACCCGCGCGACTGAGGAAGAAAATTCGGAAGTTGGGCTCCCCGATGCCGAATGTAGTTCTGCTTCTTGATCCTGATCGGGGACAGGGGGAGGAATATCTTTGATGAAGGACCTTTGGTCTGATTCAGCCGCGGTTCGCCGTGGCAGAGTCTGCAAGGTGAGTCTGATCCTCTGGCAGGGGCGGCACCAAGTCAGCCCTGGTTCTGTGGCAGCAGGTTGCAGATGACGTTACGGGCGCTCCCGAACTCCAATTGTCACGAAACCGGTGGCGTCGTCTCCGTGCTCGGAGTAGCTTTCATACGGAGTCAACGGAGCTGCAATCTGATGCTGAGGCTGATCGTGGTACCCAGAAGAAGGGGTCCTGGTCGCTGCAGACTGCCCGAGGCAGACCCGAGCAGTTGAGGGAAAAACGTCACAACTCCGGCCCTCGGATGCCGAATTAAGTTCCGTCTTGTGCTTCTGGTCGTGGACAGATGGAGGAAGAATGTTGAAGAAGAGTCTTCAGCCTGAATCCTTCGCTGTTGGCCGTGAAGCTGCTTCCAACCAGGATCAGGCTGTCTGCAGGTGGGGTCTGGCGCAGTCGGGGTAGAACTGCTCTCACGGGCGGCCACGAACTCGGAATTGGACGATTCCACCTCGCCTGTGAAGAGGACAGGGAGGCCTTTCCAGAATGGTATGCCACGCCCTTAGACGTTGTCGTATGAACTCGGGGCAGCTTCTGCAACACGTACCCAGTTCTGCTACCTGCAGACTAGCAAGGAGGGAGGGGAAGGAGGTGGTCGGCCAAGCAATGGGAGGTGGAATGGGGTGGAGGGGTCGACCCTAGGAGGGAGGGGAAGGTGGTGGACGACCTTGGGAGGTGAAAGGGGTTCTAGGGAAGGGGAAAGGGCTCTTGGGAGGTGGAAGGTTGCTTAGGGAAGGGGGAGGGATGCCTTGGGAAGGTGAAAGGGTGCTTGGGGAGGTGGAGTGGTTAATGGTGAAGTAATGGGAGTCTTGGGAGGTAAAAAGGCTTGCCTAGGTGGCAAGTGAGGTGGCAAGAGGTGAGGAGAGAGGGGAATTCCGAATTTAGAGAGAGAGAGAGAGAGGAGAGAGAGGGGGTTCGCCCCTAGGAGAGAGAGAGAGAGAGACTTAGAGAGAGAGGAGAGATGCACTCAATGGCTCAAATTTTGCTTAATACTTCATTACTGAACTCAAGTGGAGTTGGGGTCCTATTTATAGGATTCCCAACATTTATAAAAAGTCCTTGGATAAACTACTAAAAGCAAATAAGCAAGGGGGTTGAGGAAAGAAGAGGTTGCCCATGGGCCAGGCCCATCTAATTGGGCCCAAACGACTTCCTAGCCTAACATACTTAGATAGATAACGTGACGACTTAGGACCATGACTCAAAATAAAGATAAGTACATCAAAATGACTCAAGGAAAGATAAAAAATACATAGCTAGACTTCGGAAATCAAGCTAAACATAATGGCAATCATCCGGTCCCGTGGAGAAGTGAGAAGTGGTAAGCGATGTCCCCATCATACTCCCGGGCTGCAGAGAACTCGACTCTGTCGAGTAAAAATCCATCGTATGCGGAGGAAGCCATAGCGAGGTTGCTCTCAAGTCCACCAAAGGTAGCTGGTCCTTTCCACCAAGCAAGGTAGTGCCCATCCCTTTGCTCCAGACGGCAGTAACCTGTTCATTTAATATCCGCTCCAATTGCTCACGTTGGCCCCTCTGGGTGGGTGGAACTCTCTTATGGGTAGTGACTCTCTCAAGAAGTAGAACATGCTCAACATTCTCACTAGGTGTCACCGTGGGACCCCTATATGGCACCAAGTCAGCCACATTGAATGTGAGACTTACTCGGGGAGGTCCAACACGTAAGCATTCGTGCCAATCCTCTTTAGGACCTGGAAGGGGCCTGATCCACGCGACCTCAGCTTGGAGACATTCCCAGGGGAAAGCCTCTCAGTTCTTACCATCACATAATCACCTACGTGAAACTCCTGGCGGCGGCGGTGGGAATCGGCCGTCTTTTTATAAACCTCATTGCTTTTGTTAATGCGTTTGCGGATTTCCTCATGCAACCTTGTGGATGTTGGTTCACTAGTGGATAAAGGGGGTCCTGGACAACCAAATAGGGACATATCATGTAATGGTGTTATGTAGACTCTGATGGACCTAGGGGGACCGGGACATCCATAGATGAGACTATCATGTAAAGGAGTGTTCGATGCCGGGGGTCCTGGATATTCAAATGGGGTTCTGACTTGTGAGTGATCCCTAACATGGTTGACTGCAAAGGGGGGGCCTAGACACCCAGATGTGAACCTATCATGCATCAGTCCTAGTGCGTGAGTGACACAAATGAGGTGACTAGCCTGACCACATGATGTAAAAGATTGTGACACATGGATTCCTATCAAGATGGTCCTATCTGTGAGATTTGGGGGTTTCCACTCATGGGGATCAAAGGGGTCCCAGAAAGTGGACATCTTGGGATGGGTAGATTCCTCACTTCCTAGGTGGATGTCACCCTTGGTCATGGCTCCTATGGTGTGGGCTAAGTTTTGGAATGGGTGGGTTAGGTTTGTCATGGTGTGTGAGGGTAGGAAAAGGTGGGTGGGGGTGGGTAATGAGACTAGGTCCCATGGGTTCTTTGGCTTCCATTGGGAGGGATGGAATGGGTCATCTAGGGGAGAGAACTCTTGGTCCTCATGGTCTTGGGAGAGGTAGTCTTGGCTTAAAATGGTAGGTTGTGGTAGGAAAATGATGGTGTTGGGTATGGTGGGTGGGTATAGGAAGGGATCGAATGTGTCATGGTATGGGTCACTTAGAAACTCAAGGTCCACATGTGGGTGGGGGTCATTTACCTCTATTGAGATTTTTGGGCAAAAGTTGTTGGTGGGTGGGTCAGCCTTGAAAGGATGATTGAGTTTTCTCCCTGAAATGAGGAGCTCCAATTTAAGGATGGCCTCGGGCTCATCGGGTGTGGGAAGAAAGAGAAGGAGGTCGCTGGTGTAGCAACCAACCGTGCAGACCGAAGTGAAAGACCCAACACATGGGTGTAGAAGACCAAGGCTCATGGGTTGGTCGACCATAGGGTTCAACATAGCCGTCAACTCTACTTGCCATGCGAGGCCTTTTAGGAGGTCTCCTAGAGTTTCCACTTGGTAAGAGGATTGGATGGTAGTGTGATAGGTGGAGAAGGGTAGTATGGGGAGGTGTTGTTCCATGGGAGGGTTGACATGGGGCAGGATAGGGTGAACCGGACTTTCCTCTAGCCATTTAGCCAGGGGCTCACTTATGACGAGTTCACTCCTATTTAGAGAGGGTGGTGTAAAAGGTGAAGTTCTTCCCTTGGTTTGGGCAAGGGTTTCCTCCAAGGTGTGGAGCGGTTCTAGGGTGTCCACCACTATGATGTCGGGTGTGGGAGTCATGGGTTCCTCTCCCAAGGAGGTGGGATGGTCCTTTGAAGGTGGAGTGATGAGGGTAGGTGTGTGGTACCCCCGGGGTGGGAGGTAAAGGGGAACTTGGTTTGGGGTCGGTAAGAGGAGAAGTGGAGGCCTAGGTTGGGGTTGGATAGGGGTTGGTAGAGGAAGATGGATGGGTTGAGACGGACTGGGTTGATCAGTTTTGGGAGGGAGGGTGGTGGCCATCATGGGCCTAGGGGAAGTGGACATGGGGTCCACATGGGTTGGAATGGTGTGGGTGGAGTGAGCCATGATGCTTTCTCCTCTTGGGATGGGAACTTCTTGGCCTAACCCATGGTTTTGTGATTCATATTCTTCTTCCCATTCGGGGGAGGCCTCATATTCCTCAACCTCAATCTCATCCCTTTGTGGTGTAGGGGTCTTGCTCTCTAAGGAAATGGGAAGGCCTTTTGGCGATGGGGTGGTGTAAGTTGGACTTATTTGGGGTGGTGGAGTTTGAGCCCTGAGGGAGGTGAAGATCTCCTTAAACTCAATCCTTAGTTCTTCTAGCGAATCTTGGGGTCTTTTGGGTGGTGGAGTGTTGGTCCTAGTGGAGGTTCTAGATAGACTGGGCGGAAACGGGGTAGTGGGAGTGTTCTTCAGGTTGTAGTCCTCATGGTAGGAGTGGTCGGGTCGGGGAGCGTAGGTCTTCCTAAGTTCCTTTTTCATGTCATCCCATGAGTGAATGGGTTCTTGCCCCCAAACTCTTCTGAACCTCTCTTTGTGTTCCCACATCTTCTTGGCTTGTCCCCGAAGACACCCCGTGGCCCTGCGGACTCTAGCATGTCCATAGATCCAAGTCCTATCAAAGTGTTTATCCATGGTAGTCTCCCATTTTAGGTAGGCATTGGGATTAGATCCATCAAAACTAAGGTCCCCTTCTAGGATGATGTCCATGAGGAGAGGGTCAATCGGATCCTTGTGGAAGGCCATGTTGGGGGGACTTGACCAATGGGGAGTATACATGATGATGCACGGGGTGGCCCAATGAAGACTCTAAAAGCTTATGCGCCCTAGGACAAGACTTAGTAGAGACAAGTCTAGAACTTGGCTCTGATACCAATTTGATGTGACACCAATATGGGGTAGGCAGCAAGCAAACAAAAAAAACTTAAGATCTAATCTGCATTCACAAACACACAGCAATTAAGATGATAAATCGGGACCGAAACACCGTCGCACACACGCGAGCCCCGGGTGACTATATGATGCTAGAAAGAGGTGATGGATCAAGACCCTTGCTGGTAGAGTGCCAGCAGGGCTAGGGTTTCCCTCCCGAGGGTATGTGGCCCACACCTTTGGGGCTGGCCGGTGCCAATTGGGGCACTAGGTCCCACTCTCTCACTATCACCACGGTGACCACACTATAATGGTGGCTGCGGGAACGAGCACTCACGCACATGCGCAACGGAGCTAAGTCTACGGATATTAGATGAACAAACACTAAAATTGCTGGAGCAAAGTTTAGAGCTCACCTGGTTGGTTTGAAGAAACCAACCCCGTTCGGAGACGTGGGCGAGCGGGGAAGTGTGATCCCGCACACTGCGCCGATGTAGCTTGAGCTGCTAATTACATGAACTACTCCTCACGCAGGAGGGTTGGATTAAGGGTGGGGGAATCAAAATTACATCAAACACTACCTCCACGCAGGGAGGGGCGCTAAGCCGGCCAGGCGGGAGGGGGAAAGTCGCCGAGAAAGACGGAACGGAAGCCGACGTGGATCCGCTCACTTGCTGTGCAAGGGGACAGGTTGCCGCTGTTGCAGTCGTATCTCGTCCTCTGGAATTTTGCTGATGACGAGACTTGAGGGAGAGGCTTCGTAACAGGGATGGGGACTCCTCTGATTTTTATCCAATTCTTCTGTCGTCGCCGGTGGTCGTGGTGGAGACTCGAACAGGACGTAGGAATCTGGGGTTGGCAGCTTCAGAATGGATGCAGTAGGATGCAGAAGTTGTACCTTGGGCTCCCGAACTCCGAATATCGAACCGTCGGAGTCGTTGTGTCCGTGGACAAGGCTTCTGCACAGAAAAACTGACAGAAACACCTTCTGAGGTCGGGGTGGACAGGGGGAGGCCGTTGAGTGGGACCTGGTCGATGCAGACTGCAGGAGGCAGACCCGCACGACTGAGGAAGAAAATTCGGAAGTTGGGCTCCCCGATGCCGAATGTAGTTCTGCTTCTTGATCCTGATCGGGGACAGGGGGAGGAATATCTTTGATGAAGGACCTTTGGTCTGATTCAGCCGCGGTTCGCCGTGGCAGAGTCTGCAAGGTGAGTCTGATCCTCTGGCAGGGGCGGCACCAAGTCAGCCCTGGTTCTGTGGCAGCAGGTTGCAGATGACGTTACGGGCGCTCCCGAACTCCAATTGTCACGAAACCGGTGGCGTCGTCTCCGTGGTCGGAGTAGCTTTCATACGGAGTCAACGGAGCTGCAATCCGATGCCGAGGCTGATCGTGGTACCCAGAAGAAGGGGTCCTGGTCGCTGCAGACTGCCCGAGGCAGACCCGAGCAGTTGAGGGAAAAACGTCACAACTCCGGCCCTCGGATGCCGAATTAAGTTCCGTCTTGTGCTTCTGGTCGTGGACAGATGGAGGAAGAATGTTGAAGAAGAGTCTTCAGCCTGAATCCTTCGCTGTTGGCCGTGAAGCTGCTTCCAACCAGGATCAGGCTGTCTGCAGGTGGGGTCTGGCGCAGTCGGGGTAGAACTGCTCTCACGGGCGGCCACGAACTCGGAATTGGACGATTCCACCTCGCCTGTGAAGAGGACAGGGAGGCCTTTCCAGAATGGTATGCCACGCCCTTAGACGTTGTCGTATGAACTCGGGGCAGCTTCTGCAACACGTACCCAGTTCTGCTACCTGCAGACTAGCAAGGAGGGAGGGGAAGGAGGTGGTCGGCCAAGCAATGGGAGGTGGAATGGGGTGGAGGGGTCGACCCTAGGAGGGAGGGGAAGGTGGTGGACGACCTTGGGAGGTGAAAGGGGTTCTAGGGAAGGGGAAAGGGCTCTTGGGAGGTGGAAGGTTGCTTAGGGAAGGGGGAGGGATGCCTTGGGAAGGTGAAAGGGTGCTTGGGGAGGTGGAGTGGTTAATGGTGAAGTAATGGGAGTCTTGGGAGGTGAAAAGGCTTGCCTAGGTGGCAAGTGAGGTGGCAAGAGGTGAGGAGAGAGGGGAATTCCGAATTTAGAGAGAGAGAGAGAGAGAGGAGAGAGAGGGGGTTCGCCCCTAGGAGAGAGAGAGAGAGAGACTTAGAGAGAGAGGAGAGATGCACTCAATGGCTCAAATTTTGCTTAATACTTCATTACTGAACTCAAGTGGAGTTGGGGTCCTATTTATAGGATTCCCAACATTTACAAAAAGTCCTTGGATAAACTACTAAAAGCAAATAAGCAAGGGGGTTGAGGAAAGAAGAGGTTGCCCATGGGCCAGGCCCATCTAATTGGGCCCAAACGACTTCCTAGCCTAACATACTTAGATAGATAACGTGACGACTTAGGACCATGACTCAAAATAAAGATAAGTACATCAAAATGACTCAAGGAAAGATAAAAAATACATAGCTAGACTTCGGAAATCAAGCTAAACATAATGGCAATCATCCGGTCCCGTGGAGAAGTGAGAAGTGGTAAGCGATGTCCCCATCATTTTGTTGTAAGCTTGTCTTGCACTTCATGTACTCTTTCTTTTAAGTTAATGAAGAGAGTTGTTCTTTTGATCTAGTTCTTGATCTTCTTCCATCTCTACCCCCTTCTTCTATCTCTTCTTTTCACTTCATGTAATTAATTTCTATCGCATAGGCGCATAATCATAGGTGTTTTTAATTAAGTGTTTGGTTTGTTCTTCATTTCACTATTTTCTTTAAGTAAAGCAAAATCACAAGTATTTTTCTAAAAGGTTACAAGGTTTTTAACTTTAAAAATCTCTTCTTCCCTGTGGATTCTACCCTTCTCGCCACCATATTACGTCTCTCTTTCATCTAGTGCGAGTTGAAAATTTTAAGATTGATACGCGTGTTTTAAACGACGAACTTTCGCGTGATCACGCAGCCCCCTCCCCCTCCCCTGCCATGCGGCCCCCCTCCCCCGCGGCTGACACCCCTGCACAGCCCCCCTCCCCCTCCCCTCCCCTCCCGACACTCCCTCCCCCTCTCTCTTTCTCTCTCTCCCGGTCCCCCTCCTGGCACGGCGGCCCCTCCCTCTCCCCCGGCGACCCCTCTCCCTCTCTCTCTGCTTGTGCTCCCTCCCTCTCTTTCTCTCTCTCCCGGTCCCCCGCCGCCCTCTCTTTCTCTCTCTCCCAGTCCCCCTCCGCCCTCTCTTTCTCTCTCTCCCGGTCCCCCTCCCGGCCCGACAGCCCCTCCCTCTCTCCCGGCGGCCTGTGCTCTCTCCCTCTCTTTCTCTCTCTCCCGGTACCCCTCCCCGTGCGGCGGCCCCTCCCTCTCTCCCGGTGGCCTATGCTCCCTCCCTCTCTTTCTCTCTCTCCCAGCCCCCCTCCCAGCGCGACGTCCCCACCCTCTCTCCCGCCGTGGGGGCTGGTGGTGTTCAAGACGAGGCTGGGGGTGGAGATGCCCAGGGACGAGCGGTACCAGATGACCAACTCATGGTGTTCGTGGCCATCGTGCTGTTGGACCACAGGGTGACCAACTACCTCAACCGCATGCGTTGGGGACATGGTGATGGCCATTGTCAAGAAGGGGAAGCCGGACCTGAGGAAGAAGGTCATGCCGGTGGTCATCGTGAGGCAACGGAAGCCCTGGTGCCAAAAGGGCAGGGTGATTTCAAGGATATGCTGGGGTAGTCGTCAATCCAAAGCCCAGAATCGCCAGTGACGCCAATGCCCTCGTGCCAGCATGCCAAACATGCATGTATAATTTTTAAGAATTATATTAGTCTTGCAAACATGTGGCTAACAATTTATATCACTTTTAAAAATTGAGTCAAAAATTGACATAGACTAATTTTTTAGAGAGAAATAATTTTGAAAAAAGGGTGTTTCCAAACACCCTATAAGTATTTCCAGGATGCGAAATCCTCGTCTATTACTACTTTTCCTATTTATTTCATCCCTTATTTCCACTGCCCTGTCATTCTTTAGGAACGAAGGCCGTCCAATTCCCATCTTATTTGTCTTCCCGGCTAACGGTAGTGGAGACGGTGACGAGGAGTTGACTGGTTGGAGATGAAGGGAAGGATTGCTCTGGATACGGGTGCTGCTGCTGCTGCAGTGGCAGTAGCTGCTGCAAGTGATGTGACAGATACGGGTACTGCTTTGGCTGCTATAGGTGATGCGGGGGAGGTGGAGCCACGGAGGGAGCTGCTGGACTCGCAAAGAAGAACGGGTTCATCACACTAAGGAGATCCCGCTCAGCAAAAATGGAGAGAGAGAGAGAGAGAGAATTTTTTTACTTTCTATCATATTTTGTGTAGTCTTAAGAAATGCACACTAAGCAGCTCTTTTTTTTTTTTTCAATTTTCACTATAAAAATATATTTTTAACAAAATGTGACATTATAATATAGCTACTCACATCCCCTGAAGTAAGATGTGAAAATATAATTTTAACATGTGTCATTATAGTATAACTAAACATCCACTACCCTAAAGTAAGATGGTGATGGGAGACCTAGAGAAAAAGAATTAGACTCACTAACCACATCTCAAATGAGTGTTTTGTAATCCATAGTTTGCTTCCCTTGCTTTTTGTTTACTCGAGTCCCAACTCCACATTTGTTGAATAGCACGTCACTGTACACCATCATGTCCATAGAGAGGAATGCATGTGAATGCTCGCTCTTTAGAGCAACTCAATGTAGTCCGTCCTCGAGTGGAGCCAACAATGGAACGAGAGAGGAGAAGACAAAAGAAGAATCAAGAAAGGAAATGACAGTATGTACGTTGGAAAGAATTTTCGTACCTCCTCACGAAGGAACAATCTTCTCTCTTAAAAGAAAAATATCATAAATTCAGAAAGAATTTGTAACTATCAATTGACTGTCCCAAACAGTTGGTGCACGTATAGAATAGACGGTATTTAGATTCTGAGAAGAACTCTTTGCTCTAATCCAAACGATAGTAAAGCCTTTGCGAAGTCTTCCTTACTAGGTCTAGAAGCAAATATTCTACTTCAAATCATGAAAGTTCTTCAAATCAAACTTCAACTCTGAAACAAAGATCTAGACAAGAAAGTTCCACTAAAAGTATTTGATGTGGGCTGATGCTTGCGTCTTGGACATGTGGCAAAATCCCACCTTCTCGAGATATCGATCACCGAAAATTTGAAATTCAAAGGTAATGAGGGTAGGGCATCAAATTGCCCGGTCGTGGCGTTAGGCGATCGTGGGTGCCTTATCGAAATAACCCCTCCATGAGCACGGACAAACCGCTTGTGCATTACCGAGGCAGGCACTTCCATAATCTCCATACCTTGCTCAAATCATGCTTTCCAACCGCCACACGAGCTGGCCTCTATACGCAACTGGCCATATTCCACAGTGACACGAAATTCCTGTGGGTGGAAACCACAACATCAACTCAGATTTGTAGCCTATATAAGGTTGGTCTCAACAACCTTCTAAAGGTACGCAAGGCAAGACACATGGCCTTAGCAATAGCACTAGTATAGTTATTCCTTCCCTCAAAAGAATTCCTTCTCGCTGCAATGACTTAAGTATCAAAGGGTTTTCTCGGGATCACTAAGCCCTAGTGATAACTTCCTTTACTTGTGCAGGATGATCGGCCCCAACGCTCGACGCACCACCCTCCCATCATAGGAATCTCTATGAGCGCTTGGCTAGATGACCAAAGCGGCCAGATATCTCTCTCGCTTCTTAGTTAATCTCGATCCACACAAATCCAAGTGTAGCTTATGCGACACTTTAGCGCCATATGTGGGAATGACAACAAAGCCTTGGTAGTGGGCTGTAAGAATGTCGTGTGATCAAATGCCGATGTCCATTCTTCTTCATCAGGCTTGGCTCCCCCTATGGGGTCACCCAGGAACAGTTCACTATGCTCGTGGAATAGGTGAAGGGCCTACAAGAAGCCATCCGCGGGCTGGAAAACTACCCCCCTCCAATGGCATCCCCCACAGACATTACAGATCACGACGATAACTAACCTCCTATGCCTATTCCTCTAGTAGATGCCAAGAAGAAGTCTATCCACAACTCCATCTCTACCTACTCTCCTTTAGCGACACCTTTCCACCCTAAAACCCTCCTCTCCATGGAGCACCAAATTGAAAACCTGAGAAAGGAAATGAATGAGGTGGTTACCAAGGTGACTAAACAAGCATAGTCTTCTATGCAGGTCAGTAGCTCTCCCTTTACCTCAGAGGTCCTAGTTGTTGTCGACCATGGAAAGGTAGAGCTCCCTAATGTGAAGCTATACGATGGTACGACTAACCCCATTGAGCATTGAGAGAGGTTTGATACTCTTCTCACTCTATCAAGGGCATCGGATCCCATCAAGTGTAGGGTTTTCCTTCTCACCTTGGAAAGGGGAGGTGTCGCCTGGTTCCTAACCTTGACACTGGGCTCAATTTCCGCTTCCCTACGAGTAAGGGGGGATTTCCTCTCTCATTTCACTGGGTACGCCCGGCATATCAAAACTTCAGCATGTCTTATGGCCCTTAATCAAAAAAAGGGAGAGCTCCTTGTTCAATTGTCTATTCTTATTCATATCACACACATCATTTTTGGGCTTTGATGAGGATGATTAAGCATTTTGTACATGATAGCCTCGGTCTCGCACAAAATGAAGAATTTTCTATAATTAATGAGACTTGAGACACTTTTAAAATACGCGAATTGCATTTTAACGAAATCATAAGAATTATTTTTCCAAATTTGGTTTCTACAACATTCATTTTGAATGGACTAAATGGGAGAACAAATGATCAAGTATGGATTCATTGATCAAACTTATTGGCTTGAGGGGCTTTGGTATAATTTTTTTCTTATTTTTCAAAACCTTGTGAATAGTTCTCTCCCCCCCTCCTGCGGCAGGCGTGCAACTCTGGCACAACAACGTGGCAGGGCGTGTGCGGTCGTTGGCGTGTGAACATGATCGTGGGCAGGGCGAGATCTTCTGACAGCAGCAATGACAACCCCTCTGGCAGATCATATGGAGAGCCGACGAGATCTCTTGCAGCATGGGGAGCCGACGAGATCAATACGCAGGCGTGTAGATGGCATGCATGGCAGCTGGCGAACGCAGCAGGAAGGTGGCGCGGCAGCATGCAGTGCAAACGGCCGGTAGGGCAACGGTGGCATCGTCCCCTGGCTCCTATAAAACCCAGCATCTCCTCCCTTCCGGGCCGACTTCTCTTCCCCCCTCCTTCTTCTCCGTTCACCTCCTTCCTCTCTCCTTTCTTATATAGAGAACATGGCCTCTTCCCTTCCTCACATCCTCCCTCTTCTTCTCATCTTCCTTCCCCTTCTTCTCCTTCTTCTTTCTCCCCCTTCCTCTTCTCCTTCCCTTCGTCTGCTCCCCCTTCATGCCCCATAGGCCGGTGCCCCTGTTCTGAACAGGGGCACTGCCGGCACTACCCTTCGCATCTCTCCTCCCCTCTCTATCGTCTCTGCACTTTCTCTCTCCTCTCCTCTTGTTTCTCTTCATTTCTCCCTCTCCCTTTGTCACGCCCCGAGATTATGCCACGGAACTAATCGGGAATGTGAACAACCGGCTAGTACGCCGCAAGTGAGCAATATAATCAGAGTGCTAACACATTCACACATAAAAGGGAATGCACAAGATGATATACTCAAAACTTTACTTTATTGAATAATATTCAAAGCACATTGATAATCGACTCCTTTCACTAGACTCAAATAAATGGAAAAGTACAAAGACTGGACTTGACTCATGACTCTACTAGGTCTTCTCTTGATCTTTAATCACTCTCGGACTCGTCACTTGAGTAGTCCGAACCCCCGCTAGAATTTTTTAAAAAGATTAGAAAAGAAGTTGAGAATGAGCACACTTGCCCAGTAGATATCTTTGTATCAACATGAAGGCAATGTTTAAGTAATTAGCATTTTGGCTCTAGAAAAGAAGAATAAATGCATACGATGAAACATGCGAACAAAACCAAGTAACAACGCAAGTAACAAGATATGACTATGAAGATATGAGATTTCATATATAGATGGAGAAGATAATCATTCAAGAACGTATAATGGCCTTTCATGTAACAAGAATGTACTAGCATGTATCGAGAATGTACTAGAAAGTCATGCAATCACGAATGTAATAATTTCACGTAGATCCTCGTGGTTTTCACTCGTCTATAAAAAAAGTACTCCCGGCGCAATGCGACACTGTTGACACCTTAAAAATGAACAAGGGTGGAAGCAGATCATACCCACAGTGAAAGACCAATGATGAGGCTCGTCAACCATTTACCCGGCTGAAGCCTTTGTCGGCCGAGCTGACGTCCTGTGCCGATGTCACTCAGATGGCAGCACTAACGAAGCAGTAGTCGTTTGACTAATGAGACCTCCCAGCACACTTTAATAAGAGCTGTGTTACTGTCTCATCCAAGAATCCACAGATGACACGTCAGCGTAAGTCAGATGTCGGCTTATTGACAGATGTGATGTAAGATAAAGATGAAGCCGGTACCGGCAGATGAAGATTGTAAGGGCTTTTGCAAAGTCAGAACACAAGAAGAATCGTCTCCACAGATTATACACCCGGCTGAAGTCTTCCCAGGCTAAAGCTGATGTCTGATCTCGTCACCATTCAGGTGACGATATCGATAAAATGATGCCCGGTTTTGTCATCATTCAGATGGCAATACTGATGAAACCCCTGTCCGCGGATTGATGAAAACCCTGCTAATGATCTCAATACAAACTATATCACCAACGGAGGACCCTCTTGGGTACTGATGTACGTGAAGGGCCTATCAAAGGCCTGGTCAAAGAGACCTAAATGGGCCTTTAATGGTGGCGCCGGGAGCCACTTTGTCAAAGCCCAAATGCTGCACAAGGTTGGAGTCCTGCGCGCCGGGAAGCCTTCAGCTGAGGCGCGCCGTGAGGTGTCTGCCGAGAAGGCAAGGAGGGACGGCTATAAAGCCCCTTCCCTTCGAAAGGCTGATGGTCGGTAAAAAGTCAGAGATAGGAAAAAAAAAGGAGCGGTAGAAGCGAAAACCAGATAAAAAAAAAGCCAGAAGAGAGACCGAGAGGGAAAGAAAGAAGAAGCTTAGAGAAGAAGAAAAAAGGGAGACTCAGGTGGGTAGCCCGGGGAGGGAGAGGAGTCAATGCTCCGCCCTCCCCCCATGCTTTCCTCTTTTTATTTTCTTTTTCTGATGTAATCTGGCGAGGCTTTCTCGATGTATCAATGTAGCCGGAGGATTCCGGTCTCGATTTCCATCTCTCTGTCTTTCGTTTACCTTCTACGATCTGTACAGGTTTGGGATGATGCAATAATATGAAAGATGAACATGGCTCGTTTGGGCATTCGATCGATTGAAATATCTGCTGTATTTCTCCCCTTCTTGCATCGGCTGTTCTTCTGAATGTCATTTTGCCTAGATGTTATAGCTTTCCGATCCATGTTTCGACCTCCCCTCCCTAGCCTGTCCTCTGGTGGAAGACGAAGACGGAGTCTCAACCCTCATCCGGTGGGTTATTAGGCTCTGTCCCTCCTCTTCCTCCCCCTCGAATCATGGTTTCCCCGGATATCACAGATGTCTGTCGAGCTCCCATCTCGTTCAGGGTCAGAGACATCAATCTCTTGACCGTCTGAGCAGCAGGTGAGTATAGAAAACGCCATACGTCCCATGAGGATTCGATAATGGATGATCTGCCCTTCGACTGATGCTAACCCCCGCGTAAACCCCTTCTGCAGTCCAGATCTTGACTCAATCCGAGCCAGAAATCCCAGAAATCTCTTGAGCAGAGTATCGCAGCCAAGCCAGAAACCCCTTTTAGCCCCTTCCTGGCGTGGCCATTTCCCCGCCGAGAACTACTCTGCCGAGAGATCCCCCTTGCTTTAGCCCCTTCGGCAAGGCAAATAAAGCCTATCCCAATACAGCCTTCTCGGCACGGGGGCCTCCCGGCGCCGAGTTCCTGGCGCGGTCATTATCGCGCCGAGAACCCTTGCGCCGAGAGCATTCCCCCTTGGCCAATAAAACCCACGCCGGGAACCATGCTTCCTGCCACCCCTGCTTTACGTTGTGAATCCTCCATTCCTTGAACCCCGGAGGAAAGCCTTCCTGCTACAGGCCAAGGAACCACACAGATGCCCTCTGAAGTCCGATCAACCAAGCCTTGCATCTTGTCGAAGGATACTCTAGATCATCATATGTGCCTAAGGGATAAACATCATTGGGGATAACTCCCTTACATAACCTTACGAGCCAGAGAAACTCTGCCACTGCATAAGTTTCAATGGCCTCAAAGGGATATTAAGTTGGTGCTGTGATCACATACACGGGCTAAGGGTCCCATACCCCCCTTATTCTGGCTTTCATCCCGGCACTCTGTGGGTGATCGTCTATTACTCCCTGGCATACGCTAGGTACGGGGGAGGTGCTGTTGAAATCCTCCCAGCCGATGAAAAATAATACTGAAGCTGTCCTCTGGGCTCCGTATGGTGATGGTGAAAAGGACCTCTGTGTGGGGCTCTTCCCCTCCAATCCCTCTCAGTTCTCGGCCTCCTTTGAAGCATATACAACTAAAACTAGTTGAACCCCATCTCTAGTCTCCAGAGCCAATCTACTCTGATATAATTCCCAGAAAACTCTCAAAATCCTAAAAAAAGGTACCGTAAAGTCCTAAACCCCTCACGGCGCCCAAACACCCCTTCTCGGCCAGCTACCTCTCTGCGCCACCAGCTCCCGGTGCGGCCTTCAGCGCGCCGGGAACCCCCAGGCCGAGAGCTCCTCTTCCCCCTTTAGCCTACGTCGATAACCCCCTTAGAGAATCTTCAGCGCGCCGGGAAGTCGGCGCCGGGAGCTTCCTGGATTCTTCCCTTTGGCTACGCCGAGAACCTCCATCTTCTTGCTACTTACGCCGGGAGCCTTAGCCTCCCATCTGTGGTCATGCCGAGAGCCTAAGTTGCCACCCTGTGAGCCCAAATGCCCAGAGCTAACCTACACAGAGATATTCGTGGATCACCAGATGTGTCCCGAGGATAAAGTTAAAGGGAGGTAGACTCCCTTATGTTCCATCGATTCGTGTCGAAGTCACAACGACGCGCCTCCCTCTTAGCTCCGGTGAGCCATGCCAATGCATGAGTGCCACCAGCTCCTGTGAGGGAAGAATCAAACATTGCCTTAGGGCATACGTGTGTAACGTGGAGAGGCCCGACCTCTCTCTTTCTTTCGGCTTTCACCCCGGCACTCCGTGGGTGATAGCCTATTTCCCTCTGGGCATGATCCAGACCATGGGGAAGTGCCGCCGAAATGTTAACCGATGCTTTAAACCTCCGTCATGATCGCGGCTCATCCTGTCCGCGATTGATATCCTCTGTTTTACCTTTCCCCCGAGTCTGATTGTTTTTCGAGCCGTCGATTCAGCGATATCGTCTGTTTCTACAATCGATGTTATTATCTTGCCCGCCTTCCTGGCTCTGGTATGAAATTCAAACTGCGCACATAAAAAAAATATCCTTTTTATTATTGCCTCTCGAGGCCTCCTATTTTGGCGTTTAATCAAGGGTTGTCCTTCCTTGGAAGGGCGTAATTAACGTCATAGCCTTTATGGTATGACGGACTTCTGGTCCCGACTCGGACTTCACAATCGACTGACCAAGTCAGATCGAGCGCACAATAAAATCGTCACACACGTGACTGGCACGCCTAATAAATCAATAAATCAAAAATCCAAATAAAAATAAAAATATAAATAAATAATATAATGAAATAAAATAAAATCCACGTTCCACAAGCTGGCACGCCCGGTGGGACCTAGTCTCCCTTCATCTCTATGCCAAAATAGGAGGCCCAGCGGGCCCCCCTCAAATTTCTGATCCTGTGCGCTTTCCTTATTTTCAGGAAGATGACTACCGGACTTATGTCTGTACGCTTCGGCCAACGACCGATCGATATGCATGTGCGAGAGGGTTACCTGGCGGTACCCCTGTCATTCGGAGCAATGCCCCCTGCTGTCGGGCTGCCCAACTGTCTGGGCCTCGTCTTCACTGACCTTCTGCAGGTCAACAACGACGAGCAAGGCACCGCTGCAGGTGCCCCTATGAAGACTGCTGGTAAGAAGGCTGGCTTACCGGAGAAGACGACCTCGACGGCCGTCGCCTGCTATGTACACCAAGTTCAAAGGAGGGACACGGTTCCCGCTGCTGCCCAGAGGGGAAAGAGAAATAACCGGAGAAGCCGGTATGCTGCTGCTGAGCGTCGTCTTTCCAATTCTGGGAAGATAATGATGATGGGAGATGTTAGGGTGAACCTCAACGGTCGCCCCAGAGAAGTCCGGTCGGACAGGATTGTCCCGAATGTCCAGACCGACAACAGGTTCCGCGTCCTGGCCGCTAGGAGGGCCAACTGGGAAGCTGATGAAAGGAAGCCGCTGGCGCCCAAACCAGCAAAATATAAATAGGTCTGGCGACCAAAGAAGATTCAGAGCTGGGCCCCAGCTCGATATGAGAAGAAGGCTACTGAGGATGCTGTTGCCCGCTTCAGGGCAGGAAGCAGAAGAGATGATATTGCTGCTTACCCCAAGGCTCGGGGAAGGAGAGATGAAAAAAATGATGAAGGAAGGAGTCTGATTACTACTCGCCCCGTGATGAGGGGTAGAAGATATGAGAAGAAGGAAGACCTTACTGTCACCCATCCCAGGGCCAAAGGCAAAAGATGGGAAGGGAGGAATTATGCCGACACTGCCAACTGCTGCCAAGATGGCGACATGGGAATGAGCGAACCAGTCACGGTTGCCATTCCAAGAAGACCAAGAGCCCGTGCCAGACAGGCTGACATATTCAGATATTCTAAAGCCGAGCATTTGAATGCTCAGATGACAAGACTGGCTCATCAGTAGAAAAGTCAGGAAAGATTGATACTCCGACCAGAGCCGCGAAGGCACGATCCGGAGGAGATGAAACGAGTGGTCCAAGACTACTTCCACTACCTGGGGAACTCTGCCCTCGGTCAGCAAAGATTATCCCGTGCTCTGGGCACCGTGGATGAAGAAGAAGGAGAAGCCCTTCAAGAAGTAATGCTCGGAGTCTCCTCCTCCGATTCAAATGATTATGAAGAAGGCCGCAAGGCCGGATATGATAAAGAAGACCTGTATAGAGAAGAGGCTGAAGAAAGAGTATCGATCTTCGACCGACTCAAATACCCTGACCAGGCAAAAAGAAAAGTTTGCAGGCAGAAGGGAAGAATGCAAATCTTCGCCTGTAACATGGCTGGAATCGCCAGGGGGCAGAATATGCTACCAACTCAGCCAGATGAACTGCTCAGGCTGGATACCAGACCAGGCCCCGTCACAAGAAGAGGTCAGGCTGCAAAAGATAAGATGAAGAATGATGAGGAAACCCGCAAGATCACCACCATGACAGTCAATGTGGTGACAACAGAAGAAGAAGACAATCCCTTCGTTGATGATGCTGAAGGGACTTCAGAAGATATATAGATCCCATCGACTCTGGATCCCATGATCCAGATGATGTTTAGAAGATATCAACAGGAGATCAGTGCTCTCAGAAGACAGCTAAATAAGAGGCATGAAGCCACACCGATCTCCAAGCAAGCCGAACCTGTGGGGCAGACTTCCAGCTCAGCAGAAATGGCTGTCCCAACTAATCCCCTTCCAGTTGATAAGGGCAAAGCTCCGAGTCAGCCTGTTCTGCAGCAAGCAGCAGCTCAGCCCTCTACATCTCAGACGCAGCCCGCCGCGCCCACCTTGCGCGCAACTGTGATGACGACTCCTCACAGCCAACAACAAGCTCACTTCTTCCCAGAAGAGATAGATCCAGCCCTAGCCCACAAGCTGATGATTGAAAGAATTGTGGAGATGAAGCTATCTGAGAAGACCGGTGATGGTGTAAGTACCTATGATGTGTACAAAGTACCGTATCCTCCCCAGTATGCTGCTAAAAGACTACCCCCAGGCGTCAGTAAGCCGCCGAAATTTGAGAAATTCAACGGCCAGGGCTCTCCCAAGGAGCACATTGCTTACTATACCACAATTATGGGCGACCTGGCAGCTGATGAAGCCTATCTGCTTAAGTTCTTTGGCTCGTCCCTCACTGGGATAGCCTTTGAATGGTATTCAAGCCTGCCCGCTGGATCAGTGGTTGATTGGCCTGATATGCAAAGAAAATTCCGCGATAGATTTCATGTCACTGAAAGAGAAATTACAATAGCGGAGCTATATGCAACCAAGCAAAGGCAGGATGAAACAGCACTGGACTACATCAAAAGGTGGAGAAACTTAGCCATGAGATGCCGAAGACCTCCTCATCAGGAAGATGCAGTGCAGATATGTAAACAGAGCCTCAAGAGAGAGGTGCTAGAAAAGATGATCGGTGCAGATGTCAGGACATTTGACCGGCTGAACAACATAGTGGCGGAAGTCGAGACGTTCTTGTCCAAGCGTCCGACCGCCAATGTTCCCACTATGTCGAAGGGTAAAACCAATGACCGACGGCCATCACATATTGAGGCTAACGCCGTCGATTTTAGAACTTTTGAGCAACAGAAAGGGAAAAAGGAGGCAGATGAAGCTCCCCCGCCTGAGGGTGCAACAGAAAGAAAAGATAAGGTCTCTCTGAGAGACAGAATGAGAAGGGCTTACTCTTTTCCCAAAGATAAGACATCAGCACTATTTAACTGGGCATATAAGTTCAACAAGGTAACATTGCCCGAACCGAAGAGACCTGCGGATGCGACAAAGAAAGATGATCCGCTGTTCTGTCCATTTCACCGTGCGCTGGGGCACGCAATTGAAGATTGTTATGTCTTCAAGGATATTATGGAAGGAATGGTCAAAAAGGGTGAGCTACAGTTGGGTGATTACCAGGTGAAGCCACCTCATCCGCATGAGCCTCCGCCCTGGAGGATGGCCGCCAATATGATTTCAGTCTATCAGCAGCTGCCTGAGGAAGCCGTTGAAGAATGTACCAGGCATACTTATGAAGCTTGCCTCCTCACCCCACTGAAAGATCAGGAAGGATGGCAGACGAAGCCCATAAAGAACAGAAGAAAGACTCTTGCAGCCAGCACCAGTGGGGCAACTATTCGGGGTGTCACCCCAAGGCCTGAGCCGCCTCCAGTAAAGCCAGTATGGCATACAGCTGAGACCGGACCAGTCATCCGGATCCCTACTCACAACTGGAGGAGACAAACTCCCCCACCTGCACATAAAGAAGTAAGTCCTGCAGCCAGGCATCTACAGCAGTATATCGATGAGCTCGATGAATATGAGCAGAAAAAGCCCAAAAACCTGCTGATAAAAGACTGTATACTCTGGGAGCAGCTCGAAGAATTGAAAATTAAAGAGCAACCAGAGGCAGAGCAAGAAAAAACTGAAAATGAGCCCTTCTGGGGGCAAGAGCCAGCAAAGCCAAATTCCCAGAAGAAGAAGAGACGGCCCAAGTCCAAAAGGGGAAAGAAAGTCACGACAGTACAATGCAACACCCTGTCAGTACTCTTTTCCTTGTCCGGGGAGAATGATGAGGATGAAGCATCAAATGCCCCGCTAGAAGCCAACCATGCTGAGGCCTCTACCTCAGCCCATGCAACACGTTCTGGGAAAAGATGGGGGCGCCCGCCACCAGCCAATCATAATATTATATTCAGAGGGGAGCAACCCTATCAGATTCCCGAGCCAGAGGTACGAGGTGTCCAGGTTCCTCCCCCTGCCAGCTTGTACCAAGAAAAAGAAGAGGCTCCTTCATTCCTGGAATTCTTGTCCAGTTTGGAAAATGAGCAATTGGCTCACACTGCTTCAGCTGAAAACAATAAATGTCAGCAGACTGCAGTTAGGAAGCAGAAGCAGCATGAAGATTGCAGGATTTAACCAAAAGTGTGAGACACCTCTTGGGGTAGCTGATTTCAACCTCACATTGGGAGACCTCACTACAGTGGTACGATTCTATGTGATCGACTCCAACACCACGTATAAAGCCCTGCTGGGGAGACCGTGGCTGCATGAATATCAAATAGTGCCATCCACGCTACATCAGTGCATCAAATACTGTCATGAAGGAAAAGAAGAGAGGGTGTTTGCGGATCTGCATCGTTTCGAAGTGTTCGAGTGCCATATGCTCGATGCATCCTACTATACCGAGGTGTCGCAAAAGTGCGAAAGGAAAGAGGCTGTGGTCAGCCAGGAAAAGCCCGCGACAGAGGCAAGGAATTGGTCTCCACCGCCACCAAAAGGCTATATTAAAAAGCATGAGGTATCTCACATCTCTTATGCCGGTGACTTTGCTCGGATTACCCCTCCTAGCGTCCACCCGGATAATGCCGATGAAGAAATGAAGCAAAAGTACACTCAGGTGGAGGTGCCGCAGGGTTTATTTAAACCCATCGTCAGCCTTGAGTACCAAACGGTGCTACCACTGAAGACTATGGAAATCCCTCGCTTCTGCGAGCCTCCTATTATATTCTACACCGGGGAGCCAGTCAAAGAAGATGATCAAGACTGTATGGCGCCTGAAGAAGCTGCAAACCGGATGGTACCGATTAAAGGCTTGGATTATACTACCCAACGGGTTTTACAAATGTTCTCCAAGATGCAAATGCCATCAATGCAGCCTGCTGCTTAGAAGAAGGCATTCAAGGAACTGTGGGATCCGCCTCGAGACAGTAAAGAACTGAGGAAGATCACTCAACACCCAGGATTGGGTTATACCCTCCAAGAATACTATGAGGCTGAGGTAGACGTCATATCTGCCTCCTACCGGCATGACGATCCTCCCGAGGTAGGATATGACAAATACCCCTCGGAAGATGAAGAAATCATTTATCAATCCATAATGAGCAATGAAGCCCCAGACAACCTGCCAGAAACAGAGACATCTGATGAGACAAAGAAAGCTTGGTACTGGGAGGACCTATCTTCCAAAGAGGATATGTTCCAGGCTGAAGCAAAATTTGATACGGGAACCCCGGATGAAGATCAAATAGCCAGAGAGCTGGAGGAGTGTCTGGAGTTCGGGCGCATCCTAGAAGAATTCCGGGCTCTACAGAATGATGACCTTTCAGGGGAGCCCACATTAGAAGAGCCTCTAAGGACGGAGGGGTCCACTTCTGAATCTCCTGCTGAACCAGTCTCGCCCTCGGAGCAGACTGAACAGGATCCGGTAGTATTGGCCCTATATGATGCGCCAGCATCCGCTGATGACCAGTATGATGAAGCAGAGGAGCATGAAACTGAAGAAGATTATATCCCGGGAGGCTTTATTGATTTGCAAGAAGCCCCGCCCGAAGTCGAAGACGGAGGCCAAGCCACCGTCGATGAGCTGATAGAAATAAATTTGGGGTCCGCAGATGAGCAAAGGCCGACATTCCTCAGCGCACTGCTGGAGCCAGATGTCAGGGAACAATATATACAGTTCTTGACAGAATTCCAAGATTGTTTTGCATGGACATATGATGAAATGCCAGGACTGAGCTCTGATGTGGCACAGCACCGATTGGCAATAAACCCAGAGGCTAACCCTGTAAAGTAGCCTTCCAGGAGAATGCGTCCTGAACTGATAAATCAGATTAACAAAGAGGTTGACAAGCTGATTGACGTAGGCTTTGTCGAAGAAAACCAGTATACTACATGGCTGGCCAATATAGTGCCCGTAAAGAAGAAGAACGGGCAGATCAGAATATGTGTCGATTTTCGGGACCTTAATAAGGTCTGCCCGAAAGATGATTTCCCGGTGCCAATCACTGAGGTGATGATCGATGCAACTACTGGCCATGAGGCCCTGTCATTATGGATGGATCATCCGGATACAATCAAATCTGGATTGCTGAAGAAGACAGAGTGCACACTGCATTCCGCACTCCGAAGGGATATTCACTACAAAAGATGCCGTTCGGCCTTAAGAACGCCGGCGCTACTTACCAAAGAGCTATGACAAAGATCTTTGATGACCTGCTCTTAAAAAGGTAGAGTGCTACATTGATGATCTGGTGGTAAAAACCAGCAAAAGAGAAGATCATTTGCAAGACCTAAGGATAGTATTCCAGAGGTTGCGCGATATGAACTCAAGATGAATCCTATGAAATGCGCCTTTGGCGTGTCCAGTGGAAAATTCCTCGGATTTATTGTCCGACATAGGGGTATTGAAATTGATCCATCCAAGATTAAAGCTATCCAGGAGCTCCCTCCACCAAGGAATCTGCACGAGTTGAGATCCCTGCAAGGGCGTCTGGCCTACATCCGACGATTTATATCAAATCTATCGGGAAGATGCCACCCCTTTCACAAACTCATGATGAAAGATGTGCCGTTCCTCTGGGACGATGGCTGTCAGGAAGCCTTTGAGAAGCTGAAAGAATACCTCAAGACCCCTCCGGTGCTGGGGGCACCCATTAAGGGCAGGCCCTTGATACTGTATATCGCAGCCACATACTGTTCCCTGGGGGCAATGCTGGCACAGATAAATGAGGAAGGCAAAGAACAAGCCCTGTACTACCTAAGTAGGAGGCTGATGAGAACTGAAGAAAGCTACAGCTACATAGAGAAGACCTGCTTGGCACTAGTCTTTGCTGTCAAAAAGCTCCGACACTACATGTTGTCACATGAAATCAGATTGATATCTGCAGCAGATCCACTCAGATACATATTGACTCAGCCAGTACTGAAAGGCCGGTTGGGCAAATGGGCAGTAATTCTGATGGAATTCGATATCACATATATACCCCAGAGGGCAATAAAAGGACAGGCCGTGGCTGATTTCTTCGCGGAGCACCCTGTGCCGGAGAATGATATGTTGGGGACTGAATTACCCGATGATGAAACACTCGAGGCCTGTCAAGCTCAGCCAGTTATGTGGCAACTGTTCTTTGATGGAGCATCCAGAATGGAGACAGATTCCGATGGAAAGACCAGAATACGGGCTGGAGCCGGTATTGTGCTGAAATCACCAGAGGGGGAGGTTGTGCATACTTCCTGTTCTATAAACAAGCCATGCACCAATAATGAAGCCGAATATGAAGCTCTGATAATCGGACTCAATATCAGCCTCAACATGGGTATCCAAATGCTTCAGGTATTCGGGGATTCGATGTTGATAATAAAGCAAGTCCAAGGGGAGTTCGAAGTGCGGAAGCCAGAACTAAATCCCTATCACCAGAAAGCTATACGCCTCATGGCAAAGTTCTATCATATTGAACTCAAACATGTGGGCCGTGGACATAATGCCCAGGCTGATGCACTGGCAAAGCTGGCCAGCTCGCTAGCAGTTCCGCCAGATGAAACACTGAACATTGTTGTTATGAACCGGCGGCAAGTCCCCAGTATGCTAGAAGGGTGCCCCGAAGAGGAAGAAGTTGCCACTATCAGCGTAGTACAGGCGTCTGATTGGAGACATCATTTGCTACAGTGGTTTCTGCACCAACAGCTGCCACAGAAAAGGGAGGAAAAGATGAAACTCCTGAGAATCAAAGATTCCTATGAATTCAGAAATGGAACTTTATTCCGAATAATGGCGGATGCACGCAAAAAGATTCTACTCCGCTGCCTGTCCAATGAGGAAGCTTGGCAAGTGATGAAAGAAATACACGTTGGGACAACAGGCGCCCACCAGGCTGGCCCCAAAATGAAGATAGAAATCAAGAAGCTGGGCTATTATTGGCCTACCATGTTTGAAGACTGCTGTAAATTTGCAAAGTCATGCCAGAAGTGTCAGGAGCGTGCTACCGTGCCTAGAAGGCCACCTACAACTCTGCACCCTACAGTCCCTAGCTGGCCGTTTGCACAATGGGGAACTGATGTAGTCGGGCCACTGCCGACCTCCTCGGCCGGTCATAAGTACATATTGGCCATGACAGATTACTTCTCCCGATGGGCGGAAGCTGTAGCATTAAGAGAAGTGACTGGTGAACTGGTCGCCAGATTTATCAAGTAAAATATTATCTTCCGGTTCGGGATCCCCAACCGAATAATATCTGATAATGGAAGGCATTTCAGAAATCAGAAAATCTATCGACTTGCCGAGAAGTATAAGATTGAATGGAGAGCCTCCACTCCCTACAATCCCCAGGTAAATGGATTGGCAGAAGCTTTTAACAAGACTTTGTGCACCTTGCTAGCCAAGGTTGTCAGTTCTAATAAAAAGGACTGGGAAGAAAAGATGTATGAAGCTCTGTGGGCATACCGCACCGTCTTTAAGACACCTACAGGGTGCTCACCATACTCATTGGTATACGGCTCAGAGGCAGTGGTTCCACTAGAGCTGGAAGTCCCGTCGCTCAGAGTGTCAATCCAATATGGCCTGGCCCGTGGCGAACAAACAAATGCTGAAAGAAGGTTAGAAGAACTGACTGAATTGGAAGGGAAGCGCCTCCAAGCTCAGAAGAATATCCAAATGTATCAGGCCCGCATGGCCACTGCATTCAATAAACTCGTAAGAGGACGAGAATTCAAGAAAGGTGACCTCGTCATGGTCAAGAAAAAAGAAGTCATGGCGTCCAACCCAAAAGGAAAGCTGAATGCTAATTGGGAAGGTCCTTATGTGATACAAAGGGTCTACGAAGGAGGGGCCTACGTAGTTGTTAACCATCGAGGGGAAATTCAGTTCTCGCCACTCAACGGTAAACACCTCAAGCTGTATCATGCTGCACAACCAATATTCCCCGAGTAATCGGGCCAAAACACCCTTTCCTTGGCTTAGTGGCATCCCGCCCTACCCGAGATACACCCTTTCCTTGGCTTAGTGGCATCCCGCCCTAGCCGAGATACACCCTTTCCTTGGATTAGTGGCACTCCACCCTAACTAAGCTACCTTTCCTTGGCTTAGTGGCACTCCGCCCTAACCAAGGTACCTTTCCCTTGGCCTAGTGGCACCCCGCCCTAGCCGAGCCACCTTTTCCTTGGTCTAGCGGCATCCAGCCCTAGCCGAGATACACCCTTTCCTTGGCTTAGCGGCATCCAGCCCTAGCCGAGATACACCCTTTCCTTGGCTAAGTGGCATCCAGCCCTAGCCGAGATACACCTTTCTTCGGCTTAGTGGCATCCAGCCCTAGCCGAGATACACCCTTTCCTTGGCTTAGTGGCGTCCCGCCCTAGCCGAGATACACCCTTTCTTCGGCTTAGTGGCATCCAGCCCTAGCCGAGATACACCTTTTCCTTGGTCTAGCGGCATCCAGCCCTAGCCGAGATACACCCTTTCCTTGGCTTAGTGGCATCCCGCCCTAGCCGAGATACACCCTTTCCTTGGATTAGTGGCACTCCACCCTAACCAAGCTACCTTTCCTTGGCTTAGTGGCACTCCGCCCTAACCGAGCTACCTTTCCCTTGGCCTAGTGGCACTCCGTCCTAACCGAGCCACCTCTCCTTGGTCTAGTGGCACTCTGCCCTAACCAAGCTACCTTTCCTTGGTCTAGTGGCACTTCGCCCTAATCGAGATACCCTTCCTTGGTCTAGTGGCACTCCGCCCTAGCCAAGCCACCTTTTCCTTGGTCTAGCGGCATCCAGCCCTAGCCGAGATACACCCTTTCCTTGGCTTAGCGGCATCCAGCCCTAGCCGAGATACACCCTTTCCTTGGCTTAGCGGCATCCCGCCCTAGCCGAGATACACCCTTTCCTTGGATTAGTGGCACTCCGCCCTAACCAAGCTACCTTTCTTCGGCTTAGTGGCATCCAGCCCTAGCCGAGATATACCCTTTCCTTGATCTAGCAGCATCCCGCCCTAGCCGAGCTACACCCTTTCTTGGTATAGCGGCACTCCGCCCTAGCCAAGCCATCCCTCGTCATGATCTAATGGCATTCCGACTTGTCACCCTCCCAAAAAAGAGGGGAAGAGAGAATAAAAGAATGAAAATAAATAAATAAATAAAAAAGATGGGGTTAAAAATAGAGATACCCCGCCGGTCTTGTTCAGGTTTTCTGAGCCAGGGGAAAAATGGCTAAAACCCAGCTGTGGTGAAAACCCGAAAGGGCACTTCAGGCAAAATCGGGTACCCCGCCACATGAAAACCCGAAAGGGCGCGTGGGCAAAAGCAAGAGGGGGCTGGCCCCGGCGAAAACCCGAAAGGGCGCTTGAGTCAGTAACGTGGTGATCCTAAAGAAGCCTCGCCTCCCGCCATAAACCTCTCGTCAATCGACTGGCACCTTGCCCGATCAACGATCAAACCCACCCAGTATAGACCCTACGTCTGTCCTGATAAAACCCCCATACCTTGTCCAAAGTCCCACCATGGTGAAGTTCACCGTTGATCGATCGGCATCCTGCCCGATCAATGATGAAACCTGTCCAGTTTAGACCCTACGTCTATCTTGATGAAACATATGAAATCTTTGCATTGGTATAGACCCAATACCAATGATGAAACCTGCTGTTGATCGATTGGCGCACTGCCCGATCAGCGATGAAACCTGTCCGGGCTAGACCCTACGTCTATCCTGATGAAACATATGAAATCTTTGCGTTGGTATAAACCCAATATCGATGATGAAACCTGCTGTTGATCGATTGGCGCACTGCCCGATCAATGATAAAACCTGTCCGGGCTAGACCCTACGTCTATCCTGATGAAACATATGAAATCTTTGCATTGGTATAAACCCAATACCGATGATGAAACCTGCTATTGATCGATTGGCGCACTGCCCGATCAATGATAAACCTATCCGGGCTAGACCCTACGTCTATCCTGATGAAACATATGAAATCTTTGCATTGGTATAAACCCAATACCGATGATGAAACCTGCTGTTGATCGGTCGGCATCCTGCCCGATCAGCGATGAAACCTGTCCGGGCTAGACCCTACGTCTATCCTGATGAAACATATGAAATCTTTGCATTGGTATAAACCCAATACCGATGATGAAACCTGCTGTTGATCGATTGGCGCACTGCCCGATCAATGATAAAACCTGTCCGGTTTAGACCTTACGTATATCCTGATGAAACTTACGAAATCCTTGCATTGGTATAAACCCAATACCGATGATGAAACATGCTGTTGATCGATTGGCGCACTGCCCGATCAATGATGAAACCTATCCAGTTTAGACCTTACGTCTATCCTGATGAAGCCTATGAAATCCTTGCATCGGTATATACCCAATACTGATGATAAGAGCAGCCACTGATGAAGCAGCACATCGCCTGATCCGTGCTAAAAATCCCAATTCAATATATATATATATATATATATATATATATATATATATATATATATATATATACAAAAAAAATAAATAAAAAAAAGATGGGGTTAAAAATAGAGATACCCCGCCAGACTTGTTCGGACATTCTGAACAAGGGCAAAAATGGCTAAAACCCAGCTGTGGTGAAAACCCAAAAGGGCACTGCAGGCAAAATCGGGTACCCCGCCACGTGAAAACCCTAAAGGGCGCGTGGGCAAAAGCAAGAGGGGGCTGGCTCCGGTGAAAACCTGAAAGGGCGCTTGGGTCAGTAATGTGGTAATTCGAAGTTCCATGCCAACCGGCACGCTGCCTTTACCTCCCCTTCACTGATGAAACCTTCCGTCGGTTAGTTGGCTCCATTCCCCACCGATGATAAAACCCTTCCGGGGCAGACCTTACGTTTACCCTGATGAAATTTACATACCCTCTTTCAAACGTCCCACCGACAATGAAACCCATCACCATTCTGATGAAGCCTGTCCAGCTCAGACCTCACGTCTGTCCTGATGAAGCCTACGCATTTCTTGGCAAGCCCCACCTGCGATAAAACCTATTGGAATAGACCTTACGTCTGTCCTGACGAGACCTACACCGTCACGTACGTCCCACCGTTGATCGACCGGCACCTCGCCCGATAAATGATGAAACCCTATCCAGTTTAGACCTTACGTCTATTCTGATGAAACTCATGAAATCCCTTTGCATCGATATAAACCCAATATCGATGATGAAACCAACTGTTGATCGATTGGCACCTTGCCTGATCAATGATGAAACCCTATCCAGTTTAGACCTTACGTCTATTCTGATGAAACTCATGAAATCCCTTTGCATCGATATAAACCCAATATCGATGATGAAACCAACTGTTGATCGATTGGCACCTTGCCCGATCAATGATGAAACCCTATCCAGTTTAGACCTTACGTCTATTCTGATGAAACTCATGAAATCCCTTTGCGTCGATATAAACTCAATATCGATGATGAAACCCGCTATTGATCGACCGGCACCTTGCCCGATCAATGATGAAACCCTACCCAGTTTAGACCTTACGTCTATTCTAAAATTCCCCTTGCATCGATATAAGCTCAATATCGATGATGAAGTCAACCGTTGGCTGATCGGTACATCGCCTGGCCAATGATACAATCTGGCCAGTTCGTACTTTATGTCCGTTCTGATGAGAACCACATATCCTTTTCAATGTCCCACCTACAATAGTCTCTACCCAGCCTAGACCATACGTCTACTCTGATGAGACCCCCTCATTTGCATTCCGGCAAATCGTCTCCCTTACGGCACACATGGCCAATAGGACGTTTGCTGCCACCAACAAAATTCGGTTCAAGCACCTCCTCGGATGCCGTCACGCGGTGGAGCGAGTTCCCCATCCTTTCTCTGAAAGGGTGGACGCTCTCCCGCCAAGGTATGAGCCATTCGCATGAGGGATTGTTAAAACCACTACCCCACCTCCCAAAGTGATAAAACCACATGCAGAATAAGATGGATACGCATGAAGCCAAGAGATTCCTTTCTATTAAAAAGGAAGTACATAAAGGGCCCCAAGGGGACATCACATCACAAAAGAGAACAAAAAGAAAAAGAAGGGATAGACAATTTATGGCCGCCGGAATATATCTTCGAAGGCCAGAAGACCCACATAAGGAGCGGCCCCCAGCTCATGAAGGCGCGCCTCCTCCTCCTGAAGTCCAATGGACATGTCTTGGAGAGACATCACTCGTCCCTCCAGCGAGGCTACCTCCTCTTCGGACCGCGACCGGATAAAGGATAATTGCTGCAGTTCGGCTCGAAGTCCAGAGAGCTCCGTCTCCAAGATGGCCATCCCGTCCCGCACAGCTTCTTCCCGCTGAATAGCACCTTGTAGCTCGGCTCGGCGTTCATCAAGCATAAGCGTCAGCTTCCCCAGCTCAGATTTATATTCTGACCTCTGCAGCTTCAACGCCGTTAGCTTATCAACCATAGTCCGTGCTAGGAAGTCTCTCCGATGCACGAATTTCAGTAGAAGCAGCACCCGCTGAACCCATATGTCCAAAGGGCAGCCCATGGCCTGCAAGCCAGTGGTGAAGCGATTGGCGATTTCCTTCAGTTGCAGATACATCAAGCCAGGCTGGGATTCTACCAGCTGACGTAGCATGTCCAGATGCTGCCAGACAAAGTTGTCAGAGGAAGCGAAGCCGAAGGAGGTAGAGGGGACGACTTCAAAGGTCACCTCGCCATCGATATCTTCCCACAATGCAACGTCCGGCTGAGAGGATGAAGACGGCAGATCTGCTGTAAGGGCTGGCCAGTCCTTTTCTGTGCTCTCCTGCTGAGCTGAAGATTCCTCCCCTATCGCTGTATCGGAAGCTATAGCTTGAACATCCACAGGGGGAGAATCGATGAAGGATGGAGCTGCCTCTTCATGAGTCTCTTGAATAGGGGCTTCATCTTCAGCTGCTCTTTCTGGTGACAGGGAAGGAGCTGCTATAGGCGGAAAAGGCAGAAGTCCAGTCTCTATAGCCACTATGGCAGGGACTGCTGACTCGGGCGCAATTGACATTACTGCAGCCGATATAAAAGCGGAGCTTCTAGATGGATCGGCTTCGGCTCTGAAATCTGAAGCCCTGATAGGAATGCAACTCTCCTGAGGCCCCTAAGTCCAACGATGCTAAATCCGTCGAAGACTGTATCCGCACTGGCACAGGGCGAATGACCTCAGGGACTCCCATGCAAGTTAAAGGCAGAAAAGGGACAATAGCCCAGTTTGTAGAGGAAATGTCCATGATAGCTGCGGTTGTGTCTGAGCTAGCAGTGGCAATGCCCTAAGACCAAAGCAAAGCAACTTTCAGCACTAGATGAAAGAAACAGATGAAGCAACAAACATGAAAAGGAACCCACCTTTGAAGCAGGGTCCACACCCTCGAAGTGGGGTGAAAGAAAAGGAAGCTCCGTAGTCGGAGTAATAAATGGTGGAGTTATGTCAATCTCGGTGTCAAGCCCGGCAAACTCCTCTTGCAACTCCTCCTCAGAAGATAGCACCAGCAGCTTAGCAGGCTGAAAAGGCAGAGCACCTTTTGCAAATACAAGCGGGGCCTCTGATTCAAGAGCATCCCCCTCACTGCCGCTGAAAGTCGCTTCCTCCTCATCAGAGACGGTCTTAGAACTGCCTGAGGATATTTTCACACTAGCTACATGCTGTGGGGCCACCTCTAAAACATGTCGGGATGTAGACCGGGTAATTATGCGCCTGGCCGGAACAGTACTCTGCTTCGACTGAGTCTTGTGACCCTCCTGTGGTTGAAGCAATTCTTCTGTCATCATAGCTTCAGTCTGCTCTTCGCCTGCCACTGCTGCAAAAGGGACCTCTGAGGAATATAGCAAAGAAGACAATGCAAGTATGAAACAGATGAGAAAAAACACACTTACCCTCCGCCTCACTAGCCGGCTTGGGAGAAGGCAACCTGGTCTCCACCACAGAAGGTGCTACAACTGGCTCTTGGGCTGTGCAAAAGGAAGGGGTCAGATTCAAGGACTTCTTTGAAATCCAGCGAAAGAAATTGAGGAAGATACCCTCGAATAATGAAAGTCACCTGCAGGCCCTGTGCCGCTTATTCTGCGCTTACGCCGCCCGCAGGTGGGGGGCATTTGTTGACACCTTGAAAATGAACAAGGGTGGAAGCAGATCATACCCACAGTGAAAGACCAATGATGAGGCTCGTCAACCATTTACCCGGCTGAAGCCTTTGTCGGCCGAGCTGACGTCCTGTGCCGATGTCACTCAGATGGCAGCACTAACGAAGCAGTAGTCATTTGACTAATGAGACCTCCTAGCACACTTTAATAAGAGCTGTGTTACTGCCTCATCCAAGAATCCACAGATGACACGTCAGCGTAAGTCAGATGTCGGCTTATTGACAGATGTGATGTAAGATAAAGATGAAGTCGGTACCGACAGATGAAGATTGTAAGGGCTTTTGCAAAGTCAGAACACAAGAAGAATCGTCTCCACAGATTATACACCCGGCTGAAGTCTTCCCAGACTAAAGCTGATGTCCGATCTCGTCACCATTCAGGTGACGATATCGATAAAATGATGCCCGGTTTTGTCATCATTCAGATGGCAATACTGATGAAACCCCTGTCCGCGGACTGATGAAAACCCTGCTAATGATCTCAATACAAACTATATCACCAACGGAGGACCCTCTTGGGTACTGATGTACGTGAAGGGCCTATCAAAGGCCTGGTCAAAGAGACCTAAATGGGCCTTTAATGGTGGCACCGGGAGCCACTTTGTCAAAGCCCAAATGCTGCACAAGGTTGGAGTCCTGCGCGCCGGGAAGCCTTCAGCTGAGGCGCGCCGTGAGGTGTCTGCCGAGAAGGCAAGGAGGGACGACTATAAAGCCCCTTCCGTTCGAAAGGCTGATGGTCGGTAAAAAGTCAGAGATTGGAAAAAAAAAGGAGCGGTAGAAGCGAAAACCAGATAAAAAAAGAGCCAGAAGAGAGACCGAGAGGGAAAGAAAGAAGAAGCTTAGAGAAGAAGAAAAAAGGGAGACTCAGGTGGGTAGCCCGGGGAGGGAGAGGAGTCAATGCTCCGCCCTCCCCCCATGCTTTCCTCTTTTTATTTTCTTTTTCTGATGTAATCTGGCGAGGCTTTCTCGATGTATCAATATAGCCGGAGGATTCCGGTCTCGATTTCCATCTCTCTGTCTTTCGTTTACCTTCTACGATCTGTACAGGTTTGGGATGATGCAATAATATGAAAGATGAACATGGCTCGTTTGGGAATTCGATCGATTGAAATATCTGCTGTATTTCTCCCCTTCTTGCATCGGCTGTTCTTCTGAATGTCGTTTTGCCTAGATGTTATAGCTTTCCGATCCATGTTTCGACCTCCCCTCCCTAGCCTGTCCTCTGGTGGAAGACGAAGACGGAGTCTCAACCCTCATCCGGTGGGTTATTAGGCTCTGTCCCTCCTCTTCCTCCCCCTCGAATCATGGTTTCCCCGGATATCACAGATGTCTGTCGAGCTCCCATCTCGTTCAGGGTCAGAGACATCAATCTCTTGACCGTCTGAGCAGCAGGTGAGTATAGAAAACGCCATACGTCCCATGAGGATTCGATAATGGATGATCTGCCCTTCGACTGATGCTAACCCCCTCGTAAACCCCTTCTGCAATCCAGATCTTGACTCAATCCGAGCCAGAAATCCCAGAAATCTCCTGAGCAGAGTATCGCAGCCAAGCCAGAAACCCCTTTTAGCCCCTTCCCGGCGTGGCCATTTCCCCGCCGAGAACTACTCTGCCGAGAGATCCCCCTTGCTTTAGCCCCTTCGGCAAGGCAAATAAAGCCTATCCCAATACAGCCTTCCCGGCCCGGGGGCCTCCCGGTGCCGGGTTCCCGGCGCGGTCATTATCGCGCCGAGAACCCTTGCGCCGAGAGCATTCCCCCTTGGCCAATAAAACCCACGCTGGGAACCATGCTTCCTGCCACCCCTGCTTTACGTTGTGAATCCTCCATTCCTTGAACCCCGGAGGAAAGCCTTCCTGCTACAGGCCAAGGAACCACACAGATGCCCTCTGAAGTCCGATCAACCAAGCCTTGCATCTTGTCGAAGGATACTCTAGATCATCATATGTACCTAAGGGATAAACATCATTGGGGATAACTCCCCTACATAACCTTACGAGCCAGAGAAACTCTGCCACTGCATAAGTTTCAATGGCCTCAGAGGGATATTAAGTTGGTGCTGTGATCACATACACGGGCTAGGGGTCCCATACCCCCCTTATTCTGGCTTTCATCCCGGCACTCTGTGGGTGATCGTCTATTACTCCCTGTCATATGCTAGGTACGGGGGAGGTGCTGTTGAAATCCTCCCAGCCGATGAAAAATAATACTGAAGCTGTCCTCTGGGCTCCGTATGGTGATGGTGAAAAGGACCTCTGTGTGGGGCTCTTCCCCTCCAATCCCTCTCAGTTCTCGGCCTCCTTTGAAGCATATACAACTAAAACCAGTTGAACCCCATCTCTAGTCTCCAGAGCCAATCTACTCTGATATAATTCCCAGAAAACTCTCAAAATCCTAAAAAAAGGTACCGTAAAGTCCTAAACCCCTCACGGCGCCCAAACACCCCTTCTCGGCCAGCTACCTCTCGGCGCCACCAGCTCCCGGCGCGGCCTTCAGCGCGCCAGGAACCCCCAGGCTGAGAGCTCCTCTTCCCCCTTTAGCCTACGCCAATAACCCCCTTAGAGAATCTTCAGCGCGCCGGGAAGTCGGCGCCGGGAGCTTCCTGGATTCTTCCCTTTGGCTACGCCGAGAACCTCCATCTTCTTGCTACTTACGCCGGGAGCCTTAGCCTCCCATCTGTGGTCATGCCGAGAGCCTAAGTTGCCACCCTGTGAGCCCAAATGCCTAGAGCTAACCTACACAGAGATATTCGTGGATCACCAGATGTGTCCCGAGGATAAAGTTAAAGGGAGGTAGACTCCCTTATGTTCCATCGATTCGTGTCGAAGTCACAATGACGCGCCTCCCTCTTAGCTCCGGTGAGCCATGCCAATGCATGAGTGCCACCAGCTCCTGTGAGGGAAGAATCAAACATTGCCTTAGGGCATACGTGTGTAACGTGGAGAGGCCCGACCTCTCTCTTTCTTTCGGCTTTCACCCCGGCACTCCGTGGGTGATAGCCTATTTCCCTCTGGACATGATCCAGACCATGGGGAAGTGCCACCGAAATGTTAACCGATGCTTTAAACCTCCGTCATGATCACGGCTCATCCTGTCCGCGATTGATATCCTCTGTTTTACCTTTCCCCTGAGTCTGATTATTTTTCGAGCCGTCGATTCAGCGATATCGTCTGTTTCTACAATCGATGTTATTATCTTGCCCGCCTTCCTGGCTCTGGTATGAAATTCAAACTGCGCACATAAAAAGAATATCCTTTTTATTATTGCCTCTCGAGGCCTCCTATTTTGGCGTTTAATCAAGGGTTGTCCTTCCTTGGAAGGGCGTAATTAACGTCATAGCCTTTATGGTATGACGGACTTCTGGTCCCGACTCGGACTTCACAATCGACTGACCAAGTCAGATCGAGCGCACAATAAAATCGTCACACACGTGACTGGCACGCCTAATAAATCAATAAATCAAAAATCTAAATAAAAATAAAAATATAAATAAATAATATAATGAAATAAAATAAAATCCACGTTCCACAGACGCCAGTGTTCATCATACCCCATGGTTTATAGTATGTTTCCGATAATCAGTCGAGGGGGCTAGTGTCGAATGCTTGGACACAATCAGTGCCTGATCCGCTTCTTCAAGTTATAAATCAAGCTACTTCCATGAGAATTACCAATAAAGTAGGCCAATAATGTACAAGTTCAAACTATAGTTTCATGATAACAAACATCAAAGTAAGAATGCTTCAATTAAGAACATGCGAGTTCAAGGATGAATTAGTGGACAAGGTTAAGCCACGGAAGGAATCCGGCAGCATAACAGTACATTCAATAACTTTCATAATTCATTGGATAGCTTATTGAACAAGGTTTAGGTTATAGATAATCAATAGACCATCTAGGAACATAGGAAAATCAACCCTTGGGTTAAACCCCGGGTTAAATAGGAACAGGGAAACCGCGGTCGTTCCTGGACCGTTTCTGGACAGAAGTGGTCTTACCAGGACCGTTTCTAGATAGATGCGATCATAGAAGGAACGTTTTTATGAAGAGTTGACACCAGAAAGGAAAGAGTCGACGCAGGGGTGACATTTGGATAGACGCGGTCACGGGCTGGCCGCTGTACTAGATAGTAGCGGTCTCCTGAGGGCCGCTTCTTGCCAGGACCCAGAAAAATGTCGATAAGTGCTTTCTAGACAAGTGGGTTTTAAGGGTACAACCAGCTTGGCGTCCTAGTGGGAATCCCAAGCTCGTGGAGACTTACGAAGGCCTTGGAACAAGATCACCTAGTCCGGTGGAAGGAATATCCAATGGAGAGGATCAGAAGTCCAAGATTGTATGCCTATAAGTGTGTTGTACCCGGACGACTTCCCAGTAGAATAGCAAGAAATAAGGGTTCGAGAATTTTCCCGAACACCTTTAAGGCATGAGCTCCCGGTTATCCCTACAACCCCCGGGACCCCACCAGGGGCCCTAACAAGTTTGCTGTGACATGCGGCTACACGGACGACTAACCGGGACCAATCCCGGCCACTCAACTGCGGGCTTTATCTCTACTCCACATCGCCGCCCGGGCCAACCCAGGGGTGCTCCGACTTCGAGCCATGCCGCATGGCATCAAGTGAAAGGGCCGAGGGCCCACCCCGAGACGCTTATTTCCAACCCTTCAAGGTTAAAGGGAGACCTAACTAGGCCAACCACATGCTTTGGAGGTCCACCGCATGCATATACGGCTCACACACGTGTGTTCGGCATTTTTCCGAACACCTTGTGGGCGCGTATATTCCAGCCCTTCTACATCAAACCACGGGCCACCCCGTGGTTCCAGCACACTAATTGGGTTCTACAACGACCCCCCAACAAGTCAGGGACACCCCCGACCCTCAGACACGTGGCGATGAGCCACTTAACTTTAGCTCTCGGGCCAACCCGAGGCTACCGCACCAACCCGCCGTGCAACATGGCACGTAGCCCAAGGCACGGCCCATGAGCCCAAAGTGCCACTCCTTAGCTCCCACGAGATCTCATCCTCAGCCCAAGGCCCATACTGAGGCCCCTCAGCCAGTTACCCAAGTCGTTCGACAACCCGGGGTGTGTCGGGCATATACCCGAACACCTTGCAAGCGACTACTACGACTCGAAGAACAATGGCCCCCACGGGCCATCCCAGTATCCCGAAGTCTAGTGTCCCTCAAAGGACACTCCCAGATGACAAAAGAAGACCCTCGGGGGCCATCCCTCGGGGTTGCGGCCTGCCTGGGGCCCATTCGGCCCAGGGCGCGGCCGCGCCCCCAAGGGAGGGCTAACTCCCCGGGGGGCCGTGCCCTCTCTCCAGCCCGGTGGCCCCACAGCCCCGCTCAGTCCCAGTTCGTCCGATTCTCAGTCTCCGTTTTTCCGACTCCCTAATCCGGGGAGAAGGGCTCGCATCGTTCGTCCGTACCAGTTCATGGGAGCAACACGCGGAAGCACGAAGCAACAGCACGGGGGAGCGGTCCTCGGCAGTCAACACACTCACAAGGCTCCGCGTATCCTCCCAGCACATGTCCTTTTCTTCTTAGTTTAATTTAGGAAGAAAAACACACAAAAAATGAGATTTTATAGGGTGGGGACTGCCCCCTCTCTCTCCCATTACCTAGTCCGCCTAAACCCCGTGGGGAGGGGTTTAGGCGAACCATCCTCACCCCCTGAGGCTGGTCCGCCTAAACCCCCTCCGTAAAAAAAAGTTTTTTTAATTAATTAAAGAAGCCAGCCAGCCTGCCTAAACCCCCCTTAGGGTGGGGTTGGTTTTTTAATTAAGGAAAAAACCCTCCGTGAGGGGTTTAGGCAGACCAGACCAGCCCCTTGGGCTGGTCCGCCTAAACCCTTCTCCCAAGAGTTTACCCAGACTAGGTTGAACCCTTCACCCTAGCCCGCCTAAAGCCTTCATGACCTTCCAAATTCCCTATAAAATCCCCTTAGAAGCTCAAGGGGTGGGAGATAGACAACAATCAAGGTTTCCAGCAATCAAAGGCTCCAAGCTTCAAGAGGCTCTAGGCAACGAGCAAGGAGAATTGTGTGTGGGTGACTTGGTCGTCAGCTAAGGACGCCAAGGGTATGTTGCTTGTACTTTCCTCACACGGTGTTCTGCCATGACACACAAGTCTACCCCCGCCACTTGTGCGACGTTATGACAAGGGTGAACGCCCCCTCATGTCGAGATTTCCCCTTGCTTGCCTGTCGACCGCAACTACGCACGCACCATGACGTCACGCTCCCCCGCAGTCACGAGGCCACGTCCGACCGCTCGATTCGAGCTGTGATCGACCCTCACCCAGACACCAGCCCGATGCTTTCCCCAGCTATCCAGTCATAGCCCCTCATTTGGCAAAGCAAACCTGGCCCATGCCACGAGAGGGACCCTCTGTAAAATATGCAGATACTCGCTTTATCACGCATTGACCCGGGGACCGACCATCATGTCGGAATTGTCCCGCGGCTTGCGCCTATTGTACCTCGGCCCCTGTGGCCCTCCTATAAAGCTATATAACCCTCAGAAATCATACTGCCATTTGAACGAATGTGCTCGCATCCGCATTCGGGCCCTCAGCCCCTTTTTATGTCGCCTAGTGTAAACCCATAGCCCCTCTGACCCTAGCCAACTTCACCCTATCTAGTGCGAACCCACAGCTTCTGAGTACCCCCTGCTCTCCGCCCAAGACTTCAGATACAAACATGCTTCTCTTCAGCATAGAACGAAGGTGTTCGGATTCAATCCGATGTAAATAAACACCGATCTCTTGCGGTCGGTGGAGAAAGATGTCCAGTACATGATTCCCACAATCACCTGCACACTCGCACCCGTGGAACCCCCTCGATCCATGTGTCACCCTACCTCTCGAGCCCACGTGCCGCATCCTGGTGGCGCTTCCCCGGCCAACCCTTGGTTCCATGGGTGATTGTCGAGAAATCGACTGGCACGCCCGCACCCTGTCTGGCTAACTTATGCCCCTACATTCCCGTGCCATTCGACCCTTTTCAGCTTTTTGTAAAAAGGAGAGTGCCCGATACCGCCGTGAAAGGCATACAACCGTAAGGGTGAATACCTGAGAAATATCAAACTCCCGTATTTTCCTTTCCCAACTGTATTCCTACCTTCACCCTGGTCATAGGCATATAAAGAGAAAAACCCCCGACAACAGAGAGGATGGCACGCCGGGTGGGACGTCTCCCGCCTTCCTTCTTTTTGATGAAGAAAAGCCTATGCCAGCCCTGAAGCCCTGGTGCCTTTTTCATGTCCTTGCAGGAGAGGCAGAGGAGGGTACTCGCACGCGCATTCCCTAGCGCCCCCCAGTCGGACCTCATTTGGCGACTGTCGGCGACCTCCTCAGCAGCACCCAGCACTCCAGCAATGATGGCGGCCGTCACTTACGATCCCCTTGTCATCACCACCCATGCGTGGGTGGGTTACTTGGCGACGCCGATCGCTTTTGGCAGCTTCACCCCTGTCATTGGATCACCCTACTTTTTGGGCGTCATCCCTGTGGCTGCTCCTTAGCCGATCCCAATTTCTCCACCGGTTCCGGTGGCCAATGAGCCACGCGCATCTCCAACACCGGTGTCCCGCCTGAGTGCCCGGCATCGGACCGCCACCACTGGCCCCTGCAGGGCCCCCATATCATCACCGGCCCGGGTAAGCGTTAGTTCCCAAGGCCAGCCCCGTCCGATCTCGGGCATGGGCCTCGCGCCCAGGATTTCGGCCACTATCTCAGCACCTTCCTCGGGCCTCCAACCCCGAGCCTCAGCAAAGTCGGCACCCAACATGGGCTCTCAGCCCCGGGTCCATGACTTCTCAGCATCTTCCTCGGGTCTCCAATCTTGAGCCTCAACAAAGCCGGCACCCAACACGGGCTCTCAGCCCCGGGTTCACGGCTTCTCAGCACCCTCCTCGGGCCCTCAGGCCCGAGCCCCAGTAAAGCTGACGCCCGGTACGTGCTCTCGGCCCCGACTCCCCAGTTCTTCGGCATTTTGCTCAGGATCCCGGTCCCGAGCTCCAGCGGAACTGGCTCTCCCTGCGGGTCTCATACCCAGGGGGCAAGGTTCCTTAGCACCTTCTTCGGGCCTCCCGACCCTAGCCCGGACTACACCGACACTCACCCCGGGTCCTCGACCCAAGGCCGTCGACACCTCAGCACTTCCGACGGCATCACTTCCCGGTGCAAGAGAATCATCTCGAGCATCAGCAACACTTCTATCGGGGTGGGCAAGGGCTTATACCCGAGTCGCCCAGCCATCGACTCCCGGCGTGGGTCTCGTACCTTGGGGGTCGGTCCCAGTACCTCCGATTGATAGCTTCGCGCTACCGGTCGCCGCAGGCCGGGTCTTCTCGGTCTACCATCTTGGGGTGGAGTCTTCCTCCACTCCCCAGAAGAAGCGTCGCCATGGCCGCAAAGGCAGACGGCTAGCCGCTGCAACCGGCAACTCTGGCAGGACTGTTCTTGTCGTGACTTGTGGATTCGCCTCGATGGGGGCGAACCAATCATACCCCAGGAACGGACCGTTCCCACCATTTCTACCTCCAACCATTTTGACATTCTGCGGCAAACGCGAGAGGACGAGGCGAAGCTCAGAGGAGCGGGTTCCTCGGCTGCAGTCCGGGGGCACCCACCGCAGCCCGATACACGGGCTCCCAAGACAACTCGTCAGAAAAACGGTGACAAGAAAGACCAGCAATCTGACTTGAGGAGAATCTGGGTCACCCCAGAGGAAGCTCAAGCCGTTCGAAGGGCGCGTATTAGAAACCCCCTATGAGCACTCAGACGTGCCATCATGCAGGATGCAACTGGCCTCACAGTAGCACAGCCTGACGACGCCCAGTCGTCTAATGTTCCCCACACAAGCAAGCGGAGGCAGAGGCGAGCCCACTCCCGGGCCCTCCAGCAGCTTGTCCCGGTCTCTCCTCAGACCGATATCGGGAGTGAGCCCCCTCTACAATGCGCCTCGATCTTTGACAGACTAGAGGCCCCTGTTCGCCCCAAGCGACACCCGCGTAGGAAGCGGACGGCTCGGTTCATCAATGACGCGGTTCGAGTGTTCACGTGCTACACCACTGGACACCAGTCGGACACCCAGTCTGATGACCTGAATCAACCCCTGTCCCACTTCAGGAGGCCGCACCATCAAGTTCCGCCACCTCCCCCAATAGGTCACATCGACACTTCTATCGGATCACAGGTGTCGGAACGTACGGAAGAAGTCCCGGTGGAAGACCGCGACCCTCCTACCAACGCGGAGCAGGTCAACAATGACCCTCCTGCAGATAGAGGAGCCCAGTGCCAGTCAGGGTGAACATTCGCTCTGGTATCCAGGGTGGAGGCCCTAGCATGATCACAAACCCCTCTCCTTCCCCAAGGAGAGAACCCGACGACTCTTCAATATCCTCGTCGAGAGGGGGCAAATCATGCCCCGCGACTCGCCGGCCGACTACACCCATTGGGACTTTAGTCACCGCCAATACTGCCCCTTCCACGCTAGAGTCTGCCACCCGATCGAGTCCTGTGAGGAAGTTCAATACCTCATCCAGGAACAGATCCAATGGGAGCAGATTGATGCGGAGGGGAACTCCATGTCACTTGTCAGGCTTCGGCAAGCGGTCGAAGAAACCCTGAGCATCGCCAGGGATGCGCCAGAATGGCCAGACTTCCCTCAAGAAAATGGGCACGGGCTGCCTTACCAGCATCCTCCAGAATGGATCGAGTTCCGGGCTAACAACCAAGAAGCGCTCGAGCGATTGCGAAAGCGTAGAGAGCGGGATGCCAGTCAAGAGATCGAGCCAACCAACTTCTTGGTCAACGTCATCTATTCCCCTGCTCCTCCGGCCCTTGCGGGCTCCCAGACATTAGCATCCGGCCAGCCAACCCCAGCCACTTCGGCTGTGCGGTGGCAGTCTTGGCGGGAGCAAGAGTCTCTCCCTTTCCCTGAAGAAGACACCGCCAGGCTCCTCCAGGTCCTTCTCAGCCGAGAGGATGTTCTGGTGGGCGAGACGACGGCGGGATCCTCAGCTCTCTCTCGTCATCCCCCCGTCCAATCTCTGTCTCCGGCGTCTGTGGACAGGAAGGGAAAGCAAAAGCAGGGTGAGGTCTCGGCTCAACCTTGTCACACCCCTTCAGCGGATGTGCCGTTGGGTCCTCTCTGCTTACCCTTTAACACAATCCGAAGTACAAAGAAGACATCTTCAGAGTCTTCAGCGGCTTCGATTCAAGCGGCGGGCCCACCACCACAAGGCTCAGCCAGTCCGCAGAGTCGGGGTAACTGTGCAGAGCAACAACATCTTGTGACGCCTTCGACTGTCACCGGACCCAGCCCTCAGCATGATCACAAAGGCAAGGTTAAGAAGCAGGACAACAACTCTATCCCTTGGTCCGCTTCTCAAAAAATGCTGTCGCCACCGCGGCTAAGGCACCAAACCGCGCATACGTCTTCGGACGCCAGCACCAGTCAACCCACTCTTCGTAAGCTCCTGTCGCCACCGTGGGTAAGGCACCAAACTGTGCACACGTCTTCGGACGCTAGTCCCAGTATTCCGGCATACCAAGAATTACCGCTCGAGGTAATCGAGCAGGTGATCAACGCCACCTTCCAGATACAACAAGGGGAAGGCGCCTGGATTGAATTTCAGGCGAAGAAGAGTCGTTGACCTTGCCCCACCAAGGCACTAGCCCGAGGACACCCTCCTGGGAATTTATCAACTCTGGCCCCAGCACCTCTGCCCCCTACTCCCTTGGAGGCAGCTATCGCCAAGAGACGGGAGAAAATAGGAGGAAGAACCTCAGGAGGCGGCTCAAGAAACAAGCTGAACAAACAACCGCCCTACAATCACCAGCTGAGCCAATGCCTCTCCAAAGGCTCGAGCAGCTCATTGATGACCTGGAAGAATACGTTCCTCCTCATCCTACCGGGGCTCTCCCACTCGACAGCTATATCCCGTGGGAAGAAATGCAGAAACGAGCCTGCCTCAGAAACTGGGTCCAAGAGATGATCCAAAAGCTCAAGAACGGCGAAAGACTCCTAATCCAAGATGAGCTCCCCTTGTGCTATAAGGACAAGGAGATCACGACCGAGCAGCTGGAAGAAATGCTTCGAGACTGCACCTGCAACATGGTGGCCATCCCACCTCCTGACAATATCAACGCTTCTCGGCGAGGCGAGCCTGTGGCCTCCCAAACTAGACAAAGAACAACTACCCCGCTTGGGCTACAGCCAGCTCCAGAACACACAGGCCGCGACCGAGGTCGTGGCCGGGGATGTGGTAGAGGCCGCGGGAGAACTCCTGAGTTACCCCTCTCTCCGTCCACCTTTGACCCAGAGTGAATCATCCTCTTTCGAGGAGAGGAACCTGCCCCCATTCCGGAGGTAGAAATTCGGAAAGGACCTAGCATCTTCGATCCTACCGGTATCGAAGAGGGTCCCGCCGGCCTCCCAGTCTCTGCACTAACTCAGGCTTCTTCTACGGAACAAGCAGGACCGTCCGGCGAGGACGGGCCAGCCCACCAGTTACCCCTAGAAGAACCATCCTTGGCACCCCTGTTCCAGGAGTCCACCGGCGATCGGGGTCAGTCTGACCCCAACAATAAAGGCAAGGCTGTGCAACTTCCCGATGGGGAGCGGCATGATAGCTCACAGAGAGCCCCGCCCGACATACTACCGTCCTTGGAGGATGCTCGAGCTTGAGCCGACTGAAAGGTCCTCCACTAGATGAAGTGCTTCCCTACTAGCATTACAATCTGGGAAGCCATCACTTGGAGTAAAGAGCTGAGAGAAACTCTCATCAAAATACTCCAAGAACCAGAAGCTTACGAGGCGCATGTCACGGAAATGAAGACATCGGCCTATGAAGCCTTCATAGCCACCGTCTCCTTCACGGAGAAGGACATGTTGCTATCCCCTCCATGCCACAATCGTCCTCTCTACATGAAAGGAATGGTCAATGGGCATGATGTGAACTGAATCCTGGTGGACGCTGGTGCTGCCGTTAACATCATGCCGCTCAAAACATTCAAGACTTTATATCTGCCCCCATACCTCCAGAAGGGTCAGACGGTCAAGATATCCGGCTTTAACCAAAACACCGAGGATGACCTCGGCCGGGTGGATGTTGATCTGGTGCTTGATGATTTCGCCTCTAAGGCGACGTTCTACATCATTGACTCCAACACGTCCTATAAGATGGTACTGGGCAGACCCTGACTCCACGCAAATTGGGTCGTTCCATCAACTCTCCACCAATGCATCAAGTATACCTAGGACGAGGAGCAACACACGGTCTTTGAAGACCTGTCACCGTTCACACCAGCAGAAAGCAACCTGGCTGACGCTGCGCTCTACTTCAAGGGCATTAGTCCATACCTTGTGATTAAGAGCAGGAGCAACGGATAGCTCTCATAGGAAGACGATGACGATCTCTTCTCCGTGGACGAAGAGAAGGCCAAGCTTCATCAGCTACGCCTCAGCTCCAAGTCAACCCCAGATCACCCTGAAAGGCGCAAAATTGACTTTGAGGCCAACCTCATTAGTCGAGCTATTGGAAAGAGTATATGCTTTCCCCAAACTTCATCCAGTTCCCATGTGCCTCCGAAGAACACATCGTTGAGCCGTTGACAACATTTGTTGTCACCTTCAAGCGACAATGCAGAAACAAGTGGAAGGCCAACAGGGACAAACTCATTGTCTTCTATAAGGGAGACACGGTCCCTCAAGCCCCACCAGAGGGTGATTTCGACTGGTCCAGGCAAGCTGATGATACCTCTGAAGTAGTCCAAGTGCTGGATGACCTGCCGCCGCATATTCGGGAGATGTGTCTAAAGTAACACATCCCTCAATGACAAGATTCCGCGTGACGTGAATATTTTCACCGACTATGGACCCCTTCTCAGGTCCGGGAGCAACCCCCATCCTTCTATAAGGATACCAGAGGGCTTGGCTATGACCAAGGCCTGGACTTTCACGTCCTCTATGCATTCAACGTCATAGGCTTGACACAACCAGCCGACGACCGAGCAAAAGTCGAAGCCAAATTCGACAGCTCCGGGGATAAGGAAGAGGATATCCTGATCCCAATCCCCGTCAAAGCCAGCGCTCTAGCCCAAGCGGTCGAGGAGCCCTCCTCGCCTCCCTGCCAAGACAAAGGGGCCGAAGAAGCTCCTCCGGTCTCTCAGCTGGCCGAAGAACCCAGTTCAACAAACTCTCCTGATGAGGGGGAGATCCCTGATACTAGCTGCGAAGGATTGTCAGCTTTGCCAGGCAACCCCGGGGAGACCTCAGTAGCCCCGATTGACAACCGCTGGCCAAAATCTGGTGGCCCAGATAAATCCCTGGTGGACCCAGCGACAACCACTCTCCGATCCCATCGACGTCAACCAGTAGCTTCGAGAACCAAGACATGCACAAAGCCAACATCGATGATGAGGATCTCATCGACTTCCAACCCGCTCCTCCCGAGCTGAAGGACGGTGGCCAAGCGACCGTGGATGAGCTCGTTGAAATCAACCTGGGCGAAGATGAAGCCCCCTAGCCCACATTTGTCAGTGCTCTCCTCACCGAAGCGAAGAGGCTGGACTACAAGCAACTCATGCTGGAGTATAAAGACAGCTTCTCTTGGACATACAGGGAGATGCCAGGGCTAGACCCCTCTGTAGCGGAGCACGAGCTTGCCATTTCTCCCTCGGTCACTCTAATCAAATAGCCGCAGCGGCGCATGTGCCATGAGCTGGAGCTCCAGGTTGCGACTGAAGTCAATAAAATGGTGGAGGTCGATTTCATCGAGCCGTGCATCTACCCGATCTGGCTCGCCAACATAGTCCCAATCAAGAAGAAAAATGGTCAAGTCCGCATCTGTGTCGACTTTTGGGACCTCAACAAAGCTTGTCCGAAGGACGATTTCCCAGTCCCAATCAGAGAAATAATGGTCGACATGACCACAGGACATGAGGTCATGTCTTTCATGGATGGGTCGTCCGGTTATAACTAGATCCGGATGTCCCTCAAAGACAAGGGCCACACAGCTTTCAGATCCCCAAAAGGGATTTTTAACTACAAGCACATTCCCTTTGGTTTGAAGAACACCGGCGCCACTTACCAAAGGGCCATGACCAAAATATTCGACGAAATTCTACACAATACCGTCGAATGCTATGTCGACGACCTCGTCGTCAAGACTAAAAGACGCGAAGACCATTTGCGTGATTTACGCCAAGTCTTTGACCGTCTCCGGCAATACGGGCTCAAGATGAACCCCATGAAGTTCACCTTTGGCGTATCCGGTGGCGAGTTTCTCAGTTTCATCATCCGATACCGGGGAATTGAGGTGGACCCCAGCAAGATCAAAGCGATCCGGGAGCTTCCACCTCCCAGCAATATCACCGAGCTCAGGTCCTTCCAAGGGAGGCTGACCTACATTCGAAGGTTTATCTCTAACCTCTTCGGTCGATGCGCGCCTTTCGGCAAGCTGACGAAGAAAGACGCCCCATTTGTGTGGGACTCGAATGCTAGGCGGCTTTCGAGCAAATCAAGGAATACCTCCATACTCCTCTAGTTCTGGGGGCACCAGTTAAGGGCAAACCCCTCATCCTCTATATTGCTGCCATGGACGTCTCCCTAGGAGCTCTCTTGGCACAAGTCAATGAGGAAGGTAAAGAGCAGCCCCTCTATTACCTCAGCCGGAAGCTAATCGGTGCCGAGCATCGATATTCCCCTTTCGAGAAGGTCTGCTTGGCATTGGTGTTCGCCGTCAAGAAGCTGTGACATTACCTCCTATCCCATCGAGTCGAGCTTATATCCAAGCACGACCCTCTGAAGTATCTCCTTCGACAACCTGTCCTCTCAAGCAGACTGGGAAGGTGGGCTCTCCTGTTGATGGAATACGACATTACTTATGTCCCCAGAAAAGTAATTAAGGGACAGGGTATGGCTGAATTATTGGCAGCCCATTCAGTGCCAAACGACTCGCCTTTCAGCTCGGAGCTCCTGGACGAGGAGTCCCTTGCTGTTCAATTACAACCATCGGTTGAACAGAGCGGAGATGTCTTGCATTACTGGCAGTAAAGCGCTCTCGCAACCCGTGCTGTTCAATCACAACAACCAGTTGAACAGAGCGGAGATGTCTTGCATTGTTTGTAGCAAAGCGCTCTCACAGCCAGCGTACCTTGCTGGGAGCTCTACTTCGATGGCGCTTCCCAAGGGATTATCCGGAGCAACCAGGATCCAGCCACCACGGCAGGTGCCGGCATTGTTTTCCTGACTCCTCAGGGTGGGGTTTTGTACAGCTTCTGTGCCCTCATGAAATCCCTGACCAACAATGAAGTTGAGTATGAAGCTCTGCTCATTGGGCTCCAAATGGCTCTCCACATGGGCGTCAAATGACTTAGAGCTTACGGGGACTCACATTGATAGTTCGGCAGGTCCTCGACATCTATGACGTGCGAAATCGGAATTGGTCCCGTACGATGCCGTCGTCACTAGATTAACCCAGAAATTCTATTTCTTTGAGATAGATCATGTTCCTAGAAGCAACAATGCCCAGGTAGACACCCTGGCAAAATTGGCTGTCGCTATCAAACTCCCGCCCCAGGGAGAGGTCGACATCATCGTCAAACTTAGAAGATTGATGCTGACCTCACTCGAAGACAACACTGGTCTCACTATTTATGAGGTCCACGACCTTGACCAGAATACTCCTCCAGAAGGAGAAGATTGGCGACAACCAATCATAAAACTCAAGAAAGGGTGGCTCCCTTCTGACCGAGCTCAAAGGGTCCAACTACTTTTCCGAGCAACCTCGTATGAGTTAATTGGCGACTCCCTGTACCGACTCGTTCACGAGAAGGACAAGTCAATTCTCCTGAGATGCGTCTCTCCCGCGGAGGCTCGAGCCATCATGTAGGAAGTCCACTCCGGATTGTGCGGCGCGTACCAGGCTGGGGATCGAATGAAGCACAACATCAAGCTCAAAGGCTTTTACTGACCAACCATGTACGTGGATTGTGTCCAGTACGCCCGTACATGTCATCAGTGCCAAGCTTTTGGCCCAGTGCCCAGAAGACCTCCTAACCCACTGCGTCCTACAGCCCCCACCTGGCCTTTTGCTGAGTGGGGCATGGACATCGCGGGGCCTTTCCCGCCATCTTCCAAGGGCCATAAATGCATCTTGGCCGCCACTAATTATTTCTCTCTCTGGGCGGAGGCTCTCCCTTTGCGGGAAGTCACCGGCGAGGTGGTTGCCAGATTCGTCTGGCAGAAGATCATTTACCGGTTCGGTACCCCAGCCGCATCGTGTACGACAATGGGACACCGTTCAAGAATAGGGCTGTGTACCAGCTAGTGGCCAAGTTCCATATCGAACTGAGAACCTCTTCGGTCTACAACCCCCATGCCAACGGCTTAGCAGAAGCCTTCAACAAGTCCCTCTGCAAGCTCCTGGATAAAATAGTTAGCCACCGAAAACGTGATTGGGGGCGAGAAGGTCTTCGAAGCACTGTGGGCTTACCGGACGGTCTATAAAACTCCCACGAGGTGTTCGCCGTTCTCCCTCACTTATGGGGCAGAAGCCGTTATCCCCATTGAAGTCCAGCTAGCCTCGTATCGCGTGGCGATCCACACAGGCCTCGCTGGCCCAGACGAAAATGAATACCAGAGAAGGCTAGAGGAGCTCGCCGATCTAGAAGGGAAACGGCTCGAAGCCTACAAACACCTATAAGTATACCAGCCCCGTATGGTCTGGGCCTATGATAAGCTCGTCAATCAGCGAGCCTTCAAGCAAGGTGACCTCGTCATGATCAAGGAAAAGGGAGTAATGGCGGGGCGCCCCAGTGGAAAATTGTAGCCGAATTGGTGAGGCCCATATATCGTCCGTAACGTCTACGAGGGTGGGGCCTTTACGGTCGTCCACCACAAAGGTCACCGGCCCTTCCCGCCTCTCAATGGCAAGCATATGAAGCTGTACTATGCACCTGAACATGAGTTCGTGCACCAGCCAGACTAAGGTGCGTGTTCCAGCTACTACCAGTGAGGTCGCCCCTCTCCCGGGAAGGGTCGGACCAGCCAATTCCTCCAGTCTCCAATCCCCAGTCAAGCAGCAGGCCTAGCTCCCCAGAACCACCGCCAGGCATCCTTGAGGACTAATCCCCTGCCCTCGTTCCCGTCACCACGAGAGTAGGGGCACCTCTGCAACGGCACCAGTCCAGCCGTCAGGCTCTCAGGTAAGTCAAAAAAAAACTAAAACAAAATAAAAAAATGGGGTTAAAAATAGAGATATCCCGGCAGACTCAGCTGTCCCCTCTTGTAAGAAGGCGGCTGGGGGAAAAAAAGGCCAGTGACCTGGCTGAGGTGAAAACCCGAAAGGGCACCTCAGGCAAAATGGGGTAACCCCTTGACGTGAAAACCCACAAGGGCGTGTCGAAAAAAGCTAAAGGGGGTTGGCTCTGGCGAAAACCCGAAAGGGCGGTCGAGCCGATAACGAGAAAGTCTTCCTCTCCCCACCAGTCGGAGTGGCGTTCCACCCATTCCTCGAGAAATCATTATCCCCACCGAACATCAACCTTCTATCAACTCACATCGGTAGAGCACTAGCCCCATGACCCCCAGTTAACCTTACATCACCCTACTCAGCTCATGCCACCTTCGGCCCTCACTTCGATACGGTGGGTCGACAACTTTCTATGGTAGTATTCCATCCTAGTTGCCATCCCGACAAATCCTTGTCCCAGCCTATCTTTAGACCCTTACCAGTCCACACCACTGCATTCTACACCTTCTATAAATCCAGAACCCCCCAGTCTCATTATAATTCTAGTCCTCCCAGTAATCCCCGACTCTTCCCAACCATAACTCCGGTCACATCCTGCCATAGCAAAATGGTCCCTGTTACCATAACTTGACAACTCGCGAGAACTCCTACGAAAGGAGGAACAATGCCCAGTCATCCACCATCTCCAGTTCCAGGTTACGTCCCCTGACAGCAACATGCTATGGATAGTAATCTCAAATATGTATACATATATAATAACAAAAATGGGGTTAAAAATAGAGATACCCCGGCGGACCCAGCCGTCCTCATTACGAAGAGGCGACTGGGGGCAAAAAGTGCCACCAACCCAACTGAGGTGAAAACCCGAAAGGGCACCTCAGGTAAAATTGGGTAACCCCTCGGTGTGAAAACCCGTAAGGGCGAATCGGAAAAAGTAAGAGGGGGCCAGCTCTAGCGAAAACTCGCAAGGGCGGTAGAGCTGGTAAAGAGAAAAATAAAAAAAAACTCTCTCCCTCTCTACTCCTCACGGATGAAAGCTATCGACCGTGACACCTCACCGATAGCAAGCTCAACACCACTCCACAACAATGGTGACCACTGCACCCCCAAGGGTCGGTCACCCCAAGTCCCAGCTCCTAGTCCTGGCTACAACGCCTTCATAGGCCAGCCGCCAGATCTCAGCTCCCAGTCCCGGCTACAATGCCTTCACAGGCAAGCCGCTAGCTCCCAGCTTCCAGTCCCGGCTGCAACGCCTTCACAGACAGGCCCCCCGCTCCCAGCTCCCAGTCCCGACTACACGCCTTCACAGGCTAGCCGCCAGCTCCCAGCTCCCCGTCCCGGCTACAACGCCTCCACAGGCTAGCCGCCAACTTCCAGTCCCAGTCCCGGCTACGACGCCTGCATAGGCTAGCCGCCCAGTCTCCAGCCCCCCAGTCCCGGCTATAACGCCTTTACAGGCCAGCCGCTCAGCCTCCGGCCCCAGTCTCGGCTACAACGCCTTTATAGGCTAGTCAGCTGGCTCCAGCCCCGGTCACCATCTCCAGTCATAATTCCAATTTCAACCTCGAGTCCCCCTCCAAGTCCCAGTCTTGGCCGCGATGTCCCGCAGGCAACCCAGTCGGCTCGGTCCCAGTCTTCCCGGCTAGTATACACTACATTTTCGGCTGACAACATGATGTTATCGGACACTCTACTACTCGGCCTATGACCGATACACCCCAAAATCACCCCAGTAGCCCTAAACTGTAGACCCTCATACCCCACGGGTTCATGTCGGCTCCATGTTACACATGCCTTTATCCTTCAAGAGGATTCGCCCCAACACCCAGTCATTCCCCCCTACTACCCAGTACTCAGCCTCCAGTTTCTAACACTTTGTCCTCGGAACCCAGTACCCGCCATCCAGTTACACTATCCTCCATACTCAACCCCCTTTACTCCAGTGCCCAAAACCGGGCACACCCAGTCCCCTGTCACTCACACTGGCATGTCAGGGGGAAAACAAGCACGACTAACAGCAAGTGGTCACCAGTCCCTACACACAGCATAGTTCCATCGGAGAAGGGAGGGAACAACCTAGTAAACAACATGAGAATCCGACAAGTTTGTCATAAATACTCTACAAAAGGAGCCCAAGACATGTCCTTAGGGTGACAAAATCCATACAATCCGGATGACACAAAACAAAAAGGGGAAAAAGAAATACAATCAAACCCCAGGTTTGATCCCCTCCAGTGCCGCAAGGCGAGAGTCAGCAGCCCCAAGCTCCGCCTCCAGGGTCAACAAAAGCTGAGCGCTAGCCTCGGCCGTCATCTCGACCGTCTGCCACTCAACTCGGGTGCGCTCGATGACCAACCACTGCTCCTTCCAAGCCTTCTTCAAGACCTTAGCCCAGCTCTCTGCCTCCCCCAGCTGTGTGGCGCAGTCCTGGGATGCCAACGCGGCCGCCTCGGCATGGCCTCTCTGCTCGGCTAAAGCCGACACGAGCTGGGCCCGCTGCTTTTGAGCTTCTCGGATCGCCGCCAGCCACTGCGCCCTCTGCTCCTGAGCCTCCAAAAGCCACATGTACTCTGCCCAGATGCCGACCAAGCCAGACATCCAGAGCTCGCACAGGAAACCGAGGCTGTGGTAGCCCTGGGTGCAGTCCCTCAACTGCTGCCTAAGCTTCTCCGGAGAAGGCAGGGGGTCACCTCCCAGGTAGCCTCGAGCTCGCTGAAGCAAGGCCCCACCCACGCTCGCGTCCAGCAGTGGCTCGGGCGGGGAAGCGGACGTAGGCCACTCGACCCCTAGGTCCAGGGAAGAGTGGCCCATCTCAGCCAACACACCAGCAAAGCCTGCACAATCCCACCCAGCATGAGAAGGAAATACCCGACCTCCAAAGCTCATTTGACAAGACAAGGTGGAAAACCTGAGAAAATTCTCAGTCCTCACCTGGTGCAGCTCCCGCCACGCCTGTAGTCTCTTCTATAGGGGTCGGTGAGGGCAATCGCTCCCCCACATCCGCAATCTCGTTGGCCGGAGTCGGGGAGGGCAAAGGCTCTTCCGTAATCCGGCCGTCCTTAGTGGCCATCGGGGAGACGGAAGGCTCTCCATGGTTACCCTCAGTAGGAGCCGACACGCACTCCCCCTCAGATCCCAGTCCTGGTCATAACACAATAATGTCAACACCCTGCTATAAACTCTAAACCAAAGCCAATAGCGAGGAGCGAAGGACCTCTATATACCTTCCAAAGCTGCCTCCATTTCGGCGTCTCCGACAGAAGCGGCCTCGGTGGAAGAAGAGCCCGAGCTCAAACTCTCGTCGGTCTCCATCGCCGCACTATCACTGCTCGAGGAACCAAATGAGGTCTCTGAAGAACCCCCAGGCGTTGGTAAATCAGAGGCACATGTACAACAAGAAGCCAAGTCAGGCTATTATAAAATCCAGTTTCATATGAGGACAACTCCATAGTCGAGGGTGTTGGATAAGAAGCTCACCAGTAGGGGCGTCCCCCTCGAAAACCCCCTCAATATCGACAAACTCTTCGTCGCCCCCAGCGGAACCCTCGAGCGCGGGCTCACCCTCGGCTGCCCCGGTCACGTCACGAGGAAGTTCACCCTCTTCCAGAGGGGAAGCAGTACCTGCAACCAATACCGGTAAAAGCTTAGCATTAGCGGGCAACTTAGAAGGCCTTACCATGAATGACTAGGCAGTCGGTTGCATACCTGAGGGTCCCACACTAGAGGACTCGACCAGTCCCCCAGTGTAGGCTGACACCACAGTGGACAAAGGTGGGAGAGGAACTCTCTCTAGCAACTGTGGTAGTGCGCCTAGTGCATCCCCAGCAACGGACGAAGGCAAGGGGGCACTTGCTCAGACTCACCCTCAAAGGACGGGAGAGCCACTAACCCGCCAGCACTGGCCAACTCATGAATCATCTCTAGAGTGGCAGCCGTGTCCTCGCCTGGCAAGCAAAACAATGTAAACCTAGTCAGTAACCCTACTATGTCAAAAGCACAACTAAACCAGGGTTACTCCTATCACAGCAATTCGATGCTTACCGGAGCTACCTCGGGCTACAACTGGCGCTGGGTCCTCCATCTGGCCGGATGTTCCGCCTGGTGTCCCGGAAGGGGCCTCGGCCCCCGAGACCTCCGCCTTCCCTACACAGTATGAACGGCTATGTCAGTGGCCACAACCAGACAAAGCCACAGCCAGCGTATGTCCAGTGTCAGAGGCTCTCACCTGAGTGGGCCTTCCCTAGAGCCTTCCATGACTCGAAGTCGGGGAAAGTCTCAATGTTAGGGGCAGCCTCGTTCATCAAATGAAGGAACCCCTCCACATCGATCTCACACTCGACCCCATCATCAGGCAGGGGGTCAACTTCCTGAGGGGGCGAGAAGGCCGCCTCCACGCCGGCCTCCATTAGAGCTACAAGAAACAAGACCAACAGAACAAAATCAGCCAGCAGTCGGGACTGAACCAACAAGGAGAAAAAGGGCGAATACAATGCTTACTCAAAGCTGGCTCTGTCTCAACCTGCTCGTCAGCCCCGAGTCCCTTCGGGGGCTCACCGACTCCAGTCTCCTCAGCATCCACTCGAGGGCGCTTCCGCCTAGGTTGCATCCCCCCATCTCCATCCCCCGAGGATGTCCCCGTGGAGGGGTGATCACCCTCTGCCGCAGAACCTGTCAATAGGTACATCAGCACATGACATCTCAGTTGCAAACATCGGAAGATAGTAAAATTGAGACAACACACTGAGGGGAGAAATTTTACCCGAAGCCCCGAAGGGGGTCAATGGTAGAGGGACCAACTGCTCTGGCTTCAGTGCCAACACACGGGCAGCCTTCGCAACTACCTCCCGGATATCCCTCAGAGTGTGAGCACACTCAATATGGGATACAAACTCCATGGGTCCAGCCGACCCGATCGTGTGGCCAATGTGCCGCCACCAGTCATCAATAGCTGTACAAGCAAAGCTCCCCTCAGGGAGCACCCGGTCCAACGAACCTCTGCCCTGGAAGTCGCAATCGGCCAGGAACTGGGTCCACCAGCTCCTCGGTGCCCTCTATCAAGGCACCTTCACTCCAGTCATCGCCGCTGCCATCGTTGCCTGTCTCAGGGGTTTCAGCGCCCCACCGTTGCCCCGGCTTCCAAACAACGAGCCCCGGCTGCCCCGGGGCCACTGCTCTGCAAGACGGTTGACCTCCCGACGGATCTGAGCGACGCGGGTCCTCAAATACCCGTCCTCCAGCGGAATTGAAGGCAAATCCTCCCTCAACAAATGACTCTCCTTCGCCTTCCTGACCACGGAGGCCTTCTGCCGGTACAAATGACTATGCTCAAACCACCACATAGCATAATGTACGTCGAATCATCCTCGACGCCCCTGCCCCGGTATCGGGTACTGCTCCAGCTCCCGATGGTAGTAGAAGTCCCACCACGCTGCCGCCAGTAAGTGGGTGTCCTTCCTGTGAGCGACGTCACGCGGTTCGAGGAGTGAAGAAGACGCGGAGCGCACGGGCTCCTTTTGTTTGCTGCAACACAGAAATAAGAGAAGAGAGAAGGGGCCACCACGGGAGATTACTCCGGCGGGGCGAGCGGGACAAATGCAATATAGCAAGATATGGGGGTTAAACGGCCATAGCGGGAAGTGACTCGCCGCGGCCTCGGGGGGACGGGAATGGTGCAGAAATCAAATAGCAAGAATTGAAACGGCCATTGGGGAAGTGACTCTCCGCGGCCTCGAGAATATGAGCAGATAAGAATATAACAGAATATAAGGAGAATATAAAGAGCGAGAATTTAAACGGCCATTGGGGAAGTGACTCGCCGCGGCCTCGAGAATAAGAATAGATAAAAATATAACAAAATATAAAGAGAATATAAGAACGGGAATTTAAACGGCTATTGGGGAAGTGACTCGCCGCGGCCTCGAGAATATGAGCAGATAAGAATATAACAGAATATAAAGAGAATATAAGAATGGGAATTTAAACGGCCATTGGGGAAGTGACTCGCCGCGACCTCGAGAATATGAGCAGATAAGAATATAACAGAATATGAAGAGAATATAAGAACGGGAATTTAAACGGCCATTGGGGAAGTGACTCGCCGCGGCCTCGAGAACATGATGTGATCGCCAGGGGCCAAAAGACCCCAAAATAAAGAAAGTGATCGCGCCTACCTCAAGAGCGGGAGATGGCGGGTTGCTTCTTCCTCCCCTTTCGGCCGACCGACGGAGAGGGCTTTCCTTGGGTACCCTTGCAAAACAACGACAAACAAATAATGAGTGGATTAGAAAGATGAAGGTGTAGTATTCAAATCCTTGCGATAAAAATAACGAAATGATGGCAAGACACACACCTGGTTGGTGTTGTCTTTTAAACCGCTCTCGGATACGAGTAGGAGGAAAATACTTATGATGAATGGCGATTATGCCGACGTAGGAATAGAAAAAAGACTCCCTTATAAGGGGGATGGAGGATGCGATATGATGAATGCAAGATAACTATGAAAGAAAAGGAGAGAGTGGCTTATTGGATGGCCGATAGTGAGATCCGGCGGAGCTTCGGTAGCGTAGGGACGACGTGGAAGTACGGTGGACGAGGACATCCTTCCTCCTGCGAGCGCGGGCACCCGAGAAGTCGGCAGAACCTCCACCTACAAAAGACCCCACGGGTTAGAAATGACTCCGGTAGCCTCTGGGCTCCGGCAGCCTATCGGATCTCTTAGAAGCTCCCTCAGAACTGAGGGGGGGGCCTCTATTTATAGAGCTCCAGAGGATGGAGGCGTCCAGGACCCTGGACACCTCTATCAGGGCAAAAATAATATTTTACTCTATTTATATTCATTTTTTTTGAATATTTTCGTGGAGGCGTCTAGGGTCCCGGACGCCTCAATAAGGTCCACCGAACTCCACCGAAAGCCGCACGCGGTTTGGCACAACGCGTGGTTTTGTGAGCGGCGTCTCGTGATTCGGAAATGGGCGCGTCAGTTGTCTGGACGCTTCCATAATTGGCTTTTTTCACACCCGACAAACCGTCGGACGGTGGACGGGGCCCGGTGGACAAGTTGATGGAGGCGTCCAGGGTCCTGGACGCCTCAAAAAAAAATATTTTTTTTATTTTTGTTTTGTTTTTATGCCAAAGCTGGCATTTTTATATTTTTTATATTTGTTTTCATGGAGGCGTCCAGGGGCCTGGACGCCTCCATAAATATATATATTTTTTATGTATTTTTTGTCTTAAGAAATAAATTAAAGTAATGGAGGCGTCCAGGAGACTGGACGCCTCCATTAAGACCCCCCCGGGTCCGCTGTCGGCAGCTCCCCGACAGGCACCCTTCCTGGTTTCGGAACCTTCCGGTGCGTCCGATTGGTGTTGATGCCGTCCGAATGCCGCAACGAGATGATTTCCGGATGCCGAAAAGGCGGAAGAAAACTCAAGAATAGGAAACACTCGAGCGATTCAAAATGCGAAAGCCAATGCGGGGCGTCGTATAGTAATATGAGATTTTCTCAGGAGATGTCAGGAATGGCGTGTCTACAGCTGCCCCGCCTTGGCGTCTGCTTTACAAGGGAGTGACACGTAGTGGAATGGTATCGAAGTGGAGTGAAATGAAGTGGGAGCGGACTGATAAGTTGATGCCAAGGTGTGATGAGACACGCTTTTGACGTTACTGTTTGGAATCTTTCCTGAAGTTTCAATGAGGCGACCTTGAAGGAGGTCTTTCAAATTTTGACGATTTGTTTAGACGGAGATCAAATAAGGGAGGGTGAGATGTGCGCTCAGGCACGAAAGAAAAAGAGACCAACTTCTCGGTGTGGAAGTACCTGGGTCATAAACCTGCAGGTTTCACCTTTGGGGAGTGGTTACCAGCCAACGTGGAAGTGCTGCGGCCAAGGTGGGTCAAGCAATGTAAAAAGCAAAGGAATATCTGAGGGTCTATCCAAACAAGGGTCTCCTTTGGAAGAGCAGCGTAGGGCCGTTTCAAGGAAACTCAATATTTCATTCGGAGTGGAATATCTCATATTTGTAAGAATTAAAGCACAGCGGCTTTCGCAATCGAATCACTTGAATGATCTTCCGTAATAAATCAAAGTCCTATATGAATGCATGCTGGGTTTAAATAAAAATTTAAAACAAACTAAAATAGAAAATAGCCAAGGATAATATTGTCAACTTGTTAAGAATGGGTCAGGATACCGATCCGGTGAGCCGACACTGGGCTGGGGCCCGTTTATCCGCGCACCAACTCACTGAATGGAACCGTCGTCCCCATGCTATCACAAGTTAACGGCATATCCGTACAACCCAAATTCTTCCGGGATCATCACTGTTTTTATTGAAGGGGAACTCAAATCCCAGATTCGTTCGGGCCACGAGGTCCTTGACATGTTCTAGTAGCGTAGGTATCATATACTACGATGCATGACATGGTGAGACCAACCATTGAAAGGTGGGACAGGAGATAGGACAAAGACGTCCGTTAGTAAAACCTGCACAGGCCAGCATGGATTAATAACATCAGAAAGTAACAAAATCGTAACAGAATTGCACCACAATGGAAAGGAGATCTAGCCAAAATCTTGACACTGATCGCTGATGTGACATGTTCTGTCCTGTAGTGATCTTCCCTTCCTATAAGAACTCCCCTTAGGCTAGTTCATTCAAATGCACCAAGGTGGGTTTTGGAAGCTCAGGAGAGGAAGGAGAGGAGAATTTAGAGATCTCAGGATGGAAGGAGAGTCTTCCCGTGTTATGAAGAGGAGCAGGCCTGGCAGCGAGATTGGGTGACTCTCCGACCTCGAGGGTCATCTCAGTGGGATGATCATGTCGCGTATGGTAAGCTGATTCATTTCAACTTTTCTCCTCTTGAACCTTCTTCTCACTTGCTCCCTTCCTCCTTCTTTCTTTTCCTTTTTCAGCCATATCCACTCTTCCCGGGCCCGAGGAAGTTTTCCAAATTGCCATGGCTTTCAAAGTTAACTTCCAACATATCCATCGGCATGAGGGCCATACTCTCGAAGTGGCATCTACAGGGGCTCCTTATTCACGCCAAACACTACGAGAAGATTCGTATGGACTGGGCGGCTATGAGCGCACTAGTGGAGATCTGACATCCCCAGACCCACACTTTTATCTTCCCGACCTTCGAGGCGACCATCCTCCTCGAGGAGGTGGAACTTCTGCTCGGATTGAAGAAATTCAAGAGTGACGGGAAGGTGAAGGCTATGCGGATGCTGACACGGGGGACTTCCGAAAGTGTCCTTGGAAGCTTCATGCGGCCCGACGTAGCGAAAAAGGTTCGTACTCGACAGGGAATTGATTTGCAAAAGCTCGCGGAATGGGTTATGGATGCCCTGAGAGGGTCACCAGATGATGACTATTTAGAAGGAATCATGAAAGGGTTCACCATTTGTCTGGCGGGAGCTCTCTTGTTCCCTCATACTGACAACATAGTGGAAGAAGACCAACTGAGTGCCATTTGCGGGATCTGGAGTGGAAAGAGGGTGGGACCCGCCGTCTTTGCCTACCTTTACGGTGGCCTTACTGCCTCAAGCATGGGTAAGTCTCCTTTTGGTTGCACACTTGTCCTGAATTGCTGGCTGGATTTGCATTTCAAGTTTGATCACCGTGAGGGAATGCCAACCGCTTCGAAGCTCTTCCAACAAAGCCCCCTTTATCACATAGCCGATGTTTTAGGCTTCGGTGGCACCGTGGCGAACCGTGTTCCGTGGCTAAAGAGACGTGAAGACTGGCGGTCTCACTTTCGAACCGTGACACAAAGCTTCTTCTCTTGCGCACCGGGATGTTTACTCCTGCTTGAGCTCCTCATGAGGTCTTCTTGTGAAGTTGATCTCCAACTGATTGGTGCGACCAAGTTTATCCTTTACAACGCGCATCGGTACTGCCTCCAGATCGGCATTCCACGTCATTCGTTCCCACTACCGACTGGCATCGTTCCTTTGAAGAAGAGAGAGTTGGGCACTGAAGTGGATGCGAAGGAAGCGAAGGCCGTCAAAGCACCCTGGAAGACAAGTGTTGCGGGAAAGGCCCTAACGCATGTGGGGGAAGAATGTGAGCTGTGGAGAGCTTATGTAACCGAACTGGGGAAGTTAAGGACTAGAGTGCCTAAGCCCCTGATGTAACTCGTCCTGCTTTCTGATGGAATAAAATCTGGAATTTGGATGTTTCGGACCCCCGTTTCCTTTGTTATTATTTTTATGATTTTCTTTTATATATATATTTTTTTGTATTTTCTTTCTTTTTTATGTACTTATTTATATATATATATAAATTATTTTTAATGGGGGCGTCCAGGGGTCTGGACGCCCCTATAATTTATTTTTTAATTTTTTTTTGAATTTTCTTGTTTGGGGGCGTCCAGGGGCTTGGACGCCCCTATAATTTATTTTTTATTTTTTTGAATTTTCTTGTTTGGGGGCGTCCAGGCGCCTGGACGCCCCTAGTTTTTTTTGAATTTTTTTGAAGAAAAGAAAGAAGTGGGGGCGTCCAGGCGCCTGGACGCCCCCAAAAGGAGTGATTTCTTATATAAAGGGGGCCTCACCCCCTTTTCACTTCTACTGTTCATTCTGACGACTCGTTCACTCTAAACGACCCATTCCCAGTTCCCAATGGAGCAAGGAGGCCCGAGCCAGGGTGGAGAGAAGCGGGAACGACGGGCTCGTCGTCCGAGGAGGTCGAGGGATCATGCAGAGGAGGCTGTCGCAGGAGAGGAGATTGCTGCGGAAGAGGAGATAGCCGCGGAACAGGAGGCACCTCCTTTGGCCGTGGAGGATCCTGCGGGTGCTGGCGATGCGGGAGAGGATGAGCATGACCCGGTAAGCCCCTCAGAACCCCAATTTATTGGTTTAATATGCTAAACAGGCGGCCGAGAGCCAGTGGAGAAGGCCGGGGAGTGGGGGAAGGAGGCGTCCAGGGGCATGGACGCCTCCAACTTTTTTTATTTTGTTTTTTATTTATTATTATTATTTATTTTTTTGGGTTATTATGTAAAATAAAAATAAGGAGGCGTCCAAATGTGTGGACGCCTTCATGATAAAATATATTTTATTTTTATTTTTGGTTATGTATTTTTTTTGATTTTGTTAAAATAAAAAGAAAATAAAAAGAAAGCGTCTAGGGGGTTGGACGCCTTTAAATATATATATATATATATATATATTTAAAATAGTTAAATATTATGTACAATGTTGTTGTTTATTATTATCCATGATGCTGATGTGTTCCTTTTTGTTTATTTTTTTGTGGTGTGCAGGGCGTGATGAAGAGCCGGATCAGCTGGTCCCTGGTGGTGGCAGCGTACCGAGGGCTGCCGGACTTCCAGAGGGCGCGTGTGGACGCCATGGGTTTTGGAGCCTTCCTCAGGATCGAGCCCTTCTGGCTCGACCTTCCTCTCATTCAGGCGTTGAGGGAGCGGTGGCACGCGCCGAGCCGGGCGTTTCTGATGCCCTGGGGGCACATGGTGCCGACACTTGAAGACGTAGCTCGGATCACCGGGCTACCAGTTGACAGAGAGGCGGTCAGCGGGGTCACCTACCCTGACTACCGAGAGAGTGCCCTGGACCTGCTGTGGTTAGAGACGAGCGTGACCGACAGAGACAGCAGGGTAGTCGGCCGAGTGGAGATTATGGAGGCGCTCGGATTCGTCGACCTGCGCCAGCGGGTTAGCGAAACTGGAGCGGAGTTTCTGGCACGACTGGAGGGAGATGCCCGTGCAGCTTTCACCCAGGACCCGAGCGAGCGGGAGCTGGTGGATCTAGACCTCCGGAGGTTTCTTTTCTTCTTCCTGGGCCGCCTTCTGCTGGGGACGAAGGGTGACGGCATCCACTGCCGCTTCCTCGGGATCCTGGCGGACCTTGACAGAGTGGGGCACTACGCGTGGGGAGCGGCTCTGCTTGCCCATTTGATTGCTGATCTCTCCCAGACTTCAGAGAGGGAGACGACAGTGAGTGGCTTCGCACCTTTTCTCCAAGTACACAATTTATTTATGCATTTTACCGTAGTTAAATATGTAATTACTCGTGCTAATGATGTATGATGGATGCAGGTGTGGAGTTATTACTACTTCCCGATGGGGAGGGCCAGGCAGGGAAACATGAGAGCCGTTCCTCTAGCGCGACAGTGGAGGCCGGTCGTGGTAGCGGCACCACACAGCTACCAGCTGGTGTCACTTCATCGGGAGTTGAGCGAGTACCCCGAGGCTATGGTATGATGCGTATGATTTCTTTGTATTTTTTATGCATGCGACCTAATGGCAACTAGTATGATGTATGTATGGTGATGTAGGTGGTGTGGAGGCCCTACCTGGGTATGGCCGACGCTCGCCAGCCCTGGGTTGTAGCGGGTCTTCCTCGTTTCGGGCGGGACGTGTGGGTCCATTGCCTGAACGAGATTGAGCCACTTCGGCTGAGGCTGGTTATGAGGACGTTGGGGCTGGCCCAAGAGTGGGTCGATGTAGATGAGCCGGTCCGCATCAGGCGGAAGACCAAGGGGAAGCGAAGATCGTGGACTGGCACATGCGCTTCCCAGCACAGTACCAGGACTGGCAGCAGGGCGGGGTCCCAGTGATGTCCCATGTATAGGACAGCACCGACTACATGAGACGATATCGAGCTACGTACGGGGACCGCCTCTCCCTCGGTGGTATGACAGGGGTAAGTGTGAAATGAAAATGCTTCATTCTTCTATGTGTATATGCATGTGATACTAACTTATATGCCATGCAGGATGCTCGTGACGACATAATCGCCGACCTGCGGGCCCAGTTGGCGGATGCCAGGCGGCAGTTGGTGGCCATCCGACAGGAGTTGGAGATCTTGGTGAGTCTATACAATGCATTTTTTGTGACTTGGATTTCGATGCTTAGCCTCTGACTGTCGTTTGCCCTGTGTTTCAGCGAGCCCACCAGGCAGCAGCAGCCGGGACGGCTGGTGGAGCTGGTTCCAGTTCGTGGGGCCCTCCCCCCGAGATCTCTGCCCTTCAGGAGCAGCTGGCGTATGCGGTGGCTCAGGCTGAGGAGACCGAGCGTGACCACGCGGCTCGAGTGAGTGTCTGCCTGACCCCGACTCTCCTTCTAGCTACTTTCCTTCTATCACTGCTCTCTTACGGTGCATGCGTGCTTCGACAGGTGGCCGAGATTCGGGAGGCCCTGGCCCGTGCTGTTCGTGCCGAGCAGGAGCGCGATGCCTGGGCGGCAGAGCGTGACGCCCGGATTGTCGAGCTAGAGGAGGAGCGGCGACGGGAGGCTGAGGAGCTTCCTCGCGACGTGGTGGATCTGCGGATCGCCCTCGAGCTGTCGAGGAGAGAGGCGATGAGGGAGAGAGAGGAGAGGGAGAGGGATAGGGAGAGCATCGAGAGAGAGAGGGAGTACAGGAGGGAAGAGCAACATCGAGATTGGGACGAGAGGAGGGCTCTGGAGGCCCAGGTGATGGAGCTTCGACTGAGCCTTGACACGGCGAAGGGGAGACTGCGGGAGAGTGAGGAGCGGTATCAGAGAGCGAAGGAGCGCGGGGCGTGACTTCGTCAGTCTGGTTCCTTTTCCGTGGGTAGCTTTCTAGTCTCTTCGGCCGAGGAGCGTCGCCGTGCCTTCGAGGCTGGCGCGCCACCACAGGGCGAGGCGAGCACAGCTTCTCAGGGTTCACAAAGGTCGCAGAGGCCCCCTAGGGATCCCCGTCAGAGGAGGGAGGAGAGAGATGACCAGGAGGGTGATGGCAAGAGTTAGAGAGTTGCTTGTACACTCCACCCTCCTTACTGCATGATGTACTTTCGACTATTATATGAAATGAAAATGGCTTTCTTGTGTTGTGTGTACCTTTCCTCTCTCACTTTTCTGCTGCACCGAGTTGTTTCGAGGCATGCCTTACGAGACTTTGCCCTGAACAGCGGGGAACTACGCTTTGCACGGGGGGATTCTATTTCCTTTCTCCCTTTTTTGGGCGCGTCTAGGCGCGAGGACGCGTCTTAATCCTCAAATTCAAATTTAAAGCGCCGGGTGGCCTTTCTTCTCCCGTGCCTTACCCGCAAACGAGCCCGCCTTCCACCGAAACTCGCTCGCCCGTCTTTGTCTTCTTCCCCTCGATCGATGGAGTTTGGCGGTCTGGACCACGTCGAAGGTGGAGAGGGACGCGGGACCCCTCGCCTGAGGAGAGACGCGCCAGAGCACGGAACGGCATCCATGGAGGAGGAAGGGCCGCTTCGGGCCCCCGAGGGACCCGAGGGGCCCAATGGCGCGGAAGGAAGTGAACACGGTCTGGTAGGTCCTCCGATCTCTTCCTCTTTGATCCATTTTGAGTTTTGAAGTGAGCCGTGGGGGGAAAAGGTTTTGGCGAGTGTTGCACTCAAATGATGGACGCGTCCTTGACAGGAGACGTGTTCTTGTTATGACGCGAGGCCCTTCTTTCTTGATGCAGGACATGGCAGAGATCCCGGGTTTGGCCGATGAATGGGCGAGTGCAGATGAGCCGAGCCGTGTCAGGAAGGAGAGTCGCGGCAAGGCGAAGCTCGAGGATTGGCGCATACGTCTCCCTGGACAGCAAGGGAGCGTATTGGTGCAGGACAGTGCCGACTTCCTGCGGCAGCAGAGAGAAAGTTATGCGGGGCTTCCCCAAGCCGGGGATACGGGCGACGTCAACGGCTCGCGTGCCCAATTAGCCGAGGTCAGGCGGCAGCTGACCGCCACTCAACAGGAACTGTCGCTCCTGGTAAGCTAAGTGCTGTATTTTCTATTTTTAAATGTGGAGCTTAGCTGACGGCTGTTGTTTGTTTGTTCCAGCGTGCCCAGCAGACAGCGATGGTGGGAGTGGCTGGCGGCGCATCTTCCAGTTCCTCGGCCCCTTTTCTTGAGATTGCCTCCCTCCGGGAGCAACTTGCCGGTGCGGTGGCTCGGGCTGCCCGGGCGGAAGAGGAGCGTGATGCCTGGGTGGCGACTGTAGTAGATCTGCGACATCGCGGTGAGGAGAGACCTTCTCCAGACATCATGGAGTTAAGGGTTCTTCTGCAGATGATGAGGAGAGAGGCAGAGAGAGAGAAAGTCGAGAGAAGGTCCGAGCGACAGCGAGATCAGGCCGAGAGGAGGGCCTTGGAGGCCCAGGTGAGGGAGCTCCAGCTGGACCTTCAGGTTGCGGTGCAGAGGCTAGGAGCGATGGAGATGCGCTACGAGAGAGCGCGAGAGTTCGGGGAGCGACTGCGCCAGTCTGGTCGCTTTGCTGCTAGTGGCTTCTTCACCACGCCAGGGGAGGAGCAACGAGTCATTGTTGTGGAGCCGGCGCCACGAGGCGAGGCGGGTGCTGCTGCACGGAGATCCAGAAGGCTTCTGAGGGACCCTCACCTCAGGGGAGAGGAGAGGGACGTCTAGAGGGACGAGCACGAAGATAATGGCACGAGTTGGCGAGCCAGTGGACCCGCCTCATCTCTATGATTGTAGTGTTTATAACAGCTTATGTAGAATTATGAATGGAGTGATTTGATTTTCTGCTGCCTGTTTGTTCTCTTGTGCATTCCTTCTTCCCTACACTTCTTCTCCTTTGCACTGTTCCCATGTGATGGGTCTGCCGAGACTCCACCCCAAGCGGAGAATCGCATCTTGTTGTGACCATTTTTCACGGGAATCTGCCGTCGAAGTCAATAATGACGGCCCTGGTCCCTTTTCCCGGATGTTGTGTCAAATTTTGCATACGTCCTCCAAAACATGATAGGGTATCCCTAGACAACATAGGGGGCTAGTCGTCATATTCTTCATCCAATCAATCACCCTGTGCGAGCGGTGAAGTGACACACGGGACCGCATGGTAGGTGCCTCGTCGCGAGGGCTATCATTAAAGGTGATGGAGGCAATCTTGGCCTGCACTCCTTCCATTTCTATAAACTCTTGTCCCTTTTATCCTCCCAGGTATATCGAGAGCTAACTCGAGGAGCACAAGTTCTCATGGGAGAGGAGGAGTTCAAAATTCTGAGAGTTGGATGGAGGGCGAATCTTCCCACTCCTCGAAGAGAAGCAGGTCCAGTGGTAGTAGTTCCAGGAGGCTTTCAGACCTCGAAGGGCACTTCAGCGAAAGGGCCCAATCACAACTCGTAAGCTGAGCTTTCCTGCCCTTTTCTTATTCTTTCTTTCTTCCTCTTGACAACACCCTTCTCCATTTCTTATGCACGCACAGAGTGTGATGAAATCACACATTTCATGGGAGTTAGCAGTGGCCGCATACAGGGGTCTCCCGGATTTTCAGAAGGCCAGGCTAGACGTGATGGGAGTTGGTGCCTTTCTTCGGATCGAGCCGATCCAGCTCGACCTGGTCCTGATCCAAGCCTTGTGTGAGAGATGGGACCCAGTGAGCCGGGCATTCTTGATGCCTTGGGGGCACATGGTGCCCAGTCTGGAAGATGTGGTCCGAATTACGAGCCTCAAGGTGGATGGCGAGGCAGTGACTGGAGTCACTTACGCGGACTACCGAGAAGGTGCCCAGAAGTTACTGGGTTTGGACCTAGATGGTCGGAAAAATAGGTCGGTAGCCAGGGCGTCCCTCATAGATGCATTAGGGCTCACTGACACTCGTCGACGGGACGATGAATCCTCAGAAGAATTCATGGAAAGGATGGAAAGAGGATGTCGTGCTGTGTACTGTACAGATTTCGGCAATTGGGAAAGATGCAACATAGATTTGAGGAGATTTCTCCTCTTCCTTTTGGGGAGATTGGTACTGAGCTCGAAAGGGGACGGTATCCAATGTCGCTTCCTGGAGCTGCTATCAGACCTTGAAAGAGTAGGATACTATGCCTGGGGAGCTACCATGCTGGCGCACTTGTTTGCAGGTCTGTTCCAAGAAGCAGACCGTGAGATGACTGTGAGTGGTTTCACACCATTCATCCAGGTATTTTTGGTTTTGCTTATTTTGTATTTTTTTCTTATTTTTACAAGGTACTGATGACCTGCGCCGAGCAGCTGTGGAGCTATTATTACCTCCCCATGGGGAGAGCGCGGCATTGGCGACCCGCGATGGTGCCGCTAGCCAGACGGTGGCAACCCATCATGAGTGCGGCACCCCTAACCTACCAACTGGTGGTGCTAAGGCGGGAGCTACAGGAGTTCCCTGCAGCGATGGTGGGATTTTTTTTGAATTATTTTGTTTTTATCTTTGGTCTTGACTGACTAAACAGGTATGCACAACCTAACCTAGGTAAATTAGAGACCCTACTCAGACATGGTCGATGCCGACCAACCATGGGTTCTAACAAGTCGTGCCCGGTTCGGACGGGAATTGTGGATGCACTGCCTGAATGAAATCGAGCCGCTTCGGCTACGATTGATTATGAGGACTTTGGGACTGGCTCAAGAATGGGTGGATACGGCTGTGCCACCTCATTTCGGGAGAAAGACGCGGGGATCGGCGACCTGCATTGACTGGCGCGTGCGGTTCCCTGAACAGTATGAAGACTGGCAACGGGGTGGCACGATTGTAGAATCACATGCGCGGGATAGCGAGGACTACTCTCGTCTATATAGGACAAAGTACGCAGAGCGGATCCAACCCCGGGGACTTGTGAAGGTAGGTTTTCCCTTTTTCTCTTTTCTTCTTTCTCCTTTTTTTGGTTTTCTGGTGAAAATGCTGACTCGTATGGCTGCAGGATGTCCGGGATGCCATGATAGCGAATTTACGAACTCGCTTGACAGAGATGGAGCAACAATTGGGCAATGCCCGTGAAGCCTTGAGTGCTTCGGTAGGTTGTGGAACGCACTAGATTTCGTGTTCGTGAAAGATATCGGGGTGTTCTTTTTATCGGTTTATCGGTTTATCTAGTGCGAGGGCGTGCCAGTCACCTAGGTGACAATGTGTTCGGGCTTCAAGACTGGAGTGGTCCGAAGCCCGGGGTGCGCTCCGTCTAACTAATCAGACTATTGTGGGTATCGGGTCGGGACTGGAGACCCGCCGCACCATAAAGGCCGCGACGTTAATTACATCCCCTCGGGGAGGGGAAGACCTCTGATTAATCGCCAAGAAAAGGGGCCAAATGACCTAAAGATCATTTTTTCATTAAAGCGTGCGAGTTGGGTTGACATGATTTAAACCCTTCGCATCGGTATGCAAAATGGTATTCAAAACCATACAAATGCTTCCTGCGAGTGCGGCAAATTTAATGCAAGTGCGGGATTAGATTCCGGTATATATATATATATATATATATATATATATATATATATATATCAGTCACTAACGGACCATCGAGCATTCGGTTGAGAGTCCATATTCGAAGCATCGAAGATAACAACAAAGACATTCGGATATCTGCCGTAGGTACGACACGTTTCATATGGGTGCGGGATCGGATCCCGGAAGAAGTGGGTCAAGCTGATGAACTATCGGCCCAAGAGGTGCACGGATCATGACCATGTCGGGGATCCCGAAGTCCACGTCCAATACCACGAGGCATCATTGATTTTCTCTTTGCACTAAGTCCAGGGGTGTGAATTGTTAAATGTGGAGCCCGAACTCGCCATCGTGCGCCTTCGCACGCGGATCAACTTGCGCAGTCAGGTCGCGGGGTTCGACCTGCCCGGTCAGGTCGTGGGGGGTCAAGGGGGCAACGCCCCTTGCGGGGGTTTTCGGGGGCAGCGCCCCCGGAACAAAATTTTAATTGAAGCGCGGGTAATAGAGTTCCTTTCTTTTTTTGGCATTGATCTTTGCATTCTTCTTTTTATTTGAACCTTCCTCTTTTAGGCACGCCGGTTTAAGGGAGAAGCCAAGGGATGGGCGCGCCGGTTAAGGGAGAGCAAAGGGTTGTGCGCGCCGGAATAAGAACTGCAAGGGGGCGCGCCGGCTCAAGGCCAAGAAAGGGGGGGGGGGTGCGCCGGTTATATGGCAAGAAGGAAGAGGGGCCAGGGGCGCGCCGGAATAGGCTAAAAAAGAGGAGGCGCGCCGGTTTGGGCATTAAAAGGGGGGGCGCGCCGGTTTGAGCTCAGGAATTCCGAAGAGGATTTGAGTGTGGAGCTAATCCGGCGTGGGGGGGTACCGCGCCGGATTAGCCCACGCCGGATTAGGGGGCGCCGGGTTAAGCTCTGGGAGGTTTTCTTTCATTCTTCTGTGCTCTGTTTCTTCTTTCTTTAAACTGCAAGTTAATTTATTGATTGGTTGTTCATCTTATTGATGGATTATGTTTGTGGAAAGAAGATTTAAGTTTTTTAATTGTTTATTCAAGTGGATTAGCATGATGATTCAAGTGTTTCGTTAGAAGGGTCTGTGTGCAGGGCAGTCCAGTTTGATGCAGAGGCTTCAAGCATATGATGTTCTGGCCCTCAGAGAATGGCTTGTTCATTTGTTCTTGTATGTTCTTAATCCTGGCAAAATTTGGGCAGCACCTCCCCCGGACTGACGCTTGCCAGGGAAAATAGAAGAACACCAACTGGATTGCTCCAGGGTGAACCTCAAAATGTAGACCTCACGCGGTCCGATAACCCAAGTGTGAGTGTAGGAAAGCTTGAGGGCTAGCCTTCAAAAGCTCTCACGACTCACGGGCAATGATCCCTCAAAGGGGAACAAGTGGGGAGCTGGAGGCCGAGTAGAAAGGGGGCTACAGCCTGAACGTATTCCGAAGGGGGAGAAGAAGACGCAACATATCAAAAAAAGAGGATCGACCGAAGGATCATTTTCATTTCACCACGAGGGGGGTGCAAATACATGGGCTCTTCATGCATCTAAAGAAAGGAACCAAAGGGAAGATGACATCGGAGGAAAGAAAAAGAAACCAAGGGGAGGGAAGAGCTGTGTCTCCCTCACCTCACTCTCTGCTCTCTCCTTCTCTTTTCTCACTTCACTTCGCTCTCACAGGAACACTGGCTTCGGGCTTCAAGGGGTTTCTCTCAGAAGAAAAGCTTCTGCTCTCCAGGCTTCCGAGAGTTGTCCAACCGATCAAAGTTCCCCATGGTGGGCTTTTTATAGGGGCCAGTGGCCCTGTCGAAGGGAAAGGCCCCCTTTATTTTCTTCTTTATTTCTTCTTCTTTCCATCTTACTTCGCCTGCAACGCCTCTGCCATGTCGCCGTGTCGAGTGCCGCTGTCGTGGACGTCACCTCCGCCGCGGCTACAGTGCGACCGAGAGCCACGTTGCTTTCATCATTTGCAGAAGGATGGGCGGCCGATCGACGGAATGAGTGTTCGGCGGGATGGGGCTCGAGAACTTCCATTCACAGCATATGCTCGGTTGCCCGCCGGATCGAAGTGGGAGTTTTAACCATTTCAGGCTTGTTCGTCATCATGCCGTTCCCAGGAAACAGGGGACCGCATTGATGACGGGATGGGTTCACTACACGCCGGAGAAGCGCATCAGAGAATGGAATCAGAGAATGGAATGAGGGGTTAAAACGGCGGGGGGGGGGGGGGGTGAGCGCGTCGGATTAATGTGAAATGCAAGGGAAATGGTGTGCGCCGATTTAACCCATGATGAAGGAAAAAAAAAGGCACACCGGTTTAACCCAACCCCTATGGGCGCGCCAGTTTAACCCAAAATGCAAGGGGCGCGCCGGTTTAGCATCTTGTAAAGAGGCGCGCCGGTTTAAGGCTATGTCGTGCCGGTTTAAGCGTCAAAGGGCTCCCTCCCAGCTTAGTGGCGATTCGGACAGATGCTTGCCCTCCTGTGTTGCTTTAGTTGCGAGCCTCTGAGTCTCGATTCAGGGCTTTGAGTGATTTCTGGTGTATGCCGAGCAGGCGTTCGAATTCCTGAGTTTCTTTGATTCGACCTTCGGCATTGCCGACTTGGGAGTCGGGGCTAGCTCTTCAACCCGAGGGGCTTCTTTGTTGGGTGGCGGAGCACCGAGTAGGTATTCGTCCTTCTTGGAGGAGGCACAGGGTTTATTCGGCCTTTCCGTCTTAAACTCGCTCTCGAGTGCTGAGACGTGCATGTCGTATGATCATCATTGGCATTTTTCGACGTCCACATAGGTGTACAGTGCGTTCCTAATTAAAACCGCAGATTCCAGATGTTGGCTGCTAATTCACGCGGTCGTAGCATGCCCAGATTGGCGCGGCTTCTCCAGCGATGGGAGTAGGTGGTGCCTCTTCCAGCTTGTGGATTCCCACCTCAGAACTTGACTTGCTTCATGAGCAACTTGCTCACGCCACGCAGCGTGCTGCGGAGGCAGAAGGGATGCTCTGTATACAGGTAAAAGTTTCAGTGTTGAGTTCTCTTTGTTTACGCCTTATCGCGTATCTGAGATGGTACACTCGGCAGGAAAAGGAGACGGAAGAAGCGCTTGCCCAAGCTGCGCAGAGGGAGGCTAGGATAGCAGAACTGGAGAGGGAACTGTGGCGTCATCCTGATGATGACTCCTCTAGGGATGCCGTGGAACTGAGGATCACTCTCCAGTTGGAGAGGGAAGACCGTGAGAGAGAACGTGCAGAGAGAGAAAGAGACGCAGAGAGAGAAAGAGCCAACAGATTGACTGAAAGGGATGAACGAAGGGCCATGGAGGCCCAGTTGTTCGAACTCCGAACCAGCCTTGGTCTTGCTGAACAGTGGGTGAGAGATGGTGAGGAGCGCTACCGAAGAGTACTAGAGCGTGGCTTTCGTGTTGGTAGCTTCTCTGCTGCTTCCGTGGATCAACGCCGGGGTGTGGGAATAGGAAGGGGAGTACAGAGCGGTAGGAGTACCGCTTTTCGTAGTTGGGTAGCACCTTTGAGAGCATTTTGCCCGGAGAGTAGTGGGACGAGTAATGCAGAGAGAGAGGGCAGAACTTGATGTAATTTTTTTGATTTTTTGGAATAAAATACAAGGTTCGATTTGTTTGGTTTTCACCTTTGCTTCTGTTGCCTGAATCCCTGCACACATCACTGAAACAAACAAATCAGAATTTCTGTTCTGACTTGGCCCCTTGCTCAATAAGCAAATGGTCACTGTGACTGTCCTTGATAACTGGTCAAGGGGCTAAGCCTTTATTTAACGAAGGCAAGGGAAAGATGCGGTGATGATAAATGCGACAGACAGGCACATGAATGCAAGCGGTATTAAAAGTGAGATGCTGCACGCAAATGCAATCATGTAAAATTGATTTGTTTTATTTTTTATATTTGGTATTTTTTTTGTTTTATCATAAAAAAGATTTTTTTTTGTTTGTAAATTTGTACATTTTCTCTTTTCCATTTTTTTTGCTTTTATTATAAATTTTTTTTGTTGCTAATGCCTGTCAAGCACCCAAATGGCACCCAACCTATACGAGAACAGGGGTTTCTTACTAACCTCCCAAGTATCCTAAGTGCACATCTAGGTTGATTTGGGCCTCTAGACCCCTCGAATGATGATCCCGCCGGCTAAGACTTACCCTGATGACAATACCGTCATGCCATGCTTAGGCTCCCAGTCGCTTCCGACCACAGGGATTCACCCAAAAGATGTTTGAGGTAAATGATTTGCCCGACCCGGGTCTGTTTCCTCACAACTCTAGATGGTATATGATGGAACACCCTAGAACCCTAACGACCAACCGCGCGACGCTGACCCAGAATCAGACGCCGTCGCACCCATAGGTGACGCGCTTGCATTGGCCTAAGCCCAAGGTTAAGCAAGAAGACATCAAGGTGGTAAACAGGGGTCTTGACTAGCCAGAAACACGGAGACTCCTTCGCAGCGATAGCTTTTGCTTTTCAAAGTAGACAACCAAATGTGTGTATTAAAATAAGATCGCAGATCCTGGGCAGTTTTCACCCTTCAGAAACTCCATCGAACCTTCATCTTTAGAGGGAGAAGGAAGAGTGTAGGGGATAAACCTCCTGAGAGGACCGGCAAAGCCGTTAACCCGGCGAGCCAATAAGGGCCCATTAACTCTTTCCTTTCGGACAACTTCGGACCAAATCTCGAGCATTTACATTCCATAGCCCCCCCTTTTGTGGATTCAAACTTTTGCTTTGAGGGGTTCCATTTATCGCATTAGGCACGGTCACGACCAGACTTTTGATTTTGATTTTGTATTTCTTTTGTGAGGGAGATATAGTCGTTTGACGTTTGTGGGCTCCCTTTCGTATGCCTGCGGGGACACTGCCCTCTTCTCGTGCTCTGATCGATGCTCGAGGAAATGGATCCTACTCTTGCCCTTGAGGTTTGAGTTTCGGTTTCTCATGCTCAGCGTTTTAAGGGCGCCGACTGTCTCATTTGGTCGAAGAGAAAAGAATAAAGATTACAGCTTTCGGAGATCTTCTGGGTGGGGCCCCACCGTAGGTGATGCTACCGACTTTTTTTTTTTTGAATAAAATACATAAGTGAGCACATGTTAGCTTCCTTCGAGCGAGCATAGGCCGACGTGGCCAGACAGGGATCTCCACGGTTCTGGCAAACCAAGACCCGGTGCCTACCAAGTCTTAATGGGCCCTATCCTAACATGAAGGTTAGATGCAGTGACTTGACTACATGGTGACCACCAGGCATTGGCATTTTGAATTTTCCATATTTTTAGTGGTTTTCAATATTTCTTTATTTTTGATGTTTTCTATCTTTTCATCATTTTTTTGTTTTGTGCTAAGGGTAGTATTTCTTAAGATAAAGCCCATTCCAAGGGTGGGATAACTCGGTCCCTTCGGCGTTGATTAGCTTGTAGGCGTTGCCAGGGCACACGGCTTGAATTACATATGGTCCTTCCCAATTGGCTTGGAGCTTAGAACGCGGCCCTCCAGGTTTGACAAAAATTTTTTTTACGACCATCTCACCGACTTTGAATTTTCTCTCAACGACTTTCTTTTGGTAAAAGCGAGCGAGTCTATTTTGATACACACGCACGTGTTCGGCAGCGGCCAGCCACTTCTCATCCAAGAGTTCCAACTGGGCGAGGAGTGAATTACGACGATCGTCGAGGGGAAATTCCTCGTCCAATTGTACCCTGAGAGAAGGGATCAGAGTCTCGTACGGGACTACCGCTTCCATACCATAAGTAAGGGCAAATGGAGTCTGCCCGGTGGGGGTACGGATTGAAGTGCGATAGGCTCATAGGGCTTCGATAAGTTTTTTCGACCAGTCTGAAAACTTACTAGACTCGTAGGTTTTTTTGATGATTTTGAGCAATGTTTTATTGGTGGCCTCCGCTTGGCCGTTACCTTGTGGGTAATAAGGCGATGAATGATGCAATGCAATTGCGTACCTTTTGCAGAGGTCGTATAGGTCCTGAGAAATGAACTGTGGCCCATTATCGGTGACGATTGTGCTTGGGATGCCGAATCTGGCGAGGATGTTCTTCATGATGAACATGCAGACTGTTGACGCCTTAATTTTCGCGTAAGCTTCAGCTTTGACCCATTTGGTGAAGTATTCCGTCGCAGTAAGGATGAAAGATTTCTGCTTGGTGAGGGAATTGGGATCACCTAAGGGACCAATGATGTCGAATGCCCACATGGAGAAAGGCCACGGGGAGGATATTGGATGAAGTGAGGAAGATGGTGAATAGATTTTATCGGCGTGAAGTTGACACTTGACACACCTACGGACATAGACAGCACAATCCTCTTCCATAGTGGGCCAGTAAAAGCCTTGGCGAATGATCTTCTTGGCGAGCATCTGACTATTCACGTGGCCACCGCACACACCCGAGTGCGTCTCCTCTACACATTTCCAAACCTCATCGTCACCAAGACATTTTAACAGAATACCAGTAAGGCTCCTCCTATAGAGTAGACCTCCAACCAATGTGTATTTCTGAGCCACCCTTCTTATGGCTTTCTTGTCCTCTTTGGTGGCCCCTTCAGGATAAGACTGATCTTGGCAGTATTTGACGATTTCATAGAACCATGGTTTCTCTTCATCAGCCAGTTCTTCTTCGGCCTCTGCCAACATGATTTCCCTCTTCTCAAGGATATCTTCCTGCAGGATCTTCCTTGCTATCCTGTCTTTGATATTTACGTAGGAAGCATCATCGATTGCAGGGGCGTGAAGTTTGTAGATGAAAATGGACTCAAACCATCTTCCTAGAGGGAACCTTATGGATGATGCCAACGAGGTGAGGGCATCGGCGAGAATATTCTGATGACGAGGGACATGAACAAAGATCAGTTTGGTGAACAGTTTGGCAAAGGCAGCAGTGAGTTCTTGGTATGGCTTGAGTTTGGGATCGCGAGTGCGATATTTAGTGAGCACCTGGCGAAAGATGAGTTGACTATCACCTACGACTCGCAACTCAGTGATACGAAAAGAATGAGTGAGTTCTAGGCCAGCTAGAAGAGCTTCATATTCGGCTATATTATTGGTAACTGGAAATTTGAGCTGGTATACCAATGGGAATGTGAGGCCTTCAGGCGACAGGAGGGTGACGCCGATTCCTCTCCCTTGAGAATTCAGAGCTCCATCAAAATATAGCGTCCACATTGGCTCATCTGATTGGTTGACGGACATTAGTTCCTCATCTGGAAACTCTGATTGGACGGGATCGAACTTGGGAAGAGGATGGTGAGCGAGATGCTCGGCTATGGCATAGCCTTTAATCACCTTTTGCTGGATGTAGGTGATGTCGAACTGAGAGAGAAAACTTTGCCAGCGTGCTAGCCTATCCGTAAGGACGGATTTCTTCAGAAGGAATTTGATAGGATTCATTCGAGCAATCAAGTGGACCTCATGAGCCAAGAAGTAGTGCTTCAATTTTTGCACTATCCAAACGAGGGCAGCACAGGTTTTCTCCATGACGGTGTACTTCTGCTCACAGGGATTGAGAAGTTTGGACAAGTAATAGGTTGCCCGTTCCTTACCTTCTTCATCAGCTTGTGCGAGGACGGCTCCCACGGAGTCATCCAAGACTGAGACGTAAAGGATCAGAGGTTTTTCTGGTTTGGGTGGAATGAGAACGGGTGGACTAGCCAGATATTCCTTCAACCCTTCAAAAGCTTTCTGACATTTAGAATTCCAGTGGAATTCTACTCCTGGCTTGGTCAACTCGTAGAGAGGTCTACACCTTTGTGAATGTTGGGACACAAACCGACGAATAAACTACAGCCTCCCGATTAAACCTCAAACTTCCCTCAAATTCTTGGGAGGCGGCATATCCCTAATAGCCTTGGCTTTATCGGGATCTATCTCGATCCCTCTTTTACTCACAATGAACCCCAGCAATTTACCCGAAGACACACCAAACACACACTTTTTCGAGTTCATTTTCAATTGGAACTCTCTTGACCTCTGCAAGACCTTAGCCAAAACTTTTGGATGTTCCATCCTGGTCCTTGATTTCACCAACAAGTCATCCACATACACTTCCAGGTATATGTGCATCATGTCATGAAATATGGCCATCATAGCTCTTTGGTAAGTAGCTCCAGCATTCTTTAACCCAAACGGCATGACCACGTAACAATATGTTCCCCAAGGGGTAGTGAATGACGTCTTCTCCTGATCCTCTTCTGCCAAACGAATTTGATTATATCCTGAAAATCCATCCATGAATGAGAGGGTCTCATAACCTGCCGTGTTATCGATCAACACATCAATGTGAGGCAAGGGAAAATCATCCTTTAGACACGCGCGGTTAAGGTCCCGGAAGTCGATGTAAATCCTGACTTTCCCATCTTTCTTCATGACCGGGACAATGTTCACCACCCATTGAGGATAAAGGATGACTCTAATGAACCTGGCTTTGTGGAGCTTGTCGACCTCTACTTTCATTTTCAAAGCCATCTGAGGGTGGAAACGCCTTAACCTTTGTTTTACCGAGACGGACCCTGGTTTTAGGGTTAAACGGTGTTCGACCAAGTTTGAATCTAGACCCGGCATATCCTCGTAGCTCCATGCAAACGTGTCCTTATATTCCTTGAGAACTTCAATTAATGCCTTTTCTTCAGAGGGTGGTAGATTGTCACTTATGAGGATGATCCTAGGGTCTTCCTCAGTTCCCAAGTTAACTTCTTTGGTGGATTCTTCTACGGCGGTTGATGGCTCGTCGAATCTCTTTATTCCACTAGCGTATGCGCCCTCCGCATCCTCATATTCTTCACCCTCATCTTCAGTGGGGCATTCTTCATCTGTGATCTCGTAGACTCCATACCCTTCATCAAATGCACAGTCGCCCTCACATTCTATTTCCGGTAGCCAGATGGGATTTTCTAACAACTGGGGGATGGCAAGAAGGGCCTGACATCTGGCGGCTAAATCCAGAAGGAATCTACGAGGGATCTGCCTACCCTTGGATTTCTTCTTAGGTACCACCCTTGACCTATCATTCCTAGATTGACTGACAATATTTACAGAAGAAGAGGAAGACGAAGAGGATGGTGTAGAATGTACAGGAGAAGACCCCTCAGAGGGGGGGTAGAAAAGGTCGCTCATCGGACCTTGGACGGGTGGTCCGCAGGGCGGGACGCACCCATGGGAGATGTAGGAGGTTTCCTCCACGAAGATGTGTTGTTGAGGAGTTTGAAAATTGACGTTTTTTTTTCGTTTTCATTTTTGATGATAAAATAGTGAAAAGAGATCGGAGGAGAGAGAAAAGTGGTTATGACTAGAGGATTGGGAGGCTCGTAGAGAAGATCATGGTTGAAGACCTGGCGTGGGTTGAGAAGCCCGCGTAGGTATGTAAGCAGAGAAGGGGATCTGGGAAGATCATCAGACAATTGTCTGGCCGAGGAAGAAATTATCAGCAAAGGCTGAGACGAGTGGATGGAGAAGATGGCGGCTAATGAGCCGTCGACGGCAATGTTGAGGACGGATGAAGATCCATCGATGACAGGGTCCTTCTGGCGAGGACGAGGATAGTTTGGAACCTTGGCAAGAGTGGTAATATTCTCTGGAATTTCGGAGATCAATGGTGGTCCTTCAAGCTGCGAGAACATCCTTTCCAGTGCAATAGAAATGTCCTGTATGTCGAACCATTTGTTCCACTCGCATTCCAGATCTTTGATCTTGCCTCTTTTGGTGATCCTCGGACATTTTTCAGCCAAATATACAGCATGTGATCCCCCATATGCTTCTCGTGGGTAATCTTCCATCTGAACAACGGGCCCTCTGTTGAAGTGGTTTGATAGAGTCCATGTGAGGGGCTTCCAATCCGCCTTGAACGGTCCTTTGAAGCCTAGGCCAAACCTGCGGTTCGGCCTAATTTCCTTTGGCGGTTTGAGCCTACCCTGTAACTGTGCGCCCAGACCTTTACCCTGTTGGTAGCCGATGTTCCTCATAATCTCTCAACCTTTGGAGTGAAAAGGGAGATATGATGTTGCGGTTGTCCTGACCGGCTCCTTTGGTGCTAGTGGAACGTGAGATAGATCACGCACGTCCAGTAGTGACAATATGGGCCGATGAGACGGCCAAACAAAGGGCAGAGAGGTGTTGATAGCATCCACTGTGTGAAGGACAGGTGTATTGACCACTTTAATAATCCTCCCATTGTAAGGAAACTTCAGGCACTGATGGTTGGTGGAAGGCACAGCGTCCATGGCTTCGATGTAAGGGCGACCCAGTATAGCCTTGAATGTGGGGTCCATGTCGAGGACATAGAATTCCGTGGGGATTGACATGGGGCCTAGTTCTGCCTTCAGAATAATCATCCCCTGCGGCGGCCTTTTGCTATTGTCATAAGCCGTGACCGTGATCGAGGAAGGTCTTATTTGTTCCTCGTCGACCCCACACAACTGAAGGGTGTCCATGGAAATCACATTTATGGACGCACCCGTGTCTACAAGGCACGGGTTTATGGATATCCCATTAATTTTTATTGAAATGCACAATGCATATTTCTGAGCTTCCTTGGGAGCGAGCTCGTAGTTGTGGAACATGATGGCCGGTTGTGTGTCTGTTGGGGTCAGGACGGTCGAAATCTTCTCCACGGGGAGGTCCTCAATAACCATGACTTTTTGAAGATATTCCATCAAGGCCGCCTGGTGGGATGTGGATCTTTGAAGTAGCTCCAGGATGGAGATCCGAGCAGGCGTCTTGTCCAAGTGTTTCAATAGATCATACTGTGTTCCAGAGATAGCTCTTTCTGGTTGTTCTCCATCATCCTTCTTTGGCTGAGATTGCTCAGGATTCTGACTGTTGTGGGGGAAAACCCTGTGGAAAATCCTTCCACTCCGGAGCACCATTGCCTGCGGCTTTTGTACCTCCGTGGGGGTAGCAGTGGGTTTTAACAGGGATTTGAGGGGTAGTGGTGGAGGAATGGTCGATGAAGCAGGGGTGATGATGGGAGCAGGGATTCTAATGAGGGGTTTGTTAGGTGGAGGCATGGTGGAGGTAGAGGGGATATCACACGGGTTATGAACGATAAGGGGTCTGGAAGGTGGAGGCGGAGGCAAAGTGGAAGTGGGTAAGGTTTGAAACGGGTAATGGTTTTGAGGTGGATGGTGGGTGATGAGTGGCTTTATTGGCGGTGGTATGGTGGAGACATGCGGGGTTACGTACGGTTGACGGGTGATAAGGGGCTTAGAAGGGATAGGGGCAAATGCGGTAGAGGTGGATGGTAAAGCGGGGGAGTGAGAGAAGATGAGAGGGTATGAGGGCGTAGTGGAGGGTGTTGGCTGATGATGGGGACATCGCTTACCACTTCCCATTTCTCCATGGGTCCCGATGATCGCCATTGTGTTCATCTTGATTTCTTGAGTCGAGTTATGTAATTCTCATATTTTTCTGGAGTCATATCATTGTAATTTTTCTTTTATTTGAGTCAAGTCCCTAGGTTAATGAGTCATCTACCTAATTTTATTATCATTATGTCAGTTAGATTGGTTAGTGGGCCCAGTTATATGGGCTTGGCCCAGGGGCGCCCCTTTCCCTCTTGGTTAGTTGTCATTAGTCCAAAAGTCACGGACTTATGTTGAATTGTGGGATTCCTATAAATAGGACCCCAATCCCACCAGTTGAAGCTAATGAATGAATGAAGATTTGATAAAGTTTGCCAAAGCAATTGTGCATCTCTCTCTCTCTCTAGCTCTCTCTCTCTCTATCTCTCTCTCTCTCTCTCTCTCTCTCAAGAAGGGGCGACCCTTTCTCTCTCCTCTCCCCTCTCTCTCTAGGTCGACCAGTCCTCTCTCTCCTCCCCTTGCCACCTCATCCTCCACATCAGCCCTCCCCACCCTTTCACCTTCCCAAGGCCATTAACCCCCCTTTACTCCCACCACTCCCCAAGCAACCCTTCCCCTTCCCCATACAACCTTCCATCTTCCCAAGAGGAATCCCCACTTCCCAAGCAACTCTTCCCCTCCCCAAGGCAACCCCTCCCCTTCCCTAGGCCTCCATTAAACACCTCCATTAACCCTCCACCCAAATCAAAGAGAACCCTCCCCATTTCCCCAAGCTACTTGCGCCCCCATCACCCCACCACCTCCCCCTTGGCCATTTGCGCACCCAGCCCCTCTCCCTGCTAGCTCCCCCCTGGCCTCCACCACACCACCCCTCCCACCTCCCAAACCACTCCCCTCCACCAAAGCATCCATCTCCCTCACCCCTCCACCAAAGAAAACCACCCCCCACCCTTTTCTCTCTTCTCGTTTGCATATAGCTGAAGACTTGCAGATCAGCACCCTGTTGCAGTGTCTCCCACGACCTCATCCCGGATCTTCTGGGGGCGTGGCCTACATCAATGGAAAGCTCTGCCAGTCATCTTCACAGGTGAGGCGGTTTCGTCTCAATCCGAGGTCGGAGCTGTCCGGGAGAACCATTCTCCCCCGACTGCGCAGGACTCCCTCTGCAGAGCACCTGAACCCGATTAGAAGCTGTACCACGAAGAACCGCAGAAGAATCAGGCCATGAGCTCTTCTCCAAAGTTCTTCCTCGTCTAGTCCACTTTCAGAATCAAGAAGCAGAACTTCGTTCAGCGTCCGTGGGCCGAAGTTACCATTTTTCCCCCTCGGCTGCGCGGGTCTGCCTCCCACAGTCTGCAACGACCATCCTTCACTATTCTGCATCCTCCAGTCCTCTCTGACATCGGACAGCTTCCCTGTCAGTTTTTATTGGAAGAGGGCTCGTCCACGGTTCCAGAAACTCCAGCGGTTCATGAATCAGAGTCCGGGAGCTGTCGGGGAAGCCTCTGTAACCTGCTACCAGGAACCTGAAGCCGCCTTCCCCAGATTCTGTCACTGTGTTCAACTCCCCATCCGGACCAGCATCGACGTCAGAAGAATTCTACAAAATTCTGAGGCATCCAAGCTTCAGTTACGAAGATTTCCCCTCTGGTCTCATCATCAACAGAATTCCGGACTAGAAGTTACGACTTCAACAGTGACTATCAGTCATTCATCACAGAGTGCAGGTAGATTCGACATCGGCTTCTCCTTTCGCAATTTCGGCGAATCTCCCCTCCCCGCCTGGCCGGCTTACCGCCCCTCCCTGCGTGGAGGTAGTGTTTGCATGTAAATCAACATCCCCACCCTAAGTCCACCCTCCTGTGTGAGGTGTAGTGCTTGTATTAAACAGGATTCAAGCTTCATCGGCGCAGTGTGCAGGGATCCCACACTTCCCCGCTCGCCCATCGTCTCCGAACGAGGTTGGTTTCTTCAAACCAACCAGGTGAGCCTCTGCCCCTGCTCCCCTAGTATCTGTTTGTTTAATATCCATCAAGCTAGTCCGCTGGCTAGTAAGAGAGTGCCCGTTCCCGGATCCACCATCTTGAGTGGTCATCGTGGATAATAGTGAGTGAGTGACCTTGTGCCCCCAAGGCACCCGGCCGCCCTTGATCATGGGCATCCTACCTTCGGGATGGAAAACCTTAGTTGTGCTGGCCCTCTACCAGCAAGGGTCCCTCTCCCCCACCTCGACTCGGCATCATCGAGTCACCACGGGTAACGGGTGCGCACGGTGAGACGGCGTCTTCCAAGCTTTCTCGACTTTTGTGAATGCGTTTGCAAATTAAGTCCAAGGGACCATAGCCACTTGCTGCATTTCCGTCAATGTTTCACATCAGTTGGTATCAGAGCAAGTTCTAGACTTGTCTCTACTAAGTCTTGTCCTAGGGCGCATAAGCATTTAGAGTCATTCGGTTCATCAACATGGCTATCTCTCTTTGGTCCCACTCGGCCCTCCACAAAGGTCCGATCGACCACCCATTTTTGGACATCTTTATAGATGAGAGTATCACCTTTGATGGGTCACATCCTAGTGATTATGTTAGGTGGGAGACTTTCATGACCAAACACTTTGATAGGACTAGGGTCTATGGACACGCTAGAGTCCGCAGGGCCACAGGGCGACTTCGGGGACAAGCCAAGAAGGAGTGGGAACGCATAGTGAGCTTAAGAAAGATTTGGAGGCAAGAACCCATAGGATCATGGGAAGAGATGAAAAGTGAGCTTAGGAAGATCTACGCTCCCCGACCCTCCCACTCCTACCGTGAGGACCATAACCCGTTGAGCACTCCCACTCCCCCTTTCCCTCCCAGTCAACCCAAAACCTCTATTAGGACCCAAACCCCACCACCCAAAGGACCCCTAGATTTATTGGAAGAGATAAGGATTGAGATCAGGAAGATCTTCACTCCCCAACCTTCCCACTCCTACCCTGAGAACCATAACCCGAGGAGCACTCCCACTCCTCCTTTCCCCACCACCCAACCCAAAATTCTCCATCAAACCCCCACCCCACAAACTTCCAAAAATCCTCCTTCCACCCCTTTCCAAAAGGAACTTAAAGAGGTAACCGAAGACTATGAGGCTCCACTAGATTGGGAAGAAGAATATGAATCACAGTGTCATGGGTTAGGCCGGGAAGTTCCCATCCCAGGTGGAAGAAGCATCATGACTCACTCCACCCTCACCACTCAAACCCACGTGGACCCCATGTCCACCCCTCCACCTAGGCCCGTGACAGCCACCATTCCCCAATCCAAAGTTACTCACCCAACCCACCTTCCACTTCCAACTCCTATCCTACCCAAACCTAGTCCCCCGCTACTTCCACTCCCAACCCCAACCCAAGTCCGGCCTCACTCACCACCCCGGGTACACCATGCACCAACCATCATCACCCCACCCCCAATAGACCTTCCCATTCCCTTGAGAGAGGAGACCACAACCATCCACATGGGAGTAGATGCTAGTCCGGAACCCATCCCCATCCTTGAGGAAACCCAAGTTCATATCTATGGTGAGGAAGAATCACAAATGTCCCCTTCACATAGCTTGGACCCCCAAGAGCCACAAGCCTTCACAAATAGCACCGTAATCATAGAGGGGCCCCTAGCTAGATGGCTAAAGGAGAGACCACTTCACCCCATCATGTCCTATGTTTACCCACCCATGGAGCAAAACCTTCCCATTGTACCCTTATCCACCTATCACACCACAATCCAATCATCCTATCAAGTGGAAACATTAGGGGATCTTCTTAAGGGTATAGTTTGGCAAATGAAACTAACTGGCATGTTGACCACTGTAGCCGACTGGTGAGGACACGCGCCGCCTTTCTCGACGGAGCACGCGGAGCACGCCGGCATCTCTTTGGCTCGGCGACTACGGCATGGTTTAGAGGACCTTCTTTTACATGATGGCCATACCAGGCCTTAGTTTAGTCCCTGCGTGGACATGTTTATTCTTTATTGTGGACCTTTGTAGGCCAATTGGGGCCAATTAGACCTTTATTGGGTGTGCTAGGCTCATTGGTTGGGCAATAGGACTAGTGGGCCACTTCTTGGTCCAACCTTTTGGCCCATTAGGGTTTTGGGCGCCCCCTCTCATCTCCTCCAAGAGGAGGAGGAGGCAGCCGCCCCCCTACCTTTTTTTTAGGAAGTAGATTGCGCACCCCCCTTTTTTTTCCTTCCCATTCGATCCCCTCCCCCCCTTTGGCCGCCCCCCTTTCCCCCCTTGCTAGGGTTGAAACCCTAGCATTTCCCCCCTCCATATATAAGGTCTTATGTACTTTCTTTAGGAATTAATGAATGAATGAAATATTTTGATTGAGCAGCCATTTGCGCAGCCACCCCTTGGAGAGGGCGACCCTCTCTTCCTCCTCTGCTCCTGCGACGGGAGCAACCCCGGGGTGCGACTCCCCATCCCCTCGGTGCGACGCCGAGGTTCTTCCTCCCTTCTACTTCGTATCCGGTTCGAGTTCGCGTGTTCCAGATTCGGCCCCGAGTTGCAGCGGCGTCCCCATCTGGTGCGGGTCGAATCCGAGCCCCTCCTTTTTTTGGTGGATACTTCTACGAGTCGGCAGCGCGTGGGCTTTGGTTTCGCCTCGATCCGAGGTCGGCACCACCCGTGGCGAGTTTTCTCGTGAGCTAGCGCAGGAGCCTCCCTCTCTGCGCGCCCAGATCCACCCTCCTTCTTGCGAAAATCCCACAGGACGGACAATTCCGAGTTTGGAGCTGATTTCTTCAGGGTTTGTACCTCTCGTCGTCCTCTTTCCAACGCCGCCAGCCTCGTCTCGTTCCGACGTCCGAGCTGTTCGTGGCGTCCGTTCCCGTGAGGTCGCGCGGGCCTGCCCAGTCCACCCGGTGCCAGGACAACCAGCGACTTCCAAAGTTCACAGCGTCCAACCACGACCAGATCTGACCGAGCTCTTTGGTCCGGACCTGCTGCTCTGCGTCCCCGACGTCCTCCCACAAGCGGGGCCTCGTTCGCCTACCAGAGCAGTGAGTTACCATTTTCCCCGCTCGACAGCGCAGTTCTGGGAGCAGATTCCTTGTCCCCACTTGCAGGTGCGGCCACGGCTTCCACGGACGGAATCTGAGCACGCCTTTTGGTCGAGGCTTCCTCCTGCGACCTAACTACGCGCCCTCGCTGACGGCGCCCCAATCGGACTCCGGATCCATTCGTGGGAACGTTTACCACCGAGTCGCGCGTTGCTGCGATTCTGCCGATCGTCATCCGGACCCTCCTCGTGGCCAACCCTTCACCGAGTGCCGCCCGTCAGCCCGTGTATCGGCCGCCCCGAATGGAGCTGTTGTAGCCTGTTATCTCCCTGCGAGGAGTGGGCACCATTGCTGGCTTGTACCTATTCTTTCATTGTGTGTATCGGGGTTGTCGGTCTCGGCCGGGGTTCCTCCCCCACGCCTAGGCGTGGAGGTACATGCGACGCTCCCCCCCCCTTGGCAGTTTGCTTTACTAGTATGTGATCTTGTATGCCGCGTGAGAGTGTAGGGATCCTAGCTAGCATTCAACACCGCGAGATCGTGAGTGAGAGTATCCCATTCCGTGGCCCTAGTCGAGCACCGAGCTCGGACTAGACTCCTATAGTTGCGCATCGGCTCCTTTGCCGCTTTGATCCACTCGCTTCCCTCATAGGGACGACCGTGGACTTGGGTTTCTTGTTGAGAGACGCCTCTCTTCGGAGGAATAGTACGGAGGTCGATCACTCGGCTTGCCTTGTCACGTGTGAGTGCTGGCCGCACTTGGTCTTCATCATAGGTTTAGTCCATTTGTCAGTTCCGTCCCGCATCAAATTTGGTATCAGAGCCTAGGGAACCAGTTTGTTCTAGCAAATTGGGGTCTTAGGTCATTTGAGTCTTTAGGTTGTCTAGGGTGCAAATTAGAGCATTAGATCTGTCTAAGTTGCATGTAAGTCATTAGGTCTGTTTTAGGTGCATTTGAGTCCGTATTCTTCCCCAGTTTCCTTCACCATTTTGAGTTGTGTCTAGTCCCATCCCTTAGTTGTCCTACATGTCCCTTCCATAGTCCTAGGGCGTGCATGTGTATTTAGAGTCCTCAGGTGCTTCATCATGGCTACTCCTTACATCCTCCACAAGGGTCCGACCGACCCTCTATTCTGGACATCATTGTAGATGGGGACCTTCGCTTTGATGGATCGAGCCCTAGAGCCTATCTAAAGTGGGAGGCTACCATGGGAAAATACTTTGAGAAGAATTGGATATATGGTTCCGAGAGAGTCAACATTGCCAGGGGTCAACTTTCACCTCAAGCTAGGGAAGTGTGGGATCACATAGTAGGTCTTAGGGCAGGTTGGAGGCAAGAGCCCATACACTCATGGGAGGAGATGAAGGTAGAATTTAGGAGGATCTACGCTCCCCAACGCTTCGCCTCCTACTCAGAGACCCATAGCCCGAGGAGCACTACCACTCCTCCTATCTCCCTCGATCAGTCTAAGGCCACTCTAAGGGCTCAACCTCCGCAACGCCCATCACCTCTTACCCCCAACCGAGCACATCATAGTTGGAGGAGCAAGGTGCCACCTGTCTGTGAGTCTAAGCCCGAGACTAAATCTCATGATTACCAGCAAGTCTCCCCGAATGCCCCTAACTTGAGAGATCTCCCCTTCGCAGAACTCCTGCAACTCGTTGGGGAGAAACTAGAAAGGATGGGCACTCCTATGGGATCATCGATTTCCCCTAGCCCACAGTCCGCTCCGCCTCCGTGCTCATGCCTGCCACCACCCCAGCGATCCACTCCGCCTTTTGTTCCAGTGATTTACGAGGCTGAACAGGAATTGATTGAGGAGTATCTAACGGGGGTCGAGGAGTTAGGGAGTGACCCCATGGAGCACCCAGTCGTGCCTGAACCTTTGGAAGTTAAGGCCGACACTCTCGGCCTGAGACCCTCGACTGAGAGCCAGGGGCCCCTCCACATCATAAAGGACTCAGTTTCCACTCCCGAGAGAGAGGCTTCACCCTTAGACCCTCATATAGAGACATTCTTACCTTCCGAGGGTGAACTGGTCATTGGAGAGTCTTTAGCTAGCTGGCTAAGGGAGGGTCCACTTCTAGATGTCTCCATTCCTTGCTATACACCCATGGGACCAGCCCTCCCAATAATACCCCTTAACTCCTTTCACACCACTTTTCGGTCCTTCTGCTTTCTTGAAAATGTGAAGGACTTCCTTAGGAGTTTAGATTATCAATGGGAGTTGACTTATATGTTGACCTTAGGGTCTGACCAACCCTATAGTCATAGCTTTACACTCCCTACTTTGGGGTCTATTATCTCGGTCTACACCATAGGACATATCACATCCGAGGTCCTTTTATTATTTCCCATACCCGTGGAGGTTGATTTTGTCCCCGCTTATGGTTTCACGGTCCCGAGGGAGGAACCTAGCCTTCCTTGCCTTCCTCATGAGCCTCTTGTCCCATACATGAGAGTGCCTGAAGGTGATTATCTGCACCTGGGCGAATGTCGCACATGGGCAAGTATAGTGAAGGGACCTGTCGGGAGGGGTCATCATTTCTTTGACGCTTTCGATCCCCTCCCTAGTGAGCCTCTCGACCCATATTCTTTTCCCCACCTTGTCGAGGAGGTCCACTATCATACACCACCTAGGCCTTCTAGTCAACACCTCACCTTACCGGCATCCAGATGCCCGAGCTTAGGAGGCCAGGGACACATGTCTCTTCCCCATGTTTCTTCATGTCCACCATCATATAGGGGTTTGTCTCATATAGGGAATGTCATGAGTGAGTTTGGGCAATTTAGTCCCCATGAGTCTACCACATTCCGTAGGACACCCATGCATGATAGATACAACTTTGGTTATCCTGGTCCTCCCCGTGTTGTCCAGTCATGTAGGCGTCATAGACATGCTGGGTCTATGTTTGGATGCCCTGGGCCACCCATGCATTCATATCGGTATGAGTCCACGCCACTAGTTTGGAGTCTACATCATCATCACCCCCTCGAGGCCAGCAACGCACGTTATAAGGAATTAGCTGACGCGCATCGACGCACCCGTGAGTTCCAAGTGGGAGAGTACGTCATGATCAGGGTTAGACCTGAACGGTTCCCTTCGGGGGCCGTGAAGAAACTCCAGGACCGCGGTGCCGGACCCTTTCGAGTCTTGAAGCGAATTGGGTCGAATGCGTATGAGATTGAGCTGCCAGACGACTATGGGATCTGTTCGACGTTCAATGTTTCAGATCTGGTGGCATATCGGGATCCCGCGGTGATTCCCAGTGAGCTTTTTGGGCCTACCCCTCCTGTTGAGAGCATTACACCTTCTGAGCGTCCACCTCCTCCAGCCCCATTACAGACACGCGAGCATATAGATTGCATACTGGATGAGCAGGTGACCACGACCAGGAGCGGAGCCTACCAGCGCTTCCTAGTGCGCTGGAGAGGGCGCCCTGCGACAGACGACACCTGGATCACACGTGGAGAGCTAGAGCTGATCGACCCGGACCTGCTGGAGCGTTATTGGAGCGATCGTGACCCTTACTCGACGGGGTCGAGTTCTTCCCACCGGGGAGAATTGGTGAGGACACGCGCCGCCTTTCTCGACGGAGGACGCGGAGCACGCCGGCATCTCTTTGGCTCGGCGACTACGGCATGATTTAGAGGACCTTCTTTTACATGATGGCCATACCAGGCCTTGGTTTAGTCCCTGCGTGGACATGTTTATTCTTTATTGTGGACCTTTGTAGGCCAATTGGGGCCAATTAGACCTTTATTGGGTGTGCTAGGCTCATTGGTTGGGCAATAGGACTAGTGGGCCACTTCTTGGTCCAACCTTTTGGCCCATTAGGGTTTTGGGCGCCCCCTCTCATCTCCTCCAAGAGGAGGAGGAGGCAGCCGCCCCCCAACCTTTTTTTTAGGAAGTAGATTGCGCACCCCCCTTTTTTTTCCTTCCCATTCGATCCCCTCCCCCCCTTTGGCCGCCCCCCTTTCCCCCCTTGCTAGGGTTGAAACCCTAGCATTTCCCCCCTCCATATATAAGGTCTTATGTACTTTCTTTAGGAATTAATGAATGAATGAAATATTTTGATTGAGCAGCCATTTGCGCAGCCACCCCTTGGAGAGGGCGACCCTCTCTTCCTCCTCTGCTCCTGCGACGGGAGCAACCCCGGGGTGCGACTCCCCATCCCCTCGGTGCGACGCCGAGGTTCTTCCTCCCTTCTACTTCGTCTCCGGTTCGAGTTCGCGTGTTCCAGATTCGGCCCCGAGTTGTAGCGGCGTCCCCATCCGGTGCGGGTCGAATCCGAGCCCCTCCTTTTTTTGGTGGATACTTCTACGAGTCGGCAGCGCGTGGGCTTTGGTTTCGCCTCGATCCGAGGTCGGCACCACCCGTGGCGAGTTTTCTCGTGAGCTAGCGCAGGAGCCTCCCTCTCTGCGCGCCCAGATCCACCCTCCTTCTCGCGAAAATCCCACAGGACGGAAAAGTCCGAGTTTGGAGCTGATTTTTTTCAGGGTTTGTACCTCTCGTCGTCCTCTTTCCAACGCCGCCAACCTCGTCTCGTTCCGACGTCCGAGCTGTTCGTGGCGTCCGTTCCCGTGAGGTCGCGCGGGCCTGCCCAGTCCACCCGGTGCCAGGACAACCGGCGACTTCCAAAGTTCACAGCGTCCAACCACAACCAGATCTGACCGAGCTCTTTGGTCCGGACCTGCTGCTCTGCGTCCCCGACGTCCTCCCACAAGCGGGGCCTCGTTCGCCTACCGGAGCAGCGAGTTACCATTTTCCCCGCTCGACAGCGCAGTTCTGGGAGCAGATTCCTTGTCCCCACTTGCAGGTGCGGCCACGGCTTCCACGGACGGAATCTGAGCACGCCTTTTGGCCGAGGCTTCCTCCTGCGACCTAACTACGCGCCCTCGCTGACGGCGCCCCAATCGGACTCCGGATCCATTCGTGGGAACGTTTACCACCGAGTCACGCGTTGCTGCGATTCTGCCGATCGTCATCCGGACCCTCCTCGTGGCCAACCCTTCACCGAGTGCCGCCCGTCAGCCCGTGTATCGGCCACCCCGAATGGAACTGTTGTAGCCTGTTATCTCCCTGCGAGGAGTGGGCACCATTGCTGGCTTGTACCTATTCTTTCATTGTGTGTATCGGGGTTGTCGGTCTCGGCCGGGGTTCCTCCCCCACGCCTAGGCATGGAGGTACGTGCGACGCTCCCCCCCCCTTGGCAGTTTGCTTTACTAGTATGTGATCTTGTATGCCGCGTGAGAGTGTAGGGATCCTAGCTAGCATTCAACACCGCGAGATCGTGAGTGAGAGTATCCCATTCCGTGGCCCTAGTCGAGCACCGAGCTCGGACTAGACTCCTATAGTTGCGCGTCGGCTCCTTTGCCGCTTTGATCCACTCGCTTCCCTCATAGGGATGACCGTGGACTTGGGTTTCTTGTTGAGAGACGCCTCTCTTCGGAGGAATAGTACGGAGGTCGATCACTCGGCTTGCCTTGTCACGTGTGAGTGCTGGCCGCACTTGGTCTTCATCATAGGTTTAGTCCATTTGTCAGTTCCGTCCCGCATCACCGACCAACCTAGAAGTCTTGACCTCCTACACCTATGTGTCGGGTCCATCTCCTCGATATACACTGTGGGTTGCTACACTAGCGACCTTCTTTTATTCCTCCCAACACCCGAAGAGCCCGATGCTATCCGCGAATTAGAGTTGCTTATTTCGGGTAGGATGCCAAGCCCTCCATTCATGGCCAACCAACCCGCCAAGGACTTCGGTTCAATTACTTCATTTGAGGAGGAGGACTCACCATCATTTGAAGACCTTGAGGAGATAGAATACCCCTTCCTTGGTAACACATTCCATGACCCCTTTGATCCCTCCCTATGGAAGACATTGAACCCATGGGACCTAGCCGCCTTACCCACCACCCACTCCCTCCTACCCTCACCCACCATGTTGAACCAAACCCACCCATTCCACTACTTAGTTCACACTATGAGAGCCATGACCGAGGGTGACATCCACCTAGGAAATGAGGAAGTGACCTATCCCAAAATGTCCACCTTCTTGGACCCCTTCGACCCCTATGAGTGGAAACCCCCAAATCCACCCCCACCTAAAGATGGGACCATCTTGATTGTAATGCATGTGTCACAACATTTTACCCCACCTGGTAGGGCTAGTCATCTCATTTGTGTCACATACACACTAGATCCAGTGCATGACAGGTTCACATTTGGATATGTAGGTCCACCCCCATTCATCATCCATCTTATGCATGATAGGAGTCTACATGGAAGTCCAGGTCCTCCTGCATTCATTGCACCCATACCTGATAGAGCCACATTTGGACATACTGGTCCTCCCCCACTCTTCATCCACCTCAGGCATGATAGGGCCATTTGTGGCTGCCCCGGTCCACCTAAGTGCACCAAGGTCCACATGGTTTCTAAGCATGATAGGTCAATTCATGGATGCCCTGGTCCTTCTAAGTCTGTCAAAACCAAACTAACACTTGATAGGGCTGAATTTGGTTGTCCAGGCCCTCCCTTCATCCCTATAGGATCATCATTCACGACATTGCATGGTAACATTCGCAAACACAAAAACAAGAGCAGCAAGGTTCTTAAGGAATTAGCCGATTCCCACTGTCTCCACCAAGAAATCCATGTCGGTGATTTTGTGATGGTGAGGACTGAGAATGTCTCAAAACTGAGGTCTCGTGGAGCAGTCTCCTTTCAGGTATTGAGGCGCCTTGACACAAATGCTTATGTGTTCGACCTCCCCGAAGGGTACGGAGTAAGCCCCACTTTCAATGTGGCTGACCTGGTGCCCTACAAGGGTCCCACGGTGACACCCAGTGAGGAGATCCAGCCTATCCCACCCCTTGAGAGAGCCCCCACACCAACAAGAGCTCCATCTAGCCAGAGAAACCAGCGTGATCAAGTGGAGCGGATATTAGATGAACAGATCACTACCACACGGAGCAAGGTGTATGAGCGATATCTGGTTAGGTGGAAGGGACGACCACCTTCGGTTGACGCCTGGGTGATTCGGGAGGATCTCCAGCAGCTGGATCCTGACCTATCGGAGCAGTACCACAGCAGGGTGGACCCTTACTCGACAGAGTTGAGTTCTCTACACCCCGGGAGTATGATGGGGACATCGCTTACCACTTCCCATTTCTCCATGGGTCCCGATGATCGCCATTGTGTTCGTCTTGATTTCTTGAGTCGAGTTATGTAATTCTCATATTTTTCTGGAGTCATATCATTGTAATTTTTCTTTTATTTGAGTCAAGTCCCTAGGTTAATGAGTCATCTACCTAAGTTTATTATCATTATGTCAGTTAGATTGGTTAGTGGGCCCAGTTATATGGGCTTGGCCCAGGGGCGCCCCTTTCCCCCTTGGTTAGTTGTCATTAGTCCAAAAGTCAGGGACTTATGTTGAATTGTGGGATTCCTATAAATAGGACCCCAATCCCACCAGTTGAAGCTAATGAATGAATGAAGATTTGATAAAGTTTGCCAAAGCAATTGTGCATCTCTCTCTCTCTCTCTATCTCTCTCACTCTCTCTCAAGAAGGGGTGACCCTTTCTCTCTCCTCTCCCCTCTCTCTCTCTAGGTCGACCAGCCCTCTCTCTCCTCCCCTTGCCACCTCATCCTCTACATCAGCCCTCCCCACCCTTTCACCTTCCCAAGGCCATTAACCCCCTTTACTCCCACCACTCCCCAAGCAACCCTTCCCCTTCCCCATACAACCTTCCATCTTCCCAAGAGGAATCCCCACTTCCCAAGCAACTCTTCCCCTCCCCAAGGCAACCCCTCCCCTTCCCTAGGCCTCCATTAAACACCTCCATTAACCCTCCACCCAAATCAAAGAGAACCCTCCCCATTTCCCCAAGCTACTTGCGCCCCCATCACCCCACCACCTCCCCCTTGGCCATTTGCGCACCCAGCCCCTCTCCCTGCTAGCTCCGCCCCTGGCCTCCACCTCACCACCCCTCCCACCTCCCAAACCACTCCCCTCCACCAAAGCATCCATCTCCCTCACCCCTCCACCAAAGAAAACCACCCCCACCCTTTTCTCTCTTCTCGTTTGCATACAGCTGAAGACTTGCAGATCAGCACCCTGTTGCAGCGTCACCCACGACCTCATCTCGGGTCTTCTGGGAGCGTGGCCTACGTCAACGGAAAGCTCTGCCAGTCGTCTTCGCAGGCGAGGCAGTTTCGTCTCAATCCGAGGTCGGAGCTGTCCGGGAGAACCATTCTCCCCCGACTGCGCAGGACTCCCTCTGCAGAGCCCCTGAACCCGATTAGAAGCTGTACCACGAAGAACCGCAGAAGAATCAGGCCACGAGCTCTTCTCCAAAGTTCTTCCTCGTCCAGTCCACTTTCAGAATCAAGAAGCAGAACTTCGTTCAGCATCTGTGGGCCGAAGTTACCATTTTTCCCCCTCGGCTGCGCGGGTCTGCCTCCCACAGTCTGCAACGACCATCCTTCACTATTCTGCATCCCCCAGTCCTCTCCGACATCGGATGGCTTCCCCATTAGTTTTTCTTGGAAGAGGGCTCATCCACGGTTCCAGAAACTCTGGCGGTTCGTGAATCAGAGTCCAGGAGCTGTCGGGGAAGCCTCTGCAACCTGCTACAAGGAACCTGAAGCCACCTTCCCCAGATTCTGTCACTCTGTTCAACTCCCCATCCGGACCAGCATCGATGTCAGAAGAATTCTACAAAATTCTGAGGCATCCTAGCTCCAGTTACGAAGATTTTCCCTCTGGTCTCATCATCAGAAGAATTCCGGACTAGAAGTTACGACTTCAACAGTGACTGTCAGTCATTCGTCGCAGAGTGCAGGCAGATTCGACATCGGCTTCTCCTTTCGCAATTTCGGCGAATCTCCCCTCCCCGCCTGGCCGGCTTACCGCCCCTCCCTGCGTGGAGGTAGTGTTTACATGTAAATCAACATCCCCACCCCAAGTCCACCCTCCTGTGTGAGGTGTAGTGCTTGTATTAAACATGATTCAAGCTTCATCGGCGCAGTGTGCAGGGATCCTACACTTCCCCGCTCGCCCATCGTCTCCGAACGAGGTTGGTTTCTTCAAACCAACCAGGTGAGCCTCTGCCCATGCTCCCCTAGTATCTGTTTGTTTAATATCCGTCAAGCTAGTCCGCTGGCTAGTAAGAGAGTGCCCGTTCCCGGATCCACCATCTTGAGTGGTCATCGTGGATAATAGTGAGTGAGTGACCTTGTGCCCCCAAGGCACCCGGCCGCCCTTGATCGTGGGCATCCTACCTTCGGGAGGGAAAACCTTAGTTGTGCTGGCCCTCTATCAGCAAGGGTCCCTCTCCCCCATCTCGACTCGGCATCATCGAGTCACCACGGGTAACGGGTGCGCACGGTGAGATGGCGTCTTCCAAGCTTTCTCGACTTTTGTGAATGCGTTTGCGAATTAAGTCCAAGGGACCATAGCCACTTGCTGCATTCTCGACCATAGCCACTTGCTGCATTCCCGTCAATGTTTCACATCAGCTGATAGGTCATTGAGGTGCGAATGAGGGGGCGTAATGGCAGTGGAAACGGTGGAGGCGGTACTGACGCGGGTTGGTGAGAGAGAGGTGCTACCCGGGCAAGGCGAGGTGGTTGCATGACGATAGGGTTGGAGGAAAAAAGAATAGAGGTACTTTCCGGATGCCACACCTGCTCTCTCCCGACTTTCGGGAAGGAGGAGATGGGGTTGACCTGGTGATTAGGCTGTTGGTGCTCCGATAATGGATTCTGGATTATGCCCATGTTGGGCTGTTGTTGTGGGGCCTGCTGAGGCTGCTGTTATTGTTGTGGTTGCTGCTGCTGCTGCTGTTGTAACTGCTGCTGTTGTAACTGCTGCTGTGGCCTATGAGGAGGTCTCCTAGCCTTGAGAGCGGCGACGTATCGTCTCATTTCATCCCAATCTATTTGATGTTCATCATTCATATCGTGGATGTAATCTTTGAAATGGAAGCAGTAATCTACTGTGTGTCCTGGCTGCCTGTGATAGACGCAGTATTTGGAGGTATCAACATTCGGGGGCCACACGGGCCTTTCCCTGGGTAGCACAAGTATGTTTGAGGCCATGAGGGCGTTGAAAATATCCGCCAGAGTTTCTGGCAACGGTGGATAGTAGGCTCTCTTGGGACCGACCGGCCTCCTTTGTTGCTGTTGTGGACCATAATTCCCCGGGGGTGGAACTTGGTTGTATTGAAGTGGTGGTTGTTGTTGCTGAGGTTGTGGTGGTTGTTGCTGGGGTTGACGTAATGGAGGCATATTATCTTGGGGTGGATTATTTTGGGGCGGAGGACGAAGAGGGAATGGACCTGGTTGGAGGGGAAGTCGGGGCATTTGTGGGGGCCTTGGGTTGACTGCATAGTTGGCATTGTTGACCGCACCCACTTGTTCATTTGTCACGACCCCTTCTGTGGCTCCGCCCGGGACACCAGCGCCTGTCTTTCTGACCACTTTGGGCTTCGGTGACTCAAACATGTTCATAATGGGGGAGTCTTTTAACTGGGTTTGGATGTACCGGGCCCTTTCATAGAGTTCCTCCATTGTAGTAAGTTTATTCATGGTCAGGACGTGTCTGAACTGTGGGGTTACATTAGACACAATCATCTTCACTTGTTCGGGCTCGGAGAGGGTATCCCTTATTCTTTCCGCCAGAGACCTCCATCTATCAGCATAGCGGACATAATCCTCGCCGGGCTTCATCTTTTCGGCCACTAGGTCGGTAATGGAGAGTGAGGGACCGACCCTATCCCTATATTTCTGCAAGAACCTTCTCTGGACAATTTCAAAATTCTCGGCCTCGCAGGGCTCCAAAGAATAGAACCACTCTAGCGCGGGACCATCCAATGATCTCCGAAAGAGGTATGCCAGGGACCTCTGATCGTTTTGCCAATAGGAGGACTCATACATGAAATCCTTGAGGTGAATGAAGGGGTTGCCGGTACCATTGTATCTGCGGTATGTGGGCATTTCGGAGGGAGGAAGATGAATGACGGGAAGGATTGACAAAGTAACCTCCGGGGTGGCTTTCACGTCCACCATTCTTCTCAGATTTTGAAACTGCTCGTCCATGCGATTGAACCTATTGAGGAGCGATTGGGTGAGCTCCTCTGGAGGTGAAGGTGGCACTTGCCACTGGGGGAGAAACTGTCTCCCGGAGACTTGAGGGGGGAACCCCGAATGAGAGGGAGCTGCCGGACCGCCGACAGTCGGCCCCTGCTGAAGCGGTATGTGGGGAACAACGGGAGTTTGAGATTGTGACGGGAACTGGAATGAGGGTGGTTGTTGGCTCGCTTGTCCTTGAAGCGAGGGAGACTGGATGGCTTGCGCCAATGAAGGAGATGGAATGGCCTGCACGGACTCTTGGAGAGGTGCGATGGCCGGAGTTGATTCCTGGGGCGTGGGGGAAACAGATTTCCCCTTCAGAATGGCCTGGAAGGCCCGGAGCTGTTCAGAGGTAAGCTCCGTGTTGGCGAGGATGCCCAGTAAGGAAGAGATATCCTGTGGTGGGGACGTGTCCCCGGCAATAACCTGCACCTCATGCGAGGGCTCATGAGGAGGACCCGAGTCCATAGCATAGACTCGCGGGTCGGCTGACAAACCACGACTAGGGTGGTTCTCCTCAAAAGACTCGTGAGCCATGCTCACAGTTTTCCCAGAACGCAAAAACATACACTAGCAAGCATGTAGCAGAGATTATCAAACAAGTGGATTCTTTTACGCCTTTTTTTGTGTTTTGATTTTGATGATGATTTTGTGTGTGTTTTCTAACCAGATCCAAAGTTCACACAAAATAGGGACCCTAGTTCATTTTTGTTTTTCACCGCCGTGTCAGCTAGGGTCTCTCGTCTCACCACGAATGGGATGACTAACTCCGGGGAACTTCAATGGTACAACCAGCCCAGTGAACGAAGAAGAGATTCTTCGATGTCGGGGACTTACGGAGGTCCCAGTGGAGGAGATTCTAGTCCGTTGAGAGGAATTCTCAAACGGAGAGTCCTTCCTTCACCGGAAAAGGGTGATCCTTAGAAAAAATGAAAAAGGATATACAAGAGGGATGGATGTATGCAATGGAATGCTGACAGAGATATAGAGTAAGAAAACAACAGAAATAACAAACATATAATAAACACCCAACCAATCACAACTGACAGTGCTGCCGTGAGCACAACGGGGGCGGGCGAGGGCGCCAAGGTGGAGAGGCACGAACGGTGCCAAACTTGCAAGGGTAGCCAAAAGGAAGTAGTAGAGGTCCCACCGTGATCGCCAATCTGTGAGCGACGTCATGCGGTTCGAGGAGCGAAGAAGACGCGGAGCGCGCTGGCTCCTTTTGTTTGCTGCAACACAGAAATAAGAGAAGAGAGAAGGGGCCACCACGGGAGATTGCTCCGGCGGGGCGAGCGGGACAAATGCAATATAGCAAGATATGGGGGTTAAACGGCCATAGCGGGAAGTGACTCGCCGCGGCCTCGGGGGGACGGGAATGGTGCAGAAATCAAATAGCAAGAATTGAAACGGCCATTGGGGAAGTGACTCGCCGCGGCCTCGAGAATATGAGCAGATAAGAATATAACAGAATATAAAGAGAATATAAAGAACGAGAATTTAAACGGCCATTGGGGAAGTGACTCGCCGCGGCCTCGAGAATATGAATAGATAAGAATATAACAAAATATAAAGAGAATATAAGAACGGGAATTTAAACGGCCATTGGGGAAGTGACTCGCCGCGGCCTCGAGAATATGAGCAGATAAGAATATAACAGAATATAAAGAGAATATAAGAACGGGAATTTAAACGGCCATTGGGGAAGTGACTCGCCGCGGCCTCGAGAATATGAGCAGATAAGAATATAACAGAATATGAAGAGAATATAAGAACGGGAATTTAAACGGCCATTGGGGAAGTGACTCGCCGCGGCCTCGAGAACATGATGTGATCGCAAGGGGCCAAAAGACCCCAAAATAAAGAAAGTGATCGCGCCTACCTCAAGAGCGGGAGATGGCAGGTTGCTTCTTCCTCCCCTTTCGACCGGCCGACGGAGAGGGCTTTCCTTGGGTACCCTTGCAAAACAATGACAAACAAATAACGAGTGGATTAGAAAGATGAAGGTGTAGTATTCAAATCCTTGCGATAAAAAAAATGAAATGATGGCAAGACACACACCTGGTTGGTGTTGTCTTTTAAACCCCTCTCGGATACGAGTAGGAGGAAAATACTTATGATGAATGGCGATTATGCCGACGTAGGAATAGAAAAAAGACTCCCTTATAAGGGGGATGGAGGATGCGATATGATGAATGCAAGATAACTATGAAAGAAAAGGAGAGAGTGGCTTATTGGATGGCCGATAGTGAGATCCGGAGGAGCTTCGGTAGCGTAGGGACGATGTGGAAGTACGGTGGATGAGGACAGCCTTCCTCCTGCGAGCGCGGGCACCCGAGAAGTCGGCAGAACCTCCACCTACAAAAGACCCCACGGGTTAGAAATGACTCCGGTAGCCTCTGGGCTCCGACAGCCTATCGGATCTCTTAGAAGCTCCCTCAGAACTGAGGAGGGGGGGGCTCTATTTATAGAGCTCCGGAGGATGGAGGCGTCCAGCACCCTGGACACCTCTATCAGGGCAAAAATAATATTTTACTCTATTTTATTCATTTTTTTCGAATATTTTCGTGGAGGCGTCCAGGGTCCCGGACGCCTCAATAAGGTCCATCGAACTCCACCGAAAGCCGCACGCGGTTTGGCACAACAAGTGATTTTGTGAGCGGCGTCTCGTGATTCGGAAATGGGCGCGTCCAGTTGTCTGGACGCTTCCACAATTGGCTTTTTTCACACCCGACAAACCGTCGGACGGTGGACGGGGCCCGGTGGACAAGTTGATGGAGGCGTCCAGGGTCCTAGACGCCTCTAAAAAAAATATTTTTTTTATTTTTGTTTTGTTTTTATGCCAAAGTTGGCATTTTTATATTTTTTATATTTGTTTTCATGGAGGCGTCCAGGGGCCTCCATAAATATATATATTTTTTATGTATTTTTTGTCTTAAGAAATAAATTAAAGTAATGGAGGCGTCCAGGAGACTGGACGCCTCCATTAAGACCCCCCCGGGTCCGCTGTCGGCAGCTCCCCGACAGGCACCCTTCCTGGTTTCGGAACCTTCTGGTGCGTCCGATTGGTGTTGATGCCGTCCGAATGCCGCAACGAGATGATTTCCGGATGCCGAAAAGGCGGAAGAAGACTCAAGAATAGGAAACACTCGAGCGATTCAAAATGCGAAAGCCAATGCGGGGCGTCGTATAGTAATATGAGATTTTCTCAGGAGATGTCAGGAATGGCGTGTCTACACTTCCCTCTGTACTATCGGCCTGTCAACGGAAACTCCCGGTTCGGCGGGATCCCCTAGTCGTAGCCGAAGTTTCGGGTAGACCGGAACGGGTAGTACGGCTCCAAAGAACTCGTCGCGGACCGGTGTAGCGTCAGCACGGTCAGTCGGGTGCTCATCTCCCACTTTGTCCGCAATCCAGCCTCCGGCTCCCTCTGATGTGGGTGGGCACTGGTTGCCCCTCCTTCCAACACCCCCAGAAACAGGCTGGAGTCCCTCGTGGCACTATCAAAGGGTAATCCCTCCTCGCCCCGGTCGGGCAGGTAGCAAAGGGCTCTCCTAGCCCCCTCCAACTGCGCCTCGGTATCTCCGTCAGGCTGCCCATTAAAGCTGAAAAGTAAAGGTGCCGTCGGGTTCGCTACAGTCCCCTGAGTCACCAACCCTGGAAATAACAATCCAGCCCACGCACTCAGACAGTGGGTCGGCAACAACAAGCTTCTCTCTCTAGGCGCCGTGTGCGCCGCTAGGACTCCCATCCCCTGATACACATTGGCCTATGCGGCTGGACCGAAGGTCAACTGTCTCCCCTCTGCTAGCAGGCACGTTGGCGACAGCAGATCAGCCCTCAGTAGGCCATCCTCCCCGTGCGGGACCACAAATGTCGCTAACCAGTACGCTAAGTATGCGGCAAGATGTGTGGCATCCGACAAGGCATGGGGATTCCACCCCCCCTGCGATGCGTATATATATCTGGAGTATGTTTGGAAGCGCAGCTCCACCTCGTTGTACTCCTCCACGGAGTCTGATCCCTGGCAAACTCGTGATAAAAATAGAAGGGCCCATTGTAGAAGTGGCGGACCCACACATTCAACGGCACCCTGGGAGTCTGTGCAACTCTGTCTCTCCCTGGTAGGGCCCTCCAAGTCTTCAGAAGGTACCGGTAACTATGAGGTACTCGATATCGCCCCTGTCCGTCGGTATGACTGCGGGGGAGATCATCCAATACCACTTCCTCATACCCTTCACCGCTGATCGGCAACCCAGAAATCCGAAACAGAGACCATAAGTCAAGTAAGGTCTCTCCCTCTGCTGTCGCCACTGTGTTCCATCGGTGGTTAAAACGCTCCAGCAGTCCCTATAGCAGCCCAGTGTAACAAGGGTACGCATATAAAGTAGCAGTCACCGCATACCTGATCCCTGCTCTGTCCAGTAGCACCTGGTAATGATGCACAATCCCCATCAACCACTCGGTGGCCCCCTGACGGTACCTGTGTGAAGGGGTCACTACCTAGCGACCGTACCAGCTTATGATAGTCTGCCACATAACTCCATCCAGAATGCTGTGGTCATCATAGCCCTCCCCAGCATACTGCAGACTAGCAGGTTCCAACACTAGCCAGGCTGTCCCCTCTGTCTCAGTGCGGTGGTGCCCATGCAGGTCCCAAGAAGCAGGGCCTATCGGCCAAACTCTGACTCCGGATTGCTCTGCTCTGCCAAAGAATCCCAGGCACTGGTGAGGACACGCGCCGCCTTTCTCGACGGAGCACGCGGAGCACGCCGGCATCTCTTTGGCTCGGCGACTACGGCATGGTTTAGAGGACCTTCTTTTACATGATAGCCATACCAGGCCTTGGTTTAGTCCCTGCGTGGACATGTTTATTCTTTATTGTGGACCTTTGTAGGCCAATTGGGGCCAATTAGACCTTTATTGGGTGTGCTAGGCTCATTGGTTGGGCAATAGGACTAGTGGGCCACTTCTTGGTCCATCCTTTTGGCCCATTAGGGTTTTGGGCGCCCCTCTCATCTCCTCCAAGAGGAGGAGGTGGCAGCCGCCCCACTCCTACTTTCTAGGAGTGGAGTGTGCGGCCCTCTCCTAGATTTTAGGAAGAGGGATGCGCACCCCCCCTTTCCCTTCCCCATCCGGCCACCCCATCCCTCCTTTGGCCGCCCCCCCTTCCCCAATTCCCTCCTAGAATCTAGGAGTGGTGCGTCCCCCCCCCTTTCCCCCCCTAGCCAATGTGCGCACCCCCCCTTTCCCCCATGCCACATTGCACACCCCCCCCCTTTCCCTTGTGGCTAGGGTTTCAACCCTAGCCTTCCCCCTCCCCATATAAAAGCTTTGTATTTTCTTTGGAGGAATAATTAATGAATGAATGAAATATTTTGATTGAGCAGCCATTTGCGCAGCCACCCCTTGGAGAGGGCGACCCTCTCTTCCTCCTCTGCTCCTGCGACGGGAGCAACCCCGGGGTGCGACTCCCCATCCCCTCGGTGCGACGCCGAGGTTCTTCCTCCCTTCTACTTCGTCTCCGGTTCGAGTTCGCGTGTTCCAGATTCGGCCCAAGTTGCAGCGGCGTCCACATCCGGTGCGGGTCGAATCCGAGCCCCTCCTTTTTTTGGTGAATACTTCTACGAGTCGGCAGCGCGTGGGCTTTGGTTTCGCCTCGATCCGAGGTCGGCACCACCCGTGGCGAGTTTTCTCGTGAGCTAGCGCAGGAGCCTCCCTCTCTGCGCGCCCAGATCCACCCTCCTTCTTGCGAAAATCCCACAGGACGGACAACTCAGAGGTTGGAGCTGATTTCTTCAGGGTTTGTACCTCTCGTCGTCCTCTTTCCAACGCCGCCAACCTCGTCTCGTTCCGACGTCCGAGCTGTTCGTGGCGTCCGTTCCCGTGAGGTCGCGCGGGCCTGCCCAGTCCACCCGGTGCCAGGACAACCGGCGACTTCCAAAGTTCACAGCGTCCAACCACGACCAGATCTGACCGAGCTCTTTGGTCCGGACCTGCTGCTCTGCGTCCCCGACGTCCTCCCACAAGCGGGGCCTCGTTCGCCTACCGGAGCAGTGAGTTACCATTTTCCCCGCTCGACAGCGCAGTTCTGGGAGCAGATTCCTTGTCCCCACTTGCAGGTGCGGCCACGGCTTCCACGGACGGAATCTGAGCACGCCTTTTGGCCGAGGCTTCCTCCTGCGACCTAACTACGCGCCCTCGCTGACGGCGCCCCAATCAGACTCCGGATCCATTCGTGGGAACGTTTACCACCGAGTCGCGCGTTGCTGCGATTCTGCCGATCGTCATTCGGACCCTCCTCGTGGCCAACCCTTCACCGAGTGCCGCCCGTCAGCCCGTGTATCGGCCGCCCCGAATGGAATTGTTGTAGCCTGTTATCTCCCTGTGAGGAGTGGGCACCATTGCTGGCTTGTACCTATTCTTTCATTGTGTGTATCGGGGTTGTCGGTCTCGGCCGGGGTTCCTTCCCCACGCCTAGGCGTGGAGGTACGTGCGACGCTCCCCCCCCCCTTGGCATTTTGCTTTACTAGTATGTGATCTTGTATGCCGCGTGAGAGTGTAGGGATCCTAGCTAGCATTCAACACCGCGAGATCGTGAGTGAGAGTATCCCATTCCGTGGCCCTAGTCGAGCACCAAGCTCGAACTAGACTCCTATAGTTGCGCGTCGGCTCCTTTGCCGCTTTGATCCACTCGCTTCCCCCATAGGGATGACCGTGGACTTGGGTTTCTTGTTGAGAGACGCCTCTCTTCGGAGGAATAGTACGGAGGTCGATCTCTCGGCTTGCCTTGTCTCGTGTGAGTGCTGGCCGCACTTGGTCTTCATCATAGGTTTAGTCCATTTGTCAGTTCCGTCCCGCATCAAATTTGGTATCAGAGCATGGTCGTCCAGTTTGTCCCTACAGACTCAGGTCCTAGGCCATGTCGAGTCATTAGATTTGCTGGAGTTCATTTGAGTCCATAGGTCTACTACTTGCATTAGAGTCCATTGTTGCGTTAGGAGTTTTCTGTCTAGGTTCGTGTCTAGTACCCTTTCATCCTTGTCCCTTAGAGTCTTGCATGCCCACCCGGCGTGGTACATCCTACCATCGCCCTATCCTGATGGCTGACCCTAGGAATCCCGTCCCAGATGACGTATCCCTGCGGGAGATGATCGAGACCCTGAGTCTCAACTTTAGGGACCACGCCGATCGGATGGAGGGCCGGATGAAGGCCATGGAGGATCGGCTGGGAGATGTGGAGGGTCGGGTTGAGGCCTCTAACCGGACCATCCAAGGTCTGGTTGATCGCCCCCAGGGTAGAGCCCCACCGGTGGATGTTCCCGAGCAGGCCCATGGCCAACGTGACCCTGCTCCTCGACCCGACCAGCCTAGGGGAGGCAATAGGAGACCCCACGTGCATGAGGTAGATGATTTTGGGTCCGATAATGAGAGTGAGGGCTATGGCCGTGATCGCCAAGGCCATCGGTATTATAGGGATGAGGAAGATGAGCGTCTCCTTAGATCCGTGCGGGTGGACCCTCCTACCTTTGATGGGTCATTGGACCCCGATGTTTTTAGTGATTGGGCTGCTAGTATGGATCGTTATTTTGAGTGGGTCGACATGGCAGAACATCGGAAAGTCCGATATGCCAAGATGAAGTTGATTGGAAGGGCCCAAACCTACTGGGCCAATGTGGAGAGCCTAGTGAGACGTCAGGGCACACCCCCGATTGAGACGTGGGTAGATATGAAAGAGAAGCTCCGGCAGAAGTACGTCCCTCGTTCCTACCACCACCGGTTAGTTGATCGGTGGCAGACCCTTAGTCAGGGGAACCGGCCTGTGGCAGAATACATCGCCGAATTTGATGATTGTCTCCTGCGATGTGGAGTCTCGGAGGAAGCCATCATGACTATAGCCCGCTTCCGTCGAGGTCTGCGACGGAACCTCCAGATTGAGTTGCTCCGCCGCCACGTGGCTACCTTAGATGAGGCGTACCAGGTCGCTCGTGATATGGAGCTGTTTGAGTTTGAGTTTGTGCCCGATCAGCGCCCCACTCCCACATACCCTCGTGGGACGGACTCTCGCACTAGCACAGGACAGTATGCGAGGGGACCCGTGGCCCGACCACAGGACCCCACTCGTTCGGATTTTGCTCCTAGGCCCCGGCCTCCACCTCCCCAGAGGGACTATCCACCTCGCCCCCAGGCCCCAGCTCCCGCACCCCCTCGGCCCCAGCAGCCCACTATTCCTACCCGACCTCAGCTTCCACCACCCCCGGCCCGTCGTGATGACAAGGGAAAGGGGCCGATGATTGGTGGAGCACCGCAGGGCTCTAGGCCTCGTGGAGATTGTTATCGATGCGGGGGGGTCGGTCATTATGCTGCTCTGTGCCCTTCTCGGCAGCAGACCGTGGCCTTTGGAGATACCTCAGCAGGTGAGGCCGCACCCGAGGTCGAGCCTGTCAGTTATGAGGCAGACCCAGAGCTCGCCGAGGAGTTCTTTGATGAGTTGTTAGAGGGAGAGTCGTCAGGTGTCCAGGGCACGCAGTGCCAGGATGGTGTTCAGCTAGGTGTTGTCAGGTGCGTCTTGACCCAGCCTTTGGTGAGTGATGACTGGCGTCGCACCACCATTTTTCACACCTTTTGCAGGCTGGGTGGGAAGGTCTGTAAGGTGATTATTGATAGTGGGAGTTGCATTAATGCCATTTCCACGGGTACAGTGAAACGCTTGGGGTTAACCCCCGTGGACCATCCCTCCCCTTATCGTGTGTCATGGGTAGACACCACCTCTATTCCAGTCAGGCAGCGATGTCTGGTGCCTTTGCAGTTCCACGCCTACCAGGAGGAGATTTGGTGTGACGTGTTGCCTATGGAGGTAGGCAGCATTATCTTAGGGAGACCCTGGCTTTTCGATAGAGATGCTACCCTCCATGGCCGGTCGAACACATGCACCTTCGATCACAAAGGCCAGAGGATCACCCTTCATCCATCCCAGCCGACACGCCCTCCCGTTCGGGGTCCCACTGGGCCTAGTACCCCCAGCATTGATACTTCTGGGCCCAGTACCCCATCTTTGGCTCCGACCACGACACCCCCTCCTGTTGCTCCCACCCCGATTGATCCTCCGACTAGGAGGCTGATGCTTATTAGTCCCCGGGAGATGGAGCGCGAATTCATTAGAGGGGACCCCATCTACGCTGTCGTTGTTCGAGAGAGGGTTAGTGAGGCGGAGGGTGAGCTCCCTTCTGATGTTGCTATTATCCTTCAGGAGTTTTCTGATGTTTTCCCTACTGAGTTGCCTGAGGGTCTTCCCCCCATGCGGGATATACAGCACGCTATTGATTTGATCCCGGGGTCATCTCTACCCAACTTACCCCATTTTAGGATGAGCCCCGCTGATCATGCTGAGCTCCTGCGTCAGATTGAGGAGTTACTGGCTAGGGGATACATTCGTGAGAGCATGAGCCCTTGTGCCGTCCCTGCATTACTTGCCCCAAAGAAAGACGGTACTTGGAGGATGTGTGTAGACAGCCGTGCAATCAATAAGATCACGGTGAAGTACAGATTTCCCATTCCCCGCTTGGATGATATGTTGGATATGATGGCGGGAGCCACTGTGTTTTCCAAGATAGATTTAAAGAGTGGCTATCACCAGGTGAGAGTCAGGCCTGGTGATGAATGGAAGACGGCCTTTAAGACCAAGGATGGTCTTTATGAGTGGCTGGTCATGCCCTTTGGGCTGACCAATGCTCCCAGCACCTTTATGCGGCTGATGACCCAGGTTCTACGGCCATTGATTGGGGTCTTCGTGGTTGTCTATTTCGATGATATTCTCATTTATAGCCGCACCCGGGAGGACCACCTAGAACACCTTAGGCAGGTCTGTCTTATTCTGAGGAGAGAGAGCCTTTATGCTAACCCGAAGAAGTGTGCTTTCATGACTACACAGGTCACTTTCTTGGGGTTCATTGTATCTAGTGATGGAGTCTCCGCCGACCCGGAGAAGGTCAGGGCTATAGTGGAGTGGCCCGAACCTCGCACCCTGCACGATGTCCGTAGTTTTCACGGGCTGGCGACCTTCTATCACCGATTCATTCGAGGTTTCAGTTCCATCACCGCCCCCATCACTGATTGCATTCGAAAAGGGGCGTTTGAGTGGACCAGGGCCGCTTCGGCTGCATTTGCGCTCCTCAAGGAGCGCATGACCCAGGCACCTATCCTTCGTCTACCGGATTTCACGAAGGTGTTTGAGGTCTCTTGCGATGCCTCTGGGGTTGGTATTGGAGGAGTTCTGAGTCAGGAGGCTCACCCCGTTGCCTTTTTTAGCGAGAAGTTGTGCGATGCCCGACTGCGTTATTCTACATACGACAAGGAGTTCTACGCAGTTGTGCAGGCTCTGCGGCATTGGAGACACTATCTTCTACACCAGGAGTTCGTCCTATTTTCTGATCATGAGGCACTCCGATATCTCCATGCCCAGAAGAAACTCAACTCTCGTCATAGTCGTTGGGTAGAGTTCCTCCAGGAGTATACTTTTGTGCTGAGGCACAAGGCCGGTGTGGAGAACCGGGTAGCTGATGCTTTGAGCCGCCGTGCTCACCTTTTGACCACCATGAGTGTAGAGGTGGTGGGGATGGATAGGATGAGGGAGTTGTACGCTGATTGTCCGGACTTCGGTCCGATCTACACCACCCTCCAGGCAGGCCCGTCCCGAGAGTATTCAGATTACATGCTGCATGACGATTATCTTTTCCATGGGAGTCGCTTATGTGTTCCGCGGACCTCGGTTCGCGATTTTCTTGCTTGGGAGATGCATGCTGGCGGTCTAGCCGGCCACTTCGGCCGGAATAAGACCGTCGAGGCAGTTGAGCATCGCTTCTATTGGCCTAGCCTGAAGCGTGATGTTGCCCGGATCGTGGCCCAGTGCCGCATTTGCGCTATGGCCAAGCAGAGGAAGCAGAATACTGGCCTGTATACTCCCCTCCCCGTGCCGGACAGTCCATGGCAGGACATCAGCATGGACTTTGTGTTAGGTCTGCCCCGTACCTCGCGTCGTCATGATTCCATTTTCGTGGTGGTAGACAGGTTCTCTAAGATGGCTTTGTTTATTCCCTGTTCCAAGACATCTGACGCCTCTAGAGTTGCCCGTCTGTTCTTCACTCATTGTGTCTCCCGATTTGGGCTTCCACGTACCATAGTGTCTGATAGGGATGTGCGTTTCACGAGCTACTTTTGGAAAACCCTTTGGCTTATGATGGGCACCCAGCTGAAGTTCTCCACCGCCTACCACCCCCAGACCGATGGTCAAACAGAGGTAGTCAATAGGAGTTTGGGGGATCTTCTTAGGTGCCTAGTGCGTGATCGTGTCGGGGACTGGGACTTGGTTCTGCCTTTAGCAGAGTTTGCTTATAATGACTCGGTCAATAGGTCTACAGGTCTGAGCCCTTTTGAGATTGTTACTGGTCGTAGACCTAGGAAACCGATAGATTTGGTCCCCTTACCCATCCAGGCCCGTGTCTCTGAGTCAGCTGAGTCCTTTGCAGAGCATATTAGGCAGTTGCATGAGCATATACGTCGTCATATAGAGGCCAGCAACGCACGTTATAAGGAATTAGCTGACGCGCATCGACGCACCCGTGAGTTCCAAGTGGGAGAGTACGTCATGATCAGGGTTAGACCTGAACGGTTCCCTTCGGGGGCCGTGAAGAAACTCCAGGACTGCGGTGCCGGACCCTTTCGAGTCTTGAAGCGAATTGGGTCGAATGCGTATGAGATTGAGCTGCCAGACGACTATGGGATCTGTTCGACGTTCAATGTTTCAGATCTGGTGGCATATCGGGATCCCGCGGTGATTCCCAGTGAGCTTTTTGGGCCTACCCCTCCTGTTGAGAGCATTACACCTTCTGAGCGTCCACCTCCTCCAGCCCCATTACAGACACGCGAGCATATAGATTGCATACTGGATGAGCAGGTGACCACGACCAGGAGCGGAGCCTACCAGCGCTTCCTAGTGCGCTGGAGAGGGCGCCCTGCGACAGACGACACCTGGATCACACGTGGAGAGCTGGAGCTGATCGACCCGGACCTGCTGGAGCGTTACTTGAGCGACCGTGACCCTTACTCGACGGGGTCGAGTTCTTCCCACCCGGGGAGAATTGGTGAGGACACGCGCCGCCTTTCTCGACGGAGCACGCGGAGCACGCCGGCATCTCTTTGGCTCGGCGACTACGGCATGGTTTAGAGGACCTTCTTTTACATGATGGCCATACCAGGCCTTGGTTTAGTCCCTGCGTGGACATGTTTATTCTTTATTGTGGACCTTTGTAGGCCAATTGGGGCCAATTAGACCTTTATTGGGTGTGCTAGGCTCATTGGTTGGGCAATAGGACTAGTGGGCCACTTCTTGGTCCATCCTTTTGGCCCATTAGGGTTTTGGGCGCCCCTCTCATCTCCTCCAAGAGGAGGAGGTGGCAGCCGCCCCACTCCTACTTTCTAGGAGTGGAGTGTGCGGCCCTCTCCTAGATTTTAGGAAGAGGGATGCGCACCCCCCCTTTCCCTTCCCCATCCGGCCACCCCATCCCTCCTTTGGCCCCCCCCCTTCCCCAATTCCCTCCTAGAATCTAGGAGTGGTGTGTCCCCCCCCTTTCCCCCCCTAGCCAATGTGCGCACCCCCCCTTTCCCCCATGCCACATTGCGCACCCCCCCCTTTCCCTTGTGGCTAGGGTTTCAACCCTAGCCTTCCCCCTCCCCATATAAAAGCTTTGTATTTTCTTTGGAGGAATAATTAATGAATGAATGAAATATTTTGATTGAGCAGCCATTTGCGCAGCCACCCCTTGGAGAGGGCGACCCTCTCTTCCTCCTCTGCTCCTGCGACGGGAGCAACCCCGGGGTGCGACTCCCCATCCCCTCGGTGCGACGCCGAGGTTCTTCCTCCCTTCTACTTCGTCTCCGGTTCGAGTTCGCGTGTTCCAGATTCGGCCCCGAGTTGCAGCGGCGTCCCCATCTGGTGCGGGTCGAATCCGAGCCCCTCCTTTTTTTGGTGAATACTTCTACGAGTCGGCAGCGCGTGGGCTTTGGTTTCGCCTCGATCCGAGGTCGGCACCACCCGTGGCGAGTTTTCTCGTGAGCTAGCGCAGGAGCCTCCCTCTCTGCGCGCCCAGATCCACCCTCCTTCTTGAGAAAATCCCACAGGACGGACAACTCCGAGTTTAGAGCTGATTTCTTCCGGGTTTGTACCTCTCGTCGTCCTCTTTCCAACGCCGCCAACCTCGTCTCGTTCCGACGTCCGAGCTGTTCGTGGCGTCCGTTCCCGTGAGGTCGCGCGGGCCTGCCCAGTCCACCCGGTGCCAGGACAACCGGCGACTTCCAAAGTTCACAGCGTCCAACCACGACCAGATCTGACCGAGCTCTTTGGTCCGGACCTGCTGCTCTGCGTCCCCGACGTCCTCCCACAAGCGGGGCCTCGATCGCCTACCGGAGCAGCGAGTTACCATTTTCCCCGCTCGACAGCGCAGTTCTAGGAGCAGATTCCTTGTCCCCACTTGCAGGTGCGGCCACGGCTTCCACGGACGGAATCTGAGCACGCCTTTTGGCCGAGGCTTCCTCCTGCAACCTAACTACGCGCCCTCGCTGACGGCGCCCCAATCAGACTCCGGATCCATTCGTGGGAACGTTTACCACCGAGTCGCGCGTTGCTGCGATTCTGCCGATCGTCATTCGGACCCTCCTCGTGGCCAACCCTTCACCGAGTGCCACCCGTCAGCCCGTGTATCGGCCGCCCCGAATGGAATTGTTGTAGCCTGTTATCTCCCTGTGAGGAGTGGGCACCATTGCTGGCTTGTACCTATTCTTTCATTGTGTGTATCGGGGTTGTCGGTCTCGGCCGGGGTTCCTTCCCCACGCCTAGGCGTGGAGGTACGTGCGACGCTCCCCCCCCTTGGCATTTTGCTTTACTAGTATGTGATCTTGTATGCCGCGTGAGAGTGTAGGGATCCTAGCTAGCATTCAACACCGCGAGATCGTGAGTGAGAGTATCCCATTCCGTGGCCCTAGTCGAGCACCGAGCTCGAACTAGACTCCTATAGTTGCGCGTCGGCTCCTTTGCCGCTTTGATCCACTCGCTTCCCCCATAGGGATGACCGTGGACTTGGGTTTCTTGTTGAGAGACGCCTCTCTTCGGAGGAATAGTACGGAGGTCGATCTCTCGGCTTGCCTTGTCTCGTGTGAGTGCTGGCCGCACTTGGTCTTCATCATAGGTTTAGTCCATTTGTCAGTTCCGTCCCGCATCAGGCACTCAGCACTAGGAAACGGACGCTGCCTCTAGTAGTCCTCAGAAAAGCTCGGATAGCTGTAAAATGCAACTCCATGCAGGCTGTCCCTACCGATCAGAATGGCCCGCTCAAGCCAGCGACGGGCTCCCGGAATCTGGGTGTCATCCTCCTCCATGCCGGGAGGGACATAGCTCCTGATAAACTTGAAGAGATGGCGATCCAGGGGGAACTCTATGGGGTAGCCTCCGCTCCAATCGTAGGTATACAGACCGCCTGCCCCCAAAATCCGGGCCACCTCTACGGTCCCAACTCCAGCTACCCTCTCGCCGACGGGACCCTCAGCTACTGTTTTACGACCAAGATCCAGCTACTCTACACAAACCACAGTAACCATCGATGGACCCAAAGGGCGCATCGATCGCTCAGTCTGTCGCACCCAGTGGTCCTCCTCCCAAGCCACACGTCTCGGGGCCCGCTCATCTCTGCCAAATCGTGCCATACCTACAAGACAAGTGACGGGACCGTCGGTTTGTGATTCAAGATTCGTGGTTGAACCTGACGGGATCGGCAAGTGACTTCAACAAAATTATCAAATAGATATTTATGTTGTCTCATGTTAATTGGGCCACATGTATGGGCCTAATGAGTCATGTTTTATGTTTATAATTATGTCCATAATAATCATGTAAGAGTCCTTTTTATTTTGTGTCTTTTAGTATTCTCAAGAGAGTTATGATGAGTAGAAAGTAGGTGTTAGGTGTTAATGTCTTTTGGTTCTCTTTGTAGAGTCTATAAAAAGGGTCATGTAATCTTTCTTTAAAGACAATGAAGTTGAATTTTTTTTTTTGGAAACCACTGTCCTTCGTGAGGTGAGAAGCCTTGTGTTCTCCGAGAAGGAGATGGGATACCTCTGTCCATGGGTGAGAAGCCTAAACTACCCGGTCGTGAGATGCGGCCCCAACCCTTCCCTCTTCCGTTACTATAGTTCTTCATCTTCCCGTCTACCTTCCCTGCATCACCGCGTGCCTTTTCCCAGCCATGCACCTCCGTTCCCTCCTGAGAACCCAACCCAGCCATCCTCCCCACCATGCACTGCAACCCCCCCCCAGCCTTACTGCCACCGACCCTTACCCACCCCACCTCCCTCTTCCCTCCATGGGACTGATGGTCCCTCTCCCACCTATCCTCTCCCCTGCTGTTCTCCCTCACATACTCTCCCTCCCCCTCCCCCATCCGACCTCTCCTCTCCCTGCACCTTCCCCCTCCCTCTGAACTCTTCACCTCTTCCATCCCTCTACACCTTGGCAGCATCCCCATCCCTCCATCTCTCTAACTCTATCTAACTCTCACACCCCTCCCTCTATCTTTCTCCCTTCCCACACACGTAGCCAACCATCACCGGCACCCCTGTTCACCCTCACCACCTGCGGACAGCCACCACCGACGGCCCCTGCAGAGTGCGACAGTCACCCTGTCATCCCTGCCCCCCCAACCGCACTCCACCCGTGCCACCCCGCTCGCGTTGGCCCCCCCTCCTCTCCTCACCCCACTCCTTGCTACCCTCTGCACACCCCACCCCACATGGACACGAGAACAGGGCTTCCGGCCCCATGGTATGTGCCGCCCACTCTCGGCCCATGCACATAAACAAACTTCCCTCCTCCTCTCCCATGATGGCCGCACATCCCCCCCTCTCCCTCCCGTCTGTAGCTTCGGTCCCCAACTCGCACCCTCTCCGCCGTAAATTGGGCCTCCGGCTTAGTGCTCCACGTCGCCCAGCCACGACCCTTGCACCATTCTCCCTGCCCCCTCAACTCCAGCATGCCACTCTCCCCAGTGGGCAGCTGCGGCTTCAGCTCGGACGTCTCCTCCGGCACGTTGTCCCCTCCGAGCATGCGAAGGCATGCAGCTCCACCTCCCTCCGAGCACAATCACCCTCCGTGCGCGGTGATATCCACAGAGCGGCAATCACGCGGGACACACGGAGAGCATGGCATCCCGCCATGCACCCCACGCCTAGTGCACCTCCCGCCGTCGTCACCAACGGTCCGAGCATGCCGTGACCCACTGTCGAAGCACGGTGCTTTTTGCACCCACGCCAGCGCCCACGTCGCACCCACGAGGCCGCTGTCATGCCATCACGAGCGGCCGCCATGCAGAGCCAAGGCGCCCTTCACCGGCCACCACCTGCAACTCCGTCCCTCGAGCGACAGCCATGCAGACCGTCGGCAGCTGCGAAGCCCCCAGCCGATCACCGTTCCGAGCTCCTCGACTGGGACAGCACCATCGAATAGGCCGGGCACCACAACGGCCCCTCCGGGCATGACGACGTCCCCCCCTCCAAGCATGGCGATCATGACGCACATCCCCATCACGGCCTCGCCGGCCGTCTCCCCACCTCGCCCTCACCCTCACTATTCTCTTTCTCTTCCCTCCCAAATCATGCCGGGCACAATTGCCCCCCATCGCTACCACTTCCAAACGTCCCCCTCTCCCCTTCTCTCTCTACAATCACCATCTCTCTCTACCTCTCTCTCTCATCATCCCTCTCATCCACTCATTATCTCTATTCTCTCTCTCTCTCTCTTTATCTCCCTCCCACTGATGTGTTCTTTTTTGAAGAAAAAAAAGACTGAAAGAATGGAGTTCAAGCAGCGAAGGTTTTTTTTAAAAAAAGAAGACAAAAAAAATTATGAAGAAATTATTTCTAGGAAAAAAAAGAGAGAAGGAGAAAAGTTAAAAAAATAGAAAAATGGGAAATAAGAAAGAAAATTTCAGACTCGGGTTTTTGTTTCACATCAACAAGGCACACCAAAATGGTTAGAACACCAAAAAGTCAATATGTACAACATAACAAAGCAAAGGCACATGAAGTGTCAAAAATACAACTACAACAGCCCGGAACAGGGGGCTCACGGGCCGTACGCCCTCGTCCCCGCCTCCGACGCACGCCCCGTGGGGGACATTTGTTGTACCCGGATGACTTCCCAGCAGAATAACAAGAAATAAGGGTTCGGGAATTTTCCCAAACACCTTTAAGGCATGAGCTACCCGGCTATCCCTACAACCCCCGGGACACCACCAGGGGCCCTAACTGAAGTTCTGTGATCAATGACACCCAAGAGGGGGGTGAATTGGGTGATTACCAATTTTAGGAAAACTTTTGGCCTTTTATAAAATATGTGATACAAAGCTAGTTAGGAGATTCAAAGCTATTTGAACACAAATTAGATTTAAAAAACTTTATATGATAAGATATAGATTAAGCAAGATAGATGAAGATAAATCCAGATCAACAATTTAAACTAACGTTTATGTAGAATGGAGATGGAGGAAATGGAGCAAACCACACAATACAAGCACAATGCACAACGGTTTTTAAGGTGGTTCGGATGCACGACGGCAATCCTACGTCCACCCCTCACCAAACCCGGTAAGGCTTCACTCGGGGATAAATCCCCAAACGGAGACAACGCTCCAACCACACACGCAGGACGACACCTGCACACACACACGGGGACACGCCCCAATACACACACACACGGAGACAATGTCTCCAACACGATCCGACAACCGGATCACAACATACGTTGCGATAAAAGCAGCACTCCACACACAAATACTATGATCTGAATAGAATTACACAACACACGTAGATCTAAGAAGACCTACGCACACAAGAATCAAAAACAACACACACACACGACCACGGATCCAACACGATCCACACACACACAGATTCTTCAGTTTATGATGAACACAAATACAATACCCAAAACATAAATATGATGAGGATTAGTTTAGAAAACTTCTGTTTTGGGTTCCCCTTGAATGCATGTTATGGATCTTGAACATATCTTCAATCTTCACTTGAACACCTCCTCTTGATCTCCACTTGAATCCCCTTGGATGACTTACTTGCTTGCTTCTTCTTCTTTCTTCCTTGAGCAATCTTCCTTTGAATCCTTGCTTCCTTGCTTGCTTCTTTTCCTTGGAGGATGTTGGCTTGAGATCTACCTTCAATAGGTTGAGGATAGATGAAGAACACTTGCTGCATGGAGTACTGTTCACGGCTACAGTACTTCTCCTCTTCCTCCAGTTGGATAGCCTCTCCTTTGATTTCCCTTGAAGCCCTCTTAGTTGATTAGGGTTTGTAGCACCAAATGAGAGTTTTATTACTCTTGAATGGCCCTTTGGACAAGCCCCAGACCAGATCCACGAAATCTGGTGTAATTGGGGGCAAAAGGATTAAAGAAATGGGTGGAAAGACCACCCTTCGAACTTGAACTAAAAGTCAACAAAAGTAGGCCTCGGCGCTGGCGGTCGACCGGTGGAGGGCTGGCGGTGGATCGGAATTTTACAGGTTTCAGTCCGTTGCTTGCTGGGAAAAATGGTTGACCGCCCCTGTCTGGGCGGTCGACCGCTGCTGGCGGTCGACCGATCCTGGACCGGCAGTCGACCACTGGCAGGGGAAGCCCCATGTTTCTCCCGTTCAGCCCTTTAAACCCTTGAGCAGCTCATTTATGTTTGTGGCATCAAACTCCTTCGACCTTGAGGATTTGTACTGAGTATATGGACATGCAAACACATGGATAATTGATTAGAACTATAGCTCAAACATCCATATGATAAATCCTTAAACTCCATGCAAACCATTGATTATGAAATCAGAATTTGTTCCGGGGGCACCGCCCCCGGAAACCCCCGCAAGGGGCGCTGCCCCCTTGAGCCCCGCGACCTGACCGGGCAGGTCGATCCCAGCGACCTGGCCGCGCAGGTCGATCCGCGGGCGAGGGCGCACGATGGCCAGAAGGGTTTCATGTTGAATGTGCATGAATGAGGTGTATACATAAGATACACAAGGTGAGATCGATGCTAAGCATGAGATACACAAGGTAAGAGTCTCACCAATGGTTCTTGATAGTAAATGACATATACCACCTGTTTTGGATTGTAGAGGAGCAGGGTGCTTATCCACAAGTTTAGTTCACCAGGTGACTGCCATGTTTGATCCTGCAAGCAAGATAGTTAAGGTTAATACCATGCTTGTTCACATTAAAGAGGTTATGAAACCTCTTGCCTCTTGTAAAAATAATTCAATCAAGCATGAATCAAGACCATGTACCATTGCCATTTGTCATCTCAAACATATTTAAACATGAATGTGCAATCAACCATAAGTTTAGTTATCATCACTCAATCACACATTAAGTTTAGTTATCATCAAAATCATAACGCCAACAAACATCAAAATCATAACTCAACACTAACCAGTTTGCCGTGACATGCGGCTACACGGACGACTAACCGGGACCAATCCCGGCCACTCAACTACGGGATTTGTCCGTACTCCACATCGTCGCCCTGGTGTGGACGTCAAAAAAAGAAGAGAAGAAAAGGAACGTTCCTGCAGCACAGACGTCTCAACACCCTGAGAGCAAGTCGAAGACGGAAAGGCCGAACAAACCCCATACCTCCTCCAAGCAGGACGAATATATATACCCGACGCTTCACCACCCAACAAGAAGCCCTTCGGGCAGAAGAGGTGGCCCCAGCTCTCCAGTCGGCATTGCTGAAGGCTGAATCAAAAGAAACTCGAGAATTCAAACACATGTTCAGCATGCATCAAACATCACTCGAAGTCCTACATCGGGGCTTGGAGGCTTCAAATCAAACGCCTCAGAGGCGGTGCATTACAACTAAAGCCTTGCGGGAGTGCAAATGTTCATCTGAGTCGCCACGAAGCTAGGACAAGATCTCTTGATGCTTAAAACGGCGCGGCTTGGCCTTAAACGGCGCGCCCCTTCAATAGTTCCTAAACCGGCGCGCCCCCCTTAAAAAGGACTGAAACCGGTGTGCCCCTTGCAAGACCCTTAAATCGGCGCGCCCCACTAATGTTGCTAATCCGGCGTGCTCACCCCCACGCCGATTTAACCAAGCTGCCATCCCATCCTACCTCCGGTCCCCTATTTTCTTCAAACAGACTGGCCTTGGCTTGCCTGAAATGGATAAATCTCCTACGCTCGACCAGTGTGCAACCGTCGAAACCAATCAAACTCCCTAGAATGGTAATCTTCGAGCTCCACACCGAATGTCGCTTCCCCATCGGTCGCCGTCGGCCAATCTTGGGACTGCACCATCCCTACTCTATCAGCGGCTATCCCGGTAGGCCACTCAAGGACTTTGGACACGAGGAAAGAGGCGACAGAGGTGAGACGGAGGGGATGGAGCTTGTGCTCTCTTCCTCCCCCACCTCCCACTGATATATATAACGAGACGAAGAGCTGAAGAAGGAGAGGTCGGTGAGGGGGGGTTCGGTGAGAGGAGTTTGGTGAGAGGAGGGGCTATCTCTGGCATCCGAATAGAAGAAGAAGCTCGATCCCTCTGCGCCTGCAAGGTGAAGAAAAAGAGAGAGTGGGTGAGAGAGGAAAGGTGAGTTCAGAGGGGGAGGAGCTTGTGCTCCATTCCCTCTCCCCCATCGTGTATCTCCTTCTTCCCCTTTCGATGTATTTCCCTTCTTCCCCTTCAATGTATTCTCCCTTCCCTTCGGGATGAGCTTCCTTGTATTTTAATCTTCCCCTTTTGGTGGATGAATAAACAGAGAGTAGTTGAAAAGCACAATGATTTACTTTTGTTAGCCTTCGCTCCCCTATTCTCCCTGTCTTCTACTCACCTAAGGTGATTCAAAGCCTGCTCCTCCATAGCATGGCCTTTGAAGTAACCGTATGAGGGTGAACATTCATGGCCATCCCATGGCGAACATCTATCCCGTCGGAGCTCTCACACAGCTACAACCCATGAACTGTCAGAACCCCTTGAAGGCTGGTCCTCGGGGCTTCTGCATTCAACTATGGGACACCAGACTGCCATTAGGCCACTCCGAGTTTTTAGGATCGTCCCGGAGTATTCCGTTTGACAGTCCCTTATTTCACCCCAGCAAACCTCAGTCCAGGGGAGGTGCTGCCCAATTTTTTTCAGGAGCAAGAGCACGCAGAGCAAACGAATGAACCACTCTCTGGGGATGAAAGCAGCATGTGTTTGAAGCCTCTGAATCAAGCTGAACCTCCAAGCTCCTGCACAACGAACTCCTTTGAACAAAACACTTGGATCTTCATGCTAAGTCACCCTAACAAACGGTTAAAGTATCTAAACTTCCTCTCTACAGACTTAATCCACCAATTGGGTGAACAAACTAATCAACTAATCAACTTGTAGGTGAAAGAAAGAAGAAAAAGAAGCAAGAAGAATAAAAGAAAACCTCCCGAGAGTTTAATCTGGCGCCCCCCCTAATCCGGCGCGGGTTAATCCGGCGCGCTACCCCCCGCGCTGGATTAGCTTCACACTCAAATCCACTTTCCAAATCTTGGAATGAATAGCGCCCTGGCCCCTCCTATTCCAGCGCCCCCCCCCCTTGGCATCACCTAATCCGACACGCACTCCATGAAAACCTCCTATTCTGGTGCGCCCCATTGTACCCATTAAATCGGTGCCCACCTCTTCTTGAGCCTATTCCGGCACGCTCCTTGTTGCCTTTTTCCGGCGCGCCCTCTCTTCTCCTGGTATCCCCTTAATCTGGCGTGCCTGAAAGAAAGAAGGTGATTAAGCAAATAAAAAAATACTTCAAGTTAATAGAAAACTAATCAAAAGTTTCCCCTATGCTATAATTAGAATTTTGTTTCGGGGGCTCCACCCCCGGAAACCCCCGCAAGGGGCGCTGCCCCGCTTGACCCCCATGACCTGACCGGGCAGGTCGAACCCCACGACCTGACCGCGCAGGTCGATCCGCGTGCGAGGGCATATGTTGGCGAGTTTGGGCTTCACACTTAACAATTCACTCCCCCGGACTGTGCGTGAAGAGAAAAGTAATGATGCCCCGTGGTATCAGACGTGGACCTCGGAATCCCTGACATTGTCACGATCCGGGCACATCTTGGGCCGATAGTTCATCAGCTTGACCCACTTCCGCCGGGATCCGATCCCGCATCCACATTAAACTTGCCATACCTACGGCAGACATCCGTACGATTTTATCGTCATCTTCGACGCTACTAATGCGGACTTCCGTCCGAACACGAAATGGTCTGTGAGTGACCAACATATACGTGTCTATGAACATTTTACGCCCCAACGCGGGTTTGTTTAAACGTGATCCGGGATCTTTGTTCTCGCTTTATTACCATGAATTTCAGGCCGTAGGGCCCTTATTCCCGGCAATCAATCAAGGGTGTTCCCCCGTATGGGGGATGTAAATAACGCCGTGGCCTTTATGGTGTTGACACCCATTTTATGCCGATAAGTTGAGTCATTCCTCTTACTCCCATTTGTTGATGCCTCGAGTTGTCCATCACTCATTGGGGCTATTTTTAGGCATGTTTTGGGCCAGTTCTATGGGTTGCCTCCCTCCTTGGTTAGGTCCAAGTTGATTCAGGGCTCAACGGGCCTTGGTTTTGGTTGATTGGGCTTTTCTATAAGTTTCAAGCGCTCATGTGCATGTACAGTTCATCCCGGGCCGCTCAATCCATGTGCGGTTGACTGTGGACCGTTCATCTATTTTGGAATATTTTGGTTAATTTTTTGAATTTCCACCGACAAGCTTTTATGAGGTCCTATTCTGGCCGTTCAACTTGATGGATGGACGGGTTGTGACCGCCCATCTCTCAGAGTCCTGCGCTTGAGGGTTTTCTCAGATAATTATCCAATTAATCTATTTATCACCGACAAGGCTTGAACGGTTCATCTTTGGCCGCTCTACCTTTGGACGGTCTCATCTGAGCCGTTCATCTATGAGAGTCCAACGGAGAAGGTTTCAGTCAGTTCGATGGATAATTTAGATTATTTATGAATTATTTTGAATTTCCACCGACGGGGTTGGACGGCCAGGAGGTAACCGCCCATCCAGTTGAACGGCCTATCGTAAGACCGTTCCTCCATTCGATTCCTGAATTTCAACAGATTTTATCTCTTTATCCGTGGTTTTATCCCCGACTTCTCCTGTCATTTTCTTCGCAGATAATAAACCATTTTGAGTGCCGTTTCGACTGGATAAAAGATAATTCAATTATCTTGACTTTTTGTTTGATAATCTCGACCTGAAAATGCCTCTAAACCCTAATTTCGAGCTAGGACTTTAGGTGCTCTATAAATAGACCCCGAAGGCCGGCTTGAAAAGGGGGGAGATTTTGGTCGACGGCGAAGCCCTGCCGAATCCTGGAGCGACTTACGACCAATGAGGGAGGCCTTCTACGTCCATACAGGCCTCCGGTCCAGGGAGTAACTTTCATTTTGAGTCTTTTTTCTATCTTTGATGTTCCATCATCCCCTTTTGTGTTGCATGCATCATTCTCCTTGTTTTTCTTCATTTGCACTATCATTCACACATCCTCCCACATTTTTTGACGCCCTCAGGGGTTTAAAACTCCCTATGTATCCCCCACTCCATTTAGTTATGATCAATCGTCTCCGTTTTAGCATATACTACACTCTATAGTTCTAACTTGGGTTTTCTTTTTGTGTTTACACTCTGTTTCGCAGGTCAGCAACTTACTAACACGAGGCCCTTCCCCTCTGGCCGGCCGGAGAGGGTGGAGGTTGGACCCCTTTGTGACTTCTGGCTTGATGGTCTTGTGCGGCTCTTCCAGGACCATTCGATGCTATGTGCGGTGCATCTTCGACCGTCCTTCACCTCCTGCGGTTGTTTCTAAACCGTCCATCAGCCAGTAGTCCTACGTCCTGCGTCCCCTGCAGCACTGAAGAGCGGTCTATCGTGTGGCCGTCCAACACCACAGGCTGTTCTTCACGAGCCGTTCATCCCCTACAGTGCTGATTTTGAGGCGAGTGTCTCCCTCTTTCCAAGGTACGGCGTGTTCATCGCGTACGGCGCCTTGGTGGCGATCACGGTTCTTTACTCTCTTATGTTCTCCTTCTACTGTCCTATTTTATTTTACATATCGATTTATTAGAAGGAGAGAAGAGATCTTTCAAGCCGGTATTGAAGAGAAAGAAGGAAAGAACAAAACATATCAACAACCCATTTTTTGGCGATCACGGTGGGACACCTAGTGCCCATCGTGTTAGTGACTTGCTGACCTTCTCTTTTGCTTTGTTAGTCCTTTTCTCGAAGTGGTTTCAGGTTGATCATGGCTGTCGGCGGTGTCTGTCCTCTGGAACTTGCGCGGCTCTCCATGAGCCGTCCAAATGATGTGCGGCGATAAAGCAACCGTTCTTCTCTGCGAACAGTTCCATCTCTTCTGCAAGCCTGCTGTCGTGAGCGGTCTCTCACCACCCGTTCATCTTCCATATGGCCTGTGTTTGGCCGTTCATCTTGCTGGCTCAAGTATGCCTCTGCCTTTATGCTATTGGCCGGATTACTGTCATGCGGTTGTTTCAGGTCCGTTCTAGCGCTTATGCGGCAGTCAATAGACCGCCCATCCTGGTACGCTTCTGATTTCTGTCTCTTTCATTCTATCATTTTCTGATTCTCCTATTACTTTATTGTTACTCCCTGAATCATACGGTCCACCCCAGACCGTCTATCTTGTTGTGCGGTCTCCCACAGACCGTCCTTCTGATGCCACAGTGCACCCGAGGTTGCTTTGATTACCATATCTATATTGTCTTTGTTCTCCTTGGTGCCATTTACTGATCTTCCCCTGGTTATATGTTGTTGCTGCCTATTTGCTCTCATCCTCGCATGTTTATTTTGGTCATTGGTTGCTAGTTTCTAGGCTAGATCTTGCATGCACTCCAGTGCACATAGGACTCATGCATTTCATTCACATCTAGTTGCATTCCTTCCGAGGTAGGGTTTCCTCTCGTCTCCATATTCCTTGGAGCCGACTAGGGGACCTTGCCAAGGACCTCCGTAAGTCCCTGTGAGCCGTGGATTCTCACACGGACGTCGGGTAGGTTGTACCATACCACCTCCCAGTCTAAGGTCTGCATTCGTGCGAGAGAGAGTCCTTTAGAGTCTGCCAGTTCTCCATTCTCACCATGTTTAGGTACCTTGTGGTTAAGTGAATTCCCATTTTAATTAATCCACTAAGGTCCTAAAAGAGAACTTATAAAAATCTTCGCGCATCACTTGGAATCTGTTTGGGTAATTGGCTGATTCTTTTCTCATCTCTCTTCTCCATTGTATGTTGCATAGTGTCGTCATTTGCATCCTTTTGTCAGATTAGGCTTATTTGGTCTAGTTCATCTTTGTGTGTCTCCATTTAGCTGCATTTGTCTTAGGTTCATTCCCATCCTTATATTCATTTGAAATTCACTGTGTAAAGTCTCCATTCTCCCCATGGAGCACTTCTCCCCTGTACCTTATTCCTATACTTCTCCATCTTCTTACCCCCGTGTGGATTCCTCTTCCCATGCGGGCCCGTCTCCTTATTCCTCCATCGGACCCCATTCTTTTAACGGGCCACCTTATCCCGCCCGTGCTGCTGCTAGTCCAATCCATCCTCATTCCCACATACATGATTCTTCCAGGCCCATGCATTCCTCCATTCCTGGAATGGGCTTTCCTTCTTCTCAGGCCGGATCCCCTTATCCGGCCCATCATCATTATCCTGGTTTAAATTCACCATCTCTTGCTCAGGCTGGCCCATACCCTTCTCGGACTCTTCCTACCGAGGAGATGTTCGCTTGGGCCCAACGCCAGCTTGATGAATTGCAATGCCGAATCAATCCTCAAACTTCTTCAGATATCCCACTTGCCTTTCGAGGTCTTCAACTTCCACCACGTTCACAAATTCCCACATATCGCCGCTATGGTGGGATTGGTGACCCTTACGTACATTTGAAGGATTTCCTTTATGAGTAGGCCCAGTTCCAGCATGATTAACGCTTGATGGCCTATTTATTTGGCCTATCTTTAGAGGACTCGGCCAAGGATTGGTTTTTCATGTTACCGCAGGAGCAGATGGTGAATTTTCAAGCCGTCCAAGTAAGGTTTATTCAGCAGTACCGAGACCAGGTGGGGCCCAGATATTCTATGGTTGATTTGGCCCAAGAGAAGACGAAGCCCGGTGAGGAATTCTCCACGTTTGCCGACCGCTGGCATCGCCTAGCCGCGCAAGTCCCAGGGCATATTCCGGAGGGCGAGCAGATTAAGATGGTTATTTCTAACGCAACGCCCGAGCTCAGATGTATCTTATCCCTGAACGATATCACATCATGGCAACAGCTTTACAATCGAGCCTGCTTCGTTAGCCAACAACTCCTAGTTTCCTTTGACCATGAGTCTCCTCCACCGTCACCTTCTACATACACTTTCCCTCCGCCCTCCACCGCAAGTCAGCCCTCCACCTTATATCCCTCCACGAGTCGACCGTCCGCTCCCCCACACCCCTATTCCTCCATGTGCTCCACCGCATACCAACCCTCCACGAGTCAGCCCTCCGCTATTTTATTTCACCACACCTCTCCACTTCCGGTCAAGGAAACACTGCACCCGGAGCGGGTAGATGCCGTCCATTACATTCCCACTCCCTCCATGCCTCCACGTCATTTTAGCCCTCCGCCTTCACATACGCAATCCCCCTTGCCTACGCAACCCCCACTACCATCCCAACTACCTTCTCACACCCCTCGGCATCCACCTTGCCCGAAGCAGGCTTCTCACTCTTCGTTGCCAGAATCTCTTATAGATGTTTTCAAGGCTTTGATGGCCACCCATGCGTTGCAACTCCCTCCGGTTGTGCCTTGTCGATCCGCGATAGAGAACTTGCTCCATTTCTGTGAATTCCATCGTCAACAGGGGCATGTGGTTGAGAATTGTCCCGAGTTCCGAGAACTTGTTTACAGTCTGGAAGACAAGAAGATGATTGATTGGGCTATCGTGCGCCAAGTTATTTCAGATCTCAGCAGCAAGCAGCAACAGCAGCAAGCCGTGCCGCCTAGGCAACTGTCTCCACTTCAAGACCAGGGGCACCCTGGTATTTCTTCAGTTGATAAGATACCTGCTCCGTTACCCACTTCTTCCTCTATCCCATCTCCTCCACCACCTTTACCTACCCTAGCCTCTGCTCGAGCAACTTCTCCTTCACCCTCCGTTTCCACCACCACTCCTGTCCCCAACGCCTCTCGACGTATTGTAAAGATACGCCGAAGAGCGCCACTACCCGCCACTTCCCCCACTACGCCACTACCTTCCTCTCCTCCTTCTTCCCCACCCCTACCTTCACCTCCTTCCTCTTCACCTTCACCATCTCCATCAACCACATCACCTCTTTTGCCACCCTCACGACCGTCTTCATCACCTCCTCTCGCAACGATCCTTGTTCCGTCACCTTCACAACCATCTCCGCTACCGATGCCGCTTCTTTCGCCATCATCCTCTGAGCCCGAGCAGGCCGACCGTAAACCCATACCCCCACTTTTACCTTTGCCTCCACCCATGCCCATCATTATCATCATTCCCTCATCAATTGCACCATCGCCACCCGCGCCCTTCAAACCTCCTCCTTCTAACCTCCCTCTACCACTTCCCACGTCGCGGAGCAGGTACCCGCTACCTTTGGTGTCCCTCGGGTCTAGTCCCCAGGAAGAAAAAGTACCGAGCCAGGTTTTGATTATGCATTACAAGCTTCAAGATTGCATTTGCCGCATGCCGATCCGAGTCCTGGTTCCTGGCTATTCTAGGGATAATGAGCCCACACTTGCTATGCAGACGGCTGTTGAGAAGAGTTCCTTAGCACTAGTGCCAATTTCTTCAGAAGCGAGGCCAGTGGCAATCTCTTTGCTCGCCGGAGAATTCACTATTGATGTTGTTATCACCTCTCACTTAATTGCTATTCAGTGCACTGGCCTAGAAGAGTTTTCCACCCGGATGGTGCTAACCCACACGGCCGCCAAAGGTTTAATGAGTTCAACACTCGAGGGGCAATTGGCCATGTCTTCTACATCTTCCAAGGACATTCTGTATGTCTTATGTAATCTTCCTTGGTTTATTGGTGAATCGGCCACATCAACGCCGCGCATCACCCTCCCTCAGTTCCGTCCTGCGCTTATAGCAAGGGAGTTATGCTTCATACCCAAATGCCGAGAGGAGCTGCCGAATCTTATGCTTCTAGTGCCGAATGACAAAACTCCACTGCTTCCTGATGCTCATCCCAAGGAGTTGACTACTCTAGAATGTCCTTCTGAGGTTAGCACCGCACAGTTAGGGGCAGCCGTCTCGATGAAGTCGCATATTCATGATCGGGCTAGGCCGTCTGCCAGGTGGACCTGTTATCTGAGAAAGTATTACAGATTAAGAAGCCCGAAGGTCCGAGTCCGCGCCAGGCGGAGTTGTTTCAAGAAGATTGCTGCTAAGAAGAGGCGACGGCATAAGTTCAAGGGCCATCAGTTGCGCACTTGGGGGTCCACTTCCTCCTTTCCTTCTTCCGTCCATTCATCTTTTCTTCTGCTCGGTTCTTATCCTTGGGTGGTGTACCTTCCACCACCTGACCATATTTCTACCATCTTTTCCTATTCTTACCATTCTAGGCATCGGCCTATGTCCTCCTCTTCCCCTGAGCCAGGGGCATCCTCTTGTAATTTTCCTCCCCGGATACGCCCGGATTTCACTTCTCATCTCTGTCTCCCGACCCTGTTGGAGATTCCTTGTACTCGTTCCCCGACCTTGTCGGATGGTTTTTCTGATCCTTCTTCGACTTTGTTGGGTGGTTTCCATTTCTTTTCCCCGACCTTGTCGGGTGTTCATGCATATCCTTCCCCGCCTCTGGCGGGTGATCACTACTCTTCTTCTCCGACCACGTCGGATGATAGTTCTCTTTCTCCCTTATCTTCGCAGTTATCCTTTCGTCGTCATTCTGTTCCTTCCTCCTCGCCCTTTCAGGGTTTTTACCCTTTTTCTTACTATTTTTGAGGCTTTAGCCCACCTTGATCTCAGTTAATCCCTGTTTATTCTGTATCTGGTTCCTTATTATCAGGGCCTCAGTGCCTTAACGAGAGAGTTCTAGCCCTCGTCTCTCTTCCTTTTTATCCCTTCTTCGTCCAGTATGAGGTCTGCCACTCCTCTATGTCGAGGAATCCAATCATTTGCTCTCCTTTCATCCTTTATCCTGACAAGCAAGGAAAACAAAGTTCACGCTCCTCAAAGCTCGATGATCGAGATCGCTTCAGGAGGCCGATTTCCACGCCTTGGATTTGCAAAGGTATCTTTGATTTTGTGCCAGAACATGTAATCATTGCTATTACTCTATTGTTTCTGCACATGGTTATAATGTTAATTCATTAACATGATTGAGTGGCTTTAGGAGTCTTTGTGTCAAATAAAAAATGAGTTTGCTTCTGCAGCATCCTTAGGCTGGTAATAGCTCCGCGCTGGGAGTCCAGTTCTTTCCCCGATCGTTGAGGGTGACCTTTGAGCATGGGTTTTTCACACACTACACGGTGAGCCATAGCCGATTTCTTTTAGCAACACCGTTGCTGCTTTGGCCATACTTTGGGTATGCATAAAGGTCTTTTCTTTTCTCTACTCGGCCAAGTGCAGGGGTAAAAGATTGATGGATAAGATGACTAACCTAGGCGCTCCATAATACGGGAGAGGTCTCAAATAGGGGCAGTCTTGACCCTCAAAAGTGAGCTGTCATGCTATATCTGGCCAATAAGGGTTGCCAAAATGAGAAAATGAATCAATGCAAAATTATGAATCAAAGGCATGGCAAGAGTGGCAGTACAGTTCCCCGCGAGACGTCATGAGCCCGGTCGCATGCGTGCCTGATAAATATGGGTCTAAAAATCAAAGACACAAAGCCCCGGCGTAACAGACCTACTCTTTGAGGGGTAGTGCCCTAGAAGGAAGTCGAACCCTGATATCTCCCATCCTACATAAGGCTTGTCTCTAATTATTCTTCCACTTCTCCCTCTCAGGCTGGGTTGTATCCCGGATATGGCCTTAGTAGGGGCACCGTTCTTTAGAGACAGTTGGTTGTGGTGAGCTACCATCACATGCATGCCCTGCTTAAGGGAAGCCTTTAATGAGAGGGGTAGGGACGGCGATCCCAGGCCAGTAGTTCGAGCCTGTCTTTGGGTGCTGCAGATTGCTATTTCAAAAATCCAAAAAAAAATGTATATCAAAAAAATGAGATATTTGTCAAAAATAAAAAAAAATGAGATATCGTCAAAAAAAATCCATAAAAATGAAATACTATTCAAAATCCAAAAAATCATAAAATTGCAAAAAAAAAAAGTAAAAAATGTGTCTTTTTGTTTTCCTTTTCATGCATTCGGATTTATATATTGAGAACGGATACGTAATCTGTTTGCTAAGTGTGCATGTTGCAGGTACTCAAGCTTTCCTTACTCCATATTTTGTTCTATCTGTCTCCTATTCATGTTTTGATCTGTTCTTCTCTTCAATCATATCTCTCGATCTGTTCAGAAGCTTATGTCCTTCTCAGCTTTTGTTTGCAAGGATCATATATATATGAGAGGACTTTACCTCACGATTATGAACCTGGCGGTTCGGCCTCATTCTGATCTGGGGTTTTGATCGGAGAGTGTATTTGTTTATGTCTTTTATCCCGCAATATCCTTTGTTCATGTCCATGTCCCACCGTGTTGTCCCACACATGTTGTTTTGTTCCTCACCACATGTTGTTAGTTATCTTGCACATGTCGACAGTCGTCCTTCCATGTTCCGTGTGTTGTCCCAACCGTGTGATCCGTCATATTCTTATCCCAACCATGTGTTGTCCCGCCGATTGTTGTCTTGTCACCCCATGTTCATGCATACGTATTGCCTGTTTATGCCTTTGCCTATGTGCTTGTTCGCCTTGTTGTGTTGTTTCCATCCATCATGTTATGTCATGTTATTTGTCATTATGTTTATATTCGCTATATTTATACTTGCTTGTTTATCATATTTGTCTTATACTTGAAAATCCAAAAAAATCCAAAAATGAAAATCCAAAAAAGTATGCCGTTTCGCCTGCACAAGTAAGTCAGGTATGACTCTCTATCCCTACTCATTGCTGCATTATTATATGGTAATATAATATATTATCTCAAGAACCGGTTGGTTATATACGTATTCCAGGATCTGATGTTCCCCTTTAACAAAAACGATGATGATCCAGGTTCACGTGTTTAATCTTCGGATAGGCCGTTAGGTTGGGATATCATGGGGAGGATGGTTCTATCCTGCACACCGTGGTTGCGGATAGTGTCTTGACTCTGATTTTCACAGCTTAGCGATATTATTCTCGAGTATTTTATATTTTAATCTTTCTTTGCATTTATTTTAACGATTTCTTTTATTTTAGCCCATCATGCATCATACGCATCTTTTTGAGTTTTCATGACCCACGGTTTGCTTGAAGAGTGTCCCGTCAGTGATGGTTAACTGTGCGTTCAGTGTTTAAGTAAGAGGAACTAATTCCACTCTGAGTTGGAAGGTTCTCTTTGGTCGATTCGCTTGGTTTGGTTGATTAAGAGGTCCCCGTCTGGAGGTTTAGCCTGTTTCCTTTACTTTTACTGCCTGCTTTTGGCCTCCTCATTGGACCGCGGGATTGTGTCCCCCATGAGGTTGGTCTTGTCGATTTATTTCATTTAGTTTAGTTCCTCCAGACTGGTGTCACTTTTGGTTTTATCATTCCTTGTGTTTGGTTCAGAGTTTTCTAGAAGATTCTTATCGCTTGTTGGTAAAAATGGGTGTCGTTTTACCTTAACGCCCGCTTTTCAGTCCGCTCCGCTTCATTCCCGCTTCATCTCCATGTTCCATGTCACTTCCGCTTCACCTCCGCTCGCTCCCCTACAAAGAGGACGTTAAGGAGGGGCATCTGTTGACACCCGTTTTATGCCGATAAGTTGAGTCATTCCTCTTACTCCCATTTGTTGATGCCTCGAGTTGTTCATCACTCATTGGGAATACTTTCAGGCATGTTTTGGGCCAGTTCTATGGGTTGCCTCCCTCCTTGGTTAGGTCCAAGTTGATTCAGGGCTTAATGGGCCTTGGTTTTGGTAGATTGGGCTTTTCTATAAGTTTCAAGCGCTCATGTGCATGTACAGTTCATCCCGGGCCGCTCAATCCATGTGCGGTTGACTGTGGACCGTTCATCTATTTTGGAATATTTTGGTTAATTTTCTGAATTTTTGCCGACAAGTTTTTATGCGGTCCTATTCTGGCCGTTCAACTTGATGGACGGACGGGTTGTGACCGCCCATCTCTCAGAGTCCTGCGCTTGAGGGTTTTCTCAGATAATTATCTAATTAATCTATTTATCACCGACAAGGCTAGAACGGTTCGTCTTTGGCCGCTCTACCTTTGGCCGGTCTCATCTGAGCCGTTCATCTATGAGAGTCCAACGGAGAAGGTTTCGGTCAGTTCGATGGATAATTTAGATTATTTATGAATTATTTTGAATTTCCACCGACGGGGTTGGACGGCCAGGAGGTAACCGCCCATCCGGTTGAACCCGTTCCTCCGTTCGATTCCTAAATTGCTACAGATTTTATCTCTTTATCCGTGGTTTTATCCCCGACTTCTCCCGTCATTTTCTCTGCAGATAATAAACCATTTTGAGTGCTGTTTCGAATGGATAAAAGATAATTCAATTATCTTGACTTTTTGTTTGATAATCTCGACCTGAAAATGCCTCTAAACCCTAATTTCGAGCTAGGACTTTAGGTGCTCTATAAATAGACCCCGAAGGCCGGCTTGAAAAGGGGGGAGATTTTGGTCGACGGTGAAGCCCTGTCGAATCCTGGAGTGACCTACGACCAAGGAGGGAGGCCTTCTACGTCCATACAGGCCTCCGGTCCAGGGAGTAACTTTCATTTTGAGTCTTTTTTCTATCTTTGATGTTCCATCATCCCCTTTTGTGTTGCATGCATCATTCTTCTTGTTTTTCTTCATTTGCACTATCATTCACACATCCTCCCACATTTTTTGACGCCCTCAGGAGTTTAAAACTCCCCAGGTATCCCCCACTCCATTTAGTTATGATCATTTGTCTCCGTTTTAGCATATACTACACTCTATAGTTCTAACTTGGGTTTTGTTTTTGTGTTGACACTCTGTTTCATAGGTCAGCAACTTACTAACACGAGGCCCATCCCCTCTGGCCGGCCAGAGAGGGTGGAGGTTGGACCCCTTTGTGACTTCTGGCTTGATGGTCTTGTGCGGCTCTTCCAGGACCATTCGATGCTATGTGCGGTGCATCTTCGACCGTCCTTCACCTCCTGTGGTTGTTTCTAAACCGTTCATCAGCCAGTAGTCCTACGTGCCGCGTCCCCTGCAGCACTGAAGAGCGGTCTATCGTGTGGCCGTCCAACACCACAGGCAGTTCTTCACGGGCCGTTCATCCCCTGCAGTGCTGATTTTGAGGCGAGTGTCTCCCTCTTTCCAAGGTACGGCGTGTTCATCGCGTACGGCGCCTTGGTGGCGATCACGGTTCTTTACTCTCTTCTGTTCTCCTTCTACTGTCCTATTTTATTTCACATATCGATTTATTAGAAAGAGAGAAGAGATCTTTTAAGCCGGTACTGAAGAAAAAGAAGGAAAGAACAAAACATATCAACATATGGCACGGCGGGTTTCGGTCCGTACTCGAACTACACAATTGTCTGATTAGTCAGATCGCGCGCACCATGGGCTTCCATGAAGCCCGAATAAATCGTCACTTTGTGACTGGCACGCCCTCGCACTAAACAAACGAATGAACCCTAATCAACAAATTAACTGATTCTTTCCGAATTTTAGTGCGTCCATAAGTCTGGCACGCCCGGTGGGACCAAAATCACCCTTCATCTCTTTGCCGGGACTAAGGGCCCTACGGCCCCTTTCTTCTAGTACTAATTGTATGATTTTCAAATGTAGGTTGCATTTAGGACACCAGGATGGCCCCCACTTTCGGTCAACAGGCCGTCGAGAGCCATGTTCAGAATGGCTACTTGGTCGTCCCCCTCAGCTTCGGAAGCTTCCCTCCCGCGGTAGGCTTCCCCAACTTCCTCGGGGTAGCCCTCACGAACATTCTGGACGTGGAAGCGTCTGACAGGACTGAAAGTAACGCTCCCATCTAGGGGGCCGCCAAAGCTGCTGCCGGCCGATCAATGGTCGAGACTCCCAAGACTGTCCCGACTGGGACGCTGAGCTGCAACGTGCACCATGTGTACCAAACTGCTGGCCCATCTCACCAAGGGTCGGCCTCTCACCAGAGGAGGCTTCGGAGGAGCCACGCTACATCGTCACCCCGAGGCCGGTTCTCCAGCACCGGCAAGTCTGCTGTCGTCGGGACTTTCCGGGTGCATCTTACCAGACAACGTTTCGAGGTGATCCCAGATCGCATTGTACCCACCGTACCAGTGCGCAACTCTTTTCAGGCATTGGAGAAGATGAAGGGCAAGATGATGCCCGCCACTCCGGCCCCAGCGCCGCAGCACCAGTCGGCCTCCAGGCCCACCAAAGCTAAGCAAATTTGGGTTCCCAAGGTGGCCCGATTCACCTCACCGGCCCGTGGAGGGCCCAGTACCTTCCGCCCGGCAAGGGCACAACAAAGAGATCGGGTCAAGACATCGGCCCATGTCTGCCAGCCAGCACTGGCCATACCTACACCACCGGAGAACATTCGTCGTCGACACTACCGACGTCACTATCAGGCTGCCCGTGCGGATCCTGCAACCCACATGCCCGTTGCTGTTAATAGGGCAACATCACCAGCCTCTCCTCTTGACCAGGACTGGGAAGGAGTGGAGCAAGCCATGAGGAACTACTTGCTGGGACCGGGGAGCACTCCCCTGGGTCGCCAGAGACTGCTGGGGGCGGTGGCCTCTGCATTCGAAGAAGAAGAGACCCGGACGGTGCCCAGCGCCGAGTCAAGGAACTGCTCTGAGGAGCGTTATCAGTCCTCGCCGAGGGAAGAAGTGAAGCCGTGGAGATCGGTCTTTGACAGATTGGTTTTTCCGGGTAGGCCGTCAAGAAGAACAACAAGAAGAGGCAGAGACCTAAGGGTGTATACCTGCAACATGGCAGGGGTATCTGGCCGGTACGGGGCTCTACCAACCGAGCCCGAAGAAGTGTCCAGGCTTGCCACAAGGCCAGGACCTCTTACCAGAAGAGGGAAAGCGGCAATTGAGCATACACAAGTCCACACTGGAGGAGCTAGCTATGAGGAACCTTTAATGTCCTTGGCTGCCAATGTTATTACAGAAGGCACTGCGGGAGGACCATCCACTTCATCCGAAGAGGCACCGATCGAAGAAAGAGGGGGCACCCCTAGCCTTTCCATGAACGACCCCGCGGTATTGCATATGATGCAATAGTATCAATAGGAGATCGAATTGTTAGGGAAGCAATTGACTGAAAGAGCTACTCAGCCCTCGACATCCGGGCAGACTGAAGCATTGCCAGAGACCCCTGGGGGTAATGGTCAGGCCTCGGAAGCTTTTTCGTAGGCAACGGTGTCTCCCCCAATACCTACCTACACTGTTGGCATACCCCTGCATCAGCCACAACATACCACACCGGCCACGCCACCGAACTTGCCATTCCAGGGGTCCACCATTGCACCACAGGCAACAGTGTTAACAACGCCGCTGGCGCAACCAGCCCATTTCTATCCAAACCCGGTTGACCCGGCAATAGTGAGCCGACTAATGCTCGAACAAATGATAGATATGAAGTTGGCAGAGAGGAGCGATGGTGATCACACGCCATTCGACGTATACCGGGTACCTTACCCGGCACACTATGCTGCCAAGAGGCTGCCGACTGGTATCACCAAGCCGCCAAAGTTTGAGAAATTTAATGGGTAAGGGTCTCCCAGGGAGCACATTGCCTACTATGTGAATGTCACAGGGGATCTAGCTGCGGATGAAGCTTATCTCCTCAAGTTCTTCGGCTCGACACTTACCGGGCTCGCTTTCGAGTGGTACTCAAACTTGCCCGCCGGGTCCATTGCAGACTGGCCCGATATGCAGAAGAAATTCAAGGAAAGGTTCTACATAGCTGAGCGGGAGGTAACCGTGGCAGAGCTTTATGCCACAAGACATAGAAATGATGAGTCGGCAGTTGACTACATAAAGAGGTGGAGGAACCTCAGCATGAGGTGCAAACGTCCCCCGCATCAGGAGAACGTAATGCAGATCTGTAAACAGAATCTGAAGAAGGAAATCCTTGAGAGGATGATCGGTGCTGAGGTAAGGTCATTTGACCGTCTGAATAACATAGTGGCAGAGATCGAGGCATTCCTTGCTCGATACTCTTCTGCTCCAGCCGCATCGAGCCAGAGGGCCAGGTAGGTCGAGAAAAGACCAATACCGCCAGAAGTTCACACACTGGACTTCGAAGCTTTCGAGAAGCAAAGAGAGAAAGCCAAAGAGACAGCCGACCCTCCTCCGCCCAGGTCCACTGAACGGCGGGAAGGTCCCTCCCTGCGGGAGTAGATGAGGAATAAATTGTACTCTTTTCCTCGAGACAAAGCCTGGGTCCTGTTTGAATGGGCCACCAGGTACAATAAGATCACATTACCAGATTCAAAGAGGCCTAATGACTTGAAGAAGAAGGATGATCCTCGCTTTTGCCCATACCATCAGATGCTTGGGCATACCATTGAGGATTGTTACATCTTCAAGGACGTCATTGAGTCCTTGATCAAGAAGGGAGAGCTGGACATGGGGGAGCTCAGAGTGGATCCTCCGCAGCCGCACGAGATGCCGAACATCGAAACCACTGTCAACATGGTATCTTTATACCAGCAGCTACCTGAAGAATGGGCAGAGGCCAGTACACTGGCTACTGATGAAGCCTTCGTCATGGCGCTAGCTCAAGACCAAGGAGGTTGGCAAGCCGCGCCAACGAAGAATAGAAGAAAAAGACAAGCTCCCGGGACCACTCCGGAAGTTCACATAAGGGGCGTTACACCCCGACCGGCACCGCCACCAGTGACACCTGTCTGGCATGACACAGCCCTCCGGTTCGTTATGAGACGGCCCACTCACAACAAGAAGAAACACATCCCGATGCGGGTGCACAAGGAAACTAGCCCTACGGTTGAAAGACTCCAGGCTATTATTGATGGGCTTGAAGATTATGAACAGCCCGAGATCCAGCCTGTGGAACTGAAAGAGTATGTCCCCTGGGAGGAGCTCAAGTCACTCGAACTAGCTCCAGGAGTGAAAGTCGAAGCAAGCGAAGAACCTCTTCTGTGGGGAGAACCCCCTATGGAGCAGCCACCAGCTGGTGAGGAAAAGAAGAAAAAGAAGAAGAGAAGACCCAGAAACAAGAAGCAGAGTGGGGTCATCCTTTCCTGCAACACCTTCTTAGCATTATTTGACACGGCCCTCTCCCTGGGAGAGGAAGAACAAGAAGCGCCCGTCGAGCCGTCAGAGGTGAATCAGACTGAAGCATCCACTTCCCAACATGCCACCAGGCCAGGAAGAACGTGGAGACGCCCTCCTCAGGACAACCACAACATCTTGCTTAGGGGAGAACAACCATATCACATCCCTGAGCCTAGAGTCCAAGGCATGGAGATCCCCCCTCCATCAAGCCTCTACCCCGGAGAACCAAGTGGCCAGAGTGCCCCGTCATTCATTGAATTTCTTACAACTCAGAGGGGAGGACAGTCAGGCCCCCACGAGTCCCAGCAGACCAAAGGGGCAGGCAGCCCCTCGGCTTCGTCTGCGGCAATCCCTCCTCGGCCAAGGGAAGAGCCCGATAACATCCTAAATCTTGTCGAGTTCTTGCAAGAAAAGGAAGTGACCCAGTAGGCCCCACAAGCTCAAGCGGCATCCGACCCAGTGGAGGAGGCACCTGTTGAGCCAGCTCCCCAGGCCCAGACTGGGGGCAGGCACAGTAGAGCCGAAGAAATGAAGTTGCTCAAAGTCCGAGCTGGCAACAGAATAGTCAAACACCTGAAGAAGATCCTAGCCAGGTTTACCGTCTGGGAAATCCTATCCTTAGATGAAGAAACATGACAAGCTATCATCGCCGCACTCCAGACACCAGCATATGTTGAAGCCTGCCTTGCAGAAATGTCACCTGAAGTACCTGTGGCCTTCATGGAAGAGGACATGCTTTTACCAACCTGCAGTCACAACAGGCCACTCTACATGAAGGGGCAGCTTAATGAGCATCCCATTAACAGAGTCTTGATCGACCCTGGGGCAGCCGTGAATATACTCCCCTACCGGGTGTACCAGAAGCATTATTTTGACGTACACCTAATTGAGGTCAAGAATGTCAAGATTGCTGGTTTCAACCAGAAGTGTGAGGTCCCCATGGGGGTCGCAGAGTTCAACCTCTCCCTCGGCGACATCACAACTAAGGTCCTATTCCATGTGATCAACTCCAACACCTCTTACAAGGCGTTGCTCAGTAGACCTTGGCTGCATCAAAATAGGGTGGTACCATCCACTCTGCACCAATGCATCAAGTACCCCGGCAACGGGAAAGAGGAGAGAATCTTTGCTGAACTCCACCCTTTCGAAGTGTTTGAATGTCACTTGTCGGACGCCACTTTGTATTTGGAGAAGCCGAAGCAAGCACCCCAAGGCACTCAAGACAAAGGAAAGAAGAAAGTAGAGCCTGAAAATTGGTTCCCTCCACCACCGCCAGGCTATGTGGCGCCCCCTCAGGTGTCATTTATTTCTAAAGCAAAAGGGGTGATCAAAGCCACTCCCCTTCCCATCTATCCTACACCAGGGACGCCATACCTCGAAGACTTGCTGGAGGATGTCAAGGTCCCACCCGGGATCATCAAGCCCCTTGCAGAAGCTGACTGCCAGGTGGTCGAACCACTAAAGACCTTCAAGGTGCCGAACCCCGGGGGCCCGTCTACCATCTTCTATGTAGCTGAAGAGCACTCGGACAGAGGGGATGATGATTGTAAACTCCCCGATGAGCTGCACGACCCACTTGTCCCGATCATGGGGCTGCCTGACATAACCGGCCGTGTAGTCAAAATGACCAGGAAACAAGGGATACCCTTCTGCCATCTCTCCAGTCGGAAAGAAATGTTCAAGAAGATGTGGAACCCACCAAACCTAGACTGGAGGTTGTTGCAGATCACCCGACACCCGGGCTTGGGTTTCTCAATAGAAGATTCCTTTGAAGCTGATGTGATATCAGTCTCGACTCCGAACGGTGATAGCCCCGCAGGCAATGCAGGCCTGCGGGAAGTCGAAGATCGTCGGCACCCTACGCCTCCGACCGACGAAGATCAAGAGGAAGAGGTGTTCCTGTGGAATCCACCTCCCTGTAGGAACAAGGGGAAGGTCCCGCCCTCCTCTAAGAGATCGACCCCGAATAGCCACAGCAGCATGGTACCATTATTCTCCCCTACCATTGATGCAAAGGGTGGGGAAGCGAGTAGCACTCCAGGGCCCGCTCAATGCGACTCTGCTCTGTTTGCCCTCTGCTACCAGCAACAGCGGGAAACTGAGATGTTGAAGGCCTGGTTGGCCGAAGTGACCGCACTTGTGTCTGACTTGATTGGGGGCATCTTTCGCCAGCAGAACATCGGCATGCACCAATCCCCAAATACCATTCTGAACGCCCCCATGCACTTGAAAAAGGAGGCAAGGGATGCAGTTGTTTCTCCAGTCAGGCGATTGGCCAAGCGAAATCCTACACTACAAGAAAGGATGCAAAGGCCTTACTCTTTCCCAAAGAGCAAGACCCGAGGGATTTTTGACTGGGCCCGCCACCATGGCCAGGTCTCCCTCCCGAGGTCTAAAAGGCCACAAGATGCTCACAGAAATGGTGACCCTTTGTTTTGCCCTTATCACCAAATACTGAGTCACCCTATCGAAGACTGCTACGTCTTCAAGGATATTGCTCAAGATCTGATTGAGAGAGATGAGCTCAGAATGGGAGATTATGTGGTGGCCCCGCCACGCCCCCATGTGGCAGGCGGCCAGGAAAGAAGTGTTTACATGGTGTCAGTTTAGCACCAGATTTTTGAAGATGTAGCTGAGAATGAACTACCCCGGCCGTCGACAGTGGAACAGTCCCCAGTGTGGCAATCGATCACCTCGGCTCCTGCGAGATCCGTCTATGATCACTACCAAGAAGATCCTGGAGAAGTACTTTACTTCTCCACGCAAGAGAACCCTCGGAGCCACATACAACAGGCCTGGAAGAGGGAGAAACAAGCAAAGCCTCATTACCCAACGAGGCAGAGCAAGAAGACGCCTATGGTGTCCTTGAAGCAGAAGATGGTGAAGACCAAGATTTCATCGACCTATTGCCAGCGCCGCCGGAAATTGAAGATGGCGGCCAGGCCACAGTAGATGAGCTCCTTGAAATTAACCTAGGCACAGAAAGCGACTCCAGGCTGACCTTTCTAAGTGCCCTTCTTCCTCCATAAGAGAGGGAGTAATATGTCAAGTTGCTGCAAGAATTCGGAACTGTTTCGCCTAGAACTACAAGGAGATGCCCAACCTGAGCCCCGACGTGACTCAACATATTCTGGCTATTGATCCCAAGGTGGAGCTGGTGAAGCAGTCCCCCCGGCGTATGAGGCCGGAGCTGATAAAATAGATTTGCAAAGAAGTCGACAAGCTCATAGATGTCAGTTTTGTAGCTGAAAACCAATACACCACTTGGTTGGCCAACATTGTGCCAGTAAAGAAGAAAAATGGATAGATCAGAATCTGCGTGGACTTCCGCGACCTGAATAAAGCTTGCCCAAAAGATGACTTTCCGGTGCCCGTCACCGAAGTGATGATTGATGCAACTACCGGCCATGAGGCCTTGTCCTTCATGGACGGATCATCCGGCTATAATCAACTATGGATAGCTAAACATGACCGAATTCATACGGCCTTCCGATCACCTAAAGGGATATTCCACTATAAAAGAATGCCCTTCGGCCTCAAGAACGCTGACGCCATTTACCAGCGGGCGATGACCAAGATATTTGACAAACTGCTATATAGCAAAGTCGAATGCTACATTGATGATCTGGTCGTCAAGACAATGAAAAGGGGGGATCACCTGGATGACCTTAGAGTCATCTTCGAGAGACTCCAGCAGTACGAGCTGAAAATGAACCTAATGAAGTGTGCCTTCGGCGTCTCCAGTGGAAAGTTCCTCGGCTTCATTGTCCGATATAGGGGGATTGAGATCGACCCCTTTAAAATAAAAGCCATTCAGGAGCTACCTCCTCCAAAGAATTTGGGAGAGTTAAGGTCCCTACAAGGCCAGCTAGCCTACATCCGAAGATTTATCTCCAATTTGTCGGGGCGCTGTCAACCATTCCACAAATTAATGATGAAGAATGCACCTTTCAACTGGAACCAAGAATGCCAGAAGGCCTTCGATCGGCTGAAGGATTACTTAAAGACCCCGCCTGTGCTGGGGGCACCTGTCAAGGGGAGGCCACTTATTCTATATATAGCTGCCACCGAATGTTCGCTGGGGGCAATGCTCGCCCAGAACAATGATAAGGGGAAGGAGCAAGCTCTCTATTACCTCAGCCGAAGACTAGTGGGGGCAGAAGCAAAATACACTTCGATTGAGAAGGTTTGTCTCGCCTTGGTCTTCGCAGTCAAGAAGCTGAGGCATTACATGCTCTCGCATGAAGTGAGCCTGATCTCTAAGGCTGACCCAGTCAAGCACATTCTCTCCCAGCCAGTCTTGAAGGGACGTCTCGACAATTGGGCCATACTGTTAATGGAATTTGACATCACCTACGTGCCTCAAAAGGCCGTTAAGGGTCAAGCAATGGCCGATTTCTTTGCAGCACACCCTGTGCCTGAAGATTCCCCACTGGCCACGGAGCTGCCTGAAGATGAAACACTAGAGGTGGACCAAGCCCAACAGATCGACTGGCAGCTGCACTTTGATGGAGCTTCGAGAACAGAAACAACCCCGTATGGGCACACAAAAGTACGGGTCGGGGCCGACATCATCCTTAAATCCCCTAAGGGAGAAGTATTGCACACATCCTGCTCCATTAATAAGCCATGTACAAATAATGAGGCAGAGTATGAAGCTCTGATCATTGGTCTCCAAGTCGCTTTACAAATGGAGATTAAAATACTACATGTGTTTGGCGATTCATTACTGGTCGTCAAGCAGGTCCAGGGACAGTTTGACGTCCGAAAACTCGAATTACTCCCTTACCATGCTAAGGCGAAATGGCTCATGCAGCAGTTCTACCTCATTGAGATAGGCCACGTTGCCAGAGGAGAGAATGCATAAGCCGATGCACTAGCAAAATTGGCGAGTTCATTGGCAGTCCCGCCAGATGGATCCCTTAGCATCCGGGTGGTGAATCAGCGCCAAGTGCCTAGCATGATAGAAGGGTCAGAAGAAGAAGAACTTGAGGCCGCCACAGCGGAAGCCGTCAGCCTACCCGACTGGAGGGACCCCCTTTTGTAGTGATTTAAATATCAACAGCTGCCCAGGCAAAGGGAAGAGAAGATCAAGTTAATCAGAACAAAGGACTCTTACGAGGTCCGGAACGGGATCCTATTCCGAATTATGGCAGATGCCAAACGGAAGGTGCTCCTCCGATGTTTATCCACTGAAGAAGCTTGGAAAGTCATGAAAGAGATTCACGCCGGAACAGCTGGTGCACATCATGCAGGACCGAAAATGAAGATTGAAATAAAGAAGCTCGGCTACTATTGGTCGACAATGTTCGATGACTGCTGCAAGTATGCCAAGTCTTGTCAGAAATGCCAGGAGCACGCGACTGTGCTTAGAAGGCCGCCCGTGCCGCTGCATCCAACACTGCCGAGTTGGCCTTTTGCCCAATGGGGAACAGGCGTCGTGGGTCCACTGCCTGCATCATCCGCTGGGTGCAAGTACATCTTGGCCGCAACTGATTACTTCTCCCGCTGGGCGGAAGCTGTTGCCTTGAAAGAAGTGACCAGGGAAATCGTTGCCAGGTTTGTCCGCCGCAACATCATATTCTGGTTTGGCACTCCGAACCGAATTATCTCAGATAATGGAAGCCACTTCCGCAACCAGAAAGTCTACCGGCTGGCGGAGAAATACAAGATCGATTGGAGGACGTCAACCCCCTACAACCCACAGGCCAATGGCTTGGCTGAAGCTTTCAATAAACTCTTTGTACTCTCCTGTCCAAAATTGTTAGTTCTAACAAGAGAGAATGGGAGGATAAAATGTACGAGGCCCTGTGGGCGTATCAGACTATATACAAAACTCCAACGGGTTGTTCACCCTTCTCCTTGGTGTATGGCTCAGAAGAAATTGTCCCCATTGAGCTGGAAATACCCTCCCTTAGGGTCATAATCCAGCACGGGTTGGTCCGGGAAGAGCAAACAAATGTCGAGCGAAGGCTCGAAGAGCTCTCCAACTTGGAGGGGAAAAGGCTCCAAGCCCAGCAGAATATCCAGGTCTATCAGGCCCGAATATCGCGTGCCTTTGACAAGCTCGTCAAGGAGCGTGAATTCAAAAAGGGTGACCTCGTCATGGTCAAGAAGAGAAGTCATGGCTTCCAATCCCAAGGGCAAGCTGAATGAGAATTGGCTTGGACCGTATGTAGTCCAGAAGGTCTACGAGGGTGGAGGGTATGTAATCGTCAACTATCGGGGGGAGGTTCAGTTTCTGCCCCTCAATGGTAGGCATTTAAGGTTGTACCATGCTCCGATTCCCCCATTCAATGAATGATGCATTTCTCCGCCCCGCCCCGGGCGAATTTACATTGGTATTGTTCAGATGGTTTGGGCACTATCTATCTTGCATTTCAGAAAAAAAAAGAGAGAACAGAAAAAAGGAAAAGAAAAAAAGGAGAGAAGAACAAAAAAAAGAAAAAAAAGTTAAAAAAAGAAAAAAAGGAAGAGGAAAAAGGAGGGGAGGAATCAGTCTCCCTTTATTAACACTCACTCTTATCTTCGAGTATTCCAATAAACGAATCAGCCATGTCCGCCCTCGACACCTTGTCGGCACTGACGAAGGACACCCCACCCGAACCTTTCGTCCGGGATTGGGGAATCAACCTTTCCCCTTGCTTTGGCACCAACCCCGTGTCAATGAATAAACCACATCGATCTTCGACTCCCTGTCGGCATCGGTGAACAAACCTGTGGTCCGGACCTTTCGTCTGGTTCCATGAACAAAAGGACCCTTGCTTTGGCACCAACCCCGTGTCAATGAACAAACCACGTCAGTCTCTGACTCCCTGTCGACATCGATGAACAAACCTGTGGTCTGGACCTTTCGTCCGGTTCCATGAACAAAAAGAACCTTGCTTTGGCACCAACCCCGTGTCAATGAACAAACCACGTCGGTCTCCGACTCCCTGTCGGCATCAATGAACAAACCTGTGGTCCGGACCTTTCGCCCAGTTCCATGAACAAAAAGACCCTTGCTTTGGCACCAACCCTATGTCAATGAACAAACCACGTCGATCTCCGACTCCCTGTCGGCATTGATGACCAAACCTGTGGTCTGGACCTTTTGCCCGATTCCATGAACAAAAAGACCCTTGCTTTGGCACCAACCCCGTGTCAATGAACAAACCACGTCGATCTCTGACTCCCTGTCGGAATCGATGAACAAACCTGTGGTCCAAACCTTTCATCTGGTTCCATGAACAAAAAGACCCTTGCTTTGGCACCAACCCCGTGTCAATGAACAAACCACGTCGGTCTCCGACTCCCTGTCGGCATTGATGAACAAACCTGTGGTCTGGACCTTTCGCCCGATTCCATGAACAAAAAGACCCTTGCTTTGGTACCAACCCCGTGTCAATGAACAAACCACGTCGGTCTCTGACTCCCTGTCGGCATCGATGAACAAACCTGTGGTCCAAACCTTTCATCCGGTTCCATGAACAAAAAGACCCTTGCTTTGGCACCAACCCCGTGTTAATGAACAAACCACATCGGTCTCCAACTCCCTATCGGCATCGATGAACAAACCTGTGGTCCGGACCTTTCACCCGGTTCCATGAACAAAAAGGCCCTTGCTTTGGCACCAACCCTGTGTCAATGAACAAACCACGTCGGTCTCCGACTCCCCGTCGGCATCGGTGAATAAACCTGTGGTCCGGACCTTTCGTCCGGTTCCATGAATAAAAAGACCCTTGCTTTGGCACCAACCCCGTGTCAATGAACAAACCACGTCGGTCTCCGACTCCCTGTCGGCATCGATGAACAAACCTGTGGCCCGGACCTTTCGTCTGGTTCCATGAACAAAAGACCCTTGCTTTGGCACTAACCCCGTGTCAATGAATAAACCACCTCAGTATTACAATTCCCCGTCCCACCGACGAACAAACCCGTGGCCCGGGCCTTTCGTCCAGGTCGATGAACAAGAAAGAACTCCTTTGCTTGGCTCGGACCTTCCATCCAAGTTGATGAACAAAAAGAACTCCCTTGCTTGGCTCGGACCTTTCGTCCAGGTCGATGAACAAAAAAGAACTCCTTTGCTTGGCTCGGACCTTCCGTCCAAGTCGATGAACAAAAAGAACCTCCTTGCTTGGCTCGGACCTTCCGTCCAAGTTTATGAACAAAAGGAACTCCTTTTCTTGGCTCGGACCTTCAATCCAGTTTGATGAACAAAAAAAAAATCTCTTTACTTGGCTCAGACCTTCCGTCCAAGTCCATGAACAAAAAAGAAGCCTCCTTGCTTGGCTCGGATCTTTCGTCCAAGTCCATGAACACGAAGAAACCCCTCCTTGCTTGGCTCGGACCTTTCGTCCCGGTCCATGAACAAAAATGCATCCCCTTTGCTTGGCTCAGACCTTCCCTCCGAGTCGATGAATGAACAACTTTCCTAAACCCAGCACGAGTCACCAACTTCCCCTTAGGATTGGCCTCATCTAAGTAGTTTTGGGCCTTTTGCCTGGGATGACGCATAAGCCCTCCCTTCTTGCTTCGGCATTCACCCCATGCCGATGACTAAACCCCCACTCTGACATGTCGGTCCGCGTGCATATGCGGTGAAGTGATCCCCTCATCCCTTCGCTGAAGGAGTGAGCACTTTCCCATGAATTCGCACCGGACTACCATCCCATTAGCTCGGAAGAACAGATATCCTATCGAAGAAATCTACACTCGCGGGCCCCGCGCACTCGTCCCTCACTTGCGCTGCCCACGAGTGGGGGGCATTTGTGGACGTCAAAAAAAGAAGAGAAGAAAAGGAACGTTCCTGCGGCACAGACGTCTCGACACCCCGAGAGCAAGTCGAAGACGGAAAGGCCGAACAAACCCCATACCTCCTCCAAGCAGGACGAATATATATACCCGATGCTTCACCACCCAACGAGAAGCCCTTCGGGCAGAAGAGGTGGCCCCAGCCTCCAGTCGGCATTGCCGAAGGCTGAATCAAAAGAAACTCAGGAATTCACACACATGTTCGGCATGCGTCAAAAATCACTCGAAGTCCTACATCGGGGCTTGGAGGCTTCAAATCAAACGCCTCGGAGGCGGTGCATCACAACTAAAGCCTTGCGAGAGTGCAAATGTTCATCTGAGTCTCCACGAAGCCAGGACAAGATCTGTTGATGCTTAAAACGGCGCGGCTTGGCCTTAAAACGGCGCGCCCCTTCAATAGTTCCAAAACCGGCGCGCCCCCCTTCAAAAGGACTGAAATCGGCGCGCCCCTTGCAAGACCCTTAAACCGGCGTGCCCCACTAATGTTGCTAATCAGGCGCGCTCACCCCCCACGCCGATTTAACCAAGCTGCCACACATCCTACCTCCGGTCCCCTGTTTTCTGCAAACAGACTGGCCTTGGCTTGCCTGAAATGGATAAATCTCCTACGCTTGACCAGTGTGCAACCGCCGGAACCATTCAAGCTCCCTGGAATGGCAATCTTCGAGCTTCGCACCGAATGTCGCATCCCCACCGGTCATCGTCGGCCAATCCTGGGACTGCACCATCCCTACTTTATCAGCGGCTATCCCGGTAGGCCACTCAATGACTTCGGACACGAGGAAAGAGGCGACATAGGTGAGCCGGAGGGGATGGAGCTTGTGCTCTCTTCCTCCCCCACCTCCCACTGATATATATAACGAGACGAAGAGCTGAAGAAGGAGAGGTCGGTGAGGGGGGGTTCGGTGAGGGGGGGTTCGATGAGAGGAGTTTGGTGAGAGGAGGGGCTATCTCTGGCATCCAAATAGAAGAAGAAGCTCGATCCCTCTGCGCCTGCAAGGTGAAGAAAAAGAGAGAGTGGGTGAGAGAGGAAAGGTGAGTTCGGAGGGGGAGGAGCTTGTGCTCCGTTCCCTCTCCCCCACCGGTGTATCTCCTTCTTCCCCTTTCGATGTATTTCCCTTATTCCCCTTCAATGTATTCTCCCTTCCCTTTGGGATGAGCTTCCTTGTATTTTAATCTCCCCCTTTTGGTGGATGAATAAACAGAGAGTAGTTGAAAAGCACAATGATTTACTTTTGTTAGCCTTCGCTCCCCTATTCTCCCTGTCTTCTACTCACCTAAGGTGATTCAGAGCCTGCTCCTCCATAGCATGGCCTTTGAAGTAACCGTATGAGGGTGAACATTCATGGCCATCCCATGGCGAACATCTGTCCCGTCGGAGCTCTCACACAGCTACAACCCATGAACTGTCAGAACCCCTTAAAGGCTGGTCCTCGGGGCTTCTGCATTCAACTATGGGACACCGGACTGCCGTTAGGCCACTCCGAGTTTTTGGGATCGTCCTGGAGTATTCCGTTTGATAGTCCCTTATTTCACCCCAACAAACCTCAGTCCGGGGGAGGTGCTGCCCAATTTTTGTCAAGAGCAAGATCACGCAGAGCAAATGAATGAACCACTCTCTGGGGACGAAAGCAGCATGTGTTTGAAGCCTCTGAATCAAACTGAACCTCCAAGCTCCTGCACAGTGAACTATTTTGAACAAAACACTTGGATCTTCATGCTAAGTCACCCTAACAAACGGTTAACGTATCTAAACTTCCTCTCTACAGACTTAATCCACCAATTGGGTGAACAAACTAATCAACTAATCAACTTGCAGGTGAAAGAAAGAAGAAAAAGAAGCAAGAAGAATAAAATAAAACCTCCCGAGAGTTTAATCTGGCGCCCCCCCTAATCCGACGCGGGTTAATCCGGCGCGCTACCCCCCGCGCCGGATTAGCTTCACACTAAAATCCACTTTCCAAATCTTGGAATGAATAGCGCCCTGGCCCCTCCTATTCCGGCGCCCCCCCTTGGCATCACCTAATCCGGCACGCACTCCATGAAAACCTCCTATTCCGGTGCGCCCCATTGTACCCATTAAATCGGCGCCCCCCCTCTTCTTGAGCCTATTCCGGTGTGCTGCTTGTTGCCTTATTCCGGCACGCCCTCTCCTCTCCTGGTATCCCCTTAATCCGGCGTGCCTGAAAGAAAGAAGGTGATTAAGCAAATAAAAAAATACTTCAAGTTAATAGAAAACTAATCAAAAGTTTCCCCTCTGCTATAATTAGAATTTTGTTTCGGGGACTCCACCCCCGGAAACACCCGCAAGGGGCGCTGCCCCCCTTGACCCCCGTGACCTGACCGGGCAGGTCGAACCCCGCGACCTGACCGCGCAGGTCGACCCGCGTGCGTGGGTGTATGTTCGCGAGTTCGGGCTTCAAACTTAACAAATCGCACCCCCGGACTGTGCGTGAAGAGAAAAGTAATGATGCCCCGTGGTATCGGACGTGGACCTCGGAATCCCCGACATTGTCACGATCCGGACACATCTTGGGCCGATAGTTCATCAGCTTGACCCACTTCCGCCGGGATCCGATCCCGCATCCACATTAAACTTGCCATACCTACGGCAGACATCTGATAAGTGTGCATCTGTATGAGTTAATTTATGATATTCATATGTTTTATGAGCTTTAATATTAATACTTATGCACTTATCACCCTTAATATCGATTTCTGATCAAAATGTTTAGTTTGATAAAATTAATTATAAATTGAGCAATAAATATGTTATTTTGCAGGCACTTGACAAGAACTCCACAAGTCTATGTAAGAATGGGCCAAATATTATGAAGCATGAAAAGAAAAAAAGAAAAATAAATAAATAAAAAAACCAAAACATTAATACCTCTATATACATATTATGATATAGATTCATATAATATATTTATAATATATATTTCTAATATCTATATACATAATATAATATGTATTTATCATACCTATATTCACTCATAGATATTCTTCCATATATATATTCGTATATATATTATATTATATAAAGCATTGCATGGCCTTCATGTATTATGTATTATATCTATTTTGCGGCCAATATGCATATTATCTATGTATACATACAAATGGCTTTCACGTGTGTGGGCTCTTCACATGGCTAAAAGCCATGCATAGAATGGCCTTCACGTAGTGGGGCTTAATCATGCTTCACATGATGGCAGACAAGGCTTCTCACGCATGCCACTAAGGCACGGTCGACAAGGCGTGAAGCCTTCACATGGAGGTGGCTTTCACACGCGTGGTCAACGCATTGGAGGAGGCCAAGGAAGGCTTCAAATGCCTTCACGATGGGAATCATGCAACGTGGCCAACAATTAATACAGGCGGCTGACGGTGGAAGCGGCCAAGCCGCATTCTCACGCGGGCGTCTTCTCATCGGGGCGGTCAACGCACCAGCCATGCTAGGCATGGCAACGTCAGCTGGTAGGCGGTCGGGTCAACACGCCAAAGGCAGGTGGCCTTCTCGTTCTTACGTGGCTTGGGCTCGGCAGATGGGCAAAGCGGCTGCAGTCTTTACATGGTCGACGGGCCAAGGCTTCAATACCTTCACGCTGAAATGCGGCTGGGCGGTTGGCATGTCAACAAACTGGCAAGGTCAGCGTCTTCACACGGTTGACGAGGCCTTCTTCATGTGACTTCACACGGCAACGGAGAGAGGAAATAGAAGGTGTTCAAATGAAGAATAGGGGTGAGTTTAAGACTTATAAAAGGAGAGGTTGGGAAGAGTTCGGGGGGAAGTTTTGTAATGTCATTTTTAATGCTTTTTTTCTTGTGAGAATTTTGTGAGAGTTCATTTGGTGTTTTTGAAGAAGCAAGGAGAGAGAGAGGGGCAGGAGGCCCCTTCAGGTTTCTATTTCAGTCACTGTTACTGTATGTTTTTGAGTATTTTAGTATTGTTTAGCCATTTACATACCTTTATGATCTTCATTTAAATTTATTATCTTCTTCAAAGTTGTTCATCTTTCAATTCTCTACATTTTCTTTTTCTACCATTTCCTCTAATTCCTCTTTATTTTTAAGTTATTACACATTTTTCTAAGTTCTGTCCTGACACATTACTATTCATACGAGTTGATACCTTATTTTGTTCCTCTATTTTGAAGCCCTTTCAATCCTCTTTTCTTTCTGAGTTCTTCATAAAAGTTGTTCCTCTCTTATAGAGCTCACTTTTCTTATTCTACCACTTCCTCCAATTCTTCTTTTTTTTTGAGTTATTTTAATTTTCCAACAGTTCTGCCTTTAACATTTTTACTGTTCATCTGCGCGGATAGGTTCCGTATTTTCCCAATTTTCACCTCCTTCCTCTCATTTTCTGTTTCTACACTCTTCATAAAAGTTATTCCTAACCCTCTGATCTTTAACTTTGTCTTCTGTCACTTCTTCTAATTCTCGCCAGTTTAAAAGTTATTTTCATTCTAATGTCACCCTAGTTTCATTATAATTTTTTTTTCGTAGTTCTTTTATCCACTTCCCTTTCTTTACATCCTTCACCTAAGGCGGTTTCAATTTAATTTTCACAATTTTTAAATATTAAAAACTCAAGGTTTTCAACTTTCAAGTCTACTTCTCCTTGTGGATTCGACTCGGTCTCACCACTTAACTATTCCATTTATTTAATTTGTGGGCCGGATATTTTAACTTGGTGGCGGGACGTATCAACGACGTCCGTTTTATCGCCATCAATTTTGGCGCCGTTGTCGGGGAGGTTTGAATTTGAAGTTGATAACTTTGTGCTTTCTTTTGTATATATATTGGTACTCACTCTTATTTTTGCAGAAAAATAAAAGGATCAACAAAAGCACAAAAAAATAGAAAATTTTGAAAATGTCAAAAATGTTGTGTCTTCCCGAGGTAAGTCTTCTTTATCTTCTACTCTTTTTATTTTTTTATTTACCAAATAAAGAACTAGGGAATGCGATTAAGGTTAGTATTCTTACCCTTTTTCCATAAATTTAGTTTCTTTATTTTTTCTTTCAATATGTAATTAGTTTTCATGCTTAGAAATGTTCTTAAAAAAATAAAAAATAGAAGAAATAAAAAATATGGTGGATTAACTCAGTTCACTAAAAAAAAATAGAAAAACAAAAACACAAAAAAGGCATAACTTGGGCTCACTATCATCTTTGAAACTGGTGTCTAAGGCTAGAGGTTAACGGAAAACGCTATAAGCGGGAAAGTGGTTACTTAATTAGGACCTTGTGAAAGCAAGGGGAGCCTCCCACTTCCCCACCTGTTACCTGGCCGGTGGATAAGTTTGATGGTGAATCTAAGTTGGACTTTGTTTGAGAATTTGTTTGTATAAAAAAATCAAAAAGAGAAGAACAAATAAAATATACAAAAAATGGTGAGAGCATAAATTTTCATCTATGGATTGGGCACACCAATTAGACAGGTTTGACCAATTGGCTCTTAAATTTGATCAATTTCTAGCCATAGATCAAGACCACTTCATACCACCTAGTTGCCATGACAATGATCACATGTGGGCTAGCTCGGCTCATTATGTAGGTGGTTGTCCAAACCAAATCTCATTTGTCACCCAAAATAGCCCGACCTATTATGAAAGTCCATACTCGTGGTCGGCCAAAAATGAGATCCCGTCACCTATGATATCCGAGTTTCCATCATTTACCCAAGACCAGGTTCCAACCACTCAATTCTTTCAAGGGGGCTATGAACTACCTTTCACCCCGGAGCAAGCTCAATATGTCCAACGATTTTCTCAGCCCAATTATGAATCATCTTCAGATACTTATAACTCTAGCTGAGAAGATCAACCAACAATCTCTTGGATGGACCAAGCAAGGCAAACCCCAATACCTCAAGACCTCTCCACACCTTATTATGACTCATGCCCACACAACTTTAATTCTGGTTGGAGAGATCAACATGATTCTTCTTGGGAGTCTTATCAGGATCAAGGCCAAAGTCCTCAAGAACAAGATTTTCAAAAATGGGCCCCATACCCAAATGATTCTTATGATCAACCCTATTATGGAGGGCAACCCATACACTCTCCACCACCTCATTCTCAGACTGAGTGCCCTTTAAATTACTATCCATCACAATCTGACTCTCAGCCCACTTATCTATCTCCTCCATACACAGATTTACATAAGGAGGAGATGTTTGATCAATTGACATGGCTCTTCCAGACTCAACAACAAGCCTTCCAGGAACAACTGCAAAACTTTGAGGCTCATGTGAGCCGAGTTGCTAAAAACATCGTAGAAATGGAAGTCGATCCAATGCCTAGCAACTCCACTACAAGTCTTGAGGATCAACTTCCTGGATTTGATAACACTCAAAGTCCATATGATCAATCCATAATTCCCCAATCTAACACTCATATCACTTTTGATCTTGAGGGGATAATGGAAGAATCTTATGAGGAGGGCTTAAGCGAAGAGCAACCTGAGAAGCCTAAAACCTATTCCATTTGTGAAGAGGATTATGATGATCTTGAGTCGGGGGGAGAAGAAGAGGAAGATGATTTGCCAATCCATGATCAAATTCCATTTCTTACCCTTCCTGAAATGGATGAGTCAATATTCCAAGTGAATGACGAAGAAAATGTGAGTGTGGAGAGAGAATTGAGTGTGACCATAAGCCATTCTTCTTTGATAATTGAGGAATCGGGTGCTCCACTTGAAATTTACTCTGATTGGGTGTCTCTTGATTTTGGGGAGAATCTCGATCTTTTACCTGTTCCCGACCTTGGCACTTCTGTACAAATCCCCTACATCTTGCAACTAGCCGATCGGTCGATTCCACTTGCACTTTATCATCATCCGTGTGTTGAGGAGCACGTCTCTTTCACTACCCCTTGCCTCCTAGACACTCACCCTTTCATGGAATCCTTCGGAACTCCTCCCACTCCTATTCTTCCTCACCTCAACATTGTGCTTGACAATTTTCCAATTGAGGATGAAGGAGAAAAGCTAAGGGGCATTAAGGTCCGCATTGATGTGTTTAATACTTACAAAGACCTTACACATACAGAGGAATATTTTGTAATTGAAGATATGATAATTCCTTCGTCATTCTCTGACCGAGGGGGTCCGTCCAAATTCCTAGACCCACCTTGGCATGTTTCTAGCCCACATGCAGATGCATATAATCTTTTCCTCCAATGGTACAAGGGCTGGAATTTATCGGAGGATAAGATCACTTGGTGGTTCATTCTGAATGCCACACGTTGGCTAGTGAGTTGCATTGCGTCTGGCTGACGACGTTAAACTAAGCGCTTCTTGGGAGGCAACCCAAACCTTTAATGGTTTCGTGTGCTAATAAATGGCTTCTTGGGAGTCAACCCAAGTTTTTATTATGGTTTTTGTTTTTATTTTTCAGGTTTGAATAAAGATAAGTTGGGGGGAAAAGATGAATGCTTACTCTGTTACTCAGCTTTGCCAAGCCGTCATAAGCCAAGCTGTCAAAATTCTCCATCAGGTTGTCCCGTTCCTTCCCAAAATTCATGTCTACATTGTTCTAATACTCCACATTATTCATGCCATTGAGGACAATGCCATTTAAGTTGGAGGGACAAAAATCCTGTTGCACATGTTGCATTCATATACAACCTCATTTTTTTTCAAAAATAAACTACAAACACCCAATTGAGTTTTCTTGCTTCATGCTTCCATTGAAAGTAATTCTGGAATAGAAATGACTGGATAAGGATGATGGAAAATGTATTTACTCTAGCCATAGAAAACTGATCTAAGAATCTCTTTAAAGTTCATGTGTACTTTAGAAAACTAAAATCACTTTGCACGCTAATGAAACAAACAAGATAAGCCTTCTGATATTTTGGGTGTGCTGCCTGATATTCTGCACTTCTTGAAGAAGAGATCTTTTATAAACTTTCTGCCATGTTATCTATTAAAAAATATGAATAGAAAAACACCATGAAAAATGCTCCGATTCTGAGTAACCGGGTCTACTTCACCTAAGACGTGTTGAGGTTCGCGTCAAAAGGAAAAGGGAACCTTGATCTGTGTAACCGGGCCTACTTCACCTAAGACGTGTTGAGGTTCGCATAAAACAGTGAAGGGTAGTGCAACATCAGGTGTGTATAGAAAAAAATATAGAGAAAAAAAATAGAGATCTCAAAAGGGACAAAATAATAAGGCAGACAAAAGCTATTATGCTTAATACTCTGATTAAGAAGTGCAGGGTTGAAGGGCACATGCTTAGAATAGCAAATGGGGGACGCACTTGTCTATGTTGTGAATTTAGTATTACACATGCACAAGTGCTACTGAATTTTAATTAGAATTCTTGATCATGTACCCTAATTTCCTACATAAGGCTAGTATGTGTTAATGATTCCAAATTCCTAATCTTTAGTTGACTCTATGAAAGATGATCTGGAAATGAGGCATGGATATTTTAAACTCTTGTTGGTCCTAAATTCAAAATTATTTGCATTGCTAAGGGACTAGCAATGAGTAAGTTGGGGGGTGTGATAAGTGTGCATCTGTATGAGTTAATTTATGATATTCATATGTTTTATGAGCTTTAATATTAATACTTATGCACTTATCACACTTAATATCGATTTCCGATCAAAATGTTTAGTTTGATAAAATTAATTATAAATTGAGCAATAAATATGTTATTTTACAGGCACTGGACAAGAACTCCACAAGTCTATGTAAGAATGGGCCAAATATCCTGAAGCATGAAAAGAAAAAAAGAAAAATAAATAAATAAAAAACCAAAACATTAATACCTCTATATACATATTATGATATAGATTCATATAATATATTTATAATATATATTTCTAATATCTATATACATAATATAATATATATTTATCACACCTATATTCACTCATAGATATTCTTCCATATATATATTCATATATATATTATATTATATAAAGCATTGCATGGCCTTCACGTATTATGTATTATATCTATTTTGCGGGCCAATATGCATATTATCTATGTATACATACAAATGGCTTTCACGTGTGTGGGCTCTTTACATGGCTAAAAGCCATGCATAGAATGGCCTTCACGTAGTGGGGCTTAATCATGCTTCACACGATGGCAGACAAGGCTTCTCACGCATGCCACTAAGGCACGTCTCACAAGGCGTGAAGCCTTCACGTGGAGGTGGCTTTCACACGCGTGGTCAACGCGTTGGAGGAGGCCACGGAAGGCTTCAAATGCCTTCACGATGGAAATCATGCAACGTGGCCAACACTTCATACAGGCGGCTGACGGTGGAAGCGGCCAAGCCGCATTCTCACGCGGGCGTCTTCTCATCGGGGCGGTCAACGCACCAGCCATGCAAGGCATGGCAACGTCGGCTGGTAGGCGGACGGGTCAACACGCCAAAGGCAGGTGGCCTTCTCGTTCTTACGTTGCTTGGGCTCGGCAGATGGGCAAAGCGGCTGCAGTCTTTACATGGTCGACGGGCCAAGGCTTCAATGCCTTCACGCTGAAATGCGGCTGGGCGGTTGGCATGTCAACAAGCTAGCAAGGTCAGCGTCTTCACACGGTTGACAAGGCCTTCTTCATGTGGCTTCACACGGCAACGGAGAGAGGAAATAGAAGATGTTCAAATGAAGAATAGGGGTGAGTTTAAGACTTATAAAAGGAGAGGTTGGGAAGAGTTCGGGGGGAAGTTTTGTAATGTCATTTTTAATGCTTTTGTTCTTGTGAGAATTTTGTGAGAGTTCATTTGGTGTTTTTGAAGAAGCAAGGAGAGAGAGAGGGGCAGGAGGCCCCTTCAGGTTTCTATTTCATTCACTGTTACTGTATGTTTTTGAGTATTTTAGTATTGTTTAGCCATTTACATACCTTTATGATCTTCATTTAAATTTATTATCTTCTTCAAAGTTGTTCATCTTTCAATTCTCTACATTTTCTTTTTCTACCATTTCCTCTAATTCCTCTTTATTTTTAAGTTATTACACATTTTTCTAAGTTCTGTCCTGACACATTACTATTCATACGAGTTGATACCTTATTTTGTTCCTCTATTTTGAAGCCCTTTCAATCCTCTTTTCTTTCTGAGTTCTTCATAAAAGTTGTTCCTCTCTTATAGAGCTCACTTTTCTTATTCTACCACTTCCTCCAATTCTTCTTTTTTTTGAGTTATTTTAATTTTTCCATAGTTCTGTCTTTAACATTTTTACTGTTCATCCGCGCGGATAGGTTCCGTATTTTCCCAATTTTCACCTCCTTCCTCTCATTTTCTGTTTCTACACTCTTCATAAAAGTTATTCCTAAGCCTCTGATCTTTAACTTTGTCTTCTGTCACTTCTTCTAATTCTCGCCAGTTTAAAAGTTATTTTCATTCTAATGTCACCCTAGTTTCATTATAATTTTCTTTTCGTAGTTCTTTCATCCACTTCCCTTTCTTTACATCTTTCACCTAAGGCGGTTTCAAATTAATTTTCATAATTTTTAAATATTAAAAACTCAAGATTTTCAACTTTCAAGTCTACTTCTCCCTGTGGATTCGACTCGGTCTCACCACTTAAATATTCCATTTATTTAATTTGTGGGCCGGATATTTTAATTTGGTGGCGGGACGTATTAACGATGTGCGTTTTCCCGCCATGAATTTTGGCGCCGTTGTCGGGGAGGTTTGAATTTGAAGTTGATAACTTTGTGCTTTCTTTTGTATATATATTGGTACTCACTCTTATTTTTGTAGAAAAATAAAAGGATCAACAAAAGCACAAAAAAATAGAAAATTTTGAAAATGTCAAAAAATGTTGTGTCTTCCCGAGGTAAGTCTTCTTTATCTTCTACTCTTTTTATTTTTTATTTACCAAATAAAGAACTAGGGAATGCGATTAAGGTTAGTATTCTTACCCTTTTTCCATAAATTTAGTTTCTTTATTTTTTCTTTCAATATGTAATAAGTTTTCATGCTTTGAAATGTTCTTAAAAAAATAAAAAATAGAAGAAATAAAAAATATGGTGGATTAACTCAGTTCACTAAAAAAAATAGAAAAACAAAAACACAAAAAAGGCATAACTTGGGCTCACTATCATCTTTGAAAATGGTGTCTAAGGCTAGAGGTTAACGGAAAACGCTATAAGCGGGAAAGTGGTTACTTAATTAGGACCTTGTGAAAGCAAGGGGAGCCTCCCACTTCCCCACCTGTTACTTGGCCGGTGGATAAGTTTGATGGTGAATCTAAGTTGGACTTTGTTTGAGAATTTGTTTGTATAAAAAAATCAAAAAAAGAAGAAAAAATAAAATATACAAAAAATGGTGAGAGCATAAATTTTCATCTATGGATTGGGCACACCAATTAGACAGGTTTGACCAATTGGCTCTTAAATTTGATCAATTTCTAGCCATAGATCAAGACCACTTCATACCACCTAGTTGCCATGACAATGATCACATGTGGGCTAGCTCGGCTCATTATGTAGGTGGTTGTCCAAACCAAATCTCATTTGTCACCCAAAATAGCCCGACCTATTATGAAAGTCCATACTCGTGGTCGGCCCAAAATGAGATTCCGTCACCTATGATATCCGAGTTTCCATCATTTACCCAAGACCAGGTTCCAACCACTCAATTCTTTCAAGGGGGCTATGAACTACCTTTCACCCCGGAGCAAGCTCAATATGTCCAACGATTTTCTCAGCCCAATTATGAATCATCTTCAGATACTTATAACTCTAGCTGGGAAGATCAACCAACAATCTCTTGGATGGACCAAGCAAGGCAAACCCCAATACCTCAAGACCTCTCCACACCTTATTATGACTCATGCCCACACAACTTTAATTCTGGTTGGAGAGATCAACATGATTCTTCTTGGGAGTCTTATCAGGATCAAGGCCAAAGTCCTCAAGAATAAGATTTTCAAAAATGGGCCCCATACCCAAATGATTCTTATGATCAACCCTATTATGGAGGGCAACTCATACACTCTCCACCACCTCATTCTCAGACTGAGTGCCCTTCAAATTACTATCCATCACAATCTGACTCTCAGCCCACTTATCTATCTCCTCCATACACAGATTTACATAAGGAGGAGATGTTTGATCAATTGACATGGCTCTTCCAGATTCAACAACAAGCCTTCCAGGAACAACTGCAAAACTTTGAGGCTCATGTGAGCCGAGTTGTTAAATACATCGTAGAAATGAAAGTCGATCCAATGCCTAGCAACTCCACTACAAGTCTTGAGGATCAACTTCCTGGATTTGATAACACTCAAAGTCCATATGATCAATCCATAATTCCCCAATCTAACACTCATATCACTTTTGATCTTGAGGGGATAATGGAAGAATCTTATGAGGAGGGCTTAAGCGAAGAGCAACCTGAGAAGCCTAAAACCTATTCCATTTGTGAAGAGGATTATGATGATCTTGAGTCGGGGGGAGAAGAAGAGGAAGATGATTTGCCAATCCATGATCAAATTCCATTTCTTACCCTTCCTGAAATGGATGAGTCAATTTTCCAAGTGAATGACGAAGAAAATGTGAGTGTGGAGAGAGAATTGAGTGTGACCATAAGCCATTCTTCTTTGATAATTGAGGAATCGGGTGCTCCACTTGAAATTTACTCTGATTGGGTGTCTCTTGATTTTGGGGAGAATCTTGATCTTTTACCTGTTCCTGACCTTGGCACTTCTGTACAAATCCCCTACATCTTGCAACTAGCCGATCGGTCGATTCCACTTGCACTTCATGATCATCCGTGTGTTGAGGAGCACGTCTCTTTCACTACCCCTTGCCTCCTAGACACTCACCCTTTCATGGAATCCTTCGGAACTCCTCCCACTCCTATTCTTCCTCACCTCAACATTGTGCTTGACAATTTTCCAATTGAGGATGAAGGAGAAAAGCTAAGGGGCATTAAGGTCCGCATTGACGTGTTTAATACTTACAAAGACCTTACACATACAGAGGAATATTTTGTAATTGAAGATATGATAATTCCTTCGTCATTCTTTGACCGAGAGGGTCCGTCCAAATTCCTAGACCCACCTTGGCATGTTTCTAGCCCACATGCAGATGCATATAATCTTTTCCTCCAATGGTACACGGGCTGGAATTTATCGGAGGATAAGATCACTTGGTGATTCATTCTGAATGTCACACGTTGGCTAGTGAGTTGCATTGCGTCTGGCTGACGACGTTAAACTAAGCGCTTCTTGGGAGGCAACCCAAACCTCTAATGGTTTCGTGTGCTAATAAATGGCTTCTTGGGAGTCAACCCAAGTTTTTATTATGGTTTTTGTTTTTATTTTTCAGGTTTGAATAAAGATAAGTTGGGGGGAAAAGATGATTGCTTACTCTGTTACTCAGCTTTGCCAAGCCGTCACATGCCAACCTGTCAAAATTCTCCATCAGGTTGTCCCGTTACTTCCCAAAATTCATGTATACATTATTCTAATAGTCCACATTATTCATGCCATTGAGGACAATGCCATTTAAATTGGGGGGACGAAAATCCTGTTGCACATGTTGCATTCATATACAACCTCATTTTTTTTCAAAAACAAACTACAAACACCTGATTGAGTTTTCTTGCTTCATGCTTCCATTGAAAGTAATTCTGGAATAGAAATGACTGGATAAGGATGATGGAAAATGTATTTACTCTAGCCATGGAAAACTGATCTAAGAATCTCTTTAAAGTTCATGTGCACTTTAGAAAACTAAAATCACTTTGCATGCTAATGAAACAAACAAGACAAGCCTTCTGATATTTTGGGTGTGCTGCCTGATATTCTGCACTTCTTGAAGAAGAGATCTTTTATAAACTTTCTGCCATGTTATCTATTGAAAAACATGAATAGAAAAATACCATGAAAAATGCTCCGATTCTGAGTAACCGGGTCTACTTCACCTAAGACGTGTTGAGGTTCGCGTTAAAAGGAAAAGGGAACCTTGATCTGTGTAACCGGGCCTACTTCACCTAAGACGTGTTGATGTTCGCATAAAATAGTGAAGGGTAGTGCAGCATCATGTGTGTATAGAAAAAATATAGAGAAAAAAAATAGAGATCTCAAAAGGGACAAAATAATAAGGCAGACAAAAGCATTATGCTTAATACTCTGATTAAGAAGTGCAGGGTTGAAGGGCACTTGCTTAGAATAGCAAATGGGGGACGCACTTGTCTACGTTGTGAATTTAGTATTACACATGCACAAGTGCTACTGAATTTTAATTAGAATTCTTGATCATGTACCCTAATTTCCTACATAAGGCTAGTATGTGTTAATGATTCCAAATTCCTAATCTTTAGTTGACTCTATGAAAGATGATCTAGAAATGAGGCATGGATATTTTAAACTCTTGTTGGTCCTAAATTCAAAATTGTTTGCATTGCTAAGGGACTAGCAATGAGTAAGTTGGGGGGTGTGATAAGTGTGCATCTGTATGAGTTAATTTATGATATTCATATGTTTTATGAGCTTTAATGTTAATACTTATGCACTTATCACACTTAATATCGATTTCCGATCAAAATGTTTAGTTTGATAAAATTAATTATAAATTGAGCAATAAATATATTATTTTACAGGCACTGGACAAGAACTCCACAAGTCTATGTAAGAATGGGCCAAATATCATGAAGCATGAAAAGAAAAAAGAAAAATAAATAAATAAAAAAACCAAAACATTAATACCTCTATATACATATTATGATATAGATTCATATAATATATTTATAATATATATTTCTAATATCTATATACATAATATAATATATATTTATCACACCTATATTCACTCATAGATATTCTTCCATATATATATTCATATATATATTATATTATATAAAGCATTGCATGGCCTTCACGTATTATGTATTATATCTATTTTGCGGGCCAATATGCATATTATCTATGTATACATACAAATGGCTTTCACGTGTGTGGGCTCTTCACATGGCTAAAAGCCATGCATAGAATGGCCTTCACGTAGTGGGGCTTAATCATGCTTCACACGATGGCAGACAAGGCTTCTCACGCATGCCACTAAGGCACGTCTCACAAGGCCTGAAGCCTTCACGTGGAGGTGGCTTTCACACGTGTGGTCAACGCGTTGGAGGAGGCCAAGGAAGGCTTCAAATGCCTTCACGATGGGAATCATGCAACGTGGCCAACACTTCATACAGGCGGCTGACGGTGGAAGCGGCCAAGCCGCATTCTCATGCGGGCGTCTTCTCATCGGGGCGGTCAACGCACCAGCCATGCAAGGCATGGCAACGTCGGCTGGTAGGCAGACGGGTCAACACGCCCAAGGCAGGTGGCCTTCTCGTTCTTACGTGGCTTGGGCTCAGCAGATGGGCAAAGCGGCTGCAGTCTTCACATGGTCGACGGGCCAAGGCTTCAATGCCTTCACGTTGAAATGCGGCTGGGCGGTTGGCATGTCAACAAGCTGGCAAGGTCAGCGTCTTCACACAGTTGACAAGGCCTTCTTCATGTGGCTTCACACGGCAACGGAGAGAGGAAATAGAAGGTGTTCAAATGAAGAATAGGGGTGAGTTTAAGACTTATAAAAGGAGAGGTTGGGAAGAGTTCGGGGGGAAGTTTTGTAATGTCATTTTTAAAGCTTTTGTTCTTGTGAGAATTTTGTGAGAGTTCATTTGGTGTTTTTGAAGAAGCAAGGAGAGAGAGAGGGGCAGGAGGCCCCTTCAGGTTTCTATTTCATTCACTATTACTGTATGTTTTTGAGTATTTTAGTATTATTTAGCCATTTACATACATTTATGATCTTTATTTAAATTTATTATATTCTTCAAAGTTGTTCATCTTTCAATTCTCTACATTATCTCTTTCTACCATTTCCTCTAATTCCTCTTTATTTTTAAGTTATTACACATTTTTCTAAGTTCTGTCCTGACACATTACTATTCATACGAGTTGATACCTTATTTTGTTCCTCTATTTTGAAGCCCTTTCAATCCTCTTTTCTTTCTGAGTTCTTCATAAAAGTTGTTCCTCTATTATAGAGCTCACTTTTCTTATTCTACCACTTCATCCAATTCTTCTTTTTTTGAGTTATTTTAATTTTCCCACAGTTCTATCTTTAACATTTTTACTGTTCATCCGCACGCATAGGTTCCGTATTTTCTCAATTTTCACCTCCTTCCTCTCATTTTCTGTTTCTACACTCTTCATAAAATTTATTCCTAACCCTCTGATCTTTAACTTTGTCTTCTGTCACTTCTTCTAATTCTCGCCAGTTTGAAAGTTATTTTCATTCTAATGTCACCCTAGTTTCATTATAATTTTCTTTTCGTAGTTCTTTCATCCACTTCCCTTTCTTTACTTCCTTCACTTAAGGCGGTTTCAATTTAATTTTCATGATTTTTAAATATTAAAAACTCAAGGTTTTCAACTTTTAAATCTACTTTTCCCTGTGGATTCGACTCGGGCTCACCACTTAACTATTCCATTTATTTAATTTGTGGGCCGGATATTTTAATTTGGTGGCGGGACGTATTAACGATGTGCGTTTTCCCGCCATCATCATCCGTACGGTTTTATCATCGTCTTCGACGCTACTAATGCGGACTTCCGTCCGAACACGAAATGGTCAGTGAGTGACCAATATATACGTGTCTATGAACATTTTACGCCCCAACGCGGGTTTGTTTAAACGTGATCCGGGATCTTTGTTCTCGCTTTATTACCATGAATTTCAGGCCATAGGGCCCCTATTCCCGACAATCAATCAAGGGTGTTCCCCCGCATGGGGGATGTAAATAACACTGTGGCCTTTATGGCACGGCGGGTTTCGGTCCAGACTCGAACTACACAATTTTCTGATTAGTCAGATCGCGCGCACCATGGGGTTCCATGAAGCCCGATTAAATCGTCACTTTGTGACTAGCACGCCCTCGCACTAAATAAACGAATGAACCCCGATCAACAAACGAACCGATTCTTTCCAAATTTTAGTGCGTCCACACCAGGCCAACTCGGGGGCGCTCCGACTTCGAGCCATGCCGCATGGCATCCAGTGAAAGGGCCAAGGGCCCACCCAAGGACACTTACTTTCAGCCCTTCAAGGTCAAAGGGAGACCTAACTAGGCCAACCACATGCTTTGGAGGCCCGCCGCATGCATATACTGCTCACACACGCGTGTTCGGCATTTTTTCAAACACCTTGTGGGCGCATATATTCCAGCCCTTCTACACCAAACCACGGGCCGCCCCGTGGTTCCAACACACTAATTGGGTTCTACAACGACCCCCCAGCAAGTCGGGGCCACCCCCGACCCTCAAACACGTGGCGATGAGCCACTTAACTTTAGCTCTCAGGCCAACCCGAGGCTACCCTGCCAACCCGCCGTGCAACGTGACACGCAGCCTGAGGCATGGCCCATGAGCCCTAAGTGCCTCTCCTTAGCTCCCACGAGCTCTCATCCTCAGCCCAAGGCCTATACTAAGGCCCCTCATCCAGTTACCCAAGCCGTTCGACAACCCGGGGTGTGTCGGGCATTTACCCGAACACCTTGCAAGCGGCTACTACGACTCGAAGAACAACGGCCCCCACGGGCCATCCCAGTATCTTGAAGCCCAGTGTCCCTCAAAGGACACTCCCAGATGATAAAAGAAGACCCCCGGGGGCCATCCCTCGGGGTTGTGGCCTGCCTGGGGCCCATTCGCCCCAGGGCATAGCCGCGCCCCGAAGGGAGGGTGAACTCTCCGGGGGGCCGCGCCCTCTCTCCAGGTCGGTGGCCCCACGGCCCCACTCAGTCCCAGTTCATCCGATTCTCAGTCTCCGTTTGTCTGACTCCCTAATCCGGGGGGAAGGGCTCGCATCGTTCGTCAGTACCAGTTTGTGGGAGCAACACGCGGAAGCATGAAGCAACATCACGGGGGAGCGATCCTCGGCAGTCAACACACTCACAAGGCTCCACGTATCCTCCCAGCACCTGTCCTTTTCTTCTTAGTTTAATTTTGGAAGATAAACACACAAAAAATGAGATTTTATAGGGTGGGGACCGCCCCCCTCTCTCTCCCATTACCCACTCTGCCTAAACCCCCTCTGTAAAATAAAAAAAAGGTTTTTTTAGTTAATTAAAGAAGCCATCTAGCCCGCCTAAACCCCCCTTGGGGTGGGGTTTAAGAGGACCAGCCTGGACCCCCAGGCTGGTCCGCCTAAACCCCCTGGGGGAGGGGTTTATGCAGACCAGCCTCACCCCCTGAGGCTGGTCCGCCTAAACCCATTCCAGTCAAAAAAATGGTTTTTTAATTAAGGACAAAACCCCTCTGTGAGGGGTTTAGGCGGACCAGACCAGCCCCTTGGGCTGGTTTGCCTAAACCCCATCCAAGGGAGGGGTTTAGGCGGTCCAGACCAGCCCCTTGGGCTGGTTTGCCTAAACCCCTCGGCTAGGTTGAACCCTTCACCCAAGCCCGCCTAAACCCTTCATGACCTTCCAAATTCCCTATAAAAGTCCCTTAGAAGCTCAAGGGGTGGGAGATAGACAACAATCAAGGCTTCCAACAATCAAAGGCTCCAAGCTTCAAGCGGCTCCAGGCAACGAGCAAGGAGAATTGTGTGTGGGTGACTTGGTCATCGGCTAAGGACGCCGAGGGTATGTCGCTTGTACTTCCCTCACACGGTGTTCCACCATGACACACAAGTCTACCCCCGCCACGTGTGCGACGTTATGACAAGGGTGAATGCCCCCTCATGCCAGGATTTCCCCTCGCGTGCCCGCCGATCACAACTACGTATGCACCATGACGTCACGCTCCCCCGCAGTCACGAGGCCACGTCCGACTGCTCGATTCGAGCCGTGATCGACCCTCACCCAGACACCAGCCCGATGGTTTCCCTAGCTATCCAGTCATAGCCCCTCATTTGGCAACGCAAACCTGGCCCATGCCACGAGAGGGACCCTCTATAAAATATGCGGATACTCGCTTTATCACGCATTGACCCGGGGACCGACCATCATGTCAAAATTATCCCGCGGCTTGCGCCTGTTGTACCTCGGCCCCTGTGGACCTCCTATAAAGCTATATAGCCCTCAGAAATCATACTACCATTTGAACGAATGCGCTCGCATCCGCGTTCGGGCCCTCAGCCCCTTTTTATGTCACCTAGTGTAAACCCACAGCCCCTCTGACCCCAGCCAACATCGCCCTGTCTAGTGCGAACCCACAGCTGCCGAGTACCCCCTGCTCAACGCCCAAGACTTTAGATACAAACAGGCTTCTCTTCAGCATAGAACAAAGGTGTTCGGATTCAATCTGATGTAAATAAACACCGATCGCTTACGGTCGGTGGGGAAAGACGTCCAGCACACGATTCCCACAATCGCATGCGCACTTGCACCCGTGGAACCCCCTCGATCCATGTGTCACCCGACCTCTCGAGACCACGTGCCACGTCCTGGTGGCACTTCCCCGGCCAACCCTTGGTTCCACGGGTGATTGTCGAGAAATTGATTGGCACGCCCGCACCTTGTCCGGCTAACTTATGCCACTACATTCCCGTGCCATTCGACCCTTTTCGGCTTTCCGTAAAAAGGAGAGTGCCCGGTACCACCGTGAAAGGCATACAACCGTAAGGGAGAATACTCGAGAAATATCAAACTCCCGTATTTTTCTTTCCCAACTGTATTCCTACCTTCACCCCGATCATCGGCATATAAAGAAAAAAAACCCCAACAACAAAGTGCAAAGTGTAACTAATGATATCGTACCGAAATACGTGTCATGTACTTAAGAAAAGACTCAAAAGATGAGAGTGGATCGTGTAGCACAATAATCAAACATGCATAAAACAAGTCTCATAGTCCATGTGGAAATTCAATTTAATACAAACTATATAATTTTGGCATGAAAGTAACATAAGTTTAAAATATGTTTAAAACATATTAAGGACGTGAAATCTATTATGATGGATGAACAATATAACCAAGTTCATAATGGTAAAGCCATAACTAGGAATAGAATCTCATTAACTAGGCTTAACATATATATAATAGGGTCAATCTACAATCTATTTGGAGTGAACAAAGTGCAGGAAACTAAAATATAAAGGCGGTCTTGTGAGGACTGTTTCTAATAGTAGATGTCTTATTGAGACCGCTTTTACACAGTAGCAGTCGTTTATGAACCGCTATTATATATTAGCGATCCTTGGTAGATCGTTTCTACCCTGCATCAGACATCACATAACTATCGAGTGCAAGGCCTATCCTAGGGCTATAAATACATAGAAAGCATGGGGAATCAATGGATAACATGTAAGAGCATGTTTATAACGAAGAGGGTGCATGAAAATACATGGATCATGTCAAAGTTCTCATATTTAATTAGAAGGTGTCGGACTATGCATGCAGAAATAACCTAGATGCGCAGGCGTAGTATACCGTGAAATACTTCGTGTAAAATACATGAAATCACATGGAAACAGAGGGCTTTTACTCCTAACACATTAATTTAGTCTTTGCATGAGATAACCTATCTCTGTAACAAGCTTTAGGCTTCAAATTTTGGAGTGGAAGAATGACCTAGCTTCTGCACGTCCTGTGTCAAACCAGCAACTTCCCGCTCCTCTATCTCCTGATCCTCATGACCTAAATTTGTGAAATTTGGAAGGTCGGTAGAAGATAGAAAGGGGAACAAAAAGTTCTAAAGACTCAACTTGAACTAATCTTGTTTAGTGCTTCTAATCTCTTAATCTTCACTGGATCGACGCATTGTTTCATGTGCAGCCTGCATGTCACGCCCCGAGATTATGCAACAGAAACAATCGGGAACGTGAACAGTTGGCTAGTACGCCTCGAACAAGTAATATAATCAGAGCGCAAGACAATCACACTAAAGTAATTGCACAAGTAAACTTTTCCAACTTCACTTTATTCCATAATAATAATATCAAAGTACACAAGATCCTTGACTCTTAACACTCTTACATCATAGACTCAAATTACAACAAGACTCGACTAGACATCTGGTACTATGGCTTCTCTCGATTCGTTTGACCTTCAATCACTCTCGGACCCGTTACTTGTATAATCCGAATCCGATTAACTTGTACTACTTGAACTAATCTTGTTTAGTGCTTCTAATATCCTGATCTTCACTGGATCGACGCACTGTTTCATGTGCAGCCTGCATGTCACGCCCCGAGATTATGCAACAGAAACAATCGGGAACGTGAACAGTCGGCTAGTACGCCTCGAACAAGCAATAGTATCAGAGCGCAAGACAATCACACTAAAGTAATTGCACAAGTAAACTTTTCCAACTTCACTTTATTCCATAATAATAATATCAAAGTACACAAGATCCTTGACTCTTAACACTCTTATATCATAGACTCAAATTACAACAAGACTCGACTAGACATCTGGTACTATGGCTTCTCTCGATTCGTTTGACCTTCAATCACTCTCGGACCCGTTACTTGTATAATCCGAATCCGATTCACTTGTACTTCCTGAAACATTAAGAAAATAGGTAATGAGCACACTTGCCCAGTAGGTATCTTCGTATCAACATGAAGGCAATTTAAGTGATTACCATTTTAGCTCTAGAGAATAAGATAAATCATGCGAATATGGCAAACCATATGAATAAAGCCAAAGTTACAAGTTATGATCACGACGAGATACGGGAATATGATTGATCAAGTATATGATAGAATGTAAATTTGGCCTTTCCATGAACAAGAATGTAACAAAAATGTACTTTTCATAACCATGAAGGTTATGCACTAGAAAGTCATGTAACAAGCAAGAAAGTACTTTTCGCTTAATAGCAAGTACTTCATGAATTTACTTGGATATTTATTCATGTCCGTGAATTTTTGACTTATTTTTAAAGAAAGTACTCCCAGCGCAATGCGACGCCAGTAGCATCATACCCCATGATTTACAATATGTTTCCGACAATCAGCCGAGGGGACTAGCATAGAGCCCTTGAACACAATCAGTGCTCGAACTGCATCTTCAAGTATAAATCAAGTTACTCCCACGATTATAATAATAATGTGGCCAATAATGTACAAGTTCAACAATAATACCATGATAAAGTAATCAAGATATAGAACGTACCAAAAATTGATCATGAGAATACAAGAAATTTAATAACTAGGTTATGCTATGGAGAAAATTCGACAGCATAACGGTAGATTCAGTATCTTTCATATTTTTAACATTTACTTATTAACATAGGTTCAGAGTCCAGATAATTCCTAGACCATCCAGGAACTCAAAAAAACCAACCCCAAAGGTCAAACCTCGGGTTAAACAATTTTAGGAACAAAGCGGTCTTTTACTGGACCGTTTCTTGCAACAAGCGGTCTAGTGCATGACCGTTTTACGTATGAAACAGAAAAGTTGACATAGTGAAATCTCCTGGATCCTAGCGGTCACGGTAAAGGCCGCTTAGTGACTGTAGCGGTCTAGTATATCGCCGCAAAGGTCCATATCTCACAAAACACCGATAAAAATGCTCTCTAGACAATGAGCTTTTATGGTACAACCAGCTCGGCGTCCTAGTGGGAATCCCAGGCTCGCGGAGTCTTATGGAGGCCTTGAAACAAGATTTCCTAATCCGTTGGAAGGAATATCCAATAGAGAGGTTATCAAGTCCAAGATTGTGTACTTAATGTGGAAAGGTGTAACTAATGATAACATACCGGGATATGTGCCATGTACTTAAGAAAATGGCTCTAGAAGGGAGAGATAGTGGTAACATCGATCAAATCATGACTAGTCCATGAATCATATAAATTTAGGTTAATTACAAAAGTATATGATTTGGTCATGAAAATAACATAAGTTTAAAAATAAATAATTCTAAGTACATGAAGAATCACAAAATCTACTAGAATGTTCTGTTAACATAACTAGGTATATGAAAATATCACTTGAAACAGGAGTAAAACCTACTTAACTAGGCTTAACCTACATTATTTAGGGCTAATCTGTAATATGTTTTGGGTTAACAACATTACAGAAATTAGAAAATGAAAATGGTCTAGTGTAGGACCGTTTCACTGGGCCAAACGGTCTATCGTACGACCGCTAGGGGTTCTGGTGGTCTACAGGAGGACCATTTCTTCCCGTGTTAACAGAAAACTCAATAATACTACAATACAATGCTAACCTAAGGCATATCATGTATGGAAATCAACATATATAAATTCTATAGCTTGATAGAACAAGGATAGGTCAGCCAACATGCGTGGGTTTATGTACTAACAAGAGAATTTCCTTTTTACTCCATTACAGGCTAGTTCATGCATGAATATTATATAGATGCATAGTCCTAATGAAAACATAAAATTCTCAGTGTACAATGTATGAAATCGACTGAAATCAGAGGGCTTTTATCCCTAATGTCATGTTTAAGCCGTTCATGAGATAACCTACCTCTGTCCTGGACTTTAGACTTCAAATTTAGGACTGGAAGTTAACCCTAGTTCCTGCTCTTCCTGAACCGAACCAACAACTTCGTGGCCTTCTATCTCTTGATTCCCTTTACCTATGACCACGAAATTTGGAGGGTAAGAATAAGGAACTAAAAAGAACAAATAACTCTAAAGAACCTCTATCTAATTACCTCGTTTAGGGCTTCTATCTCGCTGATCAATCTGACCCGGTCGCACAGGTTCCTGAGATTCTTATGCTGAACCAGCGACTTTAGATGCCTCTAACTTCCTGTCGGCTTGATCTCCTAGAACGAAATTTTGAGGAGAGTTAGATCTAACTAAAATGAACAAATTCTTAGAAGAAACTTACCTCTAATTTGACCTCCTTCCCTTAGTTCCACGCGAGCCAAAAGTAAGGGTCACGTAGGTGAGATCCAGGATCTATTTATAGGGTTTAACTAGGGTTTTAAGGATTTCCACGAACTTAGTGATGGGAATCGACGCCGAGCAAGTACTTTTCATATTACATTTATATTCTTTAGTTTATTTTTATATCCACGGGAAAGTATATGCACAATTGTACGGCTTTATAAGCCAATGCGTCATTCCCACGGATTGTTTGGGTTTCTTTGTAATTTGTCAGTAGCACTAGCAAGGGGGCCCTCAGCCCTTTCCCATTGGTCCATGTCACTCATGTGGGGCTGGTCAACCATCCTAGGTGACCATCTAGAAGTGTTGAATGTCAAATGCCACATGGGTAGACAAGTGGTTAAATTGGTCCACCTACCTACCTTCACCTACCATATCCCTTGGTCAAGGGGGCGCCTCTCTCCCCTTATTATTGTATTAATTTTTGTGTGTGTTTCACACTTAATCCCAGCCCTTCAATCCCCACCCCTAGATCCAAGGGTTCACATTGCATTTGATGTGAATCATATAAAAGATTGTATTTTCATATGAATATTAAAGAAAAAATCAGAAATTTGTTGAATGTTCAAGGAGCCTCCTTGCGCCCCCTTCCTCTCCCCTCTGGTTTCTCTCCTCCAACCTCCAGTTCTAGAGTGATTCTACCTTCTATCCCCTCCCCTCTATCTCCGGTGATCATCTGTGCCGCCGCCGCCGCCGTTCGTGCCGCATTCGATCCGCCGCGGAGCCGAGTTCAAGTTTCTGTCATGCTGGATAGAGGTGTAGTTCTTGAATTCTTTCTGCCAGCCATGAGCTCGGATGGATTTGAAATTTTGAGAGTGTGTTCTTACCTTGCATCCCCACCTCCACCAAAAATTTCACGTCTAAAATCCTCCATTTAGCAATTTTCCATTTTCGTGCATCTTTCATTCCCAGATCTATTTTGTCTCTATCTACAGTGACAGCAGCCCTGTGTTTCTCACCTCCGACCCTCTTTTTGATTTTTTCAAACCTTCCCAATTTTAATGGGAGTTTTTTCCATCATCCCCTACATCCACCATTTTTCTTGATTTTTTATCCGCCATATATCCATTTTTAAAAATTAATGTTCTATCTCAGCTACAGTGCTTTCAGCCCATCTCCAGATCCAACCCACTTCCAGTTTAAAAATCATATCAATTCATAGCCACATCCAAACTTGTCCAAACCCATTTTTCCATTTTCCTAGCTTGATTTCTTACAACTATTCGGAAGACCACCACTTCAGATTCGGACATTCACATATCGGTCAAAGACAGTTCTCAGACAAGTTCTCTGCAGATCTGAGAGCCCGGTCACTGTACAACAGCACCTCAACAATTCATTAAAGCCCAGATCCGTGCACATCCAGGCCAGATCTTCAAGCCTAGATTGAAGGATTTGAAGTTAGCTTTCCAACGGCGCAAGTCTCGTGTCGATCCGACATCGGGGCTGATCGCAGCGCCCGTTCTCGCCGGGACGCGCGCTGAAAACCAGAAGTTGCAGATCCGTGGCCGATTATTCCGACCGGTGCCGAACGGAGCCGCCCGGCCTCCAGCCGGCGAACCAGCGCGTCTCCACTCCAGGGAGCGCTCATCCAGGCATCCACCACTACAGCGGTGCCATTGGGTCCCACACGGCCCCTCCGGACGGCACGTGGGCCCCACCGTCACGTGTTCGGGTGTTGCCGAATCAACGCGAGAAGCCGCCCGTCAACCCGAATTCGGTCCTCCCGGGCCCAATTGTGTAGCCCTTTACCTCCCTGCGTGGAGTGGGCGATATTTCATTGCTGTCATCATTGTGTAATATTTATCTCGGGAGTACGAGTTTCGGTCGGGCCCGTCTTCCCCATGCCGAGCGCGTGGAGGTATCGCATTCGCTCCCTTACTTGACATTTTGCTTACTTCATATATATTTTTTTATGCCGCTGCTAGAGAGCATGTGTAGGGATATCTAACTCGCTTTATCTATTCATTACCGCTGCTGCGAGAGAGTGCGAGACCGTCCCGTGACCCGATCCGGGCACACGAGAGAGTCGATCACCCTAGCTCATTGCCGGTTTCTCAACCGCGCACGTCCGACGCTTCCCTCGTTAAGGGACAGTCACGAGCTTGTCGTGTCCGTGGTCTCGTCCCGCATCAATTTTGTATCAGAGCGAGGTTGAGTCTAGGGTGTCAAAAAAAAGAGTGTCATTAGTCATTGTCATTGTCATTAGTCATTAGTCACGTCTAGTCATTAGTCATTATCTTAGTTGTGTTTAGGGTCATCATTGTTTTAAAACAAAAAAAGTGTGTCTTTTGCATTCCATCCCAATAACCCAATATATCAAAAGGTGTTGTCCGAACGTTAGGCTATGCCTATCGAGAAGGCCGCACACTTGCGCGAGTGATCTTCGGATCGATTAACTCCGCCACATACCGAGTCTTTGTTTACGTCTAGGGTCCTTAGTGTGCATGCATTCCAAACTTGCATAGTCGGTCTAGTGTCTTGTCACCGTGCGTATGCATGTCCATGTCCGCTACCTATGGCCGTTCTCCAAGACCACGCATCCGGGTGGTCAACCTTTGTGGCTAAAGTCAATGTCCCCATGGACCGAGCCCTTGGTTTTACCCCTCTCACTATGAAAGTCGCTCTACCCAACTGGTCCACAACGGAACTCCATTTCACCGATAGGGAGTCGGATAATTGGGTTTCTCTTGACATCGTGGAGTCTCTCTCCAAGACAGGCGAGATTATCCGCGATGGTGATTTTGCTTGTGTTGAGTTCTATAAGAGGATCGGCTCTGTTCTCTACACCGATGGCGCATGGTGTAGGATCGGCACACTTGCTGGTTCATGCATCATTTTAGGACAAACGTGGTTAGGAGAACGAAGAGCCAATCTTGACTGGGGCAAGAGGACTTACACCTTATACCCACCTTACCTACCAGGCAAGATCACCCTCACATGTCCAGCCACCTAACCCCAGCGGTCCACTCCACATTCAGAACCATTATGCTTGGAGCCGTCTCACCCCGAGCCACCCGTGTTTCTTACGGGAACGCTATACATCGCCGAGCCGCTTTTTAGTTGGCTCAAGGATGGCTTGGTCCCACCTCCCTTTCTATCTATGGACCCCACACTACCATTGGTACCCTTCAACTCCTACCACACAAATTTTCGATCTAGTCACCATGTTGACACGTTGGATGATCTTGTCATGGGATTAGATTCACAATGGAAGTTGACGCACCTACTGGCCCGAGGCTTTGACCAACCCGCTAGTCTTAGCTTCACCCATCCGGCCTTAGGGTCCATTACCTCCGTGTGCACCATGGGGGTGTGTCACCACGGAGATTCTTCTACTCCTCCCGATGCCGACCGAGTCTGACTTCATTCCCTTTTGCCCAAGGGAGGAGTCCTATTTTCTACACATGTCCGTCGTCCCACCGATCATAATGTATGGCGGTGATTATGAATTCCAAACTTGGGACCATGTCATGTTGGAACCCACCTCACGGGGTCATACCTTCTTCGACCCTTTTGACCCCCTCACTAGTGAATCTCCCGAGCCCCCATCTTCACTCCACTTCCTCCGCGGAGTTCACTATCACACCTTTTCCACTCGGGCCAAGCAACCTCCACATAGCCATAGGTCCGAATTTTCATATGGGGGTAATGAAAACTTTGGTTTCTCCGATCCATCCAAACCACCCGCACCTCCCAAACTTCCCACATCCAAGCCCAATGTCCATGATTGGTGCATCGTAGGGTGTCTAGGAGTTCCCCATGACGTCAACCTCTGGTTACGTCAAATGCATGCATGGCACACGTTCGGGTGTCCTGGTCCGCCGTCATCCATGTACGGGTCGGACTAACATTAGGTGTGTCTAGGGTCATAGATGAGTCCGTGTATTTTCCTTGTGTGGTTTATTTTGTGTGGTTTGTTTGCATGGTTTGTGTGTCGTTTGTCTGCATGTGTCATGTGCAAGCTCGTTGTCGTTCTCTTATGAGTAAGAGGCGAGTGGACTCATTCGATGAGTATGGGATCGGTTCTATATCTACACCCGGATCTAGTCACCTACAGGGACTCAGCGGTGATTCCTAGTGAGTCTTCGAGCCGCTTCCTTCCCTTTGAGAGTGCCCCACCTGGAGTGTCCACCTCTAGCCCATGGCAGCTTGCGCATATCGAGTATATATGGAATGAGCAGGTGACGATCACTTGGAGCGGAGCATACCCGCATTACTTGGCACGGTGACGGATCCGCCGGAGTACTCGCGCATCCCTACCCCTACTCGACGGGGTCGAGTTCCTCCCACCCGGGGAGAGTTGATGGGAATCGATGCCGAGCAAGTACTTTTCATATTGCATTTATATCCTTTAGTTTATTTTTATATCCACGGGAAAGTATATGCGCAATTGTACGGCTTTATAAGCCAATACATCATTCCCACGGATTGTTTGGGTTTTTTTGTAATTTGTCAGTAGGACCAGCAAGGGGGCCCTCAGCCCTTTCCCATTGGTCCATGTCACTCATGTGGGGCTGGTCAACCATCCTAGGTGGCCATCTAGAAGGGTTGAATGTCAAATACCACATGGGTAGACAAGTGGTTAAATTGGTCCAAGGTAGGTCACCTACCTTCACCTACCATACCCCTTGGTCAAGGGGGCGCCCCTCTCCCCTTATTATTGTATTAATTTTTGTGTGTGTTTCACACTTAATCCCAGCCCTTCAATCCCCACCCCTAGATCCAAGGGTTCACATTGCATTTGATGTGAATCATATAAAAGATTGTATTTTCATATGAATATTAATGAAAAAATCAGAAATTTGTTGAATGTTCAAGGAGCCTCCTTGCGCCCCCTTCCTCTCCCCTCTGGTTTCTCTCCTCCAACCTCCAGTTATAGAGTGATTCTACCTTCTATCCCCTCCCCTCTATCTCCGGTGATCATCTGTGCCGCCGCCGCCGCCGCCGCCGTTCGTGCCGCCTTCGAGCCGCCGCGGAGCCGTCTTCAAGTTTATGTCCTGCTGGACAGAGGTGTAGTTAGTGAATTCTTTCTGCCAGCCACGAGCTCAGATGGATTTGAAATTTTGAGGGTGTGTTCTTAACTTGCATCCCCACCTCCACCTAAAGTTGCACGTCTAAACTCCTCCATTTAGTAATTTTCCATTTTCTTGCATCTTTCATTCCCAGATCTGTTTTATCTCTGTCTACAGTGATAAAAGCCCTGTGTTTCTCACCTTTGACCCTCTTTTTGATTTTTTCAAAACCTCCCAATTTTACTGGGAGTTTTGTCCATCATCTCCTACATCCATCATTTTTTTTGATTTTTTATCAGCCATATATCCATTTTTAAAAATTCGTGTTCTATCTCAGCTACAGTACTTTCAGCCCATCTCCAGATCCGACCCACTTCCAGTTCAAAAATCCTATCAATTCGTAGCCACATCCAAACTTGTCCAAACTAGTTTTTCCATTTTCCTAGCTTGATTTTCTACAACTATTCGGATGACCATCACTTCAGATTCGGACGTTCACATATTGGTCAAAGGCAGTTCTCAGAAAAGTTCTCTGCAGATCTGAGAGCCCTGTCACTGTACAATAGCAACTCAATAATTCATTAAAGCCCAGATCCGTGCAGATCCAGGCCAAATCTTTAGGCCTAGATTGAAGGATTTGAAGTTAGCTTTCCAACGGCGCCAGTCTCGTGTCGATCCGACATCGGGGCTGATCGCAGCGCCCGTTCTCGCCGGGACGCGCGCTGAAAACCAGAAGTTACAGATCCGTGGCCGGTTATTCCGACCGGTGCCGAACGGAGCCGCCCGGCCTCCGGCCGGCGAACCAGCGCGCCTCCACTCCAGGGAGCGCTCATCCAGGCATCCACCACTACAGCGGTGTCACCGGGTCCCACACGGCCCCTCCGGACGGCACGTGGGCCCCACCGTCACGTGTTCGGGTGTTGCCGAATCAACGCGAGAAGCCGCCCGTCAACCCGAATTCGGTCCTCCCGGGCCCAATTGTGTAGCCCTTTACCTCCCTGCGTGGAGTGGGTGATATTTCATTGCTGTCATCATTGTGTAATATTTATCCCGAGAGTACGAGTTTCGGCCGGGCCCGTCTTCCCCACGCCGAGCGCGTGGAGGTATCGCATTCGCTCCCTTACTTGGCATTTTGCTTACTTCATATATATTTGTTTATGCCGCTGCTAGAGAGCATGTGTAGGGATATCTAGCTCGCTTTATCTATTCATTACCGCTGCTGTGAGAGAGTGCGAGACCGTCCCGTGACCCGATCCGGGCACACGAGAGAGCCGATCACCCTAGCTCATTGCCGGTTTCTCAACCGCGCACGTCCGACGCTTCCCTCGTTAAGGGACAGTCACGAGCTTGTCATGTCCGTTGTCTCGTCCCGCATCACTTAGAGTCCTAATTAGGGTTCCTAGTTGATCCTCAAGCATTCTAGACTTATCCAATTAATAGATAGCATCGATCCTAGGTGATTAGGATGCTAAAGTTTATATCTTTTTGCACTTTCTTCCACTCACGGAATCTGCAGAGCTTAGCGGTCTAGGGCTAGACCGTTTCTTGTTCCATGCGGTCTCGTGATAGACCATTTCTTCTATTAGACGTCGAATTTGAACAGTTTCAAACTCTTTGATATTATCTCCTATTATTATCCGTTTATTTATCTACCAAAGAGTAATTATCCCCCCTTAAATTCTGAAAATATACTAGTCTAAGTTTCTAGAATATGGGCCAAACCTTATGGACTTGGTTTTGGGTCCTTTTGGGCCTATTGGATTTATTTACATAGTATTGGGCTTTAATAGTTAGATTTAATTAACTATAATTCATCTAATAGCCCATTGGCCTTGAATAAATTCTAGAAAAAGCTTAGAAAATCTAATTATGTTTCTAGAAAATTTAAAACATTGTTTTTAAAAAAATCTTGGGGTATTACACTACAGTAAACCAGAGACTTGCATACGCTCTAGCTCTCCAACGGTTGGGTCTTCTAGCAAGAAAATTGGAGGTGAGTTAGATAAAACTAAGGAGAACATAAAGTTTTAAAGAACCAACCTGGGATGAGGTCTCCTTACCGTCAAACTACGCGCTCCAAAATAAGGGTTCGCGCAGGTCGAACCTGAGATCTATTGATAGGGTTTGCTAGGGTTTGAAGGATTAGATCGATCTAGGAGTCCTAAATTGGAGTAGGATCGATCCCCAAGAGTCCTAGGCTAGGTTTCCATGCCAGGTAGCTTCGAACCATAGGGATTGGGATGGGAAAAATCCAATTTTTCCACGCTTCCAAAATCTCCATTCACGGAACATAGTAGCGGTCGCCTCGAGACCACTATTGTGTGAAGGCAGTCTCGCGATAGACCACGTTTAGGCGCTAAAATTGAAAATTTTGGATTTTTATTATATTCCTCTATTTATCCTATTAATTGGCTTATTTATCATTTTTAAATTCGTAAATTGCCCTAATTACGTTTCTAGTAATGGGCTTGGGCCTAAAGGTCACAAGATTGGTTCTTTGGGCATATTTAATTTGGGCTTAGCCCTTTGGTTAATATAGGGACATTACATTGTTATAAATAAATCATTAATTCTTTTTAATAGTCCATTAAGCCTTTTTAAATGCTTAATAATTATATTTATTCTCAGAAAATTTCTAAAAAATTCTCGGGCGTTACACCCTCCCCCACTTAAAAAGAATTTGGTCCTCAAATTCAATGCATGTGATTTTTAAGGAGAGTGTACTTACATTCAAATATGTCTGAAAATATTTTGCGCATAGCTTCCTCCGTTTCCCATGTCGTCTCGTGTGGCCAAGATTTGCTCCATTGGACTTTGACCATGGGAATAGTTTTATTCTGAAGTTCACGTACTTCTTGCTCAATTATTTTGATTGGCTTTTGATCGTACGCCAAATCTTTTTGAATCTCTAAGTTGTCATAACTTATAACATGGAATGGATTAGGGACATACCTTTTGCGCATTGAGATATGAAATACATCATGGACTCTAGGTAATTCGATATGTGACCTCGCCCACTCTTTCGATAATTTCAAAAGGGCCAATGAATCTCAAAGTGAGCTTGCCTTTAATGCTGAATCCTCGAATACCTAGACCTGAAGAAACCTTGAGAAACATATGCTCTCCTATTTGAAATTCCAGATCTCACCTTCGATTGTCAGCATAACACTTTTGTCTATCTTGAGCCATATGGAGTCTCTCTCGAATGAGTTTGATCTTCTCGGTAGTATCTCTTATAATTTTAGGGCCTAGAAGTTGTCTTTCTCCCACTTCACTCCAGCATATTGGTGAGTGGCAGCTTCTTCCATACAGTACCTCGAATGGCGCCATTTGAATGTTAGCTTGGTAACTATTGTTGTAGGCAAATTCAACTAGAGGTAGATGGTCGTGCCAACTCCCACTGAAGTCAATAACACATACCCTGAGCATATCTTCCACCACCTGATTTGTCCTTTCAGTTTGACCATCAGTCTGTGGATGGAATGCAATGCTAAAATTGAGTCGGGTCCCCAATAAATGTTGTAGAACCTTCCAGAATTGTTATGTGAATCGAGGGTCTCGAATAATGGTCACTGGGACACCGTGTAGCTTGACGATCTCCTTCATGTATAAGGCTGCTAAGATATCCACAGACCATCGACTTTTTATAGGTAGAAAATGTGTCGATTTAGTCAATCGGTCTATGATCACCCATATACCATCATGCCCACATCTTGTCTTAGGTAGACACATGATGAAATCCATCCCTATGCTTTCCCACTTCCATTTGAGAATTTCCAAGGGATGTAACTTACTAGCAGGCTTTTGGTGTTCCACCTTAATTTGTTGACAAGTGAGGCAGCGTGATACAAAATCCGCTATTTCTCTCTTCATGTTGGGCCACCAAAAGTTCCTTTTTAGGTCTTGGTACGTACATCTTGGTAGCACCCGGATGAATAGCATATCTTGATTTATGAACTTCTTCCATGATCAACTTCTTAGTGTCGGCATGATTCAGCACACAGATCCGATCTTTGAATAATAACCTTCCATCGGTTGAGATAGAGAACTCCGGCCTTTGGTCAATATTACCCTTGATCTCCATTAATGTGGGGTCATTTTCTTGTAATTTGGCTGGATCTTCGATCAGTGTAGGTTGTGATCGGATATTGGCAATAATACCCTTTTCTTCTTCTGCATCCACATCTAGATTTAAATGAGTAAAATCCTCTATAAGATAAGTCATACCTTTCCTGAGACTTGCTAGAGTTGTCATTGGTCTTCTGCTAAGAGCATCAGCTACAAAATTTACTTTGCCTAGATGATACTGAATCGAGAAGTCGAAGTCCTTAAGGTATTCCTGCCATCTTCTTTGTCTCATGTTAAGTTCCTTTTGGGTGAAAAGGTATTTCAGACTTTTGTGGTCCGAAAATATAGTGAACTTCTCCCCATAAAGATAATGTCGCCATATTTTTAAGGTGAATATAACAACAGCCAATTCTAAATCATGGATAGGATAGTCTTCTTCATGACGCTTCAATTGTCTCGAAGCATAACAGATCACCTTGCCATGTTGCATAAGGATGCACCCGAGGCCAATGCCAGATGCATCTGTGTAGACTTCAAATCCCCCACCTTCAATAGGTAGTGCCAGAATGGGGGCGGTAGTGAGATGTTGTTTAATAGTTAAAACCCTCTTCGCAATCCTTTGACCTTATAAAAGGATTTTCCTTTCTTGTGAGCCTAGTCAAAGGGACGGCGATTTTAGAGAAATCCTTGATGAATCGCCTATAACAGTCAGCCAAACCGATAAAGCTTCTAACTTCAGATACAGTCGTTGGTCGGCACCAGTTCTTAACCGCTTCTACTTTAGAAGGATCAACAACGATGCCTTCTTTTGAAATAATATGGCCGAGGAAAGAGACCTCCTTTAGCCAAAACTCGCACTTACTAAGCTTCGCATATAGTTGGTGTTCTCTCAAAGTTTGCAAAGCTATTCTTAAGTGCTCTTCGTGTTCTTCCTTTGTCTTGGAATAAATGAATACGACCACAAAGTGGTCGAGGTACGGCCTGAAAAAACTTTTCATGAGTTGGATAAATGCTGTAGGGGCGTTGGTTAACCCGAACGGCATCACCACGAACTCATAATATCCATATCTACTTCAGAAAGCAGACTTGTAGATGTCTTCATCTTTGATCCTTAGCTGATGGTAGCCTGACCTGAGGTCGATCTTGGAGAAATATTCTGCTCCAGAAATTTGATCAAACAACTCGTCGATACGCGGCAACGGATATTTGTTCTTGATGGTGAGTTGATTAAATCACCGGTAGTCGATGCATAACCTAAGAGATCCATCTTTCTTCTTGATGAATAAGACCGACGCACCCCAAGGGGATGTGCTGGGTCGAATGAAACCCTTGTCTAGCAATTCCTGAAGTTGCCTCTTCAGTTCTTTGAGTTCCGTAGGGGACATCCTGTAAGGAGCTATTGAAACATGTGCTGCTCCAAGAATGAGTTCAATGGAGAAGTTTACTTCCATTTCGGGCGATAAACCGAGTAAATCAGATGGAAATACATCGGGGAACTCCTTGACAATAGGAATTTCTTCTATGAGGATTTCCTTGGACTCGGTCATGATTACAGAAGTAAGAAAAGTTTCACATCCTTGCGAAATGAGTTTGCAAGCGTGAAGGGAAGAGATGATGGTAGGGTGCTTCCTATACTTGATATCAAGGAAAGAGAAACGCTGGAGACCTGGTTTTCGAAAAGAAATTCTCCTATTGTGACAATTTATATAAGCGTCATGGTCCACAAGCCAATCTACACCTAGGATGGCATCGTAGCCTTCCATGTCAAGGCATACGAGGTTTGCCGGAAGATTGTGACCTTCTACAGTTACCTCACTATCTGGGTAGTGGGTGGTAAGTTTCATTCCAGGACCTAAAGGTGTAATGATAGCTAGGTCCAATGGTAGAGGAACATGTGAAATTGATAAATTTTTTGCAAAGGTAGTAGATATAAAGGAATGAGAGGCACCAATATCGAATAGTACAAATGCAAGATGCGAATAAATTTGAACGGTACCTTCTATTAGCCCATCATCCTTGGGCGCTTCATCATCTTCTAGAACAACATTAAGACGAGCCTGCCGCCTTCGTCCACCGTTAGAAGTTTGCTCCTTCATGAGGGGACAATCCAGCATGCGGTGTTCCAGACTTCCACATCGTAAGCAAGCGCCAAGGGGTTTCCAGCATTCCTCGTCCGAGTGGCCGAATTTCTCACAGAATGAGCAAGCTGTCACGACTTGCGTTTCTTCCTCCTTTACCTTCTTGTTTTTGTGATTATTCCTTCCATTCCCATTGCGGGACCTCTTCTTGTTATCACGGGAGTTGTAAGTACCCATGATGCTGAATCTTTCTTCCTTTCGTCCGCATTTGTCAATCTTGCAGCTTGATTCCTCGCTCTTACCTTTGTACTTTTATACCTTCTCTACGGTCCTTTCACATAGATGCGCCCGTTGGAGCATCTCCGTATATGTACGGATATTCTGAGGCCCTAGTTGTTGAATAAAGTCGGGCCTTAAACCGTCCATAAATCGGTTAGCCTTCAAGATATCCATGCCCACCAGGTGTGGGGCATAAGGAGCTAGACGAGAAAATTGTAGTTCATATTCCACCACAGACATCATGCCTTGGCGTAGTGAAGCGAATTTCGTAGCATTTCGCTCCTTAACATGCTCGGAGAAATACTTTGCTCGGAAGAGTGTGAGGAACTCATCCCATGTAGGCTAGGCATTTTGAGGTTGTACCGAAGTAGCCTTCCACCACATACGTGCATCTTTATTAAATTGAAAGGTGGCGAGACGGACCTTCTCTTGGTCAGTGCATTGCATGACGTCGAATATACGGTTCATCTCTTCAATCCAATTCTCTGCTTCATCTGGGTTGGAGGATCCAGAGAATCTCGGAGGATTCATACTCCGGAAATTCCCATGCAAGTTACCGCGCCAGCCCTTACGCCAGCTTGGGCTACAGTTTGTAAAGCCTGGGTAAGACCCGCAACTGTTTGTTGCATTGCTTCCCAATTAGCACGATTTGCGGCACGTTCAGCGGCCATTATAAGAGTAAAGTGCTTGAAGACATAAACAAGCAATTAATTCTTATGGAATTGAAAGGGAGTTATCATAGAGATAATTTCTAATTAACTATCTCATCCTGGGTTCTACCCAATCTCTCATGGGTTCGGAAATTTCTTTCCTAGTTTATAGGTGTGGGTCCTTAACCCTTGGACTTAGCCTATGACATGATATTTTCCTAGGACTTACTTATGCCTAGGCTCTGATACCACTTTAACTGTCATGCCTCGAGATTATGCAACGGAACTAATCGGGAACGTGAACAGCTGGCTAGTACGTCGCAAGCGAGTAATATAATCAGAGCGCTAACATATTCACACATAAAAGGGAATGCACAAGATGATATACTCAAAACTTCACTTTATTGAATAATATTCAAAGTACATTGATAATCGACTCCTTTCACTAGACTCAAATAAATGAAAAAGTACATAGACTCGACTTGACTCATGACTCTACTAGGTCTTCTCTTGATCTTTAATCACTCTCAGACTCGTCACTTGAGTAGTCCGAACCCCCTCTAGAATTTCCTGAAAAGATTAGAAAAGAAGTAGGGAATGAGCACACTTGCCCAGTAGGTATCTTCGAATCAACATGAAGGTAATGTTTAAGTAATTAGCATTTTGGCTCTAGAAAAGAAGAATAAATACATACGATGAAACATGCAAACAAAACCAAGTAACAACGCAAGTAACAAGATATGACTATGAAGATATGAGATTTCATATATAGATGGAGAATATAATCATTCAAGAACGTATAGTGGCATTAATCAGACAAGGGGATCCTTTAGCCCCAGCTTTATTCATAATTGCAGAAGAGGCATTAAGTAGGGGTCTCAACCATTTATTTACTGCTGGTCTTTGTAAACACTACCATCTCCCTCGAGGGGTGCAGCCTATTTCACACATTCTATATGTAGATGACTCCTTAGTCTTTATGAGTGGTGGAGTTTCCTCTATTAAATAGCTCCTCCTTTTTCTGGGAAGATATGAAGCATCTTCGGGACAACGGATAAATGCACATAAAAGCAGCTTTATTGCGGCTAAGAAAATGTCACACAGAGCGACAGCTCCCATTAATCAGCTAACTGGATACCAACATAAAACTGGAAGTATCATTTACCTTGGTATTCCTCTCTTTAAGGGTAGGGTTAAGATTCCTCACTTCAAGTACCTAATTGATAAAGTTAGCAATAAACTTGCTGGATGGCAAAGCAAGCATTTATCACAGGCAGGCAGATTGGTGCTCATTAAATCAGTCCTATCCACTATCCCCATATATACTGCTGCTGCTGCATCTATCCCATACACTGTTATTAAGCACATTGGGAGAATATGCTCTAATTTCTTTTGGCAGGGATTTGAAACTATGCATAGGAAGCATTGGGTATCATGGGATAAAATCTGCAGCCCTGTATCTGAAGGTGGTTTGGGGATCCGTGGCCTTCTTGATATTCAATTATGTTTCTATGTCAAATTGATCTGGAATTCAATACACAACAAGTCTCCGTGGGCTAGTTTCACAAGGAGCAAATACTTACATGATCAGCATATCCTTAACTGCAAAACCCCCTTTCCTGCAGGAATTAAGAAGCAGGACTTTGAAAAGGCCCGGACAATTCTTTTAACTAGCTTCATAATGATTGTGTGCGATGGGACAAAAACCAATTTCCTCAAGGACAACTGGTACAAGGAAAGACCCCTTGCTGATGTTCTGTCCATACAGAACCAATCAGAGCTTGTTGACTGCTCTGTTAAAGATGCATTGGCAGATTTCCAGCACCCTGTATGGGAAATTTTAGAAGACTAGTAGATGAGAGAACAAATTCAGAGATATGTTATATTTGCTGGTGATGATATTCACATTTGGTCCCATTCAAGCACAGGTACATTCAGTCTCAAATCTACTTATGATTTTTTGAAAAGGTAGTCTGTCAGGCCGAATATAAAGCTCAAGAAGCTATGGCATAATAAACTCTCCCCGCGGGCATCTCTATTCTGTTGGAACTTATTGAATCATGCTGTCCTAGTAGATAACCGTATTCAACAGAGTGGTATTGTTCTGGCTTCTAAATGTGATTGCTGCAACAACTCTCATGATATAGAGGATGAAGATCATTTGTTCATAAAGAGTGACATTGCTAGCTTTCTTTGGAGAAGATTTGCTCCTATTCTTAGTAACACATGTTTGAATGATTCAAGTATAATTAGCAGGTTGGAAAACATTATAAACAGAACAGTGATAAACAAACCTAAAGGTTTCATACGTCTGATGTTTATGTTAATGATTGTCTGGGAAATATGGAAGTGCAGATGCTATGCCAGGCATGAAGGAAATCATTATAGCCTCATAAAAATTGCTGATACAATTTCTGCTGAAATTGCTTACTCGGTTGGGAAAATGAAATTCAAACAAGGTACCAGTAGGGAATATTTAGGATTGCTTCAAAGATTTGGTATAACTATCACTTGTGCTCGCAATGTTTGCATCATGGTTCGATGGATTGCTCCTGCAGTAGGTTATTCCTTAAATGTTGATGGTGCGAGTAAAGGGAACCCCGGTCCATCCGGGGGAGGAGGCTGCATCAGAGACCAAAATGGACAGCTTATTCTAGGGTTTGCTTACTATTATGGCCTTGGTACTAATATGGTTGCTGAAGGTCGAGCACTGCTAGATGGTCTTCATTTAGCTCAATTCCACAACATTCCTTTAGTAGTGATACACACGGATTCTCTTGCTCTGATTGGCTTGCTGAAGTCCAAGAAAGACCCGCCCTGGACCTTGCTCCCTTGGTGGAAACGATTGCTGCAGCTGCACCTTACATTTCAATGTCCTACCATACATTTGTATAGAGAGGCTAACCAACTAGCAGATGCTTTAGCTAACCACGCAGTTTTTGTGGGGAGTAATGCAGAGTTTCACTCCATCCGCGAGCTGCCTTTTTTTGCCAGGGGTTATGCTATAGTCGATGCTAGAGGCTTACCCAATATTAGGGTAAAACATGTATAGGCTTTGTTTCTAGTTTTCACATTACTTGTATATAAGAGGCTTGTCTCTCTCAGATGATGTAATTTCTTCTTGAAAATGCAATAAAATTAGCATCTAATGGTTGTTAGGTGGAGTGAGAACATTCCCTTCCTCTGGAATGGGGGTGCACTCTCCCTTATATTCCATTAGATGTCTGGGTTTATAAAAAAAAAGAACGTTTAGTGGCCTTTCATGTAACAAGAATGTACTAGCTTATATCGAGAATGTACTAGAAAGTCATGTAATCAAGAATGTAATAATTTCATGTAGAGCCTAATGATTTTCACTCATCTATAAAAAAGTACTCCCGGCGCAATGCGACGCCAATGTTCATCATACTCCATGATTTATAGCATGTTTCCGGTAATCAACCGAGGGGGCTAGTGTCGAGCCCTTGGACACAATCAGTGCCCGATCCGCATCTTCAAGTTATAAATCAAGCTACTTCCACGAGAAATACCAATAAAGTAGGCCAATAATGTACAAGTTCAAACTATAGTTTCATGATAGTAAATATCAAAGTAAGAATGCTTCAATTAAGAACATGAGAGTTCAAGGATGAATTAGTGGACAAGGTTAAGCTACGGAAGGAATCCGACAACATAATAGTACATTCAATAACTTGCATAATTCATTAGATAGCTTATTGAACAAGGTTTTAGGTTATAGATAATCAATAGACCATCTAGGAACATAGGAAAATCAACCCTTGGGTTAAACCCCGGGTTAAATAGGAACAGGGAAACCGCGGTCGTTCTTGGACCGTTTCTGGACAGAAGCGGTCTTGCCAGGACCGTTTCTAGATAGATGCGGTCATAGAAGGACCGTTTTTATGAAGAGTCAACACCAGAGAGGAAAGAGTCGATGCAGGGGTGACATCTGGACAAACGCGGTCACGGGCTGGCCGCTACTAGACAGTAGTGGTCTCCTGAGGGCCGCTTCTAGCCAGGACCTAGAAAAATGTTGATAAGTGCTTTCTAGACAATTGGATTTTAAGGGTACAACCAACTCGACGACCTAGTGGGAATCCCATGCTCGCGGAGACTTACGGAGACCTTGAAACAAGATGACCTAGTCCAGTGGAAGGAATATCCAACGGAGAGGATCATAAGTCTAAAATTATGTGCCTATAAGTGTAAAGTGTAACTAATGACATTGTACTAGAATACGTGCCATGTACTTAAGAAAAGACTCAAAAGATGAGAGTGGATCGTGTAGCACAGTAATCAAACATGCGTAAAACAAGTCTCATAGTCCATGTGGAAATTCAATTTAATACAAACTATATAATTTTGGCATGGAAGTAACATAAGTTTAAAATAGGTTTAAAACATATTAAGTACATGAAATGTATCATGATGGATGAACAATATAACCAAGTTCATAAAGGTAAAGCCATAACTAGGAATAGAACCTCATTAACTAGGCTTAACATATATACAATAGGGTCAATCTGCACTCTGTTTGGAGCGAACAAAGTGCAGGAAACTGAAATATAAAGGTGATCTTGTGAGGACCATTTCTAATAGTAGCGGTCTTGTTGGGACTACTTTTACACAGTAGCAGTCGTTTATGAACCGCTATTATATATTGGCGGTCCTTGGTAGACCGTTTCTACCTTGCATCAGACAACACATAACTATCGAGTGCAAGGCTTATCCTAGGGCTATAAATACATAGAAAGCATGGGGAATCAATGGATAACATGTAAGAGCATGTTTATAACGAAGAGGGTGCATGGAAATACATGGATCATGTCAAAATTCTCATCTTTAATTAGAAGGTGTAGAACTATGCATGCAGAAATAACCTAGATGCGCAGTCGTAGTAAACCATGAAATACTTCATGTACAATACATGAAATCACATGGAAACAGAGGACTTTTACTCCTAACACATTAATTTAGTCTTTTCATGAGATAACCTACCTCTGTAACATGCTTTAGACTTCAAATTTTGGACTGGAAGGACGACCTAGCTTCTACACATCCTGTGCCAAACCAGCAACTTCCCGCTCCTCTATCTCATGATCCTCTTGACCTAAATTTGTGAAATTTGGAAGGTACGTAGAAGATAGAAAGGGGAACAAGAAGTTATAAAGACTCAACTTGAACTAACCTCGTTTAGTACTTCTAATCTCCTAATCTTCACTGGACCGGCACATAGTTTCCCGTGCAGCCTACAACGAACCCGCAACTTAAAGATGCTCTAGCTCTCCAACGACTGGGTCTTCTAGCACGAACGTTGGAGTCGAGTTAGATAAAATTAAGGAGAACATAAAGTTCTAAATAACCAACTTGGGATGAGGTCTCCTTACCGTCGAACTATGTGCTCCAAAACAAGGATTCGCGTAGGTCGAACCTGAGATCTATTTATAGGGTTTGCTAGGGTTTGAAGGATTAGATTGATCTAGAAGTCCTAAATTGGAGTAGGATTGATCCCCAAGAGTCGTAGGCTAGGTTTTCATGCCAGGTAGCTTCGAACCATAGGGATTAGGATGGAAAAAATCTCATTTTTCCACGCTTCCAAAACCTCCATTCATGGAATGATGGAGGCATCACCCACGACTCCCTCTGGCTCGGGTCATCTTCACACTCCAGAGTTGTTTGAGTTCGGGCATCATTTCATGTGGGCCCAATTATCCATTTTGATCTTTCTATTTGAGTCATTTGATGTATTTTTCTTTTTATTTGAGTCATGTTCCTAGGTCTTTTGTTTATTCCCCTAAGTTTGAGTGTCATTAGGTTGATTAGATTAGTTAGTGGGCCCAATTCAGTGGGCTAGGCCCAGGGGCGCCCCCACCCCCTTGGTTATTTGCCATTGTAGCAAGAGTCAGAGACTTTTTGTAAAATGTGGGTTGCTTATATATAGGACCCCATTTCCCCCCATTTGAAGTTAATGAAAATTGCCATTTTATGAGTTCAAAATTCAAATCTTAGTGGAGAGAATCCATGTGATAAGGTGTGAAACCTTTGGTGAGAAACCCACCTCATTCCCCCTCTCTCTCTCCCTAAGGGGTTCGCCCCCTTCTCTCTCGCATCAGCCTCCCAACTACTTTCTCTCTCCTTCCCCTTCCATTAAGGCCACTCAAACTCCCCATACCTCTCTCTTTACTCCACCCCAACCCCAAGAGAGCCCCACCCAATCCTAGCTCCACCATCCAACTCCCAACTACCCACTTTCCCTTCCCAAGCAAGCTTCCACCTTACCAAGGTTGAACCCCTCCCTCCCTAGGCCAACTTTAAAATTTCCCTCCACTCTCTCCTTTCCCCCCCATGCCCTAGGTCGCCCCATATTGGGCTCCCCTTGGGCTGGTTGCTCCATTCCTCCTTCCCCTCCTCTCCATTGAGCTTCTCCACCATCCCCTCCCTCTCCACCTTGTGCAGAACCTGCTCCCTCTCTCCCCTACAACCCTCCCCTTCCTAGCACCTCCACCTTGCTCTAAGCCTTCTCCACATGATGGGGACATCACCTCCCATGCCCACGTTCACAGCTCGTCTCCTCGCCCCGGTTGCATCCGGAATGTTCTAGTCATTTAATTTTGAGTCCTATGTGATTTTTATTTGAGTCATGTTCCTAGGTCTTGTGTTCATTCCCCTAAGTTTGAGTGTCATCAGGTTGTCTAGTTAGCTATTGGGCCCAATTCATTGGACTTGGCCCAAGGGCTCTCCCCTACCCCCTCAGTTATTTGTCATTGAGTCAATTGTCAGGGACTTTGGTATAAATGTGGGTTTCCTATATATAGGACCCCATTCCCCCCATTCCAACTTAATGAATCAATGAATGAAAAAACTTGCCATTTTGAGAGTTTACACTTCTTATCTAGTGGAGAGATTCTATTTTTTGAGTGAGAAACCCTAGGGGAGAGATTCCCCACCCTTCCCTCTCTTAATCTCTCTTTTTCACTCCACTTTCTCTCTCCTCAACACCCAAATTCGAATTTTCTTCTCTCTCCTCCCTTCCCAACCACCTCCACTCCCCACCTACCCCATTTAAGCCTCTTCCCATTCCCCACAAGCCTCATCAATACTCCACCCATTCCCAAGACCCCCTCCACCAATCCTTTCCTCACCATCCAACCCCCAACTACCCCTCCCACTTTCCCAAGCACCCTTCCCACTACCCCAAGCACCCCTTCCCTTCCCCAACACAACCCCCCCATTCCCAAGACAAAAAATTAACCCCACCCTTAAACCTATTTTCGAATATCTTTTCCCTCTCTCCATTCCAACCAAATTCGCAGCCCCCACTACCACCATCTATTGGACCCTCTTCCAGACCTTATTCTCCACCTCCCACACCTTAGGACACCCCCTCCAAGACCCCCTTACAACCAGGGGTCACTCTCACACTCATCTTCCCCCTTCCCCTTCTTCTTTCTTGGTCATTGGAAGCTACTTCGAAGTTGCAGTTTGCTGTCAAGAGGTTGCAGATGAACCAGCAACTTGCAGTGGCCACCACGACTTCCTCCGGACGAGTTTAAAGACCCAAGAGCCATCTTCGGAAGCGTCTACCAGTCTCCTTCGCAACAGAAGTGGTTTCATCTTCTTCCGATCTGCGAGCCGTCCAGGAGGTCCATTCTCCCACAACTGTGCAGTTCTGCCTCGGCTGAGGACCTAAGCCAGATTAGAAGCTCTGCCACGACGAACCCCGAAGGAACCCATCCATGAGTTCTTCTTCAAAGTTCTTCATCGCCCAGTCTACTTCCAGAATCAAGAAACAGAACTTCATTCGGCATTTGTGATCCAGAGTTCTCATTTTTCTCCCTCAGCTACGCAGATCTGCTACTCACAGTCTGCACCGACCAGTCGCCATTGTTCTGCATCCCCTAGTCTTCTCTGACATCGGTTAGCTTCCCCGTCAGTTTTTCTGTGAAGAGGACTCGTCCATGATTCCAACGAATCCGACGGCGCTTGATTCCGAGTCGGGAACTGCTGGGGCATTCTCTACAATCTGCTGTTAGAAGTCTGCAGCTGCCGGTCCGAGAATATGAGGCTCTGTTCAAACCTCCATCTCGGCCAACAGCGACTCCAGAAGAAATTAAAGAAATTCTGAGGCATTCCCTTCCCAGCTACGAAGATTTCCCCACCAGTCTCGCCACCAGTAAAATTCCTGAGCGGGTTCTACAGCAGCAACACCGACTATCTGTCCCTGTTCGCAGACAGCAGGCAGATTCGGTGCCGTCACTTAGTCATCCATCTTTACTCTAATTTCCCCGCCCCGCTTGGCCGGCTGAAGGCCCCTCCCTGCGTGGAGGTAGTATTGTTTGTAATCTCATTAACCCCCACCCCAAGATCCCCCTCCTACGAGAGGTGTAGTGGTGTAACTTGTTTGGGCAGGTCAAGCTACCCCGACGCGGCGTGTGGGGATCCACTCGCCTCCCCGCTCGCCCTCGTCTCCGACCGGGACCAGTTTCTTCAAACCGGTCGAGTAAGTGCTCAAACCTTCACTCCATTTAGTGCTTGTCTTTCAATATTAGTTCTTAATTCTGCTGGTTATGTGAGTGAGAGCCCGATCCTCAAGCCCCGTTGTCTTGAGTGATCACCGTGGGAGATTTGCAACCGGTGCCTTTGGCACTTTGTCGGCCCCCTTGAATTGGGCATCCACACCCATTGGGAATCACATATTGGCCTTGCTGGCCCTCTACCAGTAAGGGCCCAACCCCTCAACCTCACCTTGGCATTACCAAGTTACCCCGAGCTTGGGTGAGCGACGAGAGAGCGGCGGCCCAAATTGGCCCGTTTTGATTGTGAATGTGCTTGTTTGCCTAAGTCTTAGGTTGTGTCACATCAATTGGTATCAGAGCAAGTCATTGACTTGTCTCTATCAAGTCAAGTCCTAGGGCATGCTTGCATTGGAGTCATCATCAATCCGACCCTTGCATTGATACCCCCGATCATCATGGCCACCTACTTAGCCTACTCACCACCCATGGACTTCATCCTAGATAGGGATATTACCTTTGACGGATCGCATTCTAGTGACTATCTTAGGTGGGAGGCTACCATAGAAAGGTACTTTGAAAAGACTTGGGTATGTGGATGCGCGAGAGTCCGAAAGGCCAAGGGACGACTTCGGGGTCAAGCCAAGAGTAAGTGGGAACACATAGAGGGCTTAAGGAGGGTTAGAAGACACGAACCTATTCACTCATGGGCAGAGATGAAGGTATAACTTAGAAAGATCTACATCCCCAAACATTTCCACCCCTCCTACTCAAGCACCCCTAACCCGAGGAGCACTACCACTCCTCCACCCCCACCCAGCCAACTTGAGACCGACCATTGGTCTCCACCCCCACCACCCCCAACAATTCATCTATCAACCATCATAACAACACTTCGCGACCAAGTCCTCTCCCTTAAGACCCAAATAAACCAAACAACCACCTCTCCACCAAATCCCATGAGGATCCCCACACTCCAACCAAAACCTCCTTCCGCAAACCTATCTATCCAAACTCAATTGGCCCCTACTACCACCCCTCCACAACCAGCCGATCCCAAGGGGAAGAGACCCCTAACCGACCCGGTTTCCCCAAAAAGGACCACCACTCACCCTATTCTCACCATTCAAACCCAAGTAGACCCCGTGTCCATCCCTCCATCTAGAACCATGACGGCCACCACCACCCAACCCAAATCCTGTCACCCAACCCACCTTCCACATCCAAACCCCATCCTACCCCAACCTAGACCTCCACTACTTCCACTCCCAAACCACATCCTACCAATCCCAATCCAAGTTTCCCTTTACCCTCTACCCTGGGAACACCACACACAAACCCTCATCACCGCAAAAGACTCTCTCACCTCCTTGGTAGCAGAACTCATACCTAATCCAATAGTTGTGAGCACTCCAAACCCACCACCCACTTTGGAGGAAACCCAAGTCCAAGCTGAAGAAGGAACCTCACACGATGGTCTTTACCTTACACCACCCTCTCTAGTTAAGGCGGAGCTCATCTTAGGAGAACCCATTGTTAGTTGGCTAAAGGAGAGCCCAATTCGAGAGACCCCGGCCCATGTTTTCCCTCCCATAGAACGAGACCTTCCCATAGTGCCCTTCTTCTCCTATCACACTACAATCCAAGCATCCTATCAAGTGGAGACCTTAGAGGACCTCCTCAAGGGCATAGCATGGCAAGTAGAGATGACTAGCATGTTGACCCCTATGGTCGAACAACCTAGGAGCCTTAGCCTCCTACACCTATGCATAGGGTATATCACCTCGGTTTGCACCATTGGTTGCTACACTAGCGACCTCCTTCTATTCCTCCCTACACCCGATGAGCCCAACCTTCTCCTCGATTTAGAGCTTCTTATCTCGGGTAGAAAGCCAAACCCTCCACTCATGGCTGACTCACTTGTCAAGAACATTGGCTCAACTATAATGGAGAAGGATGACTTAGCACCTTTTAAGGATCTTGAGGACATGGAGTTCCTCCCCCTAGGTGACCCATTTTATGATCCATATGATCCATTCCAATGGGAGTCAAGGGACTCATATGACCCAACCATCTTACCAACCACCCACCCTTTCCTACCCTCACCCACCATATTGGGCCAAACCCACCTCATCTATGACCCGGGTTACACCTTGGGAGCCATGACCTTGGGCCACATTTTCCTAGGTAATGAGGTTGTGCTCCATCCCATGATGACCACATTCTTAGATCCGTTCGATCTTTTCCAATGGGAGTTCAAAGGTTGTCCCACACCTATACATATGGAAGTCACCCTTAGGAAAAACATGCATGTGTCTAGGCCTACCACACCACTTGGCATTAACACTATGTTGGGTCCATTCATTCATACCACCCACATGTCAAGTAGAAGGCATGAGTGGCCCATATTCGGATGTATTGGTTCACCTTCATTTATCATGGGTCTTAAGCATGTCAAAAGCATCTACGGATGTCCAGGTCCCCCTACATTCATCACCACTTTACATGATAGGTTCACCTACGGGTGCCCCGGCCCACCTAGGCCCACCAAAGTCTACATGACAACATTGCATGATAAGTCCACATATGGTTACCCCGGCCCTCCAAAATCCATCAAAGTCTTCTTGGCATCAAAGCATGATTGGTCTTCTTTTGGTTGCCCTGGCCCACCCATCACCCCTAGAATGTCAACATTCACAAAATTGCATGAAAGCCTTTGCAAGCACATAAGCAAAAAGAATGAGGCTTATAAGAGGCGGGCCGACTCTCATCGGCGTCACCAAGAATTCCATGAGGGTGACTTTGTGATGGTAAGGACGGAGAGGCTCTCCCCGGGAGCTAACTCTAAACTGAGGCCACGTGGGGCTGGTCCCTTCCAGGTCTTGAGGTGCATTGGTACAAATGCCTACGAGTTAGATCTCCCTGAGGAGTATGGAATAAGTCCCACATTCAATGTCGCCGACCTAGTGCCATATAACGGACCCACGGTGATACCTAGTGAGAATATTGAGCCTATTCCCTCTGTTGAGAGAGCACCCACCCGTGAGGAGAGTCCACCAGCCAAGAGAGCCCAGCGTGAGCACATTGAACGAATATTGGATGAACATGTCAGTACCACCAGGAGCAAGGTATACGAGCGCTATCTCGGCAGGTGGATAGATTGGTCTCGTTCGGAAGACTTGAGGGAAGTACCACTTCTACACCCTCCGAGGAGGGAAGGACACTTACTCGACGGAGTCGACTTCTCCGCACCCCGAGAGTATGATGGGGACATCACCTCCCATGCCCACATTCACAGCTCGTCTCCTCGCCCCGGTTGCATCCGGAATGTTCTAGTCATTTAATTTTGAGTCCTATGTGATTTTTATTTGAGTCATTTGATGTATTTTTCCTTTTATTTGAGTCATGTTCCTAGGTCTTGTGTTCATTCCCCTAAGTTTGAGTGTCATCAGGTTGTCTAGTTAGCTATTGGGCCCAATTCATTGGGCTTGGCCCAAAGGCTCTCCCCTACCCCCTCGGTTATTTGTCATTGAGTCAATTGTCAGGGACTTTGGTAGAAATGTGGGTTTCCTATATATAGGACCCCATTCCCCCCATTCCAACTTAATGAATCAATGAATGAAAAAACTTGCCATTTTGAGAGTTTACACTTCTTATCTAGTGGAGAGATTCCATTTTTTGGGTGAGAAACCCTAGGGGAGAGATTCCCCACCCTTCCCTCTCTTAATCTCTCTTTTTCACTCCACTTTCTCTCTCCTCAACACCCAAATTCGAATTTTCTTCTCTCTCCTCCCTTCCCAACCACCTCCACTCCCCACCTACCCCATTTAAGCCTCTTCCCATTCCCCACAACCCTCATCAATACTCCACCCCTTCCCAAGACCCCCTCCACCAATCCTTTCCTCACCATCCAACCCCCAACTACCCCTCCCACTTTCCCAAGCACCCTTCCCACTACCCCAAGCACCCCTTCCCTTCCCCAACACAACCCCCCCATTCCCAAGATAAAAAATTAACCCCACCCTTAAACCTATTTTCGAATATCTTTTCCCTCTCTCCATTCCAACCAAATTCGCAGCCCCCACTACCACCATCTATTGGACCCTCTTCCAGACCTTATTCTCCACCTCCCACACCTTAGGACACCCCCTCCAAGACCCCCTTACAACCAGGGGTCACTCCCACACTCATCTTCCCCCTTCCCCTTCTTCTTTCTTGGTCATTGGAAGCTACTTCGAAGTTGCAGTTTGCTGTCAAGAGGTTGCAGATGAACCAGCAACTTGCAGTGGCCACCACGACTTCCTCCGGATGAGTTTAAAGACCCAAGAGCCATCTTCGGAAGCGTCTACCAGTCTCCTTCGCAACAGAAGTGGTTTCATCTTCTTCCGATCTGCGAGCCGTCCAGGAGGTCCATTCTCCCACAACTGCGCAGTTCTGCCTCGGCTGAGGACCTGAGCTAGATTAGAAGCTCTGCCACGACGAACCCCGAAGGAACCAGTCCACGAGTTCTTCTTCAAAGTTCTTCATCGCCCAGTCTACTTCCAGAATCAAGAAACATAACTTCATTCGGCATTTGTGATCCAGAGTTCTCATTTTTCTCCCTCAGCTACGCAGATCTGCTACTCACAGTCTGCACCGATCAGTCGCCATTGTTCTGCATCCCCTAGTTTTCTCTGACATCGGTTGGCTTCCCCGTCAGTTTTGCTACGAATAGGACTCGTCCAAGATTCCAATGACTCCAACGGCGCTTGATTCCGAGGTCGGGAGCAGCCGGGGCATTCTCTGCAATCTGCTGTTAGAAGTCTACAGCTGCCGGTCCGAGAATATGAGGCTCTGTTCAAACCTCCATCCCGGCCAGAAGCAACTCCAGAAGAAATTAAAGAAATTCTGAGGCATTCCCTTCCCAGCTATGAAGATTTCCCCACCAGTCTCGCCACCAGCAAAATTCCTAAGCGGGTTCTACAGCAGCAACACCGACTATCTGTCCCTGTTCACAGACAGCAGGCAGATTCGGTGCCGTCACTTAGTCATCCCTCTTTACTCTAATTTCCCCGCCCCGCTTGGCCGGCTGAAGGCCCCTCCCTGCGTGGAGGTAGTATTGTTTGTAATCTCATTAACCCCCACCCCAAGATCCCCCTCCTGCGAGAGGTGTAGTGGTGTAACTTGTTTGGGCAGGTCAAGCTACCCCGACGCGGCGTGTGGGGATCCACTCGCCTCCCCGCTCGCCCTCGTCTCCGACCGGGACCGGTTTCTTCAAATCGGTCAAGTAAGTGCTCAAACCTTCACTCTATTTAGTGCTTGTCTTTCAATATTAGTTCTTAATTCCGCTGGTTATGTGAGTGAGAGCCCGATCCTCAAGCCCCGTTGTCTTGAGTGATCACCGTGGGAGATTTGCAACCGGTGCCTTTGGCACTTTGTCGGCCCCCTTGAATTGGGCATCCACACCCATTGGGAATCACATATTGGCCTTGCTGGCCCTCTACCAGCAAGGGCCCAACCCCTCAACCTCACCTTGGCATTGCCAAGTTACCCCGGGCTTGGGTGAGCGACGAGAGAGCGGCGGCCCAAATTGGCCCGTTTTGATTGTGAATGTGCTTGTTTGCCTAAGTCTTAGGTTGTGTCACATCACCACACCTCCCCTACATCCCCCTCTGGCCACCCCTTCCACTTCCCTTCACCATTAGCCACCTCCCTCCCCTATCTCTTGTGCCCTTGGAGCTACTCCCAGCTAGCCAGTTCGTAGCTCAGGATCTATAGAGGACCAGCAGCTTGCAGAGGCGACCCCGGCTTCATCCTGGCGTCCCTAGAGGCCCAAGTAGTACTGTCGGAAGCGTCTCCCTATCCTCTTCACGATGGTTGTGGTCTCGTCTCGTTTTGAGTTCGTGGCTGCCCGGAGGAGCCGTCATCGCCGGACTGCGCATCTACTTCCTGACAGTCAACCTGAAGCGAGTTGCAGAGGCTCCCATGGCCAACTTCCTGAAGCTCAAAAGGCGGGCCTTGGCTGAGAGTTTCTACACCAAGTCTACTTCCAGTATCAAGAAGCGGAACCCCGTTCGGCATCCGGAGCTGTGATTTCTTGTTTTTCTCCCCCAGGTGCGCTGTTCTGTCCACTCTGGGACTGAACAGACACCCAATCACTATTTGGGCTGTCTCTGTCTACTCTGATCTCCTCTGGCACCCCTGTGGGTCTACGTTCTAAGGGGACTCGACAACGAATCCAGCGACTCCTGCCAAGCCTGAATTGGGGCTGTGGAGCGTCCGTGGTGACCTCGTCTTCTTGCTGAAGCAGTACCGTAGCAGTCAGATTCAGAGAACAGAGGCCCTGCTCAAGACCCTGCCCCATCCAGCACTGGCAACTAGAAATTCGCCCAAAAATTAGGCGACCTCCTGGGCCAACTCAGAAGAGTTTGCTGCTAGTTTCGGTGCAATCAGAGTTCGAGACCGACCGCAACGGCGTTGACACCGACCCCTGTCTGTTGTTCCAGAGCGTGGGCAGAATCGACTTCATCCTTCAATTAGTCCCTATTTCCCCTTTCCCCTCCCTGCTCGGCCGGCTTACAGCCCCTCCCTGTGAAAGGTAGTGTTTGAATGTATGTGTGACTCCCCTCTCCCCTTGTTCCACCCCCTTGCATGGGGAGTAGTGTTGTAAATCTTTAAAATAGGTTCAAGCTACTCTGACGCAGCGTGTGGGGAACCCACACTTCCCCGCTCACCCACGTCTCCGAGCGGGACCGATTTCTTCAAATCGGTCGAGTAAGTGTTCTAACCTTATTTCCCTGAGTGCTTGTCCTTTCAATATTAGCTCATAACTCTGCTGGCCCATGAGAGTGAGTGCTCGGTCCCACAAGCTCCATTGCTTTGAGTGACCACTGTGGGAAAGTGTGTAACCCGTGCCCTCGGCACAACGTCGGCTCCATTGAATTGGGCCTCCATACCCTTGGGAAACAACCTTGGCCTTGCTGGCCCTCTACCAGCAAGGGTCCCAGCCCTCACAACCTCCACTTGGCATCACCAAGTTATCCCAGGTTTTGGGTGAGTGTCGGGTGAGTGGCCGCCGAGTTCTGTCCGTTTATATTGCGAATTGTGCTTGCTTGCTAAAGTCCAAGGGTGTGTCACATCAATTGGTATCAGAACAAGTTTAGACTTGTCTCTACTAAGTCTAAGTCCTAGGACCATTGCATTGTGTTGTCCATCCATCAAGTCATTCCCCTCCCTTGCATGTCCACCCGTAGTGGAGTCATATACCGATCCGATCCATCTTCTTCGGTTCCCCCCATGGATCCCAATCCCCAACTCAATCAAGATGCCCATAGGGAGGAACCCCAAGGCCAAATGGGCCGGGTGGATGCTACCCTTGCAAACATCCTTGCCTAACTAGAGTCCCTTTCCACTTGACTTGCGGGGCTCGAAGAGCATGAGTTCCACCCAAGGAATAATTGACCAAGAGCCCACCCTCCACATGCTGAAATTAATAGGGATGAGTTCCACCCAAGGAATAATGGATCAAGAGCCCGCCCTCCACATGCTGTAATTGATAGAGAGGATTTGAATATTGACCCCTACTATGACCATGAGAGGCCTCGCCACCACCAATATAATGAAAGGCGCCCACGGGAAGACCCGGATGACCCTCTCTTAAGAATGATCAAGGTAGAAGCCTCAAACTTTGACGGTTCTCATGAACCAAGTGTCTACTTAGAATGGGAGACCACCATGGACCAATACTTTGATTGGTACCCCATGTCCAACCAACGGAAAGTGAGATTGTCCAAAATGCACCTCACCAAACTAGCCAAGACTTATTGGCTAAATCAAGAGAGATTAAAGAGGATTAGGCAGGAAGAGCCGATTGACACTTGGCAAGACATGAAGGATCAACTTAGAAATAAGTACCTACCCACATCCTACCACCAAATGCTCTTAGATGAGTGGAAAAGCCTCACCCAAGAGGGGAAGACCGTGGTTGAATACAATGAGAAATTTGACTCCTATCTTTTAAAGTGTGGAGTGCACGAAGCTACGGTCGTCACCTTATCCCGCTTTAGGAATGGGCTCCAAAACCACATCAAGAGAGAGCTTTTCATGAGAGATGTTGCGAACTTAGAACAAGCCTACCAAGTAGCTCGTGATGTTGAAAGATTCTCTAGGATCTCTAGGTTTGCTCCTCTCCGACCGGCCGATCCCAAAGGCGTGGGACCCCGAACCAACCCGGCCCTCCCCATGAAGGCCCCTTGTCCAAGTGGAAATGCCCAAATACGGCTCTACAATCCCCCTCCCACCATCACTCCAACCAAGACCACCCCTAGCCATCTTCCTCCACGGAGGGAAGAGAATTTCAAGGGTCCAAGTGTAGGAGGGACCACCCCGGGTAGTGGCCGTCAACAATGCTATAGGTGCCAAGGGTTTGGCCACTTCGCGGGGCAATGCCCATCCAAAGGATTGTCAAGCTAACTTATTGAGGAAGAAGCTCCCTCACCCCAAGGGAAACTTGAGAGTGTGGTTGAGGTCCATGAAGCCTCACTAGATTGGGAAGAAGAGTATGAGGCCCAATACCATGAGTCGGGTCTAGACTACACCATTCCATCTACCGACTCCCGTCTAGGAGTGATTAGGTGCACCCTCACCAAACCCCAAGAGGACGACTGGCGACGAACTTCAATCTTCCACACCTTTGTCAAGATAGGGGGCCATGTGAGAAAAGTGATCTTAGATAATGGGAGTTGTGTCAATGCCATGTCTCCTGACACCGTTAAGCTCCTTGGGCTTACCATTACTCCCCACCCTAGCCCATATCGGGTCTCTTGGATCAACAACAATTCCATCCCGGTCAACACTCGCTGCCTTGTGCCCCTCACCTTCTCTTCCTACCATGGCCAAATATGGTGTGTTGTTATCCCCATGGAAGTAGGAAGCATCCTACTAGGGAGACCTTGGCTTTATGATGTGGATGCCACTATTTTGGGTAGGACCAACACATGCACCTTTGAGCATGAGGGAAAGAGCATCCATCTTAATCCCTCCCCACCACGTCCCTTGCCTTAGAAGAGCCCACCCCCTCAAGGTCAACACTCCACCACATCGCAAGTCATGGGGAACTCCACCCCACCAACCCAACCTCTCTCCCAAAACCCCAACCAAGATAAGACTTCAGGAATGACCAAAGGTCTTCATCTCATCACCAAAAGAGAGCTTGAGGAGGAGATAGCTCAAGGGACACCTCTATGTACGGTAGTCATTTGTCTAGGAGAGCCCACCCCCTCCAACCCCCATCCCATAGAAGTCCGGCATCTCCTAGAGGAGTTTCATGATGTGTTCTCGGAGGAGCTCCCATACCAACTCCCTCCCATGCGTGATGTGCAACACACAATTGATCTAGTTCTGGGAGCCACCCTTCCCAACCTTCCTCATTACCGTCTCAATCCTACGGAGCATGCCGAACTTCGAAGGCAAATAGAGGAACTCATTAGGAAGGGCTTCATCCGCATTAGCAAAAGCCTATGTGCTGTACCGGCCCTTCTCACTCCCAAAAAGGATGGATCATGGAGGATGTGTGTGGATAGTCAGGCCATTAATAAGATCACCATCAAGTATAAGTTCCCCATCTCTAGGCTTGATGACATGCTTGACATGCTAGTAGGAGCCACTATTTTCTCCAAAATTGACCTTAAGAGTGGCTATCACCAAGTTAGGATTAGGCCTGGAGATGAGTGGAAAACGGCCTTCAAGACCAAGGATGGCTTGTATGAATGGTTGGTCATGCCTTTTGGGCTCTCAAATGCCCCAAGTACTTTCATGCGTCTCATGACGAAGGTCCTTAGGCCTTTCATTGGGGTCTTTCTAATAGTCTACTTTGATGACATTCTCATATATAGTCAATCCCAAGAGGCCCACCTTGACCACCTTAGGCAAGTTTGCACTGTCTTTCGACATGATAGTCTATTTGCCAACCTAGGCAAGTGTCACTTCATGACCACATCCATCACCTTCTTAGGATTTGTGGTGTCTACAAAAGATGTCTCCATGGACCCCGAGAAGGTCCAAGCTATTCTAGATTGGCCGGAACCCCACACCCTTCATGAGGTCCGAAGTTTCCATGGGTTGGCCACATTCTATATGAGGTTTATTCGGGGATTTAGCACCATCACTGCCCCTATCACCGATTGCCTCAAAAAGGGGACTTTTGTATGGACCAAACCAGCCTCCAAAGCCTTCCACGAGCTTAAGGAGAGGATGATCCAAGCCCCGGTCCTATGTCTACCCGATTTCTCTAAGGTATTTGAAGTCACATGTGATGCATCCGGGATAGGAATAGGAGGGATCCTTAGTCAAGAGGGTCACCCAGTGGCCTTCTTCAGTGAGAAGCTATGTGATGCTAGGACACAATACTCTACTTATGACAAAGAGTTCTATGCCATGGTTCAGTCCCTCCGACATTGGAGGCACTATTTGTTGCCCAAAGAATTTGTCATCTTTTCCGATCATGAGGCCCTAAAATACCTCAACTCCCAGCAAAAGTTGAATGCCCGACATGCCCGATGGGTTGAGTACTGTTGAACATGTGTGCAACATGATTACTTTTATGGTTTTGATGATGTCTACCTCTGTAGTCATTAATGAGCTATACCTGCACTTGATAATGTTAATATTCATACATTTCAGGTCATTATACCTCCAGTGTAGACGATCAAGATCAAGAGACATTGTTCAGCAAGTCTATACATCCAACAAAGTCCATACACTTGGGTTCAGCAAGTCTATACATCAGCAAGTCCATACACTCGGCTTCAGCAAGTCTATACATCCAACAAAGTCTGTACACTCAGATTCATCAAGTCTATTCATCCGACAAAGTCTGTACATTGGATGAAGTCTATACGTTGCTGCACACAAAGTCTATACATTGTTGCAGATGAAGTCTGTACGTTGGCTGCATGCACAACTCAAAGTCTGTACGTTGCACAACACGAAGTCTGTACGTTGCGGCAGATGAAGTCTGTACGTTGCTGCAGATGAAGTCTATACGTTGGCTGCATGCACAAAACAAAGTCTGTACGTTGCACAAGACAAAGTCTGTACGTTGGCTGCTAGCACAACTCCAAGTCTGTACGTTGGTTGATGACTGCAACACAAGTCTATACATTGGCCGGCTACTTCACACGCAAAGTCTATATATTGCGTTCTGTTGTGTTCGTGCATCAAGTTACCAAGTCTGTACGTTCATGAAGCAAGGCTGTACAGGCTCATGCATGATCAAGGTATAAAGTCTATACAGGGTTCATACATGCACACAAAGTCTACACGGTTAAGCCTTGATGCAAAGTCTATACAACAACTACAAGCTTCATTCAAAAAGCCAAGGTCACTGAACAAGATGAGAGTCCAAAGACAAAGATTCAGTTGGTACCTTCTAGACCAACAAGGATGAAGTTACAGACATGAACGGGCTGCTAATGGACTCAAGCGACTGAGCTGGAGGGCTAACAAACCAAACCCGGCTGAACTGGGGGTCTGCCCAGCTGGCGGTCGACCGCCAGCACAGGGGCGGTCGACCGCCCTAGCCAGGGAATGCCCGTATGCAGTTCTTTCAGCTGCAGGTCGATCGCCAGCCCGTAGCGGTCGACCGGAAATCCCAGGGACCGCTCGTTTGTAGGTTTCACAGTAGCGGTCGACCGCCAGAAGCTGCAGGTCGACCGCCAGCCCCGAGCCAACCAATGTTAACTTTATTTTCCACTTCGAAAAGGGCCATTCAACATGGATTTGTTTAATCCAAAAGTCATCTAATCACCTATGATTTGTGGATCTGGTCTGGGGCTTGTCTATAGACCATTCAAAGTCTATAAAACCAACACAAGAGGGTTAGAAACCCTAGTTGATCATTTGGAGCAAAGAGAGATCAAGAGAGGCAAGAGAGGAGATTGGAAGAAGAGGTACTATAGCCGTGAACAGTACTTCGTGTAGAAGTTCTACATCCAATCCAAGGGATTCAAGCCTACATCTGAAGCCTTCAATCTCCAAGGAAGAAGAGAAGCAAGCAAGCTCACAAAGGTGATCAAATCTTCATTCAAACCTCTTCGTCAACTCAAGGGAAGATCAAAGCTACATCCAACAATCTCTCCATCAACTCAAGGTGATTCAAGCTCATATCTCAATCCATCAACCTCCAAGGAAGAGTAGAAGCAAGCAAGGTTAATAAGGGAGATCAAAGGAGGCTGCAAGGGTGTGTTCAAGGGAGAGGAGTTCGAGTACTGTAGCTGTGAACAGTACTCTGGGAAGAAGTTCTTCATCAAATCCTCAAGAGATTCAAGCTCCAGCAAACCTTAGACAAGATCCTTTCTCTTAAGCATATTCTATATCTTGTTGAGTGTTTTTCATAAGTTGTTCTTATTCCATTTCTTTCAAACACTTGAACTTGAGAATCGTCCCTACCGGTGGTTGGTAGGAAGGCAATCGGAGGCTGTCCGATTTACGGTGTTGACGTCCCTACCGGTGGTTAGTAGGAAGGTAATCGGGAGTTCTCCGATTTACGGTGTAGCCGTCCCTGCCGGCTTTGTGTGTAGGAAGATAGAAAGAGGGCTTTCTTTGTTCTGTGGTTGGGACGTGTCCCCGGTCAAGCTGTGAGTCAGCAAGGAAGCCTCACCGGGTTTTGGTGAGGGGTGGACGTAGGTTGCGGGGTTGCAACCGAACCACCTTAAAAATCCCTGTGTTGTGGGTTGTTTATCATGTGTGATTGATCTATATCTTCTAACCCCATTCGCAGGTTCGTGTGCTTCCATACTTGATTAGATTGTTCACACACATATGTACTTTGAGTAATCAACATAGCACATACACACACGTACGGTTGTTGCAAGCTATTGCATGCTCTAGTGTTATGCTTTATGATCCCTGCACTACAAGGCTTATTTCTTTCAAGTTCACAAATGTGCTTAAAGAAGTGTGGACGTTTCATAGCTTGTAATCCAAGTCTTTTCATTTGAGCCACTCTACTTAATTCCGCTGTGCATTGTGCCTAAGTGATTCATTCACTTTATAAGAGTGGTTTAAGTTTCTGTTAGCTAAGAGTTTTAAATAGGCCAAAGCTTTTTATAGGATCTATTCAACCCCCCCTTCTAGATCCGTTTACACCTCGCGGGACCCAACAAGTGGTATCAGAGCGAGGCTCTGTCATTCCCAGATCCAACGATCTGCAGGGAAAGATCCTGGTGTTTGTTATTTAGATGGATTCACATGCTACACTTGCTTCGATGGCTTCTCCACCCATTTATGATGGTTCAGATTTTTCTACATGGGTTGGAAGAATGTTCATCTATGTTAGCTCCATAGATCCACAATTGTGGACTCTTATATACAATGGTCCTCATGAGCTGCCATCAAATTCAATTGATTGGTTAGCCGAACATGAGACCAAACACAATGATAATCGTCTTGCATATAACTTAATTACAGCTGCAGTTGATCTAAGACTAATTCATCTTGTGTCATCTTGCAGCACAGCCAAGCAAGTATTGGACAAGTTGGTGAAAATCCATGAAGGGAAGGAACAAGAACAAGAATGCTTCATGGCCGACCGTGGAGAACAGTCCAGCAATGCATCCTCATCACAGGTAAACTCTGACTCCGAGGAATTCACTTTTGAAGAGCTTATTGAAGCCTATGATGAATTGATCACACAATACAAAAAGGTAAAAACAGAAAACAAAAATTTGAAAAAGGATCTCAAAAAAATTAACCAAAATGAATGCTCAATTTGTAAAAAGTGTTCTATTTTTAAAGAGCTTAACAACACTCTCTCAGTTGATCTAGATACGCATAAACAAAGCATTGCATGTCTAAGGGAAGAAAATGAAAATCTTCATGATGAAATCACTAGGTTGGAAGAAATTGTAATAAAACTTCAAAACCAACATAAGTCAATCTCTAATGATCAAACTATGGCCGATGGGCTAATCCATGATGAGAGGTTGATTGAAGAAAATAAAATTTTTGTTTCATGCTCTGCTAACTTTGTATGTGAAAAATGTTCATTCTTAAGAAACATAAATGTTGGTCTTCATGATGATCTTGAATGGCAACAAAAACTGATTGATTCTCTGAAAGAAGAGAATAGAGAGTTGTTGGAAAAGAAAATTGAACTTGAACAAGTTGAAGAAGAATTGCATGAAAAATTGGCTGCACATGAAAAAGGCAAATATGTCATTGAAGATCACTCTGAAACTTTGCATGCTTTAGAACAACAAAATCAAAATCTTAAAGCAGTAAACGCCATGCTCAATGAGCAATTGGCAGCATGCGAAGAGGGCCTTGTTGAATCTAAACAACACATTTCCTCACTTGAAAATAAAATTCAAGGTTTGAATGATTTCCTGCCAATGTTTGCCCAAATCCAAAATTCTGGTTCACCGGAAGCCTCCACTTCCTGTGGTCACCAAAAAGGGCTCACTGCTCGAAAGAAAAGTAAAATTCAGCATGCTCATCAAAACATGCACCATAACACGTCCAATGCTAAATATCATGCTTTCCACAAAATGAATGTCCATTACTATTATTGTGGTAAACATGGTCACACTGTGCATGATTGTTTTATCTTGAGAAATGATGAGCTTAGAGCAGGAGATCAAGTGAAAGGGCAAGGAAAGAAACAAGTCAACACTGGCAGAGGGCTTGCTCAACAGAATTCTGTACAGAATCACATGAAGAATCAGAAGTGTCGACATTCCTATCTAGACAGGTCGACACTCCCCATGGCCTTTAATAGAAATGCCTCTCTTTGCTGCTCTCATTGTGGTAAGACTGGTCACACTGACCAGGAATCCTGGTATTTGAAAGAAAGACATCACCCTCATACCATGAAAGGTAAAAATTATGCTCGCCCACAAAATCATAGTCCACATGCACACGCACATGAACATAAAAAGAAAAATCAATCTTTTGTGTGTTGTTTCTATTGTGGGAAAAATGGGCATGAGATATATGACTGCCGCACAATGAGGGAGGATGATGTGATTGCCTTGAAAAAGATGGGCCAAGATGCTAAACATGTTGCTAACCCACAAGGACCCAAGCAAACTTGGGTACCTAAAAATTCCAAATGAGAAGTTTGGGTGCAGGATGCCTTGGAGCTGAACAAAGGATCATAAGGTAAATAAAAGCTCAAGGCACAGGTATGTACATAAACCTTTAAGTTCAGTCATCTCGCATGTTTAATCTTGACATATAGATAGTGCATCATACGTCTGCCCAATGTCATTAGATTCTGCAAACTGAATTGCTCTTAGAAATGTAAAACCCCCAAGGTGTGAGATGAACTTTTGAGCTTGATAACTTGCTCACACCATGCTTGATTTCAGCTGTTTAATTCATGAAAAACTTGTTATGCTGATGAAGTTGATGTGATGATGAGTTGCTTAAGTCTTGCTATCAGCCACTTGAAATTCTTGGACTTTGATTTTGATGATGCATGTCATGGCTGCATTTTCAACTCGTTATTCATGTTAGCATTATTCAAAAGGGGGAGTCTAGCAATTGACATCATCATGTTGCATTCAGTTCAAAATCAATTATGAATGATTTGTGTTTGCATCATATTATGATCACACATACCTTAATGCACATCTTGTTTAGAAGATAAAAATGCACAATCATTTTACAGCATCTTCATTGCATTGTGTATTCACATAAGTCTTAGGCTGCATAATTCATTGCCAACCCATGCATGTACTCAGGGGGAGTCAACATCAATCTAGTTTGAATCATTTCACATCATCTCACTCTTGCACGGCCATGGTATATCAAATGTTGATGTATGGAAAGGCAGGTTATGCTTGCCTAGAAGCACTCAATATGCGTGAGGTTTCACCTCCGCCACGTACCATGCGTCAATGTCGCATATAGGCTATATAGTAAGGGGGAGTTGTCTCTTTGCAGCATTTATGCATATGTTTCATCTTCATTCTGTTGACATCATGGCATACAATGCATCTTCTCAGGGGGAGCTTGTTCATCATGAAAATCCAGTCAAAATTCTGTCGGTCGACCTCACTCCTTTGACAGGTCGACCCCACATTTCTTTCTGTCTAAAAATTATGCTTGTCTGAGCTTAGTGCATAACCTTAGGGGGAGTGTTCTTCATCTATTCTTGCCTACCAGTTATGCAACACTCTCTTCTTAAACCAAGCCACTGCATGATATTGCTTAATCCTTGTGTGGTTCAATTTGGATTCAAGGTACCTTGAACTTCTTGGAGGATTCCCTATCTATTATTGAGGTTGTTTATCAGAGTAAATCTTCAAGAAGAATTTTCTCTTATAGAGTCTTGTGATTGCCTTGAACATGAATGATTTTGATTTAACATTAATGATTTCTTGAGTCTTGAAGTTTGATGGTCTTGAACATGTTTGTGATCGGGTTTAATAGACTTAAACTAGTTTCTCATGTTTTGACTTGTTATGTCATCTTGAATCTAAATTTTTTTTTAGTACAAAGGCATCCTTGATCGAGAAACTTCAGCTAAGTATTGTTTTTAAACATTTGTTGAATCTGTTTATTTCAAAAAGTGGCTATACTTAAAGTAAGCTCAAGGCAGAGCAATGGCACTGTTGCTGAGAAATATATCTCCTCATCAAAGAAAATGAGGTTCGATATGTCATGAGGTGACTATGCTATCTCTATTCTAAGTGAAGCAAAATCGTGAGCTACACTGAGTAACTGGGGGTGCTTGCGTCTGATAAACGTGCACACTCACGTCAAAAGGTGGTTGCTACACTTGACTGCTCGTAAAATAATGACAATCATCTTTCAAATGATTTCAAAAAGAAAAATCTGAATGTGTAGCACTCATGAATCAAATCTAAGTCATCTAAGTGTTTAGCCTCAATACTTATTGTGGTCATTCTCAAGGGAACCAATGAAACTGAATGAGTAAGATAAGAGAAGGTTAATCTGGTTTTGACATGAATTTATGGTTCACTACTATAAAACTTGCATGCAAATGTCTTCATATGATACTACTGAGTAGGCCAAAACTCATTAGCATTAAACCAATCTGAATGTAAGAGCTGGTACATTTGGGTTCTATAACTGAAACTTCTGAAAAATCCATAACTCTGATTTATGAACTTGGTTTCAGATTAAAGAACCTCCATTCTCTCTTGAGAAGTCATATCTTAATGCTCCTTCTTGTTTGTCTTCATCTGCCATATCTACATAAATCATTCAGGCTACCCCGATTACATCACCATACTACACAAGTGGTATAATCCAACAAGTGGTATCATCTTGATGCACCTTTTAAGTCGTCTCCAAAATCATTGGTGTCCTCTGTCAAATGATATCACATTTCTTTCTCATTCATTGGCATTTGGCATAAGTCCTAGCATCATTGTCATCATGTTTTCATGCATTAGGGTGGCATGCATGTCTTGACTTCATACAATTGTAGCTTGCATCAAAATTTGATAATTTCCATGCATTGCATAGAAAATCCAAACAAAATCTGAATATTGGAAAACCACTAAAAATCTGCAAAATTTGAAATCAAAAATTTGATCTTTGGCTACTCTATCTATCTCCACTATTTGAGGAATTGAATCATGCTGCTGTGGATCCACCTTTCACACTTACATTGTCTTTGCCAAGCCTCGAGTCCCTCGTTCTCTTTTCTGGATCTTTTGATGTTGTCAAAGGGGGAGAAGATTATGTGAGTCATTCATCAAAAAGGATGTGGTATGAACCATGTGCGTCATTGTCAAAAGGGGATATAATAAGAACCATGTGAGTCATTGTCACAAGATGAATGTTGTTGACTCATAGTTGTCATGTGAATTACTAATGCATGTGAATCTCTAATGACTCATAGTTCAGAATGACTCATAGTTGCCATCATCAAAAAGGGGGAGAATGTTGAACATGTGTGCAACATGATTACTTTTATGATTTTGATGATGTCTGCCTCTGTAGTCATTAATGAGCTATACCTGCACTTGATAATGTTAATATTCATACATTTCAGGTCATTATACCTCCAGTGCAGACGATCAAGATCAAGAGACATGGTTCAGCAAGTCTATGCATCCAACAACACTTGGGTTCAGCAAGTCTATACATCAGCAAGTCCATACACTCAGCTTCAGCAAGTCTATACATCAGCAAGTCCATACACTCGGCTTCAGCAAGTCTATACATCCAACAAAGTCTGTACACTCAGATTCATCAAGTCTATTCATCCGACAAAGTCTGTACATTGGATGAAGTCTATACGTTACTGCACACAAAGTCTATACGTTGCTGCAGATGAAGTCTGTACGTTGGCTGCAAGCACAACTCAAAGTCTGTACATTGCACAACACAAAGTCTGTACGTTGCGGTAGATGAAGTCTATACGTTGCTGCAGATGAAGTCTATACGTTGGCTGCATGCACAAAACAAAGTCTGTACATTGCACAAGACAAAGTCTGTACGTTGGCTGCTAGCACAACTCCAAGTCTGTACGTTGGTTGATGGCTGCAACACAAGTCTATACATTGGCCGGCTACTTCACACGCAAAGTCTATACATTGCGTTATGTTGTGTTCGTGCATCAAGTTACCAAGTCTGTACGTTCATGAAGCAAGGCTGTACAGGCTCATGCATGATCACGGTATAAAGTCTATACAGGGTTCATACATGCACACAAAGTCTACACGTCCAAGCCTTGATGCAAAGTCTATACAACAACTACAAGCTTCATTCAAATAGCCAAGGTCATTGAACAAGATGAGAGTCCAAAGACAAAGATTCAGTTGGTACCTTCTAGACCAACAAGGATGAAGTTACAGACATGAACGGGCTGCTAATGGACTCAAGCGACTTAGCTGGAGGGCTAACAAACCAAACCCGACTGAACTGGGGGTCTGCCCAGCTGGCGGTCGACCGCCCCAGCCAGGGAATGCCTGTCTGCAGTTCTTTCAGCTGCAGGTCGACCGCCAGCCCGTAGCGATCGACCCGAAATCCTAGGGACCGCCCGTTTACAGGTTTCACAGTAGCGGTCGACCGCCAAAAGCTGCAGGTCGACCGCCAGCCCCGAGCCAACCAATGTTGACTTTGTTTTCCACTTCGAAAAGGGCCATTCAACATGGATTTGATCGAGAAACTTCAGCTAAGTATTATTTTTAAACATTTGTTGAATCTGTTTATTTCAAAAAGTGGCTATACTTAAAGTAAGCTCAAGGCAGAGCAATGGCACTGTTGCTGAGAAATATATCTCCTCATCAAAGAAAATGAGGTTCGATATGTCATGAGGTGACTATGCTATCTCTATTCTAAGTGAAGCAAAATCGTGAGCTACACTGAGTAACTGGGGGTGCTTGCGTCTGATAAACGTGCACACTCACGTCAAAAGGTGGTTGCTACACTTGACTGCTCGTAAAATAATGACAATCATCTTTCAAATGATTTCAAAAAGAAAAATCTGAATGTGTAGCACTCATGAATCAAATCTAAGTCATCTAAGTGTTTAGCCTCAATACTTATTGTGGTCATTCTCAAGGGAACCAATGAAACTGAATGAGTAAGATAAGAGAAGGTTAATCTGGTTTTGACATGAATTTATGGTTCACTACTATAAAACATGCATGCAAATGTCTTCATATGATACTACTGAGTAGGCCAAAACTCATTAGCATTAAACCAATCTGAATGTAAGAGCTGGTACATTTGGGTTCTATAACTGAAACTTCTGAAAAATCCATAACTCTGATTTATGAACTTGGTTTCAGATTAAAGAACCTCCATTCTCTCTTGAGAAGTCATATCTTAATGCTCCTTCTTGTTTGTCTTCATCTGCCATATCTACATAAATCATTCAGGCTGCCCCGATTACATCACCATACTACACAAGTGGTATAATCCAACAAGTGGTATCATCTTGATGCACCTTTTAAGTCGTCTCCAAAATCATTGGTGTCCTCTGTCAAATGATATCACATTTCTTTCTCATTCATTGGCATTTGGCATAAGTCCTAGCATCATTGTCATCATGTTTTCATGCATTAGGGTGGCATGCATGTCTTGACTTCATACAATTGTAGCTTGCATCAAAATTTGATAATTTCCATGCATTGCATAGAAAATCCAAACAAAATCTGAATATTGGAAAACCACTAAAAATCTGCAAAATTTGAAATCAAAAATTTGATCTTTGGCTACTCTATCTATCTCCACTATTTGAGGAATTGAATCATGCTGCTGTGGATCCACCTTTCACACTTACATTATCTTTGCCAAGCCTTTGTTTAATCCAAAAGTCATCTAATCACCCATGATTTGTGGATCTGGTCTGGGGCTTGTCTATAGACCATTCAAAGTCTATAAAACCAACACAAGAGGGTTAGAAACCCTAGTTGATCATTTGGAGCAAAGAGAGATCAAGAGAGGCTAGAGAGGAGATTGGAAGAAGAGGTACTGTAGCCGTGAACAGTACTTCGTGCAGAAGTTCTACATCCAATCCAAGGGATTTAAGCCTACATCTGAAGCCTTCAATCTCCAAGGAAGAAGAGAAGCAAGCAAGCTCACAAAGGTGATCAAATCTTCATTCAAACCTCTTCGTCAACTCAAGGGAAGATCAAAGCTACATCCAACAATCTCTCCATTAACTCAAGGTGATTCAAGCTCATATCTCAATCCATCAACCTCCAAGGAAGAGTAGAAGCAAGCAAGGCTAATAAGGGAGATCAAAGGAGGCTGCAAGGTTGTGTTCAAGGGAGAGGAGTTCGAGTACTGTAACTATGAACAGTACTCTGGGAAGAAGTTCTTCATCAAATCCTCAAGAGATTCAAGCTCCAGCAAACCTTAGACAAGATCCTTTCTCTTAAGCATATTCTATATCTTGTTGATTGTTTTTCATAAGTTGTTCTTATTCCATTTCTTTCAAACACTTGAACTTGAGAATCGTCCCTACCGGTGGTTAGTAGGAAGGCAATCGGAGGCTGTCCGATTTGCGGTGTTGACGTCCCTACCGGTGGTTAGTAGGAAGGCAATCGGGAGTTCTCCGATTTGCGGTGTAGCCATCCCTGCCGGCTTTGTGTGTAGGAAGATAGAAAGAGGGCTTCCTCTGTTCTGTGGTTGGGGTGTGTCCCCGGTCAAGCTGTGAGTCAGCAAGGAAGCCTCACCGGGTTTTGGTGAGGGGTGGACGTAGGTTGCGGGGTTGCAACCGAACCACCTTAAAAATCCCTGTGTTGTGGGTTGTTTATCGTGTGTGATTGATCTATATCTTCTAACCCCATTCGCAGGTTCGTGTGCTTCCATACTTGGTTAGATTGTTCACACACATATGCACTTTGAGTAATCAACATAGCACATACACACACGCACGGTTGTTGCAAGCTATTGCATGCTCTAGTGTTATGCTTTATGATCCCTGCACTACAAGGCTTATTTCTTTCAAGTTCACAAATGTGCTTAAAGAAGTGTGGACATTTCATATCTTGTAATCTAAGTCTTTTCATTTGAGCCACTCTACGTAATTCCGCTATGCATTGTGCCTAAGTGATTTCATTCACTTTATAAGAGTGGTTTAAGTTTCTGTTAGCTAAGAGTTTTAAATAGGCCAAAGTTTTTTATAGGATCTATTCAACCCCCCCTTCTAGATTCGTTTACACCTCGCGGGACCCAACAAGTACATCTAATCCTATACCTTTGTAATCAAACACAAGGCTGGAAGTGAGAACCGCACTGCGGATGCCCTCAGTAGGAGGATCTCTTTGTTGTCCACTATCCATGTGGAGGTTATCGAATTTGAGAGGCTCAAGGACGAGTACCCTGGCTGCCCCAACTTTGGGCACGTCTATACCACCTTGACCACCCATTCTAGCAAAGAACATGAGGGTTTCATCTTGGAGGATGGGTTCCTCTTCAATGGGTCAAAGATTTGCATACCACGGACCTCACTCCGTGATTTCTTGGTTTGGGAGTTACATGCAGGAGGGCTAGCCGACTATTTTGGGGTTCATAAGACCATTGCTCTAGTTGAGGGTCGATTCTTTTAGCCAAGTCTCAAGAGAGACGTGGCCAAGATAGTGGGTCAATGCCGCATATGTGCTTCGGCCAAACAGGTGAAGCAAAACACCGGCCTTTATACCCCTCTCCCCATCCCCGACCATCCATGGCAAGACTTAAGCATAGACTTTGTGTTAGTCCTACCTAGGACTCAAAAGAAACATGACTCGATCTATGTGGTAGTTGATAGATTTTCTAAGATGGCCCACTTCATCCCATGCTCCAAGACCTCAGATGCTTCACGAGTGGCCAGGTTATTCTTTGATGAGATTATTCACCTCCACGGGTTACCCAAAACCATAGTCTCCGATAGGGATGTCAAGTTCACCAGCTACTTTTGGAAGACCTTTGGCACTTGATGGGTACCCTCCTCAAATTCTCCACAGCTTACCACCCTCAAACTGAAGGCCAAATCGAAGTTGTCAATCGGAGTCTAGGGAACCTCCTTAGGTGTCTTGTTAAGGATCGTCCAGGGAATTGGGATCTCATTCTACCTCAGGCTGAATTTGCTTATATCAACTCTGTCAAAAAGTCCATAGGGATGGGTCCGTTTAAAGCTGTGCATGGGTACAAGCCAAGGAAACCTTCAGATCTCATTCCCCTTCCCCAGCATGCTAGAGTGTCTATTTCAGATGAGTCATTTGCCCAACATATTAGAGAATTACATGAAGAAATCCGCAAGCACATTAGCACGAAGAATGAGACTTATAAAAGGCAAGTCGACTCTCATCGACGTCACCAAGAATTCCACGTGGGTGACTTTGTGATGGTAAGAACGGAGAGGCTCTCCCCAGGAGCCATCTCAAAATTGAGGCCTCGTGGGGCTGGTCCCTTCCAGGTTCTGAGGCGCATTGGCACTAATGTCTATGAGTTAGATCTCCCCGAGGGGTATGGAGTGAGCCCCACATTCAATGTGGCCGATCTAGTGCCATATAAGGGTCCCACGGTGGTACCCAGTGAGGAATATGAGCCCATTTCCCCCATTGAGACAGCACCCACCCGTGAGAAGAGTCCACCAACCAAGAGAGCCCAGCGTGAGCGAGTTGAGCGAATATTGGATGAACATGTCACTACCACCAGGAGCAAGGTATACGAGCGCTATGTCGTCAGGTGGAAGGATCGGCCTCCTTCGGAGGATTCGTGGGTGAGTCGGGAAGACCTCCAACAGCCGGATCACAACCTTCTCGAGCAGTATCACAGCAGGATGGACCCCTACTCGACGGAGTCGAGTGATAAGTGTCCATTTTCTATGGTAATGCATCACATATACATCATTTTATGTGCATATAATTAGGTAATTATGCATATTTCATAGTTAACCTCAACTCCGCGTTTAAATTGGGGCTTTCACGTAAATTGATTAATTTAGTGATATTATTTAAATTGAAGTTGAGGGCCATGAGCATTAATTCTCCATTGCATAAACGATGAGTATTTGAGATTTATGTGCACATTATGGTAATGTTTATAGACTAAATTATAATTACGTGTGTGCAGGACACTAAAGGTAATTACAAGAAACTCCGAGGGCTTCCTTTGGCATTTTTTCTGTCTCTCTCTCTCCCTCTTACATGTTCTTAGGCCGCCGATTTCTCCCCCTCCGTCCCTCTTCTCCTCTTACTATCTTCATAAAAGTTCTTTATTTTTAAGTGTTCTACAACTTCTTCTTCTGCAGCATCTTTTAATTCCTTCTGGTTTTGAAGTTATTTCCCATTTTGAAACTTTCTATCTTGTGATTTTACAGTTCATCTGAGGTGCTAACTTCTGTTATTCCTCCAATTTGAAGTCTTTCCGTTCTTCTTTTCTCTCTATATTTTTTATAAAAATTCTTCCTATCTTGTAGATCTAGATTTTTTTCTTCTACCACTTTCTCTAAATCCTCTTGGTTTTTAAGCTATTTGTATTTTTTCACAGTTTAATTTTTACAGAATTACTGTTCATCCGTGCAGACCACTTTTGTTCTTCTCTAGTTTGTACCATCTTCTGGTCTTCTTCTCCCTCTGCACTCTTCACAAACCTTCTTCCTCTTCCTTTGATCTTCAACGTTTGTTTTTATCACTTCTTCTAATTCTCTCCGGTTTTAAAGTTATTTCATTTCTAATCTCAACATATTTTTATTATTTCTGTTTCACTATTTTTAAACTCTCTTCTTCATCTTCTATCTCTCCCCCTCCTCTATTTTCATCTAAACATCTCAAGGCGGAGATTCTTTTCCTTCGGTGCTCTAAAGGTGGTGTCTAATCCTAAGGCAGGACGATCTTCTTCCAAGGCTCGGCATGGAGACGGCGACGCTATTCTTCTTCATCTTTGCTCCTTTCTTCCTTTCTTCCCTTAGCATTATTCAAGTTATATTTTTAATTTTCATAGATGTTGTACTCTTCATTAACAATAAAAATTGAGTTTGTACAATTGTTCTTTATTTTCTCTTTCCATCTCCTTCCAAACTCTATTCTCAACCCTCTCATATTCTTTAGTTTGATTTATTTCTAGTCTTAAGTTCACGTAATTTATTTTCCATTAGCTTTAACTCACTCAAAAAGTTGATTTTCAAAACCTAAGAATTTTTCCAACTTATTTAAAAGAAATATTTCCTCCCTGTGGGATCGACCCGTACTTACCACTCTACTTAGATTTTATATCTTTTTAGTGAGTGAGTCCGGTTATTTTTAAAATTGTGGCACGGTATTTTTAAACGACGAGTGTTTGTGTGCATCAATTTTTGGCGCCGTTATCAGGGAGGAAAATTGATTTTTTTTATAGTTGGATATTCTTGTGTTTGATGTGTATATTAGTATATTAATTTTTCTATTTTTATTTTCTAAGAAAAAGGAAAAAATCAGAAATCAAAGAAAGAGAAAAATCGGACCTGAAATTCTCAGAAAATGAAGTGTCGCTGAAAGCCAGTAACTGTAGCAGTCAAGAGTCGCTAAAGGGCTGAAACGTAAGTACATGTTCTGTTTTTCTAATTTCTGAAAAAATCTTCAAAAAAATCTGAAAAAATTCTTGAAAAATCTATAAAAATCAGAAAAAATCAGAACACAAAAAATATCATTTTAAGCTTCATTTTGTAATAAATTTACACGTCTTTGTTATTTTATTATTTATAACTTCTTGCATTCATCTCTTAGTGAAAAATTCAAAATTCAAAAAAATAAAAAACACACAAAAAAATCTCTGAAAAAAAATCAGAAAACAGAAAATCACAGAAACTTTTTGGTCTCATGCTATCATGTTTTCATTATAGATGTATTGTGTTCATACATTTTAGTCGATTTTTCATTTATTTACATCAAATAAAATATTTAAAAAATAAATAAACTCTGAAAAAAATTTAAAAAATAGAAAATCAAATTTTTTTTCAACATGATAATATGACTGGTTATAGCTCTTTCATGCATTGTTGTATTTAGATAATGTGAAAAATTAAAAAAATAAAGTATGTCTCCTTTTTACATCTCCTTGAAAAAAATTAAAAATAAAAAAATTAAATGAAAAAAATAAAGGACGAGAGATCGCGATCTAAGTAAGTATCTAAATCTTCCCTCTTGTGATTTAATTTATTTTCTACATTTTGTTAACTTTTATATTTAGAAAAATCTCAAAAAAATTATGTTGACTAGATAACTTCATTAATTAAAAAAAAGAACAAATCACTCGTACAAAAAATAAAAGATTTCATTCAAGAGTAAAAATCACACCATCCATGTTCTAGATCATGGATCATTTAGCATATGATTTTTTCTTTTTATTTAATTTTTGTCATTACATTTTGGAGATTGTAAGGGGCAAGGTATGTTCTACTTATCATATTCTGGGATGCATATTACATAAGAACCCCATGTTTGAAATTGTGATTGCATTTCATTTCAAAATAATTAAGGGCAATACCCCTAAATTACATAAGATGGAGATTTTATCACCCTTACTTAGCCCACAAACCACATTTCCCTTGCATCTTTGCATAACCTAAGCCTTAAATAAAAGTCAGTAGACATTGGCCCTAGGATCACACTGTGATTTTACTACGATTTGAGTTTACCCTCTTGTGGAAATTGGTGCCTAAGATAAGACGATCGGACGGCAAACGCCTTAAGCGGGATTATGATTTGACATAATTATGTCCCTACGAAAGTAGGGGGAGCCTCCTACTGCCCCACCCCTTACCTGGCCGGTGAAAATATTGAGGGTAAGCTTAAGTTACAGTTTAGTTATTTTGTGAAACCCTATTTGTAGGTCTAGGTCACATCTAGGTCATTAGGTAATTTGTGTGTCAACTTGTTTGTGTATGTAAAAAATAAAATAAAATAAAATAAAAATAAAATAATTTTTTCTCTGCTTCTCTCTCTTCATCTCAATTAGTGTTAGCCAAAAAAATAAAAAAAATAAAAGAAACATGGTGATTTTCTAATCTTTAAAACAACTAAATAAAAAAATAAAAAAACACATAAAAAAATAAAAAGAAAACATAAAAGGAGATTAATAATGGGAGAATAAAATTTAAAAAAATGATGAAAAATTTAAAAAAAATAATTAAAAAAATTAAAAAAATTAAAATAATCTTTCAGAGATCCGACCTATTTTTAATGGTCATCTATCTTGAAGGGAAACCCAAGTCCATGAAGGAACACTTTATTCCTTCTACTTATAAACCCTCCACTTGTATTAAACTATTCGACATTCTGGTGGATCATTATGCGATTAGCCCCGGTATCATCCAGATGCTCCCATCTTTTTATGGGAAACCCAATTAAAATCCTTATGAGCATCTAGATGATTTTCAAGAAATTTGCTCGCTGGTCAAAATCCGAAATTTTAGTGATGATGCCCTTAAGTTGATCTTATTTCCATTCTCATTGAAGGATAAAGCAAAATGTTGGTTAAGAAGTTTTAAGAAAATTGTTAGGACTTGGGAGGATAAGCAGTTAGAATTTCTAAAATAATTTTACCCCATAGTCCGAACCAACATTATGAGAATGTCGATTTTGGGATTACTCAGTTTTCAAGCGAGCAAATTTATGAATCTTGAGAAAGGTTGAAGGATTTGTTACGTCAATGTCCACATCATGCGTTACCCAAATGGTAAATTATATTTACATTTTATGAGGGGTTATCTGATTATGATAGACAAATGGTGGATACATGCTGCGGAGGGGCTTTCATGAATAAGAATGAAGATGAGGCGTATGATATGTTTAAAATTTTGAATGAAAATTCAATGAATCATGCCTTAATCTTATCTCATAAACAATCTGTAGGATCTGTCAAACAGGCTGAAAATCCAATCCAAACTTTCAAGGAAGCATGTGAGTTCTGTGCCAGTCCCACTCACTATGTGAGTGAATGTCCTACGGTAGCCCAGCTCCCACTAGTCATCCAAGCTCAAGTCCAAAATGCCTTAGGGTTCTCTCAGCCCAAGTGTGATTCTCTTTCGGATGATTATAATCTTGGGTGGAGTAATCACCTAAATTTGCCTTGGACAGACCAAAAAATTCAAGCCCATTTGTCTAAACCTTCACCCCAAGAAACTCACGAGCAGCCCATGTGCAATCAACTTCAGCCTATCTCATTACACCCTAACTTTGAGAGCAACATCAATACTTGGGGTGATTCACCAGGCCACTACAGTCTACTTACCATGACCCTCCTTCAATATTACATCAAACTCCTCAACACGTGAATGATGATGATGCTGATCTTATGCCTATCATTCTGGCTCAAGATATCAATAGTGAAAATGAGGGAGAGTGCACAAGCAATACCATGACGAAGGAAGGGAAGGCATTAGGGGGTGAATTGAAGGAAAACGATGATCATATTGATATCACCACCCCATTCTATGAATGTTTTGAGATTGAGAATATCACTATGAAGATTAGTGGCCCAAATAACTCAATTGAGGATATACATAAAGGGGAGGATTACTTTGTGATTAATAATCATGTTGATTCAGTGAAAATAAATTCTGAATATCCTCCCCCCTTGGAAGAACATGATGATGGGACATTGTTGGAAAATTTTACATTTCATCTATCTACCCCATTATTGGAAAATTTGATTGATAATCTTCAATTGAGTGATGAGTGTGATGAAAGGGTCCCAATAGAGAAATTCACATGTGATTCGACCTATGATGAAAGGGCCTGGCTGGAAACATTTACATTTGATCTTCCCACCTCATTATTGGAAAGTTTGATTGATAATGTTCATTCGAGTGATGAGTGTGATGAAGGGTCCTTATTAGAAAATTTTAAATTTGATCTGACCATTGAGCCCTATCTCATTATGTCTAAATCATTAGATCAAGTAGATTCCGGGCTCCCGCTTCCTTCCAATACAATTCCTTTGACAGTACAACCTCTTCAATATGACATTCTAGGACCTGAGGGGGATGGACCAACCATATTCACCTTTGATTTGATTCCCCGTCAGGAAGACATGTTGATTAGTGCCCTTAATGCTCATGAGGCTGATATTGTAGGGAATGTGGCTAATAATGATACTTTTATTCATAAGCCACCTGTAGCACCCCCGATCAATACCTTTGCGTAAATTAAAAACTTCTTCTTATAAGAAATCATACATGAAGGTCTTACATATAGAACCCAACCTTACAAGAACTATAATGAAAATATACAAGCCAACCCTACTTTATAACATTAAGAATCATGAGGGCTTTGTGTAAAGAGCCAAACCGTAAGGGGGCTAACATATAAAATTACAAATCTTCAGCTTATGTATATGTAACCTACTCTTCTTAATAGAATTCTAGGTTTTGTTTAAAGAACTAAACTATAGGAGGACTAACATACAAATGTGCAATCTAACTTTATGCACATGGGTAAAGAATCTTACATAGGAGGTCTTGTAGAAAGAAACAAAACAAATGGAGGATTATCCTATAAATATACAAGATAAACTTTAACACAATGGGCCATGGGTTGTACGTAAGTGGACTTCCACCTTGTCCACTTAGTGAATTGACGCCCCTCATTAGGGCGTCAATTTCTAAATTGAAGACCAAGTTGGAGGCGTCATTTTTAATAGGACCCCATTCCAATAAAGTATTAATATATTTATGTATATCACGTGAGTGGGGCAGAAGTGTCTAACAAATGACGCCCTCTTGAAGGGCGTCATTCTCATTAATAATCCCACAATAATGCCACCCAAACAAATGACGCCTTCATGCAAGGCGTCATTTATTAAATGAACGACCCCTTAAAGGGCGTCATTTAAACACATGATTCTAGAAGATTGCGACGTGAGCAACCCATTTTAGTTGGCAAAGATAATGCCCACTCAGCATGACCCATAAGGCACTAAACCAATCTTTACGATTCCTATATCTAATCCCATCCGTAGCACTGTCAGAGGCTACTGTTGCCCTCAGTGCTGAAGAAGCATCTTCTTCCGGAGCCTACGCCCTACTGCAGCTTCTGAACCTCGTATCACACGTCAAAGGTAGGTGTTCTCAAATCCTTGCCTAACCAGTTGCTAAATAGGTTAACTGATGCATGCTTAGAGTTTGATTAACTAGTCAACCATGCTATATATCATATGGCTTTACTGTAATCAAGCAATAATCATGTATATATCATGTTATTTTAATAGCATGTTACATATTATCATGATCTTTATGAGTTGAACATAGTCTGTTAAACATGATTACATGAGTTTTCATGAGTTTTTGAGCATATTAGTTTTACAGTATTAATAACAATATTTTAAAACCTTAATATATAGCCTCTGTTACACTAATACGTTCATGTTTAAGAATCCGGAGGGCCCAACCCTTTTGTAAATGGCACCCCTTACGAGGGCGCCAATTTCGAAATTGAAGACTGCGCACGCAGTCGTTATTTAAATGAAGACACCCCCAGTGTCGTCATTTTAATGTCTGGAATTTTTGAGAGAATGAATCCAACACATTCAAAAATCAATAACTATCGAACTAAAGCATTAAAATTTTACATGAACATGTTCCTCGAATCCTGACATTTTTCTCAACATATTCATATCATTACTTCCTGATTCAGAACATTTTCACACTGACGAATAGTACATGAATAGTGTACCAGTCTCTGTAAGTGACGCCCCTGACCAGGGCGCCAATTATCAAATTGAAGACTGCGCACGCAGTCGTCAATTAAATGAAGACACCTCAGTGTCATCATTTTAATTTCTGTAATTTTCGAGAACTGATAAATTCAACACATTCAAAAATCTATAACTATCAAACTAAAGCACGAAATTTTTAAATGAACACATTTCTGGAATCCTGACATTTTTCTCAACATATTCATACCATTACTTCCTGATTCAGAACATTTTCACACTGATGAATAGTACATGAATAGTGTACCACTCTCTGTAAGTGACGCCCCTAACCAGGGCGCCAATTACCAAATTGAAGACTGCGCAAGCAATCGTCAATTAATTGAAGACATGACCCATGTCGTCAATTCAATTTCTTAGAATTTTTAGGAATCAGTAAATCAAAACATTCAAAAATCTATAACTAATAAACTGGACTATGAAAATTTTGGATGAATATTGTTCTGTGATCCTGAGATTTTTCTCTACCTGTCCATGTCCTTGATTCCTAATTTACTGAAAGAATTAAAAATGAATAGTGTTTGAATAGTAAACTGTGACTCATATTGTCGAGTCACCATGTTGAGATAATTATAACTTTTTAACCCAATCACGAAACTCCTACATGAACATGGTTCTGGAACCCTCATATTTTTCTCTATTTAACCATGTACTTAATTCCTGATTTACTGAAAGTATTAAAAATGAATAGTGTTTAAATAGTGTCTTGAGTCACGGAATGTACCTGCCCGGTGTAAATCACCCTAATTTACTGAATAGTAAAATCCAACAATTTCGCATGAGCATGATTCTGAACTCCCGAGAATTTTCTCTACTTGTTCATATCCTTACTTTCTATTTCTGAGATATTTTTACGGTATGAATAGTGTATGAATAGTATTTTGAGTCACAGAATGTACCTGCCCGGTGAAAATCACGAGAGTCACTATTTCAATAAATAGTGTCACTTTTTCAAATAAAAGAATTTTTTTGATATAGACACATAGATGGGTAGAGAAAAATATAAGGAATCTAACGGTATGCTCATGTATTAGATTATGTATCATGATTCACACCTATTAAATTTTTAACATGGATGATTAATATACTAAATGATTAATTTATATACAAACCTAGAAGTAACGACTGTTTAAGTAGTCGTAATTCACAAAAACGATGACTTAGTGAAGGGCGTTATTTAGGGTGAATAGTAATTTTCAATAGTAAATGAATAGTAAGTGAATAGTAGTGAATAGTAATGAATAGTAATTTGAATAGTAAATGTATAGTATTCTTAAACAGTAAACTGGCATATTTGTATAATAGCCCTTATGGGATGTTCTAACTTTTGTTTAACCTTACTATAGAGTTATCTAGAGTTTTTGTTTAGGAAAAAATATATATATTAATACTTTTTTCCTCATTTTAATCGTGGTTTGTACCGACGCAACCCTAAGTCATTTTCTTACATATTATGAGTCCTTGAATTCCATTCCATAAAATCTACCTTGTATATCCTACTAAGGTAACCCTTGAAACTCTATATTGGCTATAAAATGAGAGTGGATGTCAAAAGTAATACATGAAATGCTGTGCATATAGGGCCCGGTCTGGTCCTGGGAGGAGCACCCGAAGGTACTTGTGTCCATGGGAGTTTATTGACCACGGTGTTTGACATTGCACCGGAGTACTTGCTTGACTTGAGACACTCCACCCCTACTCTCTCTTTACTCACTTGACTTGACTTGTGTGGCCCGGAACGTGCAATACTTGACTTGTGGCCCGAGAAAGGGCGAAATACTTGCTTGATTGAAATAGCAAATTCTACTGATCTGTACTTAACTTTACTTGCTTGAATTGAATTTTACTTGCTTGTACCTGAGATATATTTGTACATGAGTACATACTCGTACTTAAATTCGTAATCGTACATGAATCCCTGCTAGACCCGAAGTGACATTTACATCTACAATTCTTGAAATACTGCTTGTTAAATACTTGAAATCTTGTTATACTCTCTGTATACAGCTCTTGATCTCTTATTGTTCATCATGTATAGATATACCTGCATACCCGATTCTTTTATACGTACGTCATACATAGCCATACTGATAATACATGCAAATTGTAATTCACGTAAAGATTTCTCGAATTTGAGATATAATTTCTACTGATCGATTCGCTCATCCAGTTGCTCCTAACATTTTTAGGTGAATCGGATAGCGACAAGAATGGGATTAAGGCCGAGTGAAGAGTGCTAGAACGCCAACCATCTATCATTAGCTAGTCGTGTCTTTGAATTTATTTGAGTCTACCTTGTATTCCCAGTTATGTCAGTTAGTGTTATAAACTTTGTGTTAAGTCGTGTAGCCTAATGTTTGGCTTTCTAAATTTATAAATTTTCATGGACTATATTTAATCCCTTTGATTAATCAAATAATCATCACTTGGACTATTGAAAATTATTAGATTTATTAGTCATTTGCGCACTCCGTAATTATGTATGTTAAAAATTTTATTGCTCTAATGACACGATCTATATAGACGCGTCACGCATCCGAGTATCTTCCGCGCTCAGGACGTGACACCACCAGTGGATGACCAAGTTACCAAGGAGGAAGCAGTCATTAAAGGGGTCGTCAAGAGGGACGATACAGGTGATGGGGACTAAAGGATTGATATTGTGCAAGGGTTCAACCTCAATCTTGAGAGATTATTGGTCATTGATCCTTTCATGATCCCAAAAGATGAAAATTGGCTCACACACATGGTTAAAATAAAAATCAATAATGTGCGAGACCCACATATTTCTAGTCTCAGTGCGTACGTGCTTACTCTTGTTTTTCAATGACATAAGGGCTGGAATTTGAAGGAGGACAAGATCACTTGGTGACTCATTCTGAATGCCACCTGTTGGTTAGTGAGCTACCTTACGTCTGGCTAAAGACGTAAAACTTAGCACTTCTTGGGAGGCAACCCACAGTTTTAGTAATTTCGTGTGCTAATAAATGACTTCTTGGGAGGCAACCCAAGCTTTTCTTGTGTTTTTGTTTTAAGTTTACAGGTGTGAATAAAGGATAAGTTGGGGGGAGGGAGAGCAGATTGCTTGCACCTTTGCCCAGACTTTAACAGCCAAGTACCGCCTTTTATTCAAAAGCTGAACCCGTCGAAGATCCCTTCCGTCAGGTTGTACCGGTCCTTCACAAAATTTCAAGTCTACATTGTTCATTATTCTATATTGTTCATGCCATTGAGGACAATGTCATTTAAATTGGGGGGATAAAAATCATGTTGTACATGTTGCATTCATATACAACCTTATTTAGCTAAAAACAAATTGACAAAACAAACCACATAAAACCCATTTTGAGTTTCATGATTCATGCTTCCATTGAGAGTAATTCTGGAATAGAAATGACTGGATAAGGATGACGAAAAATTGATTTAATCTAGCAATGGAAAACTGATCTAAGAATCTTTTTAAAGTTCTTGTGCACTTTAGAAAAATGAAAATCACTTTGCACGCTAATGAAATATGACCGGACAAGTCTTCTGATATTTTGGGTATGTTGCCTGATATTCTGCACTTCGTAAAGAAGAGATCTTTTATAAGCTTTCTGGTAAATTATCTATCAAAAATTAGTGCAAAAGCACAATTAAAAAAATAAAATTTTTAGAAAAAGGCACCATGAAAAATGCCTCGAATCTGAGTAACTGGGCCTACTTCACCTAAGATGTGTTGAGGTTCGCGTCAAAAGAAAAAGAGAACATTGATCTGCGAAACCGGGCCTGCTTCTCCTAAGGTAACAGTCGAGATTTGTGTTAAACAGTGAAGGGTAGTGCAGCATCATGTGTGTAGAAAAAATAAAAAGATCCCTAAGGGACAAAGTAATAAGGCAGACAAATAGTATTCTTAATGCTCTGATGAAGAAGTGCAGGGTTGAAAGGTATTTACCTAGAATAGCGAATGGGGGATGCAATTGTCTAAGTTGTGGATTTGGTAGTTACACATGTACAAGTGCTATTGAGCTTTGATTTGAATTCTTGATCATGTACTATTAAGTTCCTACATAAGGCTAGTGTGCTTTAATGATTCTAAATTCCTAATCTTTGGTTGATTCTATGAAGGGAGAGCTTGATATGAGAGTACGAGTTTTACAAACTCTTGTTAGTCTTAAATTTTAATTTATTTATATTGCTAAGGGATTAGTAATGAGTAAGTTGGGGGGTGTGATAAGTGTCCATTTTCTATGGTAATTCATCGCATATACATCATTTTATGTGCATATAATTAGGCAATTATGCATATTTCATAGTTAACCTCAACTCCGCGTTTAAATTGGGGCTTTCACGTAAATTGATTAATTTGGTGATATTATTTAAATTGAAGTTGAGGGCCATGAGCATTAATTCTCCATTGCATAAACCATGAGCATTTGAGATTTATGTGTACATTATGGTAATTTTTATGGACTAAATTATAATTACGTGTGTGCAGGACACTGAAGGTAATTACAAGAAACTCCGGGGGCTTCCTTTGGCATTTTTTCTCTCTCTCTCTCTCCCTCTTATATCTTCTTAGGCCGTCGATTTCTCCCCCTCCGTCCCTCTTCTCCTCTTACTGTCTTCATAAAAGTTCTTTATGTTTAAGTGTTCTACAACTTCTTCTTCTACATCATCTTCTAATTCCTTCTGATTTTGAAGTTATTTCCCATTTTGAAACTTACTATCTTGTAATTTTACCGTTCATCAGAGGTGCTAACTTCTGTTATTCCTCCATTTTGAAGCACTTCTGCTCTTCTTTTCTCTCTACGTTTTTCATAAAAATTCTTTCTCTCTTGTAGATCTAGATTTTCTTCTTCTATCACTTTCTCTAATTCCTCTTGATTTTTAAGTTATTTTTATTTTTCCACATTTCAATTTTTGCACAGTTACTATTCATCCATGCAGACCACTTTTGTTCTTCCCTAGTTTTTACCACCTTCTGGTCTTCTTCTCCCTCTGCACTCTTCACAAACCTTCTTCCTCTTTCTTTGATCTTCAACTTTTTTTTTTATTACTTCTTCTAATTCTCTCCAGTTTTAAAGTTATTTTATTTCTAATCTCAACATATTTTCATTATTTCTGTTTCACTATTTTTAAACTCTCTTCTTCATCTTAGATCTCTCCCCCTCCTCTATTTTCATTTAAACATCCCAAGGCAGAAATTCTTTTCCTTCGGTGCTCTAAAGGCGGTGTCTAATTCTAAAGCGGGGCGATCTTCTTCCAAGGCTCGGCATAGAGATGACGGCGCTATTCTTCTTCATCTTTGCTCCTTTCTTCTTTTCTTCCATTAGCATTATTCAAGTTGTATTTTTAATTTTCATAGATGTTGTACTCTTCATTAGCAATAAAAATTGAGTTTGTACAATTGTTCTTTATTTTCTCTTTCCATCTCCTTCCAAACTCTATTCTCAACCCTCTCATATTCTTTAGTTTGATTTATTTCTAGTCTTAGGTTCACGTAATTTATTTTCTATTAGCTTTAACTGTGACGACCCAGAGCTCCGGATACCGATATACCGATAACATCGATATACCGATACCAAGAACTGGGGAAGCCACCCAAGAGGCTGATGAGGCCCCTGAAGGGTTAGTGAAGTTTATCGAGGAGTTGTATAACAAATTGGAATTTCAACGCGCAATATTAGTTAAACAACAATTACAATTAAGTGCGGAAGCAAAATGAACTAGCAGAGTGATAAAATATATACAATAGTCCAGATTTACAACAGCAACAAGTCCAAACTGACAGAAAAGAGAGTCCAACCGTACAACTACACGGGGCATACCCCGGTCAAAAGTACAAAAGACCACCCGACTACTGCTGGCACACTACTAGATGCCGACAAAACCACGCGAAGCTCCGGGAGACGGCGGATGTGGCTCACCTGAAAGGTAGGAAGGGTGAGTCACAGCCAGACTCAGTAGGGGTCACGCGGATCCCTACCTCGCAACTAAACACGCAGGCATACAAATATAACAGCAGTTAAAGCAAGCGTTTAAAGCAATAAACACGCAATTGGCATAAATCGAACACATTTATAGTAAAGCTGTAAAACCTATCTAAGCAGTTTAAACGGCTAACTACATGCCAATTAAATATAGGTATAAGCGTCAGGAGCTACATCTACCAACAGAAAGAAAAGCTCACTTTACCCGGAGATAGGAAAAAGAAGAGACCACAAGAAGTGAGAGACCAAATGCGTCCACTGACGGCTTACATTGCATCTCAGGCAACTCGCATGGCTAGTGTCTCCAAGCGAGAGGCGTAACAGTACCAAATCGAACCAAACCGAGTAACTAGTCAGAGTAACACTCGTCAGTGTCAGTCCAAGCCTCTGACCACGTGTGCACACACTGGCTCGTGCCTAAGCCAGGCTCTCCAGCTAGTTTTCCCTCTTAGTAGGACGCTACTATTGGCCGAGGGCCCACGGTGACTAGCTTAAAAACCGTGTAACGGGACTACCCTGTCCACCTTTCCCAGGAAGGCCGACACTCCAAGTCGGAGGGCTACGACTAGTGGCTCCATCACAAGGAAAGAGAGAGCTACTCTATTGGGATCTAAAATAATGCCATAGTTTTTATAAAAATAAGTTAAACATGGCGTATATGCAACATGGAATGCATAACTAATAGGCTGGCAACACAACCAAACTACCAGGCAAGCGACGGTCGAAGACCCACGCGCTACTAGAAAGCGACGGTCGAAGACCCACGCGCTACTAGAAAGAGACGGTCGAAGACCCACGCGCTACTAGAAAGAGACGGTCGAAGACCCACGCGCTACTAGAAAGAGACGGTCGAGGACTGGCGCGTTACATCAAGAGCGACGCGCTGGTCTCCGTCCGTTACTTCCACCCGCGTTCCAGCTCAAAGGTGCAGGGGGGAATGTGACGGTAGGGGCCCTGCGCGTCGCTTCCAAGCGGCGCGGTGGGTCACCGCCGTTACATCCTCCCGAGTACCAAAACTCAAAAGCCCTAAAGGGGAGAGTGACGGTGGGGGTCCTAGGCGTTGCTTCGAAGCGACGCGCGGGAGCACCGCCGTTACTTTCACCCGAGGCTCAAACCAACGCACAGTGTTCAGAAAACAGCAGCAGATGAAGCGACGCCCCGGTCTCGGCGCGTCGTTTGGGATCGACGGCCGGTCGACAGACCGCCGGGCTCACCGCCTCACCGGGATACCTGAAAACAACGAAAGAGTAACGGATGGGGATTCCTCCGTTACTCTCCAAACGACGCCCCTCGTTGGGCCGTTATTTGGAAAGTGACGCGTCCATCTTGGACCGTCAGGCAAGTGACGGTTCCTGGCAGGACCGTCACTCCACCTGGGTTACGGGCGAGTACGGTTTGTAAACCGTACCCCCCCCGGACGGCTGAAAACGCCGGGTAACGTCGTAAGAATCTGAACCCTGTCAAACCACGCAGTTTATACAACATCCAATCACCAATCATGCCAATAAAATTAAAAGACGATGGCCATGGAATCAATTTCATGAATTTAGGGCAAAATAACACTAAATTACACTAACATGGAAAATTGCACAAAAATCAAGAAAACTGGAGTCGAACCACGGCGCATGTGGTATCAACGGGTCCCTAGCGAGGAGAAGATTCCATCCCCCTACCTCTTACACGATGGGAACGCCGAATCGGTGCCGAACGGTCGACAAGAGTCACGCCGTCCTCACGGCGCCAAACTTCACCACGCTCCGCGGATCGAGGGAAAAAGGGCGTCACCGCGATCCACGCGAAATGACCTTCCCGCCGGTACCTCCCTTGCTTCGATCAGCAACCGTCTGGGCTAGAACCGAGCGAAAGAGAGATTTTGAGAAATTAGGCCTAAAATAACCCAAAAAGGGGTTTACACGGAAAACGATGAAAATGACAGCGGATGACGACGCATGTGGCGTCAATGGATTCCTGGCAAGATGAGGAGTCCATTTCCCTACCTCGATCGCGACGAAACACGCAAATCGGTGCAGATCGGGCGACGGAAGCCACGCCGTCCTCTCGCGCCCACGCGTCTCCGAGCTCCACGGATCGAGACGAGGTCAGCGTCAAAACGTTCCTCGTGTCGAGCCGGTTTCAACGGTGTCTCCCACGCCTCGATCGGACCCCACCCGGGCCAAATCCGAGAGAGAAAGGGAGAGGAGGAGAGAGGACGTGTGAGGGAGAGAGAGAGAGAGAAAGAGAGAGATCGAGAGTGAGAGGAAAGAGACAGAGTGGCGTGCGTGAGTTATAAAAAACCGATTTTTCTATTTTTTTTTTGTAAAAATTCCTCAAATTGCACTTTAACCTCACAAAGAACCAAAATCGTTAATATGCCCCTAAATTTTCCATAATTCTTTACTAATTCGAATAAATGTCTAACCAAGGCCTAAAAATCCGTAAAAATAGTCGAAACAATCCACACGAAGAGTACACTGCCACTGTATTGTCCACGAGCTAATAAGCTGAGAGGTAAACTCACCATAGGGTTCTGCAGATTATACAAGAGAAGAACCACACGGTTCATAAGACCTCAACTCGGGAGATACAAAAGCAATGCCAAACTCTCCAAAAAGAATCCGAAAACCTACTAAAGATCCAGGATATTACATCCTCCCCTCCTTTAAGGAATTTCGTCCTCGAAATTCAAGGACTAACAAGGAAGAAGCGAGGGAAGAACAACCCGACTCAGAATCAACGCAATCTCAAAAACACAACTCAGAGGAACACCGTCAGACCATTATCACAAGTACACGCTCAGGAGTGAGCACGACGCAAGTGAACACAAGTCCGACACCTCCGAAACAGGGCAACGCCGCTTGCGTCTCACAGGATGGGAGACACGACTGCCACAACAACAAATCACCGATCTCGAGGAGATGAAACAACAGACACCTAAAACAGTGTCTCAAATAAGGAAACAAGGTCCTCACAATTAACATCCTGACAACATCATCGATTCCAGTGCCCAAGGCAACAAGGAACACCGGGCACACTGAAAACCAACGACAAATTCGCAGGAAACAGTAACACAACAACAGCACCGGACCATAAACACAATCAAGTCAGCCCTCATTCAAATATCACATCTAATCAAGTCGCGAGCTAACTCTAAAAGGAGACAAGAGTACAGCAAGCTAACTGACAAGACAATGGTCCTCGACTGAGACACAAAATCATACGGATATAACACTAAATCAACAACACAACGGCACTCGCAGGATCCCAGCTCCGTACTGGACACAGAACTACGGGCACACTGCAAGCAGGGTCACATCAGGGCAAAAGAACAGTTGAACACACGACCTCAAGGACTAGTCATGCATCAAGCCGCTCACCAAGAAAAAGACCCAAATAACAAAAACACGACAATAATCTCGGGGAGCGCATCTCAAAGTTTACGAACACACCTCAAGAGCACAACACCCAAGAAAGAGAATGCAGAGTAAAAGGTAGTTGATCAGCAGGAGAGCCGACAAATTCCCTAATACTCGCAATGGTTAATGCCAATACCAGAAGATGATCAGCAAGAACACGAGAACAGGCAACATCAAGGCACATGAAGCCAAGATGAAGTTAAATCGAGAAGAACAGAATTCTCGACTGTCCAGAATCTCACAACAATGATTCTCGACCAATGGGTGACCAGCCCACACATGCTTCCGCTGCGCACTCAAATAACGCACACAGGCAATAGGGAATATCTCGGTATCCGCATCTCAGTACACACACGGCGCCATCGCAACTCATAAAATCGCAATGCGATATGCCACGAGTACTGATCCCACGAGCAACCGATCATAAATAGCCTAAGTGCAACAGAGGAGAGTACCAGCCTTAACATAAAGCCCAAGGAAATGCTCTAATCTCAGCCTACCCCTTTCATCCTGAAACGACAAGTGAGCCTCACAATGCATCGGCCGTTAAACACGACACGACGAAACATGATACGCAACAGCTTTCGAAACAAAGATTAAGTCTCAAGCCAGGCGACCGCAAATCAAGAAGAAAATCAGGCTCAAAATAAAAGCTGTCCTTGATAAGCACATACAGGACAAAGGCATTACCAAGACGGCAATTCCAAGGTCGACTTCGAAAAGAAACCACCAAATGGGATGAGAGCATCAAGCTTACTAACAAAAGCTCACCAAGAATGGAAAAGCCTAGCTCGCTCGAACAACTTCTCAATCAAAGGGGTCTAATCGAGCACTTCAACAGAAGTGAAACACCTCGGGAGTTGAACGGACTTGAGCTGGGATGACCAAAACAACGTAAAAACGTGTACGACCACCTCAACAACTCAAAAAGGTCAACAGCACCCCGAGCAAATGACGAAAAACCATGCGATAAGAAATCGCAAACCCAATGCCAGCAATTTCAACTAAGAAGGGAAAAGCTAACAGGGAAACATTAAGGAACTCACAAGTAACAGGAAAAGATAACTACTGAGGCTAAGAACCTCAATTCAACAACATCAAATGATCTACAAATTCAGATAACATAAAGCACAACGAAGACTACTCACGTGGCTGTTGGCACTGACGGTAACAAGCCACTTAGCCCTCACAGAGAAAATATACCTCAAAGAAAATCACTGGCGACAAAACGATTAAACTACGCTAGCATAGGATCCACTCACGAATCTAGCTAACGTCCACCTCATCCATCATTCCATCACGTTCTAACCCATTCCGTCGCGTCTCTACCTCGGTCAACTCGACACGGTCGCGCGCCCCGCGTTGAGAAAAATAGAGGAAAAGAGAAACGAGGATAAAGTAGAACGAGAGAAATGAAAAGGATAGGAGAGGAGAAAACCAAAATCACACGGATAGAATTAGCACAATGAACAATTAAGGAATAATTAGATCACATACAGTTCAAGTAACTACGATAAATAAAACGCAAATTAACTGATCGAGAAGCAGAATCGCACCTTCCACAACGTAAGACATCACTGCTCAGCAAGGGGAAGCTGAGATGACGAAAGATCTTGCTGAGGCTGCGACGACAAAGGTTGGACCTGGAACGGCTGCGGCTGGGTAAACCGCGAGAACTGCACCGGTCTCGACCTAAGAGGGCAATCTCGAACAACGTGACCCGGTTGGTCACATCGAAAGCAAACAATGGGCAGAGAACACGGCTGGCCCTTATGATGACCACCACATCTCCGGCACGTCCACGGCTGCCTAACGGCAGACCCCTGAAGCTGTTGAGAAGAAGGTATTGATGACGGAACAACACTGGCAGAAGGCTGCTGGGCGAGCCGCTTCTCACGCTCCCCCGACTTACTCCGGGTATTCATGGACGGAGGTGTACCACGATCAACCGGCACAAGAGATGGGGCCCTAGTCACATCCGACTGCCTGACCTGTTGATCCTTAGATGCCCGAATCTTCTTAGACTTCTTGTATCGGAATCTCTTGCCTTTAGACTTAGAGGAAGAAGCAACTTCGGCAGCAGGGATAACGGAAGGGACTCCGGGTACGCTCGGCAAATGGACCTGCTGGAACTGTCCGGACGGCTGAGGGACAAAGTAACACTGCACACCTGGCACACCTGGCACACCAGGCTGAGTAGACTCGGCCTGAGTACCCCCTTGAGGTCTCACCTGCCCCTCACCAGACGGCGTTCCAACCTGATCACCCGATAAACCTTCCACCACTTGAGCAGGAGTTGCAGGAACTTGACCAGGCACAGGTGCATAAACCAGCACGACAACCACTGGAGGAGAAGTACCACTTCCCGCCCCGGAAACACGCGCCTTCTTGCGACGTGCCATCAAACCCTAGGAAGCACATAACGACGAAAATCATATCAGCAATCACGGAAAACATCCTAAGCCAGCAATAGACGATGCAGATGGACTTGCTCTGGACAGACGCTATGCAATTTCAATTTCTTATACAAACTCTCAACACGGCTCTGATACCAACTGTGACGACCCAGAGCTCCGGATACCGATATACCGATAACATCGATATACCGATACCAAGAACTGGGGAAGCCACCCAAGAGGCTGATGAGGCCCCTGAAGGGTTAGTGAAGTTTGTCGAGGAGTTGTATAACAAATTGGAATTTCAACGCGCAATATTAGTTAAACAACAATTACAATTAAGTGCGGAAGCAAAATGAACTAGCAGAGTGATAAAATATATACAATAGTCCAGATTTACAACAGCAACAAGTCCAAACTGACAGAAAAGAGAGTCCAACCGTACAACTACACGGGGCATACCCCGGTCAAAAGTACAAAAGACCACCCGACTACTGCTGGCACACTACTAGATGCCGACAAAACCACGCGAAGCTCCGGGAGACGGCGGATGTGGCTCACCTGAAAGGTAGGAAGGGTGAGTCACAGCCAGACTCAGTAGGGGTCACGCGGATCCCTACCTCGCAACTAAACACGCAGGCATACAAATATAACAGCAGTTAAAGCAAGCGTTTAAAGCAATAAACACGCAATTGGCATAAATCGAACACATTTATAGTAAAGCTGTAAAACCTATCTAAGCAGTTTAAACGGCTAACTACATGCCAATTAAATATAGGTATAAGCGTCAGGAGCTACATCTACCAACAGAAAGAAAAGCTCACTTTACCCGGAGATAGGAAAAAGAAGAGACCACAAGAAGTGAGAGACCAAATGCGTCCACTGACGGCTTACATTGCATCTCAGGCAACTCGCATGGCTAGTGTCTCCAAGCGAGAGGCGTAACAGTACCAAATCGAACCAAACCGAGTAACTAGTCAGAGTAACACTCGTCAGTGTCAGTCCAAGCCTCTGACCACGTGTGCACACACTGGCTCGTGCCTAAGCCAGGCTCTCCAGCTAGTTTTCTCTCTTAGTAGGACGCTACTATTGGCCGAGGGCCCACGGTGACTAGCTTAAAAACCGTGTAACGGGACTACCCTGTCCACCTTTCCCAGGAGGGCCGACACTCCAAGTCGGAGGGCTACGACTAGTGGCTCCATCACAAGGAAAGAGAGAGCTACTCTATTGGGATCTAAAATAATGCCATAGTTTTTATAAAAATAAGTTAAACATGGCGTATATGCAACATGGAATGCATAACTAATAGGCTGGCAACACAACCAAACTACCAGGCAAGCGACGGTCGAAGACCCACGCGCTACTAGAAAGAGACGGTCGAAGACCCACACGCTACTAGAAAGAGACGGTCGAAGACCCACGCGCTACTAGAAAGAGACGGTCGAGGCCTGGCGCGTTACATCAAGAGCGACGCGCTAGTCTCCGTCCGTTACTTCCACCCGCGTTCCAGCTCAAAGGTGCAGGGGGGAATGTGACGGTAGGGGCCCTGCGCGTCGCTTCCAAGCGGCGCGGTGGGTCACCGCCGTTACATCCTCCCGAGTACCAAAACTCAAAAGCCCTAAAGGGGAGAGTGACGGTGGGGGTCCTAGGCGTTGCTTCGAAGCGACGCGCGGGAGCACCGCCGTTACTTTCACCCGAGGCTCAAACCAACGCACAGTGTTCAGAAAACAGCAGCAGATGAAGCGACGCCCCGGTCTCGGCGCGTCGTTTGGGAATGACGGCCGGTCGACAGACCGCCGGGCTCACCGCCTCACCGGGCTACCTGAAAACAACGAAAGAGTAACGGATGGGGATTCCTCCGTTACTCTCCAAACGACGCCCCTCGTTGGGCCGTTATTTGGAAAGTGACGCGTCCATCTTGGACCGTCAGGCAAGTGACGGTTCCTGGCAGGACCGTCACTCCACCTGGGTTACGGGCGAGTACGGTTTGTAAACCGTACCCCCCCCGGACGGCTGAAAACGCCGGGTAACGTCGTAAGAATCTGAACCCTGTCAAACCACGCAGTTTATACAACATCCAATCACCAATCATGCCAATAAAATTAAAAGACGATGGCCATGGAATCAATTTCATGAATTTAGGGCAAAATAACACTAAATTACACTAACATGGAAAATTGCACAAAAATCAAGAAAACTGGCGTCGAACCACGGCGCATGTGGTATCAACGGGTCCCTAGCGAGGAGAAGATTCCATCCCCCTACCTCTTACACGATGGGAACGCCGAATCGGTGCCGAACGGTCGACAAGAGTCACGCCGTCCTCACGGCGCCAAACTTCACCACGCTCCGCGGATCGAGGGAAAAAGGGCGTCACCGCGATCCACGCGAAATGACCTTCCCGCCGGTACCTCCCTTGCTTCGATCAGCAGCCGTCTGGGCTAGAACCGAGCGAAAGAGAGATTTTGAGAAATTAGGCCTAAAATAACCCAAAAAGGGGTTTACACGGAAAACGATGAAAATGACAGCGGATGACGACGCATGTGGCGTCAATGGATTCCTGGCAAGATGAGGAGTCCATTTCCCTACCTCGATCGCGACGAAACACGCAAATCGGTGCAGATCGGGCGACGGAAGCCACGCCGTCCTCTCGCGCCCACGCGTCTCCGAGCTCCACGGATCGAGACGAGGTCAGCGTCAAAACGTTCCTCGTGTCGAGCCGGTTTCAACGGTGTCTCCCACGCCTCGATCGGACCCCACCCGGGCCAAATCCGAGAGAGAAAGGGAGAGGAGGAGAGAGGACGTGTGAGGGAGAGAGAGAGAGAGAAAGAGAGAGATCGAGAGTGAGAGGAAAGAGAGAGAGTGGCGTGCGTGAGTTATAAAAAAACCGATTTTTCTATTTTTTTTTTGTAAAAATTCCTCAAATTGCACTTTAACCTCACAAAGAACCAAAATCGTTAATATGCCCCTAAATTTTCCATAATTCTTTACTAATTCGAATAAATGTCTAACCAAGGCCTAAAAATCCGCAAAAATAGTCGAAACAATCCACACGAAGAGTACACTGCCACTGTATTGTCCACGAGCTAATAAGCTGAGAGGTAAACTCACCATAGGGTTCTGCAGATTATACAAGAGAAGAACCACACGGTTCATAAGACCTCAACTCGGGAGATACAAAAGCAATGCCAAACTCTCCAAAAAGAATCCGAAAACCTACTAAAGATCCAGGATATTACATTAACTCACTCAAAAACTTGATTTTCAAAACATAAGAATTTTTCCAACTTGTTTAAAAGAAACATTTCCTCCCCATGAGATCGACCCGTACTTACCACTCTACTTAGATTTTATATCTTTTTAGTGAGTTAGTCCGGTTATTTTTAAACTTGTGGCACTGTATTTTTAAACGACGAGTGTTTGTGTGCATCAATTTTTGGCGCCGTTGCCGGGAGGAAAATTGATTTTTTTATAATTGGATATTCTTGTGTTTGATGTGTATATTTATATATTAATTTTTTATTTTTATTTTACAGGAAAAAGAAAAAAAATCAGAAATCAAAGAAAGGAAAATCAGACCTTAAATTCTCAGAAAATGAAGTGTCACTGAAAGTCTGGAACTGCAGCAGTCAAGCGTCGCTAAAGTACTGAAACGTAGGTACATGTTCTGTTTTTCTAATTTCTGAAAAAATCTTCAAAAAGATCTGAAAAAATTCTTGAAAAATCTTTAAAAATCAGAAAAAATCAGAACACACAAAAATATCATTTTAGGCTTCATTTTGTAATAAATTTACACGTCTTTCTTATTTTATTATTTATAACTACTTGCATTCATCTCTTAGTGAAAAATTCAAAAAAATAAAAAATAAAAAATCCACAAAAAAATCTCTAAAAAAATCAGAAAACAGAAAATCACATAAACTTTTTGGTCTCATGCTATCATGTTTTCATTATAGATGCATAGTATTCATGCATTTTAGTTTATTCTCCATTTATTTACATCAAATGAAACATTTAAAAAAATAAATAATCTCTGAAAAAATTTTAAAAAATAAAAAAATCAAAATTTTCTTTCGTCATGATATTATGACTGGTTACAGCTCTTTCATGTATTGTTGCATTTAGATAATGTGAAAAATTAAAAAAATAAAGTATGTCTCCTTTTTACATCTCCTTGAAAAAAATTAAAAAAAAATAAAACAAAAAAAAGGACGAGTGATCGCGATCAAAGTAAATATCTCAATCTTCCCTCTTGTGATTTAATTTATTTTCTACATTTTGTTAGCTTTTATATTTAGAAAAATCTCAAAAAAAATTATGTTGAGTAGATAACTTCATTAAATAAAAAAAAGAACAAATCACTCGCACCAAAAATAAAAGATTTCATTCAAGAGTAGAAACCACACCATCCATGTTCTAGGTCATGCATCATTTAGCATATGATTTTTTCTTTTTATTTAATTTTTGTCATTGTATTTTGAAGATTGCAAGGGACAAGGTACGTTCTACTTATCCTATTCTGGGATACATATTACATACGAACCCTTATTTGAAATTATGGTGTGCATTTCATTTCAAAATAATTTAAGGGCAATACCCTTAAATTACATAAGGTGGAGATTTTATCACCCTTCCTTAGCCCACAAACCACATTTCCCTTGCATCTTTACATAACATAAGCCTTAAATAAAAGCCAATAGACATTGGCCCTAAGATCACACTGTGATTTTTGTACGATTTGAGTTTACCCTCTTGTGGAAACCGGTGCCTAAGGTAAGACGGTCGGACGGCAAACACCTTAAGCGGGATTGTGGTTTGACATAATTAGGTCCCTATGAATGTAGGGGGAGCCTCCCACTACCCCACCCCTTACCTGGCCGGGGAAAATATCGAGGGTAAGCTTAAGTTACACTTTAGTTATTTTGTGAAATCCCATTTGTAGGTCTAGGTCACATCTAGGTCATTAGGTAATTTGTGTGTCAACTTGTTCGTGTATGTAAAAAATAAAAAAACAAATAAAATAAAAATAAAATAATTTTTTTCTTCGCTTCTCTCTCTTCATCTTAATTACTGTTAGTCAAAAAAAATAAAAATAAAAAGAAATAAAATAAATAAAATAAACATGATGATTTGCTAATCTTTAAAAAAATTAAATCAAAAATAAAAAATAAAAAAATACATAAAAACACATAAAAAATAAAAAGAAAACATAAAAGGAGATTAATAATGGGAGAATAAAATAAAAAAATGATAAAAAATTTAAAAAAAATAATTAAAAAAATTAAAAAAATCTTTCAGGGATCCGACCTATTTTTAATGGCCATCTATTTTAAAGAGAAACTCAAGCCCATGAAGGAACACTTTATTCCTTCACTTATAAACCCTCCACTTGTATTAAACTACCTGACATTCTCGTGGATCATTATGAGATTAGCTCCGGTATCATCTAGATACTCCCATCTTTTTATAGGAAACCCAATGAAAATCTTTATGACCATCTATATGATTTTCAAGAAATTTACTCGCTGGTCAAAATCCGAAATTTTAGTGATGATGCCCTTAAGTTGATCTTATTTCCATTCTCATTGAAGGATAAAGCAAAATGTTGGTTAAGAAGTTTTGAGAAAATTGTTAAGACTTGGGAGGATATGCAGTTAGAATTTCTAAAACAATTTTACCCCATAGTCCGAACCAACATTATTAGAAGGGTGCTTTTGAAGATTCCCTGAAAATCTAATCCAAACTTTCAAGGAAGCCTGTGAGTTCTGTGCCAATCCCATTCACCATGTGAGTGAATGTCCTACGGTAGCCCGGCTCCCACCAGTCATCCAAGCTCAAGTCCAAAATACCTTAGGGTTCTCTCAGTCCAAGTGTGATTCCCTTTCAGATGATTATAATCTTGGGTGGAGTAATCACCTAAATTTGTCTTGGACAGACCAACCAATTCAAGCCCATTTGTCTAAACCTTCACCCCAAGAAACTCACGAGCAGCCCATGTGCAATCAACTTCAGCCTATCTCATTACACCCTAACTTCGAGAGCAACATCAATACTTGGGGTGATTCACCAGGCCACTACTCCGAATCTCAAATCATGAACCCTCAGTCTACTTACCATGACCCTCCTTCAATATTACATCAAACTCCTCAACACGTGAATGATGATGATGATGATCTTATGTCTATCATTCTGGCTCAAGATATTAATAGTGAAAATGAGGGAGACTGCACCAGCAATACCATGATGAAGGAAGGGAAGAATTAGGGGGTGAATTGAAGGAAAAAGATGATCATATTGATATCACCACCCCATTCTATGATTATTTTGAGATTGAGAATATCACTATGAAGATTAGTGGCCCAAATAACTCAAATGAGGATATACATAAAGGGGAGGATTACTTTGTGATTAATAATCATGTTGATTAAGTGAAAATAAATTCTGAATATGCTCCCCCCTTGGAAGAACATGATGATGGGACATTGTTGGAAAATTTTACATTTCATATATCCACCCCATTATTGAAAAATTTGATTGATAATCTTCAATTGAGTGATGAGTGTGATGAAGGGGTCCTAATAGAGAAATTCACATGTGATTCGACCTATGATGAAAGGGCATGGCTGGAAATATTTACATTTGATTTTCCCACCTCATTATTGGCAAGTTTGATTGATAATGTTCATTCGATTGATGAGTGTGATGAAGGGTCCTTATTAGAAAATTTTAAATTTGATCTGACCATTGAGCCCTATCTCATCATGTCTAAATCATTGGATCAAGTAGATTCTGGGCTCCTGCTTCCTTCCAATACAATTCCTTTGACAGTTTAGCCTCTTCAATATGACATTCTAGGACCTGAGGGGGATGGACCAGCCATATTCACCTTTGATTTGATTCCCCATCAGGAAAACATGTTGATTAGTGCCCTTAATGCTCATGAGGCTGATATTGTAGGGAATGTGGCTAATAATGGTACTTTTATTCATAAGCCACCAATGGATGACCAAGTTACCAAGGAGGAAGCAGTCACTAAAGGGGTCGTCAGGAGGGACGATACAGGTGAAGGGGACCAATGGATTGATATTGTGCAAGGGCTCAACCTCGATCTTGAGAGATTATTGGCCATTGATCCTTTCAAGATCCCGAAAGATGAAAATTGGCTCACACATATGGTTAAAATAAAAATCAATAATGTGCGAGACCCACATATTTCTAGTCCCAGTGCGTACGTGCTTACTCTTGTTTTTCAATGGCATAAGGGCTGAAATTTGAAGGAGGACAAGATCACTTGGTGGATCATTCTGAATTCCACCCGTTGGTTAGTGAGCTACCTTACGTCTGGCTGAAGACGTAAAACTTAGCAATTCTTGGGAGGTAACCCACAGTTTTAGTAATTTCGTGTGCTAATAAATGACTTCTTGGGAGGTAACCCAAGTTTTTCTTGTGTTTTTATTTTAAGTTTGCAGGTGTGAATAAAGGATAAGTTGGGGGGAGGTAGAGCAGATTGCTTGCACCTTTACCCAGACTTTAACGGCCAAGTACCGCCTTTTATTCAAAAAGCAGAACCCATCTGTAGATGTCGAAAATGTGGATGTGTATATGCGTGTCGATCCCACAAATCACATGAATAAGCATGAAGGCATATGTGTACCAATCAAGTGAATAATATGAATATGTGGTTATGTAAACATGCTAGCATGATCATACAATCATGACAAAGGCGATAAAAGATGTAAAAGAATACCGTGATCGCCACCAAGGAATGACAACGTCGAAAGAATATAAAATACTAAGTGCGTTGTGTACCTTGGAAAAAGAGGATGATCGCGCTCAATATCAAGATGTGGGGACTCTGTGGATTACCTCTCCTTGCCTTCCAACCGGCTAGAAGGTAAGGGCCTCACTTTCCATGCTTTCCTAGGAAACAAACACAAAACAAGAGGCAAAACCCATTAGAAAATGCTAAGTGTAGAAATCTGCCCAAGTGCATACAGTAGCATGAAAGATTGAGGGCAAACTTACCGGGGGAGGATTTTTAACCCCTATGGAAGGGTGTAAACAATAGGTGTGTATATTGTGATGAGATTAACATGAAGAAATTGATTTAATATGCCATGATGAACATAGATGAACAAGGTGCAAAAGTGCATGCCACAAGAAAAACTGTGCAAACAGTGTAAAGTGGGTGCAAAGATTGATGCAAACAGTAGGGTAAACGAAGTCCAAATGGTGAGAAATTTGAGATGACAAAAGACTTGAGTTTGTAAAGAAGCAGGAACAAGAATCACTCAAAAAGGAGGTCGGGACAGAAAGTTATGACACCGGAGATTTGAAAATAATATGGACTGTGCAGAAAATTCAGAACAATGCACAAAATGGGCTCAAAGAATGATGAATATCTCACAAGATAGAACACCAAAAGAGGAAAGAGTGGATGCTATGGAAAGGTGGGAGTGTTGTGGTGAAACGAGGGCAAAAAGTAGGGTTTAAAACGGGGAAGACATCAGTGAAAAATGGGGTGGAAAACTCAAGAAAATAGAAGGGTGCAGAACATGGGAGATGATGAGGTAATGAGCCCAAAACCAAGGAACATGAGTGAAAAATGACTGTGTAAAAATAGAATGAAAGTGTAAAACTCATAGACAAAAATATGAAGGAAGATGATGAGGTAATGAGCCCAAAACCAAGGAACACAAAGATTATACTTCCCTCTAGAGCCTGGAGTTGAAAGGATGGATCAAGAGTGCCCTACGGCCTTGCACCGACAATTCAAACATGCCCCCGTCGCAAGAAATCTGAGTTTCAGCAAAGTGCAGAACAGTGTGGTGAAACCTCAAAAGTAGGGGCTTGGAAGAGGGGGAAAAGATATGATAAATAAGGCAAACATATAATGAACGTGAAGCTAATACTCCCCTCTTCAAGATGGAGTTGAGGGAGGACGAAAAGGATGAAGCATGACTCCGCACCGGCTTGATGAACATGCCCCCGTCGTGGACTTTGTAGCAGAAATCAGCAAACTGTGATGATTTGCCAAAAGTAGGGGCGAGGTTGAGAGGGCAAACGATGATGAAATCGAGCAAATAATGAATCAATGGAAAGACAATACTTCCCTCTTCAGGCTAGGGTCAAAGGATTGAGTAGAAAATCCGGCATGGCTTCGCCGTCGCCTTGAAAATACGCCCCCGTCGCACAGGAAATCTGGGCAGGTTTGTATAGAAAAAGTGGTGAAACCCCCAACTTTCTCCCACGATTCCAGAAGATAGAGTCCACTAAATCTAGAGATCTCTCGATCATTCTCGAGATAATAGTCAAGATAAAGCGTAGGAACAAACGAGACTCTTTTTGGTTGAAGATTGTGGAAGTTATGGCTCTTGGAAGAAGCCTCTGGAACCTAATCTGCAGGGTTTTTTGGTTGCACGAAAAGTAGAAAAACTTGATATTGCGGCCACGATTCCAGGAGATATAGCCCATCAAAATTTGATTTCTATCAACCAAATTAAAGATAATACAAAGGGCTAGAAGTATGAAAAAAATGGGGATAAATTTGGATAAGTATTCTAGAAGTTATGGCTGCCGTAAGATAGGCACATCGCGCAGGTTCGTGGAGATAGAGTCCAGAGCAGGCTTGACTATTATTGGATAAACGGTCGGACGACCGATCGTTAAGGGTTAAACGGTCATCAACCGACCGTTTGCAACAATGAACGGCCATCAGCACGATCGTTTAAGGTAGACCTTGCGCGACTTTGAAAATTGGATCATATCTCCCAAACGGTGCAGAATTAGCAAAAGTGGTAGAAGACAAAATTATAGATAACTCAAAAATGAACAACTTTTATGAAGAAAGTAAGATGAGAAAATGATGAGAAGAGAGAGAAAATAGGGCTATAAGAGAAAGAATATCGGGACATAGGTGAACAGTGCAGTCTGCCAAAAAATTGTAAATAACTTGAAATCGATGCAGAACTGGCCAATGACGTAGAAGAAGAAATTGTAGGGATTTGAAAGATGAACAACTTTGGTGCAAGATGCATTTTGAATAGAGGAAAGGAAGGAGGTGAAAAAGGACCGTTTTCAAGACTACGCAACGAAAGGGGGCTGAATGCTTGAGGGAAGCCGGCCTAAATGGGCCGTAAGGCGACTTTGAAGGCCGGAAGGTGACAAGATAGGCACCAGGGCTCTATGAAATAATGATCTCCAAGGTTCAAAGGGAATGGAATAATAAAATAGGCTCGAAATCCATCCAAGAAAGGCTCCAAAATAATGGGTAATTCGGGGCATCAAAATGATGAATAAGAGAAATGACTCAACTTGCAGGCTAAAAACGGGTGTCAACAGATGCCCCTCCTTGATGTCTGCTTTACAAGGGAGCAAGCGAAAGCGACGCGGAGGTGAAATGGAAAGGAGATGGAGCGAAAGCGACAGCGACGTGAAATGGAGATGAAGCGGCGATGAAGCAGAGAGAACTGATAAGCGGGCATCAAGGCAAAAGACACCCCTTTTAACCAACAAGCGATAGGAATTCTCCCGAAATCGCCGAACTAACCACCAGGACTGGATGATAAGAATGAGACATGTATGGAGAACTAAACTAATAGGAAAAAAAGGAAGCACGACCAGGCTCATCGGGGACATAATCCACAGACAATGAGAGGGTCGGAAAGGAGCACAACGTAAAAAGTAGGAGAAATATAACTGAGATAAAATCCAAACAGGAATCACACTGGCCAACTAGACCGAGCAAAAAGATCAGAGAAATCGTTCAAATTCAGAGTGGAATGAAGATCTCTTATCCAAGAGACATGAAGTGCAACTAACCATTATTGAGGAGAAACCTTGAATGGATCACGAGACATTAATGCTCAAAATGACATGATGCATGCTGGGCTAAAATAAAGAAATCATCAAAATGAATGCAAAGAAAGCATAAAATAGAAAGTACTCGAGAATAGTAATGCTAGATTGGAACAATTAGGGTCAAGACACTATCCGCAACCACGGCGTGCGTGATAGAACCATCATTCCCTGATTTTCTCAACCTAACGGCCTATCCGATGATTAAACATGTGCATCTAGATCATCATCATTTTTGTTAGAGGGGAACATCAGATCCTGGAACACGTGAATGACCCGCCGGTTCTCGAGATAATATAACAATATAGATACCATATAGTAATGCAACAATGAGTCGGGATAGAGAGCCATACCTGACTTACCTGTGCAGGCGAAAACGGCATTTTTTTTTGGATTTTCATTTTCTGATTTTTATGAATTTTCATGTATAAGATAAATATGATAAGCAAGTATAAACATAGCGTAGATAACATAACGATTAACTGAATGACAAACAACACGACATAACATAACGATCAGATGAAATGGGGAGACAATGCAACATAACATAACAAAGGCAAACAAGTACATATGCAATGGCATGAACAGACAACATGCATGCATGAACACAGTGTGACAAGATAACAACGCGGTGGGATAACACACGGTTGGGACAAGAACATGTGACATAAAGGGGTGACTAACAACATGTGCAAGATAACTAACAGCACTCGGTGAGGGATAAAACAACATGTGTGGGACAACACGAATGGACATAAACACGTGACAAGGACACGGCGGGACAAAAGATATAAACAAATACGCCCTTCAATCAAAACCCAAGATCAGAATGAAGCAGAACTGCCATGTTCATAATCGTGAGGTAAAGCCATCTCATAAAGATATGATCATTGCAAACAAAAGCTGAGAAGGACATGAGCTTTAGAACAGATCGAGAGAGTGGATCGAAGAAGGAAAGAACAGATCAAAGATGTTGACAGGAGGCAGAGCATAAAGATATAGCGAGGAATGCCTGAGTACTTGCAACCTGCACACTTAGCAAATAGATTACGTATCTATCCTTAAAACAAATGCAAATGCATGAAAAAGACACATTTTTTTGAATTTTTGTGATCTTTTTTTGATTTTTTTAGATTTTCAATAGTATTTCATTTTTCTGGATTTTTTTGAAGTATTTGATTTTTTAGGTTTTTGAAATATTTAATTTTTTTAAAATTTTGAAGTATTTGATTTTTTTAGACTTTTGACAATGTTTACTTTTTTTTTAGAAATTTTGATTTTGACATAGCAATCCGCAGCACCTAAAGACGGGTTCAAACTACTGCCCAGGGATCGTCGTTCCTACCCCTTTCATTAAAGGCTTCCCTTAAGCAGGGCGTGCATGTGAGGGTGGCTTACCACAACCAACCGCTTCTAAAGAACGGTGCCCCTACTAAGGCCATACCCGGGATACAACCCAGCCTAAGAGGGAGAAGCAGAAGAAAAATTGGAGACAAGCTTCGTGCAGGATGGGAGATATCAAGGCTCGAATTCCTTCTAGGGCACTACCCCTCAAAGAGATAGCCTGTTGCGCTGGGACTTTGTGTCTTTGATTTTTAGACCCATATTTATCAGGTACGCATGTGACTGGGCTCATGACGTCCCGCGGGGAACTGTACTGCCACCCTTGCCATGCCTTTGATTCATAATTTTGCATATTCATTGATCTTCTAATTTTGACAGCCCTTATTCGCTAGATATAGCATGAACGCTCATTTTTGAGGGTCAAGACTGCCCCTATTTGAGACCTCTCTCGTATTTGGGAGCACCTTGGTTGGTCATCTTATCCATCCATCTCTTGCCCCTGCACTTGGCCGAGCAGAGAAAAGAAAAGACCTTTATGTATGCCCATGGTATGGCCAAAGCAGCAACGTTGTTGCACTAGAGGGGTCGGCTATGGCTCGCCGTGTTGTGTGTGAAAAACCCATACTCAAAGGTCACCCTCAACGATCAGGGAAGTAAACTAGACTCTCAGCGCGGAGCTATCACTAGCCTAAAGATGCTGCAGAAGCGACTTATTTGACTAAGCAAACTAACTAAAGCCTAAGGCCACTCAACCATGTTTTAAAGAACCAACATTATAAGCGCGTGCAGAAATAACAGAGTAATAGCAATGATAACATGTTCTTGCACAAAATAAAAGATACCTTTACAAATCCATGGCGTGGAAACCGACACCCTGAAGCGATTTCGATCATCGAGCTTTGAGGAGTGCGAACTTTATTTTCCTTGCTTGTCAGGATAAAGGATGAAAGGAGAGCAAATGATTGGATTCCTCGACATAGAGGAGTGGCAGACCTCATACTGGACAAAGAAGGGATAAAAAAGGAAGAGAGACGAGGGCTAGAACTCCCTCGTTAAGGCACTGAGGCCTTGATAACAAGGAACCAAGTACAGAATAACCAGGGATTAACTGAGATCAAGGCGGGCTAAAGCCTCGAAAACAGTAAGAAAAAGGGTAATGACCCCGAAAGGGTGAGGAGGAAAAAATAGAGAGACCATGAGAAGATTGTGGCAAAGATAAGGGAGAAGAGGAGTAATCATCCGACGTGGTCGGAGAAAAGGAATTAGAATCACCCGATAGGGTCGGGGAAAGAAAATGATTGACACCCGACAGGGTCGGGGAAAAAGACTGATGGTCACCCGAAAGGGTCAGGGAAAGATCAGAAGCAGAGCCCGAGGATACCAGAAGGGAAGGATCAGAAGAAGTCCTGAAAATGGGATGAAAGGATGACATAGGCTGAGGCCAAAAATCATGAGTGAACGGAGGATCCGGAGACTCCGAATGAGTGGGGAAAGAAGAATGGGGGTTTACAGACCTGAAAAGAGAGGAGAAGATCATAGATGTGGGATTGGAAGAAGGGAGGTACGCCACCCAAGGGTGGGAGCTGAGCAATATAAAGGATGAACGAAAGGAAGAGGAAGAAGTGGACCCCTTAGTGCACAATCGACGGCCCTTAAACTTACGCCGCCGCTTCTTCTTAGCAGTAATCTCTTGAACACGGGTATGCCTGGTGCTGACCCAGACCTTCGACCTTCTTGATATGCAATGTCTCCTCAAATAACGGGCCCATCTGGCAGACAACCTAGCCCGGTCATGGATATGCAGCTTCGTCGGGGCGGTTGCCCCTAGATACCCAGTGCTAACCATAGGTGAACATTCTCGGATAGATGACTCCCTCGGATGAACATCAGAAAACCGTGGAGTTTCATTACTCGGTATTAGCCGCATAAGATTCGGCATCTTCACTCGGCAATCGGGCATGAAGCATAACTCCCTTACCAGAAGAGCAGGACAAAACTGAGGGAGAGTAATGCGCGGCGTTGACGTGGCCGATTCACCAATAAACCGAGGAAGATTGCATAAGACGTGCATAATGTTCTTGGAAAATGCAGAAGATATGGCCAATTGCCCCTTGAATAGGGAATCCATCAGGCTCTTGGCAGCCGCATGGGTTAACACAATCTGAGTAGAGAACCCTTCTTGGCCAGTGAACTGAACAGCAATCGAGCAAGGAGTAATAACAACGTTAATGGTGAATCCTCCGATGAGCAATGAGATTGCCACTGGCCTCACTCGAGAAGAAACTGGCACTAGTGCGAGGGAACTCTTCTTAGCAATTGTCTTTGAATATGTAGGCTCATCATCCCCAAAACAGCCAAGGGCTAGGACTCGGATCGGCATGCGGAAAATAACATCCTGGATCTTGAAATCCACGATTGAAACCTGGATTGGCACATCATCATCATGGGGACCTGACCCAAGAGGCATCGGAGGTAATGCACACCCGCTCCGTGGGGTGGAAGTGGATGGAGAAGTAGAGGGAATATGTTTGGGTGGCTTAGGCGATGGTTTGGAAGTCATGGGGGCTTCAGTGGGGATGGTGATGGAAAGTGAAAGCGCAAGCGATGTGGCGATGATAGGCTCGGGTGGTGGCGAAGGTGAAGGCGTGGCTGAGGGTAAAGGTAAAGGCATGGCTTGCTCAGGCTAGGGCGAAGGTGATGGCGGATATGGAGGTGAGGGTAGAGATGGAAGTGGTGATGGAAGAACTGGCAGTTGAGATGGAGATGATGGCGATGGCAATGGAGATGGCGAGGATGCTGATGAAGGCGGAGGGGGTGAAGAGGGAGATTGTGGTGTCCACCGTCGACGTGTCGACACAACGCGTCAAGCCGTGTTAGGGATATAAGTAGCAGAGGTGGCGGCAGGAGAAGAAGGGTAGGCACTAGCCTGAACAGAGGCTTGGGTTTGTGGCGACGATGGAGTCAGAGTAGGAGATGGCGATGGTGCTGGGGTAGGTGATGAAATAGGTGAGGGATCGGGTGGTGGAGTGGGTGACGGAGCAGGTGCAATGCCCGATAAATAATCATGGGGGTGCCCCTGGTCTTGTAGAGATGGCTGCCTGGGCGTCGCTGTTTGTTGCTGATGCTGCTTGCGGAGATGTAGAACAACCTTATGCATGGCGGCCCAATCAATCCTCTTATCATCTTCTAAGCCATAAACATACTCTCGGAATATGGGGCAATCCTCAACCAAATGCCCTTGCTGGAGATGGTAATCACAAAATTGAAGCATATCTCCGACCGCGGGTTGGCAAGGCACAACTGGAGGGAGCGGCAACGCGTGAGCGACCATCAAAGCCCTGAAAATTGCTGAAAAACACTCCGGCAACAAAGGACGATGAGGAGCCTGCTTCGGGCAAGGTGGATGTCGAGGGGTATGGGAAGGTAATGGAGATGGAAGTTGAGAAGGAAGTGGGGGTTGCATAGGTAATGGTGCGTGGTTAGGGGAAGGATTTGGTGGAGGCACGTGTGGAGCGAAAAGTGAGGTGGGAGGTATGTGGACGGCATCTACCTGCTCGGGGTGTGATGTTCCCTTGACCGGAGGTGGAGGTTCATGTGGGTATAAAGAGGTGGAAGGCTGACTCGTGGAGGTTTGATATGTGGAGGGATATGTGGGGGTATATGGGTGTGGGGGAGCGGAAGGCTGACTCGCGGAAGGATATGTAGTGGAGGGCTGACTCATGGAAGGCGATGGATAGGAGGCGTATGTGGGCGTAGAAGGTGGAGGAGACTCTGGGTCAAGGAAAACTAGGAGTTGTTGGCGGATAAAGCAGGCTCGGCTATACAATTATTTCCAGGAGGTGATATCATTCAAGGCTAAGATAAAGCTGTACTCTGGCGTTGCATTAGAAATGATCATTTTGATCTGCTCTCCCTCCGGAATATGCCCCGGGACTTGCGCGGCCAAGTGACGCCAGCGATCAGCAAAGGTAGAGAACTCCTCGTCGGGCTTCATCTTCTCATGGACCAGATCAACCATAGAATACTTGGGCCCAACCTGGTCTTGATATTGTTGAAGAAATCTCTCTTGGACGACTTGAAAATCCACAACTTGCTCTTGTGGAAGAGAAAAGAACCAATCCCGAGCCGGGCCTTCCAACGACAGACCGAATAAATAGGACATCAAGCGTTGGTCATGTCGAAATTGGGTCGACTCATAAATGAACTCCTTTAAGTGCACATAGGGGTTACCAACTCCACCATAGTGACGATAGGTAGGAATTTGTGAACGCGGTGAAAGCTGAAGACCTTGGAATGCAAACGGGACACTCAAAGAAGATTGGGGATCAATTCGACGTTGAAGTTCATCAAGCTGACGTTGGGCTTGAGCAATCATCTCCTCAATGAGGAGAGATCGGGAAGGACGCAAGCCAGCCTGAGCATGGATTTGGACCAGGGTTATGATATTGGGCCGGATAAAGAGATCCGGACTGAGAAGAAGGAAAGTCGATTCTAGGAGTGGAAGGATATGTAGGCCTGGAAGGATCATGAATGTGGGAATAAGAACTGATTGGGCCAGCAGCAACATGGGTAGAAGGAGCGGGCCTATTAAGAGAAGCAGGCTCATTAAGGGAATAAGAAGGTCCGCTAAAGGAAGGGGGCCCATTAAAAGAGCGAGGCCCATTGAAGGAATAAGGCCCACTAAGAAATTGCGACTCAATAAAGGAAGATGGGCCACTCGAAGAATATGGCCCATTAAAGGAAGGAGGCCCATTAGATGAATGAGGCCCGTTATGAGGATGAAGCCCATTAAGATGATTAGCGGTGAGTTTTTGGGCCTGGACCGGGTCCATTTGGCAAACAAGAGGTGATAAGTGGGCCATGAGATTTACTTGTGAGTCGGAAGGGCCACGAGGAGATGGGCCCGTGTGGAAAGAGGAATCCCCGCGGGAATAGGAAGATGGGGATGAAGAAGGGTAATATACAAGAGAAAAATGGTGCTCCATGAAGGCAAATGGAGACTTTATACAAGAAAAATCAAGGGAATACAATGAGGGAAGTAAGAGGGCTCGAGAATCAGAGAGGGGGCTGACTCAATAATGCAAAGTGAAAAAAAAGGACCCAGGACAACGTGACTAGACAAATGGACACACAGAATGGACTAGCCTAAGTGGGCCTAATGACAAAACCTATATGGATAGTGGGGATGCAACACAAAATGACACAAATGGGCTTGGACAAGCCCAAACAACACAAACAATACGCAGGATTTCACCCAAGTCAACCAAGTTAATATGATGGGAAATATTTTATTGTCAAAGTTTTGGTGGGCCTTTAAATATTTTTAAATTAAGATTAATTCCCTCAAGATAGGTATCCTATAGGGAATAAGGTCCAAACTTTGGGTTGACTAGGGTTAACTCATTCACAACGTATGCAAATGCAAGCCTATGGGGTGGAAAGGTACAACCGGCCCGGTGTCTGTGTGGGAATCCACGGCTCGCGGGGACTTATGGAGGTCCCGGATAAGATCACCTAGTCGAGCCCAAGGAATATGGGAGCGAGAGGATCACTTACCGAGGGGGAATGTAACTACAATATGTCAATATGCATGACCCTATGTGCACCGGAGTGCATGCAATTTCTAGCCTAAATCTAACAAATCAAGATATAATGAACATATGTGAACATAATAATATGGATGCAAACAAAGTGAACAATATGAGCATGAAATGCTATCTAAACATGGACATACACACCAAAATCGCAGCAAAGCATGAGACAAGTGATGGGCACTAGAGGTCCCACCGTGACGCCAAAAAAGGGGTGTAGATGTGGAAAATGTGGATGTGTATATGCGTGCCGATCCCACAAATCACATGAATAAGCATGAAGTATATGTGCACCAATCAAGTGAATAACATGAATATGTGGCTATGTAAACATGGTAGCATGATCATACAATCAAGACAAAGGCGATAAAAGATGTAAAAGAATACCGTGATCGGCACCAAGGAATGACAACGCCAAAAGAATATAAAATACTAAGTGTGTTGTGTACCTTAGAAAAAGAGAATGATCGCTCTCACTATCAAGATACGGGGACTATGTGGATTACCTCTCCTTGCCTTCCATCTGGCTAGAAGGTAAGGACCTCACTTTCCATGCTTTCCTGAGAAACAAACACAAAACAAGAGGCAAAACCCATTAGAAAATGCTAAGTGTAGAAATCTGCCCAAGTGCATAAAGTAGCATGAAAGATTGAGGGCAAACTTACCGGGAGAGGGTTTTTAACCCCTATGGAAGGGTGCAAACAATAGGTGTGTATATTGTGATGAGATTAACACGAAGAAATTGATTTAATATGCCATGATGAACATAGATGAACAAGGTGCAAAAGTGCATGCCACAAGAAAAACTGTGCAAACAGTGTAAAGTGGGTGCAAAGATTGATGCAAACAGTAGGGTAAACGAAGTCCAAATGGGGATAAATTTGCGATGACATAAGACTTGAGTGTTGTAAAGAAGCAGGGACAAGAATCACTCAAAAAGGAGGTCGGGACAGAAAGTTATGACACCGGAGATTTGAGAAAAATATGGACTGTGCAGAAAATTCAGAACAATGCACAAAATGGGCTCAAAGAATGATGAATATCTCACAAGATAGAACACCAAAAGAGGAAAGAGTGGATGCTATGGAAAGGTGGGAGTGTTGTGGTAAAACTAGGGTAAAAAGTAGGGTTTAAAACGGGGAAGACATCAGTGAAAAATGGGGTGGAAAACTTAAGAAAACAGAAGGGTGCAGAACATGAGAGAAAAATGACTAAGTGTAAAAACAGAATGAAAGTGCAAAACTCATAGACAAAAATATGAAGGAAGATGATGAGGTAATGAGCCCAAAACCAAGGAACACAAAGATTATACTTCCCTCTAGAGCCTGAAGTGAAAGGACGGATCAAGAGTGCCCCACAGCCTCGCACCGGTGACGCAAACATGCCCCCGTCGTAAGAAATCCGAGTTTCAGCAAAGTGCAGAACAGTGTGGTGAAACCTCAAAAGTAGGGGCTTGGAAGAGGGGGAAAAGATATGAGAAATAAGGCAAACATATAATGAACGTGAAGCTAATACTCCCCTCTTCAAGATAGAGTTGAGGGAGGATGAAAAGGATGAAGCATGACTCCGCACCGGCTTGATGAACATGCCCCCGTCGTGGACTTTGTAGCAGAAATCAGCAAACTGTGATGATTTGCCAAAAGTAGGGGCGAGGTTGAGAGGGCAAACGATGATGAAATCGAGCAAATAATGAATCAATGAAAAGATAATACTTCCCTCTTCAGGTTAGGGTCAAAGGATTGAGTAGACAATCCGGCATGGCTTCGCCGTCGCCTTGAAAACACGCCTCCGTCGAACAGGAAATCTGGGCAGGTTTATATAGAAAAGTGGTGAAACCCTCAACTTTCTCCCACGATTCCAGAAGATAGAGTCCACTAAATCTCGAGATCTCTGGATCATTCTCGAGATAATAGTCAAGATAAGGCGTAGGAACAAATGGGACTCTTTTTGGTTGAAGATTGTGGAAGCTATGGCTCTTAGAAGAAGCCTCTGGAACCTAATCTGCAGGGTTTTTTGGTTGCACGAAAAGTAGAAAAACCTGATATTGCGGCCACGATTCCAGGAGATATAGCTCATCAAAATTTGATTTCTATCAACCAAATTAAAGATAATACAAAGGGCTAGAAGTAGGAAGAAAACGGGGATCAATTTGGACAAGTATTCTAGAAGTTGTGGCCGCCGCAAGATAGGCACATCGCGCAGGTTCGTGGAGATAGAGTCCAGAGTAGGCTGGACTATTATTGGATAAACGGTCGTCAACCGACCGTTTGCAACAATGAACGGCCATCAACACGACCGTTTAAGGTAGACCTTGCGCGACTTTGGAAATTGGATCATATCTCCCAAACGGTGCAGAATTAACAAAAGTGGTAGAAGATAAAATTATAGATAACTCAAAAATGAACAACTTTTATGAAGAAAGTAAGATGAGAAAATGATGAGAAGAGAGAGAAAATAGGGCTATAAGAGAAAGAATATCGGGACATATGTGAACAGTGTAGTCTGCCAAAAAATTGTAAATAACTTGAAATCGATGCAGAACTGGCCAATGACGTAGAAGAAGAAATTGTAGGGATTTGAAAGATGAACAACTTTGGTGCAGGATGCATTTTGAATAGAGGAAAGGAAGGAGGTGAAAAAGGACAGTTTTCAAGACTACGCAACGAAAGGGGGCTGAATGCTTGAGGGAAGCCGGCCTAAATGGGCCGTAAGGCGACTTTGAAGGCCGGAAGGTGACAAGATAGGCTCCAGGGCTCTATGAAATAATGATCTCCAAGGTTCAAAGGGAATGGAATAATGAAATGGGCTTGAAATCCATCCAAGAAAGGCTCCCAAATAATGGGTAATTCGGGGCATCAAAATGATGAATAAAAGAAATGACTCAACTTGCAGGCTAAAAACGGATGTCAACACCGTCGAAGATCCCTTCCGTCAGGTTGTACCGTTGCTTCACAAAATTTCATGTCTACATTGTTCATTATTCTATATTGTTCATACCATTGAGGACAATGTCATTTAAGTTGGGGGGATGGAAATCATGTTGCACATGTTGCATTCATATACAATCTTATTTAGCTAAAAAAATGACAAAACAAACCACATAAAACTAATTTTGAGTTTCATGATTCATATTTCCATTGAGAGTAATTCTGGAATAGAAATGATTGGATAAGGATGATGAAAAATTAATTTAATCTAGCCATGGAAAACTGATCTAAGAATCTTTTTAAAGTTCATGTGCACTTTAGAAAAATAAAAATCACTTTGCACGCTAATGAAACATGACCGAACAAGTCTTCTGCTATTTTGGATATGTTACCTGATATTCTGCACTTCGTAAAGAAGAGATCTTTTATAACTTTCTGACAAATTGTCTATCAAAAATTAGTGCAAAAGCACAATTGAAAAAAAATAAAAATTTGAGAAAAAGGCACCATAAAAAATACCTCGAATCTGAGTAACCGGGCCTACTTCACCTAAGACGTGTTGAGGTTCACGTCAAAAGGAAAATGGAACCTTGATCTGCGAAATCGGGCATGCTTCTCCTAAGGTAAGAGTCGAGGTTTGTGTTAAACAGTGAAAGGTAGTGCATCATCATGTGTATAGAAAAAATAAAAAGATCCCTAAGGGACAAAGTAATAAGGCAGACAAATAGTATTCTTAATGCTCTGATGAAGAAGTGCAGGGTTGAAAGGTATTTGTCTGGAATAGCGAATGGGGGATGCAATTGTCTAAGTTGTGGATTTGGTAGTTACACATGCACAAGTGCTATTGAGCTTTGATTTGAATTCTTGATCATGTACTATTAAGTTCTTACATAAGGCTAGTGTGCATTAATGATTCTAGATTCCTAATCTTTGGTTGATTCTATGAAGGGAGAGCTGGATATGAGAGTATGAATTTTACAAACTCTTATTAGTTCTAAATTTTAATTTATTTGCATTGCTAAGGGACTTGCAATGAGTAAGTTGGGGGGGTGAGTGTCCATTTTCTATGATAATTCATCGCATATACATCATTTTATGTGCATATAATTAGGTAATTATACATATTTCATACTTAATCTGAACTCTGCGTTTAAATTGGTGCTTTCACGTAAATTGATTAATTTGGTGATATTATTTAAATTGAAGTTGAGGGCCATGAGCATTAATTCTTTATTGCATAAATCTTGAGCATTTGAGATTTATGTGCACATTATGATAATTTTTATGGACTAAATTATAATTACGTATGTGCAGGGCACTGAAGGTAATTACAAGAAACTCCGAGGGCTTCCTTTGGCATTTTTTCTCTCTCTCTCTCTCCCTCTTACATATTCTTAGGCCGCTGATTTCTCCCCCTCCGTCCCTCTTCTCCTCTTACTGTCTTCATAAAAGTTCTTTATTTTTAAGTGTTCTACAACGTCTTCTTCTATATCATCTTCTAATTCCTTCTGGTTTTGAAGTTATTTCCCATTTTGAAACTTACTGTCTTGTGATTTTACTGTTCATCTGAGGTGCTAACTTCTGTTATTCATCAGTTTTGAAGCCATTCGGCTCTTCTTTTCTCTCTGCATTTTTCATAAAAATTCTTTCTCTCTTGTAGATCTAGATTTTCTCTTCTTCTACCATTTTCTCTAATTCCTCTTGATTTATAAGTTATTTTTATTTTTTCATAGTTCAGTTTTTGCACAGTTACTGTTCATCCATGCAAACCACTTTTGTTCTTCCTTAGTTTTTACCATCTTCTGGTCTTTTTCTCCCTCTGCACTCTTCATAAACCTTCTTCCTCTTCCTTTGATCTTCAACTTTTATTTTTATCACTTCTTCTAATTCTCTCTGGTTTTAAAGTTATTTCATTTCCAATCTCAACATATTTTTATTATTTCTGTTTCACTATTTTTAAACTCTCTTCTTCATCTTCTATCTCTCCCCCTCCTCTATTTTCATCTAAACATCTCAAGGCGGAGATTCTTTTCCTTCGATGTTCTAAAGGCAGTGTCTAATCCTAAGACGGGGCGATCTTCTTCCAAGGCTCGGCATAGAGACGGCGGCGCTATTTTTCTTCATCTTTACTCCTTTCTTCCCTTAGCATTATTCAAGTTGTATTTTTAATTTTCATAGATGTTGTACTCCTCATTAGCAATAAAAATTGAGTTTGTACAATTGTTCTTTATTTTCTCTTTCCACCTCCTTCCAAACTCTATTCTCAACCCTCTCATATTCTTTAGTTTGATTTATTTCTAGTCTTAAGTTCACGTAATTTATTTTCCATTAACTTTAACTCACTCAAAAATTTGATTTTCAAAACATAAGAATTTTTTCAACTTGTTTAAAAGAAACATTTCCTCCCCATGAGATCGATCCGTACTTATCACTCTACTTAGATTTTATATCTTTTTAGTGAGTGAGTCCGGTTATTTTTAAAATTGTGGCACGGTATTTTTAAACGACGAGTGTTTGTGTGCTTCAATTTTTGGCGCCATTGCCGGGGAGGAAAATTAATTTTTTTTATAGTTGGATATTTTTGTGTTTGATGTGTATATTTATATATTAATTTTTCTATTTTTATTTTACAGGAAAAAAAATCAGAAATCAAAGAAAGAGGAAAATCAGACCTGAAATTTCCAGAAAATGAAGTGTCGCTGAAAGCCTGGAACTGCAGCAGTCAAGCGTCGCTAAAGGGCTGAAACGTAAGTACATGTTCTGTTTGTCTAATTTCTGAAAAAATATTCAAAAAAATCTAAAAAAATTCCTGAAAAATCTATAAAAATCAGAAAAAATCAGAACACACAAAAATATCATTTTAAACTTCATTTTGTAATAAATTTACCCGTCTTTCTTATTTTATTATTTATAACTTCTTGCGTTCATCTCTTAGTGAAAACTTTTAAAAAAATAAAAAATAAAAAACACATAAAAAATCTCTGAAAAAATCAGAAAATAGAAAATCACATAAACTTTTTGGTCTCATGCTATCATGTTTTCATTATAGATGCATAGTGTTCATGCATTTTAGTTGATTCTCCATTTATTTACATCAAATAAAACATTTAAAAAATAAATAATCTCTGAAAAAAAAATTAAAAAAATAGAAAATCAAAATTTTCTTTCATCGTGATATTATGACTGGTTACAGTTATTTCATGCATTGTTGCATTTAGATAATATAAAAAATTAAAAAATAAAGTATGTCTCCTTTTTACATCTCCTTGAAAAAAAAATAAAAATAAAAAAATATAGGACGAGGGATCGCGATCCAAGTAAATATCTTAATCTTCTCTCTTGTGATTTAATTTATTTTCTACATTTTGTCACCTTTTATATTTAGAAAAATCTCAAAAAAAATTTGTTGGCTAGATAACTTCATTAATTAAAAAAAAGAACAAATCACTCGCACCAAAAATAAAAGATTTCATTCAAGAATAGAAACCACATCATCCATGTTATAGGTCATGCATCATTTAGCATATTATTTTTTATTTTTATTTAATTTTTGTCATTACATTTTGGAGATTGCAAGGGGTAAGGTACGTTCTACTTATCCAATTCTAGGATGCATATTACATAAGAACCCCTTGTTTGAATTTGTGGTGTACGTTTCATTTCAAAATAATTTAAGGGTAATACCCCTAAATTACATAAGGTGGAGATTTTATCACCCTTCCTTAGCCCACAAACCACATTTACCTTACATCTTTGCATAATCTAAGCCTCAAATAAAAGCCAGTAGACATTGGCTCTAGGATCACACTGTGATTTTACTACGATTTGAGTTTACCCTCTTGTGGAAACCGGTGCGTAAGACAAGACGGTCGGACGGCAAACGCCGTAAGCGGGATTGTGGTTTGACATAATTAGGTCCCTACGAAAGTAGGGGGAGCCTCCCACTACCCTACCCCTTACCTGACCGATGAAAATATTGAGGGTAAGCTTAAGTTGCACTTTAGTTATTTTGTGAAACCCCATTTGTAGGTCTAGGTCACATCTAGGTCATTAGGTAATTTGTGTGTCAACTTGTTTGTGTATGTAAAAAATAAATAAATTAAAATTAAAATATTTTTTTTCTCCGCTTCTCTCTCTTCATCTTAATTAGTGTTAGCCAAAAAAATAAAAATAAAATAAATAAAATAAATATGATGATTTTCTAGTCTTTAAAAAAAATTAAATCAAAAAAATAAAAAACACATAAAACATAAAAAGAAAACATAAAAGGAGATTAATAATGGGAGAATAAAATTAAAAAAATGATGAAAAATTTAAAAAAATAATTAAAAAAATCTTTCAGGGATTCAACATGTTTTTAATGGCCATCTATCTTAAAGGGAAATATAAACCCATGAAGGAACATTTTATTCCTTCTACTTATAACCCATCCACTTGTATTAAACTACTTGACATTCTGGTAGATCATTATGAGATTAGCCCCGGTATCATCCAGATGCTCCCATCTTTTTATGAGAAACCCAATGAAAATCCTTATGAGCATCTAGATGATTTTTAAAAAATTTACTCGCTGGTCAAACTCTGAAATTTTAGTGATGATGCCCTTAAGTTGATCTTATTTCCATTCTCATTGAAAGATACAACAAAATATTGGTTAAGAAGTTTTGAGAAAATTGTTAGGACTTGGGAGGATATGCAGTTAGAATTTCTAAAACAATTTTACCCCATAGTCCGAACCAACATTATGAGAAGGGCGATTTTGAGATTTACTCAGTTTTCAGGCGAGCAAATTTATGAATCTTGGAAAGGTTGAAGGATTTGTTACGTCAATGTCCACATCATGCGTTACCCAAATGGCAAATTATATTTACATTTTATGAGGGGTTATCTGATTATGATAGATAAATGGTGGATACATGCTATAGAGGGGCTTTCATGAACAAGAATGAAGATGAGGCGTATGATATGTTTGAAATTTTGAGTGAAAATTCAATTAATCATGTCTTAATCTTATCTCATAAACAATCTGTAGGATCTTTCAAACATGCTGAAAATCTAATCCAAACTTTCAAGGAAGCCTGTGAGTTCTGTGCCAGTCCCACTCACCATATGAGAGAATGTCCTACGGTAGCCCAGCTCCCACCAGTCATCCAAGCTCAAGTCCAAAATGCCTTAGGGTTCTCTCAGCCCAAGTGTGATTCCCTTTCGGATGATTATAATCTTGGGTGGAGTAATCACCTAAATTTACCTTGGACAGACCAACCAATTCAAGCCCATTTGTCTAAACCTTCACCCTAAGAAACTCACGAGCAGCCCATGTGCAATCAACTTCAGCCTATCTGATTACACCCTAACTTTGAGAGCAACATCAATACTTGGGGTGATTCACCATGCCACTACTCCGAATCTCAAATCATGAACCCTCAGTCTACTTACCATGACCCTCCTTCAATATTACATCAAACTCCTCAACACGTTAATGATGATGATGATGATCTTATGCCTATCATTATGGCTCAAGATATCAATAGTGAAAATGAGGGCGAGTGCCCCAGCAATATCATGACGAAGGAAGGGAAGGAATTAGGGGGTGAATTGAAAGAAAAAGATGATCATATTGATATTACCACCCTATTCTATGAATGTTTTGAGATTGAGAATATCACTATGAAGATTAGTGGTCCAAATAACTCAATTGAGGATATACATAAAGGGGATGATAACTTTGTGATTAATAATCATGTTGATTCAGCGAAAATAAATTCTGAATATCATCCCCCCTTGGAAGAACATGATGATGGGGCATTGTTGGAAAAATTTACATTCCATCTATCCACCTCATTATTGGAAAATTTGATTGATAATCTTCAATTGAGTGATGAGTGTGATGAAGGTGTCCTAATAGAGAAATTCACATGTGATTCGACCTATGATGAAAGGGCATGGCTGGAAACATTTACATTTGATCTTCCCACCTCATTATTGGAAAGTTTGATTGATAATGTTCATTCGAGTGATGAGTGTGATGAAGGGTCCTTATTAGAAAAATTTAAATTTGATCTGATCATTGAGCCCTATCTGATCATGTCTAAATCATTGGATCAAGTAGATTCTGGGCTCCCGCTTCCTTCCAATATAATTCCTTTGACAGTACAGCCTCTTCAATATGACATTCTAGGACCTGAGGGGGGTGGACCAGCCATATTCACCTTTGATTTGATTCCCCATCAGGAATACATGTTGATTAATGCCCTTAATGCTCATGAGGCTGATATTGTAGGGAATGTGGCTAATAATGATACTTTTATTCATAAGCCACCAGTGGATGACCAAGTTACTAAGGAGGAAGCAGTCACTAAAGAGGTCGTCAGGAGGGACGATACAGGTGAGGAGTACTAATGGATTGATATTGTGCAAGGGTTCAACCTCGATCTTGAGAGATTATTGGTGTAACGACCCAAGAATCCGGTTACCGGGAAGGCCCGATAACCCGAGACTCGTACCGCCACCCACGAGCTCGAAGACTCAGAAGGGTTAAAGGAATGGTGTGGAGACTACACAAGTATCACAAATAATTACAGAAATGAACAGTTATATTATTAAGCAGGAAATAAATTAACAATTTACATGATACATGGTCCACAAGATAACAATAAAATAACAACAGCAGTAGTCCACAACTAGTATAGAGACAAGAAAGAAAAGTACAGCTACACGGGGCATACCCCGTCTCTGACCTCTGGCACTAACGCTGGGCACCTGAACCACGTTGAGCCTCAGACGCGCTCCCCTGAGGCCGCGACTCACCTGAAACACGGTGAAAATGAGCAGGGAATGAGTCTCGGCACAAGACTCAGTAGATATCACTCGAACCCTACCTCGCAAACGGAGAAACCGCTATGCTAGCAGTAAGCGAGTACCTCAGAAAAGGAAGCCCTACAATATATAAAACACCGCTCCCACGGCACGAAAATTGACACACGTGCCACGGTGCAACGACCGGAGCACCACGGTCAACACGATAAAACCTGAAGGTCAAAGTCGCAAGGACAGATAGTCTGACACTCCCGACTCGACAGGAGTACCTCCCACTAGAAGCACAACCGGTAGCGTCCCCTGACGTCTTACACCGCACCGCAGGTGAACTGCCTGACGTGGTAGCTACTACCAAAGGTACGAACACCAAACAAGTAACCACAAACGAGTGACTAGCTGGGGTCACGCCCGTCAGCGTGGGTCCAACCACCCCCAACCACGTGTGCACACATAGACCGTACGTCCTAGGTCTAGCCTCTAACTGGTTTCCCCTGGAGCCGGACTCTGGCTACCGACGAGGGGCCCGACGAAAACCAGTCTAAAATCATCCTCAGGGTAGCCTCTCCACCACTCCCTGGTGGGACCACACGCGTGTAAGCAGGCTACGACTAGTGGAGGGTCCCTACGGAGTAGATTATCAAGTCAGCGGAAAACATCGTCCGCATCCGACAACGTACGGGGACCGCCCCATGTACTAGCACCGTCGCACGGTGACCACGGTCGGAACAGAAACGGGGTTGCAAACCACCCGAGGTAACCCAGAGCCTGACGGTCTACCCTAGATGCGTCACAGGCTCTGACGGTCTAGGCAGGACCGTCACAATCACCTGACGGCCCAACGCAGGGGCGTCACACGCTCGGTGCAAAATAGGACGTAACGCACCTACCATGGTACGTTACAGTCTGTGACGTGCCTACCCTGGTGCGTCACAAGACAACAGAGAACAGCTGTGACGCGTGCCACTCGGTGCGTCACAATGTGTAATGGACCAACCCTGGTGCGTTACAACGTGGGAATGCGTCTACTCTAACGCACCCACATAGGGGCATCACATGGCTATGACGCGCCAAGTCAGGTGCGTCACATGCCTTAACCCCCAACGGTCAAAAACCAACAGTCGGCAGCCAACGGTCGAGCACCCCTGACGGTCCAACCTAGGTGCGTCACAGCACCGTGGCGGTCTATCGTGGGACCGTCACAGCCCACAGACCCCACTTGGCTGCACTCAGGGCTGTAACACACTCATCTGAGCACGTTACATAGTGTGACGGTCACTGGAAGGACCGTCACACCCGCACGAGGGCGAAACGGCGGGAAACGCCCAAAAAACTGGCCACGCCCCCATGCCTCCACCGGAGAGGGAGAAATCAAAAGGGAAGACCCCTAGGGACCCCTAGCATGATGCTAGGCCATCAAAACATGAAATCATGCATCAAATCCATAGATCGGGCGAGCTCTCCCCAAATCATGGAAAACCCCAAACCCGCAACGAATCCCATCTCTCGGCCTCCCCTCGGCCTACAAATCGCAGGAAAGGAAGGCTAGAGACTAGGGAACGTCACCCTACCTCAATTGCGTCCTGAGACGCGCCGGATCAACCACGAATCGCAAAGAATGCTTGAAAACCCTCGTTCTTCCTTGAGCTCCCACGGTTCACGTACGCCTCCACGATCACCTCGCCGTCACCGTCGTCACCACGCTGTCGCCCACAGCCGTTTGCAGCCGGAGGGGCTCACCACGGTCTCGTCGTACGAAGAAGAGAGGGAGAGAGGGCGTCGCACGGTGGGGGGGAAAGGAGGAAGAAGAAGAAGAAGAAGAAGGTGGGGAAGAGAGAGAAAAGGGGGGGTATTTATAGGAAAATCCAAAAATTCTGGAAAGTACCAAAAAATATAAAATTACATTTCCGCGATCCTCGGAACGCACCGATCGTAACGGTACCACTCTCGCCTAGGTGAACGGCCAAGTTCACCCGCAACGAGATTCCGAAGAAATTACTGAAACACATACCGGTAATCGGAAAACACGCGTGGAAAAGTCGCGGAACGCTTCCGGGCCTCCGAAACAACTCCGGATCGCACCGATCCGAACACAAAAGATGTCTGAAACGAAATTTCAAACACAACGGAGCCGGACACTTTGAGAAACCAGATTCAGAACTCACGAAAAAGGATCCGAAAGGTTTGGGATATTACAGCTCTCCCCCCTTAAGGAATTTCGTCCTCGAAATTGGGGACAACCCAAGGGGAAAGAAGAGGAAGACTCACTCAAATAGGTAAGGGAAGTGATGACGCATCTCTTCCTTACGCTCCCAAGAAGCCTCACCACCAGAGTGCCGCTGCCACACCACCTTAACCAAGGGGATGACCTTGTTTCGCAGGTGCTGCTCTCGCCTATCCTCCACGCAGACTAGAAACTTTGGGAGAGAAAGATCTAGAGACACCTCGGGCCAAACAGAATCCTCGAGCACATGAGAGTCATCAGGCATATACTTTCGCAACATCGAGACGTGGAACACATCATGCATCGATGCCAACTCAGGGGGTAACTGCAACCGATAAGCAACCTCACCGATGCGCTCCACAATCACAAAAGGACATATATAGCGGGGGCTCAGCTTCCCACGCCGTCCAAAGCGCATCACCCCCTTCATCGGAGAAACTCTCAAGAACACGCGATCGCCCATGGCGAACTCGAGAGGCCGCCGCCTACGGTCACCATAGCTCTTCTGCCGACTCTGGGTTGCCAACATGTTCCGACAGACCAGGTGCACAACCTCCACACACTGTTGCATCAGCTTCGGTCCTGTCACAACACGCTCACCGACCTCAAACCAATCAAGTGAAGTACGACACGGACGCCCATACAAAGCCTCATAAGGAGCCATGCCGATGCTCGAATGATAGTTGTTCTTATAGGCAAACTCCACCAACGGTAGGTGGTGAATCTGACTCCCTTGCCACTCCAGACAGCAGGATCTCAGCATGTCCTCCAAAGTCTGAATGGTCCTCTCTGACTGACCATCTGACTAAGGATGATACGCCGAGCTAAAAGCCAAATCCATGCCAAGAGCTCGCTGGAAACTCCCCCAGAATCCAGAAGTGAAGCGCGGATCCTGATCCGACACGATGGAAATAGGAATCCCATGCAACGGGGTGATCCGCTCCACATAAAGATGAGCCAACCTAGGCACGCTCTAGCTGACTTTGACCGGTAGCAACCGAGTCACCTTCGTCAGCCTATCCACCAGCAACCAAATACTATCCTGACCGTTCGGAGTCCTCGGTAATCCCACCACTAAATCCGTGGTCACGTGGTCCCACTTCCACGCAAGAACATCCAAGGGATGGAGAGTACCTCCCGGTCACTGATGCTCCGCCTTCACCTGCTGACAGGTCAAGCACCTGGCCACAAATGCGGCGACATCTCTCTTCATGCCAGGCCACCAGAACTGCCTCCCCAAGTTCCGATACATCTTCGTCGCACCCGGGTGTACGGTGTACCTGCTCCCATGAGTCTCGCGCAACACCGCACGACAAACCTGCTCCTCGGCTGGGACGTACAGCCTACCACGGAACCTCATGGCACCATCCTCGCCGAGCTCCACATGAGCCAAAGCCAATATCCGGGGCAACTCAGGGTCCGCATGCTGAGCCTTCGTCACCTGACGGCGGATAGCAGGCGTGACAGTCAGACTAGCAAGCACTGCCAACCCTGGCTCCTGGGGAATCTTGAGCCTGAATGAAACTTCGGGCACTTGTTCCCAGAGCCTCCACTTCCTCAACATCAAGGCACTGACCGTGACCTTCCGACTCAAGGCATCGACGACGATGTTCATCCTGCCCGACTGATAAGACAGGGTGAAGTCATAATCCTTCATAAACTCCATCCATCGCCTCTGCCTAAGGTTAATGTCTCTCTGCGTGAACACATATCGTAAACTCTTATGGTCAGTGAACACCTCGAACCTCTCGCCATACAGATAATGCCTCCAGATCTTCAGCGTGAAGATCACAACTGCCAACTCCAAGTCATGGGTAGGGTAGTTCTCCTCGTGGCGCTTCAGCTGTCGAGATGCATAAGCCACCACTCTACCATGCTGTATCATCACAGCACCCAATCCGACCCCGGAAGCATCTGTACACACCATAAAACCTCCCGATCCAGAAGGTAAAACCAACACCGGAGCCGAGGTGAGCAACCTCTTCAGTTCCCTGAAACTCTGCTCACACTCCTCAGACCAAACGAAAGGCACATCCTTCCGCGTAAGTCTAGTCATCGGGGCCGCAATGCGAGAAAAATCCTGGATAAACTGACGATAATAGCCCGCAAGCCCCAAGAAACTCTGGATCTTCGTCACAGACTTTGGCCTCGGCCACTACATTACTGCCTCGACCTTGGCGGGGTCCACAGAAATACCATTACCAAAAATCACGTGCTCTAAAAAGTGCACCTCACGAAGCCAGAACTCGCACTTACTGAGCTTTGCATACAACTGGTGATCTCGCAACGTCTGCAGCACCACACCCAAATGGTATGCGTGCTCCTCGGCAGACCGCGAATTAACAAGAATGTCATCCACAAATATGACCACAAACTGGTCTAAATACGGACGAAACACCCTCTGTATCAAGTCCATGAAGGCTGCGGGGGTATTGGTGAGCCCGAACGGTATCACCAAGAACTCATAATGCCCATACCTCGTATTGAATGCACTATTCTCCACGTCGGACTCGCGAATCCTCAGCTGATAGTAACCGGACCGTAAATCAATCTGCGAGAACAGTCGCGCAGACTGAAGTTGGTCGAACAAATCATCAATCCGCGGCAACGGATACTTATTCTTAATGGTCACCTCATTCAGCTGTCGGTAGTCAATGCACAACTGCAAGCTACCATCCTTCTTCTTCACAAACAACACGGGCGCACCCCAAGGGAAAAAGCTAGGACGAATATACCCCTTGGCCAGCAGCTCCTGTAACTGCGCCCTCAACTCCCTCAACTCAGCGGGGGCCATACGGTAGGGAGCCTTCGTTAAAGGTCCCGTACTAGGCACAACCTCGATCACAAAATCAATCTCCCACTGGGGAGGCAATCCAGGTAAGTTTTCAGAAAAAATATCAGGGAACTCGCACACCACCGGAATGTCCTCGACATCCGGCTCCATCCGGTCAGTCACAACCACGGAGGTGAGAAAACCCTGACAACCCGCATCAAGCAACTGACGAGCTCGAATCGTAGAAATAAGAAAGCGGGAAGAGGAAGACCCGATACCTTGGAAATAGAAGGTGGGTCCGTGAAGTCGCCGGAAATAAACCCTCTTTGAGCTGTAATCCACCAACGCATGATGTGCCTCGAGTCAATCCATGCCCAAAATCACATCAAAGTCTTGAAGTGGCAACGCATAGAGCCTAGCCGGTAAACTCCGCCCTTCCACCCACACAGGAACCTCATCGAAGCAAAACGGAGTGATCATAAAATCACCCGAAGGCAACTCTACTGCCAAATCACAAGACAACTGGGTCACCGGCTCCTCAATACTCAGCACGAAATACTCCGAAACAAACGAGTGAGATGCGCCAGAATCGAACAAAACCTGAGCCGCACAACCCAAAATATGAATGGTACCTTCCACGAGCTGCGACGCCACTTCCTCTACCCTGGTCATGTGCGTGATCTGGCCTCGAGCTCTCTGCCTGCTTCCACACTAGCTAACCTGGGTAGTGGCGGATACTATCCCTGCTGCTGCTACTGCTGCCTCTGCTGCTGGGGAACCTGCTGTTGCTGAGGAAACTGCTGCTGCTGCTGCCTCTGAGGACAGTCATGCACCATGTGCCCTGGCTGGTCACATCGAAAACAAACAATTGGCGCCGTGCACTGCCTGCCTGGGTGATGCTCGCTACAACGTGGACACGATCCTCGCGATCCACCCACTGATCCCTGACGCTGAAACGGGACCGGCTGCTGTACACTGCCCGATGATGCCTTCCCCTGATCCTTGTGCTTCTTCTTCCGGAAACTCTTCCCGAGGAACTTCTTGACCTTAGAGCCAAAAGACACAGATCTTATCGCCGAAGCTGCCGGTGCCTGCGCTCCTGAACCACCCGACGCATGCTGAAAAGAACCCTGCAGCTGGGTGGCCGAATGCTGGCTGCGACCCGACAAAGACTGCCCCTGGCTGATCGGTCCTCGAGTCCTCTGCATATTCATCTCCAAAGAAGCCGCAACACGAGACGCTGTCTCCAGATCAGTGGCCGCATTTGTGATCAAATGGTGCCTCAGCTCCTGCCTCAAGCCCTGTACGAACTGTGCGATCTTCACCCTCTCATGCTCCATGATATGAGGTGCATACCGACCCAGCTCAATAAATCGGGCCCTGTACTGCAATACGGACATGTTGCTTTGAACCAGCTCCAGAAACTGACACATCCGCTGTGTAGCAATAAACTCTAGATAGTAGGTACGCTCGAAAGCACTGACAAAGTCACCCCACAAAATCTGCTCAAGTGGACGAAGCTGGAAAGACGTCTTCCACTCGGAAGGCCACCACTCTCGAGCCGTACCCTGCAACTGGTTGGAGGCCAACATCACTCTGTCCTCCGCAGTACTCCGCGCAGAACTGAACACCCGCTCCATCTCGTCGAGCCAACTCCGAGCTAAATCAGGGTCTGGCTGACCGCCGTAGTAAGGGCGATGAAACTGCATGAAATCCTTCACTGCTCGGCCTGGCCCTCCCCTGGTCGACGAGCCCTCACCAGCCTCTCCGCCGAACTGCTGAGACATAAGCTGGTACATGCCACGGAAGAAATCCTCAGCCCCCGGAAACCTCGCAGTATCCACTGCCTCGGCGGCCCCCGGTGGCGCTCTACTATGCTCCTCCTGATCTCGCTGAACCCCCTGCTGGATCTCCTGACCTCCAGCCGACTGCCCTTGCTGAGAGCGAGTGCTCTGCCTCGACGCCATGCTCGCTCCTGAAGCAAAAGATAGAAAACACGGAAACAGCAAGGTTAAGAAAAATGCACGATGCCCGATGCCAGCGTCTACCGTACATCATCGCTGTGGACTAGTGGACCACTACAATCACTTATGATTCTCGTATAATCCCACAACCGGTGCTCTGATACCAGCTGTAACGACCCAAGAATCCGGTTACCGGGAAGGCCCGATAACCCGAGACTCGTACCGCCACCCACGAGCCCGAAGACTCGGAAGGGTTAAAGAAATGGTGTGGAGACTACACAAGTATCACAAATAATTACAGAAATGAACAGTTATATTATTAAGTAGGAAATAAATTAACAGTTTACATGATACATGGTCCACAAGATAACAATAAAATAACAACAGTAGTAGTCCACAACTAGTACAAAGACAAGAAAGAAAAGTACAGCTACACGGGGCATACCCCGGCTCTGACCTCTGGCACTAACGCTGGGCACCTGAACCACGCTGAGCCTCAGACGCGCTCCCCTGAGGCCGCGACTCACCTGAAACACGGTGAAAATGAGCAGGGAATGAGTCTCGGAACAAGACTAAGTAGGGATCACTCGAACCCTACCTCGCAAACGGAGAAATCGTAATGCTAGCAGTAAGCGAGTACCTTAGAAAAGGAAGCCCTGTAATCTACAAAACACCGCTCTCACGGTAAGAAAACCGACACACATGCCACGGTGAAACGACCGGAGCACTACGGTCAACACGACAAAACCTGAAGGTCTAAGTCGTAAGGACTGACAGTCTGACACTCCCGACTCGACAAGAGTACCTCCCACTAGAAGCACAGTCGGTAGCGTCCCCTGACATCTTACACCGCACTGCAGGTGAACTGCCTGACGTGGTAGCTACTACCAAAGGCACGAACACCAAACAAGTAACCACAAACGAGTGACTAGCTGGGGTCACGCCCGTCAGCGTGGGTCCAACCGCCCCCAACCACGTGTGCACACACACACTGTACGTCCTAGGTCTGGCCTCTAACTGGTTTTTCCCTGGAGCCAGACTCTGGCTACCGACGAGGGGCCCGACGGAAACCAGTCTAAAACCATCCTCAGGGTAGCCTCTCCACCACTCCCTGGTGGGACAACACGCGTGTAAGCAGGCTACGACTAGTGGAGGGTCACGACGGAGTAGATTATCAAGTCAACAGAAAGCATCATCTGCATCCGACAATGTACGGGGACCGCCCCACGTACCAGCACCGTCGCATGGTGACCACGGTCGGAACAGAAATGGGGTTGCAAACCACCCGAGGCAACCCAAAGCCTGACGATCTACCCTAGACGCGTCACAGGCTCTGACGGTCTAGGCAGGACCGTCACAATCACCTGACGGCCCAACGCAGAGGCGTCACACGCTCGGTGCAAAACAGGGCATAACGCACCTACCATGGTGCGTTACAGTCTGTGACGCGCCTACCCTGGTGCGTCACAAGACAACAGAGAACAGTTGTGACGCGTGCCACTCGGTGCGTCGCAGCGTGTAACGGACCAACCCGGGTGCGTCTCAACGTGGGAATGCGTCTGCACTAATGCACCCACATAGGGGCGTCACATGGCTTTGACGCTCCAAGCCAGGTGTGTCACGTGCCTTGACCTCCAACGGTCAAAAACTAACGGTCGGTAGCCAACGGTCGAACGCCCCTGACGGTCCAACCTAGGTGCATCACAGCACCGTGGCGGTCTATCGTGGGACCGTCAAAGCCCACAGACCCCACTTGGCTGCACTCAAGGCTGTAACGCACCCATCTAGGCGTGTTACATAGTGTGACGGTCACTGGAAGGGCCGTCACACCCGCCCGAGGGTGAAACGGCGGCAAACGCCCAAAAAATTGGCCACGCCCCCATGCCTTCACCGGAGAGGGGGAAATGAAAGGGGAAGACCCCTGGGGACCCCTAGCATGATTCTAGGCCATCAAAACATGAAATCATGCATCAAATGTTGGATATTGTGTTTTGATGATGACAATATTGTGTTTTGATGTTTGTTGGATAGTGTGTTTTGATGATTGTTGGATATTATGTTTTGTTGATGACAATATTGTGTTTTGATGTTGACAAACACTATGACTCTCATATGTTTGATGTCATATGTGTTTACTTCATACAGTACTTGTTACATGCATTAACTGTGAGCATGGCATAGACTGTTCACTCGTCTATCTGCGTGAGACACCAAGTCCACACATTGCATCGTGTGCTTCTCATTTAAAGTCTATACATCCGCATGCTAGCAAGTCTTCAAAGTCCATACATTGCATCCGCATGCTAGCAAGTCTTCAAAGTCCATACATTGCATGCTTCACTCTAAGTCTATACAGCCAGTGTCTCACATATGCAAAGTATGTACAACGCTGCATCACGAAGTAAAGTCTGTACATCGTTCTGGCTAGAATGCAGCGTCTCATGTTAAGTCTGTACAGCATGCATCAGTGCATTAACAAGTCTATACATCGTGCATGCAATGTCTCTCAAGTCTGTATAGGGTTTGGCTAAAATGCATCGCCTCTCAAGTCTATACAGGGTCTGCCTAGAATGCATTCACTAAAGTCTATACATTTGTCTCTAAGGCAAAGTCTATACATCGCATGCATTGCACACTGCAAGTCTGTACAGCCCAAGTCTGTACATCCACCGTCTCATTCAGCGTCTCACTCTTGCAAGTCTATACATTGCTTATCTTTACCTACGTTCAGACACCAAGTCTATACATTGTTCATAGCACACACTAAGTCTGCACATCGTCCCCTTGCTTCAAGTCTATACATTGGCCAAGTCTACACATCGCCGTGTTCACTTGTTTCAAGTCTGCACATTGGTTCAGGCTTTCCAAGTCTGTACATTGGCCCTCAAGCTTTCCAAGTCTGTACATTTACCTTCAAGCTTTCCAAGTCTGCACATTGGTTCAGGCTTTCCAAGTCTGTACATTGGCCTTCAAGCTTTCCAAGTCTGTACATTGGCCTTCAAGCTTTCCAAGTCTGTACATTGGCCAAGTGTCTTGTGCTTTGAAGCTTTATCAAGTCTATACATTCGTTTATCAAAGTCTACACATTGCATCGTGTTTCAAAGTCTATACATCGCTGTGCATTCCTTGATTTCCAAGTTTGTACATTCTGGTTGCTTCATAGCAAGTCTGCACATCCCGCTTGCACTAAGTCTGTACATGGTCTGGCGCTCGCAAGTCTGTACATTGATTTGGCACTCGCAAAGTCTGTACACCAGCTTGGCGCTCACAGAGTCTTGCTGCGTCTATGTGCTAGTCCATGCATTGTCAAGTCTATATAGCGTCTCTTAGCGTCTTGTGCATTCAGCATAGAAAGTCTGTACATTCGTTGACAGACTCTTGCATAAACAGTAAGACATAGTCTGTACATTCGGTGACAGCTTGTCTAAGCATCTCATGCATTCAATGTGCATACTTTCATTCTGTTTGTGCATCTCCTTCAGAAGTCTGTACAATCCTTTGAGCATTCAAGTCTTTACACTCCTGTGTCTGCATTGCATACACTTCAAGTATACACACTGGTTGCCTGCATCTCATGCAGTTAAAGTATGTACACTCGTGAATGTAATGTCTGTACATTCATTCTCGCTGTATATACTTTCTCATATGTGCACACTTCAATTGATGCATCAAGTCTGTACAAGCTCAGCTCATTCATCAAAGTGACTCGATGTATATACTTTCTCATATTCTTTCTTGTCAGATAAATTAACTTGCACTGATAGTTAATCTGTTCTAACAGGACTGCTGATTCGAGGAGGTTAGTGATGCACGTGATCCAAGAATATGAGATGGCTCTGATCGTGCCACGTGGACTGAACCTTCTGGGCGGGAATCATCGAGAGCACACGCCCTAGCTGCTTGCTGCTGCTATAAAAGGAAGGCTTCTTCCTCAGAAGAAGGTTGATCGTGAAAAAAGAGAAGCAGATAGAGAAAGAGAGTGATCGAGATAGAAGGAAAGAGCTGCAGTAGTAGGAAAAGAAGAAGAGACAGAGAGAGAGCATGCGAAAGAGAAGAAAAAGGAGAGTGAGTAGAAGAGAGAGCTAGAGTAAAAGAAGCTTCAACTGAAGATCAGTTTCTGCTGGACCGTGGATCAAATCTAGGCCAGCCAGCTCCTGCGAGAGCCACATTTTGATTTTATATTTCCAGCTTTTAGTTGCTGTATTTTCTTTTATTGTTTTCTTTTCAAACTGAACATTGTTCTTCCGATTCTCTGGTTGGAGATCAGGTTCCTCCTGTGGACTCAGGAGAAGGGAGACTGTGTCTCCGGTCTGCAAGTGACTGAGTGTCGCTTGTGTGTTCCCTCCTGGTCTGGAGGAAGAGAGACCTAGTCTCTGATCGCAAGTGGCTGGGAGTCACTTGCGGTTCCCTCTGGCTTTCAGAGGAAGGGAGACTTGGGTCTCCGGTTTGCTAGTGACTGTGTGTCACTAGTGGGTTCCCTCTGGTCTGGAGGAAGAGGGGAGGCTATTCCCCTGGTCAAGCTGTGTGGCAGCAACTTGTTTGCATACTGAGTCTGCTTTCTAGCTGATTGCTAGTGGAAGCCTCACTCCAGTTGGGAGTGAGGGGTGGACGTAGGTCTGTGGACCGAACCACCTAAAAAATCCCTTGTGCAGTGGTTTGTTTGATTCCTTGCTTCCACTAGATGCATGCTAGGACCGTGATCTGATTGATTATTTATGTCCTAGAGTTTGATTAGGTTTGCATCTTTTATGTTTGAGCAATTGTCCACTGATCTTGTGCTTATCATTTCATACGAATTTTAAATTGGTCAAAACTCTTTAGAAGATCCATTCACCCCCCCCCTCTGGATCTGTGTTTATCTATCGCACCTAACTATCAATTGGTATCAGAGTGGTTCTATGACTGATCAGATCCAACGATCTGTAGAGGATCCTGTTGTCTTTGGTGCATTTCTGAATTTACTCTCTGCTGTAGTAATCTGCTTGCCGATTTAATCAATGGGTTCTCCACCGGTTTTCAATGGCTCTAATTTTAACTCATGGGTTAGCAGTCTACATAACTATGTGAATTTGATGGATCCGGATCTGTGGAAGTTAATCTCACACGGTCCTCACAGACTACCAAAGAAAGAGTCCAAATGGACTAACAGTCACAGATCAAAACATGGAGAGAATCAGAGAGTTTTGAATCTAATGAAAGAAGCTACTGACAAGGCTCTACATTCTTGTTTTTATGACTGCAGGTCCGCTAAGGACATTCTGGATAAGCTGAAGCTAGCTCAGAGGAGAAATGAGGACAGATGCCTGATGGTTGACAAGAGCAACCATGGCAGTGATCAAGATGAATCCAAAGATGCTGAAGAGGTAACCAATCCTTTCTCTAGTTACACTTTAGACGACTGGGAAGATGCCTATGCCAATCTGTTAGAATCCTATGAAAGACTAAAGAAGAAGAAAAAAAACTGATAAAGAAGTTAAAGAATTATGAGGATGCTAAATCTCGAGGTGAAAACCCTAAAATTCTGAAAATTGAAAATGACATATTTAGAAGACAGTTAACAAATTTTGATTATATTAGTTCAGACTTAGATCATTTGAAATCTGAAAAACAAACTCTTATGAAACAAATTGGATTACACAAAAAGGAGAATCAAGAGGTTGTTTGTGAAATTGATGAACTAAAGGAAAGACTCAGCTCAACTGATGATGATCAGGCTCATAACAATGATGTTGTTCAAAATGAAGAACGGTGAGAAACTTAGAGCTTGTCAACTCTGAATTGGAAAACATGAAGTCTAAAAATGTAATACTCAATAATCAGCTCAAGGAATTTGAACACAAATCAATAAATCTTGAAAAAGAGAATAGATTAATTTCTGAAAAATTAGAGGCTGATAGAGTAACAAATTAAGAGATTCAGAAAAATCTTGACAAACTTCAATCTGAAAAACAACAAGAAAAGTTTTATGAATGTCAGTTTTCTTCATATGAATGGGTGCTTGATGATGAACTCCTAGAGCAGAATAGTAAACTAAAAGAGGAAATTAATAAGATGAATCACCTAAACTCAGCAATGTCTGAGAGGCTAATCACTTTAGAAAAAGGGAAGAGTGTAAGTCTGGTGAGCTCTAGTGAGTTACTGAATGCTGAACATGAGTTACAAATCTGAAAAATATCAACCTAATGTTGAGTGGGAATGTCACTTGCTATGAACAAAAGATAGCTAAATATGAGTTAACAATCACATCCCTTCAACAAGAAGTTGATGATCTTTATAAGTCCCTATCTGAAGCTGACAATGAAATAAAATTAAAACAGGAAGTTAAAAACTCAAAAGTCTGAATGATGCCTTGCATCAATAAGTCATTTCCTGTGAAACAGATCTGTCCAAATATGAAGCTAATATTTGTGGCTTAAATTCTGAAATTCAAGATTTGAAAAACTCCTTGTCAAAATTTGTCAAGGGAAAGGACAATCTGAATAAGCTTCTGGGAAAGAGTGATAACTCTCAGAGAGAGGGGCTGGGTTACAGATCAACAAACAAAAGGATCAATAGGAATAAAACTTCAACTGTGTTTATAAAAGCTTCTGATCAAAACACAACTGCTGGTTCTTCTGTCTTTCAATTTACTGCACAAAAACCCACTGTCAGTCCCAAAACTGTAGGACAAACTCAAAATTAAAAAAGGATGAAAACCTACAGAAAAAGGACAAAACTACTCTAGTTGGTACAAAGACTGATGCACACAATTCACATGACCTCTCAAACACTCATACTAAAAAGGGGTCATGTTATTATTGTGGGAAAGTAGGTCACATAATAAAAGATTATAGATTAATGCTAAAAGATGAGCATGGTAGTGAAACATCACATTCTAGAAATTCTTTTGATAGAAATCATGCTGCTAGGAAGCCTGATGCTTCATGTTGTTATTGTGGGAAGCATGGTCATCTCATGAGTGAATGTTTTATCATGAAAGAAGACAATAAACGGCATGCCAGGTCTTCCATTCATTTTCATGGTCCATATGGATCTAAACACAATTCTAGTCAGCACATTGTGTGCTTCAACTGCAATAAGCCTGGGCACAGGGCTGCTGAGTGCTGGTTTAGATCCACTTGGAGTAAAAATGGTTTTAAAAGTACGTAAATCAGATGCTTCGAATGTGAGAAAAATGGGCATACAGTCAAGGACTGTTGGTATGTTCAAAAGAATTCTGTTAACCCCCATTTTGTCAAATTCCCTGCAAAAATATTTATGAAAATTTCATGTTATAACTGTGGGAAGCCAGGCCATAGATCTGCTGAATGTTGGTTGAGTAAGAACAAGCATCAAACTGTTCATGCATACAATAGAAAATCTTATGAACATGTTTATAAACATCATCCTGCTATTAATATGCATCATAAGAACCAAAAACCAGCCATTTCATGTAGATATTGTGAAAATTTTGGACATTCTATGGATGACTATTCACTGATGAAATTTGATGATAATGTTGCTATGAAATTATTTAGAACACATGTTAGGGGTAAGGCAAGACCCAAAGCTGCTTGGGTCCCTGCAGGATCAAAATGATCAATATTTTACAGGTGTGCCTTGGAATGAACAAAGAGGGGTAAATAAACCAAGGCATTCAAGAATGAAACCCCTAGGATTGCACTACTCAGGTCAGTTCTGAAAACGTGTCTTAAATTGCATATCTGAAATTATGAATCTTGGATAACTGCATATCTGGTATGAACTGTCCATGCATAATTGTCATATTTTTTTTGCATATCATGATTCATGCATACATGCTCCTTTATTTGTTTGACACTTGCATTGAGCTTCATGGAATTACTTATTTGCACTTTGAGCTGTGTGTGCATATATGTGAATTGCATATACATACATTAGACATACAGTCATTGAAAATCTGATGCAAGTAGGACTATCTATATTGCACTGTCATTCATGACCACTATGGTATATTAAATGGTAAGCTACCAAAAGGTAGGGAAATCTGTCTGGAGGTTCTTACTATGTGAGAGGTGGTCTTTTAGACCAAGTGCTCCGCCAAGTACCATGGGTCATATTGTTTAATAGGGCAGTCTGATTGAGCTTGAGTCACAAAATCATATGTTCAGCCTTTATTGCAAACATTGCACAATATGAGGGGGAGTCTTTCTAGTCTCATGCATTGTCTTCATGGCATATAGGATGATTCAGTGCTTTTAGTAAGGGGGAGTCAATGCATTGCATATCACATTTTTTGAAAAATAAAAAAAAGGGGAGGAAGTGACTCGCTGCATATTGTCAGGGGGAGCATGCTTAATCTTTTCAGTTGTGTCTTTGTCTGAACTCTTGCTGTCCATCTATTTGATTTATCTTGTCATATCTGTAGTGTCAGTGATTCCATCATCAAAAGATCTCTCTTGACTGATTCTGAAGCATTCTTAACCTGAATTATACTTCATTTGTCAACTCTGAAATACTTTGCTCAAGAGTAGTCTCCCTGCTGAAATTTTTCAGAATCCATGCTGTTTGTTGAAATATCAGTCAGCTCACTTGAATTTCTGAGCCGAGATATGAAGTAAACCTTCAGCCTGAATACTACTTCATAAAAGTTAAAACATCTTTAATGAGGAACCTTCCATTATACATGCTTAAGAACATTTGTTAACTGGAATTGATTTAAGTCTTATGTACTCTTGTTTGGACTCAAAGAACTTGAAAATATCTGATTCAACTTCTTAATAAACTTTAACTGTATGTTTCATGTAAATTCATGTAAGACTACCTGACATCTGAAAAGTTGAAGTCCATGTCTACGTTCACTGAGATATATAGTGTATGTAGTTGTTCTTAAGCACCTAACTTGTTCTGAATCTATTCTGAGAAAAAGTATGGACAGAGCAATGACTGTGGTTACTGAGAAACATGTCCAAAGGATTGTGTCATGAAGTACCATTGTTAACTCTGTTTAAAGAGATGATTGGAAACTACTGTGAGAATATGGCAGAGCAATGGCATAGTTGTATTGAGTAACTGGGGATTTTGGCCTCTGATCAATGTGTATCCTCATGCCAAAGATACTTTTAATGCTACCTCTGTTCTCTAAAATGGGAGAAGCAATACGGTTGTCACACTGAATAACTGGGGATTCTGACCTCTGATCAAGGTGTCTCCCCACGTCAAAAGGTGTTGATAAATCAAAATTATTCTTTAAAAAAAAGGGGAAAATATGAACAAGTGTAAATCAAATTCTGAAAGAACAATTAAAATTCAGTTGCATTCACTTATGTTTCTCTTAAAGCAGTCATGGAAAGTAGACTAAGCAAGATGGAAGTTGGTTGAACTAGAATTTTATATGAGCTTGTAGTTCCTTTTTCATTAAGAGTTGGTTCAGATATGAGTACCATTTCTTTTTGAAAAAAACTCGGTTTATATCATTCTTAAACCATATCTGACAATCAAGGATTCATAAGCTTTTATAATGGAGGAACCTAAAACTTAAATTTTATTTTATGAAGTTGGTATCATGCTGAAAAGTTCTATATCTCAATTTTCACTATTTGCTGAATCTATTCATCCTTGTTGTTTACTCTTACATCATGGATCATAAGGGAAAAATTCTCTGGTCAAGTGTGTCTGATTATGTTGTTTGTCTGCATTAGCTCTCTACCTTCTGCCATGTCAAATGGGGAGTATTCGTTGCATATGCATGTCAGCATAAGTTGTTTGTCTAAAGGGGAGAATTGTTTTAATTGCTTTTGATATTGTGTTGCCCTCTTCTGCTGAACTATTTTGGGTGTCTCATATGACATCACTAGATTATCAAAGTATTGTTCTTCTGATATTGTTCTCTTTTTGATGAAGTCAAAGGGGGAGAATACTTTGATGAGTCTAGTCTGAATATTCCATCTCTTTCATTCTTGAGACTCATAGTGTTGCCATCATCAAAAAGGGGGAGATTGTTGGATATTATGTTTTGATGATTGTTGGATATTATGTTTTGTTGATGACAATACTATGTTTTGATGTTGACAAACACTATGACTCTCATATGTTTGATGTCATATGTGTTTACTTCATACAGTCCTTGTTACATGCATTAACTGTGAGCATTAACTGTGAGCATGGCATAGACTGTTCACTCGTCTGTCTGCATGAGACACCAAGTCCACACATTGCATCGTGTGCTTCTCATTTAAAGTCTATGCATCCGCATGCTAGCAAGTCTTCAAAGTCCATACATTGCATCTGCATGCTAGCAAGTCTTCAAAGTCCAAACATTGCATGCTTCACTCTAAGTCTATACAGCTAGTGTCTCACATATGCAAAGTCTGTACAACGCTGCATCACGAAGTAAAGTCTGTACAGCATTTTGGCTAGAATGCAGCGTCTCATGTTAAGTCTGTACAGCATGCATCAGTCCATTAACAAGTCTATACATCGTGCATGCAACGTCTCTCAAGTCTGTACAGGGTCTGCCTAGAATGCATTCACTAAAGTCTATACATTCGTCTCTAAGGCAAAGTCTATACATCGCATGCATTGCACACTGCAAGTCTGTACAGCCCAAGTCTGTACATCCACCGTCTCATTCAGCGTCTCACTCTTGCAAGTCTATACATTGCTTATCTTTACCTATGTCCAGACACCAAGTCTATACATTGTTCACAGCACACACTAAGTCTGCACATCGTCCCCTTGCTTCAAGTCTGTACATTGGCCAAGTCTACACATCACTGTGTTCACTTGTTTCAAGTCTGTACATTGGTTCAGGCTTTCCAAGTCTGTACATTGGCCCTCAAGCTTTCCAAGTCTGTACATTGGCCTTCAAGCTTTCCAAGTCTGCACATTGGTTCAGGCTTTCCAAGTCTGTACATTGGCCTTCAAGCTTTCCAAGTATGTACATTGGCCTTCAAGCTTTCCAAGTCTGTACATTGGCCAAGTGTCGTATGCTTTGAAGCTTTATCAAGTCTATACATTCGTTTATCAAAGTCTACACATTGCATCGTGTTTCAAAGTCTACACATCGCTGTGCATTCCTTGATTTCAAAGTCTGTACATTCTGGTTGCTTCATAGCAAGTCTGCACATCCCGCTTGCACTAAGTCTGTACATGGTCCTGGCGCTCCCAAGTCTGTACATTGATTTGGCGCTCGCAAAGTCTGTACATCGGCTTGGCGATCACAGAGTCTAGCTGCGTCTATGTGCTAGTCCATGCATTGTCAAGTCTATACAACGTCTCTTAGCGTCTTGTGCATTCAGCATAGAAAGTCTGTACATTCGTTGACAGACTCTTGCATAAACAGTAAGACATAGTCTGTACATTCGGTGACAGCTTGTCTAAGCATCTCATGCATTCAATGTGCATACTTTCATTCTGTTTGTGCATCTCCTTCAGAAGTCTGTACAATCCTTTGAGCATTCAAGTCTTTACACTCTTGTGTCTGCATTGCATACACTTCAAGTATACACACTGGTTGCCTGCATCTCATGCAGTTAAAGTATGTACACTCGTGAATGTAATGTCTGTACATTCATTCTCGCTGTATATACTTTCTCATATGTGCACACTTCAATTGATGCATCAAGTCTGTACAAGCTCAGCTCATTCATCAAAGTGACTCGATGTATATACTTTCTCATATTCTTTCCTGTCAGATAAATTAACTTGCACTGATAGTTAATCTGTTCTAACATGACTGCTGATTCGAGGAGGTTAATGATGCACATGATCCAAGAATAGGAGATGGCCCTGATCGTGCCACGTGGACTGAACCTTCTGGGCGGGAATCGTCGAGAGCACTCGCCCTAGCTGCTTGTTACTGCTATAAAAGGAAGGCTTCTTCCTCAGAAGAAGGCTGATCGTGAAAAAAGAGAAGCAGATAGAGAAAGAGAGTGATCGAGATAGAAGGAAAGAGCTGCAGTAGTAGGAAAAGAAGAAGAGACAGAGAGAGAGCCTGCGTGTAGTGCCCCAGAACTTCATAAATAATAAAGGCCTAAATAAATTTATAAATGATTTATTTGATTAATAAGTCATTATAAGGCCAAGTAGTATTGATCAATTAACCCAACCCACTTAATTAAAGTCTAAAAGGTTTTTAACTCAGGCCCATTAAGTTTGGCCTATATTCTAGAAGGTATTCAAGCCTATCCACGGATTTTAGGATAAGTATTAATTATATAAATATAATGATGTGGATAATTAACAAAAGAATTTTAATGATTTAGAAATTCTACCTACGATGACTGTAACGGTCTATCGTAAGACCGCTACATCCATGTAACGCGTGGTCTCCAGACCGTTACATGCCTGTAAGTTTCGTGAGTGAAGGAACTCATGAAAATATTGGAACTTGATGTTCCTATCCACTATGGATCGACTTGGGAAGGCTTGTAATGTTACTAAGGACTCTTAGAGATTGGGATTTGATGAAATAAGGACTCTAAACTTGATCTAATCTTTAAACCCTAGCCTAAACTCTATAAATAGGGCATAGTTCTGAACTGTGCGACCGCTACTTTTGGGACGTAAAGAAGCAAGGTAAGGAGTCATTATCTCAGGTAAGTTCTTTAGAGGTATCTATTTACAATACTTTAGACTAACTCCCCTCCGAATTTCACATCTTTTGGTCAAGAGGGCGTGGAGTTAGAGCCTAAAGAAGTTGCTGAAAAAGTCACAAGAGAAGGAAGGGATCTAGGGCAAGGTTCTCAACCAAATTCAAGAACTACAGTCTAAGTAAGAGGTAGGTTATCTCATGAACGGCAAAACAACCTGATAGGACTAAAAGCCCTCTGGTTTGATTGAATTCCATGCATTATAGAGCATTGATTTCAAGTTTTATTTGTTCTATGCACATCATGCACCTCTTAGCCAAATTAAGAAATTAAAACATGACTATTCATCTATTCATGATTACCTATGCATGTAGATGGCCTTACTTCGTTAACATGACTAGAAACTCATCATGTTTTGATAAAAGACATGATGTGAGTTGATCTCTTAGTTTCTAGGATTGTTTTCTGTTAACAGATACTATAACGCACTAGCATAGGACCGTCACTTTCAAGTAACGGCCCTACTACAGACCGTTACAAACTCTGTAGTATTTGAATTGCACTGATGTTTCTAACGCACTTGGACAGACGTGTTACATTCAAGTAACGGCTTGATCATGACCGTCACTTTCACTGTGACGCCCCCTCTTGAGACCGTTATATCCTGCGTTCTGTCAACCCTAAGATAGAAAATAACTTACCAATATTATTTATTGATTAAGCATAGTTACTTAAGTTTTAACCTGATTATAAAATTTTTAGGATATCTGATTGTGCATGATAGGTATTGCATGTTTTGATATCTTAATGATATTTTAAGGATATGATAATTTCATGCCAAAATTCTATAGTCTTGTATTATAAAGCATGACTTTTTAACATCGTATTGACGGAGTTTTTATCATGATTTTCACATTAATTATACATATCTCTCTCTGTCAACAGAGTCAATTCTATAAGTACATGGCACATATTCTGGTATGTCGTCATTAGTTCACACTTTGCGCTATAGGAACACCATCTTGGACATGAGGACCTCTCTATTGGATATTCCTTCCAATGGACTAGGAAATCATTGTTTCAAGGCCTCCGTAATTCTCCGCGAGCCTGGGATTCCCACTAGGACGCCGAGTTGGTTGTACCAATGAAATCCCATTAATTAGAACACTCTATCGTGGTTTTGATTCTTGAAATGTAACGGCCTTGAACTGGACCATCAGGCTCATGTAACGGCACAGTGCCAGACCGTCACATTCCTCTGAGTCTATTTTTATCTTTCTGGACTCTGATCATTGTAACGGCCCATTAATGGCGCGTTACATAATGTAACGGCCCAGCAAATGACCATTACATAGCTTGTTTATGTTAACCCAAGGTTTGACCAAGGGTTGATATTTCAATGATTCTAGACAAACCTTGATGATCTAGAACTTGTCATATTACTTAAATTGATCTAAATGAAATGGAAGTTAAGGAAAATACCGTTATGCTGTCGATTTATTTCTATGAGCATGACATTGTTTAAAGTCTATTTCTTGACTCCTACATTCTTATGTTCAAGCATTCATTCATTGATTTTAGTTATCATGGAATTATTGGAAGTGCTATATTCTTGGCCATACGTTACTGTTATACTGCGTGGAAGTAGCTTAATTTATAACTGAAGATGCGATCTAGCACTGATTGTGTTCAACGGCTCTATGCTAGTCCCCTCGGCTGATTGCCGAAAACATACTATTTTATAAACCATGGGGTATGATGCTACTTGCGTCGCATTACGTTGGGAGTACTATTTCTATAAATAAGTGAAGATCCACGGCACGACATGACATTCTTGCTTGATATTCCACAGAAATTCATGAACTATGTACTCAAAAAAGACTAGTGTGATGAATATGTGGCTTGCTAGTACAATCTCGTTACATTCTTGTTCATGGAAGGCCAATATCATGTTCTTGTTATATTCTTGCTAGCTCATTCTTGATCATTCTATCTTACATGGTTATCTTGTTTCTATTGATTTGATCGCATGATTGATGCGCATTCGCATGATTTTACCTTATTTCTTTAGAGCTAAAATGATAATTACTTAAATAGTGCCTTCATGTTGATGCGAAGATACCTACTGGGCAAGTGTGCTCATGACCTACTTTCCAATGTTTTTCAGGAGATGGAAATAGTTCGGATTCGGATTCGGGCTATACTAGTAGCGGGTCCGGAAGCGAGTGAAAGTGTTATAAAGATGAGAGTGAAGACTTAGGAAGTTAAAGTGTCTAGATTGAGTCAATGTAAATTTCCTATTTCTTGAGTCTAGTAGAATGAAAATTAAATTAGTGATTGTATCTTGAATATTGAGCGTTATGAAATAAAGTTGAAGTTTGATTAAATCTTGTGCAATTGCATTTACTTGTGTGATTATCTTGCGCTCTGATTGATTCTTGCTTGCAAGAGGCTTACCATGCCGGCTGTTCGCGCTCCCCGAGCGAGTCTTCCGCTGTAATAAAGGCTCGGGGCGTGACACTGTGAAAGAGAAGAAAAAGGAGAGTGAGAAGAAGAGAGAGCTAGAGTAAAAGAAGCTTCAACTGAAGATCAGTTTCTGCTGGACTGTGGATCAAATCCAGGCCAGCCAGCTCCTGCGAGAGCCACATTTTGATTTTATATTTCTAGCTTTTAGTTGCTGTATTTTCTTTTATTGTTTTCTTTTCAAACTGAACATTGTTCTTCCGATTCTCTGGTTGGAGATCGGGTTCCTCCTGTGGACTCAGGGGAAGGGAGATTGTGTCTCCGGTCTGCAAGTGACTGAGTGTCGCTTGTGTGTTCCATCCTGGTATGGAGGAAGAGAGACCTAGACTCTGATCGCAAGTGGCTGGGAGTCACTTGCGGTTCCCTCTGGTTTTTAGAGGAAGGGAGACTTGGGTCTCCGGTTTGCTAGTGACTGTGTGTCACTAGTGGGTTCCCTCCGGTCTGTAGGAAGAGGGGAGGTTGTTCCCCTGGTCAAGATGTGTGGCAACAACTTGTTTGCAGACTGAGTCTGCTTTCTAGCTGATTGCTAGTGGAAGCCTCACTCCGGTTGGGAGTGAGGGGTGGACGTAGGTCTGTGGATCGAACCACCTAAAAAATCCCTTGTGCAGTGGTTTGTTTGATTGCTTGCTTCCCCTAGATGCATGCTAGGACCGTGATCTGATTGATTATTCATGTCCTAGAGTTTGATTGGGTTTGCATCTTTTATGTTTGAGCAATTGTCCACTGATCTTGTGCTTATCATTTCATACGAATTTTAAATTGGTCAAAACTCTTTAGAAGATCCATTCACCCCCCCCCCTCTGGATCTGTGTTTATCTATCGCACCTAACTATCATCAAATCCATAGATCGGGCGAGCTCTCCCCAAATCATGGAAAACCCCAAACCCGCAAGGAATCCCATCTCTCGGCCTCCCCTCGGCCTACAAATCGCGGGAAAGGAAGGCTAGAGGCTAGGGAACGTCACCCTACCTCAATTGTGTCCCGAGACGCGTCGGATCAACCACGAATCGCAAAGAATGCGTGAAAACCCTCGTTCTTCCTTGAGCTCCCACTGTTCACGTACGCCTCCACGATCACCTCGCCGTCTCCGTCGTGACCACGCCGTCGCCCACATCCGTCTGCAGCCGGAGGGGCTCGCCGCAGGTCTCACCGGACGAAGAAGAGAGGGAGAGAGGGCGTCGCACGGTGGGGGAGAAAGGAGGAAGAAGAAGAAGAAGAAGGTGGGGAAGAGAGAGAAAAGGGGGGTATTTATAGGAAAATCTCGAAATTCTGGAAAATACCAAAAAATAGAAAATTACATTTTTACGATCCTCAGAACGCACCGATCGCAACGGTACCACTCTCGCCTAGGTGAACGGCCCGGTTCACCCGCAACGAGGTTCCGAAGGAATTACCGAAACACACCCCGGTAATCGGAAAACACGCGCGGAAAAGTCGCGGAACGCTTCCGGGCCTCCGAAACAACTTCGGATCGCACCGATCCGAACACGAAAGATGTCTGAAATGAAATTTCGGACACAACGGAGCCAGACACTCCGAGAAACCAGATCTGAGACCCACGAAAAAGGATCCGAAAGGTCCGGGATATTACAATTGGCCATTGATCCTTTCATGATCCCGAAAGATGAAAATTGGCTCACACATATGGTTAAAATAAAAATCAATAATGTGCGAGACCCACATATTTCTAGTCCCAGTGTGTGCGTGCTTACTCTTATTTTCCAATGGCATAAGGGCTGGAATTTGGAGGAGGACAATATCACTTGGTGGCTCATTCTGAATGTCACCCGTTGGTTAGTGAGCTATCTTACGTCTGGCTGAAGACGTAAAACTTAGCACTTCTTGGGAGGCAACTCACAGTTTTAGTAATTTCGTGTGCTAATAAATGACTTCTTGGGAGGTAACCCAAGTTTTTCTTGTGTTTTTGTTTTAAGTTTGCAGGTGTGAATAAAGGATAAATTGGGGGGAGGGAGAGCAGATTGCTTGCACCTTTGCCCATACTTTAACGGCCAAGTACCGCCTTTTATTCAAAATTTGAACCCGTCGAAGATCCCTTCCGTCAGGTTGTACCGTTCCTTCACAAAATTTCATGTCTACATTGTTCATTATTCTATATTATTCATGCCATTGAGGATAATGTCATTTAAGTTGGGGGGATGGAAATCATGTTGCACATGTTGCATTCATATACAACCTCATTTAGCTAAAAAAAATTGACAAAATAAACCACATAAAATCCATTTCGAGTTTCATGATTCATACTTCCATTGAGAGTAATTCTTGAATAGAAATGACTGGATAAGGATGATGAAAAATTGATTTAATCTAGCCATGAAAAATTGATCTAAGAATCTTTTTAATGTTCATGTGCACTTTAGAAAAATGAAAATCACTTTGCACGCTAATGAAACATGACCGGACAAGCCTTCTGCTATTTTGGGTATGTTGCCTGATATTCTGCACTTCGTAAAAAAGAGATCTTTTATAAGCTTTCTGGCAAATTATCTATCAAAAATTAGTGTAAAAGTATAATTAAAAAAAATAAAAATTTGAGAAAAAGGCACCATGAAAAATGCCCCGAATCTGAGTAACCGGTACTTCACCTAAGACGTGTTGAGGTTCGCGTCAAAAGGAAAAGGGAACCTTGATCTGCGAAAACGGGCCTGCTTCTCCTAAGGCAACAGTCGAGGTTTGTGTTAAACAGTGAAGGGTAGTGCAGCATCATGTGTGTAGAAAAAATAAAAAGATCCCTAAGGGACAAAGTAATAAGGCAGATAAATAGTATTCTTAATGCTCTGATGAAGAAGTGCAGGGTTGAAAGGTATTTGCCTGGAATAGCGAATGGGGGATGCAATTGTCTAAGTTGTGGATTTGGTAGTTACACATGCACAAGTGCTATTGAGCTTTGATTTGAATTCTTGATCATGTACTATTAAGTTCCTACATAAGGCTAGTGTGTATTAATGATTCTAGATTCCTAATCTTTGGTTGATTCTATGAAGGGAGAGCTGGATATGAGAGTATGAATTTTACAAACTCTTCTTAGTCCTAAATTTTAATTTATTTGCATTGCTAAGGGACTACCAATGAGTAAGTTGGGAGGTGTAATAAGTGTCCATTTTCTATGGTAATTCATCGCATATACATCATTTTATGTGCATATAATTAGGCAATTATGCATATTTCATAGTTAACCTCAACTCCGCGTTTAAATTGGGGCTTTCACGTAAATTGATTAATTTGGTGATATTATTTAAATTGAAGTTGAGGGCCATGAGCATTAATTCTCCATTGCACAAACCATGAGCATTTGAGATTTATGTGCACATTATGATAATTTTTATGGACTAAATTATAATTACGTGTGTGCAGGACACTGAAGGTAATTATAAGAAACTCCGGGGGCTTCCTTTGGCATTTTTTCTCTCTCTCTCCCTCTTACATCTTCTTAGGCCGCCGATTTCTCCGCCTCCGTCCCTCTTCTCCTCTTACTGTCTTCATAAAAGTTCTTCTGCATCATCTTCTAATTCCTTCTGGTTTTGAGTTATTTCCCATTTTGAAACTTGTTGTCTTGTGATTTTACTGTTCATCCGAAGTGTTAACTTCTGTTATTCCTCCATTTTGAATCCCTTCTGCTCTTCTTTTCTCTCTACGTTTTTCAAAAAACTGCTTCCTCTCTTGTAGATCCAGATTTTCTTCTTCTACCACTTTCTCTAATTCCTCTTGATTTTTAAGCTATTTTTATTTTTCCATAGTTCAATTTTTACACAGTTACTGTTCATCCGTGCAGACCACTTTTATTCTTCCCTAGTTTTTATCATCTTCTGGTCTTCTTCTCCCTCTGCACTCTTCACAAACCTTCTTCCTCTTCCTTTGATCTTCAACTTTTATTTTTATTACTTCTTCTAATTCTCTCCGGTTTTAAAGTTATTTTATTTCTAATCTCAACATATTTTTATTATTTCTGTTTCACTGTTTTTAAACTCTCTTCTTCATCTTCTATCTCTCCCCCTCCTCTATTTTCATCTAAACATCCCAAGGCGGAGATTCTTTTCCTTTGATGCTCTAAAGGCGGTGTCTAATCCTAAGGCGCGACGATCTTCTTCCAAGGCTCGGCATGGAGACAGCAGCGCTATTATTCTTCATCTTTGCTCCTTTCTTCCTTTCTTCCCTTAGCATTATTCAAGTTGTATTTTTAATTTTCATAGATGTTGTACTCTTCATTAGCAATAAAAATTGAGTTTGTACAATTATTCTTTATTTTCTCTTTCCATCTCCTTCTAAACTCTATTCTCAACCCTCTCATATTCTTTAGTTTGATTTATTTCTAGTCTTAAGTCAACGTAATTTATTTTCCATTAGCTTTAACTCACTCAAAAACTAGATTTTCAAAACATAAGAATTTTTCTAACTTGTTTAAAAGAAACATTTCCTACCCGTGGGATCGACCCGTACTTACCACTCTACTTAGATTTTATGTCCTTTTAGTGAGTGAGTCCGGCTATTTTTAAAATTGTGGCACGGTATTTTTAAACGACGAGTGTTTGTGTGCATCATCGAGCTCTTCGCGGCCCAGGGGATTTGATTGAGGCATCACCCACGACTCTCTCTGGCTCGGGTCATCTTCACACTCCAGAGTTGTTTGAGTTCGGGCATCATTCCATGTGGGCCCAATTATCCATTTTGAACTTTCTATTTGAGTCATTTGATGTATTTTCCCTTTTATTTGAGTCATGTTCCTAGGTCTTTTATTTATTCCCCTAAGTTTGAGTGTCATTAGGTTGATTAGATTAGTTAGTGGGCCCACATTTTTGCAAAAATGTGAATTGGGCCCACTAACTAGGCCCAATTGAGTCATGAGCAAATAAAAGCTCAATGGATAATCTAATCATGTGGACACACATGGAATGTGGACGCACAAGGTTGAGTCATGTTCCTATTAAAGTAATTAACATTTTTGCTCTAGGGAATAAGGTTAAATCATGTGGACGCGATCAATCATGCGAATATCCAAAGTAATAAAGATGATCGTTAAGATAGAATGAGAGCAAGAATGAACTATCAAGAACGTGAGTATCTTTTGCTTATGAGCAAGTACTTCGTGAATTTCTGTGGAATATAAAGCAAGAACGTCATGTACAAGAATGTCATGTCGTGTCGTATCGTATTATGGATTTTCACTTATTTATAGAGAAAGTACTCCCAGCACAATGCGACGCCAGTAGCATCATACCCCATGGTTTATAATAATAGTATGTTTCCGACAATCAGCCGAGGGGACTAGCATAGAGCCCTTGAACACAATCAGTGCTCGATCGCATCTTTAAGTATAAATCAAGCTACTTCCACGCATGTAATAACAAAGTATGGTCAAGAATGTACAATTCCAACAAGCTCTTGATAACAATAATTCTATGAATGAATACTTTAATAAGAATTATGAGAAATCAAGAATGACTTATACTATGTTATGCTCATGGAAATAAATCGGCAACATAACGGTACATTCTTTATCAATATGATAAGTTCTAGATCATCAATATGATAAGTTCTAGATCATCAATAGTCCATCTAGAAACCTTGGAATATCAACCCTTGGTCAAACGTCGGGTTAAAATACTCAAGCGGTGTGACGGTCGTGTACTGGGCCGTTACATGATGTGACGCTCCAGTATTGGGCCGTTACAATGGTTAATCCAGAACCAAGAAATCGGACTCAGTTGAATGTGACGGTCGTATATTGGGCCGTTACATGTGCCTGACGGTCCAATATAGATCTGTTACACTACTGATAACCAGAAACATCGATAGTGTAATCTAATCAATGGGCTTTAATGGTACAATCAACTCGGCGTCCTAGTGGGAATCCCAGGCTCGCGGAGAATTACGGAGGCCTTGAAATAAGATTTTCTAGTTCATTGGAAGGAATATCCAATAAAGAGGTCCTCATATCCAAGAACAATGTTCCTATAGTGCAAAGTGTGAACTAATGGACAACATACAGGAATATGTGCCATGTACTTAAAGAATGACTCTATTGATAGAGAGAATGTGTAGTAACGTGAAACCAAGATAAAACTCCGTCAATACATCATTGAAAATAATGATTTAGGATACAAAACTATAGAATTTTGGCACATGAAATTAACATAACTTAAAATAACTTAAGACACCTTAATCATGCACTTTCGATTCAGTAACTAAACTTAGAGTCATGATAACAGGTCCAAACTTAGCTATCTAAGCTTATTTATAGGTAACTTTAACTGGTTATCATTCTGCCTCGGGCTGACAGAAGACAGTGTCTGACGGTCTAGGATAGGCGCGTTACAGTCTTGTGACGGTTTATCGTAGGGCCGTTACAGTAGTGTAACGCTCCTATTAAGATGCGTCAGAGACCACAAAGTAATTAAGATACAGCAGAGGTTGTGACGGCTTATCCTAAGGCCGTTAAAGTGTTGTGACGGTCTAAGTATGATGCGTCAGAGCGTCTGCTGACAGTATAATAAAGTAAAAGTTTATGAAACCATAACATGCATGGAAATCAAAATACTACAACTAATCTAGACATGATAATGAAGTATAGGCCAACTATATGCATGGGTTTTAGTGAATAGACAAGATAATATCTTTTATTTTCCATTTAGGGCTAAGAGATGCATGAATGTATAGAACTATTAAAACACGAAATTTATGATCTATCATGTATGAAATCAATCACAATCAGAGGGCTTTTATCCCTAACAAGATGTTTTTGCCAATCATGAGATGACCTACCTTTTAAATGAGCTTTAATCTTCCAATTTGGAACTGCAAGACACGCCCTAATTCTTCCCTTCCTGTGATTTTTTAGCAACTTCACGTCGCTCTATCTCTCCAATCTCTTGACCTAAGGACGTGAAATTTTGAGGGTAAGAAGTTGAAACTAAGGTGAACAAAAAGTTCTAAAGGACTGAACTCTAATTACCTCGTTTAGATGTCCTAATCTCTTGATCTTCAGGGGTCTTGCGTTCAGTTTCCTAGGTTGCTATGACTGAATCAGCGACTTTGGAAGCTTCTATCTCCTTGGTTACATGATCTCCTAGCACGAAATTTTGAGAACTATTAGTCTAAAGTATAATAAACAAAATCTTCTAAAGAACTTATCCGAAATTATGACTCATTACCTTGTTTCTTCACGAGCCAAAAGTAAGGGTTGCTCAGTTCAGAACTAGGTCCTATTTATAGGGTTTTGGCTAGGGTTTGAAGATTAGATCGATTCTAGAGTCCTTAATTTGCCAGAACCTAATCCCTAAGAGTCCTTAGTAACCTTACAAGCTCTCTGAATTAGGTCTCTTGTAGATAGGATCTCAAAGTTCCAATCTTTCTACTCGTTCTTCCATTCACGAAACTATCAGGGTGTAACGCATCAGTCTAGGTGCGTTACGTGTCTGTGGCAGTCGCACGATAGACCGCTACATCCAACGTGCACAAAGTTTAACATAAATCAAACTCTTTTGTTAATTATCTATGTTATTATCCATAAAAATTGTATTTATCCTTAAAATACGTAAATAGGCTAAATAACCTTCTAGAATATGGGCTAAACTTATTGGGCTTGGTCTTTTAACCTATTGGGTTTCAATTATCAAAGCTAGATTAATTACTTAACATAAATTGGGCCTTATAATGATTTATTTAATCTAATATTTATTTATTAATCCATTTTGGGTCTTTAAAATTCCCATAAAATAATTAAATATACCAAAAATAATTTATAAAAAAATTCTGGGGTCTTACACCCTCCCCCACTTAAGAGAATTTGGTCCCCAAATTCAAGATATGAGTCTTTACGGAGAGTGTACGTATTTTAATGTATTAAGAATTAACGTAAGGCGAATGGGTTAAGATATCTTTAATCATCTCACCTCCCTCGTCTAGAATGGCATTTAATCGACCTCGCTTCCTGCGTCCGTTGTTATCCCTTGATGATTGTACGTTGATGAAAGGACACATGGGCAAGCCATGTTCCCGGGTTTCACACTTGAGACAAGCGCCGAGACGTTTCCAACATTCTCCTGCTGAGTGCCCAAATTTTTCACAAAATGAGCAAGGTGCCACGGCTTGCTCCTTCTCTTCTTTAACTTTCTTATTCTTTCCATTTCCATTTCTTTTTCCGTTACCATTCTCATTACGGGACCTCTTAATGTGACGATTTTCACCCTCATCCATTTCTTGTTCTTCTTGCTTATCATATTTTCGGCTTGACCTCTCTCCTCGGAGCCTTTCCACCTTCTCCATGGTTCTTTCACATAGATGCGCTCTTTGAACCATCTCGGTATAGGTGCGGATATTCTGGGTTCCAAGTTGTTGAATAAATCTGGACCTTAAACCATCCATAAATCGGTTGGCTTTCAATAAATGTGTGCTTACCAAGTGAGGAGCATAAGGTGCTAGTCGAGAGAATTGTAATTCATATTCTGTCACGGACATCGTGCCCTATTTTAAGGAGACAAATTCCATAGCCTTAATCTCCAATAATATCGGATCATCATTTTGTAGCTTGACCAGATCCTCTATCAATGTAGGTTGAGCTTGAATATTAGCTATGAAACAATCTTCCTTCCTATCAATATCCAAGTTCATTTGAGAAAATTGAGAAATAAGATTAGTCATACTAATCATGAGACTTGATAGCATACCCATTGGTTTTCCGCTGAGTGCATCCGCAACAGCATTAGCCTTGCCATGATGATATTAAATACCAAAATCAAAGTCTTTGAGATATTCTAACCATCTCCTCTGTCTCATATTTAGCTCTTTTTGAGAAAATAAGTACTTCAAGCTTTTGTGGTCTGAGTAGACCGTAAACTTTTCTCCATAGAGATAATGGCGCCAAATTTTCAAGGCGAAAATGACAGCTGCTAATTCCAAATCATGCACAGGATGGTTTTCCTCGTGACGTTTCAATTGTCTTGAAGAATAACAGATTACTTTTCCATTTTACATGAGGACACACCCTAAGCCAATACCTGATGCATCCGTATATACTTCGAATCCACCACCTTCTACCGGTAGTGATAGAATAGGAGCTGTAGTAAGATGATTCTTAAGAGTTTGTAAACTCTTCCCACATTCCTCTGACCAGACAAAAGGATTTTCTTTTCTCGTGAGTCTAGTTAAAGGAACTGCAATCTTTGAAAAATCTTTAATGAATCTTCTATAATAACCAGCCCTTTCTCCTGCGCCAGCTTGCGCCATGGTTTGTAATGCCTGTGTAAGGCCAGCAACAGTTTGTTGCATACCATTCCAATCTACGCGATGAGCCATGGTAATAATAGGGTACCTGAGAGAAAAACAACAACTTATTATTTCTCGTGAAACTGGAAGGAAAATCAATCTTAAAACTAATTAACTATCTTATCCCGGGTTCTACCCAATTCTCACATGGGTGTAGAAATTTCTTCCTTAGTTCATAGGTAGGGGTCCTTAAACCTTGGACTTATCCTATGACACGACTCTTTTCCCTAAGTCCTGAGACTTAGGCTCTGATACCAACTTAACTGTCACGCCCCGAGCCTTTATTACAGTGGAAGACTAGCTCGGGAATCGTGAACAGTCGGCATGATAAGCCTCTTGCAAGTAAGAATAATCAGAGCGCAAGATAATCACACACATAATTACAATTGCACAATATTTACTCAAACTTAAACCTCTCCTTCATTAATGATCAAAATATTCAAATACATTGACGTTCAACTTCTTTCAATCTATTGGACTCAAGAAAATAGAAAAAAATTACAGAGACTCGATCTAAACAATATAGACTTTCCTACGTCTTCACTCTCATCATGATAACACTTTCATTCGCTCTCGGACCCGCTACTTGTATAGTCCGAATCCGAATTCGAATCACTTTCATTTTCTGAAAAAAGATTGGAAATAGGTAATGAGCACACTTGCCCAGTAGGTATTTTCGCATCAACATGAATAGCACTATTAAAGTAATTAACATTTTTGCTCTAGGGAATAAGGTTAAATCATGTGGGCGCGATCAATCATGCGGATAACCAAAGTAACAAAGATGATCATTAAGATAGAATGAGAGCAAGAATGAACTATCAAGAACGTGACCAGAACATGATATTGGCCTTTCATGAACAAGAATGTAACGAGAATGTACTAGCAATGTCACATAATCATTACTCCAGTATCTTTTACTTATGAGCAAGTACTTCGTGAATTTCTGTGGAATATCAAGCAAGAAAGTCATGTACAAGAATGTCATGTCGTGCCGTATCGTATTGTGAATTTTCACTTATTTATAGAGAAAGTACTCCCAGCGTAATGCGACGTCAGTAGCATCATACCCCATAGTTTATAATAGTATGTTTCTGACAATCAGTCGAGGGGACTAGCATAGAGCCCTTGAATACAATCAGTGCTCGATCGCATCTTCAAGTATAAATCAAGCTACTTCCACGCATGTAATAACAAAGTATGGCCAAGAATGTACAATTCCAATAAGCTCTTGATAATAATAATTCAATGAATGAATGCTTTAATAAGAATCATGAGAAATCAAGAATGACTTATACTATGTTATGCTCATGGAAATAAATCGACAACATAACGGTACATTCTTTATTTTACGTTCATTATATTAGGTTTCTTGATCAATATGATAAGTTCTAGATCATCAATAGTCCATCTAGAAACCTTGGAATATCAACCCTTGGTCAAACCTCGGGTTAAAATACTCAAGCAGTGTGACGGTCGTGTACTGGGCCGTTACATGATGTGACGCTCCAGTATTGGACCGTTACAATAGTCAATCCAGAACCAAGAAATCGGACTCAGTTGAATGTGACGGTCGTATATTGGGCCGTTACATGTGCCTGACGGTCCAATATAGATCTGTTACACTACTGATAACCAGAAACATCGATAGTGTAATCTAATCAATGAGCTTTAATGGTACAACCAACTCGGCATCATAGTGGGAATCCCAGGCTCGCGGGGAATTACGGAGGCCTTGAAATAAGGTTTCCCAGTCCATTGGAAGGAATATCCAATAGAGAGGTCCTCATATCCAAGAATAATGTTCCTATAGTGTAAAGTGTGAATTAATGGACAACATACCGGCATATGTGCCATGTACTTAAAGAATGACTTTATTGATAGAGAGAATGTGTAGTAACGTGAAACCAAGATAAAACTCCGTCAATACATCATTGAAAATCATGATTTAGAATACAAAACTATAGAATTTTGGCACATGAAATTAACATAACTTAAATTAACTTAAGACACCTTAATCATGCACTTTCGATTATGAATCAGTAACTAAACTTAGAGTCATGATAACAGGTCCAAACTTAGCTATCTAAACTTATTTATAGTTAATTTTAACTGGTTATCATTCTGCCACGGGCTGACAGAAGATAGTGTCTGACGGTCTAGGATAGGCACCTTACAGTCTTGTGACGATTTATCGTAGGGGCGTTACAGTAGTGTAACGCTCCTATTAAGATGCGTCAGAGACCACAAAGTAATTAAGATACAACAGAGGTAGTGACGGCTTATCGTAGGGCCGTTAAAGTGTTGTGACGGTCTAAGTATGATGCGTCAGAGCGTCTGCTGGCAGTATAATAAAGTAAAGGTTTATAAAACCATAACATGTCTGGAAATCAAAATACTACAACTAATCTAGACATGATAACGAAGTATATGCCAACTATATGCATGGGTTTTAGTGAATAGACAAGATAATATCTTTTATTTTCCATTTAGGGCTAAGAGATGCATGAATGTATAGAACTATTAAAACACGAAATTTATGATCTATCATGCATGAAATCAATCACAATCAGAGGGCATTTATCCCTAACAAGATGTTTTTGCCAATCATGAGATGACCTACCTTTTAAATGAGCTTTAATCTTCCAATTTAGAACTGCAAGACACGCCCTAGTTCTTACCTTCCTAAGATTTTTCAACAATTCATGTCGCTCTATCTCTCCAATCTCTTGACCTAAGGACGTGAAATTTTGAGGGTAAGAATCTGAAACTAAGGTGAACAAAAAGTTCTAAAGGACTGAACTCTAATTACCTCGTTTAGACGTCCTAATCTCTTGATCTTCAGGGGTCTTGCGTTCAGTTTCCTAGGTTGCTATGACTGAATCAGCGACTTTGGAAGCTTATATCTCTTTGGTTACTTGATCTCCTAGTATGAAATTTTGAGAACTATTAGTCTAAAGTATAATTAATAAAATCTTCTAAAGAACTTACCCGAAATTATGACTCATTACCTTGTTTATTCACGAGCCAAAAGTAAGGGTTGCTCAGTTCAGAACTAGGTCCTATTTATAGGGTTTTGACTAGGGTTTGAAGATTAGATCGATTCTGGAGTCCTTAATTTTCTAGAACCTAATCCCTAAGAGTCCATAGTAACCTTACAAGCTCTCCCAATTAGATCTCTTGTAGATAGGATCTCAGAGTTCTAATCTTTCTACTCGTTCTTCCATTCACGGAACTATCAGGGTGTAACGCATCAGTCCAGGTGCGTTACGTGTCTGTGGCGGTCGCACGATAGACCGCTACATCTAACGTGCACAGATTTCAACATAAATCAAACTCTTTTGTTAATTATCCATATTATTATCCATAAAAATAGTATTTATCCTTAAAATACGTAAATAGGCTAAATAACCTTCTAGAATATGGGCCAAACTTATTGGGCTTGGTCTTTTAACCTATTGGGTTTCAATTATCAAAGCTAGATTAATTACTTAACATAAATTGGGCCTTATAATGATTTATTTAATCTAATATTTATTTATTAATCCATTTTGGGTCTTTAAAATTCTCAAAAAATAATTAAATATACCAAAAATGATTTATAAAAAAGTTCTGGAGTCTTACACTTAAACAAAAGTATCAAATAACAAAAATCTTGGGTTGCCTCCCAGAAGCGCTAAGTTTTACGTCTTCAGCCAAACGTATGCATAGAAGGTGCAAGCTTCATAATCAACATGTGGATTTGAGAATGAGCCACCATATTATCTTATCAACTTTTGATTTCCAGCATTTGTGCCATGAGAACACAAGATTTTGCATGTACATGCATGGGCTAAAAGTAATTTGGTTCCACTCATTCTTGATTTGAACATTTGGATCATAAGTGAACCAATTCTCTTCCTTGTGGGGCATATACAAATCAATGGCCATCAACCTTATAATATCTGGTTGGAACCTTTGCCCAGTATCTACCCATCGGTCCCCTTTATTGACTACTCCCTCCATGTTAGCTTGCTCAGGAATCGGTGGCTTATGAATAAGATTGACATTATTAGCCACACCCTCCTCACTGATAATCTCATGTGCATTAAGAATACTAATTAACTGTTCTTCCTGATGGGGAGTCAAATTAAAGGTAAAAATAGCTAGTATATCCCCCTCAGGTCCTAGAATCTCATAATGAAGAGGCTTAACTGTCTGAGAAATCAATTTGGAAGGAAGCATGAGCCCAGTATCTAATTCATTGAATGATTCAGACTTTATTAGATTGGGCTCAGGGGTCAGATCAAATGTGAAATTCTCTAATAAGACCCACTCATCAAATTCATTAATCGAATGAAGATTGTCAAACAACTTATCCAATAATGGGGTAGGTAGATTAAAGGCAATTTTTTCTAACCAGGCCCCTTCATCAAACTCATCAATTGTATTAAAATTATTCATAAAATTATCCAACAATGGGGTGGGTAAATTAAAGGTAAAATTTTCCAACCAGACCCCTTCACCATGTTCTTCAAAAGGAGGAGGATGTTTAGAATTCATCTCTATTAAATCATCAAGATTATTGATTACAAAGTAATCCTCATCTTGATTTAAGGGTGCCCCATCGAGAGTAAGATCACGGAAGTTATCAACCTCTTCATCTATCCAAGACAACTGGTTCATAACATCACTCAAATCCTTCTCCACCGTCACCTCTTCTTCTTCTTCTTGAAACCTGATCTTTTCAAATTCAGGTAGGGAAATTAGTGGAGTTTGACCATGAACTTACACATTACTTGCTTCTTCTTCTCCCCCCAACTTGACATCATCAACTTCTTTAGATCCTTCTCATAATGGCAATTAAACTTATGCTCCTCGAACTCATCTTTTCGATCATCATCATGCCTATAGCTAACTCCCTCAAAAACTTACTGATAAGACTTGAAGGGGCGAAATCTCGCGCTGGTTCCTGAGCGGGCTGGTAATCACCAAGTTTGTGAACTGTAAGACAGGGAAACGGGTCAGAGGGCCCAGGGGGATTCCCTGGGGCGAAACCCTCAGACGCTCAAGTCAGTAGAGCAATGGTGGGAGCAGCGATAGGGAGGAGAAGGTGAAGGCGCGAGATCCCTCTCCACCAATGGGGTGAAGTGATCCGTGCTCAGGAATTGGGGGTGGATCAATGCCCTTTTTGACTTACCTTTCGCCGGAGGGTATCCCAGGTTTAAATAGTGCGTCGCCCTCTGGAGTCCTGCAAGCCGAGGGGTCTCCGGTGGAGGTTACGTCCTCGTCATGGGCTTTTATGGCCTCATCGTGGGGGCGTTATCCTCGCGGGGAAGCCAGAGCTCCTGGACTTCTTGGCACCCGGCCCGCTGTGGACTCTAACGGCTGCAATGATGAACATTTTATCGGTCGTACCGAGCTTAGGGGGGCCGGCCCTATCGGGCAATAGGCCTAGCTCGGTGAGGAGATGGGTCGGACAGACCGGCTAGCGCTTCCCCTCTTCGTGCGAGGGATAGCTCGTGCGCGGGTCTTCCTGTGACCTGATCGAGGCTCGGGCTCTCCGAGCCTTGGGGTCGCCTAGGAGAGTTGTTTCCTCGAGCATTGTTTTATTGGGCTTTTCCAAGTGGGCCCTGTGGGCTGTCACTTGGACGAGCTTATCTCGTTGGGCCTTGTTGGGCCTAGTTGGGTCTACTCTTTGCGTGGGCTGCAGGAATCCCCCTCTCCACTTGTCCCCCTCCTACTCCCGAGCCAAGGGGGCTCGGTTGAGTAGTTTTTCGAGGCTTTGGACCGGCGTGGCTCGGGTGGGTGGAATCCTGTCGGCGTTATGAAGCCACGTGTAGTGGTCGCCTGGGCCCGTAGTAGTAATGATCCTGATGGATTTGAAATGAAGGGGCCCCCTTTTTCTCGGAGGTTGAAACGGCGCGCCGCCTCCCGCGAGGGTTTATAGGCGTAGGGCGCTGCTCGTCCTCCCAGTCTTTCTAGGGTTTTTGGCCTTTCCTCCATTTCTTTACTTCTGGGGCTCCTTGATGCGTCGTGAGGATACAGCGGGGGAGCAAGCTCTTGCGGCGGCATTTGAGGAGCTGGCGCGTATAACCGCGGAGGTGATCCGGCAGCTTCCTTCTCCCCCAGAGTCTTCGGGCTCTCGTGAAGGTTCTTCTTCTAGCTCGATGGCGGATCTGCGCTCGGAAATCGAGCAGGTGAGGCGGGAGCCCGTCCCCAATCGCAGCGAGTTGGGGGAGGCTGATGTGAAGAAACTGGAGCATCGGTTTCGCCTGTCTCTCTGATATAGCTTTGCAGCCGCCGCCCCATACGAGACGAGCTTGGATAGCCGTACGAGCCATATCTGTACTTTTCTCCTGGCATGGAAGAGCGGATTCTGCCTCCCCTTCGAGCCCTTAGTTCTGAAGCTTCTCAATTTTTTCATGTTGGCGCCTGTTCAGCTGGTGGCCAACTCGTATCTCCTGCTGTCTGCCTTTCGGATCCTCTGCCGCCTATAGGGGGTTCCCCGTCCCTGGATCTTTTTCATTATTTCTTCGAGCTGAAGGCACATCCATCGGCGAGGAAAGGCTTCTATTTTATTCAGGCGCGCAGGAATCGGAGTTGTATTCCGCTGGCGGCGAAGGATTCTTCACACAAGGGGTGGAAGAGGCAGTTTTTCTGGGGTGAAGGCGGAAGAGGTGCCAGGTTATGCCCAACTACCATCTGAATCTTCCCCCGCGGCAGGAGGAGTTCCCCACCGATGTGGAGGAATACGCCGCCCGTTTGTTGACAAATCACCGGTCGACTGAGGAGCTGGTGACGCTGGAGAACGTAGAGCAGTATCTGCTTACACAGCTCAAGCCATCAGGTATCATCCTTCGGATCCTTCGGCGGGGTCGGAGGGTCGCCTTTTCGCTTCTTAACCGAATCTTCTTCTTCATTGCAGACATCCGAAGGGAACCTTTGGAAGAGGTCACCGAGGTCATCGATCTTGGGGATGACTCGGCGGCTGATGAGTCTGTCATTCCCGCGGGTCGTTCCCAAGCCCGGGATAAGGGCAAGGGGGTGACCTCCGAGGGATCTTCGCGGCCAAGCGGGGCGAAGCGCAAGGATCCCATGGAGGGAAAATTGCGGGAAGCCGCGAAGGCCAAGAAACGGGCCAAGAAGGCTGGCCTTCCTACCGCTGCCGGGGGCGACTCTGGCTCGGCGGCGCTCCCCTCTCGGGGGCAAGATGGGGCCGACCCTTCCGGGCCAGCTCCCCCACCTACCAGGCGAGAGGGGGCCGAGGAGACCAGGGGCCCCTCAGAGGGAGGAGATGGGTCGGTTCTCCCCTCCCCTGGGATGGAGGGGACCGGTGCTGAAGCAGCCGACGTCGAGACCGGGAGACCGATCGAGGTCGGCGATGTCTCGGGCGGCGAGGCGCGAGCCGAGACAGATAGGGATGGGGGTTCGCCCACAAGGGCGTCGCATCCCCAAGTGCTCGAAGTTCCCAGTGCGGTCGATCCTGTGGCGTCGGTCGAGGTTGGGGGTTCGCCCGGGGAGGCGTCGCAACCCCAACCGACCGCGGCGTGCGGGGCGGTCGGCCCCGTTGCTCGAGCTGAATCTTCTCGCGGGGCGTCCGGTGGGGAGCGGATCTCCATGCCGGAGGCCTTGGAAAGGCTCGGCGTTTCGGGCGACCTGTATCGTGTTTGCCGAGAGGTTGCCGCAAAGATGAGGGGGGGGGGACAAGCGCCACTCCCCCTCCGGAGTCCTCGACGTCCTCATGGAGGGCGACCTAGTCATGGCTCGGTCGGCGGCCTTGATGGCAGAGACGTACGCTCGGATGGAGGCGGAGCGGTCGAATCTCGCCTGGGCCCTCGGGGGGTGCGAGAGGAAACTGGCCCGCCTCAGCGAGGAGCATGAGGGGCTTCGACAGGAGTTCTCTGTGATCAGGGATTTGGCACGGGCGAGCCGGCTAGAAACCGAGGCGCTGACGGAGCAGTTGGCTAAGGCCCGAGAGTCGCTTGAGAGGAAGGGCAAACTCTTGGAGGAGGAGCGTCTGCGTCACCTCGAGCTGGACGGTCGCTGGGAGCTCGAACGTGCCGGGCTACTGGACCGGGCGGAGGTAGCGGAGCGCCTTCGTTCCGTGGCCGAGGCAGACAGAGCCCGGGCGGAGAGGCGGTCGAGCGAAGCCGAGCGAGGGAGGGTCGAGCAGAGGAACGCCTGGCGGGGGCAGAGGAGCGTGCGGCCAAGGCGGAGCGGGCTTGGGTCGAGCTCGTTGGAAGGACGGAGCAGATTGAGGCGGGAGCGATCGAGCGGTATAGGAGCTCGGACGCCTACTCAGCCTACCTGGAGAGAGCCGCCCTACCATATTACGAGGTAGCGCTTCGCCGCGGCGCCCGAAAGGGGTTTAAGCAGGGTTATCGTCGGGCGGTCGACTACGCCTACGATCAAGAATCCGGGATCGAGTTCCCTTTGGGCCAAAGCTATGACTCGGATGAGTCAGTTTCTAGCTCCTCTACGTCGAGCGGGGAAGATCCAGAGGGGTCTCCTCCGGCGGGGTCACCAACTCCGGACGTCTCGGGAGGGCTCGCGACCGAGACAGTTCTCGCACAGGCGAGGTCAGTGCCCTGGTCGGCCGTCACCGAGGGTGCTGGGGGTGACGCGCCCACTTTCGTCGCTCCCGAGCTTCAAAGTGGGCCCGAGGCCTGATGTATTTTGCCTTATTTTGCCCCTTTCTCTTGTTTGTCTCTCTTTCCTCCTTTAGAGAGTTTCCTCTTTATGAGATAATGAATGACTTACTTGTTTGATCGCCATCCTTGCCGTGATTTGGTTGGCATATCTGAAGTAGTTGGAGAGTGCCGATATGTCCTGCGTGGTTTTCGCATGCTGATTTGGTAGGCTTCTGACGGGGCGTCCTTCTGTTCCCTCACGCTTTGAATGCCAGGCCGCTTCGTGAATCCCGCTAGGGCGGGAAACGTGGAGTTGGAGGTGATTGTTCAGGGGAGAAATCCTTTGGCGTGTTTTCGAGGGGGGAGTCATTTAAGGCGTGTAGCCTCCTTTGGCCTATAAGAAGGACCGAAAGGCGCCCTTTCCTCTTTACCGCTTGGGATTTTCTCTAACAGTCTTTCCTCACTCCTTCTTCTTCACTCTGCGTTGTGCCGTTGCATTCGGAGCACGGAGGATCCTTCGGAGGGCGACGCCGTCGACGACGGAGAGCAGAGAGCTCTTGCTGTCCCGGCTTGTTGGACGGGTCCCACGATCGCCGCGCGGGTTTGAGATGGGTCCGACGGTCGCCGCGTGGATCTGGAGAGGGCTTCGACGTGTGAGGGCACGGCTCTTGCTCTTTCTTAGTTCTGGCGTGGCTTCCGAGCGGGCGCCGAGGCGGAGGACGGATGGGGGTATCAGGGATGCCTGCCGCCACTCCCTGTTAGGTTCGGTGCAGTATTCAGAGGGGGGGGTGAATGAATATAACCCTTTAAAAAAAAAACCTTTACCCAATTAAAAGGTTATGATGCTCACTAACTATCTAGAGTGCTAACTAGACAGATGTATCAAATCTGAAAGACTAATTAGCAGTAGCACCATACTTCCACTCAAATAAACTTTCGCTCACACAACGGATTAAACACTCAGAACAAGATCTGATCAACCACTTGGAGCGCCCCTATGCAAACATCTAGCGGAAGCAAAACATATAGAGATATCAGACCACTGCACAGAGGATTTTTAGGTGGTTCGGTCCTCCAGACCTACATCCACCCCACACTCAAACCGAGTGTGGCTTCCACTAGCTCACGCTAGAAACAGCAGACTCAGTCTGCAACAAACGCTGCCAAACAGCTTGACCAGGGAACAGCCTCCCCTCTTCCTCCCAACCGGAGGGAACCACTAGTGACACCAGTCACTAGCAAACCAGAGACACACGGTCTCTCTTCCTCCAGACCTGGAGGGAACCCCTGGACTTGAATCCACAAGCCCAGAACCGGAGACAAGTCTCCCTTCCTCCAACCCGGAGGGAAACCTAGAGACCCAAGTCTCTCTTCCTCTGAACCCCAGAGGGAAGCACAACCGGAGATAAATCTCCCTTCCTCCAACCCGGAGGGAACCCACAAGCAGCCCACCTGCTGCTTGCAACCGGAGGTATCAATCTCCCTTCTCCTGAACTAACAGGAGGAACCCCGACCTCTCTACAGAGTATCGGAAACACAGCAAACCAGAAAACAAAGGAAAAATAATAAACGAAAATGACTTCAGCAAAACAGAAAGCTGAAAGATGAAGTGCACAATGTGGCTCTCAACGGAGCTGACTGGCCTGGATTTGATCCACGGTCCAGTAGACGGATCTTCAGGTAAGATCTTCCTTCTTCTCCACGAGCTCTCTTGCTCACTCTCTATCTTTCTTTCTCTTTCTTCTGCTCTTCTCTCACTCTCTGCTTCTTCTTCTCTTCACACTCTTCTCGAGCTCTCTACCTCTCTTCTTCTCCTTCTGCTCTTCTTCTTTCTCTTTTCTTCTTTTATCTGGATCGTGGCTCTCTGTATACGCTTTTCTTCTCACCAACTCGATCGAGCTTCATCTGTGGACGAAGGCTTCCTTATATAGCATCAGCAGCAGGTGGATAGGGCACAAGACGCGTGTGCCTCCCACGCTTGATCCAGAACTTTCTTGCCACGTGCCTTCATTGCATTTTGTTTCTTTTGTCTTGGATCACGTGCAGCCCAGGTGTGTGAAATGTTCTTCCTCGGACCTGTAATGAGATTAACACCATTAATCAATCAGAGTTCGCTGCATGCTTATTTAAAGCTAAGGCGCACGAGGTATGTAATGTCAACACAGGGTGACTACTTCACGAGGTTGGAAGTGAACGAGCTGTGATACAACGAACAAGGCTAACACAACAAGGAAGATGACACGAGATGCAACTAGAGGACAGAGAGAAGCGACACGAGGTTCACACAGAAAATGACACGAGGTATACTGTGACAGAACAGACACAATGAAGAGAGTGACACAAGGTGGTGGCACAGAAAGCAACATGAGGTGCTGCAATGTTCTGCACGCAGTGGAACAAAAAATGACACGGAATGAAAACAACACAAAAATGAAACAGTAATTGACATGGGTTGAAATCAACATGAAGATAAAAACTGAAATCGACACGGAGTAAAAACGACACGAAGATGAAAACAACACTAAGATGAAGTTGACACGGAGTGAAAATGACACGAGGTCTGGGAGACACGACACAAAGTCACAAGAACGACAGTAACCAACACGAAGTGTGGTTACGAAACATGAACGACACGAAGTGTGGAAACATGACACGAAAAACAACACGAGGTCTGAAAACATGACACGAAGTCACAAGAAGAACAGTAACCAACACGAAGTGTGGTTACAGAACAAAAATGACACGAGGTCACAAGACAAACGACACGAAGTGTTACTATAACAACAAACACTTACGAAGTTACGAATACAAAAAAAGCAACACGGAGACATAGAGAAGTAAAACCGACACGAAGTGTGGTTACAAAAATAAAAGGACACGAGGTATAGGAAGAACAACACGACCACGGAAAAGAGTTGACACGGAGTGTGGTCAAGGCGAGAAGGACACGAAGTCTAAAGAGAAAACAGCACGAAGACGATGTACAGTCTGATGTACAGACTTTGAAGAACAGTCTAATGTATAGACTTGTAGATTGAAGGTGATGTATAGATCATGCACATACCAGAAGTCTAACACACACAATATATCAGTCATACACGTGCATTCTCCAGATGATATACAAATCACAATCATGAAGCTATCATCAAAGCACAATGTCAGCAGATAAACTGAATGAGCATATGAAGTCCTGAAATGAACATCTCATCAGGATGACTCACAATGATTACCATCAAACACCAATCATCAAAACCAGATAAATCATTAAAACCACAGCAATGAATGCTTTATGCATCAGTTTAACATGTAGCATGACTGATCATCAAGAATGACTCTAAATTGAGCAGCAGGATGACTGAACATTTGATTAACTCACACCAACAATCAATTAACAAAACCATCATCAAAACCACAGGGGCACAACAATCTCCCCCTTTTTGATGATGGCAACACTTTCAATATATTGAGTCACATCATCAAAACCACAGGGGCACAACAATCTCCCCCTTTTTGATGATGGCAACACTTTCAATATATTGAGTCATTCTGATGATGTGAGGCATTCTGAAGACTCAAATTATTCTCCCCCTTTGACTTCATCAAAAAAACATAATTTGAGAAGTTAAAGCATGCATAAAAGTTCAGACAAATTTTCCCCTTTGCAATACTCCCCCTGAGTATATGAATGCAAGGTCACAAATGATATGAGCATGATTCAGCATGACAAGGAATGCTCCCCCTGAAGAGATGCCAATTGATATGCAAGTGATGCATGACATGGAAGCTCCCCCTCAATAAGTGGACTCTTATGAGAAGGAGACCACAGGGGCAAACAAGAAGAGGTTCAGGTTAATGAGTCAATACCATGAGCAGAAGAGTTTCAATTATCAGATTTTTCAAGGATGTTCCAAACACAAGAAGTTCAGCCTGATTTTCAAAGAGATATCAATATCATAAATCTAAAGCATAAGTTTTCAAAGTCTTCTATCATAAGGGCTTATGAATGACATTTATTGAACAGCATGGTTTAAACATGATGTATGCAGAGTTTATCAATAAAATTCTGTATTGATATCTAAAACCATGGTTTAATAAATATGAACCAAGCCCTCATATTTATCTTGATAAATCTCCCTTTCTCTTACACAATCAAACTTATTGACTTCTTTCGCAATTACATGCATCTGTATTGAAATCAAGCAATTATGAAGTCATATGATTTTGTCTAGGGTTGTAGCAATTTGATTTTGGCATCAATATTCAGATATTTCAATTTATTCAGCAATTTTCCTTGCTACAAATTTTACGTGCTTTCTAGTTCAGTACACACCTTGTAACTAGAGGATATACCTTGATCAGAGGCCAATATCCCTAAGCCCTTAGTGTGACTAACTGTCATGCCTTATGTAAACAGAGTTAGCATTTACACATCATGACACACTACAGCTCAATTTTTAATGAGTGAATTGTATTTCTCAGTGTGCATGCCATTGCTCTGCCTGATTTTCAATGAATTCTCATTTTACAGAGTTAACTAAGGCACCTCATGACACAATCCTTTGGACATGTGTTTCTCAGTGACCAAGGTCATTGCTCCGACAATTACTTTACCCTTTAGACAATTCAGACACATTCATTTGCTTCAAAACAATATTAATCTCATGTACTTAACCAAATAAAGTCATGTGTTCAAAAGTGCAGATTTCAGAAGTTTTTTGCAAGACATAGCATGAAACAGTTGGTTAAGATTTATTAAACATGATTCAGATATGTTAAGAGATTTTGAAATTAAACTCCATGAATACATTAAGCTTAAACCACACTAGTTATTTCAGTCATTCATAAAAACGTATAATAGAAGATTTCTAGTTCAAGATTTTCAGATTTATGATCGAGATAGCCCATTGAAATCTTCATGAAAGACTGATAGAATTCTGAAGCCAAATGATACCAATTGATAGGAGAATTACCAATTGTTAAGAGAGATTTTTGAAGCACAAAGTTTTTCAGAATATGATCAAGGTTTGTCAACAAAATCAATAAGAAAGGATATGCTATGAAATCTGACAAATGTATGCATTTGACAACCTATATGCAATGCATTGACTCCCCCTTACAATATGCATTTAAATATACATGCAAATCACATATATGCACTTCAGATGGGTAGAGTTCAGAGGTATCAATTCAGACAATGCTGATGAGGAATGATTATGCAAACACAGAATTAACTTGCTATGCAACATACTGTCCTACATGCAGACTATGCACCAAGGATACATTAAACAAGTATGCAATCAGTTCAGGTTTATGCAACCAATTCATGAGCATTTTTATCCTTTTTCAGATTTTTCAACATATGATGTCGTTCACTGTTTTTCATGAAGACTAGACCCATGGTACTAGGCGGAGGACTTGGTCCAAGGATCACCTCACACATGTCAGTAGCATCCAGACATACTCCATATGCCCTTCAACTTGTTCCATTTAATATACCATGATGATCATGTATGACAATGCAACATAAAGCAGTCCTTCATGCATTGAATCAGCATCATTGACACATGTAATGACAATCAGTCTATACACAATCAGTCCAAGTGTGCATTCAATAACAAGCATGCAATGCATTAACACAAAACACATGCATGGATGCAGAGTCTGTATAGTGTATCAACCGTATATACTAAAGAAGCATTCAAATTCAGTTCAACATATAGTATGAGAAGAGCATCAGATATGCAGAGTTGAATTCAATAGCTGAGTCTGGAATGCAGACTGATCAACTAGACAAGAGAAGATCATACAACACACAAGTAAATCAGCATGGAATTCTCATTTTTCATACTCACAAATTCAGATAATGAATTTAAAAACAGATTTCAGAACTGACCTGAATTGAATCATGGGGTTTTCTTTTTGAGTGCCTTGGTTAACCCCTTTTATTTCTCTTTCCAAGGCCCTACCTGCAGCAAGTCAATCAATATGATCTTGCAGGGACCCAAGCAGTCTTGGGTCCTGCACTACCCCTATCAGGTGTTCTAAACAGTTTCTTAGCAACATGGTCATCAGATTTCATCAGAAAATAATTATCCATAGAGTGACCAAGTTTATCACAGTATCTACATGAAACAGCAGATTTTCTGGTCCTGTGATGCATATCAACAGCAGCATGAGACCTATGATAATTGGCATGAATTTGTGATTTATCATTACCTGCCCACCAGCATTCAGAAGCTCGGTGGCCAGGTTTTCCACATTCATAACAAGCAAGAGTCTTTTCTTTAAGACTAGTTTTATTTCTGCCCAAGAGATTTTTGTTTGGAGGGAATCTTACAAATTTGGAATTAAAATGATTTCCCTGAACAAACCAGCAGTCCTTGACTACATGCCCATACTTACCACATTCAATGCACCTAGAATGTTTACCTCTTGAGCCAGTAAATCCCCATGAAGGCCTAAACCAACACTCAACAGCTTTATGACCACGTATGTTACAATTGTAACAAATGATATGTTGGTTTGAGGAAGACATGTTTCTTTTGGGGTGGTGATGATTATTTGGAATAATTTTATCATGCATCATATCATCCCTTATCATTACTCTGTAGTCATCCATATAATGACCATGCCTACCACAGTAGTAACAATAGACATCAGATTTCCTAGGAACATGATTTCTATCATGTGAGTTCCTAGGTGTATGTGAACGAGTACAAGAAGCATGAGCATTATGTATTGGCCCAACAGATTCAGCAGAACTAGCAAATTTCAGAGTACAACCAGAAGTATTCTTAGCCTTCTTTGTTTGACTCTTCCTTTTCAATTTCTGATTATTCTCAATAGATTTTGTTTGCTTTTCAATTTTCTGGGCTTTAAACTGAAAGACAGATTTTGAAGGTGACTTCTGATTTTCATTTTGTTTTGGGGATTGCCTTGAAGTACCAGCTACATTAGTGCTTTGGACAAAGGTTGTATATAGCTGGTTTTTAGTGATTTTCTTAACATCAGAACAGCAATTTGTTCCCCCTTCAGAGTTATCATCCTTCCTCCTCTCAACAGTTTTCATTTTTCCTTTAATCTTGGCAGACTCAATAGCTGAATTTTCCAGATTATGAATTTTATCTTCCAAGTTAGCAATGTGAAGTTCATAACTGGCTATTTCCTGTTCACTGCAATTTACACATTCGCTTAGAACTTGGTTTGCAGTTTTATACTTCTCAATTTCTTGTTCTAGACTGTTCAAACTTTTTGAATTTTCATCATAAACAGCTTTTCCTTTTTCAATTGACAGCCATTTCTCAGAGAATACAGTATTAAGAACCATTAGCCTTTTATTTTGATCCTTTAAGTTGACATTTTCTTCTTTTAGAGATTTTATTTGTTCTTTTTGAAGAATGTCATCAGACTCAAACTCATTAATTATGTCTTCGAGAATAGCACAACCTTTACAAGAATTATCGTCTCTAATGTGCTCCTTTTCAGATTTCAAAGTTTTCACTTCTTTTCTCAATTTCTTGTTTTCAGATTTTAGTTTCTTGGATACTTTGAACAGATCTTTATACATTACTATCAATTCATCAAAAGTGTATCCATCTGATTCGGAACTTACCTGAGATGAAGTTTCCTCACCATCACTTCCCCGGTTGGCCATTAAGCATATGGACTTTCTTCCTTCTCTATCAATGTCCGAGGTGTTCCCTTTGAGTTTCAATACCTCTGGACAATCATCCTTTGTGTGGCCAGCCTTCCTGCATTTGTAGCAAACATTAGTGTCAGCAATCTTGGCAGGATTAGAGTTATACCTTGTTTGCTGTTTGCTACCGTCAAGCTTTCCTTCTCTTTTTCTCAGAAATTTCCTGAAGTTACTAATCATCATTCCAATGTGGTCTTCATCAATTTCAGACCGCGAGAGGCTACTTTTCTTGCTTGATGATCCACTGTGGCTGGATCTGTTTGCTTTGCTGGAGCTAGCCTTCAGCACGATTGGCTCCATTGCAAACAATCTGAAAGCTCAGAACAAACTGAAGCACCTAAACCAAATAAGCAAGACAAAGCACTAAGACGGAGAATCAAAGCTACGAACACAGAAAGCACACTCTGAAAAACACCAAACAAACCAGCAGGATCCTCTGCAGATTGTTAGATCAGATAGATCAGAGACCCGCTCTGATACCAATTGTTAGGTTCGGTGCAGTATTCAGAGGGGGGGGTGAATGAATATAACCCTTTAAAAAAAAAACCTTTACCCAATTAAAAGGTTATGATGCTCACTAACTATCTAGAGTGCTAACTAGACAGATGTATCAAATCTGAAAGACTAATTAGCAGTAGCACCATACTTCCACTCAAATAAACTTTCGCTCACACAACGGATTAAACACTCAGAACAAGATCTGATCAACCACTTGGAGCGCCCCTATGCAAACATCTAGCGGAAGCAAAACATATAGAGATATCAGACCACTGCACAGAGGATTTTTAGGTGGTTCGGTCCTCCAGACCTACATCCACCCCACACTCAAACCGAGTGTGGCTTCCACTAGCTCACGCTAGAAACAGCAGACTCAGTCTGCAACAAACGCTGCCAAACAGCTTGACCAGGGGAACAGCCTCCCCTCTTCCTCCCAACCGGAGGGAACCACTAGTGACACCAGTCACTAGCAAACCAGAGACACACGGTCTCTCTTCCTCCAGACCTGGAGGGAACCCCTGGACTTGAATCCACAAGCCCAGAACCGGAGACAAGTCTCCCTTCCTCCAACCCGGAGGGAAACCTAGAGACCCAAGTCTCTCTTCCTCTGAACCCCAGAGGGAAGCACAACCGGAGATAAATCTCCCTTCCTCCAACCCGGAGGGAACCCACAAGCAGCCCACCTGCTGCTTGCAACCGGAGGTATCAATCTCCCTTCTCCTGAACTAACAGGAGGAACCCCGACCTCTCTACAGAGTATCGGAAACACAGCAAACCAGAAAACAAAGGAAAAACAATAAACGAAAATGACTTCAGCAAAACAGAAAGCTGAAAGATGAAGTGCACAATGTGGCTCTCAACGGAGCTGACTGGCCTGGATTTGATCCACGGTCCAGTAGACGGATCTTCAGGTAAGATCTTCCTTCTTCTCCACGAGCTCTCTTGCTCACTCTCTATCTTTCTTTCTCTTTCTTCTGCTCTTCTCTCACTCTCTGCTTCTTCTTCTCTTCACACTCTTCTCGAGCTCTCTACCTCTCTTCTTCTCCTTCTGCTCTTCTTCTTTCTCTTTTCTTCTTTTATCTGGATCGTGGCTCTCTGTATACGCTTTTCTTCTCGCCAACTCGATCGAGCTTCATCTGTGGACGAAGGCTTCCTTATATAGCATCAGCAGCAGGTGGATAGGGCACAAGACGCGTGTGCCTCCCACGCTTGATCCAGAACTTTCTTGCCACGTGCCTTCATTGCATTTTGTTTCTTTTGTCTTGGATCACGTGCAGCCCAGGTGTGTGAAATGTTCTTCCTCAGACCTGTAATGAGATTAACACCATTAATCAATCAGAGTTCGCTGCATGCTTATTTAAAGCTAAGGCGCACGAGGTATGTAATGTCAACACAGGGTGACTACTTCACGAGGTTGGAAGTGAACGAGCTGTGATACAACGAACAAGGCTAACACAACAAGGAAGATGACACGAGATGCAACTAGAGGACAGAGAGAAGCGACACGAGGTTCACACAGAAAACGACACGAGGTATACTGTGACAGAACAGACACAATGAAGAGAGTGACACAAGGTGGTGGCACAGAAAGCAACACGAGGTGCTGCAATGTTCTGCACGCAGTGGAACAAAAAATGACACGGAATGAAAACAACACAAAAATGAAACAGTAATTGACATGGGTTGAAATCAACATGAAGACAAAAACTGAAATCGACACGGAGTAAAAACGACACGAAGATGAAAACAACACTAAGATGAAGTTGACACGGAGTGAAAATGACACGAGGTCTGGGAGACACGACACAAAGTCACAAGAACGACAGTAACCAACACGAAGTGTGGTTACGAAACATGAACGACACGAAGTGTGGAAACATGACACGAAAAACAACACGAGGTCTGAAAACATGACACGAAGTCACAAGAAGAACAGTAACCAACACGAAGTGTGGTTACAGAACAAAAATGACACGAGGTCACAAGACAAACGACACGAAGTGTTACTGTAACAACAAACACTTACGAAGTTACGAATACAAAAAAAGCAACACGGAGACATAGAGAAGTAAAACCGACACGAAGTGTGGTTACAAAAATAAAAGGACACGAGGTATAGGAAGAACAACACGACCACGGAAAAGAGTTGACACGGAGTGTGGTCAAGGCGAGAAGGACACGAAGTCTAAAGAGAAAACAGCACGAAGACGATGTACAGTCTGATGTACAGACTTTGAAGAACAGTCTAATGTATAGACTTGTAGATTGAAGGTGATGTATAGATCATGCACATACCAGAAGTCTAACACACACAATATATCAGTCATACACGTGCATTCTCCAGATGATATACAAATCACAATCATGAAGCTATCATCAAAGCACAATGTCAGCAGATAAACTGAATGAGCATATGAAGTCCTGAAATGAACATCTCATCAGGATGACTCACAATGATTACCATCAAACACCAATCATCAAAACCAGATAAATCATTAAAACCACAGCAATGAATGCTTTATGCATCAGTTTAACATGTAGCATGACTGATCATCAAGAATGACTCTAAATTGAGCAGCAGGATGACTGAACATTTGATTAACTCACACCAACAATCAATTAACAAAACCATCATCAAAACCACAGGGGCACAACACTCCCCCTCTGCATGGGGGGGAGGCGCATCAAGTTCCCTCCTTACCGAAGCCTTCCTCCGTCTGCAGTCTCTTTTTCCCCCTTCTGCTCTTCATTTCTTTCACTCTTCGGAGGCTGCTTGCTCTCTGTTCCCTTCCAAGGAGTTGGTAGGTTGGGAAAGGGGAGGTCTTCATGGCGCTCCTTCTCCCTGGCCTCTGTCAACTTGGAAGGTAGCCTTCTCCAACTTTAGAAGGTGGTTGCCTTCTATACAGTCCCTCTGTCACCTTTGTCAGGGGTCATCTGAGCCAACTGGATCGGCCCCCTCTTGTCCGAGCCAGTTTCTACGCGAGGCAGAGTCAGTGGCTGGACGCGAGGAGATCGAGATCGAGTCAACCGAGCGATGACCCCTTGCAGCGGTGTTAGACGGATTTTCTTGCTTTTTGTCATGCAATGTATTGGCCTTTACCTTTCTGATGTATCAATAGTTTTGAATGAAAAGAAAAGGGATTTATTTCATCCATCTTGCTGTACAATTTTAAAAATAGAATTTGCGTAGTGCGGCTGCGTTCCATGTCCGAGGAATGGGTTCCCCTTCCATTGTTGCTAACCTGTACGCACCTTTCCCGAGCGTCTCGACCACTCGGTAGGGGCCTTCCCAGTTAGGGGACAGCTTGTCCGCCGCCTCTAGTGGTCGAGAGGCTTCGGCTTTTCTGAGGACGAAGTCTCCCGGTTGGAAGTGTCTGCTTCGGACTCTGGCGTTGTAGTATCGAGTGAGGCGTCGCTGATATTCCGTCGCTCGGATGCTGGTAATATCCCGGAGTTCATCGGCTAGGTCGAGGTTCTCTAGTAACTTTTGGTTGTTTTCCTCGAGCGAGTAGCGGATGACTCGGAGAGACGGGTTGGTGATCTCTAATGGAATGACGGCCTCAGTGCCGTACACCAACTGAAAAGGACTTTCACCGGTTGCCGTCCTGGGGGTCGTTCGGTGCGACCACAGTACGCTAGGCAATTCCTCGAGCCAACTACCCTTGGCTTTGCCGAGTCTGGTCTTTATGCCTTTCAAGATAGTCTTATTGGCATTATCCACCAGCCCGTTGGCCTGAGGGTGGGTGACTGAAGTGAAGTGGTTGCGGATGTTTAGGTCGGCTCATCTGTCTCAGAAATATCGAGAATCGAATTGCCGACCGTTATCGCTCACTATCACTCGGGGGATGTCGAAGCGACAAATGATCGATTTCCAGACGAAACTCCAGACGATTGTCTCGGTGATCCTTGCAGTGGCTTCGGCCTCGATCCATTTAGTGAAGTAGTCGATGGCGACGACAATGAATTTTTTCTGGGACTGAGCCGTGGGGAATGGCCCGAGAATGTCGATCCCCCACCGAGCGAAGGGATAAGGCTCGGCGAGGGTGATGAGTTCTGTAGCCGGCTGATGGACCAAGTGGTCGAACCGCTGGCATCGGTCGCACTGTTGAGCATAGGCCGAGCAGTCACGCTGCAGGGTGGGCCACCAGTACCCCTGTCGTAACAGGATCCTGGCCAGTGACCTTGTCCCTGAGTGCACTCCGCACAGGCCTTCATGAACCTCTTCGATGGCTCGGCTGGCTTCGTCGGGGCCGAGGCACATCAGGAGAGGGCCGGTGAAAGACCTTCGGTAGAGTGTGTCATCCAGGACGACGAAGCGTCGGGCTTGGTACTTCATTCGGCGTGCTTCCCGAGGATCGGAGGTCTCTTGGGAGTCTCGGAGCCAAGACATGTAGGGGGTGCGCCAGTCGCTCGGGACGGCCGAGTCAACAGCGAAGAGCTCCGAGTCAATGCTCGGGTGTTCTAGCTCTTCGAGGAGGACCGATCGGGTACCTTCTGGGTCTAGGGAGGAGGCCAACCGAGAGAGGGCGTCCGCTCGGGAGTTTTCTTCCTGGGCTATTCGGACTACCTCGAATCCCTCGAATTGTTGGGCCAGGCTCCTGACCAACTGGAGGTATTTGATCATGGGTGCCTCTCGAGCTTCGTACTCGCCGTTGACCTGGCTTGCGACCAGCTGAGAGTCGGTATGGATCCTGACTCGCTCAGCCCCCAACCACCGGGCCATGCGCCCTCCCGATATAAGGGCTTCGTACTCGGAAGCGTTGTTGGTTGCCTGAAAGTTGAATTTCAAGGCGTACTGCAGCTCCACTCCTTCAGGGGATCTTAGGAGGATCCCAGCACCACTACCGACCGAGTTGGAAGATCCGTCGACGTACAGTTCCCAGGTTGAGCCGGGCATGGTCAGTAGTCTTCCTTCGGTCGGGATGGTGCTTTCGGCGATGAAGTCGGCGAGCGCTTGACCTTTATAGCTGAGCGCGGGCGATACGAGATGTCATAGGCCCCAAGCATAATGGCCCATTTGACGAGTCGCCCCGAGGCCTCGGGGTGGGCCAAAATCTTCTTCAACGGCTCACCGGTTAGCACGGTGATGGGGTGCCCCTGAAATTAGGGTCGGAGGCGTTTCGCGGAGGTAACCAGCGCTAGCACGAGTTTCTCGGTTGCGGGGTACCTCCTCTCGGCCTCGTTAAGTACCTTGCTGGTGTAGTAGACTGGTCTTTCGATTCTCGAGTCATTTCTGATTAGGACCGAGCTGACCGTTGATGACGTCGCCGAGAGATAGAGCAGCAAGACTTCACCCGGCACGGGCTTGGAGAGCACCGGGGGCGAAGCCAGGAACTCCTTAAGCTCGGCGAACACTTTTTGGCATTCCTCATCCCATGCGAACGTAGCAGATGCCAACTTGGTCCCCCTCAACAGTTTAAAAAAGGGCAAGCATCGTTCGGCCGCACGGGACAAGAAACGGCTGAGAGCGGCGACACGCCCTGTCAGACGCTGGACGTCCTTAATGCATGCGGGCGGGTGCATGTCCAGGATGGCCTGGACCTTGTCGGGGTTGGCTTCGATCCCACGCCGAGTGACCAAGAAACCCAGGAACTTCCTGGATCTTACTCTGAAGGCGCACTTGGCAGGATTGAGCTTCATGTTGTACTTCAGGAGGATGCCGAAGGTTTCAGCGAGGTCAGTGAAGTGGTCCTGGGCCTTGGGGGTCTTGACGAGCATGTCGTCATTGTAGGCCTCGACGTTCCGACCTAGCTGCTCCTCGAACATGTGATTGACCAGTCTTTGATATGTGGCTCCGGCGTTCTTCAACCCGAAAGGCATCTGGGTATAGCAGTACACGCCGTAGTCGGTGATGAAGGCGGTCTTCTCGACGTCTTCAGAATTCATTCTGATCTGATGGTAACCCAAATAGGCGTCCAGGAAGCTAAGCATCTCGTTGCCCGATGTCGAGTCGACCAGTTGGTCGATGCTGGGCAAGGGATAGCAGTCCTTAGGGGTCGCCTTATTCAAGTCGGTGAAGTCCACGCACATCCGCCACTTGCCGGAAGCCTTTGGTACCAGGACGACATTGGCTAGCCACGTCGGGTACAAGACCGGTTTAAAAAGACCAATCGCTTGCCCCTTGGTGACCTGCGCCTTGATAATCATCTGCTTCTCGGGTGCGTGCTTCCTTCGGCGCTGCTGCACGGGCTTCATGGTGGGGTTGAGGTTGAGCCGGTGCATCACGGTCTCCTCTGGTATCCCAGGGAGCTGATGTCGGACCAAGCGAAGACTCGGATGTACTCAGAAAGAAATTTCTTATATTGCTGCTGTTCCTCAGGTGGTAGGTCGGCTCCGATCCTTACTCCTAGGGTCGGGTCATCGTTTAGGAAAATTGTCAGCAACTCGCCACCTGGCTCAGTAGCTGCGGATTTTTCCTCGACTTCCCGGGGGCCCTTATCATTCTCGCCCGGCCTCGTGGCCTCCACCAAGATATTATAGCACCTTCGGGCCGTGGCCTGGTTACCTCGGATTTTCCCTACCCCATTTTTGGTGGGGAACTTCATTTTTTGGTGATAGGTAGATGGTACTGCCTAGATCCGACTGAGGATTCCCCGGCCGAAGATGGCGTTGTACGCTATCATCCCTTTGATCACCATGAAGTCTACCATGACCGTAACAGTTTTGGGTGGGGTGCCGAGGGTAATCGGCAGGCTTAGGGCTCCTTCGGGGAGAGTGGCCAGGCCGTTGAACCCACAGAGGGGCGTTCGGATCGGGCGGAGTTTGGATGGATCCTCTCCCATTTTGAGGAAACAGTCATAAGGTAATACATCAGGGGCACTTCCATTGTCCACAAGAATCCGATCTACATTACAATGGTTTATAGTGGCCGAGATTACGAGGGCGTCATCATGCGGGGTGCTCAGCCCCTCCAGGTCTTGATCGGAGAAGACTATGACCTGGGGCGGGGCCTTGGGTGGCTCTGGGGCTCGGCTCGCCCGCTCGGCATGACGCTTCCTCCCATGGCTGTTGTCGCCTCCTGACGCTATTCCTCCGGAGATGACGTTGATGTGGACCCCTCGGGGGGCGTTGTCGATCTCCTCTGCGGCGCCTTGATCTTCTCTGCGCTCGGCGGTGAACCGAGCCAGGTGCCCCAGGCGAATGAGGCGCTCGATTTCGTCTTGGAGCTGGTGGCAGTCACCGGTGTGATGCCCATGATCACCGTGGAATAGACAATGTCTGTCTCACTTGCGGTTTTTCGACCTCATCGGCTCGGACCTGCGGAGGAGTCCCGAGTCTTTGACGTCTTTATAGATTTCATAGACCGGTGCGGTTAACGGGGTGTACTGCTCGTACTTCCGCTTGCGCTCTCCATCTCGGTCTCGCTTCTTTCCCGAGCTAGGATTTGGCTCGGGGCCCCGCTTCTTGTCCCCCTCCCGACCCGAGCCAGTTGCGTCTCGGCAAGCGCTGAGTACTTCTTCGCACTCGGCGTGGCGCAGAGCCAGAGTCACTAGCTCGGCAAGGGTTGAGGGAGGGTGGAGGACAAGTTCACGGCAGAGGTTCTCGTCTCGGGTAACCCCGGTCAGTGCGGTTGTGGCCGAGGCCACGTCCAGGCGGGGGATTCGGAGGGCTTCCGATTTAAATCGGTGGACGTAAGCCCGGAGCCTTTCCCCTTGTGCCTGTTTAAGGGGCAAGAGCCCCGCTACCGACCTTGGGGGGGCACTTCCGGCGAAGCTCTCCTTGAAGACTCGCCCGAACTGCTTGAAGTCTCGGATGGATCCGGGGGCGAGGGCCCGGAACCACGCTTGAGCGCCCTGGACCAAAGTGGTCACGAAGGCTCGGCACTTGATGGGGTCCGACGCTCCGTGTAGAGTCATCAGGGCGTCGAAGCTATCATAATGGTCGGCCGGGTCGCCCTGGCCGTCGTAAAGCTTGAAGGTTGGTATGGGGGCTCTGGGAGATACCTCTGCCTTCAAGATATACTCGGAGAACGGGGATTTCTCCTCGTCTTCCGGGGAAGAGGCCTTTTGTAGGGCGCGAAGGGCGCGCTCCTGCTCAGCGAAGCGCCTTTCGAAATCTCGCAGCCGGAGGGATAACTCCGGTTGCTGTCGTGCCGCGAGGCTGGGGGGAGCGTCTTGGCGGTCTCCGGGAACGTCGGCTTCCGGATCTGGCCGTTGCATCCCTCGCCTTCCTTTCCTCGGCGTGGAGGAGGCCTCTTGCTCTGGAGGTGGAGCTTGCGAGGGTCCTCCGACCCTGTTACGGATGAGCTGCTGGCCGCAGAGGGTGAAGTGGCCCCAGCTGTATGCTGGGACGTACTCCTGCGGGGGGGGCTCCCTGACAGGGCACGGGACCTTGCATCCCTGGCCGCCTGGGTCTTCATGAGTTCCACGAGGACATCCAGTTTGGCGTTGAGGGCCTGGAAGGCTTCGGCGCCACCGTAGGGGGGTAGCCCCACCGCCGCAGGGGGGGTGGTGGTCCGTCGGCGGGGATGCTGGCGTTGGAGGGAGGGTTTTGTGAGGCCCTGGAAGGGCCATCCCCTGCTGCTACCATGGCCTTACCCCTTTCGCCGGCGGACCTCCTCCCTGAGCTCCTTCTCACCATGTTGGCTCTTCGTGCGTTTCCCACATACGGCGCCAGATGAAGGGGCGAAATCTCACGCTGGTTCCTGAGCGGGCTGGTAATCACCAAGTTTGTGAACTGCAAGACAGGGAAACGGGTCAGAGGGCCCAGGGGGATTCCCTGGGGCGAAACCCTCCAACGCTCAAGTCAGTAGAGCAATGGTGGGAGCAGCGATAGGGAGGAGAAGGTGAAGGCGCGAGATCCCTCTCCACCTAGATCTGCCATCGAGCTAGAAGAAGAACTTTCACGAGAGCCCGAAGACTCCGGGGGAGAAGGAAGCTGCCGGATCGCCTCCGCGGTTATACACGCCAGCTCCTCAAATGCCGCCGCAAGAGCTTGCTCCCCCGCTGTATCCTAACGGCGCATCAAGGAGCCCCAGAAGCAAAGAAATGGAGGAAAGGCCAAAAACCCTAGAAAGACTGGGAGGACGAGCAGCGCCCTACGCCTATAAACCCTCGCGGGAGGCGGCGCGCCGTTTCAACCTCCGAGAAAAAGGGGGCCCCTTCATTTCAAATCCGTCAGGATCATTACTACTACGGGCCCAGGCGACCACTACATGTGTCTTCATAACGCCGACAGGATTCCACCCACCTGAGTCACGCCGGTCCAAAGCCTCGAAAAACTACTCAACCGAGCCCCCTTGGCTCGGGAGTAGGAGGGGGACAAGTGGAGAGGGGGATTCCTGCAGCCCACTCAAAGAGCAGACCCAACTAGGCCCAACAAGGCCCAACGAGGCAAGCTCGTCCAAGTGACAGCCCACAGGGCCCACTTGGAAAAGCCCAATAAAACAATGCTCGAAGAAACAACTCTCCTAGGCGGCCCCAAGGCTCGGAGAGCCCGAGCCTCGGTCAGGTCACAGGAAGACCTGCGCACGAGCTATCCCTCCGCACGAAGAGGGGAAGCGCTAGCCGGTCTGTCCGACCCATCTCCTCACCGAGCTAGGCCTATTGCCCGATAGGGCCGGCCCCCCTAAGCTCGGTACGACCGATAAAATGTTCATCATTGCAGCCGTTAGAGTCCACAGCGGGCCGGGCGCCAAGAAGTCCAGGAGCTCCGGCTTCCCCGCGAGGATTACGCCCCCACGATGAGGCCATAAAAGCCCACGACGAGGACGTAACCTCCACCGGAGACCCCTCGGCTTGCAGGACTCCAAAGGGCGGCGCACTATTTAAACCTGGGATAGCCTCCAGCGAAAGGTAAGTCAAAAAGTGCATTGATCCACCCCCAATTCCTGAGCACGGATCACTTCACCCCATTGGTGGAGAGGGATCTCGCGCCTTCACCTTCTCCTCCCTATCGTTGCTCCCACCATTGCTCTACTGACTTGAGCGTCGGAGGGTTTTGCCCTAGGGAATCCCCCTGGGCCCTCTGACCTGTTTCCCTATCTTGCAGTTCACAAACTTGGTGATTACCAGCCCGCTTAGGAACCAGCGCGAGATTTCGCCCCTTCAAGACTCCTCCATATTTCCCACATGATCTAAATTGAGAGTGATTTGAGTATTATGTTCATGGAAAACCAAGGGTTGATCATAAAAGCTTTCATTATTGTCAAATTTTAGAAGTTGGTAATCCAAATTTATATCAGAGTAGCTAGGTAATTGATCCATTTCCATACCCTTGATGGTTTCAGCAAGTTGATCTAGTCGGGCTTGGTTGGATTGAATTTGAGCCATGATGAATTGATGGCATTGATGAAATTGATTCAATCTCTCTTCCAGATTGAGAGTTGGGCATGGAGAAGATTGATTGATGTGTAGACTGAGAAGTAAAGTTTGAGGGGTAAGAAGTTGAATGATGATCTACTTGATAGTGAGATATTGGAGAGGATGTGGGTTGTCCTCCATAGTGGGTTTGATCATAAAAGTTACTTGAAGATGGACCCAATTTTGAAAGAATTGATGCGGAGGATTTTGGGCTGGGCCTTGATAAGAATCCCAATAACTATTATGTTGTCCCCCCCCCCATAAGAATCATAAGAAGGTATGGAGGGTCTTTGAGCAATTTGGGCTTGTTCTTGGGGGCGAAATGAATTATAGGACCCATGGAGGAATTGAGTGGATTGGATATGATCTTGGTTAAAGGAATAAAGTCGGGCTCCCATGAGTGATGGGCTTCCATTGTGGGCCGACCAAGAGTATCGGCTTTTGTAATGGGTCTGGCCATTGTGGGTGAATGATAAAGGTTGAGTTGGACCATTGGCAACATAATGGGCCGGTCTAGCCCACATGTGATTATGATCTTGATAATAAGGTGGCATGAAGGAGTTTGGATTCATAGCCCAAAGAATGGATGAAGAAAGTGGGCCAAAAGGTATGCCTTATTGAATTTGCAAGCCCAACTCAAAAACATGAATTTCTCACCCATTTTAAAGGTTTTTTTATTATTTTATTTTATTTTTTGATTATTTTCAATGCAATGCAAACAACAACTATATGAATAATGCATGCAACATGATGATTTTTTTTCTTTTTTTTCTTTTTCAAAATAATGCAAATGCAACGTATTAATCACTATATGAATGCAAGATGAAAAAAAAAATTAAAGAAGAATTGGCACTCACTACCAAATTGGTCCACCGACCTGGTAAGCGGTAAGGTTGTGGGAGGCTCCCCCTACTTTCGTAGGGACCTAATTAAATAACCACAATCCCACTTGGGCGTTTGTCACTTAACCTCTAGCCTTAGACACCGATTTTCCAAAATAGTAATAAATTCTAAAACTCTTCTTTTTTTGTGTGTGTGACCTTTCAAGGGCAACCTAACTTCAAGGTACTTCATGGTACAACCTGTCCGGTGTCCGTGAGGGAATCCACGGGTGTGAGGACTTATGGAGGTCTTAGAAAAGGAAATTCCAATCCAAAGAGACGGAATGCTCAATGGAGGGTCTTTCCAATTCTAAGAATGGTGTAAGGAACATAACTTGCCCTTGAGAAGGGGAAATAGAAGAAAAGAGAAAGATTTTATTTTTCAAAAGATGATGCAAGTAAAGGAGAAATTAATTAAAATGCACAATGCATGAAACTATTGCAACTAAGATGAAGGCATGCTAACATGATGAAAACCTTTTTTTCTATTTTTCTTTTTTTTGATTTTTTTAGAGACTTTCTTTTGTTTTTGTTTTGAGATTTTCAAAAAGAGAGATAGATAAAAGATAATTATCAACTAAAAATACCAAAAAAATATGTAAAACTACTGTAAATTAAGACCTAAAATCATGTTTTTGGTGTTTTCTAATTTATTTATTTTTTTAGATTTTTAAAAAAAATAGATATTTTTAAAATTTTTCAGAATTTATCAAAATAGGACCTTTTCCTACGTTTACTGACCTTTTAGCGACGCTTGAATTTCCTGGGATTTCTGAATTTTTACTTTCTGGTACAGTTTCAAGCTTCAATGACGCTTTCTACGACAGTTTATTTTCTGAGATTTTCAGGTCTGAATTTTTGTGAATTTTTTTATTTTTTTCTTGTAAAATAAAAATAGAAAAATTAGTAAAACTATATACAAATCAAACATAAGAAATTCTAACCATTAAAAATAATTTCCTTCTCAGAAACGGCGCCAAAAATTGATAGCCACAAATCCCGTTGTTAAAAAGCCGTGCCACAATTTAAAATTTAACCGAACTCACTCACTTAAAAAGATTAAAATTTAAGCAAAGTGGTGAATACGGGTCGATCCCACGAGGAAGAAATATTTTCAAAATAGCATGGAGGAAAATTCTTATATTTGAGAGAATCTGAACTTTGAGTGAGATTAAACTAATAAAAAAATTGCATGAAAATAAACTATCTAAAGAATATGAGAGGGTTAAGAATAGAAGTTGGAAAGAGAGGGAGAAAACTAAGAAGACACAATTGCATAAAATCTAAATTTTTTATTGCTAATGAAAGTGAGAATTACAATTTATAAAAATAAAAAATTACAACTTGTAAATAAAATAGAAAGGGGAAGAATAGGAGCCAAGATGATGAAGGATAGCCGCCTTCTTCGTTGTGCCGAGCCTTGGAAGTTCACCCCGCCGTGGAAGTAGACACCGCCGAGAGGACCGAAGGAAGAAGATCCGTCTTGGGATGTGGGAAGAAATATAGAAGAGGGGGAATAGAAGAATAGAAGAGGAATAGAGTTTTAAAACAAAAGCATGTGTGTGTGCGTGAGTGTGACGTGAATAGAGAGGGAAGATGAAGAGAGAGAGGGTTACGGGTGAGAAAAAAAATAGTGAAAATCAAATTGAAAATAGAGAGAAATTAGAAGAGGAATAACTTAAAAACTAGAGAGATTTAGAAAAGGTGGAAGAAGAGAAAGTTGTATACGACGAAAAGAGGAAGAAAGTTGGTGAAGAACACAGAGACAGAAGATGAGAGGAAGAGGGTGAAACATATGGAAGAATAGAAGGTGGTGCGCGGATGAACAGTAAAGCCTAAAAAATTAAACTTTGGAAAACATATTATAACTTGAAAACAAGGAAGATTTGGAAGAAGAGGTAGAAGAAGAAGATGAAGAACACCTAAAAATGAACAACGTTTGTGAAGAAAGCAAGAGGGAAAGAAGATCAGAAGGGGGAGAAAAATGAGAGAGCAGAGTTATAAAAATCATATGAACAGTAAAATTACAGAACAAGGCTTTGGAAAATTGGAAATTAGTTAAAAACGGGAGAGAATTAGAAGAAGAAGAAGAAGAAGAAAGATTGGAAGAATACTAAAAAACGCAGAACTTTGAAGAAGGAAGAAAATTGAAAGGACGAACAGAAGTGCATGAAAAACTAGGCTAAAAAGTTAACTGGTGAACTATCTAACTACTTCCCATGGTGCTTCTAGGGTGCTTTATATAGTGTGCAGAGAATCCTTCACAGTCGATCATCCTTTGAGATTAGCTTCAAAGCATGGATTGGTTGCTTGCATTAGGTTTCTTCCATGGATAGAGTCCCCTTTGATCAAAACATGGAAGGATAACATCAAATGGTAGTAAGATAGCTTCAAAGAGACCTTCCCGTTTCTGCTTCGAACTCTCTCGAAAATGGCGACTGGGGCACTGGGCGCTTATTAAAATGTCGTCTGGTCAAGGGGTCGCACAATCTTTATTTCCCATTTTTGACATTTTTTCTTTTTTCATAAATCTAGGAAATGGTGACTTTCCAAAGAGTCGATAATTCTTTTTTTCTATTTTTCCTTCCATTTCCTCTAAATGAATAGGCGCCCTCTTGAACAGTCGTAGATTCTTTTCCCAAAAAAATAGCGTCTTCTCCAGTGGTCGCACATTCTTTTATATTTTCCAACTTTTCTCTCTTATTTTATATTTTCATAAATGAATGTGCGCCCCTGTAGGCAATCGCGAATTCCTTTTTTCTTTTTTCTTTTTTTCCTTTTTTCAGCAAAATAAATCGACGCCTTTTCGGTCAGTCGCTATTTCTTATTTTTAAAAATTCTTTAAAAATGGCGTCTGACCATCCGGTCGTTATTTCCTGAAAATTTATAAAATCAAGATATCAACATATTTCATCCCAAAATAGCTTTCCAAAAATGTGAGGTGAATCTGTGGTCTCTATCGGACACAATGCTGACTGGAATACCATGGAGTCTTACAACTTGCTTTATATACAAAGCAGCTAAGACGTCAACTCTTCACTTAGACTTAATGGATAAGAAATGAGCAGACTTAGTCAATCTGTCAACAATAACCCATATTGCGTCAAATCCGCTAAGAGTCCTAGATAGACCTATAATGAAATCCATGCCAATACTCTCCCACTTCCATTGAGATATATCAAGTGGTTTCAATTTTCCTGCAGGTCTGAAATGCTCAGCCTTGACTTGCTGACATACCAAACATCTACTCACGAATTCCGTAATTTCCTTCTTTATATTCGGCCACCAAAAGGATCTTTTCAAATCCTTAAACATCTTAGTACCTCCCGGATGAATAGTGTATCTGGATCTATGAGCTTCTTCGAGAATCTTGTTCTTTATTTCAGCTACATCAGGTACACAAGTCCTTCCCTGAAACAACAATCTGCCATCGTCAGCTATCATGAAATCAGGTCTACTACTCAAGCTCTCCTTGATCTCTACCAACTCTGGGTCATTGTCTTGCAAAGGCTTGATTTCTATTAACACTTCTTATCTGAGTTGAATCTGAGCAATCGTAACCCGATCCTTGTCAACATTGAGATCCAAACTTGCTAACTGCTCCAACAGTCTCCATTCTTGCAACATAAGATGCGACAACTTAGCTATTGGCTTGCGACTCAAAGCATCTGCTACTACATTTCCTTTTCTAGGATGATATTCTATAGAGAAGTCAAAGTCTTTTAAATACTCCAGCCATCTCCTCTGCCTTATATTGAGTTCTTTCTGAGAAAATAAATACTTCAGACTCTTATGATCTGAGAACACCGTAAATGTCTCTCCATACAAGTAATGCCTCCATATTTTCAAGGCAAACACCACATCTGCAAGTTCCAAGTCATGAACAGGATAGTTCTCTTCATGCTTCCTCAACTGCCTAGAAGAATGGGCTATCACTTTCCCATGCAGCATGAGCACACAACCTAGACCAATGCCTGAAGCATCAGTATACACCACAAAACCTCCTTCTCCAGATGGTAAATCCAAAACAGGGGCAGTAGTTAGACATTCCTTCAAAGTCTGAAAACTTCTCTCGCAATCCTCTGACCAATCAAATTTGTTCTCCTTGCGGGTTAATCTTGTCAAAGGCACCGCAAGTTTGGAGAAATCCTTAATAAACCTCCGGTAATAGCCTGTTAGGCCTAGGGAACTTCTAACTTCGGTTACATTAGTAGGCCTATCCCAATTCTTCACTGCCTCTACCTTCGAGGGATCAACAGAAATACCTTCCTTTGTAATAATATGCCCTAGAAAGGACACCTCTTGTAGCCAAAATTCACACTTGCTAAACTTGGCGTATAACTGATGGTCTTTCAATATTTGCAACGCCACCCTCAAATGCTCAGCATGCTCCTCCTTACTCTTAGAATAAATCAAGATGTCGTCAAAAAACACAACGACCCATTGATCAAGATAGGGCCGAAACACATTGTTCATCAACTGCATGAAAGTTGCAGGTGCATTCGTTAGTCCAAAAGGCATTACTACAAATTCAAAATGCCCATATCTACTACGGAAGGCTATCTTATAGATATCTTCATCCTTGATCCGCAACTGATGGTATCCTGATCGAAGATCAATCTTAGAAAAATACTGAGCTCCCGCTATCTGATCAAATAATTCATCAATTCTCGGTAATGGGTATTTATTCTTGATAGTCAGCTGGTTCAATTGCCGATAATCGATGCACAATCTCATCGAACCATCCTTCTTCCGGACAAATAATACTGGGGCTCCCCACGGGGATGTACTTGGACAAATGAACCCCTTCTCCAGTAATTCCATTAACTGTTGCTTCAATTCCCTCAGCTCCGCGGGAGACATACGATAAGGAGCTTTAGAAACAGGGGACGCGCCAGGAACTAAATCAATAGAAAAGATAACCTCTCTCTCGGGCGGAAGTCTTGGCAAATCCTTAGGAAAGACATATGGAAAATCTCGAACGATAGGAATATCCTTAATCTCGATATTCTTCTCAGGGGTCTCATACACAAAGGCTAGAAAAGCCTGACATCCCTTCCTCATCAACTTATCAGCTCGAAGGGCCGAAATAAGTGGCACAAGCTTATGGTGCCTAACTCCTACAAAAGAAAGTCCAGGGTGTCTAGAAAAAGACACTGAACTAGAACTGCAATGAACATTGGCCTCATACTTAGCCAACCAATCTGCTCTTAAAATTACATCATAATCTTTAATATCCATGCGAACTAAGTCAGCTGGCAAGTTCTGTTCATTAATCATAACCTTACTAGAAGGATATAAATATTTAATTTCTGAACTGGAACCAATAGGGGTTGAAATCTCTAACGGGGAAATCATCAAGACCGGCTTCACAGCAAAAGACTTAGCAAATTTCTGAGAAACAAAAGAATGAGTGGCACCGATATCAAAGAGAACGAATGTTGTCTTATCATGTATAATAAGAGTACCTTCAACGAGTCCACCCTCCTCGGTGGTTCCTGCATCATCTTCCTATAGGGCTTGGAGCTTGCCCTGCTGCTTCTTAGTTCCTTGGGGCTTAGTCAGGGTATCTTAATCAGACAAAAGGGGACACTCAGGAATACGATGGTCCCTACTACCACAACGTAAACAGGCGCCCAGCTTGCGCCAACACTCTTCCATCCTGTGACCTGGACGGTCACAATACTTACACACGCCTTTAAATGGCACAATCGGGCCAGGCTTCATGTCTTCATTCTTCGGCATTTTGTTCTTCCATGATCCAGACCCGCCATTGGGCCTCTTCTTGCCATTGCCGGGTTTGGTACTCCCGAACCAGTAGGCTGTTCCTTCTTAACATTCTTTCCATGGATTCTCTCCGTCCTCTCCAAGGTATCTTCTAAGACTTGAGCTTTCCTTACCATCTCCGCATACATTTGAATTTCCATTGGTGCCAATTGGTTAATATAATGTAACTTCAGTCCTTTGAGAAAACGCTTGGCCTTCATCTTCTCTGTAGATATCAAGTGAGTGGCATAACAAGATAACAGAGAGAACTGAGCTTCGTATTCAGCCACAGATAGATTCCGCTGCTTCAAAGTAGCAAACTTAGCCGCCTTCTTTTCTTGTACTCTATCAGAAAAATATTTACCATTAAAGAGCTCCTCGAACTCCTTCCATGAAACTTGTCTATCGCCAAGGGTAGCTTTCACTGCCTCCCACCACGTTCTCGCATCACGTTCTAGTTGGAAGGTTATTAAAAGAACACGCTCCTGGTCACTGCACTGCATTACTTTGAAGATCCTCTCCATCTCCTTTAGCCAGTGCTCGACTTCGTCAGGGTCAGTCGAGCCTCCAAAACACGGGGGATTCATCCCACGAAAGTTTCGGTGAAGATCGCCAGCTCCGTGGTTCGCTCCTCCTCCTTGGGCCACTTGCTGCAAGGCCCGAGTAAGTCCTTGAACCGTTCGTTGCATATCTCGCCATTGCGCACGTTTGGCTGCCATTAGAACGTCCTACACGTAGAATAGATTACTTTAGGATTCATTTAGAAGGAATAGTTTAGAATTAGATTATTAACTCAACCCAAGTCTCTACCCAATTCTCACTAGGTCGGATTCTTAGACTTATAACAAAGGTTATAGGTTCTACGACATCACTTAGAACCCTAGAACTTAGAAAACCTAGGAATATTAGAAACCTAGGCTCTGATACCACCAAACTATCACGTCCCAATGCGAAATATCAGGACTGGCAGTAGAAACAATTAATAATAATATGTTGATTTACAGACATGATATGCTGACGCTAAGGGTCAACACAAACACCGTGAATAGAAAAAATAACTTCATTCACTAAATAATCATTTAAATAATCCATATTCTAATCACATAAACCCACTGAAACAAACTTTCAACTTAACATCCACTTGACACTATTACAATTGCTGACTTCGAATTACAATTCTCCCACCACACACTCTAAAACATAAGTAGACACAAACAACTATGACTGGCTCCATGCGCTTCTAACAGGTTCGCTCCATGGCCATCACACTTGCCCGTCCCCTTCAGTCTGCGAATTCTCACCTGAGCTACCTGAAAAGGGGGAACAACTAGGTAAGAGAACACTCAGTAGGTAATAACAGGCAAGTTTAAGTGATTAACTAATTAATTGTAATTATATGCGAGAAAATAAGTAACAAAACGAAATGACGATATGACGAAACAACAATATAAAGAGAAGGCAAGATCATGATATAACTGGAAATTGGCCAACAAGCAGGAACTAACCAAGTCAAGAAAAGATTCAAGTAATAGATTATTGTCGTAGACATCACGCTAGTCATGCACTCGGTGTAATGCCTCACCATGTCATTCAAACTCCCCGGGGCACAAGTACTTTTCGGGCGCTCCTCCCAGGACCAGACCGGGCCCTTATGATGCGTTGGCATTGATTTAATGGATCCAAGATCCAAGTTATGTCTAGACATTAATCAAGTTAAATGGCCAATCTGACAAGATATAGAACTTACCTCGGAGAATGCCAAGGGTAAGTCGAAGAGATACTTGACTAGAAAGTTCAAATTATCATGAACCAATCGGTCCTTGGATTCACACACATATAACCATGGAAAAATCACTTCTGGATGATACGCGGTCTAAAATGGGCCGCTCAAACTATACACGGTCTACACTGGACAGTTCAGGACAGAATTGGGCTTAGGATCAGCCTCACCGAAGTCAAGGATAAACGGTCCATCCTGGGCCGCTCTAGATAGGACGGTCAGAATTGGGCCGCACGTGACCAGAAGAACTGGAAGCCTAATAACAAGATAAACGGTCCTTATAGGGCCGCTCAATGGATGAACGGTCCAGTAAGATCCGTTCTAGTATATGGACGGTTTTAGTCAGACCGCTCAAACTGGGCCTAACTTAATGAACTAGAAACCTATCCAAATGGCTCTGGGCTGCTATAAGTGGGGCAGAACTGAACCAGGGTCCAACCTACTCTCTACAGGTCAGCCTAGGGATTAAGGCTATCAAATCATCAGAAACCAGTATGGCGGTCAGTCAATCCTACCGGAGTAGAACGACTGTCAAACAATCCTAATAGCATTTAAGTAATCATGTTTGAATTTAACATAGGGAAATAAGCTAAGGCCATGAAGAATCAAAAATCAAGTGAAGACAGACTGGCAAAAAATCATAATTTGTTCACTTCAATAAATTCCAGTTATTATGTGGGTTGCTAACTTACCAATTAACCACTAATCTACTAAGATAAGTCATACCAAAACAGTTCTGAATAGTTGGGCGGTTCGTTTAGAGCCGCTCACGTGCCCCAGCGGTCGCACGACAGGCCGTTCACCCCCTTTCAGGTCCGAAGGCCTGCTAGGGATGAGCGGTCTGTAATGTGCCGCTGGGAATAGTGCACGGTCTGGGACTGGTCGCTTGGAGAAAAGGGCGGTTAGGGTTCCACCGCGCATTTTATAAAACAATCCGAAGACAAAACGCATGGACGGTCAGGAACAGGCCGCCTATCGAGTATGGGCGGTCTGTCGAGAGGCCGCGCAAGTAAGGTCAGTCCGCCGCCCCTTCGCCTTGCCCGTCTCCGGCGGGGTTGGCTAGGGTTAGCAAAAATAACTAAATATGAACAATATAAAGCATGAAAATTAGGGCTTTTATAGTCAATAGAACGAGCATGAAAAGTTTTATAAGATAGCATTGTTAATTTAATGCTTAGCGCCTGAAATCCCTACGTAAATCGAGATGGAACATAGTTAACCCTAGTTCTAGCATGATTCCACTAAAACTCGAAATCCTAGCAGGATACTAGATAAAATTTAGGGCTTTCTAGATCAATGGAAAGAGGACAGAACAACTCTTCTATTGGTATATAATAGTTATGGTTTGGCTTGCTATCACCTGCCTTAATCAAATGGTGAAGGAAGGAGAGGGAAGCCGATCGCGCTAGGTACACACCGTCGATGGTCATCGAAATCCTCCCTCGATCGAGCTTCTCTTCGGCCGCCACAGCAACTAAACGATTCTAGGGTGGCTTAGGTTCGATTATATAGGTTCAATTGAGTCTGGGGAGTCATAATCGTGAAGATAGAGTCCTTGCACCGCGGACGTGCGAGATTCACGTGAGACCAAGTCAATCCGCCATTCCGCCGCCGAATACACCTCCTAGGGTTAGGGATTCGGAGATTAACCAGAGGGGAAACGGTCCTCTAATCCTACCCTTTCATTTGCATCTGATTTTAGCTTAATTGGTTTAGTATTGGGCTCGAATTTCGCGTTTTAAGTTTAAATTTCACAGGCCACTTTCTTCTGCCCAATTCAGTTGCTTAGCTTCATTTGGTTTGTCTCCTCGAGTACAGGTAAAGCAGCCAATTAAGGTCTACTGCAACTTGGCCAAACAGGGGTACACTATGCATGTAGATGGGGCATCGAAAGGAAACCCCGGCAGATGTGGTGGAGGCGGATGCATAAGGAATCACTTTGGAGATTTGATTGTAGGATTTGCCTTCTACTATGGTGTAGGAAATAGTATGATGGCAGAATGTAGGGCACTTCATGATGGGCTGGCAATAGCGAAGCATGGTGGAATTAAGCTCTTGGCAACTTTTTCAGATTGTTCCCTTCTGGTGGAGGCTTGTCGGAGTGGAGTATGTCCCAACTGGACAATCTACCCGTGGTGGAAGGAAACTCTCTCTTCTTCAAGAAAGTGGAAGCGAGCTTCATCATATATTCAGGGAAGGGAACCAGCTTGCGGATTCACTGGCCTCATATGCTTGCAGCATAACAACAAACATAGTCTATACCAAAGTAAGGGAGTTACCTCAGCTGTCCAAGGGAGTCTTTAGAGTGGAAAAGGCAGGTTTGCCCTCTTTCCGAAGTCAATAATTCTATAGTTTGTGATTTCAGCTCAAGTGTCTAATACCCCTTTAGTGTTGTTCGGGCCCTCATTATAAGCCCTTTGTTTTCTCAGGGGTATGCCCCTTTGACAGTGTACATTTTTTCATTCACTTAATAAAAATTTGGACCATAGGGTGAGCCAGGAGGAGTGAGAACACTCCCCCTCTCTGAGGGAGGGTGCACTCGACCTGTGCCCATCCTAACTGGTCGGTGTTGGTTTTTAAAAAAAAAGGTTAAGTGTGGTTTTGGGCCTTAATCTGCTAATTCGGCTTGTTTACGAATTTTATTTGGACTGGTCGTAGAAGACAATTTTTCTTAACATTTTATCCTCTATAAGATTCTAATTTTTCCATATTTTTACAAAATGTTCAAAATTTTACTTATCCTATTTCTTCGGGAATTTCTTATTAATTTCTCAAAAAAATTATTCTTTAATAAATCGGGGTACTACAGAAATCTTGAAACGGCGATCGCTCCATGTGGTTGGCTCCCTCGAACACGACCGCCTCTGCCTGACGTTCGGAACGCCCTCGGTCTTGCCTTCGCCGCATGCCACCGCCGTCGCTTCGCCCCGAACCTCGCCACCGTCGTCGGCTGCCAGAGGTGGGAATAGGGAACGGAAAAGAGAGATGAGAGAGAGTGAGGGAGAGTGGGTCGAGAGAGATGAGAGAACTGAGGGGGGGAGAGGGGATTAAAAAAGGGGTTTTGAAATTTATTTTTATTATATTCTTCCTTTTTTTGAAAAACTACGAGAACTCTGAAAAAACCCAGAAAAATAGATTCCGACCCAGAAAAATTTCAGGAAAAAGGTAGGCCCACTCCACGTGTCATCTCGGACCCTAACCCACAAAAGCACCAACAACGGGTCTGAAAACTAATATAAAAAGTCTGAAACTCACTCGGACACGATCTGATACCCGCGGAACGCCGATCCAAAAATATGGGGCGTTACAATCCTCCCTCTTATAGAGATTTCATCCTCAAAATTTAGGACAAAGCACAGAACTCTGGGGAAGAACTCGCCCAACCGGTAGGACTTCACGGTTACAACACCACCATACAATATGCCGCTCAAACAACACTGAGGGCCACTGCCAGACTAGCACAATCAACAAAGCCCTCTCGCTCTACCACACCAATTCACTCCTGATCCCATACCAACTAGGGTACACAAAACCGACAAGTCTGGCATCACCTCAGCTGCCTTGAACTCTCAAGGGCACAACACCATCGACACCCTCCGCAAGCGGAGAAATACACCATTCTTAACCAGGAGACCACATTTAGCACTCGCTTGGGTCGACAGCTTCTCCAGCCACTGGACACCGAGCACTCCCTACGAGAAACACCTTCATACCTCATCCTCAGACTGCAACCTCACCACCAACCCCAATTGGCCACAACTCTTCTGTCGGCTCCGCACAGCCAGCGACACATGCTCTTGAGCCGAACGCCTCTAATACTCAGCGGCCAACACCAGTTCCAACCTAATGCCTCGCCAGGCACCAGCAATACCAAAGGGGCACATACAAACAACCGCCTGGGACCTCACCGACCGGGGACCATCACGCCCAATAACCAACTCTTCGATCTCACACCGGCTGCAAACAACCCCCTACCAGCCGCCGATCATACATCGACCAAAAGTCCCTGGCTACAATCCTATCCTGCTCCGTAGCAGGGCCATCAATCATTTCCTCCGACATTGGCCACACATCGCTCGATACTGATGCGGGATGACTACGACACTCGAGTCGGACTTGTTGCGACCTTGGACTCTAAAGGACGATGCGACTAAAGAGACGACGCGACCAGCAACAACACCACAATGTGCGGCACCTAACGAGCTCCAGAAGAGGCGATCACGCCCCAAACAAAAAGCGCTAACTCACAGTCATCCTCGGTGAGGGAAACGTTATGATCTGCATGGTTGAGTAACCGGCTTTGAGTCTCGGGTGGTCAGCTCACTCTCGTGCTCAGAATGAGTCACGAGACGGGTTTTACTCTCACAACTCACAGCGGTGATTAAAATTTAACAAGCTAGGAAATAAATAACTCACATGCAGCAGTATTAAGAACGTATACTACTTAAGCAGGTAAGACAAAGTAAGAGGCGAATGTACCTCCACGCTCGGGGCATGGGGAAGACGTCCCGGGCAAGTCCGTTACTCCCGGTACAATGGTGAAAAAAATTAGTTACAGCAAGGATTTTACGGCCCACTCGACGCAGGGAGGTAAAGGGCTACACAAAAATTACCAGGAGCACCGAATTGGGTTGACGGGCAGCAAGGCGGCGGGTTCCGGGCGGTGGCAGGCAGTAGCTCTGGTTCTGCGGTTTGCTGGCCGGCAAGACAGCGAACACGGACGTTCAAAGGGACGTCAGCCTCCTGGGATCTTATGAAGGCGGTGATTCACCGGGACGCTGGTGGAGGGTCCCTGGTCAACCCTCGGGAGCGGCGGTTGCTGAACTTACCCCGGCGTATTTCTTTGGGGCTTATCCGGCAACCCCTTTTGCTGGCCTGGCTCGGAGCAGAAATGCGCGCCTCCACGAAAATTGCCGGTACACGTAGATCCGATGTCGGATCGAGACGCAATAGATACCGTTGGAAAGAGGACTCAAAACCCTACGACATATTGGAATCTCACATCCATCCAACGGCTGGATGGAAAATTAAAATGACTGCAAACTGATTGAACTCACTATCCAAGAATACAAAACATAAAGGGCAGAACGGGATCTGCCTGTTCAAGGGGTTTGACCGAAAACCAAACGACGGATTTAAGACCTGGGATTTTTATGGTGGACAGGGGGGAGGGTGGCGGTGACGCACATAATTTTTTTGTATTTTTTTGACAACGTTTAGGGGGTGAGAAAAATCGGCTACTACAGGCTATCCCGCAGATCTGCACACATGTAGATTGTGAGAAGGAGCAACATGTGACTGGGAAAGAGCCTAAACAGACTCTGATCGGCCTACAAATTAAGCTGGGAAAGTTGGACGATGGGGGGAGCCTACCCTCAAAATCTCATCGCGATCCGACAATCGGATCTCCCGTACCAGCCCTTTTATCGAGTTGATGTCCTACAATTCCGAATTTCGGGGTAGCAGATGGAAGCCGGGTTGTGGTGGCTCGACGGCGGCCCGAATGGTGGCGTCGGCGGCGGTGGTCGATCACAGTAGATAGAGGAAGAGGGGGAGAGAAAGAAATTTCAGAAATTTGGAGGATTTAGATCTAGATCTGAAGAAGAGGGAGGAAGAATGGGAAGAACACTCAAGAACAAGAGGGGAGAGAGAGGGGTGCGCCCATGGCTCCTTTTCACAATAATTCTTGCCAAAATTCAACAAGAGACATTAAATACTCAAACCCTAGACCTAGCGAAATGACCTAGGTTACCCTTGGTCAAGGGGACAAATTGGGGAAGGGAGATTAAACTAGCATAAAAAATTCCCCCATAAGGGGACAAAAGAGGGGGCGCCCCTCCCTTAAGTCAACATAAGGGGCTTGGTGTATTTTAATCCCTTGGACCATATTAATTCCCTCTTGGACCAAAATAAATCAAAAATACAAATACATGGTCAATTATTCTACCATTGACCCAATATAAAAACCCAAGATAATACAAACCAAATACACACCTAATATACATCAAATACGACCAAATACGTATAAAATATGAATACGTATAAAAATACGTACTAAAGTATCAAGGCTCCGGTGGTGACTCCAGACTGTCCCCCAGCCACAAAGAGGTCGGTGTCGACCGAGTCGTGCTATGTGTCCGGTACCGACGGCTCGCTAAGTCGAGTCGTACTCATACTCTGGTGTCCTCGCCAATTCTCCCCGGGTGGGAGAAGCTCGACCCTGTCGAGTAAGTGTCCGGGTCGCTCTGGTATCGATCCAGCAGATCTGGATCTATCCTCTGTAGCTCATCCCGGGTGATCCAAGTGTCATCGAACGCGGGCCGTCCCCTCCAACGCACCAAATAGCGTTGGTACACTCCTCCTCGAGTAGTCGTTACCTTCTCATCTAGTATACATTCTATTTGCTCTCGCTGCTGAGGTAACAAGGCTGGAGGTGGACACTCTAGGGTGGTGTCACTCACAATGGATGGAGACAGCTCAAAGGTCTCACTGGGTATCACCGTTGGGTCCCTATAAGCGATGAGATCCGAGATGTTGAAAGTGGAGCTGATCCCGTAATCCTCTAGCAAGTCCACAACATATGCATTTGATCCGACTCGCCTCACTACTCGAAAGGGACCGACACTGCGAGCGCGTAACTTCTTCACGGCTCCCGAGGGAAACCGTTCATGTCTAACTCTGATCATGACATAATCGCCCTCCTGAAACTCACGGTGGTGCTTATGGGCGTCAGCCAATTCTTTGTATCATGCGTTGCTGGACTCAATGTGACGACGTACATGCTCATGCAACTGTCTAATATGATCGGCAAAGGACTCGGCTGACTCGGACACACGGGACTGGATGGGAGGTGGGACTAGGTCTATGGGCTTCCTAGGTCTACGACCAGTGACAATCTCAAAGGGGCTCATACCTGTAGACCTATTGACCGAATCGTTATAGGTAAACTCTACTAAGGGTAAGTCCAAATCCCAATCCTTGACTCGATCTCGGACCAGACACCTAAGAAGATCCTCCAAATTCCTATTGACAACCTCAGTCTGACCATCGTTCTGGGGGTGATATGCCGTGGAGAATTTCAATTGGGTGCCCATCATGTGCCATAGGGTTTTCCAAAAAATAGCTAGTAAAGCGTACATCCCTATCAGACACTATAGTGCGTGGGAGTCCGAATCTGGGGACACAGTGTGAAAAGAATAGACGGGCAACTCTAGAGGCATCCGACGTTTTGGAGCAAGGAATGAATAATGCCATCTTTGAGAACCTATCTAAAATCACAAAGATAGAGTCATGCCGTCGGAGGGTGCGGGGCAATCCCAACACAAAGTCCATGCTAATGTCCTGCCATAGACTATCCGGGACGGGGAGGGGAGTATAGAGGCCGATATTCTGCTTCCTTTGCTTGGCCATAGCGTAAGTGTGGCACTGGGCCACGATGCGAGCGACATCCCTCTTCAAGCTAGGCCAATAGAATCTATGCTCAACCGACTCGATGGTCTTGTTCTGGTCGAAGTGGTCAGCAAGACCTCCCACATGCATCTCCCACGTAAGAAAGTCACGAACAGAAGTCTGTGGGATGCACAACTTGTCACCCCGGAATAGGTGACCCTCCTGTAGCACAAACTCGTTATAATCACGCGAGGGACCGGCCTGAAGGGCTGCATAGATCAGACCAAAATCTGGACAATCAACAGAAGCACCCTTCAGCCCCTCTAAACCTACCACCTCTACACTCATGGTGGTCAACATCATCATCCGCCGACTCAACGCATCGGCGACCTTGTTCTCCGCCCTTGCCTTGTGCTTGAGCATAAAGGTGTACTCCTGGAGATACTCCACCCAACGACTGTGGTGAGCGTTCAGCTTCTTCTGGGTATGGAGGAATTGTAAGGCCTCATGATCAGAAAATAGGACAAACTCCTGGTGCAACAAATAGTGCCTCCAATTTCGCAATGCCTAGACAACTGCGTAAAATTCTTTATCATAAGTGGAGTAATGCAGTTTGGCATCATCAAGCTTCTCGCTAAAGAATGCAATGGGGTGGGACTCCTGACTCAACACTCCACCAATACCCACTCCAGAAGCGTCACATGTGACCTCAAACACCTTAGAAAAATCTGGTAAAGCAAGGACAGGTGCCTGGGTCATACGCTCCTTGATGTCCTGAAAGGCTATGGCTGCGACCTTAGTCCATACGAATGCCCTCTTCTTTATGCAATCAGTGATCGGGGCGGTGATGGAACTGAAGCCACGAATGATGCGGCGATAGAACGTCGCTAAGCCATGGAAGCTCCGGACATCATGGAGGGTGCGGGGCTCGGGCCACTCCCTGATGGCCCTAATCTTCTCCGGATCAGCGGAGACTCCATCCCTGGACACAATGAACCCGAGGAAGGTAATCTGATCAGTCATGAAGGCACATTTCTTCGGGTTGGTGAATAAGCTCTCTCGCCTCAAAACGACACAGACCTGTCTAAGGTGGTCTAAGTGGTCCTCCCTAGTGCGACTGTAGATAGAATGTCATCAAAGTAGACGACCAAGAAGACCCCTATCATAGGACGTAAAACTTGGGTCATCAACCGCATGAAGATATTAGGGGCGTTGGAAAGCCCGAAGGGCATAACCAACCACTCATAAAGACCATCCTTGGTCTTGAATGTCATCTTATATTCATCCCCAGGCCTGATCTGCACCTGGTGATAGCCACTACGAAGATCTATCTTTGAAAAGATAGTGGCTCCCGACATCATGTCTAACAAGTCATTCAATCGGGGAATGGGAAAGCGATACTTCACCGTGATCTTGTTGATCACACGGCTATCAACGCACATTCTCCATGTGCCATCCTTCTTCGGGGCCAATAATGCAGTAATAGCGCAAGGACTCTTACTGTTCCTAAGAGATCCCCGACTCATCAACTCCTCGATCTGCCTTTGAAGTTCGGAATGATCCGTGGGACTCATCCTATAATGGGGAAGGTTGGGCAAGGATGAGCCCGGGATAAGGTCGATCTCGTGCCGGATATCCCTCATAGGCGGAAGGCCTTCAGGGAGGTCCTCCGGGAAGACATCAGAAAACTCCCGTTGGATCGCAGCTATATCTGGGGGGTGCTCATCATCAGACCTAGGAGCAACATCCTCCACTCCTCGAACAACAACGGCAAGGATAGGGCTACCCCCGGTCACCTCTTGTTCCATCTCTCACGGGCTAATCTGATGCAGGACGGATGACACGACCGGGCTAAGACGTACGACCGACTAAAAGTGCGGCCAACACTAGCACACTAAGGGAAGCCGAGCGGCTGACCACCGTGGCGTTCTCCGGGTGGAGACGTTTCTCAACAGCAACTCACTCTAGCCCGATGATCGTCCCTTGCGAAGGAAACATGGGATCGCAGCAATTAAGGAACCACTGTCGCCTAGGGTAATGCAGTCCGAGCTCGGTGCTCGACTGGAGTTAAGGAACGGGCGCTCACAACTCACAACCATGACAATTTGCAACTGGCTAACAGCCCTATTCTCACAAACGTAGCATGATATAAAATATATTAAATCAGCAATGTGAGTGTGGAACGAAGCGCGTACCTCCACGACTAGCACGTGGGGAAGAATTCCCGGCCGAATCTAACAACCCCACTACACACTTAATAACCGTACACTTTCGGAACTTGATGCCCACTCCACGTAGGGAGGTAAAGGGATACAAATGTAAATTTGGGGTTGCTGGAATATGGGTTGACGGGCGGCACTCGCAGGAGGCGACGGAAGCGAGTCGGGGCCGATCGGGTGAGCCGATCGGAAGCCGACTTGATTCTGCCCGCGTTGGCCACTCGGCGCAGCAAACTTGCGGAGCCCGGTATGCCAAGATCCGACGTCCGATCGGAGTGCTGTTTGTTGGAGAACGTCAGTGATAGGTTGAAAATTCTCTGCTCCGAAGGGCGTGATTAGATCTTACCAGATCTGGGCACAGCAACGACTGTTCTCAGCCTCATGTTATACGCACACAGAACTGCACAGGAAGACAAATAATTACTGGAAAAATAGTTCCAGGTGTCGGAACGAGGCCCCGTTTCTTGCATATCATCGGCGACGTCTAGAAGAAGGATCTGACCAAGGGGTTTGGTCAGATCAGCAAAGAGGAGGGCGGGGAAGCTTCAGGAAGTCGCCTCTTCTTCTGGGTCAGATCTGCACAGGGTGGTCGGCGTAGTCCCACGAGAATCTCCGCCATGGCCAGCACCGAACTCAGAATGACATGAGCTTGGTGGCAACACGAATAGGACAAAAAATTGTACAACCCATCAGGATCTTAGATACATAGAGATTGGGAGTATATCTGGAGAAATTCGAGATCAGGAAACTAAAGATTTGGACAGCAGGCTCGGACAGATTTGCGCGACTTCACAGGAAGAATTGTTGCCAACGATCCAGAGCTCCGATCGATGCGAAACTAGCGCCAACTTCTTTCAGACTTGCAGAAGCTTCACTGAGAATTTTTGAAGAACCAGATATGAAGAGGATAGGGAGGATAGAGGGGGCGAGTCACACACCCAAAAGAATCTCGTCACAAGATTTGATCAAGGGCATCACACCCAAAAGGAGGAAGAGAATCACTCTCTTAACATAATCTTCTCTCATAAAAACTTCATTAACTCCTCAAATGACACTATACACCTCATTATATAGAGAATGGAAAGGGGTAGGGGGGCTGGGAATTGCGTAGGAGATAGGGGATGGAGAGGGGGGTGCGCACCTTGACCAAGGGGAGGGGGAGACCAAGGGGGGGGGGAGGTGCTACCACATTTTGAAAATAAGGGGAGGGGGTCAAGGGTGGTAGGTGGCTGCCTCCCCCTTGGACCAAGGAAGGGGGGCGCCCCCTTCCACTAGCCTCCTTAGCCCCCTTTCATTTAACCCCTTTCACACATAGCCACTAAACCCCTTGTCTTGTTCACATTGAAGCCCCTTAAGGCCCAAAACCCATTAACTCTAGCCCATTCCCCACATGAGGTCCAATAAAGATAAAAGGGATAATTGTCCATGAAAGGACTACAAAGGTCCCAATAAGGCCTTAAAGCAAGAAATAAGACAAGTGAGTAGCTCGATCACACATCCACGTCCTTCGTGAACTAACCGGGCCCCGGCGTGTCCTCGTCCACCGGCATGTATTGCGGCGTGTGTCCGCACCAATTCTCCCCGGGTGGGAGGAACTCGACCCCGTCGAGTAAGGGTCCCAAAGCTGAGCTCTCCGCGTGTGATCAAGGCATCGTCTGGCACAGCGCATCCTCTCTAATGCACAAAGAAGTGTTGGTAGGCCCTGTTCCTGGTGGTGATCACCTACTCATCCAGTATATAATCTATATACTTGCGTTGAGACTGGAAGAGGTGGACTCTCGGGTGGTGTGTCACTCACAACAGGAGGAGAAAGCCCAAAAACTCACTAGGGATCACCGCGGGGTTCCGATATGCTACCAGATCTGAAACTTTGAATGTTGAACGGACACCATAGTTGTCTGGTAGTTCAATAACGTACGCATTCGAACCCACTTGTTTCATGACTCGGAAAGGGCGGGTATCGCGGGCCTAGAGTTTCTTTACGGTCCCCGAGAGGAAAACCATCCAGGTATGACCCTGATCATGACATACTCTCCCTTTTGAACTCACGGGCATGTAGCATGCATCAGCTAACTCCTTATACGTGCATGGCTGGCCTTTTATTGGGATGACTTAATGCAAACTCCATATGCATGACAAACAAACTGTATAAGCAAACATACTCATACACGACCCTAGACAAGCCTAGACACCCATAAGTAACACTCGCATACAAACGAACTTGAACCTACTGACTTCTAAATGGGGGTTCAGAGGTTTGGAAGGATCACACTCAAGTGCGCATTGTCCTGGGGTTGAGTACCCAGGATGGCAGCGTGCTCTTCTAAAAGCTCATCAAAGAATTCCTCCGCGAGTTCTGGATCCGGTTCATAGCTGACCGGCACTATCTCCGGTGTGGGGTTGCGGGTTGGAGTGTCCAAAATAACCAACGAGTCCCGAGTGGGACACTTGGCCACAAAGTGGCCAATCCCACCACACCTATAGCACTGGTCACGCGGCCATGTGCTTGAGGATGCTCCACCGGTCATCGGCCCCTTTCCCTTGTCTTCTCGACGGGCCGTTGGTGGTGGGAGCTGGGGTCGGGCAGGCAATGCGGGCTGCTGGGGGTGTGGGGTGGGCAATGGTGCCTGTGGGTGAGGGGGAGGGTCCCTTGGAGGGAGAGGGCGAGGCCTGAGAGTAAAGGGGTCCTGGTGAGGGGGTTCCGGAGGACGAACCACCAGAAATTGACTATAGGAACTGGGCGTGGTACGAGAGTCAGACCCACGCTGATGGATGACCCCCGGTCGCTGGACAGGAGCGAACTCGGACTCAAACTGCTCTAACTCAAGAGCAACCTGATATGCGGCCTCCAGGGTGGTCACATTACGGCGAAAGAGTTCATACTAAAAGTGGGGCCGCAGACCACGACGGAAGCAGGAAACAGGCATCGTGCTCTCTTCCGAGACGCCACATCGCAAAAAATATTCATCAAACTCTGCAATGTACTCGGACACGGACCGATCCCCTTGGTTGAGATTCTGCCACCTATCAATGAGCCTCTGACAGTACGTGGCAAGAAGATACTTGGTTCTAAGTCTCTCCTTCATCTCATCCCAAGACTCAACCTGGGGCTCTCAACGCTCATATAGCAAGATCTCCACATTGCACCAATAAATTTGTGCTTGCTCTAACAGCTTCGTTTTAGCGAACTTGACTCTCCGGTGGTTCGTCATCTCGAACCACTCGAAGTACCGGTCCATACCGGCCTCCCAATCAAGATAGACTTTTGGGTCCAAGGACCCGTCAAAAGTGGGAGGGTCAGCTCGCACGGTCCTGAGGACTCTATCATCCTCTTCATCCCTCGGCTGTTGAAAGCCACGACGGCGTCGACCATACCCCTCGTAAGCATTATCGGACGCATAGTCTTCGAGACCAAGGTCACGATGTTGTGGTTCAAGGACTCGGTGAGGGGCGGGCTGAGGAGCATGTACGGGCTGCTCCTGTGTCGCGGGAGCGGGTTGGACCTGGGCCTTGGGAGGGATTTGGACTTGGGCCACCCCTGGAGCAGGTACGGGTGGGCCACTCCTGGAGGGTCCCCGTGGGACAATCTATCCAACCGTCCAACCAGACCTTGGATAGACTTGTCAGATGACTCCATGCATTCCTCATGGCCCTAAGGCGACCATCCATATTGTCGGAGAAGCTCCAAAAGGTAGCCTCGGACTGGTCCAAGCGGGCCATGATGGCCATCATCGCCTCATGCAAGGAGTGAAAGTCTCCCAAGGCGGCATCCCATGGGTTTGCCATAGACGTGGGGCGATGGTATTGGGTACCTCACCGGGTGGGCATGCAACGACACAAAGGTTGGAATGCACTAACTAATGCAACTGAGGAACCTAGACTTAACCAATATACGGTACGTGGCGGAGGTTTGATACGAAGATCGCACTCACGCAAGTGTGCTACCTTCCCGATAGGCGTAACCTATCATTCCGGCAACACCTTTTGATATATCGAATAAAGGAATGCAAATGCAACCTTGGACTTAGACGACCCTAGACTTAACCTGACGCTCTGATACCAATTTGATGTGGGACTAATGACACGATCGGGCTAAGACGTACAACCGACTAAAAGTGCAGCCAACACTCGCACACTAAGGGAACCCGAGCGGCTGACCACCGTGGCATTCTCCGGGTGGAGACGTTTCCCAACAGCAACTCACTCTAACCCGACGATCGTCCCTTGCAAGGGAAACGTGGGATCGCAGTGGTTTTGGAACCATTGTCGCCTAGGGTAATGCAGTCCGAGCTCGGTGCTCGACTAGAGCTAGGGAATGGGCGGGGCGCTCACAACTCAAAACCACGGCAATTTGCAACTAGCTAACAGCCCTATTCTCACAAACACAGCATGATAGAAAATATATTAAATCAGCAATGTGAGTGTGGAACGAAGCGCGTACCTCCACGACTAGCGCGTGGGGAAGAATTCCCAGCCGAATTCGACAACACCAATACACACTTAATAACCGTACACTTTCGAACTTGATGCCCACTCCACGCTGGGAAGTAAAGGGCTACAAACATAAATTTGGCCGTGTCGGAAGGAGGCGCCGTTTATTGCAGATCGTCGGCGACGTCTAGAGGAAGGATCTGACCAAGGGGTTTAGTCAGATCGGCAAAGAGGAGGGCGGGGTAGCTTCTGGAAGTCGCCTCTTCTTCTGGGTCGGATTTGCATAGGGTGGTCGGCGCAGTACCACGAGAATCTCTGCCACGGCCAGCACCGATCTCAGAACGACACAAGCTCGGTGGCAACGCGAAGAGAAAAAAAAATCCTACAACCCATTAGGGTCTAAGATCCAAAGTGCTTGGGAGTAGATCTAGAGAAATTCGGGATCAAGAAACTGAGGATCTGGATAGTAGGCTCGGGTAGATTTGTGCGACTTCACAGGAAGAATTGTTGCCGGCGATCCTGAGATCCGATCGACGCGAAACGAGCGCCAACTTCTTCCTGACTTGCAGAAGATTCACTGAGAATTTTTGTAGAACCAGATATGAAGAGGATAGGGAGGATAGATGGGGCGAGTCACACGCCCAAAAGAATCCCGTCACAGGATTTGATCAAGGGCATCACACCCAAGAGGAGGAAGAGAATCACTCTCTTAACATAATCTTCTCTCATAAAAACTTCATTAACTCCTCAAATGACACTATACACCTCATTATATAGAGAATGGCAAGGGGTAGGGGGGCTGGGAATTGCGTGGGAGAGAGGGGAGGGAGAGGGGGTGTGCACCTTGACCAAGGGGAGGGGGAGACCAAGGGGGGGGGGACAAGGTGCTACCAAATTTTGAAAATAAGGGGAGGGGAGTCATGGGTGGTAGGTGGCTGCCTCCCCCTTGGACCATGGAAGGGGGGCGCCCCCTTCCAGTAGCCTCCTTAGCCCCCTTTCACTTAACCCCTTACACACATAGCCACTAAACCCCTTGTCTTGTTCACATTGAAGCCCCTTAAGGCCCAAAACCCATTAACTCTAGCCCATTCCCCACATGAGGTCCAATAAAGATAACAGGGATAATTGTCCATGAAAGGACTACAAGAGGCCCAATAAGGCCTTAAAGTAAGAAATAAGACAAGTGAGTTGCTCGATCACACGTCCACGTCCTCCGCAAGCTAACCGGGCCCCGGCGTGTCCTCGTTCACCGGCGTGTATTGCGGCGTGTGTCCGCACCATAATCATCATTAACCTCCGGGGTGGGAGGCCTCCTGTGCTAGGAGCAGTCGAAGTGGTAGTATACCGCGCAGAGGATGAGGTGGAAGGACCGATCATCCCTTGACTAGGAGGAGTCGAAGTGATGGGACCAGCTGGTCCTCGGACAGAAGGATCCTTCGGCTGAGTGGGGTGGAGGGTGATCCTATGACCCCCGTGGTCGAATGTGCAAGTGTTCGACCGACCTTGAAGGGTGGCATCCTGATCAAAAGGCCAAGGCCTACCTAGGATAATGCTACTGACCTCTATAGGCAACACATCACACCAGATCTCATCATGGTAAGCCTGGAACTGCAGTGGCACCATACATCGCATTCTGACCGGGATGGAAGTAGAATCCACCCAAGAAACTCTATAGGGTGCGGGGTGATCCACGGGCGTCAAACCCAGGCGCCTAACAATGCCCATAGAGATAGCTTTAATGCAACTCCCGCTATCTATGATCACCTTGCAGGCCTTTCCTCCCAACCTACAAAATGTATGGAAGATGGTGGTACGACGCCAGTCGTCACTCACCTGAGGCTGGGTCAGGATGCACCTGAGTACACCCAACTGTACATCACCCTGATGCTGGGTACCTGGGACATCAACTGGCTCTCCCTCCATTAGTTCATCAAAGAACTCCTCCGCTAAGTCCTGATCAGCCTCGTAACTGATCGGCACTAGCTCAGGTGTGGGGTCGCTGGCAGAGGGATCAGAGATGACAAGTGACTCCCGAGTGGGACACTTGGCCGAATAGTGGCCAACCCCACCACACCTATAGCAAGCTCTCTGTGTCCCGAAGCCTTGGGATGTTCCACCAACCATCGGCCCCCTACCCTTGTCCACAGGACGGACTGGGGGTGTAGGAAGTAGGGGTGGTCGAGTTGGCATGGCGGGCTGGGGAGGTCTAGGGGCAGGGATGGGTGCCTACTGGCGAAGGGGAGGATCCCTCGGAGGGAGGGGGCACCTAGGAGCAGTGAGGTCCTGGCGAGGGGGTTCCTGGGGGCGGACCACAGGCCATCACGTGTAGGAACCGGGCGTGGTCCTAGGATCAGACATACGCGGGTATGTGACCCCCTGGCGCAGGGTAGGAGCAAACTCAGCCTCAAATTGCTCCACCTCGAGGGCAACCTGGTACGCGTCTTCCAACTTGTCCACTTTGCGGCAGAAAAGCTCATATTGTAGGTGTGGCCGCAGACCACGCCAAAAATGGGAGACAGTCCGGGAGCTTTTCTCTGTGGCATCACATCGCAGAAAGTACTCATCAAACTCGACGATGTAATCGGAGACGGACCGATCTCCTTGGGTAAGACTCTGCCATCTATCTATGAGACGCTGGCGGTAGAAGGTAGGAAGGTACTTCTTCCTGAGTTTGGTCTCATCTCATCCCATGTCTCTACCTGGGGCTCTTGACGATGAAACAGCAGGTTCTCCATGTTCCTCCAATAAGTTTGTGCCTGCCCTAGCAGTTTCATTTTTGCGAACTTGACTTTCCGGTGTTCCGTCATCTCAAACCACTCGAAATACCGGTCCATGCCAGCCTCCCAATCAAGATGGACCTTCGGGTCCAAGGACCCGTCAAAAGTGGGAGGGTCTGCTCGCACCGTCCTGAGGACTCGCTCGTCCTCATCATCCCTCTGTGGTCGGTGACCACGACGGTGTCGGCCATTTCCCCCATAATTATTGTCGGACTCGTAGTCCTCAACATCGAGGGCACGTGGCTGTCGTTCCTCAGCCCTAAGTGGGGCGGGCTGGGCAGCAGGCGCCAGAGGGGCCGGGTAGCTCCGGGGAGCTCCTAGTGGGGGACTCTCTCCACATTCTCCATCCTTCCAACCAGACCTTAGATAGATCGGTCAGAGATCTCGGCATGGTCCTCCATGGTCTTGAGACGGCCCTCCAAGCGGTCGGTGTTCTCCCTACTAGTTTGTTGGAACCTATCCATGCGCTCCATGAGTAGAGCGAACACGTCATCCAGAGTTCGGCCTCCCGGGTTGGCACCTCGGGGTTCACCCATAGTGTCGGGGAGATGGTACTGGGCACCTCCTCGGGTGGGCATGCAATGGGGGAGGACCAAGAGGGAACTAAGGGGTGACTCACTACGAATATATATAGACGGACTAATGCAAAAATGAAGACGACCTAGACTCCAATATCTGGTACGAGGCGGAGGTTTGATCCGAAGATCGCGCTCACGCAAGTGTGCCCCTTTCCCAATAGGCGTAGTCTACCGTTCCGGGAACACCTTTCGATATAGCAGATGAAATGGAGCACCTAGGAACGACTACCCTAGACTCAAACCGGCTCTGATACCAATTTGATGCGGGATGACTACGAGACTCGACTTAGACTTGTTGCAACCTTGGACTCTAAAGGATGACGTAATTAAAGAGACGACGCGACCATCAACAACACCACGACGCGCGGCACCTAACGAGCTCCAGAAGAGGCGATCATGCCCCAAACAAGAAGCGCTAACTCACAGTCGTCCCCAGGCGAGGGAAACGTGACGATCTACACGGTTGAGTAACCGGCTTTGAGTCTCGGGTGGTCAGCTCACTCTCGTGCTCGGAATGAGTCACGGGACGGGTTTCGCTCTCACAACTCACATCGGTGATTAAAATTTAACAAGCTAGGAAATAAATAACTCACATGCAGCGGTAGTAAGAACGTATACTAGTTAAGCAGGTAAGATAAAGTAAGAGGCGAATATACCTCCACGCTCGGGACGTGGGGAAGACGTCCCGGCCAAGTCCGTTACTCCCGGTACAATGGTGAAAAAAATTAGGTACAGCAAGGATTTTACGGCCCACTCCATGCAGGGAGGTAAAAAGCTACACAAAAATTACCGGGAGCACTGAATTGGGTTGATGGGCAGCAAGACGGCGGGTTCCGAGCGGCGGCGGGCAGCGGCTCCGATTCTGCAGTTTGCTGGCCGGCAGGACAGGGAACACGGACGTCCAAAGGGACGTCGGCCTCCTGGGATCTTCTGAAGGTGACGGATCATCGGGACGCTGGCAGAGTGTCCCTAGTTGACCCGGGAGCGGCGGTCGTTGAAGTTACCCCGGCATATTTGTTTGGGATTTATCCGGTAACCCCTTTTGCTGGCCTAGCTCGGAGCAGAAATACGTGCCTCCACAAAAATGGCCGGTACACCCAGATCCGATGTCGAATCGAGACGCAATGAGTACCATTGGAAAGAGGACTCAAAAAACTACGACATACTAGAATCTCACATCCATCCAACGGCTGAATTGGAAATGAAAATGACTGCAAACTGACTGAACTCACTGTCCCGGAATACAGAACAGACAGGGCAGAACAAGATCTGCCTGTTCAAGGGGTTTGACCGAAAACCAAACGAAGGATTTAGGACCTGGGATTTTTATGGTGGATAGGGGGAGGGTGACGATGACGCACATAATTTTTTTGTATTTTGTTTACAACGTTTAGGGGGTGGGAAAAATCTGCTACTACAGACTTTCCCGCAGATCTGCACACAGGTAGATTGTGAGAAGGAACAACAGGTGGCTGGGAAAGGGCCTAAACGGACTCTGATCAGCCTAAAACTTAAACTGGGAAAGGTGGACTATAGGGGGAACCTACCCTCAAAATCTCATTGCAATCCGACGGTCGGATCTCCCGTACTAGCCCTTTTACAGAGCTATTGTCCTGTAACTCTGAATTTCGGGGCAACAGATGGAAGCCGGGTTGTGGTGGCCCGACGGCGGCACGAACGTCGGCGGCGATGGTCGATCACAGCAGATAGAGGAAGAGGGGGAGTGGAAGAAATCTTAGAAATTTGGAGGATTTAGATCTAGATCTGAAGAAGAGGGAGGAAGAATAGGAAGAACACTCAAGAACAAGAGGGGAGAGAGAGGGATGCGCCCATGGCTCCTTTTCACAATAATTCTCATTAATTCTTGCCAAAATACAACAAGAGATATTAAATACTCAAACCCTCGACCTAGTCAAATGACCTATGTTACCCTTGGTCAAGGGGGCAAATTGGGGAAGGGAGATTAAACTAGCATAAAAAATTTCCTCATAAGGAAACAAAAGAGGGGGCGCCCCTCCCTCAAGTCAACATAAGGGGCTTGGTGTATTTTAATCCCTTGGACCATATTAATTCCCCCTTGGACAAAAATAAATCAAAAACATAAATACATGGTCAATTATTCTATCATTGACCCAATATAAAAACTCAAGATAATACAAACCAAATACACACCTAATATACACCAAATACGACCAAATACGTATAAAATATGAATACGTATAAAAATATGTACTAAAATATCAAGGCTCCGGTGGTGACTCCAGACTGTCCCCCAACCACAAAGAGGTCGGTGTCGACCGAGTCGTGCTGCGTGTCCGGTACCGACGGCTCGCTGAGTCGAGCCATACTCGTGCTCTGGTGTCCTCACCAAGTACCATCTTGGTCCTTCCTGGCCATCCGGCCAAATCCAGCTTCTCGAGAGGAGACAGACAACGAGGCCACTCGCACGAACCTCAAACTCCTCATTCACAATAATCCTGGGCACGACGCCTCACACTCCTTCCCAAAGGCGGGGCTCCCAACTCACGTTCACACTTCGGGGGATTCTTTCGTCGAGAAGACAACCGTTCCATATTACAACTGTCCAAGCCATCGATCTCGACACCACAGTTCTACCTGAACTGTTGTCCTTCAACGATTAACCCTCAGTGGTCACACACACTGTGTCCCATACACAACTCCTTCCGAGTCAAGGGAACACCACAATCCGAACAGTGGCACCACCAGATGCACCATGCTCCAAACTCTCTCAACTCTTGTCATAAACAAGCACTCCATCCATAATCGACACATCTCTTGACTGATCTCGAACATCACCCCCGCCGAACAACCGGCGCAATAAACCACATCTCATCAGGGCACTTAACAATTCCAGCAAATTCTCGACCACTCATCACGGCATCCACACGGGATCTCCCTGCCAATACCGACACCTCTCACTCCTCGGATCCACCCCTGGAACATTTACACTGACCAAGGTCGGTCCGCTCACAAGCTCATCTCTGAGCACCGAATGCCCACGCCAAACAACCGGCCCACAAGGCCACGACCTACCTCAATACCAATCGCTAAGTGGCTCCACCCTAAGCCACGTGACACAGTTCGTGGGAAAACTGGCGCAACATACGACCTCAACCTCTCATTCTCACCGTTGAGCTTCTTGATTCTCAGTGCTGCTAGCACCACTCAGCGTGATACCGCTGCCTACGCACAGCAACCAAGGACATTCACACGGCCAGACACAGCTCTTCACCCAAGAGCGACTCCTTATGACCGACTCGAGAGCCTCCAGGACACGCTTACCATGAAACACACGCCATACTCCACTACTAATTCGATCCTGGAGCCTGTGGGTCACCGACCCACCACGCTTCGGCTGCGCAACTCTGCACCGATTACACCGCAAAAATGGGGGAAAACCTGGCATCCGCCAAGGTAGTCCACCTACAAATGAAGGTTTTAAACAACATGGCACTTAGAGAGGCCCCACACTAGCCCTATTACACGACACACAATCACGGCTGGTGACTCTACTCGCCCGATTCAACACGACTTCAACAACTCTTATACCGAAGCTCAACGAGGGATGATCGCACAACCCTCACAGGCAGATCCACTGCCAACACACAAGACGCTTCTGGGGACCCCCGAACACACCTCGGGAAGACACGAGCACAAGGAAGTACAATTATAATAGGGAAAACAACGGAATTAAACACAAACACAACATATAATAACCGAAAATTCACGCGTACCTTCTATGAAGTGAGCATGACAACTCCACCTGGTCAAGTGCCTAGCGCACGTCGGGAACCCTGACTCTCAAGGCTAGTGGAACGCTGCAATGATGGTTGGAACTGGGGCAGCCGTCATAGACACTCGCAAGCAATATGACCGATCTGACCACACATGAAACACTCTAGCTCAGCTTCAATTATTTATCTATAATCATTTAATATACATTTTACATACAATGTACATTATGCATATTATGCAATGTCATTTTTGTTTATATTCCCATTTCCCCTTTAAAAATTCGCTTGTGTTTAAACACTCATATATATATATATATATATATATATATATATATATATATATATATATATATATATATATATATATAGAGAGAGAGAGAGAGAGAGAGAGAGAGAGAGAGAGAGAGAGAGAGGGTTTATTGCCACTAGTGACAAAATAAAATGGTGCTAACTACTTTAAAACTACATAATTTAATCTCTAATTCTAGATCTACATTGTTGAATTTTCCCTAGTATTAATAAACTACATATAGATAAAAAATCATCTTATTGTAATGTTATTTATCATGCATTAGATGAATATATAATAAACTATTTAGATAATACAATTATAGTGCCGTGTGGTATGTAAGCTTTTGATATCATATTTAAATATATATATATTATATAGTTATGTTTAATATATTGAAGAAGATTTAACGGTGTATACTAAGGTTGCTTTTGGTAACACCACTGCACCGTGAGAAATTTTAAAAATCCTCTTTTCGTACTCCGGTCGGTAATGTCACGGATTATCAATGGTTACAAATCTTCGAAAGTTAGGTTAAAGGAGTTTACTGGGATTCAAGCGCTCCGGCTATTTTTGTGTCTATACTCTCTCTCCCCATGAAATCTTGTGCACACAAAAATCTATGAAAACATAATTTCATTTGAGAAAATTTTTTTATTGTCAGATATTTCTATGATTAGAATCCACTCTGCATGTGGTATAAAACGCGGCCTAAACATTGGAAGTTGAATTGCTTGATTTTAAAGTAGGTGGCACGGTGTTTATTTTGCCACGGGTGACGAGGGAACTCTCCTCAGTTAAGGAGCGACCGTTAGATTATCAAGTATTCAATCTAATGGTTATAAATTAAATATTTAAAATTAAATCAGGTACGGCGCATGCCTTCAATGCCTAAATTCATGGGGGCGAGGGGATGATGTGGAGGGAGAAAGAATTTTTTAAAAAAAATAAAAAATCCTAGCGGTTTGATTTAGTTTGATGTACTAATCAAACGGCCCATCCGCACCCAAGCGACCTGGTCGGGCTGTAGTATTCATCGTGGGATCAAGATCCGAGGTTATTCCTTGTTCTATGCACAACCGCCCATCCAATTTTAGTGACATTTCTTGAGAAGGGATGGATAACTGAGTGGATGACAGACATTGGGTTCTCTCCTCCAAGATCCAATTTTTATGTCTGATTGCAGGTTTTTAGTATTTTCTTTTTTAAAAAATAAAAATTGGAGAGAAATTTGGATCTTCTGATAAGTGTTTTTTGACAACCCATGCCCTAATTTTCAAGGAGTCCACTCATGGCTTTTTTTTCTTTCTTTTGTTTCAGGGGGAGGTGAGCTAACAAAACAGAATTTCAAAATTGGTGGGAAAACCCACGCCCTCACCCTTTCCGTTTCTTGGTCCCCCGAGCATGTTTCCTCCCCATTTCCTGGGTTCCACATCCCCCTTGCACACGGAACTCTGATTTGACCAACACTCCTCGACATCGTGCCATTCTTCTCCTTCATGACTCTTAAGAGGGGTGGGTACTCGAAGGGGGTCATCGGGTGACTCGCGGCGCGGGGCATTGGCTTGCTTGCGGTAGCCGTGGCCACCCTCGTCGTCGATGCTGTCGGAGGAGACTCGGAGCAGACTGGGAGAACGCAGTCGGTGCAGCGAACGATGCCCCCACTTATATTACTTTGGTGTTTAAGTGGTCAGCACAGCAGCAGCAGCAGACGTAAAAGGTGACCTTTTAAGGGAACACCAGTAGAACCGTTGCAGCATTGGCACTGTGTGGAGGCTCTCTCATTGTGCTCTCCTCCCCGCCCAATCTGTTTCTTCCTTTCCTCCCTTACTCCGCTGTTTTCTCCCCCTGTGGTGTGTTCCCAGTAGACTTCCACATACCCCATGACGCGATTGACATCTATGGTGTTTTCTTCAGCTCTGGGTGTCCAGAGAAGAGGAAGAAGAAGGTGATGATGAAGGTCGAGGAGATGGTGCATGTGACGTTGACGATGACATCGCCTTTTAGGTGCTTTTGTCAGCGTTGACGGTGCCCATAAAACGCAGGCAGTCGGGGTGGACACTGAAAGAGATCCTGAGAAGACATCTCGAAAATTGATATTTACCAGAAGGGTTTTCACAATTTTAAAAATAGTAACAATTCTGCCCAACAGGTCAGCGATTAATGACAACATTTTTTAATATTGAAATAATTTTAAGCGAGACAAATTTTGAATACTACCAAGGTGTTTGGGCGTACATTTTCTCTTGGAAGCTATTTTATTTCCAAATTTTATATCATCTCCTTTTTTTTTGCTCAACTTTTGAAAATGATGAAAAAGTCATCCACCTCATTTGGCACAAACCACGTAACTTTTAAAAATAGTTTTTTTAACATAAATATCACTCTAAATAATAGTTATGCCAAGTATACCCCTCATTTAAACATATTATCAAAAATATCATTCATTTAACCTTAAATGTTACAGTTATATCCTTGTCGTAACCTTCGTTGGTTTAAATTGAGTTAAACATGAGTTAAGGAGTGAAATTACTAACCACCTAATCTTGGTTTACTCTCTCTCTCTCTCTCTCTCTCTCTCTCTCTAAATAGTTTTTTTAACATAAATATCACTCTAAATATTAGTTATGCCAAGTATACCCCTCATTTAAACATATTATCAAAAATATCATTCATTTAACCTTAAATGTTACAGTTATATCCTTGTCGTAACCTTCGTTGGTTTAAATTGAGTTAAACATGAGTTAAGGAGTGAAATTACTAACCACCTAATCTTGGTTTACTCTCTCTCTCTCTCTCTCTCTCTCTCTCTCTCTCTCTAAATAGTTTTTTTAACATAAATATCACTCTAAATATTAGTTATGCCAAGTATACCCCTCATTTAAACATATTATCAAAAATATCATTCATTTAATCTTAAATGTTACAGTTATATCCTTGTCGTAACCTTCGTTGGTTTAAATTGAGTTAAACATGAGTTAAGGAGTGAAATTACTAACCACCTAATCTTGGTTTACTCTCTCTCTCTCTCTCTCTCTCTAAATAATTTTTTAACATAAATATCACTCTAAATATTAGTTATGCCAAGTATACCCCTCATTTAAACATATTATCAAAAATATCATTCATTTAACCTTAAATGTTACAGTTATATCCTTGTCGTAACCTTCGTTGATTTAAATTGAGTTAAACATGAGTTAAGGAGTGAAATTACTAACCACCTAATCTTGGTTTACTCTCTCTCTCTCTCTCTCTCTCTCTCTCTAAATAGTTTTTTTAACATAAATATCACTCTAAATATTAGTTATGCCAAGTATACCCCTCATTTAAACATATTATCAAAAATATCATTCATTTAACCTTAAATGTTACAGTTATATCCTTGTCGTAACCTTCGTTGGTTTAAATTGAGTTAAACATGAGTTAAGGAGTGAAATTACTAATCACCTAATCTTGGTTTACTCTCTCTCTCTCTGTCTCTCTCTCTCTAAATAGTTTTTTTAACATAAATATCACTCTAAATATTAGTTATGCCAAGTATACCCCTCATTTAAACATATTATCAAAAGTATCATTCATTTAACCTTAAATGTTACAGTTATATCCTTGTCGTAACCTTCGTTGGTTTAAATTGAGTTAAACATGAGTTAAGGAGTGAAATTACTAACCACCTAATCTTGGTTTACTCTCTCTCTCTCTCTCTCTCTCTCTCTCTCTCTCTCTCTAAATAGTTTTTTTAACATAAATATCACTCTAAATATTAGTTATGCCAAGTATACCCCTCATTTAAACATATTATCAAAAATATCATTCATTTAACCTTAAATGTTACAGTTATATCCTTGTCGTAACCTTCGTTGGTTTAAATTGAGTTAAACATGAGTTAAGGAGTGAAATTACTAACCACCTAATCTTGGTTTACTCTCTCTCTCTCTCTCTCTCTCTCTCTAAATAGTTTTTTTAACATAAATATCACTCTAAATATTAGTTATGCCAAGTATACCCCTCATTTAAACATATTATCAAAAATATCATTCATTTAACCTTAAATGTTACAGTTATATCCTTGTCGTAACCTTCGTTGGTTTAAATTGAGTTAAACATGAGTTAAGGAGTGAAATTACTAACCACCTAATCTTGGTTTACTCTCTCTCTCTCTCTCTCTCTCTCTCTCTAAATAGTTTTTTAACATAAATATCACTCTAAATATTAGTTATGCCAAGTATACCCCTCATTTAAACATATTATCAAAAATATCATTCATTTAACCTTAAATGTTACAGTTATATCCTTGTCGTAACCTTCGTTGGTTTAAATTGAGTTAAACATGAGTTAAGGAGTGAAATTACTAACCACCTAATCTTGGTTTACTCTCTCTCTCTCTCTCTCTCTCTCTCTAAATAGTTTTTTTAACATAAATATCACTCTAAATATTAGTTATGCCAAGTATACCCCTCATTTAAACATATTATCAAAAATATCATTCATTTAACCTTAAATGTTACAGTTATATCCTTGTCGTAACCTTCGTTGGTTTAAATTGAGTTAAACATGAGTTAAGGAGTGAAATTACTAATCACCTAATCTTGGTTTACTCTCTCTCTCTCTCTCTCTCTCTCTCTCTCTAAATAATTTTTTTAACATAAATATCACTCTAAATATTAGTTATGCCAAGTATACCCCTCATTTAAACATATTATCAAAAATATCATTCATTTAACCTTAAATGTTACAGTTATATCCTTGTCGTAACCTTCGTTGGTTTAAATTGAGTTAAACATGAGTTAAAAGTGAAATTACTAACCACCTAATCTTGGTTTACTCTCTCTCTCTCTCTCTCTCTCTCTCTCTAAATAGTTTTTTTAACATAAATATCACTCTAAATATTAGTTATGCCAAGTATACCCCTCATTTAAACATATTATCAAAAATATCATTCATTTAACCTTAAATGTTACAGTTATATCCTTGTCGTAACCTTCGTTGGTTTAAATTGAGTTAAACATGAGTTAAGGAGTGAAATTACTAACCACCTAATCTTGGTTTACTCTCTCTCTCTCTCTCTCTCTCTCTCTCTCTCTAAATAGTTTTTTAACATAAATATCACTCTAAATATTAGTTATGCCAAGTATACCCCTCATTTAAACATATTATCAAAAATATCATTCATTTAACCTTAAATGTTACAGTTATATCCTTGTCGTAACCTTCGTTGGTTTAAATTGAGTTAAACATGAGTTAAGGAGTGAAATTACTAACCACCTAATCTTGGTTTACTCTCTCTCTCTCTCTCTCTCTCTCTCTCTCTCTCTCTCTCTCTAAATAGTTTTTTAACATAAATATCACTCTAAATATTAGTTATGCCAAGTATACCCCTCATTTAAACATATTATCAAAAATATCATTCATTTAACCTTAAATGTTACAGTTATATCCTTGTCGTAACCTTCGTTGGTTTAAATTGAGTTAAACATGAGTTAAGGAGTGAAATTACTAACCACCTAATCTTGGTTTACTCTCTCTCTTTCTCTCTCTCTCTCTCTCTAAATAGTTTTTTTAACATAAATATCACTCTAAATATTAGTTATGCCAAGTATACCCCTCATTTAAACATATTATCAAAAATATCATTCATTTAACCTTAAATGTTACAGTTATATCCTTGTCGTAACCTTCGTTGGTTTAAATTGAGTTAAACATGAGTTAAGGAGTGAAATTACTAATCACCTAATCTTGGTTTACTCTCTCTCTCTCTCTCTCTCTCTAAATAGTTTTTTTAACATAAATATCACTCTAAATATTAGTTATGCCAAGTATACCCCTCATTTAAACATATTATCAAAAATATCATTCATTTAACCTTAAATATTACAGTTATATCCTTGTCGTAACCTTCGTTGGTTTAAATTGAGTTAAACATGAGTTAAGGAGTGAAATTACTAACCACCTAATCTTGGTTTACTCTCTCTCTCTCTCTCTCTCTCTCTCTCTCTCTCTAAATAGTTTTTTTAACATAAATATCACTCTAAATATTAGTTATGCCAAGTATACCCCTCATTTAAACATATTATCAAAAATATCATTCATTTAACCTTAAATGTTACAGTTATATCCTTGTCGTAACCTTCGTTGGTTTAAATTAGTTAAACATGAGTTAAGGAGTGAAATTACTAACCACCTAATCTTGGTTTACTCTCTCTCTCTCTCTCTCTCTCTCTAAATAGTTTTTTTAACATAAATATCACTCTAAATATTAGTTATGCCAAGTATACCCCTCATTTAAACATATTATCAAAAATATCATTCATTTAACCTTAAATGTTACCGTTATATCCTTGTCGTAACCTTCGTTGGTTTAAATTGAGTTAAACATGAGTTAAGGAGTGAAATTACTAACCACCTAATCTTGGTTTACTCTCTCTCTCTCTCTCTCTCTCTCTCTAAATAGTTTTTTTAACATAAATATCACTCTAAATATTAGTTATGCCAAGTATACCCCTCATTTAAACATATTGTCAAAAATATCATTCATTTAACCTTAAATGTTACAGTTATATCCTTGTCGTAACCTTCGTTGGTTTAAATTGAGTTAAACATGAGTTAAGGAGTGAAATTACTAACCACCTAATCTTGGTTTACTCTCTCTCTCTCTCTCTCTCTCTCTCTCTAAATAGTTTTTTTAACATAAATATCACTCTAAATATTAGTTATGCCAAGTATACCCCTCATTTAAACATATTATCAAAAATATCATTCATTTAACCTTAAATGTTACAGTTATATCCTTGTCGTAACCTTCGTTGGTTTAAATTGAGTTAAACATGAGTTAAGGAGTGAAATTACTAACCGCCTAATCTTGGTTTACTCTCTCTCTCTCTCTCTCTAAATAGTTTTTTTAACATAAATATCACTCTAAATATTAGTTATGCCAAGTATACCCCTCATTTAAACATATTATCAAAAATATCATTCATTTAACCTTAAATGTTACAGTTATATCCTTGTCGTAACCTTCGTTGGTTTAAATTGAGTTAAACATGAGTTAAGGAGTGAAATTACTAACCACCTAATCTTGGTTTACTCTCTCTCTCTCTCTCTCTCTCTCTCACTCAGGGGAGTAGAGGGGGAGGGGAACCACCGGTGGGGGAGGCAGAGGGGGACGTGAGGGGATACTACAGGAAAATCGGCCTATAGCGACCAAAGTCTATTGTCGCAATATAATAACAATTGGTCGCTAAAAGAATTTGCGACTACACATTGATCGCTAACCCTTGGTCGTTGTATCATTGCCGCTAATACTCTTAGCGACCAATCTTTATGTTTAGTCGCTAAACCCTTAACCATTAACGACCTAAATGATTTTGGTCGCTATAGATTGATGCTATAGCGACGAAAATAGTGGTCATAAATGTGAATAAATATTGGTCGTTAATTCTCGTTGGTCACTAAAAAACTCTAAATAGCGACATAGTTGAGTTTGGTCGCAGATAATATTTAGTCGCTGTTTCTACTATATTAACGACTATCGCATTGATCGCTAAACCCTTAACCACTAGCGACTCAAATGATTTTGGTCGTTATAGATTGATGCTAAAGTGACAAAAATATTGGTCGTAATTGTGAATAAATATTGGTCGTTAATTCTTGTTGATATTTAAAAAAACTCTAAATAACGACATAGTTGAGTTTGATTGCAAATAATATTTAATCACGGTTCATACTATATTAACGACTATCACATTGGTTACTATCACGAGCATAATTATTATATTTGGTCACAATTAATTTTTTTATTGTTATTTCTATAATATTAGCGACTATCACTTTTGTTTGCAATTTAATATTTGATTTTTATATATGCAATGTTAACAAGCACACCTTTTGGTCAATGATCGACAATTTATTTATTTTTATTATAATTTTAGTGACTACTAATTTTTATCACAACTAAATATTTAGTCAATATTATTATAATTTTAATGACTATTAATTTTAGGCACAACTAAATATTTGGTCACTATTTCCATAATATTAAATGCAACATTCATTCATTTACTACTATCAAACAAAAATATTACAAATATCTCATTCATTCGTTAGAACCTTACAAAATATTAAAATACCAATGAATTAATGTCGTACCTTCTCATTGTACCAAAAAATTATATTAAAAGAGCAAAAAGTGATTGATTGTCTTGAAAATGTAAATATAAAAAATAATATGATATTCAACAAACATAACTTTCATGATCTTATAATTTACAACATAAATCCACTGCTGATTGAGAAGAGGTTGCACCATATATAGAATCAAATCATTCTGTAAAACAATGGAAAATAAAAGAAATTAAATGTGAATATTAATATTTAACTTAATTTGATCAACAAGATAAAAAATATATTTTTACCATGATGACGATGGTGGAATATTATTTACACTCATCTAACTCATAAAAAATTCTATCTTCCTCTCTTGATCCTCATGTTGATCTCGGAGAGTGGCCACCTCCTGCTCCAATTGTTTCTCTCTAACTGTGGGTTGACTCGAAAAAATAGCTCTAGCTCGCTGAGGTGGCTTGGGTCCATGTCCACGACCACGTATGTATTCAGATATCCTCCCAAGTATCTTAGCACATATGTCATCTTCAGCTATAGTGGTCTCACACTCCGTAGATTATTGTTACATTTGTACCATACGCTCCTAAATTACAAAGAGATTTTTAGACATCATATAGCCGTACAAATAAACATGAAAACTAGATGGTGTCATAGAATGTCATATATCACAAAATCCCATTGGCACATACTTTCTATTGAAACACGGTCAAAGCATGCAGAACTAAGAATATGCTTGTGTATGACAAAAGCATTACAATATGAAAAGAATTCATGAAGAGGAGGGAGAAAACAGAAGCTGATATTAGACTTTGAAAAGTTGATATATATAAATCTTAATTCTTTTAAACAAACCACCTTTTCAAGTAGGAGATACAATTCTCATATGTTTTGAAAGAAACTGCTCCAACTTATCTGCTTGTAACAAATGAGTTCTTGTATGTGGATTGGGTTCAGGTAATTTCTTTTCTTTCTCACGATGCCTAAATTGTCTCCGGGAAGAGGATACTCAACTCACAAATTTGACGAGACAGATCCCAAGTACAATCCAAAAGACCTTTTCCCTCCTCTTTCTCTCCAATGCTCCAAACTCCCCTTCCTCCATTTTCCTATTCTTTTTCCCCAGCACTTCCACCTTTCCCTTCCTTGTTGGGGTCTGCAGCAGTAGAAACAGCAGTCCCAACTATTAATTCAGAGGCAGAAACATCAGCCTCACCAAATGGCACTGCTGAGGCACAACAGAATGATTGCAATCCAGCCCTCTTAGGGGTCTGAGGCCATGGGGTTGGTAGCTGTGGCATAACTCTAAATGGGGATGCCGCAGCCACAACCCATGGGGCTAAATGGGCCACTTTATTGCCATCACCTGGCATAACTAAGCTCTCCTTGAGATTGTTGTACCAGAACTCCACTGTCAAATCTAGCTGTTACATTGGCAGTGAAGGAAGGACAAGGATTGCAGTGATGGCAGAAAGTTAGACCCTGAACCTATCCCTCCTCTCTCTCCTCTCACGAGTGGAATGCAAATTGATTCCCTGGTGTTTCTTGTCAAGCTAGCATTCTTCTTGTTTTGAGTTGGCAGATCTGCCTTGGCAATGCAATTTCAAAAAAATTCTGCTCCTGGTCGAGTACTGAAATTTATCATGTCTGTTTCTAACATAATTCTTATGTTCATATTAAATTATTAATAGTATATGTATATCTGATTCTGTTTGTGTTTTCTGGAAGGTGACTACAAGGTCACAATTTATTATAAAAAGGGTAAAAAGGACAAAAACACGAAGTGTAGGTGCCGGGCCAAGTGTTTCTAAAAACCAAACAAAGCACACCCCTGAACCATTACATAAGGAAGATTTTCCGGCACAAAGTAGTGATAAGACTTTGGTGCCTCTCTCTATCTAAAGATTCTAAACAAACCATCCAACCACTTTTAAAACAAATCAAGTGTCTGATAATGTTAAGTGACCAGAGAACTACTGTCTGAGACATCTATTTTATCTTTCCTTCCAAGTTGTGCATAATTGCAGCAAGGAGCATAACTATCAACTATGTTGAACTGTCATCTTTTAAATGGTTGAGATTCCTCCAGTCAGGCATAGCACTGAAGAAGGTTCCTCCCATGTCAGGCCTAGAATCTTGTAAGGTACAGCTGTGATAATGTCATAGTGAAGAAATAGATGGGTGGAGGCCTCCTAAGCCAAACCATAAAACAGATATCTTCCTTGAATCATCTTATGCCTTCTAATCCTGCCCAATGTAGACTGTTGATCTTCATCAATTTCCACGTGAAAATTTGATCCTTTTAGGCCATACCTCACTTCAAATGTAATTGGCAGGTGACTCTACAACCTCCTTTACTCCACATCCTTGTCAGGGATCTAACCGAGAACATGCCACCTGGTTCCTACCTCCATGGTCTTCTGTATTCAACCCCCATAGATAGATATCTTCACAGAGTTGAGAGTGCCTGGTAGTTTCAGGAAAGAACTTCTTATCTGTGAGAAAGTGAATCTTCCAATTATTGTGAGAGTGTCTGATAGACCTTTTTAACAATTTTTTTGACATGAAATCTAGGAAAAGAAATGCATAATACGGCGATAATAGCTCTGCCCAACATCACTAAAGCCGAACTTGTTGGCATGTTTCCTCAGAAACCAAAGATTTGCAAATAAATTCAAAAAATTGAAGAAATAGTTAACTCTTCACAGAACTAAATAGTGAGGATACACCGGCAGCAATGCAACGAAGAATACTAAGGCCGCATCATTTAATATGAGAACAATAATTCTTTCAGTCAAATGCATACGAGTGCCATATGCTTCGTGCAAAATTGGAAGACGTTGTCAGAATGAAACTCAAATCATGCAAGAAAATATCAGACCCAAGCACGAACCTCAGCCACTGCATCAACACTTGTCAAAGAGGAATTGACACGAACAACGGTTCCAACAGTCACCACCCTTATTCTCACCGGCGTCCCCAAACTGATGCCACACGCTTGAGAGAACTCGAACACTACCTGGTACTTTCTTGCAGGGGCTGCTACCGGAGGCGGGGAAGTAGGGGCTGCTACCGGCGGGCGGGGAAGTAGGCGGATGCTACCAGAGGGGGAGAAGTAGGCGACTGCTACCGGAGGCGGGAAAGCAGGGGCTGCTACCGGTGGGCGGGGAAGCAGGCGGCTGCTACCGGAGGCGGGGAAGGAGTGGCTGCTACCGGCGGGCTAGGAAGTAGGCAGAGTCGATGCAAGCGGCTGCTACCGATGGGCATGGAAGCAACGATGACTGGTGAACGCACGAGGCACCGTCGGTGCAGGCAGGGCAGGCGGGGAAGCAGCACCGCGGCGTGCGACGGCGACGATGGCAACTCGATCGGCGTCCACCCTAGATCCGGTGTGTCCTTGGTAGTGGGAAAGGGGGGGCAGGCACCGCAATTTTGGTGCCGGTGGCGACGATGCCAGGTAGCGGCGACTCCGCTGCCGGTGGCGACGATTGTGACGGTGGCTCTGTTGGGAAGGACCTTTCCGCGGTGGGAAAGAGGGGAGGGCGAGAGAGAGAAAGAGAGACAGAGGTTGGGGAGGTGAGGAAGCGGGGGAAAGAAATTTTCTTGAGGGAATTTCAAAATCTAACTCGGTGGTGTTTTCAAAAGTGAATAAAAGATATAATTTTAATATTATATTTTAATTATTAAATTTTATAAGATATTACGTAATATTCTATCTTTAATAAAAGATATTTAATATAAATAGAAGGTGATTTTATTTTTGCCTTTTAACCTTTGATATATAAGTCATAATTTACTTCTGTCTTTTATTTTCTGCCTTATATATGTAAGTTTTTAATAGTGCCACCCCCTAACTCACTTTTATGAGAGAAGGAGATTATATTTTAAATATATTTTTAATATTAATGTTAAAATCTTGTAATTTGATAACATTGATAAGGACAAGAAAAAAATATTAAGCTTATTAAATTATTTGTTTTTATTTTCAAAGAATTATATGGTCTATAGACTCAACCAATCACACTATTCATATATGATTTTTTTATTTATTTATACTAAATTGTATTTATTAATTAAATTACATTTATCTAAATATTAATTTTAAAAGATGTCAATAAAGTTAATAATAAACAATCTAATTCTTTTAATATAATTTTACATGTTACTATTATATTTACAATATAACATAATGAATTCGTAACGTAAATATATCTCAAACTTTAGAATCTTTATTATTAGCCTTAACAACTTATTTTAACCAAATATATTTATTGCTTTCTAAATAAAATTAGCAACTACATATAATGTCAATGAAAATTTGAATATCAAAATATAATTTATTTCATGTATATTTTGCTTTTATAATATTTCTATCTAATAATATCCAAATGGTTAGTCTAGTGACTAATTTCTACCTCAATATGACTCAAGAATGGTCGACTTAATAAGGAGAGAGATTTTGACATGTTAGTTTACTCTCCTTATTAGTCAGTGATCGCTTAAATAATCAGGCTATCAGTTACTATTCAAAACTCTACTCCCAGCTAGACATGGTTTGACGTGATGTTGCGTATTGGTGGCGATCAGTTGTATCAAATCGTACATGGACACGATCGGTATTCTTAGCACACGACACATCGATGATTTATTGCTACCATCGATCACCATCGCCCGCCGACGTCATTGAGTCCGTTGTGAATAGTTATGTCACGCAACGTACTAATCGTGTCAGATCATACCTAATTAATCTTAGCCGATCATGACAAACCTTACTCTATCTCCTAAATTAAATGAAGATGTTCCTCCTATCCCATGATTGAAGTGAGATTGTATCCCTATATACTATTTCAATTTACTTAGTCACTAAATATATACTAATCACTAACGTTGAAAGTACTCTTATTAAAATTTGTGAACTATGAACTAATAAATTATTTTTAACCATTAATTAATAATTTTATTGATTACAATTCATGCATAATTTCATATTAATTATTTATTTAATTATAATTTTTTACAGACAAAAATTACATTATAATCTAAAATATAGCATTAGCAACCCACATAAATATTGGTCGCTATTAAGTTTCAACTAAATAGCGACCAACGTAAAACATTTGTCACTAAAATAAATATTTAGCGACTACATGTCGGTCGCTATTTGTGTTCACGCCATTAGCGACCATTAATGATGCCTTGGCCGCTGACTCTTCTTAAGGTTTAACGACCTATTGGCATATTGTCGCTGATAGAAATTTTATACCGACTAATTTTTCGTCGCTGTTGACATGCATGGTGGCTCGTGACGTACATTAGCGATGACACATAGCAACCAATCATAAAACGGTCGCTATTACAATCCATTAGCGACCAATGTTGTGTTGGTGACTGTACGTCAAATCTTTATCGACCAATGAACTGTTCTAGTCGCAAATATAGCTTTTTTGCGACCAATTTTAATTGATCGCCAATGATTTGGTCGCTACAGACCCATTTTTTTGTAGTAAGTGCTGGAGTGAGAGTAGGAGGGGGACCGGAGGGCGAGGGGGACCGCCGGAAGGGGAAGCAGAGGGGGAGGGGTGTTACTCACCGGAGGTGGAGGGGAACAAGAGGGTGGAGGGGGACAGGAGAGGGAGTGCCGGAGTGGGAGCGGCAGGGGGACCGGAGGACGAGGGGGACTGCCAGAGGGAGAAGCAGAGGGGGAGGGTGGTTGCCAATCAGAGGTGGAGGGGGACAGGAGGGGGTCCACTGGACCGGAGGGATACAGGAGGGGGTAGGTGGTCTGTCGGAGGGAGGAAGGGGATCGGAGGAGGAGCGAGATCCGTCGGAGGGGGAGAGGGTGTAGAGGTTTCAATTTTTTTTCATTTTTAAAAGGAAAGTCGCTCCATGTGAGTTTTATCGGAAGTCACTCCCGCACGGAGCGACTTTCATTTGTCTCTCTCTTCCCTCTCCCTCCCCCCACGGAGCGACTTTCGCTCTCTCTCATCCATCCCTTTTTCTCCCTCCCTGCACTATCTCTCTATCATCTCTCCCCCCTCTCCCTCCCTCTCTCTCCCCCACAGAGCGACTTTCGCTCTCTCATCCCCCCTCTCTCTCCCTCCCTCCCTCCCTCCTTGCACTATGCCTCTCTCTCACGTCGTCCCCTCCCTCCCTCCTTGCACTATGCCTCTCTCTCACGTCGTCCCCTCCCTCCCTCTCCCTCTCTCTGTCATCGTCGGAGGGGGTACGGCGGAGGGGGAGACACCAACTAGAAGGTGGGGGGAGAGGGGGAGGGGTGTCGACGGTGAGGGAGAGAGGGGGAGGGGGCACCGACTACGATGTGAGAGCGGGGGAGGGGGAGCTAGTGGTGAGGGGGAGAGGGTGAGGGGGGCCTATTGGGAGGTGGGGGAGAGGGTGTGGGGGTGCTCGCAGTGAGGGGCTGACGGGAGAGGGGGAGGGCACTCTCTCTCTCTCTCTCTCTCTATGTTTTAGACATTTTACTACACCTAACAGCAGATGGGATATTCCACGGAATATTTGTCTCCCGTCGACGTCATTAAACTACATGGGTATACCATAATATTTAAGATCAAATGGAGGATATTTTTGATAATACGTTAAAATAAGGGATATATTTGATATAACTAATATTTATAAGAGTATTTATGAAAAAAAATTTAAAAATTGTACAAGCATGCTGGACATATTCGTGTAAGAAAAATCTACTCCATCGTCAATAAGGGCACGCCTTTCCAAACATGAATAAGCGTGGATGGCTACCACGCACTCCACCAGCACCATCTCCTCGTCCATCCTCTAATTCTCCTCGAGCCCTCGGCATATTTGCCACCAGTCCCGTAGAAAAGTGGAATGAGATTTGACCAGGTAGGTATGGAATAGTTGCCCTCATGGTCCCACTATACCTATCCTCCACCATCCCCTCACAATCCTCGGACCGTCCCCATGGAGACCCTTGATTGTTGAGGTATCATTCATATTGATCAACTAGCTTTCCACGTGGCTAGTTGAAATCAGGTCCCATGCCACTCGCGTTCCTCGCGGGAGTTGCTAGTGTTTCCTGGCGCCGCCGACAATGGCCGGCCGAGGGGAGGAGGTGGCTTGTGCCTCCCCCACCACCGTCTTCTACCATGCTCAACCCTTCCCCCCTGCAACCTTTTGCCACATCTACTCCCTACAATCTTCACGCAAAGGATTCGGTGCCTGCTACCCACACCTTTGCACAGGTTCTTCTCTTCTCTTCTCTCTTGCACCGCCTCCTCTGAACATCGACGTCCATCCACCCATGTTCACTGATGCCCGGAAACCTACTGCCTTCTTCTCAGCTGTTGAGAAAAAGGTGTCCCTTGCTCCCCTTGACTTTGCTGTCATTGCTCGCACACCTCAATACCAACCGCAGTTCCAAGATATCCGGGCACACCTTCCCCACAGTTTCAAGGTCCAACGGGACTTCATCATTAGCGCACTTGACCCTAAGCACCTCCTGATTAGGTTTCAACATATGAAGATTACCTGTAGATTTTGTTGAAGGAGTCCCTCTCCGTACAGGGGTGCTTATTCTGTTTCTTTGGATGGTCCATGGATTTCTCCCCCTGAAGTGGACTCTCGAATTGTTCCCATGTGGATGGAGCTCCCTGGTCTTCCAGTGAACTTCTATCCAAGGGCCCTACTCCGGTCCATTGCTGGTAGTGTTGGTCTGGTGTTAAAGATTGATCAGAGCACCTTGACGTTGTCTAGGACTAGTGCGGCTAGGGTCTATATTGACTTAAAATGTCTCCGAGAAGCCTCCAAGACGAGTTTGGATCGAAGTCCCTAGAGGAGGTGGATGGCAATCCCTCACCTACCCAGACGTGCCTTCTTATTGCTCCTGTTGCCATCGTTTAGGACATGGTGAGGCCACATGCAAAAAGAATTCAGAATAGCGTGACAGGCCCCCCCTGCCCAGCCGCCTTCTCTTCCTTTAGCCTGAGGAATGTGGACATGAAATGCCTCCTCATCCCAGGCCTACCCAGGGATGTGCTCGCCGTGATGCCACACCTGCTCCTAAACCAACTATGTTCTAGCATTCGGTCCATCAAGAGGAGGCTCCTGGTAGAAGAGTTTCATCGCCCAAGCCTGTTGCGGTGGAGGTGAGCCAACCCCTTTGATGTTCTTCAAACTGTGGATGATTCCCATCCGGCTATGACTACGCTCCAGAACGGCCCTGTCGCTCGTGATGCTAGTAGTGATGTGCTTGATGAGATTGCTCGAGAACCTATTGCACCCCAGGTCGCCCAATGTTGCTGCAGAGATTCTGCCGCCTGCTACTAAATCAGATTTCTGTTATGCCTCCTATACTTGCTCCGACATGCCCTCCCCTGCCGGCCAGAGAATTGTCCCCTGCATCATTAGCGAAGACTATGGCTGGTACGCCGCCTTCGTCCCAACAGAATGCCCTCCCTACTTCTCCGACATGCCCCCCAGTGCAAGCCAGAGGATTACACCCTAAACCACCAGCGAATTCTCTGCCTAGAGGTGCTGCTTCGTCCCAGGAATTATGCAATTTCTCTGACGACTCTAATGATCCTACTGATAAAACTGATGTCTAGGAAGATGTGAGGCAACTGATTGTTTGTTATGCTCACTTGGGAGGCACTTCTGGGCAGATTGAGGAGTCATTGGATGTCAGGCCTGAGTTGCCTGCTCCAGAATCTCTGCAGCAATCTTCTTTGTCAGGGGCACTTTCTGCTGATGTAGCTGACGCCCGCTCTGTTCTGAATACTACAGATGGGATTGAAGATTTGATTCAAGATGGCACGATCCTTCGTAAAGCTCTCGTTGATCAAGGTAAAACTGCTTCTAGAATTGGGAGTTATCACTCGAGGTATGTTGAGGCGTTCCACGCCAATGGGCCCAGCCAAAAAACAAGATTGATGTCTGTGATTATTTGGAACATTTGTGGTATAAATAATGCGACATCAGTTGGACACTTGAAGTTTTTATTCAGAAATATGATGTTTCTTGGGTTACTATCTTTGAGCCCCGAGCTGATTCCTCTAGAATTGAGCGTTATCGAAGGAAGTTGTGGATGGATAATTGTGTTGCCAACATTCAAGGATCAGCCCGTGTTTGGTTATTCTGGAGGATCACGATTCACTTAAACTCTTTTGTTTCTAGCTCGAAGTTTTTTCCTAATGTCTTCTATGCCGCCTATGTCTCTTTCTTTCTCAATCACTTTTTGTGCATGCTAGTTGTTCGACGTAGGTTCGTAGGGACATGTGTGAGGGGAGTTATTTGGGCCCGTCTGGATAGGTGTCTCGTTAATTCTGCATGGGCATTAAATCCCCCAACCACCAAAGTGGAACATCTATCTAGATCTTGCTCGGGCCATAGTCCGCTTCGGTTAAAACTTGTGCATAATTCGACCGCACCACCTGCGAGGTTTTCCTTCCAGCATATGCGGGTGCCCCATTATTCCTTTCTGCAGGACGTAGCTACCGCCTAGAATGTGGCCACCTATTCCTTCTAATCCTCTGTCTTCTCTGGCCATGAAACTAAAGGCGACAAAGGGAATGCTTAAGCGGTGGAACAAGGAAACTTTTAGCAATGTATTTCAGAATATTCAAAAGGCAGAGGATCAGGTTTTAATGGCCCAGGGTACTTATGGCACCGATCCCTCTGATGTGCATGCTCATTGCCTAGAAGGTGCAAAAAATGCCTTGACGCAGCCCTATGCACGGTGGGAGATTTTTGGGCGTCAAAAATCCATGGTTAAATCGCTGAAGGAGGGTGATAGACTATAATTTTTTTTTTCACTCTTGTGTGATGTCTAGGAGGCGGTGATCTTTTATTTCTAAATCGAAGGATGATGCTTGTAATCTGATTGAGGAGCAGGCTGATATTCAATGGGTGGTTGTGGACCATTATCAATGCGCTTTTACCATTGACGCTCGTACCATTCATCCCACGGTATTGGCTAATATACCATGCCTTACACAGGAGGAGCAAACCCAAGTTATTTGTGTTATTCCCACTTTGGAGGAGATCAAAGAAGTTTTTTCCATGTCCGTTGACAGTGCCACCGGGCCTGATGGCTTCTCAAGTCACTTCCATCACTCTTGTTGGCCTATCATTTCTTTTGACGTTGTTGCTGCTATCGAGAGTTATTTTTGCGGGCACCTCTTGCCATGATTGTTCACCTCTTCTCTTATAGCTCTCATCCCTAAGGTGGAGTCGCCATTATCTTGTGTGGATTTCAGACTGATCAGCCTCTGCAATTTTGCATATAAGATTATATTCCAGATTGAGGAGGGAAAAAGACGCCAGACCCGACAAGGCCCAATAATGCCAGGCCCATTGCAGTCCAAGGTAGCCCTGTCGTAGTAGCCATCTCTAGCCGTCCGGTGGTCTTGAAACGCGGCCCAACTGAGGCCCATCAAGGTCTGGCCACCTTGCAAGTAAGATCTCCGCGATCGTCACGCCATAAGACTCGCCAACGGATGAGCATTGGCTCCGCCATCATGGGACTTACCCCGATGAGCACCGAGTCATGCACTCGCTACCGAGATACTTGCCACGATGTCTTTTCCCAGAGAGTGGACGCGTGGGCAACGGAAGATCCTCACGATCGAGCAGGACACCACTCCACTAACCACGTCATCGCTAAGTCAAGAAGGGACGGTGCCTCAGCAACTGGTATAAATAGGCCCCTGGACGGATCTGGAAGGGGACATGCCCAGATGGAGGAATACACAAAGACGCATACAGATAGATATCCGAGCGATATAGAAGGCAAGCGATTCTGAGAGAGAAGACTGAGTGCTCTCTATCTAGTTCTTTCGGCTCCAACCCTATCTCCAAACACTCTCCTACTCTACGAGCATCCTCCACACGTGTTGCATCGTCTCTAGTCAACAATCTCTCGGCTCTCTCTTTTCTTTACCGCCTTCTATTTGTCCCTTCACTCGTCTCTGACTTAAGCATCGGAGGGTTGTCCCCCGAGATCACTCGCAGGGCTCCTTCCGACCCTCCATCTAGTGCTTGTAGGTTTCCTCAGGGTGGCTGGCCATTCTTTCTCATCAAATAAATCTTAAAGGTATAGTACGCAACGAAAGGGACACTTTTTAGCCTCTACACTTTTTGGCGTCGTCTGTGCAAAATGACGGAATGTCAGGTCCCGACGCGGAATGTCGAGCACGACGAGTCGTAATCGTTCGTGTTGATCAGAGCATGTGTATAAGGGGTCCAATCACAAAGGAGATAACGACAAAGGATACTATTATTTCATCGAAATAAAATTTTACAACATCATTAAGCCTTAATAGGCAATAATACAACTTCCAATACGTCATTCTAGCAAGAGCAACAAATTTAAACCTAGGTATCTAAGATAAACTTGGTTCCTCTTTTCACTCTTGCCCGTCTCCATTTGTTTGGGGTTCATCATCGGAACTACCTGAAACATTAATCGAAAACGCAGGGTGTGCGAAACGCTCAATAGGGTTTATATCTCTATACCAGGCAACTTTAAGTAATTAACATTTTAGATAAAGTTACTATACTATGCCGAGAAACGTAACTAAAACATGGAATATGAATAAGAGAGAGAGTAATGGAATGTAAGTAATTGGAATCACAAGTAGACAAGGTATCAAGAGTAAAATTCAAATGGAGACGATCGTGTAGTAAGTATTGTCATAGAATTGGCCATTTCATGCAAGCATGTACAAGTCAAGTATTTCATATAATTCAAGTACTTTCAAGTATTCAAGCAAGTCAAGTATTTCACGAATTGGGGAATGTCATAAACGAATCTTACATGCATGTTTCGATGCAATGCCACACCAGGTCAATAATAGCTCCCATAGGCACAAGTATTTTCGGGCGCTCCCCCCAGATCAGATCGGGTCCCATTAATGCCAGACATTATGGTTATGGATCATAGATCCCAAGTATATTTAGATATCCACATAGTATGTATGGCCAATGAATTTCAAGGTGAAACTCATGAAATAAAGTACAGATCTAGTAAAAATTTATCACTCAAGGATCAAGTAGTACAAGAGCACAAGTAGTTATAAGAGGAGTTCAAGGATGATTTAAGGCATCATGTTTAATGTCATTAAGTCGATAAAGGAAATGTTATCAGTCAAGGCACGATTAACTCTCACGGAAAATCTTGTAAAACAAATTTAAATCAAATTTTTCACAGTCGGGTGCTTAGCTAGAAAACTGGAGAATCACGGCCAGGTAAGAGGTGGGACAGTGGGAGGTTCTCCTTACATTCGTAAGGGCCTAATTAAATAACCACTTATCCACTTAAAACGTTTGCCCGTGGACCCCTTTCCTTAGACACTGGTCTTCCTTGGAAATCTAGTTAGCTACGCGACTTGTTGAAAATACGGTAACACGGAAATCGTTAGACTCGTATCGATCGAGGCTAACCATGCATGTTATCTTGATAAAGGCTAGGCAACTAAGGCCATGAAATTTTAACAGATAATATCTACTCTATTTAACATGCTGGAAAGATAATATAATCATGAAGATCAAGGATATCATGAAGGTAACCCGAACTAGGAAAGGAATATAAGCTCATGGAGTAGAATCATTATCTTCCATATACTTAACTTAATCGTGTGTGGATTTAAATGACATGCAACATAACATGACTTGGAACTTAAGATTTAACAGATCTAGCATGCTAGATGATATATTGGTTCAAAACATCACGATCGTGGCGGAGATTGCGCATCCGAAACACAATCTAGAAGACACCGTGATCCGAGACGGATCTTCCGACGCTTTAAAAATCTTGATTAAAAACTCATATCTAGTGGTATAGACCTCTCCATGGCTTGTATTACTGTCAAAGACGTCTGGAAATAACAAAACGATGGTTTCCTTTTTTTTCTTATTTTTTTTGGCACCCGGTCGAACCGGGGGGTTCACTGAGAACACGATCAGTGGGAGGTCGCCATATTCAGAAGACGGTCTTGAGGGGACCGCTGTCATAAAAATAAATATATATAGTTTTTTTTTGAAAATGTCACATGAAGGTGTCCACTCTAGGGGACACGTTTAAAAGAAGGTGTAACGCCCGAGGATTTTCTAAGAATTTTCTGGGAATTTAATATAATTATTAAACATTTAAATAGACTCAATGAGCTATTTAAGAAATAAAGGTCCATTTAATAGTTATTTAAATACTCATATATTATGTTAGGTTTGAATCCACTAAATAGGCCCATAAGACTTAAAAATTAAGTCTTTTAGGCCCAAGCCCAATTATAGAAACGTAATGGGAATTAAAAAGGGGATAAATAGATCAAATAAGGGGTAAATAGGGTATAAGTGCGAAAATCTGAAAATTTCGGAGCAATGGCCAATTGGCGGTCTATCGCGTGACCGCCAATCCAACCTAGCGGTCCCTCTATGACCGCAAGACCCTTTTGATTCCGTGAAAGGAAGAAACGTGAAAAACTTGGATCTTCGGCACCCAAATCCACATGGATCGAAGTGTGTAGACATGAAAACATGTCTAGGACTCTTGGGGATCGATCCTATCCCTAATTAGGACTCCCAATTCGATCAAATCCCCAGCCCTAACTCAAAACCTTATAAATAGATCCTAACTTCGACCCATGCAAACCCTAATGTTGGCTCGCGTAATTCGAGAGTAAGGAGACATCTTCTCAGGTTAATCCTTTAGACTTTATTGTTCTCCGTAGTTTTGTCTAACTATCCTCAAAATCTCGTGCCAAGAGGACACGCCGTTGGAAAGTTAGAAGCTCTACAAGTCACTGGTTCGCTACAGTTCGCACAGGAACCAATGTGGCTGTCCAGTAAAGACTTAGAGATTGGACGCACTAATCAAGGTATTTAGAAGTTGATCCTTTACAATTTTATGTTCCCCTTCGTATCTTCTATCTATCCTCGAAATTTCACTATTTTAGGTCAAGTGGTTGAGGAGAACGAGGGATGAAAAGTCGCTGGTTTGGCACAGGACGTGCAAGAACTAGGGTCTACTTCCAGTCAAAAATTCGAAGTCTAGGAATTAAATCAAAGGTAGGTTATCTCATGAAAAGGCTAAATCAACATGTTAGGAATAAAAGTCCTGTGGTTTCATTCCGTTTCATGCTTTCTACTGGTAGTATTTCATGTTCTCTCATGATTGCGCATCTAGGTTAAGTCAGCATGCTTACCATTTTCACCTTAAGAGGAAAGTTATAAACTTGGTTTAAATTATGCATCATCATGCACCTCCATGTTTTAATATGGTTGTATCAGGCCTTGCTTATCTATTGGCATGTTTTTCTATGCATCTATTTGCCTTGGATTAGGCCTATTCTTTGGTTTTCACTCTGTCTATAAAGGTAATAAACGGTCTCCCTAAGACCGCCGTAATCCTTTAGCGGTCATGTGATAGACCGCTAAACACCTGTATGCGGTCCTCACCTGACCGCTAGACTCTGCAACATGTTAACTCTAAATAGATTGCATATTGACCCTATTAAACATATGTTAAGCCTAGTTAATTAGGTCTTATTCCTAGTTTTGACTTCATATTCGTAATATTAGCTATATTATGCATCATCCCTCACAGATCACACGTCTTATATGGTTTAAATACTTATTTTTAGCTTATGCTACTTTCATGCCAAAACTTATATTTTTGTACTAATGATCATATTTTACATACTTCATGGACTTGTTTAAGCTTTGATTTGATCGTTATTTTACCACGATCCTTTCTCATCTATAGTCTTTTCTAAAGTACATGGTACGTACTCCGGTGCGTGGCCATTAGATAAACTTTGCACTTATAAGTACATAATCTTGGACTTGTGATTCTCTCCGTTGGATATTCCTTCTACCAGACTAGGTGATCTTATTTCAAGGCCTCCGTAAGTCTCCGCGAACCTGAGATTCTTACTAGGATGCCGAGCTGATTGTACCCTCAAAACCCAATTGTCTAGATAGCACTTTACCGGTGTTTCCTATGATCTGATCACTAGCGGCCCTATGGAGACCGCCAGAGTCTAGTAGAGGCCATTCCCTTGACCGCCAAATGATGCCTAGCGGCCCTGTCATGACCGCATGGTTCCAGTTCACTCATTGCGTCAACTCTGTCAAAAGCGGTCCTATACTGACCGCTAAAGTATATAAATGGTCCAGTCATGACCGTAATTATCGTCCGTGTTCTTAACCCAAGGTTTGACCCAAGGGTTGATTTTTGTATGATCCTAGATGGTCCATTGATTGTCTAGAACCTAACACCTTGTGCAATAAGCTATCTAATGAATTATGAAAGTTAAAGAATGTGCCGTTATGCTGCCGAATTCTTTCCGTGGCATGACCTTGCTTTAAATCATCTTTGAACTCTCATGATTCTTAATTGAAGCATTCTTACCTTGACATTATTATTCTCAGCTTATTATTTGAATTGATACATTATTGGCCTACATTATTGATATTTCTCATGGAAGTAGCTTGATTTATAATTTGAAGATGTGGTTCAGGCACTGATTGTGTCCAAGGGCTCGACACTAGCCCCCTCGGCTGATTGCTTAAAACATGCTATAAATCATGGGATAAGATGAACACTGGCGTCGTATTACGCTGGGAGTACTTTTTTTATAGACGAGTGAAAACCACAAGCCTCTACATGAAATATACATTCTTGATTACATGACTTTCTAGTGTATAACCTTCATGGTTATGAATAGTACATTCTCGATATATGCTAGTAAATTCTTGTTACATGAAAGGCCATTGTACATTCTGGAATGAATATCCTCTCAATCTTTATATAAAATCTCATATCTTCATGGTCATGTCTTGTTACTTGCGTTGTTACTTTGGTTTTGTTCGCATGCATTTATTTTCTTTTCTAGAGCTAAAATGCTAATTACTTAAACATTGCCTTCATGTTGATACGAAGATACCTACTGGGCAAGTGTGCTCATTCCCTACTTTTTTAATCTTTTCAGGAAACTCTAGCGGTGATTCGGATTACTCAAGTGAAGAGTCCGAGAGTGATTAAAGATCGAGAGAAGACCTAGTAGAGTTATGAGTCAAGTCGAGTCTATGTACTTTTCCCTTTATTTGAGTCTAGTGAAATGAGTCAATTATCATTGTACTTGAATATTATTCAATAAAGTGAAGTTTTGAGTATATTATCTTGTGCATTCCCTTTTTATGTGTGAATGTGTTACCGCTCTGATTTTATTGCTCGCTTGTGGCGTACTAGCCGGCTGCTCACATTCCTGATTATCTTCCGCTGTATTTAAATCTCGGGGCGTGACAGTTAAAGTGGTATCAGAGCATAGGTCTAAGGATATACTTATTCTTAGGAAAATGTCATGTCATAGGCTAAGTCCAAGGTTTAAGGACCCACACCTATAAACTAGGAAAGAAATTTCTGAACCCATGAGAGATTGGGTAGAACCCAGGATGAGATAGTTAATTAAAAATTATCTCTAGGATAATCCCCTTCCAATTCCATAAAAATTAATTATTTCTTCAGGCACTTTACTCTTTCCTTGGCGTCAAGTATAGGAAGCTCCCTACCATTATTACTTCTCTTCACGTTTGCAAACTAATTTCGCAAGGATGTGAAACTTTTCTTGCTTCCGTGATGGTCACCGAGTCCAAGGAAATTCACATAGAAGAAATCTCTATTGTCAAAGAATTCTCCGATGTCTTTCCATCGGACTTACCTGGTTTACCACCCGAAAGGGAAGTAAACTTCTCCATTGAACTCATTCTAGCAGCAGCACCTATCTCCATAGCTCCCTACAGGATGTCTCCCACAGAACTCAAGAAACTGAAGAGGCAACTTCAGGAGTTACTAGATAAGGGCTTCATTCAACCCAGCACATCCCCTTGGGGTGCACCGGTTCTATTTTTCAAGAAGAAAGACGGATCTCTCAGGATATGTATCGACTACCGGCGATTTAATCAACTAACCATTAAGAATAAATATTCGTTGCCGCGTATCGATGAGCTATTTGATCAAATTTCTGGGGCAGGATATTTTTCCAAGATTGACCTCAGGTCAGGTTACCATCAGCTAAGGATCAAAGATGAAGACATCTACAAGTCTGCTTTCCAAAGTAGATATGGGCATTATGAGTTCGTGGTAATGCCATTCGGATTGACCAACGCCCCTGCAGCATTTATGCAACTCATGAATAATGTTTGTAGGCCGTATCTCGACCGATTTGTGGTTGTATTTATTGATGATATTCTCATCTATTCCAAAATAAAGGAAGAACATGAAGAATATTTAAGAATAGCTCTGTAAACTCTAAGAGCATCAACTCTACGCAAAGCTCAGCAAGTGCGAGTTCTGGCTAAAGGATGTCTATTTCCTTGGCCATGTTATTTCAAAGGAAGGCATTGCTGTTGATCCTTGAAAGGTAGAAGCTGTCAAGAATTAGAGTCGACCAACGACCGTAACCGAAGTTAGAAGCTTTATCGGTTTGGCTGGTTACTATCGACGGTTCATTAAGGATTTCTCCCAAATTACCGTTCCTTTAACTAGGCTCACAAGAAAGGAAAATCCCTTCATATGGTCAAAAGACTGCGAGGAGAGTTTCTTAACTCTTAAAGAATATCTCACCACTGCTCCTATCTTGGCGCTACCTTTTGAAGGTGGTGGATTTGAAGTCTACACGGATGCATCTGGCATTGGCCTCAGGTGCGTCCTTATGTAACATGGCAAGGTGATTTGTTATGCTTCGAGGTAATTGAAGCGTCATGAAGAAAACTACCATGTCCATGATCTAGAACCGACTGCTGTTATTTTTGCCTTAAAGATCTGGCGACACTACCTTTATGGGGAGAAGTTCACTATATTTTTGGACCACAAAAGTCTAAAATATCTTTTCACCCAGAAGGAACTAAACATGAGACAAAGAAGATGGCAGGAATACCTTAAAGACTTCGATTTCTCTATTCAGTACCATCCGGACAAAGCAAATGCCATAGCTAACGCTCTTAGCAGAAGACCAATGGCAACTCTAGCAAGCCTCCGGAAAGGTATGACTTGTCTTATCGAGGATTTTACTCATTTGAATCTAGATGTGGATGCAGAAGAAGAAAAGGGTATTATTGCCAATATCCTGTCACAACCTACACTGATTGAAGATCTAGTCAAATTACAAGAAAATGACCCCACACTAATGGAAATCAAGGCTAATATTGATCAAAGACCAGAGTTCTCTATCTCAAACGATGGAAGGTTATTATTCAAAGATCGAATATGTATGCTGAATCATGCCGACACTAAGAAGCTGATCATGGAGGAAGCTCATAAGATAAAATACACTATTCACCCTAGCGCTACCAAAATGTACCAAGACCTGAAAAATAATTTTTGGTGGCCCAACATGAAAAGGGAGATATCGGACTTTGTATCTCACTGCCTCACTTGTCAGCAAGTTAAAGCAGAACATCAAAAGCCCACTGGTAAACTACATCCATTGGATATTCCCGAATGGAAGTGGGAAAGTATAGGGATGGATTTCATTATGGATCTACCGAAGATAAGAGGTGGGCATGATGGTATATGGGTGATCATTGACCGTTTGACAAAATCAACTCATTTTCTACTTATTAAAAGCTGATGGTCTATAGATATCCTAGCAGCCTTATACATGAAGAAGATCATCAAGCTACATGGTGTCCCTATAACCATTATCTCTGATCGAGACCCTCGATTCACATCTCAATTCTGGAAGGGCCTACAACATTCATTGGGGACCCGACTCAATTTCAGCACCGCTTTCCATCCACAAACGGATGGTCAAACTGAAAGGACAAATCAGGTAGTGGAAGATATGTTCAGGGCATGTGTTATCGATTTCGGTGGGAGTTGGCACGATCATCTACCTCTAGTAGAATTTGCCTACAACAATAGCTACCAAGCTAGCATTCAAATAGTGCCATTCGAGACACTATATGAAAGAAACTACCGCTCACCAATATGCTAGAATGAAGTTGGAGAAAGGTAACTTCTAGGCCCAGAAATCATTTGGGATACTACCGAAAAGATAAAGCTCATTCGAGAAAGACTCCAAATGGCACAAGATAGACAGAAATCATATGCTGATAATCAAAGACGTGATATGGAATTCCAAGTAGTAGACCATGTGTTTCTCAAGGTTTCTCCAGGTCGAGGTATTCGAACGTTCGGCATAAAAGGCAAGCTCACTCCAAGATTTATCGGCCCCTTTGAAATTCTCAAAAGGGTTGGCGAGGTCGCATACCGAATTACCTTACCTCCTCAATTAGCTGGAGTCCACGATGTATTCCACGTCTCGATGCTTAAAAGGTATGTCTATGACCCATTCCATGTAATAAGTCATGACAACTCGGAGGTTCAAAAGGATTTGACATACGAACAAAAGCCAATCAAAATAACTGAGCAAGAAGTACGTCAACTTCAGAATAAAACTATTCCTATGGTCAAAGTCTAATGGAATAAATCTTGGCCACACGAAGTGACGTGGGAAATGGAAGAAGTAATGCGCAAACGATTCTTGGAACTACTCAATTGTAAGTACACTCTCCTTAACAATCACACGTATTGAATTTGGGGACCAAATTCTTTTAAGTGGGGGAGGGTGTAACGCCCAAGGATTTTCTAAGAATTTTTTGGGGATTTAATATGATTATTAAGCATTTGAATAGACTCAATGAGCTATTTAAGAAATAAAGGTCCCTTTAATAGTTATTTAAATACCCATATATTATGTTAGGTTTGAATCCACTAAATAGGCACATAAGACCCAAAAACAAAGTCTTTTAGGCCCAAGCCCAAGTATAGAACGTAATGGGAATTAAAAAGGGGATAAATAGATCAAATAAGGGACAAGAGGGGATAAATGTGAAAATCCAAAAATTTTGGAGCAATGGCCAATTGGCGGTCTATCGCGCGACCGCCAATCCAACCTAGCGGTCCCTTTATGACCGCAAGACCCTTTTGATTCCGTGAAAGGAAGAAACGTGAAAATCTTGGATCTTTGGCACCCAAATCCTTATGGATCGAAGTGTGTAGACATGAAAACATGTCTAGGACTTTTGGGGATCGATCCTACCTCTAATTAGGACTCCCAATTCGATCAAATCCTCAGACCTAACTTAAAACCCTATAAATAGACCCTAATTTCGACCCATGCGAACCCTAATGTTGGCTCGCGTAATTCGAGGGTAAGGAGACGTATTCTCAAGTTAATCCTTTAGACTTTATTATTCTTCGTAGTTTTGTCTAACTCTCCTCAAAATCTCGTACCAGAGGACATGCCGTTGAAAAGTTAGAAGCTCTACAAGTCGCTGGTTCGCTGCAGTTCGCACAGGAACCAGTGTGGCCGTCCAGTAAAGACCTAGAGATTGGACGAACTAATCAAGGTATTTAGAAGTTGATCCTTTACAACTTTCTGTTCCCCTTCGTATCTTCTACCTATTCTCAAAATTTCACGATTTTAGGTCAAGTGGTTGAGGAGAACGAGGGACGGAAAGTCGCTGGTTTGGCACAGGACGTGCAGGAACTAGGGTCTACTTCCAGTAAAAAATTCGAAGTCTAGGGATTAAATCAAAGGTAGGTTATCTCATGAAAAGGCTAAATCAACATGTTAGGAATAAAATCCCTATGGTTTCATTCCGTTTCATGCTTTCTACTGGTAGTATTTCATGTTCTCTCATGACTGCGCATCTAGGTTAAGTCAGCATGCTTACCATTTTCACCTTAAGAGGAAAGTTATAAACTTGGTTTAAATTATGCATCAACATGCACCTCCATGTTTTAATATGGTTGTATCAGGCCTTGCTTATCTATTGGCATGTTTTTCTATGCATCTATTTGCCTTGGATTAGGCCTATTCTTTGGTTTTCACTCTGTCTATAAAGGTAATAAACGGTCTCCCTAAGACTGCCGTAATCCTTTAGCGGTCATGTGATAGACCGCTAAACACCTGTATGCGGTCCTCACCTGACCGCTAGACTCTGCAACCTGTTAACTCCAAATAGATTGCAGATTGACCCTATTAAACATATGTTAAGCCTAGTTAATTAGGTCTTATTCCTAGTTTTAACTTCATATTCGTAATATTAGCTATATTGTGCATCATCCCTGATAGATTGCATGTCTTATATGGTTTAAATACTTATTTTTAGCTTATGCTACTTTCATGCCAAAACTTATATTCTTGTACTAATGATCATATTTTACATACTTCATGGACTTGTTTAAGCTTTGATTTGATTACTATTTTACCACGATCCTTTCTCATCTATAGTCTTTTCTTAAGTACATGGTGCGTACTCCGGTGTGTGGCCATTAGATACACTTTGCACTTATAAGTACACAATCTTAGACTTGTGATCCTCTCCGTTGGATATTCCTTCTACCAGACTAGGTGATCTTATTTCAAGGCCTCCGTACGTCTCCGCGAGCCTGGGATTCTCACTAGGACGCCGAGCTGATTGTACCCTCAAAACCCAATTGTCTAGAGAGCACTTTATCGGTGTTTCTTGTGATTTGGTCACTAGCGGCCCTATGGAGACCGCCAGAGTCTAGTAGCGGCCATTCCCTTGATCGCCAAATGACGCCTAGTGGCCCTGCCATGACCGCATGGTTCCAGTTCACTCATTGCGTCAACTTTGTCAAAACGGTCCTATACTGACCGCTAAAGTATATAAACGGTCCAGTCATGACCGTAATTATCTTCAGTGTTCTTAACCCAAGGTTTGACTCAAGGGTTGATTTTTGTATGATCCTAGATGGTCCATTGATTGTCTAGAACCTAACACCTTGTGCAATAAGCTATCTAATGAATTATGAAAGTTAAAGAATGTGTCATTATGCTGCCGAATTCTTTTCATGGCATGACCTTGCGTTAAATCATCTTTGAACTCTCATGATTCTTAATTTAAGCATCCTTACCTTGACATTATTATTCTTAGCTTATTATTTGAATTGATACATTATTGGCCTACATTATTGATATTTCTCGTGGAAGTAGCTTGATTTATAATTTGAAGATGCGGTTCGGGCACTGATTGTGTCCAAGGGCTCGACACTATCCCCCTCGGCTGATTGTCAGAAGCATGCTATAAACCATGGGATATGATGAACACTGACGTCGCATTGCACTGGGAGTACTTTTTTTATAGACGAGTGAAAACCACGAGCCTCTACATGAAATATACATTCTTGATTACATGACTTTCTAGTGCATAACCTTCATGGTTATGAATAGTACATTCCTCTCTCTCTTCGTTTCTAGTGAGAGAAGCTCTGAGCGTTTCCCGCCCCATTTTCCCTTTTGCATCGCAGAGCTCCCTCCCCGCCGGCCATGGTGAGTGCGGCGGGGGAGGCACAATCTTCCAGAATTGGAACCGAATCTCCAGTAGAAAATGCTCCTACTATACTTCAGAAGTCATATGCTCAATCTCTTCTGGAATCTCGTCAAATGCCTCAGGGTCGCATTTCGGTGAAGCCCCCTGCGTTCACTGACCAGGGAGAGCCGGCAGTATTCTTCTCGCAGGAAGACATTTAGGTATCTTGCGATCATCTTCGGTATGCTATAATTGCTAAATGTTCATATGGCCGTCCTTCGATTCCTGAAGTCAAGGCATGTTTAGCTCAATCCTTCCATCTGACTGCCGAGCCGATCATCAGTCGTATGAACTCTAGACATTTACTAATTCGTTTGGGAAACGAGAATGACTACTTGAGGGTTCTCTTACAGAAAAGTTTTTTCATAAAAGGTTTCATGTTCAGATTTTTCAAATGGCAGCAGGATTTCAATTTTTTGTCTGATCCGCCAATTATTCCAGTCTGGATTGGTTTTCCGGAGCTTCCTGTTAATTTCTACCATGATGACATGCTGCGATCTATAGCTGGCAATATCGGTCAGGTGCTTCGAATTCATGAAACCACAGTTGTGATGACTAATACTTCAGAAGCCCTGGTATGTATAGAACTGAATCTTGACAAACAAAGGAGAGATAGGATTTGGATTGGTATTGGCAATGGAGGATTCTGGCAGCCGGTTAATTACCATAGAGTCCCCCAGTTATGTTCATTCTGTCATAAAATTGGTCATTCGGACAAGGAATGCAAAAAGAAAAAAGGTAAAATTCCCCTCAAGAAAATTATAGAAATCCATGAAGAACAGAGGAATACACGGCAAGTTTATAAGCCGAAGAAGGTCATAACAGATGAAACTCCAGTTACAGATGCAAATAGATTTTCAATCCTCAATCAGGTTGCTGAGGAAATTGATTCGGAGATTGTGAATATCCAAGTCAAGAAAGTTGATAGAGCTCCTTCAGGAACAGAAGGATTTTGCAATGATTTGTCTTCTGCTTCTCCTGATTTATTGGAAGATGATGAAATTAATGGTTCTAAGCCTAGGAAATGTTGCAAAGCTTCCTCAACTTCAAATCCTGTCTTCCTCCCCTGTATTTCAGAATCTGAGGAGCTGCCTTCAATCCATCAAGTTTCAGGGAAGATGCAGGGGACTTTCCCTGATCATAGTCTAGAAAATTCAGCTATGGATCAGATAACTCTTAAGGCCGTCAATATTGATGTGGTTTCAAAATTATCAGCTGCTGAGAATGTTAAAATGGTATATCAATTCAGTGACTGTTCAAAGAATTTACCTCTGAAATGAAATTCTGATTCTGTTCTACCTGGAGTTTTATTTAGTGATGCCCGATTGACAAGGGCCAAAGCCAAGGTATTGGCTGTTCATTCATTCCCTTCTTTTAGTAATGATTAAATCAGCATTGGTGTGGAATGTCAGAGGAATTGGAAATAAGACCACTATTCGGAGCCTCGCTCAGCTAGTTAGAGCTCATGATGTTAAATTGGTTGCTATATCTGAACCTTGCATCAATTTTAACCGTGCTCCTAAAGTAGCCAGGAAAATCAAAATGCAGTCTGTGATTGGAAATAATGGTGACTCTTCTAAAATTTGGTTATTTTATAACTCTAGTTTAAATTTGCAAATAGTGCAGCAGCATCCTCAATATTTGACTGTGGGCATTCAGGAAGAAGGCTCCACTTCTTTACTGTTCACTGCCATTTATGCTTCGTGTAGTTGTGATATTCGCAGGGAAATGTTTGACTCCTTAATGACTTTTAGTCAAGGGGTCTCAATCCCATGGATAATAGGAGGTGATTTCAATTGTGTCCTGTCTCCTGAAGAGAAAATTGGGGGTAATCTTCCATCAGTGGTTGCAATGTCTGATTTTCAAGGCTTCCTATCAACTGTTGGTCTTGTTGATGCTGGTTATTCAGGCTCAAATTTCACTTGGTCAAACAATCAGTTAGGCCCCACTCACATCAGAGCTCGGCTGGATAGAATTCTCTACAACTCCTCTTGGTTGGAAAAAGGAGTTAGTTTGTCAGTGAAACACTTTCCTAGAGGCCCCTCTGATCATGCTCCCCTTTTGATTTCGACAAGCTCTGTTAGGTTAACCCCGGGGAGGTTTATTTACCAACATATGTGGCACACTCATCCTGAATTTTTAGATTTTGTTAAGGTTCAGTGGAATAAGGTCACACAGACTGATGTTCATCCTTTTCATGCTCTTCAAAGTAAACTGAAAAGTTTAAGACTTCATCTTAAAAGCTTGAACAAAGATATTTTTGGCAACATTCACAAGCTTAAAGAAGATACTAATCATGCTGTGGAAAGAGCTCAGGCTTGCTATGATGAAAACCCTACTGCTGAGAACAGAGTTATACTTAACAAAGTAAATGCAGAAATGAAGATGGTATTGGCTAGGGAGGAGATATATTGGTATCAAAAATCCAGAGTTCAGTGGTTGCAGTCCGGAGATAGAAATACACAATTTTTTCACCATTATACCAAAGTCAAACAGCAGAGGAATTTCATTCAAAAACTTAAGGTGAATAACATCTGGGTGGAAGATCAAGCCTCCTTACTTGATGGGGCAGTTGATTACTTTAAGTCATTGCTTGCTTCAGAGGATCACAAACTTGATGAAAACTTGTTCTCAGCTATTCCTTCTCTGATTACTGATGATCAGAACACTTCACTATGCTCTACTCCTTCTGCTGATGAGGTCAAGACTGCGATTTTTTCTCTGTCAGGAAACAGTTCTCTAGGACCAGATGGCTTTACAGGAGGATTCTTCACCTTTTGTTGGGACATTGTCTGCTTGGATGTGATTAAAGCTGTTCAGAGTTTTTTCCAAGGGTGGGGTCTTCCGCAGGGAATCACCTCCACTATTATGTGCATCATCCCTAAAGTCAAGAATCCATCTTCATTTGCAGATTTTAGGCCTATAAGTCTATGCAACTTTGCTTATAAAATAGTGTCTAAAATACTGAGTGACTGGCTGAGGCATATTCTTCCTATGATAATCTCAAGTGAGCAAAGTGGGTTTATCACTGGAAGACTGATAACTGATAATTTTCTTCTGGCCAGGGAACTTTTTATGGAGCTAGACAGACCGGTTAGAGGGCATAATATGCTTATTAAACTTGACATGGCTAAAGCCTATGACCGCATTGAATGGGATTTTCTTCTCCATACAATGAGAAAATTTGGTTTTTCTAACAGGTTTGTGTCCCTCATTGCTCAACTTTTGATGAATTGTTGGTTCTCTATATCTTTGAATGGACAGATTCATGGCTATTTTAAGTCATCTAGAGGGGTTCGACAAGGAGATCCTTTTGCACCTGCATTGTTCATCTTAGCAGAGGAAGTATTGAGTAGAGGGTTGAGTTTCTTATTCTCTTCTGGTAAATGCAAATTTTATCATTTGCCTCGAGGTTTGCCTCAGTTATCTCACATCCTTTATGCTGATGATGCAATAATTTTTCTGAATGGGAGCATTCCCTCAGTTAAGCAGTTATTGACTTTCCTTGCAAAATATGAAATGTCCTCTGGACAAAGAGTTAATGCTTCCAAAAGCTGCTTTATTGTTGGAAAAAGAATGCCAGCCTCATCTATCAACAGATTAAAGCAATTGTCTGGGTACCAGCACATAACAAATACAATCACTTACTTGGGTATTCCTTTGTTCAAAGGAAAAACTAAGGTTACTCATTTCAAATATCTTATTGATAAAATGAACAACAAACTAGCAGGTTGGCAGAGTAAATTTTTATCTCAGGCTGGCAGAGTAGTCCTTATTCGTTCTGTGCTGTCATCATTGGCAATATACTCAGCTAGTGCTGTTTCAATTCCTTGTACCATCCAGAGACAAATTGAAAAATTGTGTGCCAATTTTTTTTGGCAAGGGACCGACACTTCTCACAGGAAGCATTGGGTTTCATGGGACAGAATTTGTAATCCTATAGTCAATGGAGGCCTGGGCATTAGAAGTATTGCTGATATTCAGATTTGCTGTCAAGTAAAACTCCTGTGGCTTTCTATATTCAGTGATTCCCTTTGGGCTCGGTTCGTTAGTTGCAAATATTTGCAAGGCCGTCACATTTCAGATTGCACCTCCCCATATCCAGCAGGAATCAGAACCAGAGATTATGTAAAAGCTAAAACTATTCTTCTTTCTGGTCTCCGGATGATCATAAAAGATGGCTCATCTATAAACTTCTTCAAAGATATTTGGTACAAAGATAAAGCCTTAACTGCTCAGGCTCCTCCTCAATCTTCTGTTGAGGATTATTCTGCAAGGGCTGTATTAACAGAAGTTCATCATAATGCTTGGAGTTTCATTACTGATCAGCAGACCCGAGGGGATCTTCAGAACATTATTTTACAAAATGGTAGGGATATTCCCATCTGGTCATTATCTAATTCTGGAAAATTTAGCATTAAATCTACTTACAGATATATCAAGGGGCAATCAACTCAACAGGACAGCTCAGGTTTTAGCAAGCTATTGAATATCAAATTTCCTCCAAGGGCAACTTTATTTTGTTGGAAGCTCATATAGCAGGCGGTTCCCACTGATAGCAGAGTACAATCAAATGGTGTACAGATGGCATCTTGCTGCTCCTGTTGTCAATTCACTAAGAATAATGAAGATGATGATCATCTATTTCTGAAAAGTGAACCTGCTGCCTTACTATGGAATAAGTTTGGACCCCTCTTACCAGAATTAAAACCATCATCTAATTTCCGATTGTGGCTAAAGCAATTCATTTCAGAAATTCATATTACTTCTCCTAAAGGTTTTATATCTCTTATGATGGTAATTTTGATAACTTGGGAGATTTGGAAATACAGATGCTTGGTCAGGTATGAAGGTAGCTCTTCCAATATTCTAAGGGTGGCTGATATCATTCTTTTGGAGATTAAACAAATTGTGCAGCATTCCCAGTTCAGACAAGGAATTAGTCATAGTCACAGGAAATTGATTCATGAATTTGGCATTGAGGTCAACATCAAACAGTCGGCATTTAATATAATTAGATGGATGCCCCCTTCTGTTAACTATTCTCTTAATATTGATGGGGCTTGTAAGGGAAACCCAAGCCCGGCTGGAGGGGGTGGCTGCATAAGAAATTCTTATGGCCAAGTTCTATTAAGTTTCTCTTATTTCTATGGGAATGGCACTAATATGATTGCTGAAGGAAGAGCTCTCCTGGATGGTTTACGCCTAGCCAGCCTGCACTCTATCCCTCTGTCAATCATCTATACAGATTCTATGGCTATGGTTGATATGCTTACCAAGAAGAAAGATCCCCCTTGGTCCCTCCTTCCATGGTGGGCAGATATTCAAGAAGATTTTCAGTCGTGTGGCTGCCCCATATCCCACACCTACAGAGAGATTAATCAGGTTGCTGATGCCCTTGCCAATTATGCAATAATCATTGGCCGCAACAAGGAGTTTTATTCTTTCAAAGATTTGCCCATACTAGCCAAAGCTTATGCTTTAGCGGATGCATCTGCTGTTCCTAATTTTCGTAGAATTTTTGTATAGCCTCTTTTCATACTCATTTGTACTAGAGACTTGTCTCTTCGGTCTCTATTGATCTATACAGATTCTACACAAAAAGAAAAGTAATAAAATCAGCATTTAGGGGTTTACTTGGTGGAGTGAGACCATTCCCTTCCTCTGGAATGGGGGTGCACTCTCCCTTCGGCCGCTAGATGACTTTGTGTTTGAGATAAAAAAAATATGAATAGTACATTCTCGATACATGCTAGTACATTCTTGTTTCAAGAAAGGCCACTGTACGTTCTGGAATGAATATCCTCTCAATCTCTATATAAAATCTCATATCTTCATGGTCATGTCTTGTTACTTGCCTTGTTACTTTGGTTTTGTTCGCATGCATTTATTCTTCTTTTCTAGAGCTAAAATGATAATTACTTAAATATTACCTTCATGTTGATACGAAGATACCTACTGGGCAAGTGTGCTGTTGCGAGATTTTTTTATATATTATTTATTTATGTCGATGACCGAGGTGAAGGTAGGAATACAACGGGGAAGGAAAAACACAGGAGTTTGATGTATCTCGGGTATCCTCCTTCATGGTTGCATGTCTCTCACGGCGGTACCGGACACTCTCCTTTTACGGAAAGCCGAGAACGGTCGAATGGCACGGAAATGTAGGGGTGTAGGTTAGCCGGACAGGGTGCGGGCGTGCCAGTTGATTTCTCAACAATCACCTATGGAACCGAGGGTTGACCGGGGAAGTGTCACCGGGACGCGGCACGTGGGCTTGAGGGGTTGGGTGACACATGGATCGAGGGGGTTCCACGGGTGCGAGTGCGCAGGCGATTGTGGGAATCGTGTACTGGACGTCTTTCCCCACCGACCACAAGTGATAGGTGTTTATTTACATCGGATTGAATCCGAACACCTTCGTTCCATTCTGCAGAGAAGCCTATATGTGTCTGAAGCCATGGGTGGAGGGTCGAGAGCATTTCGTGGCTGTGGGCGCGCTTTTGTCTGGGGGCTGATGGCTGAGGTCAGAGGCATTAGGCACGTGCGCCGAGTGGTGTAGGTGGAAAGCTAGGGCCCACATGCGGGCGCTTGCATTCAACTGGTTTTATGCTATATGAGAGCCCCATGGGCTTTACAAATGGGCCAAGAAGGCCAGAGTACAGCTGGCGTAAGCCGCGGGACAATTTCGACGCGTGGGTCGGTCCCCGGGTCAATACGTGGTATGGAGGATATCCGCGTGTTTTACATAGGCTCCCCAAGGGGAGATTGACACATGCCCGACTGCCTATATGGCGGGGCGGCTGTGGGCTGGTGCCTGACAAAGGTTGAATGCGGCTCAAGGTAAGTGTTGAGGTCCGGGCCTCGGAGGCGAGCGACAGTCACCCGGTTCTGTGTCGGTCATGGGCGAGACATCATGTCATGAGCGTGGCCACCGTGGGTTGTCATGCACGGGCGGACTCGGGATGCGGGTGTGTTCGCCGTTGTCGTAACGCTTTATGTGCGACGGGAGCGGACTTTCGCATGATGGCTAGACGCCATATGAGGGGAGTACGGACATACCCTCGGCGTGTGCCAGCCGATCCACAAGCCACCCACGCGAGCGCCTTGCTCCTTGTGTTCCCAACCCTTGCCGAAAGCCTCGGAAGTCCGAGGGTGCGGCAGTTAGGTCGGGTCAGTCTATTCGTATGTCCGTGTGCGCGTCTATCTGTTTGTTGCTTGCTTGTCTGTGTGTGCCCCTTGAGCTTCTAAGGGGTGGAATTTATAGAAAGTTGAAGAGGCAAGGATGGGGTTTAGGAGGACCAAGTTGGAGGTCTAACTTGGTCCGGGTAAATCCCATGAAAAAAACATTTTTTTTGACTGAGTGGGGGAGATAGGGTTTAGGCGGACCAGCCCAAGGGGCTGGTCGAGTCTGGCTAAACCCCTCCCCAAGGAGGGGTTTAGGCGGACCAGCCCCTTGGGCTGGTTTGGTCCGCCTAAACCCCTCTCAGAGGGGTTTTCTTTCATTAAAAATTCTTTTTTTTGGTTTTAATGGGGTTTAGGAGGACCAGCCTGAGGGGGCAGGCTGGTCCGCCTAAACCCCCTCCCCAAGGGGGTTTAGACGGACTAGCTTGGGGGTCCAGGCTGGTCCGCCTAAACCCTCCCCCATGGGGGTTTGGGCGGACCGGGCTGGGCAATTTTTTTAATGAAAAAAAACCTTTTTAAACTTTTGTTATGGGGTTTAGGCGGACTAACATGAGGGGGCAGGCTGGTCCGCCTAACCCCCCCTTGGGGGGTTTAGACGGACTGGCTAGGAGAGAGAGGGGGCGGCCCCACCCCTATAAAATCTGGCTTTTCTGATAATTTTTTCCTAATTTGGCTAAGAAGAAAAGGACAGGGAGGATACGTGGAGCTTGCTCGTGCGCGTTGACCGAGAGTTGAACCCTCCGTGCTGTCGTGTGCGTCCTTTGCTCTTCTTCCGCATATCGGTACGACGAATGAATCCCTGCGCGAACCTTGCACCTCGGGATTAGGAAATTGTACGGGTTGGGATTGAACGGGGTCGTGGGGCCACCGGGGTGGGAAGAGGGCGCGGCCCCCAGGGAGTTCGCCCTCCCTGGGGGCGCGGCCGCACCCCGGGGTGAACCGGACCCGGAGGGGCGGCAACCCCGAGGGATGGCCCCCAGGGGTCTTCTTTCATCGTCTGAGGGTGTCCTTTAAGGGACACGGGGTTCCGGGATGCTGGGGTTAGCCTGTGGGGCTGACGTTATCGAGTCGTAGTTGCCGCTCACAAGGTGTTCGGGTAAATGCCTGACACACCCTGGGTTGTTGAATGGCCCGAGTAACTGGCCGAGAGACCCTGGGATGAGCTTTGGGCTGAGGGTATGAGCTCGGGGAAGCTAAGAGGAGGCACTTTGGGCATATGGGCCTGGCCTCGTGATGTGTGCCACATTGCACGGCGGGTTGGCAGAGTGACCTCAGGTTTGCCCAAGAGCTATGTCTACATGGCTCGTCGCCGTGTGTCTGAGGGTCGGAAGCGGTCCCAACTTGCTAGGGGGTTGTTGTGGAACCCAACTAGTGTGCTGGAGCCGTGGGTTGACCCACGGTTTGTTGCAGAAGGGCTGGGACATATGCGCCCACAAGGTGTTCGGGGAAAGGCCCGACATCCGTGTGTAAGCCGTATACACATGCTATGGGCCTCCAAAGTCTCAGGTTGACTTAGTTAGTTCTCCCTTTGACCTTGGAAGGTTGAAAGAAGGCGTCTCAGGTGTAGGCCCTTGGCCTCTTCGCTGAGTGCCGCGTGGCTTGGCTTGTTGTTGGGGCGCCCCAGGGTCGGCCCGGGTGGTTGTATAGAACGTGGACAAAGTCCGCCACTGAGGGGTCGGGAGTGACCTCGCTTCATTGCTAATGCCGCCGTATATCCCGACTCGCGGATCGGGGCCATTGGTCGGGCCCACTGGGTTGCCAGAGGGGCTGGATAGCCCATGCCTTAAAGATGCTCGGGGAAATTCCCGAACCCTTGTTCTTTGGTATTTTGTTGGGGAAATTGTCCGAGTACAACAAATGCTCCCCACGGGTCATGCGTAGGAGGCGGAGACGAGGGCGTACGGCCCGTGAACTTCTCTTTCTGGATTATTATAGTTGTATTTTGACACTTCATATGTCTTCGTTTCGTTGCATTGTGTATATTGACTTTCTGGTGTGCTGACTGTCTTTATGTATTTTGTCTTGTAGCTATGGCACGATTCGGTAAAGATGAGAGGGTCCCGAGGCGAGTGGCTCGGGAGGAGGATCGCTGGGTGAGGAAGACAGAGCGGCCCATGCCTCCCTTGGGCACGCCGGTTATCACTATGGCTGGCGTGGAGCAGCTCGATTCGGGGCATACAGCAGTAGCCGAGGGCCCCATTGGCGAGCGCGATAGCGGAGTTGGGGTCGTAGAGTTGGCCCGGGTCTCGGAGGCGGGCGGGATCTACACCTATGACCGTAGTGGGGGCTATCCGGTGGAGTTTTTCTTGGACCGCCACTTGTTTGCGTTCATCAGGAACTTTGTTCCACCAAGCATGGAGGAGGGGGATTCCAGAGTTACTGGGGCACGCCGCCGATTGGAGCGGGCGATTTTGGAGGGCAGGGACTGTAATGTCCTGAATTTTTTTGGATCATTTTCGTGGGTCCCGGAGTGTATTTTGTGCTTTACACGTGTTTTTCCCTGATATGTCTTCGGAACATTGTGCAGGGTGAATCATTGCATTCTCCGACTCCGGGACGTGACCAACGCGTTGTGCTCTTTCCGAGGATCGCGGAGGTAATTTTTAGTATTTTTCTAAAATTCTGAAAATTTTGGGTTTTCCAATATATATTAACCTTCTTTTTCTCTCTCTCCCCATCTCTCATTTTCTCACCCTCTCCCTCTCTCTTCACTCACGCTCTCTTCTCTCCCTCTCTTCTCCGGCGGCCAACGGAGGTGGACAGGGGCGAGGTGGAGGCGACGCGGGCGAGGAGCGGGCGCGGACGGGATGAGGATCAAGGCGGTGGAGGCACGGCGAAGCTCGGCCGCCAGTTCAGGGCGCCGTGAGGGTTTAACGGTGTTTTCTTCGTGGATCGGCGTCCACGGCGCGTCGAATCTTCGGTGGAGATAGGGAGATAGATCCCCAGCTTGTGTACTTCATTTCTCACGAGTTTTGTAGGCCGTGGTGAGTCGAGCGGGCTTATTTGAGCATTTTGGGGAAAATCTATGTTTTTGGGGTGTGAGCCCGATCTAGTGTTTTGACCGTATTTTTGGGGTTTAAATAGGTCCTCTCGGTGCTAGAGAGGTAGGGGACTAGTTTCCCCTTGTTTTCCCCTTCACGTGGGCGTGAACGGTGCGTGGAATGGAGTTTTCTGTGTGATTCGCCGTTTTCGGGTTCGGGACGGCCTAGCGGTCCTTCCAGTGACCGCTAGGGCGGCAGGCGGTCTTGTAGGGGACCGCTAGGGTCTCCCGTATGTCGGTTCAAGCCTTGCGGTCGTGCGATGGACCGCTAGGCTCTGCCTTGCGGTCCGAGGGTGACCGTTTGACCGTGATTTGGTCAATTAGAGGTCGGTGGGGTAGCGGTCTTACGACTGACCGCTAGGCATCGCCTAGCGGTCAGGCAAAAGACCGCCACTCTACCTAGTGATCTGAGAAGTGACCGCTAGGGGTTTGCGAGTTCCTGGAGCTTAGCGGTCCAGAGGTAGACCGCTAGGCTGGCCTTAGCGGTCCAGGGGTAGACCGCTAGGCTCCCTAATGGTCTAGGGGTAGACCGCTAGGCGGATTTTTGTGTTCGCTATGTCCGTTTCGCATTGTGTTGGTCTCCGATCGACCCGGTTGTGACCCAGTGGTCGACCTTCGGTCTCGTGAGTGTCCCGGACACCCCGTGGGTTCTGTGTCCGTGTTTTTGGGTGTCTGGAGGTACCATGGTACATCGATTAGCGTGCCCATGGGTTGGAGGGTCTGGGTGGCCCCATGTGTTCTGGGCCTTCGTGTTTTCATTAGATCGAGTCACCGTGTATCGGTACGAGTGCGGTGGGGTCTGCCCGCACGTCGTAGGTTTCTCCGGAAGGTGGTTTCCGCGTTAGCCAGGTGTATGGCCTTGGACTGTGGGTCCAATCAACCAGCCTGGGGCTGGAGGTTTCCCGCCTTTCCCTTGGATAAGGGATCGACTTGGTGGCTTGTGAGCTACCTCGATATTCATGCTACCGTGGTTTCTGACCTAGGCATAGGGCAGATTGACGGCGTGGAGCTATCCTTGTACGACGGTCTTGACTCTGTGTCTTGTGACTCATAGACCGTTGGATTTAGTAGGTGTAGTGGGCTGTCCAGAGTCTGGTGTCGTCGTGCCACCTGTTACTCCGTGTTACTCACAATTGGTGCGTGAGTGGCTTTCTGTGTTCAAGTTTAGTGACCTCCCACTAGTCGTAGCCTTCTTACGGCACGCGTGTGTTGACCCACCCGGGAGTGGTGGAGAGGCTTACCCGAGAGAGATGGTTTTAGGCTGGTTACCGTAGGGCCCCTCGCCTTTACAGCCTGAGTCCGGTTGGGGGGAAAATTAGCTAGAGGACCTGACCTAGAGCGGATGGTCTGTGTGTACACACTTAGTGGGGGCTATCGGACCTGCGCTGACGAGCGCGACCCCAGCTAGTCCTTGTTCGTGGTACTGGTTACTGTAGTGTCTCCATCTCCGCCTGGGGCGTCGCAGCGAGACACTTGAAACGCAAACTAAGTCGTCAGTGGACGCATCTGGCTTTGCTTCTGGTGGGCAGTGCTCCCGTCACGTGACGTGAGTTTTCTCGTGAGTCGAGTTCCGCTTCACATCTGCGAGACGTGGTTTCGTGTGTAGTTTCAGGCATTCTCCCGGAGTCGAGGTCTAGGGTTTCCGGTGAGCGTCACCGAGGGCTTCTCTCTAGACATCATAGAGTTCACGATGATGAGGTCGTGACTGTGTTTCTAGACCGCGTGGTTTCGGTGGGCCTTTGTCTGTGAGGACAGGCCTTCACGATAGAGGTGTCGTGGCGTTTTCCTAGTAGCGTGACTAGGGTGGTTCGTTGTTTGGTGGTCCCCCGATTGTGGGATCAGGGTGTTGAGTTCCGTTTCGATAGGAGTAGCTATAGTGCTGAGTTTTTACCAGCCACCGGTTTACTGTTCCTGCTGTTACTATTGTTCTTGTTGTAGTTGCTACTTTCCATGCCGATGTTGTTTTCGGTTGGGGTTCCGCGGGACCCCTACTGAGCCAGTGACAGGAGGCTCACCCCTGCGTTTCAGGTGTGGCGGTTCTTCCTCGGGGTTCGATGGCGTTGTGTGCAGATTCTTAGTTGTCAGCTCGTCGGGCCGAGTGTTCACTCGGCATTTGGTACGTTTCTTGCCTTAGACTGTACTTTCTGTTAGACTGGACTCTGTTGTAGTTGTTTATTTATTTCTGTGAATTTTTGAATTATCCTACTTTATTTCTTATTTCCTTGTACCTCCACACTCCTTTTTAGCCCTTCCGAGCCCCGGCTCATGGGCGGCGGGCCAGGATTCAAATGGTATCGGGTTCCTTTCCCGATATCCGGATCTCGGGTCGCTACAGGGAAAGCCTGTAGGGGATCGTTCTCTGTGGCTTTCTGAGTTTTTATCGAGACTACTGGCGACAATGTCAGTTTCCCAGTACTGAGGGCCTGGGCTTCTTCAGCGGAGCAGATCATTTTAGAATCTGGGTTGGACCGATAGGTCCCGCTTCTTGGGACCTGCATGGCCATCATCGGGCAGAGACAAAGGGCAGTACAACGCTGGTGCTAGAGCCGTCAGGGTTGTAGTATGCCGGGGAGGGCTTCGACGATCACAGTCTCTTGTCCGGAGTCCTACGGCAGACTGCTGTTAGTTGGTATGGTCGTTGGGCGGTGATTCCTTCACACAGGTACCGCCAGGGAGCTACCGAGTGGCTGATGGGCATAGTACACCATTACAGGGTGCTGCTGGACAGGGCCGACATCAGATATGCTGTGACTGCGGCCTTATATGGATATCCCTGCTACATGGGGCTTTTGCAGGCTTTGGCAGAGCGCTTCAACCGTCGGTGGAACACAGTAGTGATGGCTGAGGGAGAGACCTCACTCGACTTGTGGTCCTTGTTCAGGATTTCTGGGCTGCCGATCAGCGACGAAGGATATGAGGAGGTTGTGCTGGATGATCTTCACCGCAGTCACATAGATGGACATGGAAGATACCGGGTTCCTTACAATTACCGGTACTTGCTGAAGACCTGGAGGGACTCAGCCCTGGCCAGGAGAGAGAGAGAGCGGCCCAGACTCCTAAGGTACCCCTGAATGTGTGGATTCGCCACTTCTACAATGAGCCCTTCTACTTTTTCCAGGAGTTCACGAGAGATCAGACTCCGTGGGAGGAGTACACAGAGGTGGAGCTGCGGTTCCGGACATACACGAGGTACATCTACGCGCCACAGGAGGGGTGGAACCCCCATAGATTGCTAGACGTGACCCATCTAGCAGCGTACTTGGCATACTGGCTGGCGACGTTTGTGGTCCCGCACGGGGAGGACGGCCTACTGAGGGTGGAGTTGCTGTGGCCTGCGTGTCTACTAGCAGAGGGGCGGAGGCTGGCCTTAGCCCCGGCGGCTCTTGCCAACGTCTATCAGGGACTGGGGGTGTTGGCGGCGCACTCGTCGCCATGTGAGAGGAGCCTGCTTCTACTGACCCACTACCTCAGTGTGTGGGCTGGCTTGCTGTTTCCGGGGCTAGTGGCCCGAGGGTCAGTGGCAAACCAGGCGGCACCCCTGTTGTTTAGCTTCACCGGGCAGCCGGACGGAGATGCCGTTGCGTAGTTGGAGGGGGCCAAGATAGTTCTGTCCTACTTGCCCAGCAGGGGCGAGGAGGGGCTACCTTTTAACAGTGCCGTTAGAGACTCCCATTCGATTTTGGTGCCTTCAGATGGCGGGGCAGCCTACTCCCTTCCTTATCAGTGGGAGCCAGATGAGGCGCTGTACACAGAGTTGGTGATGAGCACCCGGCCGGCGGTACTGACGCTACACCGGTCCGTGGCGAGCTTCCTGGAGCCATATTACCCACACAGGTTCATGCGGAACTTTGGGTACGACCAGGGGATCCTGTTGAACCAGGAGTTCCGTCTAGCGAGCCGGCAGTACAGAGGCCGGGACACCCACTTGCTGGCTGTAGCGTGGTGGGACTTCTACTGTCGTCGGGAGCCTGAGCGACTGTCGACATGTCATGCCCCGAGTCTTTATTACAGCAGAAGACTAGCTCGAGGAACGTGAACAGTCGGCATGGTAAGTCTCTTTCAAGCAAGAACGATCAGAGCGCAAGACTATCATACATAAAAATGTAATTGTACAATAATTTACTCAAACTCTAACTTTATTTCATTAATAATTAAACTATTCAAATACAATAACTTTTCAACCTTCTTCAATCCATCAGACTCAAGAAAAGGAAACTTACAAGACTCGATCTAAACAAGATTGACCTCCTAGGTCTTCACTCTCATTTTGATACGACTTTCATTCGCTCTCGGACCCGCTAATTGTATAACTCGAATCCGAATTCGAATCACTTCCATCTCCTGAAAAGATTAGAAATAGGTAATGAGCACACTTACCCAGTAGGTATCTTCACATCAACAAGAAGGTACTATTAAAGTGATTAATGTCTTTAGCTTTAAAGAATAAGGTAAAATCATGCGAATGCGATTAACCATGCGATTAAACCAAAGTAACAAAGATGATCATGTAAGATAGAATAAGCAAGTATGATCTAACAAGAACATGATATGGCCTTTCATGAACAAGAATGTACTAGAAAGTCATGTAACAATCAAGAATGTACTCTTCACTTAGTAGCAAGTACTTCGTGCATTTCTGTGGAATATCATGTAACAAGCTAGAAAGTCATGTACGTGTATATATCGTGCCGTGGATTTTCACTTCACGAGCCGTGGATATTTCAATTATTTATAGAGAAAGTACTCCCATCGTAATACGAGGCCAGTAGCATCATACCCCATGGTTTATAATAGTATGTTTCCAACAATCAGCCGAGGGGACTAGCATAGAGCCCTTGAACACAATCAGTGCTCGATCCGCATCTTCAAGTATAAATCAAGCTACTTCCACGCATGTAAACAATATGGCCAAGAATGTGCAATTTCAACAATAGGTTCATGATAAAGTAATTCATCACAAGAATGCTTCTATTTGAAATAAAGAATTTCAATAAACATATTAAAACTAGGTTATGCCATGGAAATAAATCGGCAGCATAACGGTACGTTTCTTAACTTTCATAATTTGAAATTAAGTATTTTGAACAATATGACAAATCCTAGACCATCAATAATTCATCTAGAAACTTTGGAATATCAACCCTTGGGTCAAACCTCGGGTTAAAGTACTCAGGAATTGTGACGGTCAATTAATGGGCCGTTACATGAACGTGACGGTCTATTATTGGGCCGTTACAATGGGCTAAATCCAGAAAGAATAAATTGGACTCTGTAAATGTGACGGTTGTATACTGGACCGTTAGATAGGCCTGACGATCGAGTAATAGGTCGTTACATTGTCAAAACCAAGAAACATCGATAGTGCTTTCTAACAATTGGGCTTTAAGGGTACAACCAACTCGGCGTCCTAGTGGGAATCCCAGCCTCGCAGAGAATTACGGAAGCCTTGAAACAAGATTTCCTAGTCCATTGGAAGGAATATCCAATAGAGAGGTCCTCAAGTTCAAGAATATGTTCCTATTGTGCAAAAGTGTGAACTAATGGTCATATACCGGAATATATGCCATATACTTAGAGAAATTGACTCTATAGACGGAAAAGAATGTGTAACGATGTGAAACCATGATAAAACTCCGTCAATACATCATTTAAAATCAGGTTTTTAAAACTATAGAGTTTTGGCAAATGAAATTAACATACGCTTAAAATAACTCAAAGTGCATGAATCAATTTTTAAACTCAAAGTCATGAAAATAGGTCAAAACTTAGATATCTAAGCTTTATTTATAAGCTAAGTTAACTATTTTCAATTCTGTCTCGGGTTGACAGAACACAACACTCTGGCGGTCTAAGACAGGCGCGTCATATGGCTGTGACGGTTTATCGTGGAGCCGTCAGAGTGTTGTAACGCTCCGCTTCTAGTCCGTCAGAGATTACAGAGAAACTGAAGTATAACAGGCAGTGTGACGGCTTATCGTAAGATCGTTAGACTGTTGTAACGGTTTAACTATAATCTGTCAGAGCACTGCTGACAGTAAAGTAAAAGAACTATGATTTATAACGTCCCATGCAAGAAGAATCAAAATAAATAACTACTCTAGTCATGACAAGACCAAGTAAAGACCATCTAGATGCATAGGTTGCAGTGAATTAACAAGAGAATATCTTTTATCTTAAATTTAGGCTAAAGATATGCATGTATGCATAGACCTACTAAAACATGAAATTCTCGGCCTATACTGTATGAAATCAAACAAAACAAGAGGGCTTTTATCCCTAACATGTTATTCTTGCCGTTCATGAGATAACTTACCTCTTTCCTGGGCTTTCAACTTCTAATTTGGGATTGCAAGACACGCCCTAGTTCTTCCCTTCCTGTGAGTTTTTAGCAACTTCACGTCGCTCTAACTCCTCAATCTCTTGACCTAAAGATGTGAAATTTGGAGGGTAAGAAGGTGAAAGTAAGGAGAATAGAAAGTTCTAAAGAATCAAACTCTAAATACCTCGTTTAGGCGTTCTAATCTTCTGATCTTTAGTAGACTTTTGCTCAGATTCCTGGGTCGCTATCGTCGAACTAGCAACTTCGCAAGGTTCTAGCTCCTTGTGTAGTCGATCACCTAGCACGAAATTTTTAGGAAGATTAGTCCTATGTATAAGGAACAAAAACATCTAAAGAACCTACCTGAAATAAGGTCGTCTTACCTTGATTCCACGCGAGCCAATGTAGGGGTCGCGCAGGTCAAAACTAGGTCCTATTTATAAGATTTTCCTAGGGTTTGAAGATTAGATTGATTCTAGAGTCCTTGTTAAAGCTTAGATCGACTTCTGAGAGTCCCTAACACGTTTACTAGTTCTCCCATCTCGATCCCTATATGATAGACTAGCAAAAATCCAATCTTTTTGCTCTTTCTTCACTTCACGGAACTGACAGAGTGTAACGGTCGACTCTTGGTGCGTTACATCCCTGTGGCGGTCGCACGATAGACCGCTACTGCTACTGTGCCCAGAGTTCAAACCCAATAAAACTCTTTTATTTATTTTATCCACATAATTATTTATAAAAGGGTATTTATCTTTTAAAATTCGTGAATAGGCTAAATAACCTTCTAGAATATGGGCCAAACTTAATGGGCTTGGTCCTTAAACCTTTTGGGCTTCATTTATCAAGGCTGGATTAATTATTTAACATAATTAGGCCTTATAATCAATTTAAGTTTTATAATTTCCTAATAAATTATAAAAAATTCTTAAAATAATCCAAAAATTATTTATATAAATTTTGGGGCACTACACCCTCCCCCACTTAAAAGAATTTGGTCCCCAAATTTAATATATAAATTATGGAGAGTGTACTTACATTCAAATAAGTCTGGGAATCTTTTGTGCATAGCTTCTTCGGTTTCCCATGTCTCTCCTGACTTTATCCACTGGATTTTAACCAGAGTAATAGTCTTTTTCCGAAGTTGACGTACCTCCCGTTCAAGTATTCTGATTGGTTTTTGTTCGTATGTCAAATCCTTCTTAATTTTTAGATTGTCGTAAGTGATGACATGGAAAGGATCGGGTACATACTTCTTGAGCATCGAGACGTGAAATACATCATGAACTTCGGATAATTATGAAGGCAAAGCAATCCGATAAGCTACTTCACCAATTCTTTCCAAAATTTCAAAAGGCCCAATAAATCTTGGAGTAAGCTTTCCCTTAATACCAAATCTTCGAATACCTCGACCTGGAGAAACTTTAAGAAATACATGATCTCCTACTTGAAACTCCAAGTCGCGCCTTCGATTATCTGCATAGGATTTCTGTCTGTCTTGGGCCATTTGAAGTCTTTCCCGAATGAGTTTTATATTTTCCGTAGTATTCCTAATAATATCAGGACCGAGAAATTACCTTTCTCCTACTTCATTCCAACAGAGAGGGGAACGACAACTCCTTCCACAAAGAGCTTCAAACGGTGCCATCAGTATGCTGGCCTGATAACTGTTGTTATATGCAAATTCTACCGGAGGCAAGTGATCATGCCAACTTCCTCCAAAATCAATGGCACAAGCCCTGAGCATATCTTCTACCACTTGATTTGTTCTTTCAGTCTGACCATCAGTTTGTGGATGAAATGCTGTGCTAAAATTCAATCTAGCCCCTAGTGAATGTTGTAGACCCTTCCAGAACTGTGATGTGAATCGAGGATCTCTATCAGATATGATAGTGATAGGAACACCATGTAATTTGACAATTTCCATCATGTATAATGCTGCTAGAATATCCATAGTCCATCGACTTTTGATTGGTAGAAAATGTGCAGACTTAGTCAATCGGTCTATGATTACCCATATACTATCGTGTCCTCCTCTGGTCTTAGGTAAACCCATAATGAAATCCATCCCTATACTCTCCCATTTCCATTCGGGAATATTCAAGGGGTGTAATTTACCTGCGGGTCTAAAATGCTCTGCCTTTACTTGTTGACAAGTGAGACATCGGGATACAAAATCTGCCACTTCCCTTTTCATGTTAGGCCACCAGAAATTTCTTTTAAGATCTTGATACATTTTGGTACCACCTGGATGAATGGTGTACTTGGACTTATGTGCTTCTTCTAGGATCAGTTTCTTCGTATCCTCATGATCTGGTACACACACTCGGCCCTTAAATAGCAATCTTCCGTCATCGGAAACATAAAAATTCGGCCTTTGCTCAATATTGGCTTTGATTTCAAGTAATACAGGATCATTGTCTTGTAGCCTGACTAGATCTTCTATTAATGTAGGTTGAGCTTGAATATTAACTATGAAACAATCTTCTTCCTTCGTGTCAATATCTAAGTTCAACTGAGCAAATTGAGAAATAAGATTAGTCATACTAATCATAAGACTTGATAGCTTTCCCATTGGTTTTCTGCTGAGTGCATCGGCTACAGCATTAGCCTTGCCAGGATGATATTGAATAACAAAATCAAAATCCTTGAGATATTCTAACCATCTCCTCTGCCTCATATTTAGCTCCTTTTGAGAGAATAAGTATTTCAAGCTTTTGTGGTCCGAGTAGACCATGGACTTCTCTCCATAGAGATAATGACGTCAAATTTTTAAGGCGAAAATAACAGCTGCCAATTCTAAGTCATGCACAGGATAATTTTCCTCGTGACGTTTCAATTATCTTGAAGAATAATAGATTACCTTTCCATTTTACATGAGGACGCACCCTAAGCCAATGCTAGACGCATCCGTATATACTTCGAATCCACCACCTTCCATCGGGAGTGATAGAATAGGAGCTGTAGTAAGATGGTTCTTAAGAGTTTGAAAACTCTCTTCACATTCCTCTGACCAGACAAAATGATTTTCTTTTCTTGTGAGTCTAGTTAAAGGAACAGCAATTTTTGAGAAATCTTTAATGAACCTCCTATAATAACCAGCTAGACCTAGAAAACCTCTTACTTCTGATACAGTCGTTGGCCGGCTCCAATTTCTGACAACTTCTACTTTAGAAGGATCTACAGCGATACCTTCTTTTGAAATAATGTGGCCTAGGAATGAAACTTCCTTGAGCCAGAATTCACACTTGTTAAGTTTGGCATAAAGTTTATGTTCTCTAAGTGTTTGCAAAGCTATTCTCAGATGCTCTTCATATTCCTCTTTTGTCTTGGAATATACCAGGATGTCATCGATGAAGACGACGACGATGAACTGGTCCAGATATGGCTGGAAAACATTGTTCATAAGTTGCATAAATGCTGCTGGGACATTTGTTAACCCGAACGGCATCACCACGAATTCATAGTGTCCATAACGACTTTGAAAAGCTGATTTATAAATGTCTTCTTCTTTAATTCTAAGCTGATGATAACCTGATCTGAGGTCTATCTTAGAAAAATACTCTGCTCTCGAAAGCTGATCAAAGAGCTCATCAATACGCGGCAACGGATACTTATTTTTGATTGTAAGCTGATTCAGTCATCGGTAGTCTATGCATAGCCTGAGAGAGCCATCCTTCTTCTTGACAAATAGAACCGGCGCACCCCAGGGGGATGTGCTAGGTCTGATGAAACCCTTATCTAATAATTCCTGCAACTGCCTCTTTAATTCTTTAAGTTCCGTGGGGGACATCCTGTAAGGGGCTATAGAAACAGGTGCTGCTCCCGGAATGAGTTCAATAGTGAAATTTACTTCCCTCTCGGGTGGTAAATTGGGTAATTCGGGTGGAAACACATCTGGGAACTCATTTACAATAGGAATGTCTGCTAGGATGAATTCCTTGGACTCGGTAACAATGACAGAAGTAAGAAAAGCTTCACATCCTTGCGAGATAAGTTTGCAAGCGTGAAGAGAGGATATGATAGTGGGATGTTTCCTATACTTGATGCCAAGGAAAGAAAATCTTGGAAGACCGGATTTTCGAAAGGATATAATCCTATTTCGGCAGTTAATATCAACATCATGATCTATAAGTCAATCTACCCCTAAAATGGCATCATAACCCTTCATGTCAAAGCATACTAAGTGTGCGGGGAGATTGTGACCTTCTACTACTACCTCACTATCAGGATAATACTCGGTAAGCTTTGTTCTAGAACCTAAAGGTGTAGTAATAGCAAGATCTGATGGTAGGGGAACTGATGCAATTGGTAATGTTTTTGCAAAAGTAGTAGAGATAAAAGAATGAAAGGCACCAATATCAAATAGCACAAATGTAGGACGGGAACAAATTTGAAGGGTACCTTCCATAAGCCCACCATCCCTGGGCACTTCTTCTTCCTCTAGAACAGCGTTGAGGCGAGCCTGCCTCCTACGCCCACCACCAGACGATTGATCCTTCATAAGGGGGAAATCTGGCATACGATGCTCCCTGCTTCTACAATGTAGACAAGCACCAAGGCGCTTCCAACATTCTTCAGCCGAATGGCCGAACTTCTCACAAAATGTGCAAGCCTCCATGACTTGCTCCTTCTCCTCTTTGACTTTCTTATTCTTCTGGGAACTTCCACCGTTCCCGCTCCTGGATCTTTTCTTACTATCACGGCTTTTGTGAGGTTCCGTGATGCTAAATTTTTCTTTCTTATAACACCGATCAAATCGTTGGCTGGACTCTTCTCCTTTTCCCTTCAATTTCTCGACCTTCTCTAAGGTCCTCTCACATAAATATGCACGTTGAACCATCTCTGCATAGGTACGGATGTTTTGGGTTCCGAGCTGCTGAATGAAACCAGGTCATAACCTGTCCATAAACTGATTAGCCTTCAATAAATCGGTACTGATTAAATGTGGTGCATAGGGTGCTAGCCTGGAGAATTGAAGTTCATACTCTGCGACTGTCATCATTCCTTGACGAAGAGGGGCGAACTCCATAGCCTTTCTTTCTTTAACATGCTCAGAAAAGTACTTAGCACGGAATAGAGTGAGAAAACCGTCCCATGTATGAGGTGCATCAGCCGGAGGTGTAGGTACTGATTTCCACCATGTGCGTGCATCTTTATTGAGTTGGAAGGTTGCGAGATGCACTTTCTCTTGATCCGTGCATTGGACAACATCAAAGATACGATTCATTTCATCTATCCAGTTTTCTGCCTCATCTGGATTAGAAGAACCGTAGAAACGCGGAGGGTTTAAGCTCCGAAAATTACGATGCAAATCACCAGCCCTTGCCCCTGCACCTGCACCTGCCTGGGCCATAGTTTGTAATGCATGAGTAAGGCCGGCAACCGTTTGTTGCATGCCACCCCAATCTATGCGATGAGCCATTGTAATAATGAAGTACCTGAAAGAAATAACAAATTGTTAATTCTCATGGAATTAGAAAGAGATTAATCTTAAAACTAATTAACTATCTTATCCGGGCTCTACCCAGTTCTCGGATGGGTGAGAAAATTTCTTCCTTAGTTCATAGGTAGGGGTCCTTAAGCCTTGGACTTATCCCATGACGTGACTCTTTTCCCTAAGTCCTGAGACTTGGACTTATTACAGCGGAAGACTAGCTCGAGGAACGTGAACAGTCAGCATGGTAAGCCTCTTGCAAGCAAGAACGATCAGAGCGCAAGACTATCACACATAAAAATACAATTGCACAATAATTTACTCAAACTCCAACTTTATTTCATTAATAATCAAACTATTCAAATACAATAACTTTTCAACCTTCTTCAATCCATCAAACTCAAGAAAAGGAAAATTACAAGACTCGATCTAAACAAGATTGACTTCTTAGGTTTTCACTCTCATTTTGATACGCCTTTCATTCGCTCTCGGACCCGCTACTTGTATAACTCGATTCTGAATTTAAATCACTTCCATCTCCTAAAAAGATTAGAAATAGGTAATGAGCACACTTGCCCAGTAGGTATTTTCGCATCAACATGAAGGCACTATTAAAGTGATTAATGTCTTTAGCTCTAAAGAATAAGGTAAAATCATGCGAATGCGATTAACCATGCGATTAAACCAAAGTAACAAAGATGATCATGTAAGATAGAATAAGCATGTATGATCTAACAAGAACATTATATGACCTTTCATGAACAAGAATGTACTAGAAAGTCATGTAACAATCAAGAATGTACTCTTCAATTAGTAGCAAGTACTTCGTGCATTTCTGTGGAATATCATGTAACAAGCTAGAAAGTCATGTACGTGTATATATCGTGCCGTGGATTATCACTTCACGAGCCGTAAATATTTAACTTATTTATAGAGAAAGTACTCTCAGTGCAATGCGACGCCAGTAGCATCATATCACATGGTTTATAATAGTATATTTCCGACAATCAGCCGAGGGAACTAGCATAGAGCCCTTGAACACAATTAGTGCTCGATCCGCATCTTCAAGTATAAATCAAGCTACTTCCACGCATGTAAACAATATGGCCAAGAATGTGCAATTTCAACAATAGGTTCATGATAAAGTAATTCATCATAAGAATGCTTCTATTTGAAATAAAGAATTTCAATAAACATATTAAAACTAGGTTATGCCATGGAAATAAATCGGCAACATAACGGTACGTTTCTTAACTTTCATAATTTGAAATTAAGTATTTTGAACAATATGACAAGTCCTAGACCATCAATAATTCATCTAGAAACTTTGGAATATCAACCCTTGGGTCAAACCTCGGATTAAAGAACTCATGAATTGTGACGGTCAATTAATGGGCCGTTACATGAACGCGACAGTTTATTATTGGGCCGTTACAACGTGCTAAATCCAGAAAGAATAAATTGGACTCAGTAAATGTGATGGTTGTATACTGGACCGTTAGATAGGCCTGACGGTCGAGTAACAGGCCGTTACATTATCAAAATCAAGAAACATCGATAGTGCTTTCTAACAATTAGGCTTTAAGGGTACAACCAACTCGGCGTCCTAGTGGGAATCCCAGCCTCACGGAGAATTACGGAGGCCTTGAAACAAGATTTCCTAGTCCATTGGATGGAATATATAATAGAGAGGTCCTCAAGTTCAAGAATATGTTCCTATTGTGCAAAAGTGTGAACTAATGGTCATATACCGGAATATATGCCATATACTTAGAGAAATTGACTCTATAGACGGAAAAGAATGTGTAACGATGTGAAACCATGATAAAACTCCGTCAATACATCATTTAAAATCAGGTTTTTAAACTATAGAGTTTTGGCAAATGAAATTAACATAAGCTTAAAATAACTCAAAGTGCATGAATCAATTTGTAAAGTCAAAGTCATGAAAATAGGTCAAAACTTAGATATCTACGTTTTATCTATAAGCTAAGTTAACTGTTTTCAATTGTGTCTCGGGTTGACAGAACACAACACTCTGGCGGTCTAAGATAGGCACGTCATATGGCTGTGACGGTTTATCATGGAGCCGTCAGAGTGTTGTAACGCTCCGCTTCTGGTCCGTCACAGATTACAGAGAAACTGAAGTATAACAGGTGGTGTGACGGCTTATCGTAAGACCGTTAGACTATTGTGACGGTCTAACTATAATCCGTCAGAGCACTGCTGACAGTAAAGTAAAAGAACTATGGTTTAAAATGTCCCATGCAAGAAGAATCAAAATAAATAACTACTCTAGTCATGACAAGACCAAGTAAAGACCATCTAGATGCATAGGTTGCAGTGAATTAACAAGAGAATTACTTTTATCTTTAATTTAGGCTAAAGATATGCATGTATGCATAGACCTACTAAAACATGAAATTCTCGACCTATGCTGTATGAAATCAAACAAAACAAGAGGGCTTTTATCCTTAACATGTTATTCTTGCCGTTCATGAGATAACCTACCCCTTTCCTGGGCTTTCAACTTCCAATTTGGGACTGCAAGACACGCCTTAGTTCTTCCCTTCCTGTGAGTTTTCAGCAACTTCACGTCGCTCTAACTCCTCAATCTCTTAACCTAAAGATGTGAAATTTGGAGGGGAAGAAGGTGAAAGTAAGGGGAACAGAAAGTTCTAAAGAATCAAACTCTAAATACCTCGTTTAGGCATTCTAATCTCCTGATCTTCAGCAGACTTTTGCTCAGATTCCTGGGTCGCTATGGTCGAACCAGCAACTTTGCAAGGTTCTAGCTCCTTGTGTAGTCGATCACCTAGCACGAAATTTTGAGGAATATTAGTCCTATGTATAAGGAACAAAAACTTATAAAGAACCTACCTGAAATAAGGTCGTCTTACCTTGATTCCATGCGAGCCAATGTAGGGGTCGCGCAGGTCAAAACTAGGTCCTATTTATAAGGTTTACTAGGGTTTGAGGATTAGATCGATTCTAGAGTCATTGTTAAAACTTAGATCGACTTCTGAGAGTCCCTAACACATTTAATAGTCCTCCCATCTAGATCCCTATAGGATAGACAAGTAAAAAATCTAATCTTTTTGCTCTTTCTTCACTTCACGGAACTGACAGAGTGTAACGGTCGACTCTTGGTGTGTTACATCCCTGTGGCGGTCGCACGATAGACCGCTATAGCTACTGTGTGCAGAGTTCAAACCCAATAAAACTCTTTTATTTGTTTTATCCGCATAATTATTTATAAAAAGAGTATTTATCTTTTAAAATTCGTGAATAGGCTAAATAACCTTCTAGAATATGGGCAAAACTTAATGGACTTGGTCTTTAAACCTTTTGGGCTTCATTTATCAAGGCTGGATTAATTATTTAACATAATTGGGCCTTATAATCAATTTAAGCTTTATAATTTCCTAATAAATTCCTAGAAATTCTTAAAATAATCTAAAAATTATTTATATAAATTTTGGGACACTACACGATACCTTGGCCGGGACGCAGGGGACAGTTCGACGTCCATTACGCCAGGTGGTGGTTCGAGCACAGCCACCTGTATTGGCAGAAGGCCTCGGTGATTCGAAAAGCCGAGGAGGACCACCTCTTGAGAGAGGATCTGCCTCCCATTCCGTTGGACGTCGAGCACTTGCGGACTCGCCTTTCCCGGATTCGTCGGGAGGTAGAGCGGTTGGCACAGCAGGCACCCCGAAGCAGCCGGGGCTTGACGTCATTGGGATGAGGCGGCGGCGGGGCACTGAAGCCCCTCAGGCGGGCGCGACCGGCACCGAGAGGTATTGGAGCTGGGACATCCCGACCGAGGGCACCGAGGAGTTGGTGGACTCAATTCCTGGCTGACAGTGGGTTCGGGAAGAAGGGCTCCCTGGATCGAGTGCTCCCTGAGGGGAGCTTTGCGGACATGGCGGTCGATGACTAGAGGCGCCACATTGCCCATGTGATAGGGTCGGCTGGGCCCGTGGAGCTCGTGTCCCTGATTGAGTGCACCTATACCCTGAGGGATGTGAAGGAGGCAGTTGCGAAGGCTGCATGGGTTGTGGGTTTGAAGCCAGAGCAGTTGGTTCCTCTGCCGTTAACACCCTTTGCGGTCACAAGTAAGACTTCTTCTAGAGTATGTTACCTCTGCTTTGTTGTTTTATATGATTGAGGCATTTTATGTGATTATTTATTGGCAGGCTCTCCGGCGGATGAGGATCACCCTTCTACAGGGACATCTTCCGGGGACGGGGACGTGGATCTCTGGCCCCGACGAAAGCGTCCCCGGGTAGAAACAGGAGCAGGGGAGACTGGCGAGTCCTCTCGGGGACCCGCGATTGGTGAACATGTTGAGGCAGAGCTGGCTCTGAGTAAGTACCGTGTTTGCCTTTTGATTTCTTGTTGGTTTAGCCATGATGGTTGACTAACCCCGTATTGATGGATTTGTGTGTTGTAGCTCTGCTGGAGACTAGGGCAGACATGACTTTCTCGCCGCCCCAGGAGGTCGACCCGTTATCTGACAACGGGGTTGAGTGCGAGATAATGTGGAGGGGTTCCTTCGTTTGATGGACGAGGCTGCCCGTAACATTGAGACTTTTCCCGACTTTGAGTCATGGAAGGCTCCAAAGAGCACCCAGCCAGGTAAAGACTTCTGGGACCAGGCACATCCTTGTCACGGCTATGTTTGGTTTTGGAGACTGACATAACTGCCGGTATCATGCAGGAGTGGCTAAGATGTTAGAGACCGGGGCTTCTTCCGAGGCACAGTGTGAAGCGCCTCTGCCAGCTGGGGGGCAGGAGTCGACAGTGACCCTGGATGGCCCGGATAAGTGTTGAATTGCTATGGAAGGGATTGCCCTTCCATTGTCGCACAGTTGTTAGGATGGAGTTGTTGACTGTGCTTGTGTTGTTATTTGGCAGGTGAGGACGCGACCGCTACTCTGGAGATGATCCAAGAGTTAGTCAGCACTAGCCCATCGGTGACCCTCCCTTCCTTCGAGGTAGAGTCGATAGTTGCGGATGCTTTGGTCCCGTCTGTTACTAGGGACGCGCCCGGCTTGCTGCCACAGCTACTGGTAGAGACGCCCCTCGCTTCTTCACCGATAGTGGTGTCTACTTGCACGGTAGGACTGGTCGGGTCCTCTAGTATGGGACCTTCAGGTATGTCATTGAGAGTTTAATCACTTGTAGCAGGTTCCATGTTGTCCTTTGGTGTTAAGATTTTGTTGGTGTCGGCTGCAGGAGCTTCTTCCCCTCTGGAGGAGGCGCTTCCCCGCGATATGACCGGAACCACAAAGGGGGAGCCTGCTGTGGTGGCTTCGGTTGGGGGTGACGAGGAGATCATCGATATTGAGGGGGTCTCCGAGGGGAGTGCCCTGGCTGGTGTAGATCTATTTAAAAATCTACTAAGAAATAATAAAAAGCATATGCCATAAAACGTGGGAAAGGGGAAAAAGGGCATACGTGGATGCAATTTTGGAGGGTGATCGCCAGAGACCGCGGGCCTCAAAGGATTTGACAAATAATTAATGGAGGGATCACAATATAAATACCTTTAAGCGTGTGGGAGATGTGAGTGATTTCCTTCCCTTCCTACCGGCCGGCCGATGGAGGGAGTTCTTCTTTGATTACCTTTACAAGAAACAAAGATAACAACTAATGAAATGGAATTAGTAAACCCAAGGTGTAGTATTAAATCCACAGTATAAATATAAATATGAAAGCATGGACTAGAACACACCTTATGGGTGTTGCCCTTTTAAACCCCAATGCAATGGGTAGGGAGATAAGATGATGATATGAATATGTAAAAAAAAGAAGATAAAAGGTGCAAGTGTTGCACTATGGAGGCTCAACGTGGTTGAGATATATATGAAAAGAATGATGCATGCGTGCAGTTTTAAAACAAAGAATAAGGAATAGAATAATGAAAAGAAGGAGAAGCTTGGGATTGTTTCTCCTGCAGCTTTGATGTGCGATCGGGAGGGAGTTCTTAGTGGGATGAAGCCTTTGATGCAGAGAAGCTCCCTCCTTTAGCCAAAAAAAAACGGGCAGCACCTCCCGAAAAAAAAAGAATATGCCTCCTTAACAAAGCCGCGGGGAGCTATTTATAGAGGGAGGGATGCGTGTGTTTTAATCTGAGAAAGATTTAGGAAAATTAATTTTAGTAGGAGACAAATATTGGAAGGAGTCCTCCCAGTCATGGAAAGTCATTAGACTCCTTTCCGAAGTGGAAAAGGGCTCAAAACGGAGAAAGAACGGGGTTCCGGCACGGTTCAAAAATCTGGAGGAAATGACGACTACTCAGACGGTCGTTATTTGAAATAACAACTTCCACAATGTCGTGAATCAAAAAAAGCCAAAAAGAAATAGCGCCCCTTTAAGCGGTCGTTATTTGAAATAACGACCTCCAAAGTGTTGCTATTCAAAAAAAATGACGACCCTCTGTAGGGCGTCAACTGCAATGATTTTCGAAAAAGGCCATTTTTCATTTCTTATTATTTTTTTATCATTTTTTCGCTGAACGCGCATCTAACTGTGCTGATCCTAATTCCTATTTTTTCGTATTTTTCTCACCCCCGGAAGGCCACCAAAACACCCCTGAAACAGCCACATAGATATATATTAAAATATTACCCAATTGAATGGACGCCTCCTTACGGAGGCGTCATTTCCTTTTTATTTTTTTAATATTTTCTTTAAAATCAAATGACGCCCCCCTCATGACGTTAATTCTTGGAAAAATCCGTAAAAATGGAGAAACATACCCAGAAAATCTAGAAAAATAGGGAACATAAGAAAAAATAGGAAAAATAGAGAAATCTAAGAAAAGTGAGAAAAACCACTAAAACAGAATCAATTTGAGGGTCAAATTGGGACATTATGGGGTAATATGAGATGTGCTCACAGTAATGTCAATTTTAGCGTGTCTACAGCTACCCCGCCTTGGCGTCTGCTTTGCAAGGGAATAGAGTGAACTGAAAAGTAGATGTCAAGATGTGATGAGACACGCGATCAACATTACTTCATGAGAATTAAATCAAAAGCTCAAGATGAAGTAATCTCGGGAAATTTAATGAAATCAATGATGTTTGGATAAAAGAGGGAGTGTGCACGCGGGCACGAGGGAGATAAAAGAAGATGATCAACTTCCAGTACGGTGGAAGTATCCCAAGTCACAAACCTGTAAATTTTACTGTTGGAGAGCGGTTACCAGCCAATGTGGACGTGCTACAGCCAAGGCGGATCTAAGGAAAATGAGAGTGAAAATAGAGGATAGAAATCCAAACAAAGAGCCTTCGAGAAAATGACCCAAAATAGTGACAAAAACGAACTGAGGATTCCATTCAGCAATGAATATCTCATATCTGGAAAGATTAAGATCAGTTTGACTCTCAAAATCAACTTATCAAAATGATTTTCCAACATTGATTCAAATTCCTATATGAATGCATGCTGGGTTTAAAGGAAAAAAAATAAATGAAAATATAAGATAACCAAGGATAACATTGCTAAGCTGTCCAGACTGGGTCAAGAAACTGATTTCGCGAGCCGATACTGAGCCGAAGCCCGTTTATCCACGCATCAACTCGTAAAAGGGAACCATTGTCCCCAGTCTTGGACGGCTCAACGGCCTATCCGTGTGACTAAGATTCCTATGAAATCATCATCATTTTTGATGAAAGGGAACTCAAATTCTAGATTTACCAAAGCGACAAGGTTCTTGATATAATCTAATAGCGTAATAACATATGGTAGGAATGCATACAAGGAGAGATGATGAAGCAATGAGCATGAGGGATTATGACATGAGGTGCAAGCACCGTGGGACTGGAGTGTTGATGGCTGGATGACGGGACCAAAGAAAGCTTCTTATCCTGCGCTCAAAATTTCATTAGCCAAGATATAAGGATGCATAAAGCAATGAAGGCAGTTTAAGCATGAAAGCACAATCGAAACATTCAACAACATTGCCTAGCATTGAAAAGCATCATGAAAAGCATCGTATATAAAGCCGTAAAGCAGGAGAGCATTCCAAGTATTTTTGTTCAATGTCGTCATGAGGATGACAATCTTGGCAAATCAGAAGATTTATGCATAAAAGATTAGGATGATGTCATAATGGTTGAGCAAAGCTAGTAGGAATAGTCAGAGAAGCTGGCTCTTGAATGATTGGGGTGATGCGCAGAGCAGCAGAGATAATCAAATTGACGTGAATAATCAGAGTGATACCCCAAGTGGCAGGGATGATCAGGTTGACATCAATTGCTCAAAATGATGGAGATATGATGATCGAAGTGCACAGGGTGACATATCATGAGAATATTGGGAAGAATCAAAAGATTGATAGCAATGAATGAAGATGACTCATTCCGTGTTCTTGGTCCTTGCAAAGGAATTATCCCTGCAAAAAAAAATACCATCAATGTAATTTTTTTTTGGATTTTTGGAGTATGCAAATTTTTAGGGGTTTTGAAAATATTAATTTTTTTAGAATTTTGAGACTTTTTATTTTTTTGGATTTTTGAAAATATTCAAGATTTGAATTTGAGAATATAAATTTTTTTGAAATTTTGAGAATATTTAATTTTTTTATAGAATTATGAAAATATTTAATTTTTAGATTTTTTAGTTTTTGAAAGTATTTGAGATTTTTTGGATTTTGAAAATATTTATTTTTTTGAATTTTAGAAATATTTTTTTTGAAATTTAAAAATATTTAATTTTTTTGAAATTTTGGAAATATTTAATTTTTTTAGAAATATGAAAATATTTATTTTTTTTGGAAATTTGAAAATATTTTTTTTTTGAATTTTAAAAATATTTATTTTTTTTAGAATTTAAAAATATTTAATTTTTTAGAATTTTGAAAATATTCAATTTTTTTGATGACAGCTATTGGATGGTTAGACTTTGGAGTTCTTAGACCTTAGAATGGACTTGGATTGCACAGACGTGGGATTGTGTATGGACTTATGAATGCACAGACATGGATGCTTGGACTTGGAATGGATAGACTTGTATTGGCTGCACAGACTTATGAATGTGTAGACTTGGAATGCAAATAGTTAGACTTGGGTGGATGCACCGACCTTGGATGCACAGACTTATCAATGCACAGACATGGATTGGTTACATGGTTAGACTTTGATGGAATGCACCGACCTGGAGTGTGGTTACATGGCTAGACTTTGATGGAATGCACCGACCCGGAGTGTGGTTACATGGCTAGACTTGTTACATGGCTAGACTTTGATGGAATGCACCGACCTGGAGTGTGGTTACATGGCTAGACTTTGATGGAATGCACCGACCTGGACATTGGTTACATGGCAAGACTTTGATGGAATGCACCGACCTAGACATTGGTTAGACTTGGATGGCTTAGACGTGGGCTTATGAATGGACAAACTTTGCAAATGGATGCTTAGACCTTGGATTTAGAATGCACAGACTTTGGCTTGGTTAGACTTTGGGAGTGGGTAGATGTATGAAGGATGGCTTGGACTTTGGGAGATGCTTAGACGTATGAAGGATGGCTTGGACTTAGCAATTGTGCATCGAAATGCATGTGAGCCATCGGTGAAGAAATGCGAATGACGACCGGACAGTTGCTGCTGATTACGGGAATGGCGCCCTCACGAGCGGGCATTATTTAAAAATAGTTTTTTTTTAAATGAAAATGAAAATGAAATATGTGAATTTTTATGAGTTTTTGGAAAGTTTTCAATTTTTACGAACTTTGAAAAATATATGATTTTTTTTAAATTTTGTTTGACTTTTGACTTAGACTTTGCTAATACAGCATCGGAGGGATGTTTAAACCACTGGCTAGGGGTCCTTCTTCCTTCCCCTTTCACTAAAAAAACTACCCAAAGCCGAGCGTGCATTTAAAGGTGGCGCCCTATAGCCGATTGTCCATGGTTAATGGTACCCCTACCAAGGCCATACCCGAGAAACATTCGGTCTTAGAGGGAGAAGAGAAGATCAATTGGAGATAAGCTTTATGCAGGATGGGAGATGTCGGGACTTGAAATCCTTCCAAGGTATTGCCCCTCAAAGAGGTAGTCTGTTGCACCGGGGCTTTGTGCCTTTGATTTTTAGACCCTTGACATGCATACGACCAGGGTTTTTCCTGCGGGGACTTTGTCACTCTTGTCATGTCATAATTCATAATTTTAAATTTATCAAATTTGGGTTTCATTTCATAATAGCCCATTTTTTCTTTTGGCTAGATGTGTCATGAAAATTCACTTTATTTTGGGTCAAGACTGCCCCTATTTGAGACTTCTCTCGTATTGGGGAGTAACTAGGTTGGTCATCTCATCCGTCAACCTCTTGTCCCTGCACTCGGCTGAGTAAAGAAGAGAAAAGACTTTCATGAATTCCCACGGCATGGCCAAAGCAGCAACGATGTTTATCCAAAGGAGTCGGCTAAGGACGCCGTGAAGTGTGTGGAGTGCCCAACTAAGAGTTGCCCTTAAGAAGCGGGGAGAGAATGCCGAACTCCAGTGCGGGGTTCTTATAGCCAGAGATGTTGAAAAAGCAAGCCTAAAGACTCTTTTTTCTGAAATTCAATAAAGACGAAGATAAAGACCTAGGATAAAGGTCTTAAAAAAATATCTCTCTGAATCATGTTAAGAAGCACTTCATTTTGAAAACCGCGCGTAAGAGATATTGAATGTAAACCTTATGCGAAATATTACCTTGCAACCTCATGAAATAGTAACCGCCGGAGGCGCTCTTGATCATCATGGGATTTGTCCTTAAGTGGCAGATAAGAAAGGATTGGAAGCCAAGGTTTGAAGTGGCTTAATAAGAAGGAGTGGTACTAAGACCAGACTCAGATGAATGAGAGTAAAAGAAAAAGAGGCGAGGGCTAGAACTCCCTCACTAAGGTGCGGAGACCCTGATCACATAAAAGTTCTACAGCAGGAACGGGGAATCAAGAGGAGGGGTGAGGACTAAAGTCTCGGAAACAGTGAGAAAATGAGCAGATGCCCAGAGTGATTACTGTGGAAGAAGTCGGGTCAGACTCGAGATCGAAAAAAATCAAGAGAAGGAATTGGTAAATCGAGAGAGGCGAATCTGGAAGGTCCGGAGGCGATGGAGGAGAATCATGATGGGGGGAAGAATTATCTGGAGGCTCCGGAGGAAAAAAATCCTGAGAGACGCAACGCCCTAGGAAAAAGTATGGAAAAAGGTTATTTAAAAGGAAGAAAAGAACAAAGGACGAGATGTCCTGGAAAAGTAGGAGGATAAATCGGAGGAAATAGAGGAGGTCCGGAGGAGGAAGATATCGAGGGACGCGATGCCCTGGGTAAGGAGATAAGTCCGGAGGTTTTGGAGGAATAGAATGAACATGGATGTAATGTCCTGGGAGAATTAACGGGAAAGGGGAAGGAAGAACCGGAGGTTCCGAAGAAGACAAGTATAGAGGGACGCGATGCCCTGGTAGAATCAGTGGGAAGCCCGGAGGATCCAGACATGAGGGTGTAGAGAAACGCAGTGCCCAACGAGAGAGACCCAGAGGGATGGAACAGCCTGGGGTGCGGATCCCCGAGGGGATGAGAGGTAGATCCAGAAGTTCTGGAGAATGGAGAAATCGTGAGACGCGATGCCCAAAAAGGAAAGATAAGTCCGAAAGTTTCGGAGGTAAGAGATGGAAAGGGGCGCGATGCCCTGTGGAAAAACTGGAGGGGGCGCGATGCCTAGGGTGAGGAGATAGAAAATCCGGATGGAGAAGATGCTGAGGGACGCGATGCCCTGGGAGAGATAGGAAATTCGGAGGGTCCGAAAAAAGGAGATGAAGAGGGGTACGATGCCCTGGAAAGTCCGGGGGTCCCGGATGGAAAGGGGGCACGATGCCCTGGGGAAGAACTGGAGTGGGAGCGACACCCGATCAGTGCAAGGGGACCCGGAGATCCCGAAGATAGAGGTGTATAAGGAAGCAGAGGATCCAGGGATTCCGAAAGGTGAGGAAGATACGGGTCCGGAAACCCGAGGAAGGAGGAGTGCAAATGGATGAAATGCCATGAATGCAATGGATGCCATAGATGTATGGAATGCAATGAGTGCAAAGAATGCAAGGAAGGAGAAGATGAGATCCTCCTTCTTACCCATGGAGTGGCCCATAGAGAGAAAAATGTGGGTGGAACAGAATAAGGAGTGTGTGAATTGGCGGAAGGTCCTTTGATACAAGATTGCCCGCCCCTCCGTGGTAAAGAACGTGCCTAGCCCAATGGCTCAAAGGATTGAAAGAATAATCTCTCATTAGAAGAATGTGTTATTGTGATGCAAGAAGAAAACCCTTTAGGAAATCGTATGACAATGGAGCGAGGGATAATGAGAGCATTGAAAGAGTATCGATCAATGTGTAAAGTGATAACGGAAAAAGGCCGGTATGACATCAACTTGGAAGAATTTATCTTAGTGAGCTTCCATGGAGACTTTTCGAATATGCTCTGCACAAGAACACGAGTAGGCATTCGGCAAATGAACTCCTGAATCTTGAACGGCATAGCCGTGGCAAAACCCTTCTTGCCTGGCTCTTGATTATTCTTGGCACAAATACTTGCAACAATACACCCACTCCGGGTAGTAAAAGGAGGTGAAGCGGAGGCGGAAGGCTCTGTAGATGGTGGAGGTGTAATGGAAGGTTTAATACATGATGGTGGTTTAATGGAGAGTGTTAACGGAAGGGAAAATGAAGGTGGATGTAGAAACACGTCGGGCTTCTCCCCTTGCTCGGAAGCAAACGGGATTGGCTCGAGTGCAAAAATAGGTGAATCCTGCTCAGGATTAGTCACGGATAAAGGTGAAGGCAAAGTTGTGTTTAAGGTAACTAGCTTTGGTGTTATGGGGATAATGGAGGTTTTAGGTAGCGAACAAGGAAGATGTGTTATGGTTTGAAGTTTAGCGGGAGGTTCGGCAGAGGCCGGTGGAGTGGAGGTAGATGGAGGCTCGGCGGAAGCCGGGGGAGTAGAGGTTAATGGTGTGGTAATTGAAGGTGTAAAAGGAGAAGGTTTGGTGCATAGGAAGCGCCAGATAGGGAGAGAGGTATTAGGGATAGGGGAAGACGTATGGTGTGCCAGTGTGGGTGATTGAAATATCGACCCATCATCGTAGCACCAATTAGTCTCATAAATAGGGTTAAGGATAGTGGCTTCATCCTGAGCAGGGGGCTCATCGGATGACAATGGAGGGAGAGGAAAACGAAGGAAACTCGGAAGGGGTGCCTGCGGAATTTCAACATTTTGTGCCATCTCCAAATCTTCATCTTTATCAAAAACATCAAGTGGACGCCGTGGCGGAGGCATAATAATGGGTAGTGGATAAGCGTGATGTGGAGGATTAAGTAAAAATGGAGGTGGAGGATCATCATATTGTGGAGAATTTTGTGGAGGTAAATGCGAAGGCGAAGGTGGAGGGCCATATGAATGAGTGGGGTGGATGAGTGGAGGGTGAACGGCGTTCACTTGATTATCAATATCTTTTTTACTTGAATCTGTAATGCCATCATCCCTCCTCTCCTTCCAACCCTTTTCCATCTTAGTAATATTGTTCATGAAATCATGAAGAGAGTTGACGGTTGGAGGAGGAGGAGAAGGAGCGGGCCGCGGACTTGTGACCCTCTTTAATTGTTCCTCCATTAAAGCAATTTTATCAAGAAGAGTTCGTTGGAGGGGTATGACATGAATAACATAGAGTTGGCATGATGGCCTTGGAGGGGCTTGGGGTTGACCCAAAAAAGGACCCTGTTGGACCGAGGTGCAAAAAATATGAGAGCCATAGGGTCATAAAGGAGGAATAGAAGGAGGCGGGTGATGGATCACTTGAGCGGGAGTGTGAATAGGAGAGGGAGGTGGGTGATGGGCCACCCGAGTGGGAGTGTGAATAGAAATAGGTGGGTGACGGGCCACTCGTGAGGGATTGGAAGGAGGATGAGAAGGAGAAGATGCACCCTCAACAATGGCCTTAAGGGCTTGGATTTATTGAGGGGTGAGATGATCTAATGCATGCAAAACTTGGGCGACCTTCTCATCATGTGAAGGAGATGGTCCCGGAGAAGTAGTGGCTTGCAATGATTGTGAGGGACCATGAGATTGGACATCGCCCATGGGTCGGGCAATACCATAAAAGTGAGGACGCGGTCCCTTAAAAGAATTGTGGTGAGAATTATAAACTTGAGGATTGTATGATGTTCTAGGTTTATCATCCTCATGAATATATGATTGATTCAACAGGTTGGTTTTATTATTAAGGTGAAACATTATGCAAACAATCAAGTTGAATATTTGCAAAGAATGACAAACAAGTTGAATGTCTATGCTTGATTTTGTTTATTTGAACCTTGATGAATTAGATGATTTTTGACAAAATTTGATATGATTCACACAAGGTAGGAACCTTGTTTCAATATGATTTTGCTTCGATGCCAACTAGGTACACTCTCTCACCATGAATAGGTAAGCTAAACCTGGGACTTCAAAGATACAACCTGCCGTGCGTCCGTGAGGGAATCCGAGGGTGCGGGGACTTATGGAGGCCTTGGTTTAAGAATTTTCAATCCAAAGAGACGGAATGCTCAATGGAGGGTCCTTCCTTCACCAAGAGGGGGTAGGAGGTCCTAAAAGGTGTAGGGAGAGGAGGTCTCCCAAGCCAAAATGCCAATGCAAATACTAATGAGAAAGAATATAGAAACACCAGACAGAATGATGCAAGGGTGAATAATGATATGGTGGGATGGTATATGCAACAGGAATATCAAAGAATGGTAGCCTTGTAAATAGTGAATGCAAACACAAACTCACGCAAACCATGGCACTATAACAAGAAATAATGAATGATAATGCAAAGGTGATATAATGAATATAGATGTACAGGTCACAGAGAATAATGTTAATGCACAAGGGTAACAAGATGAATGCTGATGCAATAGGTAGGTAACAGGCTGAACAATGCTAATGCACAAACTAATAACAGAATGTGTGCAACGTCCATGTAAAATCTCATTTAAATGTCAGAAGTGCAGGAGAGAAATAATAACAGAGAATTGGCGGCTACCCCTGTGGGTGGTAAAAATATTTTTTTTAAAAAAATGAATGGGCGTCCAAAATTTTTATTTTTTTATTTAGAAAACAGCCACTCAATATGCTCTTATGAATGGGCGTCTGAGGCACACCGATGTAATGGAAATTTTTTTTAAGGATGAGACTGGGAAGAGGAATTTCAAATAAATCTATAAATTACCAATCACTTGGGAGAAAAGGAAGTGATACGCGGATCACTTGAGGAGGTGCACCGTGGGTGCAAAATAGGAGGGGCATACGTGGGTGCCTAGCGGAGAGGGTAATCAAAGGAAAACACAAGGAAGTCCCACCGTGATCACCAATTTGTAGGTCTATTTAAAAATATACTAAGAAATAATGAAAAGCATATGCCATAAAACGTGGGAAAGGGGAAAAGGGGGCATAACGTGGATGCAATTTTAGAGGGTGATCGCCAGAGACCGCGGGCCTCAAAGGATTTGACAAATAATTAATGGACGGATCACGATATAAATACCTTTAAGCGTATGGGAGATGTGAGTGATTTCCTTCCCTTCCTACCGGCCGGCCGATGGAGAGAGTTCTTTGATTACCCTTGCAAGAAACAAAGACAACAACCAATAAATGGAATTAGTAAATCCAAGGTGTAGTATCAAATCCACAGTATAAATATAAATATGAAAGAATGGACTAGAACACACCTTATGGGTGTTGCCCTTTTAAACCCCAATGCAATGGATAGGGAGATAGGATGACGATATGAATATGTAAAAAAAAGAAGATAAAAGGTGCAAGTGTTGCACTATGGACGCTCAACGTGGTTGAGATATATATGAAAAGAATGATGCATGCATGCAGTTTTAAAACAAAGAATATGGAATATAATAATGAAAAGAAGGAGAAGCCTGGGATTGTTTCTCCTGCAGCTTTGATGTGCGATCGGGAGGGAGTTCTTAGTGGGATGAAGCCTTTGATGTAGAGAAGCTCCCTCCTTTAGCCAAAAAAATGGGCAGCACCTCCCTGAAAAAAAAGAATCTGCCTCCTTGACAGAGCCGCAGGGAGCTATTTATAGAGAGAGGAATGCGTGGGTTTTAATCCGAGAAAGATTTAGAGAAATTAATTTTAGTAGGAGACAAATACTGGAAGGAGTCCTCCCAATCATGGAAAGCCATTAGAGTCCTTTCCGAAGTGGAAAAGGGCTCAAAACGGAGAAAGAACGGGGTTCCGACACGGCTCAGAAATATGGAGGAAATGACGACTACTCAGACGGTCGTTATTTGAAATAACGACTTTCACAGTGTCGTGATTCAAAAAAAGCCAAAAAGAAATAGCGCCCCTTTAAGCGGTCATTATTTGAAATAACGACCTCCAAAGTGTCGCTATTCAAAAAAAATGACGACCCTCTACAGGGCGTCAACTGCAATGATTTTTTAGAAAAGGCTATTTTTTATTTATTATTATTATTTTATCATTTTTTCGGTGAACGTGCATCTAACTATGCTGATTCCAATTCCTATTTTTTCATATTTTTCTGACACCCGGAAGGTCACCAAAACACCCCTGAAAGCGTCATAGAAATATATATTGAAAGATTACCAAATTGAATGGACACCTCCTTACGGAGGCGTCATTTCTTTTCTTTTTTATATTTTCTTTAAAATCAAATGACGCCCCCCCTCATGCCGTTAATTCTTAGAAAAATCTGTAAAAAAAGAGAAAAATACCTAAAAAATCTAGAAAAATAGGAAAAATAAGAAAAAATAAGAAAAATAGAGAAATCCAAGAAAAGTGAGAAAAACCACTCAAACAAAGTCAATTTGAGGGTCAAATTGGGGCATTATGAGGTAATATGAGATGTGCTCACAGTAATGTCAATTTTAGCGTATCTACAGCTGGTGAGTTTTTGGTTCGAAGCTCTTGATTGGAGAATCATTTTCGCGCGAGATTAGATTATGTGGTAACCTCGTTTGCTTTATTGACTTGCAGAGGCCTCTAGTCCGGCCACTTTCGGAAGTTCGTCGGAGGCTTCGTCAGGCTCTTCTGGTAGCAGTAGCTCAGCTATGGAGACAGAGGGGGGTTCGAGCTCGAGCTCTTCCTCTTCTGAGGCCTTCCCCGCCGAGGAGGATGAGATGGAGGTTACCCCTAGAGGTACCTGGGGGTTTTGCCTCTCCCCGCTTAGCATTGATTTACGCTTTATGGTGGGGTAATAATGCCTATGTGTTATGTACAGTGCTGGAGTCCGGAGAGGAGCGCCCGTCACCTTCAGGCGAGGGCGGCCAGGAGGAGTCTCCCGTCCCTCCTGTGGTTGTTGAAGGCAACCGGGTCGTAGAGGACACGCTGCCCTCTCCGACCCCGGTCGGTGGCGCTATCGAGGGGGAGGAGAGGTTGCCTTCTCCCATGTCGACTGAAGATGCCACTAGCGTGGCGAGAGTTGCCCTGGGTAAGGAATGAAAACCTGTCTTTTCTCGGGTTTTCCACCTCATTTATCATAGAAAGTTTTGCATGTATTATTCACTTCCTTGTGTGCCTGTTGAGGTTATACAGGCTCTACTGGAGTGCTGGCTGCTTCGGGTTACTTCCCCTTGGACTTGGGGATTGAGTGGCCTACGTCTGCCTCCCCACCCGAGCCGTTACTGGACGTGAGCGTGGGTGCTGCTCTGCTTCAACGAGCCCGGGGCTACTTGCAGGGTGACCCCCTTCCTTCTCTGGAAGGTCTGAGACAACGTCTGAGGGAGTGCACCCGGGGATACCACGGGCTCGGCTTCTCCCGCGAGCTGTGGATGTCAGGGTTAGCTGGGATCTGGGTGGACTACCTATGGCTCTGCGAGGCTCAGGAGCGGAGGACTCAGAGACTGGAAGCCATCTGAGAGGCGCAGAAGCGGAGGACTCGGCTCGCGTCGGCCGTGGCGGAACAGAGGGGCCATGCTGAGGCTACCGTGTTGGTGGCTCGGGACCGTGCCGCACAGTTGGGAGAAGCAGAGAGCTAGGTCGAGGCCTTGGAGAAGGCCTTAGAGGAGCAAAGGTCAGTCGCCGAGTGTGCCCGGGCTGAGTGGCAGACGGCCGAGACAACGGTCGAGGCCAGCACTCAGCTTTTGTTGACCCTGGAGGCGGAGCTTGCGGCTGTTGACTCTCACCTTGTGGCACTAGAGGGGACCGAGCCTGAGGCCTGATTGTACTTCTTTTTCCCCTTTTTATCTTGTATCATCTGGACTACACGGATTTTGTCACCCCAAAGGCATATATTGGGCTCCTTTTATAGGGTGTTAATGACGAACTTGCCGGATTTTTGTGTTATTTACTGGATTGCCCTCCCCTTTCTTTGGTGGGACGACGTTGTGTGTGTGGACCGGCGATCACTTACTGTTAGTCGTGCTTATTCTTTCGACTGCGTATGGAGAGAGGAGACAGGGGACTGGGTATACCTACTGTCGAACGCAGGCGTACTGGGGCTGAGTGAAGAATGGTGTAACTAGAGGCTGGGTACTGGGTTATGAAAATAGAGTGCTGGGAGCTGGAGATTGAGTACCGGGTTCGAAATTGAACTGGTACTGGAACTGAGGTCGTATCCGGGAATAGTGTTCAGAATTGGAGCTGGCCGACTGGCCTACACAGGCGTTGTAGTCTGAGGCTGGGGATAGTGGCCCGGCGGCTGGCCTACAAAGGCATTGTAGCCGAAAAACTAGAGTCGGGAACTGGGCGGCCAGCCTGTGAAGGCGTCATGGCCGAGAACTGGAACTGGGAACTGACGGCTGGCCTGTAAAGGCGTTGTAGCCGGGAACTGGAGTTGGGAGCTGGCGGCTGGCCTGTAAAGGCGTTGTAGCCGGGACTAGAGCTAGGAGCTGGTGGCTGGCCTGTAAAGGCGCTGTAGCCAGGACTGGAACTGGGAGCTGGCGGCTGGCGGCTGGCCTGTAAAGGCGTTGTAGCCGAGACTGGAGCTGGCGGCTGGCCTGCAAAGGCGTTATAGCCGGGACTGGAACTGGGAGCTGGCGGCTGGCCTGTAAAGGCATTGTAGTAGGGACTGGAACTGGGAGCTGACGGCTGGCCTGTAAAGGCGTTGAAGCCGGGACTGGAACTGGGAGCTGGCGGCTGGCCTGTAAAGGCGTTGTAGTCGGGACTAGAGCTGGGAGCTGGCGGCTGACCTGTAAAGGCGTTGTAGCCAGGACTGGAGCTGGGAGCTGGGGTTACCGACCCTTGGGGGTGTAGTGGCCACCATCGCTGTGGAGTGATATTGAGCTTGCCATCGGCGAGGTGTTGCAGTCGATAGCCTTCATCAGCGAGGGGTAGAGAGGGGGAGTGTTTTTTGTCTTTTCCTCCTATTTTTTTTACCAACTCTACCGCCCTTGCGAGTTTTCGCCAGAGCTAGCCCCCTTTTACTTTTTCCGGTGTGCCCTTTCGGATTTTCACACCGAGGGGTTACCCGATTTTGCCTGAGGCGCCCTTTCGGGTTTTCACGTCAGCTGGGTTGGTGGCAATTTTTCCCCCCAGCCGGCTCTTTGTAATGAGGACAGCCAGGTTTGCCGCGGTATCTCTATTTTAACCCCACTTTTTGTTTATATATATATATATATATATATATATATATATATATATATATACTTTTTGAGGTTACCGTCCATAGCATGTCGCAGTCAGGGGACGTAACCTAAAACTGGAGGTTGTGATTGACTGGATATTGTTCCTCCTTTAAAAGGGGTTCTGGCAAGTTGTCAAGTTATGGTGATAGGGGCCTTTTTGCCCCCAGCCGCCCTCTTGCAAAAGAGGACGGCTCAGTCTGCCGGGGTATCTCTATTTTAACCCCATTTTTTATTTTTTATTTTTTATTGACTTACCTGAGAGCCTGACGGCTAGACTGGCGCCGGCGCGGAGGTGTCCTTGCTCTTGTTACGATGAGAACGTGGGCAGGGAATTAGTCCCCAAAAATGCCTAGCGGTGGTTCTGGGAGGGCCTGGCTGGCCCCGCTGCTTGACTGGGAACTGAAGACTAGGAAAACTGGCTGGTCAGACCCTTCCCGAGGGAAGGCCGGCCTTACTGGTAGTAGCTGGAACACGCGCCTTAGTCTGGCTGGCGCACGAACTCGTGTTCAGGTGCATAGTACAGCTTCATATGCTTGCCATTGAGAGGCGGGACGGGTCGGTGACCTCTGTGGTCGACAACCGTGTAGGCCCCGCCCTCGTAGACGTTACGGATGATATATGGGCCTCGCCAATTCGACTGCAACATTCCACTAGGGCGCCCTGCCATGACTCCCTTTTCCTTGATCATGATGAGGTCACCTTGCTTGAAGGCTCGCTATTTGACGAGCTTATCATAGGCCCGAATCATACAGGCCTGGTATACTTGCAGGTGTTTGTAGGCTTCGAGTCGTTTGCCTTCTAGATCGGTTAGCTCTTCTAGCCTTGATGCGGGATGGACACGCGACCTGGGACTCTATCTCGCGATCGTCCCTATGCGAGGGAAACGCTAGACCGTGCGCTGTTGAGAAAGCGGCGATGAGTCTCGGGTATCGGCTTTCCGCGTGGACTCGGATCAAGTCACGGGACGGGTCATACTCACTCTCTTGTAGCGATGATACAATTGATATAACGGGCTAATAACCTATCACATGCAGCGGCATTCAAAAATATACGGGTAAAGCAAATGCCTACGAGGAGGGTAGCGAGTTTACCTCCACGCTCCGGGCGTGGGGAAGACGACCCCGGCCAGTTACGGTAACTCCTGGTACAATGGTAATAACTTAATTACACCAGTGAATTTTATTGCCCACTCCACGCAGGGAGGTAAAGGGCTACAAGTGGGGCCCGGGAGGACCGACCCTGGGTTGACGGGCAGCAAGTTGAACGGGCGTTCGGGGCGAACTCGGCCTGCTGGTCCGACTCGGTCCTGCGCCGACTCGGTGCTACGTCGACTCGGTTCTGACTCGCTGGACAACAAGCCTTGGCCTCCAAAGGAACGTCGCCTTCCTGAGATCTTCTGAAGGCGAAACTTGGATGGGACAATGGCGGGGTGTCCCTGGTCGACTCCCTGAAGTGGCAGTTCCTGAAATTGAGCTTTGATATTTTATTGGGAAATATTTCCCAACACTTTCTTTCTGGCCTGACACGGATCTACTCTGCGCGCCTCCACGATATGAATTTCTGCGGCCAGATCTGATGTCGGATTGACGCACAAGAGGTACCAATGGATAGAGGACTCAGATATCTACAACATATATTTTTGACAGATCCATCAACGGAATGGATTGAAAATGAAAATGACTGTAACACTATTTTTTTTCTGACTCAGGTTACAAATGATCAGGACAGATAGGGATCTACCCGAAGATGATGTTTGACCGAGGGGTAAATGATTTTTCCATGGGCTGAAAATATTATGGGAGGTAGGGGAGGACGTGAGGAACACTGAGGAATGTTTTTGAATTTTCTGGAAAGTTCTAAGGGGGGTGGAAAAAATACGAATAGGTGACACTATCCCGCAGATCTGTAAAATGGCAGATTACTGAAGGGAAGAACAAAAATACGGGAAAAATACCAAACGACGGCCAAATGGCACGAAATTTGAACTGGAGATTAAGGGTGATAGGAAAAATGAACACTTAAAGTTTGGGCTCGATCAGACAACAAGAGAAGAAGATAAAATTACGGGATTGAGGTTCTGTCCTGATTTGGACAGAACTCCGGTGGGTGGTGGTGGCGGCGGGATGGCGGCTCGATGGTGGCGGCGGCGGCGGCGGCGCTGAGCTTCACACTCAGGAAGGGGGAGGGGGAGGAGGCTTCACACCTTAGAAATTCATAGCTTTCACAGTAGCTAGGGGTTGGGAGAGAGAGAGGGGTTCCCTTGGGCTCTTGGAGGCAAATTCTGATTTTCTTCTCATTAATTCCAGTAAAATGGGAATTACATGGTATTTGTATGAAATACAAAATGACCTAAACTAACCTCAGATCTAGGTTAGAGGAGGGGCACTTAGGGGATAGAACATATTTAATTCCCTATGTGATTTGGAACAAAATAAAAAAACATTAAGGGGGGGCCCTTTGAAAAATGGGGATGTCATCTTGGACATTTTAAGCCCATTATCCCCTTTGAATGGTCAAGCTTCTAGAAGCCCACCATGGACCTTTGACTGGCCCCACATGGGCCCTAAGACTTAGGTGGACCAATAGAGAAGGAGATGGGGGCCCCTTGCTGGTCCTACTGGACTTTTACACAAAAATCCAAAGATCCTTAAGGAATGACAAATTGGCTTATAAAGCCTTACAATTGCATACATGTTTTTCCAAGGATATAAATGCAAATAAAAGGACTCAAATGCAAAATAAAAAGTTAGTGGTATTGCTCTGATGTCCCCATCAATTCTTCCCGGGTGGGAAGAACTCGACCTCGTCGAGTAAGGGGTGCGACTGCTCGAGTAGTTCTGGCGGATCCGTCACCGAACCTGGAAGTGCGGAGTACACTCTACTCCAAGTAATTCGACACCTGCTCATCCCGTATAGATTCGATATGCACACGCTGCTGGGGAATGAGGCTAGAGGTGGACACTCCGGGGTGGGGTCACTCTCAAAAGAGGGAGGCGGCTCAAAGACTCACTAGGAATCACCGTTGGGTCCCTGTATGTGACTTGATCCAAGATAGAGAATGGTTGAGCCGATCCCAAATGCCGGCAAGTCTACAACGTACGCATTTGATCCGGCTTGCCTCGCACTCGAAAGGGACTAACAACGCGAGCTGACATGAGATGGATTCGACACGATGCATGTAAACTCACTATGAGCTCGACAAGAAAGAAAGACATGGACTCACACATGACCCTAAACAAACCTACGGTTAGTCCGACTCATACATATGCAATGGCGGACCAGGACAACCGAATGTGTGCCATGCGTACACTAGTTGTAACCGGTGGTTGGCAGAATGGGGAAGGCATCCTAAAGTGATCCATTCATGCACGGATGGCCTTTTAGATTTGGGAGGTTTGGGTGGGCCATCTTCTACATCATCCCGATATGTAGGTGTATTGTGAAGGGGCTTGGAGGGTACAGATGGATCGGCCCGCGGAGAAGGGGTATGATGGTGGACTCCCTCGAAAAGGTGGAGTAAAGGTGGTGGGTCAAGGGGTCCACAAGAGAAGGGGTCGAATGGGTCAAAGAATGTGTGACCCCTCGGTTCCTCCATTACATAGTCCCATGGGTGAAATTCATGAAGGTGATGGTCACCTCCATCCATCGTGGTAGATAGGACAGTGTATATAAGATATGGCTCCTCCCTCGGGATAAAAGGAATGAAGTCGGGCTCGGTCGGTAACGGGAGGAGTAGAGAACCTTCGTGGTGATATGACCCACGGTGTACACAAAGGTAACGGACCCTAAGGTGGGATGGGTGAAGCTACGACCGGTGGGTCGGTTGAAGCCTGGGGCCAACAAGTACGTCAACGTCAACTGCCGGTCTAACCCTTTAAGAAGGTCATCCAATGTATCCACATAGTGACTAGACCGGAAAGTGGTGTGACATGAGTTGATTGGCACTAGAGGTAGTGTGGGGTCCATGTATGGGAAGGGAGGTGGGACCAAGCCATTATTGAGCCAGCTAAGGAGTGGCTCGGCGATGAAAAGCCTTCCCGTTAGAAACACGGGTGGCTCGGGCTGAGATAGCTCCACATAAAGATTGGAAGATGAGGGTGGTGGCAATGGAGCTCTCATGGGTGGGAAAGGAACATCCTCCCGGAGGGGAAGAGGTCCTTGGGACCCCGGAGGTGGGGCCGGGTTGGGGTTACCGGCTATGACATCCCTAGGCTCGGGTATGGCTACGTCCGGTCTCGGAGGTGGGCAAGGGGAGACCAACGACTCAAAATACGCACACCTCCTATCCACCCATTCCGAAATCATTTGCACAAGTTCGGCAACGGTGTGGGTTGGAGTAGGGATATCGTGGTGGACTCGCCCGTAATCAACCGGCCTAGGCTTGGGTCGGGGCTCATCTAAGTGTGGGGCTCCTTGCCTCCGACTATGACCCACTTGGTTGGAGGTGATTGGGTGGGGTTGGTTGTAGGTGTGACCCACGTGGTTGGAAGTAAATGGGTGGGATGGGTTGGAAGGGACCGGATGGGGAAGGTAGACCCTCCTAAGCTCTCTCTTCATGTCCCACCATGATTCGATGGGCCATTGCCTCCTAACCTCTCTCAAGCCTTCGATGTCTCTCCACTTTTCGACAGCCCCGTGGAGAAGCCTCTCCTTGGCAAAATAGAATTGCCTGGCTTCGGACATGGTATAACAATCAAAGTATGTGTCAATGGCGGCCTCCCACTTGAGATAGTCGCCCGGATCATTGGAGCCATAAAAATCCGAGGCTTCGGGCCTACGGAAGTGGAGAGGGTGGTTGCCAAGCCCATGGGTGTGCCAACGGTCATATCGTCTGGGCGATAGAGATTCCATTGGAAATGGGGAACTGCAAGATGGACATGCTGACACTTGGACAAGACACTAGACACGACTATGCAAGGTTGGAATGCACTAACTAATGCACACTAAGGACCCTAGAATCAAACCAAGATCCGGTACCTGGCGGAGTCCGGGGATCCGAAGATCCTCTCACGCGAGTGAATCACCTCTCTGATAGGCGTAACCTAACGGTCGGGCGACACCTTTTTATATACCGAACAATGGTATGCAAATGCAACGACCGACTTAGACTTAGACTCCTAGACTTAAATGACTCTTTTTTTGTATTTTTGTTAAGCAATGACGAATGACTACCCTAGACTCAACCTGACTCTGATACCAAATTGATGCGGGACGGACACGCGACCTGGGACTCTAGCTCGCGATCGTCCCTATGCGAGAGAAACGCTGGACCGTGCGCGGTTGAGAAACCGGCGGTGAGTCTCGGGTATCGGCTTTCCGCGTGTACTCAGATCGAGTCACGGGACATGTCACACTCACTCTCTTGCAGCGGTGATACAATTGATATAACGGGCTAATAACCTATCACATGCAGCGGCATTCAAAAATATACGGGTAAAGCAAATGCCTTCGAGGAGGGTAGCGAGTTTACCTCCACGCTCTGGGCCTGGGGAAGACGACCCCGGCCAGTTACCGTAACTCCCGGTACAATGGTAATAACTTAATTACAACAGTAAATTTTATTGCCCACTCCACGCAGGGAGGTAAAGGGCTACAAGTGGGGCCCGGGAGGACCGACCCTGGGTTGACGGGCAGCAAGCTGAACGGGCGTTCAGGGCGAACTCGGCCTACTGGTCCGACTCGGTCCTGCGCCGACTCGGTGCTGCGTCGACTCGGTTCTGACTCGCTGGACAGCAAGCCTTGGCCTCCAAAGGAACATCACCTTCCTAAGATCTTTTGAAGGCGACACTTGGATGGGACGATGGCCGGGTGTTCCTGGTCGACTCCCTGAAGTGGCGGTTCCTGAAATTGAGCTTTGATATTTTATTGGGAATTATTTCCCAACATTTTCTTTCTGGCCTGACTCGGATCTGCTCTGCGCGCCTCCACAATATGAATTTCTGCGGCCAGATCTGATGTCGGATCGACGCACAAGAGGTACCAATGGATAGAGGACTCAGAGATCTACAACATATATTGTTGACAAATCCATCAACGGAATGGATTGAAAATGAAAATGACAGTAACAATGTTTTTTTTTTACTCAGGTTACAGATGATCAGGACAGATAGGGATCTGCCCGAAGATGATGTTTGACCGAGGGGTAAATGATTTTTCCAGGGGCTGAAAATATTATGGGAGGTAGGGGAGTACGTGAGGAACACTGAGAAATGTTTGTGGATTTTTTGGAAATTTCTAAGGGGTAAGAAAAATACGAATATGTGACATTGTCTCGCAAATATGTAAAATGGCAGATTACTGAAGGGAAGAATAAAAATACGGGAAAAATATCAAACGTCGGCCAAATGGCACGAAATTTGAACTGGAGATTAGGGATGACAGGGAAAATGAACCCTTAAAGTTTGGACTTGATCAGAGAACAAGGGAAGAAGATAAAATTACGGGATTGAGGTTCTATCCTGATTTGGACAGAACTCCGGCGGGTGGCGGTGGCGGCGGCGGCGCGATGGCGGCTCGATGGTGGCGGCGGCGGCGGCGGCATTGAGCTTCACACTCAGGAACGGAGAGGGGGAGGAGGCTTCACACCTCAGAAATTCGCACCTTTCACAACAGCTAGGGGTTGGGAGAGAGAGAGGGGTCCCCTTGGGCTCTTGGAGGCAAATTCTGGTTTTCTTCTCATTAATTCTAGTAAAATGGGAATTACATGGTATTTGTATGAAATACAAAAAGACCTAAACTAACCTCAGATCTAGGTTAGAGGAGGGGCACTTAGGGGATAGAACATATTTAATTCCCCATGTTGTTTGGAACAAAATAAAAAAACATTAAGAGGGGGGGGGGGCGTTTGAAAAATGGGGATGGCATCTTGGACATTTTAAGCCCATTGTCTGCTTTGAATGGTCAAGCTTCTAGAAGCCCACCTTGGACCTTTGACTGACCCCACATGGGCCCTAAGACTTAGGTGGACCAATAGGGAAGGAGATGGGGGCCCCTTGCTGGTCCTACTGGACTTTTACATAAAAACCCAAAGATCCTTAAGGAATGACAAATTGGCTTATAAAGCCTTACAATTGCATACATGTTTTTCCAAGGATATAAATGCAAATAAAAGGACTCAAATGTAAAATAAAAAGTTAGTGGTATTGCTCTGATGTCCCCATCAAGCCTTCTCTGGTATTCATTTTCATCTGGGCCTGCGAGGCCGGTGTGGATCGCCACGCGATAGGAGGTTAATTGGAGTTCAATGGGGATAACGGCTTCTGCCCCATAGGCGAGGGAGAACGGCGAAGACCCCGTAGGAGTTTTGTAGACCGTCCGGTAAGTCCATAGTGCCTCGAAGACCTTCTCACCCCAATCACGTTTCCAGTGGCTAACCATTTTAGCCAGGAGCTTGCAGAGGGTCTTGTTGAAGGCTTCCGCTAAGCCATTGGCCTGGGGGTTGTAGACCGAAGAGGTTCTCCAATCGATGTGAAACTTGGCCGCTAGCTGGTACACGGCCCTATTCTTGAACGGTGTCCTATTGTCGGACATGATGCGACTGGGGGTACCGAACCGGTAAATGATGTTGTGCTGGATGAATCTGGCAACCACCTCCCCGGTGACCTCTCGTAGGAGAAGAGCCTCCGCCCAGCGATAGAAATAGTCAGTGGCAGCCAATATGTATTTATGGTCCTTGGAAGATGGCGAAAAAGGCCCCGCGATGTCCATGCCCCACTCAGTGAAAGGCCAAGTGGGGGCTGTAGGACGCAGTGGGTTAGGAGGTCTTCTGGGTACTTGGCCGAAGGCTTGGCATTGATGACATGTACGGGCGTACTGGATGCAATCCACGTACATGGTCGGCCAGTAGAAGCCTTTGAGGTTGATATTGTGCTTCATTCGATCTCCGGCATGGTGTGTGTCGCACAATCCGGAGTGAACCTCCTGTATGATGGCTCGAGCCTCCGCTGGAGAGACGCATCTCAAGAGAATTGACTTGTCCTTCTCGTGGATGAGTCGGTACAGGGAATCACCAATCTACTCATAAGAGGTTGCTCGGTGGAGTAGCTGGACCCTTTGAGCTCGGTTAGGAGGGAGCCACCCTTTCTTGAGTTTTATGATCGATTGTCGCCAATCTTCTCCTTCTGGAGGAGTGTTCTGGTCAAGGTTGTGGACCTCATAAATGGTGAGACCGGTGTTGTCTTCAAGTGAACTTGGCATCAGTCTTCTGTGTTTGATGACGATGTCGACCTCGCCGTTGGGCGGGAGTTTGATGGCCGCAGCCAATTTTGCCAGGGCGTCTGCCTGGGCATTGCTGCTTCTAGGGACATGATCTATTTCAAAGAAATAAAACTTCTGGGTTAATCTAGTGATGGCGGCGTGGTATGGGACCAAATCCAATTTCCGCACGTCATATATGCCGAGGACCTGCCGGACTATCAGCTGGGAGTCCCCGTAGGCTTTGAGGCATTTGATGCCCATGTGAACAGCCATATGGAGGCCAATGAGCAGAGCTTCATACTCAGCTTCATTGTTGGTCAGGGATTTCATGAGAGCACATGAGTTGTACAAAACTCCGCCACGAGGAGTCAGGAAAACAATGCCGGCACCTGCCGTGGTGGCTGGATCTTGGTTGCTCCGGGTAATCCCTCGGGAAGCGCCATCGAAGTAGAGCTCCCAACAAGGTACACTAGTTGTGAGAGCGCTTTGCTGCCAGTAATGCAAGACATCTCCGCTCTGTTCAACCAATTGTTGTGCTTGAACAGCAAGGGACTCCTCATCCGGGAGTTCCGAGCTAAAAGGCGAGTCGCCTGACACTGGATGGGCCGCCAAGAATTCAGCCATACCCTGTCCCTTGATTGCTTTTCTGAGAACATAAGTAATGTCATACTCCATCAGCAGGAGAGCCCACCTTCCCAGTCTGCCTGAGAGGATGGCTTGTCGAAGGAGATACTTCAGAGGGTCGTGCTTGGATATAAGCTCGACTTGATAGGACAAGAGATAATGTCACAGCTTTTTGATGGCGAACACTAACGCCAAGCAGACTTTCTCGATGGGAGAATATCGGTACTCGGCACCGATTAGCCTCCGACTGAGGTAATAGAGGGGCTGCTCTTTACCTCCTTCATTGACTTGTGCCAATAGAGCTCCTAAGGAGGCGTCCATGGTAGCAATATAGAGTATAAGGGGTTTGCCCTTAACTAGTGCCCCCAAAATAGGAGGAGTAAGGAGGTATTCCTTAATTTGGTCGAAAGTCGCCTGGCATTTGGAGTCCCATATAAACGGGGTGTCTTTCTTCATCAGCTTGTCGAAAGGCACGCATCGACCGGAGAGGTTGGAGATAAACCTCCGAATGTTGGTCAGCCTCCCTTGGAAGGACCTGAGCTCGGTGAGGTTGTTGGGTGGTGGAAGCTCCCGAATTACCTTGATCTTGCTGGGGTCCACCTCAATGCCTTGGTATCGGACGATGAAGTCGAGAAACTTGCCGCTAGATATGCCAAAGGCGCACTTCATGGGGTTCATCTTGAGCCCGTATTGCCAGAGACGCTCGAAGACTTGGCGTAAATCGCGTAAATGGTCTTCAGGCCTATTAGTCTTGACAGTGAGGTCGTCGACATAGCATTCGACGGTATTGTGCAGCATCTTGTCGAATATTTTGGTCATGGCCCTTTGATAAGTAACGCCGGGATTCTTCAAACCGAAGGGCATGCACTTGTAGTTGAAAATCCCTTTGGGGGATCTGAAGGCTGTGTGGTTCTTGTCTTTGAGGGACATCCGGATTTGGTTATAACCGGACGACTCGTCCATAAAGGACAAGGCCTCATGTCCAGTGGTCATGTCGACTATTGTTTCTATGATTGGGACTGGGAAGTCGTCCTTCGGACAAGCTTTGTTGAGGTCCTGAAAGTCATCGCAGACGTGGACTTGACCATTTTTCTTCTTAACTGGGACTATGTTGGCGAGCCAGATCGGATAGATACACGACTCGATGAAATTGACCTCCGCCATTTTATTGACTTCGGTCGCAACCTGGAGCTCCAGCTCATGGCGCATGCGCCGTTGCGACTGTTTGAATGGAGTGACCGAGGGAGAAATGGCTAGCTCGTGCTCTGCTATGGAGGGGTCTAGCCCCAACATCTCCCTGTACGTCCAGGCGAAGCAGTCTTTGTACTCAAGCAGGAGTTGCTTGTAATCCTACCTTTCTGCCTCGGTAAAGAGAGCGCTGACGAATGTGGGCAGGGGGGCTTCATCTTCGCTCAAGTTGATTTCAACGAGCTCATCAACGGTCGCCTGGCCGCCGTCCTCTAGCTCGGGAGGAGCGGGTTGGAAGTCGATGAAATCCTCATCATCGGTGTCGGCTTCATGCATTTCTTGATTCTCGAAGCCACTAGTTGACGCCGATGGGACTGGAGAGTGGTTGTCGCTGGAATCCATCATGGGTTGTTCTGGGCCGCAAGCTTCTCGCCAACAGTTATCAACCGAAGCTGTTGAGGTCTCCCTGAGGTTGTCTGCTAAAGCTGACAATCGTTCGCAACTACTTTCAGGGATCTCCCCCTCATCAGGAGAGTCTGTTGAACTGGGTCCTTCGACTGGCTGGATGGTCGGAGGAGCTTCTTCAGCCCCGATGTCTTTGCAGGGAGGCGAGGCAGGTTCCTCGACTGCTTGGGCTGGAGCGCTGGCTTTGACGGGGATTGGGATCAGAATCTCCTCTTCCTCATCCCCGGAGCTGTTGAATTTGGCTTCGACTTTAGCCCGAACATCGCTCGGCTGCGCCAAGCCTATGACATTGACCGCGTAGTGAACGTGGAAGTCTGGGTCTTGGTCATAGCCAAGTCTCCTGGTATCCTTATAGAAGGACGGGGGTTGCCCCCGGACCTGGGAAGGGGTCCACAGTCAGTGGAAATATTCACGTCGCGCAGAATCTTGCCATTGAGGGATGTGTTGCTTTAGACATATTTCCCAAATATGCGGCGGAAGGTCGTCCAGTACTCGAATTGCTTCAGGGGTATCATCAGCTCGCCTGGACTAGCCGAAGTCATCCTCTGGTGGGGCTTGAGGGACCATGTCTCCCTTATAGAAGATAATGGGTTTGTCTCTATTGGCCTTCTTCCTATTTCTACGCTATCGCTTGAAGGTGACAACAAATGTCATCAACGACTTAACGCTGTGTTCTTCGGATACACACGGGAACTGGATGTAGTCTGGGGGCAAGCATATACTTTTGCCAATAGCTCGACTAATGAGGTTGGCCTCAAAGTCAATTTTGTGCCTTTCGGGGTGATCTGGGGTTGACCTGGAGCTGAGGTGCAACCGATGGAGTTTGGCCTTCTCCTTGTCAACAGAGAAGAGATTGTCATCGTCTTCCTCTGAGAGCCAGCCGTTGCTCCTGCTCTTAATCACAGGGTATGGACTAATCCCGTTGAAGTAGAGCGCAGCGTCAGCCAGATTGCATTCTGCTGGTGTGAACGGTGACAGGTCTGCAAAGATCGTGTGTTGCTCCCCGCGCTTGGCATACTTGATGCATTGGTGGAGAGTCGACGGGACGACCCAATTTTCATGGAGCCAGGGTCTACCCAACAGCATCTTATATGATGTGCTGGCATCGCTGATGTAGAATGTCACCTTGGAGGTGAAATCATCGAGCACTAGGTCGACGTCTACCCGACCGAGGACATCCTCGGTGTTTTGGTTGAAGCCGGATATCTTGACCGCTTGAACCTTCTGGAGGTATGGGTCAGATATAGAGTCTTGAATGTTTTGAGTGGCATGATGTTGACAGCGGCACCAGCATTCACCAGAATCTGGTTCACATCATGCCCATTGACCTTCCCTTTCATGTAGAGAGGACGGTTGTGGCATGGAGGGGATAGCAGCATGTCCTTCTCCGTAAAGGAGACGGTGGTTGTGAAGGCTTCATAGGCTGCTGTCTTCATTTCTGCGACATGCTCTTCGTAGGCTTCTGGCTCCTGGAGTATTTTGATGAGAGTTTCTCTCAACTCTTTACTCCAAGCGATGGCTTCCCAGATTGTAATGCTGGCAGGGAAGCGCTTCATCTGGTGGAGGACCTTTCGGTCGGCTCAGGCTCGAGCATCCTCCAAGGAGGGTAGTATGTCGGGCTGAGCTTTCTGCGAGCCACCGTGCTACTCCCCGTCTGGAAGTCACACTGCCCTTCCTTTACCCTCGGGATCAGACTGGCCCTGATCGCTGGTGGACTCCTGGAATAAGGGTGCCAATGATGGCTCTTCTAGGGGTAACTGGCGGGCTGGCCCATCCTTGCCGGACGGTCCCTGCTTGTTCCACAGAAGATGCCTGAGCTAGTACAGAGACCGGGAGGCCGGTGGGAACCTCTTCGATATCGGCAGGATCGAAGATACCAGGTCCCTTCTGATTTTCTACCTCCGGAATGGGGGCAGGTTCCTTTCCTCAAAAGAGGATGATTCGCTCCAGGTCGAAGGTGGACGGGGAAAGGGGTAGCTCGGGAGTTCTCCCGCGGCCTCTACTGCGTCCCCGGCCATGACCTCTACCACAGCTTGTGTGTTCTGGAGCTGGTTGTAGCCCAAGCAGGGTAGTGGTTCTTTGTCTGGTTCGGGAGGTCACTGGCTCGCCTTGCCGAGAAGCGTTGATGTTATCAGGAGGTGGGATGGCCACCATATTACAGGTGCAGCCTCGAAGCATCTCTTCTAGCTGCTCTGTTGTGATCTCCTTGTCCTTATAGAACAAGGAGAGCTCATATGGGATCAAGAGTCTTTTGCTATTCTTGAGCTTTTGGATCATCTCTTGGACCCAATTTCTGAGGCGGGCTCATTTCTGCATTTCTTCCCATGGGATATAGCTGTAGAGCGGGAGAGCCCCGGTAGGACGAGGAGGAACGTATTCCTCCAGGTCATCAATGAGCCGCTGGAGCCTCTAGAGAGGCATTGGCTCAGCTGGTAATTATAGGGCGGCTGCTTGTTCAGCTTGTTTCTTGAGCCGCCTTCTGAGGTTCTTCCTCCTATTTTTCTCCCATCTCTTGGCGATAGCTGCCTCCAAGGGAGTAGGAGGGAGAGGTGCTGGGGCTGGGGTTGATAAATTCCCAGGAGGGTTTCCCCGGGCTAGTGCCTTGGTGGGGCGAGGTCGACGACTCTTCTTCGCCCGGATTTCAATTCAGGCGCCTTCCGCTTGTTGTATATGGAAGGTGGCGTTGATTGCCTGCTCGATTACCTCGAGCGGAAACTTTTGGTATGTCAGAATACTAGGACTGGCGTCCAAAGACGTGTGCACGGTTTGGTGCCTTACCCACGGTGGCGACAGGAGCTTACGAGGATTCGGCAGGCTGGTGCTGGCGTTCGAAGACGTATGCGCGGTTTGGTGCCTTAGCCGCGGTGGCGACAACTTTTGTCGAGAAGCGGACTGAGGGATGTGCTTGTTGTCCTGCTCCTTAGGCTTGCCCTTGTGATCACACTGAGAGCCTGGTCTAGCGACAACCGAAGGCGTCGCAAGATATTGTTACTCTACGCAGTTACAGGTGTAGCCTCGAAGCATCTCTTCTAGCTGCTCTGTTGTGATCTCCTTGTCCTTATAGCACAAGGAGAGCTCATCTGGGATCAAGAGTCTTTCGCTGTTCTTGAGCTTTTGGATCATCTCTTGGACCCAGTTTCTGAGGCGGGCTCATTTCTGCATTTCTTCCCATGGGATATAGCTGTAGAGTGGGAGAGCCCCAGTAGGATGAGGAGGAACGTATTCCTCCAGGTCATCAATGAGCCACTGGAGCCTCTAGAGAGGCATTGGCTCAGCTGGTAATTGTAGGGCGGCTGGTTGTTCAGCTTGTTTCTTGAGCCGCCTTCTGAGGTTCTTCCTCCTATTTTTCTCCCATCTCTTGGCGATAGCTGCCTCCAAGGGAGTAGGAGGGAGAGGTGCTGGGGCCGGGGTTGATAAATTCCCAGGAGGGTTTCCCCGGGCTAGTGCCTTGGTGGGGCGAGGACGACGACTCTTCTTCGCCCGGATTTCAATCCAGGCGCCTTCCGCTTGTTGTATCTGGAAGGTGGCGTTGATCGCCTGCTCGATTACCTCGAGCGGCAACTTCTGGTATGTCAGAATACTGGGACTGGTGTCCAAAGACATGTGCGCGGTTTGGTGCCTTACCCGCAGTGGCGACAGGAGCTTATGAGGATTCGGCAGGCTGGTGCTGGCGTTCGAAGACGTATGCGCGGTTTGGTGCCTTAGCCGCGGTGGCGATAGCTTTTGTCGAGAAGCGGACTGAGGGATGTGCTTGTTGTCCTGCTCCTTAGCCTTGCCCTTGTGATCACGCTGAGAGCCGGGTCTAGCGACAACCGAAGGCGTCGCAAGATATTGTTGCTCTGCGCAGTTACCCCAACTCTGTGGACTAACTGAGCCTTGTAGCGGTAGGCCCGCCGCTTGAATCGAAGCCACTGAAGACTTCGAAGATGTCTTCTTTGTACTTCGGATTGTGTCAGAGGGTAGGCGGGGAGGACAAGATGACCCATCCGCTGAGGGGCGGCTGGGCCGAGACCTCACCCGGCTTTTGCTTTCCCTTCCTATCCACGGACGCCGGGGATGGAGATAGGATGGAGGGGGGGCGAGAGAGAGCTGAGGAGCCCGGCATCGTCCCACACACCAGAACATCCTCTCGGCCAAGAAGGACCTGGAGGAGCCTGGCGGTGTCTTCTTCGGAGAAAGGGAGAGATTCTAGCTCCCGCCAGGACCGCCACTGCACAGCCGAAGTGGTCGGGGTTGGCTGGCCTAATGTTGGTGTCTGGGAGCCCGAAGGGCCGGAGGAGCAGGGGAATAGATGACGTTGACCGAGAAGTTGGTCGGCTCTATCTCTTGACTGGCATCCCGCTCTCTACGCCTTTGCAATCGCTCGAGTGCTTCTTGGTTGTTGGCCCAGAACTTGAGCCATTATGGAGGATGCTGGTAGGGCAGTCCGTGCCCATTTTCGTGAGGGGAGTCTGGCTGCTCTGGCGCATCCCTGGAGATGCTCAGGGTTTCTTCAACAGCTTGGCGAAGCCTGACAAGTGACATGGAATTCCCCTCCGCATCAATCTGCTCCCACTAGATCTGTTCTTGGATGAGGTATTGAACTTCCTCACAGGACTCAACAGGGTGGCAGATTCTGGCGTGGAAGGGGAAGTATTGGGGGTGACTAAGGTCCCAATGGGTGTAGTCTGCCGGTGAATCATGGGGCATGATTTGCCCCCTCTCGATGAGGATATCGAAGAGTCATCGGGTCCTCTCCCTGGGGAAGGAGAGGGGTCTACGGTTATGCCAGGCCTCCACCTCGGATACCAGAGCAAATGTTCACCTTGATTGGGACTGGGCTCCTCTGTTTCGACATCAGAGAGGGAGAACGCAGCCATCATATGAATCACGCTGGCCGAGTAGTGGACCACACGTGCAGCCTTGGCTGGCCTGGACTAGGTATGTGGTTGCGGGGGATCAACGAGACCACCCTTCGTCTTAACAAGGCCATCTCGGATCAGCTTCTGCGCCTGAGTCTTGAAGACATATCAATCTTCAATTGAGTGACCCAACATACGATGATATAGGCAATAGCTGGGATCGTCGGTCTTCAGAGCCTCATCCGTCTTGTGGATTTCTGACAGCTCGACAATCTTCTGAGCCATGCAGAGGTCGAAGAGCATCTTCGTATGTTCCTTCTTGAAGGAGAAGGGTGTCATCATGTGCTCTGAGAAGGAAGGAGCGACTGGCTTATCTGCTGGCTTTTTGTCAGAGCCGCTTGGTTCGGCCTCTTTATCGGCTTTGGCGGCAGGGGTGAATTCAACGATATTCACCTCCTTACCGGACTGGCGTTCTCACGCTTGCTTACCCTTCATTGCAGTATAGCTTGGGTTGTCGGCAAAGAACATCTCTCTGTCTGGCATTGGGCCATAAGGCTTTCTGGTACTGGCGTGTTGGAAGCTCGTGGCTGAGCCTCAACTGGGGGCGTACCAAACCCAGCTGCCAACGGGGTTCGGGCAATTGCCGCTGAAGTGTTGGCAGCATCGCGACCCGCTGGCAGTGCCGGTGCTTCGGCCGGAGGCCTAGCAGGTTGTTGAGGATGAGGGTCCCGTTCCTGGAGGAGATTTTGCAGGAGATCCTTCAGATGCTAGTTCTCCTTCATGAGAGTCTCGAGGGTCACTTCTTGAGCCTCGTTCGCAGGAGGGTCGTTGTTGACCGGCTCTGCGTTGATAGGAGGGTCGCGGTCTTCCACCAGGACTTCTTCCGCACGTTCTGACGCCTGCGGTCCGGCAGAAGTACCGATGTGACCTGTTGAAGGAGGCGACGGGACCTGATGGCGCGGCCTCCTAAAATGGGACAGGGGCAGATTCAGGTCATCAGACTGGGTGTCCTATTGGTGTTCGGTGGTATCGCACGCGAACACTCGAACCGCATCGTTGATGAGCCGGGTCGCTCGCTTCCTCCGAGAGTGCCCCTCGGGGCGGACGGGGGCCCCTAGTCTGTCGAAGACCGGGGTGCGTTGTAGAGGGGCTTCATTCCCGATATCGGTCGGAGGAGAGCCCGGGGTAGACTGCTGGAGGGCCCGGGAGCGGGGTCGCCTCTGCCTCCACTTGCTTGTGCTGGGGACATTAGACGACTGGGCGTCATCAGACGGTGCTACTGTGGGACCAATCACATCCTGCCTGATGCCACGCAGGAGCGCTCGGAGGGGGTTTCTAATACACGCCCTTCGAATGGCTTGAGCTTCCTCTGGGGTGACCTAGATTCTTCTCAGGTCAGATTGCTGGTATCCCTTGTCGCCGTTTCTCCGATGAGTCATCTTGGGAGCTCGTGAGTCAGGCTGCGGTGGATGCCCCCGGACTGCTACCGAGGTGCCCGATCATCTGAGCTTCGCCTTGTCCTCTCATGTTTGCCGCAAGAGGTCAAAGCGATTGGAGGTAGGGATCGTGGGAACGGTCCGTTCTGGGGGTGTGATTGGTTCGCCCCCATCGATGCGGATCCGCAAGTGACCGACAAGAATAGTCTTGCCTGAGTTGTTGGTTATAGCGGTGAACCGCCTGCCTTTGCGGCCGTGGCGATGGTTCTTTTGGGGAGTGGAGGAAGACTCCGCCTCGAGATGGTAGACCGAGAAGACCCGGCCTACAGTGACCGGCAGTGGGGGGATGTCGGTCGAAAGTACTGGGGCCGGTCCCCGGGGTGCAAATCCCACGCCGGGAGTCGACGGCTAGGCGACTCGGGTATAAGTCCTTGCCCGCGTCGATAGAAGCGTTGCCGATGCTCGAGATGACACTCTTGCACCAGGAGACAATGCCGTTGGAAGTGCTGAGGTGCCGGCAACCTGAGGTTGAAGACCCGTGTTGAGTGTCGACGTAGTCCGGGCTCGGGTCGGAAGGCCCGAGGAAGGTGCTGAGGAACCTTGCCCCCTGGGTATGAGGCCTGCGGGGAGAGCCAGTTTCACTGGAGCTCGAGAAGGAGGTCCCGAGTAAAATGGTGAAGAGCTGGGGACTCTGGGTTGGAAGCTCGAGGAAGATGCCGCGAAGCCGCAGACCCGGGGCTGGGAGCCCGTGTTGGGTGCCGGCTTTGCTCGGGCTTGGGGTTGGAAGCCCGAGGAAGATGTCACGAAGCAGCGGACCCGGGGCTGGGAGCCCATGTTGGCTGCCGACTTTTTTGGGACTCGGGGTTGGAAGCCCGAGGAAGATGCTGAGGTAGTGACCGAAATTTGGGGTGCGGGGCCCGTGCCAGAGATCGGACGAGACTGGCCTCGGGAGCTAGCTCTCACCCGGGCCAGAGGCGATCTGGGGGACCTACAGGGGCCAGTGGTGATGGTCCTGAGCCTAGTGCTCAGGTGGGCCACAGGTGCTGGAGGTGTGCGTGACACATTGACCGCCGGAGCTGGTGGAGGAACTAAGATCGGCTGAGAAGCAGCCACAAGAATCACGCCCAAAAAGTAGGGCGATCCGATGACAGGGGCGAAGCTGCCGAAAGCGATCGGCGTCGCCAAGTAACCCACCCGTGCATGGGTGGCACGATGATGGGACCGTAGGTAACAACCGCCATATTTGCTAGAGTGGTGAGTGCTGCAGGGGCGACGGTCGCCGACAGTCGCCAAGCGCGGACTGATAGCCGCTGAGGAATATGCGTACGAGTACCCTCCTCCGCCTCTCCTGCAAGGACAGGAAAAGGGTACCAGGGCTTCAGGACTGGCATAGGCTTCTCTTCAGCAAAAAGAAGGAAGGCGGGAGACATCCCACCGGGCGTGCCATTCTCTCTGTTGCAGGGTTTTTTTTATTTATTTATGTCGATGACCGAGGTGAAGGAAGGAATACAGCGGGGAAGGAAAAATATGGGAGTTTGATGTATCTCGGGTATCCTCCTTCATGGTTGCATGCCTCTCACGGTGGTACCAGGCACTCTCCTTTTACGGAAAGTCGAGAAGGGTCGAATGACACGGAAATGTAGGGGTGTAGGTTAGCTAGATAGGGTGCGGACATGCCAGTCGATTTCTCAACAATCACCTATGGAACCGAGGGTTGACTGGGGAAGCGTCACCGAGACGCGGCACGTGGGCTCTAGAGGTCGGGTGACACATGGATCGAGGGGGTTCCATGGGTGTGAGTGCGCAGGTGTGGGGATGGGTCTATCTGTATTTATTTTATGATTTATTTTATTTATTTTATTTGACTTATTTATTTGTTTTGTTTATTAGGCGTGCCAGTCACGTGTGTGACAATTTCATTGTGCGCTCGATCTGACTTGGTCAGTCGATTGTGAAGTCCGAGTCGGGACCAGAAGTCCGTCATACCATAAAGGCTATGACGTTAATTATGCCCTTCCAAGGAAGGACAACCCTTGATTAAACGCCAAAATGGGAGGCCTCGAGAGGCAATAATAAAAAACAGATATTCTTTTTATGTGCGCAGTTTGAATTTCATACCAGAGCCAGGAAGGCGGGCAAGATAATAGCATCGATTGTAGAAACAGACGATATCGCTGAATCGACGGCTCGAAAAACAATCAGACTCAGGGGAAAGGTGAAACAGAGGATATCAATCGCGGACAGGATGAGCCGCGATCATGAGTGAGGCTTAAAGCATCGGTTAACATTTCGGCGGCACTTCCCCATGGTCTGGATCATGCCCAGAGGGGAAATAGGCTATCACCCACGGAGTGCCGGGGTGAAAGCCGAAAGAAAGAGAGAGGTCAGGCCTCTCCACGTTACACATGTATGCCCTAAGGCAATGTTTGATTCTTCCCTCACAGGAGCTGGTGGCACTCATGCATTGGCATGGCTCACCGGAGCTAAGAGGGAGGCGCGTCGTTGTGACTTCCACACGAATCGATGGAACATAAGGGAGTCTGCCTCCCTTTAACTTTATCCTCGGGACACATCTAGTGATCCACGAATATCTCTGTGTAGGTTAGCTCTGGGCATTTGGGCTCACAGGGTGGCAACTTAGGCTCTCGGTATGACCACAGATGGGAGGCTAAGGCTCCCGGCGTGAGTGACAAGAAGGTGGAGGTTCCCGGCGTGGCTGAAGGGAAGAGTCCAGGAAGCTCCCGACGCCGACTTCCCGGCGCGCTGAAGATTCTCCATGGGGGTTCTCGGCGTAGTCTAAAGGGGGAAGAGGAGCTCTCGGCGTGAGGGTTCCCGGCACGCTCAAGGCCGCGCCGGGAGCTGGTGGCGCCGAGAGGCAGGTGCCAAGAAGGTGGGTGTTTGGGCGCCGTGAGGAGTTCAGGATTTTACGGTACCCTATTTTTAGGATTTTGAGAGTTTTCTGGGAATTATATAAAGTAGATTGGCTCTGGGGACTAGAGATGGGGTTTAACTGGCTTTAGTTGTATATGCTTCAAAGGAGGCTGAGAGCTGAGAGGGATTGGAGGGGAAGAGCCTCACACAGAGGTCCTTTTCACCATTACCATGCAGAGTCCAGAGGACGGCTTCAGTATTATCTTTCATCAGCCTGGGAGGATTTCAGCAGCACCTCCCCCGTACCTAGCGTATGCCAGGGAGTGATAGACGATCACCCACGGAGTGCCGGGATGAAAGCCAGAATAAGGGGGGTGTGGGACCCCTAGCCCGTGTATGTGATCACAGCACCAACTTGATATCCCTTTGAGGCCATTGAAACTTATGCAGTGGCAGAGTTTCTCTGGCTCGTAAGGTTATGTAGGGGAGTTATCCCCAATGATGTTTATCCCTTAGGTACATATGATGATCTGGGGTATCCTTCTACAGGATGCAAGGCTTGGTTGATCGGGCTTCAAAGGGCATCTATGTGGTTCCTTGGCCTGCAGCAGGAAGGCTTTCATCCGGGGTTCAAGGAATAGAGGATTCACAGCGTAAAGAAAGGGTGGCAGGAAGCGTAGTTCCCGGCGTAGGTCTCATTGGCCAAAGGGGGGAGCTCTCGGCGCAGGGGTTCTCGGCGCGGTAATGACCGCGCCGGGAACCCGGCGCCGGGAGGCCCCCGGGCCGGGAAGGCTGTATTGTAAGAGGCTTTGTCTGGCTTGCTAAAGGGGCTAAAGAAAGGGGGATATCTCGGCGGAGTAGTTCTCGGCGGGGAAATGACCACGCCGGGAAGGGGCTAAAGGGTTTATGGCTTAGTTGCGATACTCTGCTCAGGAGATTTCTGGGATTTCTGGCTCGGATTGAGGCAAGATCTGGGCTGCAGGAGGGGATTACATGGGGGTTAGCATCAGTCGAAGGGCAGATCATCCATTATTGAATCCTCGTGGGATGTATGGCATTTCCTCTACTCACCTGCTGCTCAGACGGTCAAGAGATTGATGTCTCTGACCCCGAACGAGATGGGAGCTCGACAGACATCTATAATATCCGGGAAAATCGTGATCCGAGGGGAAGGAAGAGGGGGGACAGAGCCCAATTACCCATTGAACGAGGGTTGAGGTTCCGTCTTCATCCTTCACCAGAGAACAGGCTAGGGAGGGGGCGGTCGAAACATGAATCGGAAAGCTGTAGCATCTGGGCAAACCGATATTCAGAAGAACAACCGATGCAAGAAGGGGAGAAAGACAGCAGACATTCCAATCAATCGAATGCTCAAACGAGCCATGTTGATCCTTCATTTCATTGCATCATCCCAAACCTATACAGATCGTAGAAGGTGAATGAAAGACAGAGATATGGAAATCGAGATCGGAATCCTCCGGCTACATTGATACATCGAGAAAGCCTCGCCAGATTACATCAGAAGAAAAGAAAAAAAAAGGAAAGCATGGGGGAGGGCGGAGCATTGACTCCTCTCCCTCCCCGGCTACCCACCTGAATCTCCCTTTCTTCTTCTTCTCTCAGCTTCTTCTTTCTTTCCCTCTCGGTCTCTCTTCTGGCTTTTTTTCTATCTGGTTTTCGTTTCTACTGTTCCTCCTCCTTCTCCGTCTCCTCTCCCTCTTCGAAGGGAAGGGGCTTTATAGCCGTCCCTTTTTTTCCTTCTCGGCAGGCACCTCACGGCGCGCCTCAGCTGAGGGCTTCCCGGCGCGCAGGCTCCAGCCTCTTGGTGCAGCCATTGGGCTTTGACAAGGTGGCTCCCGGCGCCACTATTACAGGCCCATTTAGGTCTCTTTGACCAGGCCTTTCATAGGCCCCTCACGTACATCAGTACCCAAGAGGGTCCCCCGTTGGTAATATATTTTGTATTGAGATCATTAGTAGGGTTTTCATCAGTCCGTAGACAGGGGTTTCATCAGTATTGCCATCTGAATGATGACAAAACCGGACATCATTTTATCGATATCAGCACCTGAATGGTGACGAGATCAGACATCAGCTTTAGTCTAGGAAGACTTCAGCCGGGTGTATAATATGTGGAGACGATTCTTCTTGTGTTCTGACTTTGTAAAAGTCTTTACAATCTTTATCTGCCGGTACCGGCTTCATCTTTATCTTACATCACATCTGTCAATCAGCCGACATCTGACTTACCATGACATGTCATCTGTGGATTCTTGGATGAGGCAGTAACACAGTTCCTATTAAAGTGTGCTAGGAAGTCTCATTAGTCAAGCGATTACTGCTTTGTTAGTGCTGCCATCTGAGTGATATCGGCACCAGACATCAGCTCGGCCGACAAAGGCTTCAGCCGGGTAAATGGTTGACGAGCTTCATCATTGGTCTTTCACTGTGGGTATGATCTGCTTCCATCCTTGTTCATTTTCAAGGTGTCAACAAATGCCCCCCACCTGCGGGCGGCGTAAGCGCAGAATAAGCGGCATGGGGCCTGTAGGTGACTTTCATTATTCGAGGGTATCTTCCTCAATTTCTTTTCAATCCGGTCCTTAGACCTGATCATCTCGTTGCAACAATATTCTGCACACGTATCTTTCTTTTCTATCTTCATATTGTTTGACTTTATTTTCTACTTTTTGGAGCTTCTCGGCATGAGGCCATAGGCTTCTCGGCGCGTGAAGACCTCTCGGCGTGGAGACGGGGGTCTCGGCGCGCCTAGCTTCCCGGCGCGGAGGGCTTCTCGGCGCGGAGGGCTTCTCGGCGCGGAGGGCTTTTCGGCGCGCATTTTGGCCGAAGGGGGGCTCTCGGCCTGGGGGTTCTCGGCGCGCGTTTTACCGCGCCGAGAACCCTTCGCTTTGGGCTTCTATTTGAGGTGCTGAAAGCCTCCTGGCTTCTCATTATTCACAGCTCCTTCTCTCTCTTCACTTTCTTTTCTCTCTCGGCGGTGGCGGTGAGCTCCTCCCCTCCGACCATCCGGCTTCTTCCCGTCTTATTTGATTTTGCCCGGGTATGACGATCTTTGGGATTTAATCCCTTTTGTTTCCGGGGTCACCCCCTCTTGGTTGGTGACTCCCTATTCTTCTTGGGCAGACCCCAAATAAGGGGAGATGCTGTCAAAATTTTCATAGGGTCTCATGTTACAATCTTTAAAAGACTGCCCATTGTTCTAGGTCTTTTAATTCACTTTTCTTCTTTGATTGCAGACACTGCAATGGCTTCAGGCTCTGCTGCGGCATCCCTTGGAGGTGTCGGGGCCAGTTCGTCGGCCCAGCCAGATATATCACGGGCCACAGTAAACTGGCTGAATGTGCACAGCCTCGACTTCGGGTACGACAAGATCGCTTCCGTTGATGAATCATCCGATTCTGATACCGATACGGTGTCAACATCCCGGGTATACTCCACTGCCATGGAAACATGCTTCAGACGGGGCACTGATTATCGCCCGGATTTCCCGAAGGACAAACACTTGCTGCCGTTTATCCGGACCTTCACCGTGGGAGGAATGCGGAACTACCGAATAGCTCGTACAGTTGAAGCCGCAATTCTGGTTGAGAGAGACAACCTGAAAGATTCAGTATATCGCGGAAAGGCTATATATCTTCCCGGGGAGAAGCGTGACTGGGATGCAGTCCTTGGCATATCGGAGCTGGAGCCGGAAAAGAAAATGCTGACCCGGGCCCCGGAGTTCACACCTGCGCGGTGGGATAATGCCAGTGGCCGAGTCAATAGGGAGAAGCCCGGCTATGGTCTCTTCCTGGCGCCAGTGAAGTGGGGGTACCGCGAAGAGCCTTTTGTGCTGAATTGTTCGGCCATTCAGTTCAAGTATCATTTGGTCGCTGGTTGGTTTGGGGATACCAAGATCACTGACGCCCACCTATTTCGAGCAGGAGCCGTGGAATTTACTGAGTTTGTTCTGAAGGAATATGCCCCTCTGCTGATCAGAGCCGGGGTATATCATAGTGTCTTTGCTTCCAGATTTCGATATCCCATATCCCGAGGGTTATGCTGTGGGATGTTCGAGGTCTTCTGCCCCTTATTCAACATATTTTATACAGCAGAGGGTGAGACATCTCTTGACCTCTGGAGTCTGTCACAGCTTTCCGGACTGCCTATTGACGGCGAGCCATATGAAGAAGTCTGCTTGGCAGATTCTGAGAAGGATACCTCCGATGGTGAAGGCAGATATTCCATTGGCTTCTCATACCGGTACCTGATGAAGGCATATCGCTCCATCTGTCTGGCGTACAGTAGAGGGTCCTCCAAAGGTTATCATCCCCGGGAGAAAGGCAGCAAGCTGAGGATCCGGGTAGGGTAGTGGATTCAGTACTTCTTTGACGGTCCCCTGAAATATGCCGACTTCCCTTCTGTGGGTCCGACTGCTAGCAAGCAGGTAAGGGCTCCTCGTTATAAGTCGGCGTTGCCATCTTCATTGCGCCGTGCAGGCAGCGGTGGTCCCAACCCAGTAGGCGTAGACCCCATCACACATTGTGCGGCTTACTTTACATTCTGGCTGTGCACTTTTGCTCCCCCTCAAGGGGACGAGACAATCATCCGGCCAGAAGCTATATATCCGGCCTGTCAGATGGCCTGGGGAATGAGGCTGTCGCTCTGCCCAGTGGCCCTGTGTTTGATATACAAGTCTTTGGGGGATCTGTACAAGCATTGGACTCCCCGTTCTTTGAGGACCGTGGGTCCTTCTCATTTTTTCAACTCCTGGGTCTGCAGTTTATTTCCTGAGTTGGCTCCCAGAACTTTGCAGGCAGATACAGTACTGCCCAGAATGATTGAGTTTGCCAGTGCTGAACCTGGTCCTTTCTATGATCAGCTGTTCAAAATAAGGGGTCGACTGATAAAGGTGCCGGTGGATGCCCCTGGCAGTATTCATTTCTGGAGCTTGGCGGCAGGTTCAGCTCCTTTGATTCATTCTCAGAGAGAGTGCAAGCTGGAAGAGGTAGAGACCTATATTCATCCTGTCTCAGGGGTTAACACTGCTCGGCCAATCCTGGAGCCGGAGCTGGTCAGATGGGCCATGGCCATCCGGCCTAGTGTCTTAGTTTTCAGAAAGGGTGGCCTGCTCCTTCTGGAACCATACTATCCATTCCGCTTTGGGCAGAACTTTGGTTACGACCAGCATATCCCCACAACGGTTGCTCAATTTCCCCTGGATAGCCGGGCTAAGCATGGGTCCACCATTATCGGCGATGGCCGGTTGTGGTGGGATTTTTACCATCGCCAGGACGGTGCAGTTTTCAGAGTTCCCACAGTTTCTAACCGTGTTCCCCGGGTAACATCAGAATATATCAAATGGTGGAACATTCGAACCAGCTTTTATAGGGATAGTAGAGGTGCATTCTGGGACGTGGCCGAGCGTTCCTTTCTGAAACAACAGCCCGGGCCAGTGTTTGACATCCCCGAGGCCCACCTGAAAAGGCTTTATTCACAACACCAGAGGGAGGCGGAGAACTATCTGGCCCAGCGTCGGGCTTTGAAGGAAAAGAATTCCGACCCGCCTGCTCCTGTTTTCACTGCTATCAACGAGGACACTTTCATGCAGAGCTTGAAACATCTGAGCCATGTAGGGGGCGCTCGTTTGGAGGCGCAACAATACCCATTTCCTGTCGAAGAGCCGCTCCCGGCAGTAGTCCCTTGGAGGGGTCCGACAGATAGATTTCATCCCTATAGGACGTTTGTGCGCCGGGAAGATAAAACCCAGACGTACTACAAGCAAACGTCTTGGCTGTTTATTCTGCTGAATTTACATGGGTTATCTGCAGAAAGCCCGATAGCCGGCATATTGAACAAGCCGTTGTTTATCTCTTTTCATTATGTCGACGGCTGGGGTATGGACCACCTCGACTTATTTCGGTGTCTTGACCTTCATGGTCATAGTGACCTGGCAGCTTTAGTGGAGAAGTGCCAGGTACTTGGCGATGTATGCTGGCTTATCAAGGAGGCTGCTTCCCGCTCCAAGGAGGTAGCTTATCTGTACTGGCCGCTCTCTGTCTTTTACGATGGCCCAGCAGGTATGATCTCTTCTTTTCTGACTGCGGTGATTTCTGCTCAGTATTCACACTTTGCATCCACTGATCACATTACCTCTCTGACATCTTCAACAGACAGGCCTGATATAAAGCGACAGGGGCTTTATAGAAAAATCATTGCGCAGGCTGAGAAGCCTACTTATTTTGAAATCCCTGTAGCAGCACCGACTACTACTCCCCTGCCTCCCGGCAAGAAGAGAAAGGCTTCCGTAGTTAAGGCTGCAGTTGGGAAGGCCAGGAAGGCCAAGAAGACTTATGCTCAGCAATCGGCTTCGGTAGCTATGGACACCGGGACCCCTCTCCCTGATATTCCTTCATTTGATGAGTTCGAATCTGAAAGGGAGGCTGCTCAGACATCGGTTCAGGGTAACATCAATAACTTGCAATTGCATTCTTCATCCTCTTTTGCTGGATTTCAAAGAAGTCCTTGAATCTGACCCCTCCCTTTTGCACAGCCCAAGAGCCAGCTGTGGCATCTTCTGTGGTGGAGACCAGGCTGCCTTCTCTCACGCCGGCTAGTGAGGCAGAGGGTAAGCATGCCTTTGTCATCTTTTCCTGCATATTTCAATTACTTTTCATTGTCCCTCTCACAAGCTTTTTCCTATAGTGACGGTCGGTGAGGAGACTGAAATTACGGGAGAGGCTGGCGATATTACTCAGCCACAGGAGGGTCATAAGACCCAGACGAAATGGGGCCTCGTCCCTGTGAGGCGTATAGTTACCCGGTCTTCGTCCAGGCAGACGTTAGAAATGGCGGTCCCGCCCGTGGATAGTGTAGAAATTTCTTCAAGTAGCTCCGCGACCGCTTCTGAGGCAGATGGAGAAGAAGCAGGCTTCAACGAGAGCGAGACGGAGGGTGTTTCCAAATCAGAGGCCCCATCCGCATGCACCGCCATTGTCCCATTATTCACCCCCTCCAAGTTGCTGGCGCTATCTCCTGAGGAGGAGTTGCAAGAGGAGTTTGCCGGGCTCGACACCGAGATCGACATAACTCCACCATTTGTTACTCCGACTACGGAGCTTCCTCCTCTTTCACCCCACTTCGAGGGTGTGGACCCTGCTTCAAAGGTGGGTTCCTTTTCATATTTGTTGCTTCATCTGTTTCTTTCATCTAGTGCTGAAAGTTGCTTTGCTTTGGTCTTAGGGCATTGTCACTGCTAGCTCAGACACAACCGCAGCTATCACGGACATTTCTTTTACGAACTGGGCTATTGTCCCTTTTCTGCCTTTAACTTGCATGGGAGTTCCTGAGATCATTCGCCCTGTGCCAGTGCGGATATAGTCTTCGACAGATTTAGCATCGTTGGACTTAGGGGCCTCAGGAGAGAGTTGCATTCCTATCAGGGCTTCAGATTTCAGAGCCGAAGCCGATCCATCTCGAAGCTCCGCTTTTATACCGGCCGCAATAATGTCAATTGCGCCCGAGTCAGTAGTCCCTGCCATAGTGGCTATAGAGACTGGACTTCTACCTTTTCCGACTATAGCAGCTCCTTCCCTATCACCAGAAAGAGCAGCTGAAGATGAAGCCCCTATTCAAGAGACTCATGAAGAGGCAGCTCCATCCTTCATCGATTCTCCCCCTGTGGATGTTCAAGCTATAGCTTCCGATACAGCGATCGGGGAGGAATCTTCAGCTCAGCAGGAGAGCACAGAGAAGGACTGGCCAGCCCTTACAGCAGATCTGCCGTCTTCGTCCTCTCAGCCGGACGTTGCATTGTGGGAAGATATCGATGGCGAGGTGACCTTTGAAGTCGTCCCCTCTGCCTCCTTCGGCTTCGCTTCCTCTGACAACTTTGTCTGGCAGCATCTGGACATGCTACGTCAGCTGGTAGAATCCCAGCCTGGCTTGATGTATCTGCAACTGAAGGAAATCGCCAATCGCTTCACCGCTGGCTTGCAGGCCATGGGCTGCCCTTTGGACATATGGGTTCAGCGGGTGCTGCTTCTACTGAAATTCGTGCATCAGAGAGACTTCCTAGCACGGACTATGGTTGATAAGCTAACGGCGTTGAAGTTGCAGAGCTCAGAATATAAATCTGAGCTGGGGAAGCTGACGCTTATGCTTGATGGACGCCGAGCCGAGCTACAAGGTGCTATTCAGCGGGAAGAAGCTGTGCGGGACCGGATGGCCATCCTGGAGATGGAGCTCTCTGGACTTCGAGCCGAACTGTAGCAATTATCCTTTATCCGGCCGCGGTCCGAAGAGGAGGTAGCCTCGCTGGAGGGATGAGTGATGTCTCTCCAGGACATGTCCATTGGACTTCAGGAGGAGGAGGCGCGCCTTCATGAGCTGGGGGCCGCTCCTTATGTGGGTCTTCTGGCCTTCGAAGATATATTCCGGCGGCCATAAATTGTCTATCCCTTCTTTTTCTTTTTGTTCTCTTTTGTGATATGGTGTCCCCTCGGGGCCCTTTATGTACTCCCTTTTTAATGGAAAGGAATCTCTTGGCTTCATGCGTCTCCATCTTATTCTGCATGTGGTTTTATCACTTTGGAAGGTGGGGTAGCGGTTTTGACAATCCCTCATGCGAATGGCTCGTACCTTGGCAGGAGAGCGTCCACCCCTTCAGAGAAAGGATGGGGAACTCGCTCCATCGCGTGACGGCATCCGAGGAGGTGCTTGAACCGAATTTTGTTGGTGGCAGCAAACGTCCTATTGGCCATGTGTGCCGTAAGGGAGACGATTTTCCGGAATGCAAATGAGGGGGTCTCATCAGAGTAGACGTATGGTCTAGGCTGGGTAGAGACTATTGCAGGTGGGACATTGAAAAGGATATGTGGTTCTCATCAGAACGGACATAAAGTACGAACTGGACAGATTGTATCATTGGTCGGGCGATGTACCGATCAGCCAACGGTTGACTTCATCATCGATATTGAGCTTATATCGATGCAAGGGGGATTTTAGAATAGACGTAAGGTCTAAACTGGGTAGGGTTTCATCATTGATCGGGCAAGGTGCCGGTCGATCAATAGCGGGTTTCATCATCGATATTGGGTTTATATCGATGCAAAGGGATTTCATGAGTTTCATCAGAATAGACGTAAGGTCTAAACTGGATAGGGTATTATCATTGATCGGGCAAGGTGCCAATCGATCAACAGTTGATTTCATCATCGATATTGGGTTTATATCGATGCAAAGGGATTTCATGAGTTTCATCAGAATAGACGTAAGGTCTAAACCGGACAGAGGATTTCATCATTGATCGGGCGAGGTGCCGGTCGATCAACGGTGGGACGTACGTGAAGGCGTAGGTCTCGTCAGGACAGACGTAAGGTCTATTCCAACAGGTTTTATCGCAGGTGGGGCTTGCCAAGAAATGCGTAGGTTTCATCAGGACAGACGTGAGGTCCGAGCTGGACAGGCTTTAGCAGAATGGTGATGGGTTTCATTGTCGGTGGGACGTTTGAAAGAGGGTATGTAGATTTCATCAGGATAAACGTAAGGTCTGCCTCGGAAGGGTTTTATCATCGGTGGGGAATGGAGCCAACTGACCGACGGAAGGTTTCATCAGTGAAGGGGAGGTAAAGGCAGCGTGCCGGTTGGCATGGAACTTCGAATTACCACATTACTGACCCAAGCGCCCTTTCGGGTTTTCACCGGAGCCAGCCCCCTCTTGCTTTTGCCCACGCGCCCTTTTGGGTTTTCACGTGACGGGGTACCCGATTTTGCCTGCAGTGCCCTTTCGGGTTTTCACCACAGCTGGGTTTTAGCCATTTTTGCCCTTGTTCAGAATGTCCGAATAAGTCTGGCGGGGTATCTCTATTTTTAACCCCACTTATATATATATATATATATATATATTTTGAATTGGGATTTTAGCACGGATCAGGCGATGTGCTGCTTCATCAGTGGCTGCTCTTATCATCGGTATTGGGTATATACCGATGCAAGGATTTCATAGGCTTCATCAGGATAGACGTAAGGTCTAAACTGGATAGGTTTCATCATTGACCGGGCAGGATGCCGACCGATCAACTACAGGTTTCATCATCGGTATTGGGTTTATACCAATGCAAGGATTTCGTAAGTTTCATCAGGATAGACGTAAGGTCTAAACCGGACAGGTTTTATCATTGATCGGGCAGTGCGCCAATCGATCAACAGCAGGTTTCATCATCGGTATTGGGTTTATACCAATGCAAAGATTTCATATGTTTCATCAGATAGACGTAGGGTCTAGCCCGGACAGGTTTCATCGCTGATCGGGCAGTGTGCCAGTCGATCGGCAGCGAGTTTCATCATCGGTATTGGGTTTATACCAATGCAAGGATTTCATAGGTTTCATTGGGATAGACGTAGGGTCTAGCCCGGACAGGTTTCATCGCTGATCGGTCAGTGTGCCAATCAACCAACAGCAGGTTTCATCACGGCGGGACGTAAAGAGATATGCAGATCTAGTCGGAACAGACGTAAGGTTTAAACTGGACCGGTTTCTTTGCCGATCAGATAGCGAGCCCGTCAACCAAAGGTAGGTTTCATCATCGGTATTAGGTTTATACCAATGCAAAGGAATTCATAGGTTTCATCAGGATAGACATAAGGTCTAAACTGGACAGGTTTCATCGCTGATCGGGCAGTGCGCCAATCGATCAACAGCAGGTTTCATCATCGGTATTGGGTTTATACCAATGCAAAGATTTCATATGTTTCATCAGGATAGACGTAGGGTCTAAACTGGATAGGTTTCATCATTGATCGGCAGGATGCCGATCGATCAACGGTGAACTTCACCATGGTGGGACTTTGGACAAGGTATGAGGGTTTTATCAGGACAGACGTAGGGTCTATACTGGGTGGGTTTGATCGTTGATCGGGCAAGGTGCCGGTCGATCGACGAGAGGTTTATGGCGGGAGGTGAGGCTTCTTTAGGATCACCACGTTACTGACTCAAGCGCCCTTTCGGGTTTTCGCCGGGGCCAGCCCCCTCTTGCTTTTGCCCACGCGCCCTTTCGGGTTTTCACGTGGCGGGGTACCCGATTTTGCCTGAAGTGCCCTTTCGGGTTTTCACCACAGCTGGGTTTTAGCCATTTTTGCCCTTGCTCAGAAAACCTGAACAAGACCGGCGGGGTATCTCTATTTTTAACCCCATCTTTTTTATTTATTTATTTTCATTCTTTTATTCTCTCTTCCCCTCTTTTTTGGGAGGGTGACAAGTCGGAATGCCATTAGATCATGATGAGGGATGGCTTGGCTAGGGCGGAGTGCCGCTATACCAAGAAAGGGTGTAGCTCGGCTAGGGCGGGATGCTGCTAGACCAAGGAAAGGGTATATCTCGGCTAGGGCTGGATGCCACTAAGTCAAAGAAAGGTAGCTTGGTTAGGGCGGAGTGCCACTAATCCAAGGAAAGGGTATATCTCGGCTAGGGCGGGATGCCACTAAGCCAAGGAAAGGGTGTATCTCGGCTAGGGCTGGATGCCGCTAGACCAAGGAAAAGGTGTATCTCGGCTAGGGCTGGATGCCACTAAGCCAAGGAAAGGTAGTTTTTGCCCGATTACTCGGGGAATATTGGTTGTGCAGCATGATACAGCTTGAAGTGTTTACCGTTGAGTGGCGAGAACTGAATTTCCCCTCGATGGTTAACAATTACGTAGGCCCCTCCTTCGTAGACCCTTTGTATCACATAAGGACCTTCCCAATTAACATTCAGCTTTCCTTTTGGGTTGGACGCCATGACTTCTTTTTTCTTGACCATGACGAGGTCACCTTTCTTGAATTCTCATCCTCTTACGAGTTTATTGAATGCAGTGGCCATGCGGGCCTGATACATTTGGATATTCTTCTGAGCTTGGAGGCGCTTCCCTTCCAATTCAGTCAGTTCTTCTAACCTTCTTTCAGCATTTGTTTGTTCGCCACGGGCCAGGCCATATTGGATTGACACTCTGAGTGACGGGACTTCCAGCTCTAGTGCAACCACTGCCTCCGAGCCGTATACCAATGAGTATGGTGAGCACCCTGTAGGTGTCTTAAAGACGGTGCGGTATGCCCACAGAGCTTCATACATCTTTTCTTCCCAGTCCTTCTTATTAGAACTGACAACCTTGGCTAGCAAGGTGCACAAAGTCTTGTTAAAAGCTTCTGCCAATCCGTTTGCCTGGGGATTGTAGGGAGTGGAGGTTCTCCATTCAATCTTATACTTCTCGGCAAGCCGATAGATTTTCTGATTTCTGAAATGACTTCCATTATCAGATATTATTCGGTTGGGGATCCCGAATCGGAAGATAACATTCGGCTTGATAAATCTGGCGACCAGTTCACCAGTCACTTCTCGTAATGCTACAGCTTCCGCCCATCGGGAGAAGTAATCTGTCATGGCCAATATGTACTTATGACCGGCCGAGGAGGTCGGCAGTGGCCCGACTACATCAGTTCCCCATTGTGCAAACGGCCAGCTAGGGACTGTAGGGTGCAGAGTTGTAGGTGGCCTTCTAGGCACGGTAGCATGCTCCTGACACTTCTGGCATGACTTTGCAAATTTATAGCAGTCTTCAAACATGGTAGGCCAATAGTAGCCCAGCTTCTTGATTTCTATCTTCATTTTGGGGCCAGCCTGGTGGGCGCCTGCTGTTCCAGCGTGTATTTCTTTCATCGCTTGCCAAGCTTCCTCAGTGGACAGGCAGCGGAGTAGAATCTTTTTGCGTGCATCCGCCATTATTCAGAATAAAGTTCCATTTCTGAATTCATAGGAATCTTTGATTCTCAGGAGTTTCATCTTTTCCTCCCTTTTCTGTGGCAGCTGTTGGTGCAGAAACCACTGTAGCAAATGATGTCTCCAATCAGACGCCTGTACTGCACTGATAGTGGCAACTTCTTCCTCTTCGGGGCACCCTTCTAGCATACTGGGGACTTGCCGCCGGTTCATAACAACAATGTTCAGTGTTTCATCTGGCGGGACTGCTAGCGAGCTGGCCAGCTTTGCCAGTGCATCAGCCTGGGCATTATGTCCACGGCCCACATGTTTGAGTTCAATATGATAGAACTTTGCCATGAGGCGTACAACTTTCTGGTGATAGGGATTTAGTTCTGGCTTCCGCACTTCGAACTCCCCTTGGACTTGTTTTATTATCAACATCGAATCCCCGAATACCTGAAGCATTTGGATACCCATGTTGAGGCTGATATTGAGTCCGATTATCAGAGCTTCATATTCGGCTTCATTATTGGTGCATGGCTTGTTTATAGAACAGGAAGTATGCACAACCTCCCCCTCTGGTGATTTCAGCACAATACCGGCTCCAGCCCGTATTCTGGTCTTTCCATCGGAATCTGTCTCCGTTCTGGATGCTCCATCAAAGAACAGTTGCCACATAACTGGCTGAGCTTGACAGGCCTCGAGTGTCTCATCATCGAGTAATTCAGTCCCCAACATATCATTCTCCGGCACAGGATGCTCCGTGAAGAAATCAGCCACGGCCTGTCCTTTTATTGCCCTCTGGGGTATATATGTGATATCGAATTCCATCAGAATTACTGCCCATTTGCCCAACCGGCCTTTCGGTACTGGCTGTGTCAATATGTATTTGAGTGGATCTGCTGCAGATATCAATCTGATTTCATGTGACAGCATATAGTGTCGGAGCTTTTTGACGGCAAAGATTAGTGCCAAGCATGTCTTTTCTATATAGCTGTAGCTTTCTTCGGTTGTAATCAGCCTCCGACTTAGGTAGTACAGGGCCTGCTCTTTGCCTTCTTCATTTATCTGTGCCAGCATTGCCCCCAGGGAACAGTGTGCGACTGAGATATACAATATCAAGGGTCTGCCCTTAACTGGTGCCCCCAGTACTGGAGGGGTTTAAGATATTCTTTCAGCTTTTCAAAGGCCTCCTGACATCTATCGTCCCAGAGGAACGGTACATCTTTCATCATGAGCTTGTGAAAGGGATGACATCGTCCTGACAGATTTGATATAAATCGTCGGACATAAGCCAGGCGCCCTTGCAGAGATCTCAGCTCGTGCAGATTCCTTGGTGGAGGGAGCTCCTGGATAGCTTTAATCTTGGATGGATCAATTTCAATACCCCTATGTCGGACAATAAATCCGAGGAATTTTCCACTGGACACGCCAAAGGCGCATTTCATAGGATTCATCTTGAGTTCATATTTGCGTAACCTCTGGAATACTATCCTTAGGTCTTGCAAATGATCTTCTCTTTTGCTGGTTTTTACCACCAGATCATCAATGTAGCACTCTACCTTTTTGAAGAGCAGGTCATCAAAGATCTTTGTCATAGCTCTTTGATAATTAGCGCCGGCGTTCTTAAGGCCAAACGACATTCTTTTGTAGTGGAATATTCCCTTCGGAGTGCGGAATGCAGTGTGCACTCTGTCTTCTTCAGCAATCCAGATCTGGTTGTATCCAGATGACCCATCCATGAATGACAGGGCTTCATGACCAGTAGTCGCATCGATCATCACTTCAGTGATGGGCACTGGGAAATCATCTTTCGGGCAAGCCTTATTAAGGTCCCGAAAATCAACACATATTCTAATCTGCCCATTCTTCTTCTTTACGGGCACTATATTGGCCAGCCATGTAGTATACTGGTTTTCTTCGACAAAGCCTACCTCAATCAGCTTGTCAACTTCTTTGTTAATCTGGTTTATCAATTCAGGACGCATTCTCCTGGAAGGCTGCTTTACAGGGTTAGCCTCTGGGTTTATTGCCAATCGGTGCTGTGCCACATCAGAGCTCAGTCCTGGCATTTCATCATATGTCCATGCAAAACAATCTCGAAATTCTGTCAAGAATTGTATATATTGTTCCCTGACATCTGGCTCCAGCAGTGCGCCGAGGAATGTCGGCCTTGGCTCATCTGCAGATCCCAAATTTATTTCTATCAACTCATCGACGGTGGCTTGGCCTCCGTCTTTGACTTCGGGCGGGGCTTCTTGCAAATCAATAAAGCCTCCCGGGATATAATCTTCTTCAGTTTCATGCTCCTCTGCTTCATCATACTGGTCATCAGCGGATGCTGGCGCATCATATAGGGCCAATATTACCGGATCCTGTTCAGTCTGCTCCGAGGGCGAGATTGGTTCAGCAGGAAATTCAGAAGTGGACTCCTCCGTCCTTAGAGGCTCTTCTAATGTGGGCTCCTCTGAAAGGTCATCATTCTGCAGAGCCCGGAATTCTTCTAGGATGCGCCCGAACTCCAGACACTCCTCCAGCTCTCTGGCTATTTGATCTTCATCCGGGGTTCCCGTATCAAATTTTGCTTCAGCCTGGAACAGATCCTCTTTGGAAGATAGGTCCTCCCAGTACCAAGCTTTCTTTGTCTCATCAGATGTCTCTGTTTCTGGCAGGTTGTCTGAGGCTTCATTGCTCATTATGGATTGATAAATGATTTCTTCATCTTCCGAGGGGTATTTGTCATATCCTACCTCGGGAGGATCGTCATGCTGGTAGGAGATAGATATGACGTCTACCTCAGCCTCATAGTATTCTTGGAGGGTATAACCCAATCCTGGGTGTTGAGTGATCTTCCTCATTTCTTTACTATCTCGAGGCGGATCCCACAGTTCCTTGAATGCCTTCTTCTGAGCAGCAGGCTGCATTGATGGCATTTGCATCTTGGAGAACATTTGTGAAACCCGTTGGGTAGTATAATCCAAGCCTGTAATCGGTACCATCCGGTTTGCAGCTTCTTCAGGGGCCATACAGTCTTGATCATCTTCTTCGACTGGCTCCCCGGTGTAGAATATAATAGGAGGCTCGCAGAAGCGAGGGATTTCCAGTCTTCAGTGGTAGCACCGTTTGGTACTCAAGGCTGACGATGGGTTTAAATAAACCCTGCGGCACCTCCACCTGAGTGTACTTTTGCTTCATTTCTTCATCGGCATTATCCGGGTGGACGCTAGGAGGGGTAACCCGAGCAAAGTCACCGGCATAAGAGATGTGAGATACATTATGCTTTTTAACATAGCCCTTTGGTGGCGGTGGAGACCAGTTCCTTATCTCTGTCTCAGGCTTTTTCTGGCTGACCACAGCCTCTTTCCTTTCGCACTTTTGCGACACCTCGGTGTAGTAGGATGCATCGAGCATATGGCACTCGAATACTTCGAAGGGATGCAGATCCGCAAACACCCTTTCTTCTTTTCCTTCATGGCAGTATTTAATGCACTGATGTAGCGTGGATGGCACTATTTGATATTCATGCAGCCACGGTCTCCCCAGCAGGGCCTTATACGTGGTGTTGGAGTCGATCACATAGAATTGTACCACTGTAGTGAGGTCTCCCAATGTGAGGTTGAAATCAGCTACCCCAAGAGGTGTCTCACACTTTTGGTTGAATCCTGCAATCTTCATGTCTCTGACCTTGGTGAGCTGCAGATCAAAGTAATATTTCTGATAGATGCGGTATGGGAGAATGTTCACAGCAGCCCCGGGATCTATCAGTATTCTGCTTATCGGCTGACAGTTCAGGGAACCCCTCATATACAGCGGTCTGTTATGGCCGGAATTTGGGATTAGCATATCATCCTCTGTGAATGTGACTGATGGACCAGAATTCACTTCTGTCAAGAGTGCTTCATACTGTGCCGGCGACTGCAAGGCATCAATAATGGCTTGGCGAGCCTCTTCACTCAGAGAGAGGATTTCCCAGATGGAGAACCTGGTAGGGAGCTTCTTCAGCATTTTCATGATCCGGCTGCCCACCCGGACGTTAGACAGTCTCATCTCCTCCACCCAACGGGGTCTTGGAGGTTCATGTGGTGCCTGTGGCCTTTGCTGCCCAGTGCCGGTTTTACCCTCTTGATCGGTTTCCCGGGAGGCTTCTTCTGTAGTAACGACCCCTGTTTCTGCTAGAGGGTTACTTCCTTTATTTTCTTCATGCTGCTTCTGCTTCCTAACTGCAGTCTGCTGGCATTTATTGTTTTTAGCTGGAGCCGTGTGAGCCAGCTGCTCATTTTCCAAACTGGACAAGAATTCCAGGAATGAAGGAGCCTCTTCTTTTTCTTGGTACAAGCTGGCAGGGGGAGGAACCTGGACACCTCGTACCTCTGGCTCGGGGATCTGATAGGGTTGCTCCCCTCTGAATATAATATTATGATTAGCTGGTGGCGGGCGCCCCCATCTTTTCCCAGAACGTGTTGCATGGGCTGAGGTAGAGGCCTCAGCATGGTTGGCTTCTAGCGGGGCATTTGATGCTTCATCCTCATCATTCTCCCCGGGCAAGGAAAAGAGTACCGACAGGGTATTGCATTGTACTGTCGTGACTTTCTTTCCCCTTTTGGACTTGGGCCGTCTCTTCCTCTTCTGGGAATTTGGCTTTGCTGGCTCCTGCCCCCAGAAGGGCTCATTTTCAGCTTTTTCTTGTTCTGCCTCTGGTTGCTCTTTCATTTTCAATTCTTCGAGCTGCTCCCAGAGTATACAGTCTTTTATCAGCAGGTTTTTGGGCTTTTTCTGCTCATATTCATCGAGCTCATTGATATACTGCTGTAGACGCCTGGCTGTAGGACTTACTTCTTTATGTGCAGGTAAGGGAGTTTGTCTCCTCCGGTTGTGAGTAGGGATCCGGATGACTGGCCCGGTCTCAGCTGTACGCCATTCTGGCTTTACTGGAGGCGGCTCAGGCCTTGGGGTGACACCCCGGATAGTTGCTCCACTGGTGCTGGCTGCAAGAGTCTTTTTCCTGTTCTTTATGGGCTTCGTCTGCCATCCTTCCTGATCTTTCAGTGGGGTGAGGAGGCAAGCTTCATAAGTATGCCTGGTACATTCTTCAACGGCTTCCTCAGGCAGCTGCTGATAGACTGAAATCACATTGGTGGCCATCCTCCAGGGCGGAGGCTCATGCGGATGAGGTGGCTTCACCTGGTAATCACCCAACTGTAGCTCACCCTTTTTGACCATTCCTTCCATAATATCCTTGAAGACATAACAATCTTCAATTGCGTGCCCCAGCGCACGGTGAAATGGACAGAACAACGGATCATCTTTCTTTGTTGCATCCGCAGGTCTCTTCGGTTCAGGCAACGTTACCTTGTTGAACTTATATGCCCAGTTAAATAGTGCTGATGTCTTATCTTTGGGAAAAGAGTAAGCCCTTCTCATTCTGTCTCTCAGAGAGACCTTATCTTTTCTTTCTGTTGCACCCTCAGGCGGGGGAGCTTCATCTGCCTCCTTTTTTCCTTTCTGTTGCTCGAAGGTTCTAAAATCGACGGCGTTAGCCTCAGTTTGTGATGGCCGTCGATCATTGGTTTTACCCTTCGGCATAGTGGGAGCATTGGCGGTCGGACGCTTGGACAAGAACGTCTCGACTTCCGCCACTATATTGTTCAGCCAGTCAAATGTTCTGACATCTGCACCGATCATCTTTTCTAGCACCTCTCTCTTGAGGGTCTGTTTACATATCTGCACTGCATCTTTCTGATGAGGAGGTCTTCGGCATCTCATGGCTAAGTTTCTCCACCTTTTGATGTAATCCAGTGCTATTTCATCCTGCCTTTGCTTGGTTGCATATAGTTCCGCTATTGTAATTTCTCTTTCCGTGACATGAAATCTGTCGCGGAACTTTCTTTGCATAACAGGCCAATCAATCACTGATCCAGCGAGCAGGCTTGAATACCATTCAAAGGCTATCCCAGTGAGGGATGAGCCAAAGAACTTAAGCAGATAGGCTTCATCAGCTGCCAGGTCACCCATAATTGTGGTATAGTAAGCAATGTGCTCCCTGGGAGAGCCCTGGCCGTTGAATTTCTCAAATTTCAGTGGCTTACTGACACCTGGGGGTAGTCTTTTAGCAGCATACTGGGGAGGATACGGTACTTTGTACACATCATAGGTACTTACACCGTCACCGGTCTTCTCAGACAGCTTCATCTCCACAATTCTTTCAATCATCAGCTTGTGGGCTAGGGCTGGATCTATCTCTTCTGGGAAGAAGTGAGCTTGTTGTTGGCTGTGAGGAGTTGTCATCACAGTGGCGCGCAAGGTGGACGCGGTAGGTTGTGTCTGAGATGTAGAGGGCTGAGCTACTGTTTGCTGTGGAACAGGTTGGCTCGGTGCTTTGCCCTTATCAGCCAGGAGAGGATTAGCTGGGATAGCCGTGTCTGTTGAGCTGGAAGTATGCCCGACAGGCTCGGCTTGCTTGGAGACCGGTGTAGCTTCATGTCTCTCATTGAGCTGTCTTCTGAGAGCATTGATCTCCTGCTGGTATCTTCTGAACATCATCTGGATCATGGGATCCAGGGTGGACGGGATCTGTATATCTCCCGAAGTCCCTTCAGCATCATCAATGAAGGGATTCTCTTCTTCTTCCGTTGTCACCACATTGACTGTCATGGTGGTGATCTTGCGGGTTTCATCATCAGTTTTCATCTTATCTTTTGCAGCCTGACCTCTTCTTGTGGCGGGGCCTGGTCTGGTAGCCAGCCTGAGCAGTTCATCTGGCTGAGTTGGTAGCATATCCTGCCCCCTGGCGATTCCAGCCATGTTACAGGCGAAGATTTGCATTCTTCCCTTCTGCCTGCAAACTTTTCTTTTTGCCTGGTCAGGGTATTTGAGTCGGTCGAAGACCGATACTCTTTCTTCAGCTTCTTCCCTACACAGGTCTTCTTTATCATATCCGGCCTTGCGGCCTTCTTCATAATCATTTGAATCAGAGGAGGAGACTCCGAGCATCACTTCTTGAAGGGCTTCTCCTTCTTCTTCATCCACGGTGCCCAGAGCACGGGATAATCTTTGCTGACCGAGGGCAGAGTTCCCCAGGTAGTGGAAGTAGTCTTGGACCACTTGTTTCATCTCCTCTGGATTGTGCCTTCGCGGCTTTGGTCGGAGTATCAATCTTTCCTGGCTTTTCTGCTGATGAGCCAGTCTTGTCATCTGAGCATTCAAATGCTCGGCTTTGGAATATATGAATATGTCAGCCTGTCTGGCACAGGCTCTTGGTCTTCTTGGAATGGCAACCGTGACTGGTTCGCTCATTCCCATATCGCCATCTTGGCAGCAGTTGGCAGTGTCATCATAGTTCTTCCTTTGCCATCTTTTGCCTTTGGCCCTGGGATGGGTGATAGTAAGGTCTTCCTTCTTCTCATATCTTCTGCCCTTCATCACGGGGCGAGTAGTAATCAGATTCCTTCCTTCATCATTTTTTTCATCTCTCCTCCCCCGAGCCTTGGGGTAAGCAGCAACAGCATCTCTTCTGTAGTTTCTTTCTTCTCTTCTGCTTCCTGCCCTGAAGCGGGCAACAGCATCCTCAGTAGCCTTCTTCTCATATCGAGCTGGGGCCCAGCTCTGAATCTTCTTTGGTCGCCAGACCTGTTTATATTTTGCTGGCTTGGGCGCCAGCGGCTTCCTTTCATCAGCTTCCCAGTTGGCCCTCCTAGCGGCCAGAACGCGGAACCTGTTGTCAGTCTGGACAGTCGGGACAATCCTGTCCGGCCGGACTTCTCTGGGGCGACCGTTGAGGTTCACCCTAACATCTCCCATCATCATTGTCTTCCCAGAATTGGAAAGACGATGCTCAGCAGCAGCATACCGGCTTCTCCGGTTATTTCTCTTTCCCCTCTGGGCAGCAGCGGGAACCGTGTCCCTCCTTTGAACTTGGTGTACATAGCAGGCGACGGCCGTCGAGGTCGTCTTCTCCGGTAAGCCAGCCTTCTTACCAACAGTCTTCATAGGGGCATCTGCAGCGGTGCCTTGCTCGTCGTTGTTGACCTGCAGAAGGTCGGTGAAGACGAGGCCCAGACAGTTGGGCAGCCCGACAGCAGGGGGCATTGCTCCGAATGACAGGGGTACTGCCAGGTAACCCTCTCGCACATGCATATCGATCGGTTGTTGGCCGAAGCGTACAGACATAAGTCCAGTAGTCATTGTAGCTTCCTGAGAATAAGGAAAGCGCACAGGATCAGAAATTTGAGGGGGGCCCGCTGGGCCTCCTATTCTGGCGTAGAGATGAAGGGAGACTAGGTCCCACCGGGCGTGCCAGCTTGTGGGGATGGGTCTATCTGTATTTATTTTATGATTTTTTTATTTATTTTATTTGACTTATTTATTTGTTTTGTTTATTAGGCGTGCCAGTCACGTGTGTGACAATTTCATTGTGCGCTCGATCTGACTTGGTCAGTCGATTGTGAAGTCCGAGTCGGGACCAGAAGTCCGTCATACCATAAAGGCTATGACGTTAATTACGCCCTTCCAAGGAAGGACAACCCTTGATTAAACGCCAAAATGGGAGGCCTCGAGAGGCAATAATAAAAAAAAGATATTCTTTTTATGTGCGCAGTTTGAATTTCATACCAGAGCCAGGAAGGCGGGCAAGATAATAGCATCGATTGTAGAAACAGACGATATCGCTGAATCGACGGCTCGAAAAACAATCAGACTCAGGGGAAAGGTGAAACAGAGGATATCAATCGCGGACAGGATGAGCCACGATCATGACGGAGGCTTAAAGCATCGGTTAACATTTCGGCGGCACTTCCCCATGGTCTGGATCATGCCCAGAGGGGAAATAGGCTATCACCCACGGAGTGCCGGGGTGAAAGCCGAAAGAAAGAGAGAGGTCGGGCCTCTCCACGTTACACATGTATGCCCTAAGGCAATGTTTGATTCTTCCCTCACAGGAGCTGGTGGCACTCATGCATTGGCATGGCTCACCGGAGCTAAGAGGGAGGCGCGTCGTTGTGACTTCGACACGAATCGATGGAACATAAGGGAGTCTGCCTCCCTTTAACTTTATCCTCGGGACACATCTGGTGATCCACGAATATCTCTGTGTAGGTTAGCTCTGGGCATTTGGGCTCACAGGGTGGCAACTTAGGCTCTCGGTATGACCACAGATGGGAGGCTAAGGCTCCCGGCGTGAGTGACAAGAAGGTGGAGGTTCCCGGCGTGACCGAAGGGAAGAGTCCAGGAAGCTCCCGGCGCCGACTTCCCGGTGCGCTGAAGATTCTCCAAGGGGGTTCTCGGCATAGGCTAAAAGGGGGAAGAGGAGCTCTCGGCGTGAGGGTTCCCGACGCGCTCAAGGCCGCGCCGGGAGCTGGTGGCACCGAGAGGTGATTAGTGTGTATTTTTATCATTTAATTCATGAGTATATGCATTTTTATGAGCTTAATTGATATTAAATATACACTTCTCACACTTATTATTGATTTTATATCAAACGTTTAATTTTTTGAAATTAAATAATTTTTTATGATAATTTTTATGTATTTATGCAGGCACGCAGTTCGAGGAAAACTCCGAAAAAAAAGAAAATACAAGAAAATAAAAATTATATTTTGAATGGGCCAAAAGCTCGAGGATTGGTTCAAAAAGAAAAGAAAAAATTTTAGAACAAAAAATAAAATTATTTGCTATTTTTTTGGAATTTTCTAAGTATATATAGATATATATATAGTTATATAGTTATATATTTATATAATATATATATATATATTAAAATTTGAAAAAAGCAAAATTCAAACCTGCCACCGCCCCCTTCCCGCCTTCGCCGCCCGGCACGGGCGACAAGGTCGGCGAAGGGGCGGGCGGGGGGTTCGTGGCGGCTCCAGCGCGAAGGGGCGAGGGCGCTCGTGGCCGGCACGTGGAACGCGGAGGCAGGGGTCGTGGCGAGCGGAGGGAAGGAAGGCGGTTCGGCGCGCGTGCGCCACGAGGCGACGCGTGGCAAGGCAGGACGCGGCAGGCGCAGGCGGGTCCACCGGGCCGGCCGCCTAACTCGGGCGCCGGTCGGCACGATGCGCCGACAGAGAGGAAAGAGAGAATAAGAGAGAAAAGAGAGAGGAAAAGGGCTATAAAAATTCCAAAAAAAAATCCGAAAAAATCAGGAAAAATGACAAAAGGTTCAGCACATTCCAGCCTACCAAGTTGGGTCAAAAATTAGGTGCACTTGAATGTTTTATATGAGCAAGAAGAGATTGTAAACCCTATATAAAGGGGGTATCACTTGTAATGTGAGGGGTTAGTTGTTAGTTGTTAGAACTAGATGGAGTTAGGGAGAGAGCTAGCTATGGGCATTTGTAAAGTTAGTTCTTTACATTTCTGATGTTTTTGATTGTTGGAGTTGTATTTTTCCAAGCTTTTGAAGTCAAATTTGTAAGTTGAATTTATTGCAATACAAGTTTCATTTTGGAATTCAGTCTTTTCATAGCTTTATTTCTCATTATTATGATCCTCATTTCAAATTCTTGTCTTCATAAAAGTTGTTCGGTTTTAAGTTTTCTTCAACTTCTATGTTTAGCATTTCTTCAAATTTGTCCAAATTCATAGAGTTAATACCCATTTTCTTAAGTGCTGTCCTGTGCATTCACTGTTCATCCGTGGTGATACCTTCTTCCATTCATTCATTTTGAAGTCTTTCTAGTCCTCAAATAACTCTGAGTTCTTCATAAGAGTTGTTCCTCTCTTGTATATCTAAGTTTTATTCTTCTTGCACTTTGTCAAATTCCTCTTCTTTTGAGCTTTAGAATTAAGTTTTCAAAGTGCTGGTTTTCTGTCAATTACTGTTCATCCGAACCAATAGGTCCTAGTTTTTCAAGTTTTTCCTTATCTTCCTTTCATTTTCTGTTTCTGTGTTCTTCATAAAAGTTCTTCCTTTTTCAATTCTCTACAACTTTCATGTTTTCAACTTTTTCTAATTCCATTCAGATTTCAAGTTATTTCATTTCTTCCAACCCCCATTTCCACTTGAATTCTGTTTTGTTTTCACCTTAAAGTTTCAAACTTGTTATCTACAAACCCGTTCTTCTTAAGTGTTTCAAACATACCCGAAGCGGTGATTCTTCTTCAAATCCTCTCACGGCGTCGACTTCCTAGGCGGAACGATCATCATCAAAGGCTCGGCGTGGAAACGACGACGTTCTTCACTCAATTGGCTAAATTTTCTTTACTTATCCCTTGTCATTTCAAGTTGTAATTTCATTTCCGTTAGTTGTAATCGCACTCAAAACCCAAAAATTGGTTTTTCAAAACACAAGAATATTTTCCAACTAAGAAAAATAACCAAATTCCTTCCCCGTGGGATCGACCCGTACTTACCATTATACTCATGTTTTCAAATCCATAAGTGAGTGAGTGCGGTTATAAATATTTGAAATTTGTGTGGCACGGCAATTTTAACAACGACTGTCGAGCGAGCATCAAATTTTTGGCGCCGTTGCCGGGGAGGGAATTATGATGATAGTTGGATATTCTTGTGTTTGGTGTATATATGTGAATATTAATTTTGCTCTTTTTACTTGTGCAGGAAAACGAAAAAAAAATTGAAAATCAAAGAAAGAGGAAAAGCAACCTGAAATTCCAAGGATATGAAACGTTGTTGAAAGCCTGGAAGCATTGCTAAAGGGCTGAAATCAAGAAACAGGTTCTATCTTTCCACTTTCTGAAATTTTTTTACAAAAATCTGAAAATTTCTTGAAAACTCTATAAAAATAAAAAAACAATCAAAACAAAAGAAAAATTTTCATGCTGGTTAGTTAGGTTCATTAACTAAAAACAAAAACAAAACAAAAAAAATCTTCATTTGTACCAAATAAAAGACCTCATTGCAAGAGTAGAAACTACACTTTAATGTTCTAGGTCATGCATCATTTAGCTTAGAATTTGTCTTTGTTTAATTTCTGCATTGCATTTTGAAGATCGCAAGGGGCAAGGTACGTTCTACTGATCTCAGTCTGGCATTCATTTTTGCATAAAGAACCCCTTGTTTGAAATTGTGGTGTGCATTTCATTTCAAAATACTTTAAGGGCAACACCCCTAACAAGATAAGGTGGGGATTTCATCACCCTCCCTTAGCCCGAAAACCATAATTTCCTTGCATCTCTGCATTACCTAGGCCTTAATAAAAGCCAGTAGATGTTGGCCCTAGGATCACACTGTGATTCATGTGATATTTAAGTTTATCCTCTTATGAAAACTGGTGTCTAAGGCAAGACGGTCGGATGGCAAACGCCTTAAGCGGGATTGTGGTTTTGTATAATAAGGTCCCTACGAAAGTAGGGGGAACCTCCCACTTCCCCACCCCTTACCTGGCCGGTGGACATACTGAGGGTAAATTTAAGTTCATTTTAATCACTTTGTGAAACAACATTTGTAGGTCTGAGTCGCATCTAGGTCATTAGGATAATTTGTGTTAACTTGTTTGTGTTTGCATAAAAAAAATTTTTGAAAAATTGAAAAAAATATATATATAATTTGAAATACTTAAAAAAAATGTAAAAAAAAATTCATTTTATGGCCATTCATCTTGGAGGGAAACCCACGCCTATGAAGGAGCATTTTTATCCTTCTTCTTACCAGCCCTCCACCTGTATTCAACTCCCCGATATTCACGTTGATCAATATGAGATTCGCCCTAGTCTCATCCAGATGCTCCCATCTTTTTATGGGAATCTCAATGAAAATCCTTATAGGCATCTAGATGATTTTCTAGAAGTTTGCTCACTGATCAAAATTCAGAATTTTAATGATGATATCCTTAAATTAATTTTATTTCCATTCTCGTTAAAAGATAAAGCAAAATGTTGGTTAAGGAGTTTTCGAAAGATTATCAGGACTTGGGAAGATATGCAGTCAGAATTTTTAAAAAAATTTTATCCCATAGGCCAAACCAACATGATGAGAAGGGCGATTACAGGATTTACTCAACGTCTGGGAGAGCAACTTCATGAATCTTGGGTGAGATTAAAGGAGCTAGTGAGTCAATGTCCACATCATGGGTTGCCCAGATGGCAAATTATCTTTACATTTTATGAGGGGTTATCCAATTTTGATAGGCAGATGGTGGACATATATTGTGGAGGGACATTTTTAAGCAAAAGTGAAGATGAGGCATATGATCTATTTGAGATTTTGAGTGAAAATTCAATAAATCGTGCCTCCATCTCATCTCATCAACAACTTGTAGGACATGTCAAACAGGCAGAAAACCCAATCCACACTTTCATGGAAGTGTGTGAATTCTGTGCCAGTCTCACTCACCATGTGAGTGAATGCCCTACTATAGCCCGACTCTCTCCCGCCATCCAAGCACAGGTCCAAAATTCTTTAGGATTCTCTCAGCTCAAGCATGTTGCAGATGATGATAATCTTGGCTGGAGTAATCACATAAATTTGCCTTGGATGGATTCAACAATCCAAACCCATTTGTCTACACCTCTACCCCAAGCAATTCACGAGCAGCCCATGTATACTCAACTTCATCTCAACTCATCTCACCCCGATTTCGGACTCAATGTCCATACTAAGGGTGATTCACTGGGCCACTACTGTGAAGCTCAAAGCTTGTACTCTCAGTCTACTTACCATGACTCTTCGTCAATATTCAACCAACCCCCTCGATACGTGAATGATGATGATGATGATCCGATGCCTGGCATTTTGGCTCAAGATATCATTATTGGGAGTGAGGGGGAGTGCGCAAGCCATACCATGATGAAGGAAGGGACGGAATTAGGGGATGAATTAAAGAATACAAATGATCCTATTGATATCATCACCCCATTCTATGAATGTTTTGAGATTGAGAATATCACTGAGAAAATTAGTGGCCCAAACAACTTAATTGAGGATCTACATGTCGAGGAGGATTGCTTTATGATTAATAATCATGTTGATTTAGTGGAACTTAATTCTGAATCTTCTCCTCCCTCGGAAGAACTTGATGATGGGGCCTTGTTCGAAAAGTTTATATTTCATCTATCAACCCCATTTTTGGAAAATTTGATTGAGAATCTTCAGGTGAGTGATGAGTATGATGAAAGCTCCGTCTTTGAAAAATTCCCATTTGATCTTACCTTTGATGAAGGGGCCGAGCTGGAACAATTTACATTTGATCTTCCCACTTCATTATTGGGAAATTTGATTCACAATTTTCTATTAAATGATGAGTGTGATAAAGGGGTTTTATTAGAAACTTTCAAATTTGATCTACCCATTGAGCCCGATCCCATCATGTTTGAATCATTGGATCAATTTGATTCTGGGCTCGTGCTACCCCTACCAGATGAGCCTCTTCCATATGACATTCTGGGACCTGAGGGGGATGGACCAACAATATTCACTTTTGATTTAACTCCCCATCAGGAAGACAAGTTGATTGGTACCCTTCTAACACATGAGGCTGTTACTGGGAAGACTGTGGCTAATAATGACACTCTTATCCCTAAGCCACCGTTCGATGACCAAGTTCCCAAGGAGGAAGTAGTCAATAAAGAGGTCATCTGGAGGGACAATACAGGTGAAGGGGGCCGATGGATTGATATTATGCAAGGGTTATACCTTGATCTTGACAAATTATTGGCCATAGATCATTTTTTGATCTCTAAAGCTGAAAACTGGATAGCACACAGGGTTAATGTTACAAACAATCATGTGCGAGTCCTGCCTCTTTCTAGCCCCGGTCCGTACATGTCTACTCTTGTCTTTCAATGGATTAAGGGCTGGAATTTGAAGAAAGACAAGATCACGTGGTGGCTCATTCTGAATGCCACGCGTTGGTTAATGAGCTAATGAGCTACATGGTGTCTGGCTGACGACATAAAAGTTAGCGCTTCTTAGGAGGCAACCTAAGTGATTTTTGTGTGGTAATAAATTATTGTGGGAAATTAGGTGTGTTTAGGGATTCGAGAGATAAGGACAAACGGAGAGCCAAGGAAAAAGTATTTTATTACACACAAAAGCAAACAAAGAGATTACATCGGAATCCACCTTCTTTCTTCACATTACTTGTCTTGCCGCTCTCTAGGGCAAGATTCTCTAGAGGGTATTCCCAAGCCGAGAGCAGCGGTATTATTATCGCACTATGGACGCCGATCTGAGGGGGCAGCAAAGAAGCTACTGACACGAAAGCCACGCTCTCGTGCTCTTCGATAGCGTTCTTCGCCATCCTTCAGCCATTGCTCGGCTAGGCCGATACTAGTCCTCAATTCAAAAAGTTGGGCCTCCAGGGCCCTCTTTTCCTCTTTCTCGGCCGATCTCTTGGCTTTCTCTCTGTCTCTGTCCTGTTCTCTCTCAGTCCGTTCTCTCTCTCTATCTTCTCTTTCTAATTGAAGGGTGATTCTCAACTCCACAGCGTCCCTTGAAGAATCCTCATCTGGACGACGCTGTAGTTCTTCTTCCAGCTCAGTTATTCTATCTTCCTTCTGAGTGGCATTTGCAAGTGCCTCTTGTGTTTCTTTCTCCTGCCACACATTTCATCTCAGGCAAATAGCAATACTTGAATAAGGGATGTTAAAGGGTGAAATCCTCACCTGTACAGAAAGCATCCCTTCTGCCTCTGCAGCCCGTTGTGTGGCATGAGCAAGTTGCTCGTGGAGTTGATCCAGCTCGGATGTGGGAATCCATAGACTGGAAGAAACACCATCTGCTCCCATCGCCGAAGAAACTGCATCAAGCTGAGCACGCTGCACATGTGGTGACATTAAGTGGTTAGGGCCCTGAATCTCAAAGCCTACCCGGAATATGTACTGAAATACTTACTGATGAACCTAGAGCCGCTCTGGTATCACTCAGCTCTTGCTCCGTGTCCGCCAGACGAGCTCGTAAGTTCGTTATTATAGTATCACGAACATCCTACAGTTATGGCTTTTGAGTTCACAAACAAAGAAAAAAAAATTTAAAAATAACAAAATGTAGAAGATACAAACATGGTTTCCTTACCTCTACAAGCCCTCCAGGCTGGAGCCTTTCTGCATACATTGCTCTGTAGAGGCGTAGGTAATCATCGCTATCTTGTGCTTGAGATTCCACGAGTGTGCCTCCCCGTTGCCAATCTTCATATTGTTCGGGGAAGCGCACTCTCCAATCAACACAGGTGGCTGGTCCACGCGTCTGCCTTCCGACGCTAGGTGACATGGTCATATCCACCCATTCTTGAGCCAGCCCTAGGGTCCGCATAGCTAATCGCAGCCTGAGGGGCTCGATTTCATTTAAGCAATGGAGCCAAAGGTCCGGTCCAAATCGGGCGCGGCTTCCAATTACCCAAGGCTGGTCAACATCGACCATGTTCATGAAAGGCCTCCAGTTCACCTTTAATGGGTTGCACGTATCTTCTCAGTTAAAAAAAAATGAAATAAATAATAAAATAAATAAAAAAACTTCAGAAAACAATTATCCTACCATCGTTGCAGGGAACTCTTGCAACTCTCGCCTGAACACCATCAGTTGGTAGGGTAAAGGTGCAGTGCTCATGATGGGTTGCCACCGTCTCGCTAGAGGAACCGTCAGTGGTCGACAGTGTCGAGCCCTCCCCATTGGAAGGTAATAGTAGCTCCACAGCTACACCATCATGTGTCATTGATGAAAACACAAATAAAAATCAGAAAATAAAAAAACAAAACAAAAATTTTCATTACCTGGATTAAAGGCGTAAACCCATTTAGTGTCATCTCTTTGTCTGTCCTTTGCGACAGACTTGTAAACAGATGTGCCAGCACAGCAGCTCCCCAGGCGTATTGTCCTACTCTTTCCAGGTCTACAAGCAGTTCTAAGAAATGACAGTGGATACTGTCTCCCTTGGACCCCAGCAACAACTTGCCTAATAGAAAGAGGAGGAACCTCCTCAGATCCATATTGGTCCGCTCCCAATTACTGGTATCCATACAATACATAGCACGGGCACTTCTTTCTGCCCTTTCCATAAATTCTTCTATGGACTCATCATCACGCGGACGCATGTCAGTAAGCCCTAAAGCTTCCATGATCGATGCCCTGGCGACTGACCTGTTCTTCCGATTATCTAAGTCCATCCCCAACAAGTTATGGGCACCTTCACGGTAATCCGCGTAGGTGACACCAGTCACTGCTTCCCCATCCACTTTGAGGCCCGTGATTCGGGCCACATCTTCCAAGCTGGGTACCATATGCCCCCACGGCATCAGAAATGCCCTACTTACCGGGTCCCATCTTTCACGTAGAGCTTGGATCAGAGCAAGGTCGATCTTGAGTGGCTCAATTCTGAGAAAGGGCCCGAATCCCATCACGTCCAACCTCGCTTTCTGGAAGTCCGGGAGCCCTCGATATGCAGCCACGACCAGCTCCCACGAGATGTGTGACTTCATCACACTCTGCACATACGCCAGAAATGAGAAATGAGAAGCTTTCCAAAGAAAGAACAGAGAAGAAGAAAGGAATCACTTACAAGCTGTGGTAGAGTCCTTTCACTCACTAGTCCTTCAACTTCAGAGAATCTCCTGGCACTACTGCCCGATCTACTCCTCTTCGAGGAGCGAGACGACTCCCCTTCAGCTCTGAAGCTTGATTCACCCTCCATTCTGAACTTTGAGCAACACTCACTACTTCCCTTTCACTCAACTCTACTCTCACCACTTCGATGTTCTCCGGTCGAGTGAAAAGGGGGGTATTTATAGGATTGGAGAGCAAGTGATCTACATCTCGCACCATCCAGCCATAGCCTTTGCGACACGTCATCCTCCCGTTAATCTCGCACCCACTCTACTATGTGGAGTGGTCAAGTCGGAGACGTGCTTTATTGACTTTCTCTCTCTTGTTGGTCCAAAGATTCGTTATGTTTATTGTCCCGTTGTGGCCACCTTTCGCATAACACACACATTGAGGGGACATTTCTGCGGGAAATCTGGCTCCGTAACTCACGTTGCCATCATTGTTCGATTCCTTTTGAAATACATGAACATTGGGTCCCACTCCTTGTGTTAATTCCTGGCTTCTGATCTGATTTCTTGTTTTAGTATGTTTATTTTTCAGTTGTCAGGCCAAGCTGCACCGACGCCCTCGTCATTTTACCCCGCCATCAGGTTGTATCCTTCCATCCCAACTTTATTATCTCTTTACATGTCCTCTGATCTTTCTACTAATTATGCCATTGAGGACAATGTCATTTAAGTTGGGGGGGAGATAAAGTTCAAACTTTTCAAAACGTTTCAAAAATTTCAACAAAAATTTTTCTTATTTTCTTGAATTGTCATATGAAACAACAGTTTTCCCCGAGATGAATTTCTTGATTCATGTCGCATGAAAAGTGATTCTAGAATGGAAATGACTAGAGAATCAGATGATGGATAATTTATTTATTCTAGCCATGGAAAACTGATTTAAAGAATCTCTTTCAAAGTTCAGATGCACTTTCAAAGAAAAATAAAAGCACGTTGCATGCTAATGAAACAAGAAGGACAAGCCTTCTGTTATTTGAGACAGACTGTCTGATATTCTGCATTTTCTGAAGAAGAAATATGTTAGAAGCTTTCTGCCATAGAAAAGTATGAGAAAAAAATAAAGCACCATGAAAAATGCTCCGATTCTGAGTAACCGGGCCTACTTCACCTAAGACGTGTTGAGGTTCGCGTCAAAAGGAAAAGGGAACTTGGATCTGTGGAACCGGGCCTACTTCACCTAAGACGTGTTGAGGTTCACGTAAAACAGTGAAGGGTAGTGCAACATCATGTGTGTAAAAAAAAAATAGGGAAAAAGAAAAAGAAAAAAAAAATATATATAGTGATCCCAAAAGGGACATATCAATCAGGCAGACAAAAAGCTAGTGTGCATTGAACGCTCTAAGTAAGAAGTGTAGAATTGAAAGGCATTTGTTCAGAATAGCAAGTGGAGGATGCAATTGTCTTCACTGTGGACTTAGCATTACATATGCACAAGTGCTGCTGAATTTTGATTAGATTCTTGATCATGTACCTGAATTTCCGACATAAGGCTAGTCTGTGGTAATTACTCCAGAGTCCTGATCTTTAGTTAACTCTATAAAAGATGAACTGGAAATGAGGCCTGAATATCTTTAAACTCTTTGTAGTCCTAAATTTTTCATTATGTGCATTGCTAAGGGACTAGCAATGAGTAAGTTGGGGGGTGTGATTAGTGTGTATTTTTATCATTTAATTCATGAGTATATGCATTTTTATGAGCTTAATTGATATTAAATATACACTTCTCACACTTATTATTGATTTTATATCAAACGTTTAATTTTTTGAAATTAAATATGATAATTTTTATGTATTTATGCAGGCACGCAGTTCGAGGAAAACTCTGAAAAAAAAAGAAAATACAAGAAAATAAAAATTATATTTTGAATGGGCCAAAAGCTCGAGGATTGGTTCAAAAAGAAAAGAAAAAATTTTAGAACAAAAAATAAAATTATTTGCTATTTTTTTGGAATTTTCTAAGTATATATAGATACATATATAGTTATATATATATATATATATAGTATATATATATATATATATATATATATATATATATATATTAAAATTTAAAAAAAAGCAAAATTCAAACCTGCCACCGCCCCCTTCCCGCCTTCGCCGCCCGGCACGGGCGACGAGGTCGGCGAAGGGGCGGGCAGGGGTTCGTGGCGGCTCCAGCGCGAAGGGGCGAGGGCGCTCGTGGCCGGCACGTGGAACGCGGAGGCAGGGGTCGTGGCGAGCGGAGGGAAGGAAGGCGGTTCGGCGCGCGTGCGCCACGAGGCGACGCGTGGCAAGGCAGGACGCTGCAGGCGCAGGCGGGTCCACCGGGCCGGCCGCCTAACTCGGGCGCGGCACGATGCGCCGACAGAGAGGAAAGAGAGAATAAGAGAGAAAAGAGAGAGGAAAAGGGCTATAAAAATTCCAAAAAAAAATCCGAAAAAATCAGGAAAAATGACAAAAGGTTCAGCACATTCCAGCCTACCAAGTTGGGTCAAAAATTAGGTGCACTTGAATGTTTTATATGAGCAAGAAGAGATTGTAAACCCTATATAAAGGGGGTATCACTTGTAATGTGAGGGGTTAGTTGTTAGTTGTTAGAACTAGATGGAGTTAGGGAGAGAGCTAGCTATGGGCATTTGTAAAGTTAGTTCTTTACATTTCTGATGTTTTTGATTGTTGGAGTTGTATTTTTCCAAGCTTTTGAAGTCAAATTTGTAAGTTGAATTTATTGCGATACAAGTTTCATTTTGGAATTCAGTCTTTTCATAGCCTTATTTCTCATTATTATGATCCTCATTTCAAATTCTTGTCTTCATAAAAGTTGTTCGGTTTTAAGTTTTCTTCAACTTCTATGTTTAGCATTTCTTCAAATTTGTCCAAATTCATAGAGTTAATACCCATTTTCTTAAGTGCTGTCCTGTGCATTCACTGTTCATCCGTGGTGATACCTTCTTCCATTCATTCATTTTGAAGTCTTTCTAGTCCTCAAATAACTCTGAGTTCTTCATAAGAGTTGTTCCTCTCTTGTATATCTAAGTTTTATTCTTCTTGCACTTTGTCAAATTCCTCTTCTTTTGAGCTTTAGAATTAAGTTTTCAAAGTGCTGGTTTTCTGTCAATTACTGTTCATCCGAACCAATAGTTCCTAGTTTTTCAAGTTTTTCCTTATCTTCCTTTCATTTTCTGTTTCTGTGTTCTTCATAAAAGTTCTTCCTTTTTAAATTCTCTACAACTTTCATGTTTTCCACTTTTTCTAATTCCATTAAGATTTCAAGTTATTTCATTTCTTCCAACCCCCATTTCCACTTGAATTCTGTTTTGTTTTCACCTTAAAGTTTCAAACTTGTTATCTACAAACCCGTTCTTCTTAAGTGTTTCAAACATACCCGAAGCGGTGATTCTTCTTCAAATCCTCTCACGGCGTCGACTTCCTAGGCGGAACGATCATCATCAAAGGCTCGGCGTGGAAATGACGACGTTCTTCACTCAATTGGCTAAATTTTCTTTACTTATCCCTTGTCATTTCAAGTTGTAATTTCATTTCCGTTAGTTGTAATCGCACTCAAAACCCAAAAATTGATTTTTCAAAACACAAGAATATTTTTCAACTAAGAAAAATAACCAAATTCCTTCCCCGTGGGATCGACCCGTACTTACCATTATACTCATGTTTTCAAATCCATAAGTGAGTGAGTGCGGTTATAAATATTTGAAATTTGTGTGGCACGGCAATTTTAACAACGACTGTCGAGCAGCATCAAGAGGCAGGTGCCAAGAAGGTGGGTGTTTGGGCGCCGTGAGGAGTTCAGGATTTTACGGTACCCTGTTTTTAGGATTTTGAGAGTTTTCTAGGAATTATATAAAGTAGATTGGCTCTGGGGACTAGAGATGGGGTTTAACTGGCTTTAGTTGTATATGCTTCAAAGGAGGCTGAGAGCTGAGAGGGATTGGAGGGGAAGAGCCTCACACAGAGGTCCTTTTCACCATTACCATGCAGAGTCCAGAGGACGGCTTCAGTATTATCTTTCATTGGCCTGGGAGGATTTCAGCAGCACCTCCCCCGTACCTAGCGTATGCCAGGGAGTGATAGACGATCACCCACGGAGTGCCGGGATGAAAGCCAGAATAAGGGGGGTGTGTTACCCCTAGCCCGTGTATGTGATCACAGCACCAACTTGATATCCCTTTGAGGCCATTGAAACTTATGCAGTGGCAGAGTTTCTCTGGCTCGTAAGGTTATGTAGGGGAGTTATCCCCAATGATGTTTATCCCTTAGGTACATATTGTAGATTGGATTAAAATCCACACTTAAACAAAAAAATGATAAGCACGATCAATGAAATAACAATAAAAATAGCACGAGGTGCTAATGGGGAAAAGATGTGATCGCCAGAGACACGAGGGTCTCAAAGAGGAGATTGATATGGGAGATGATCGCAAAATACCTCAAAAGATGCGGGGGATGTGAGTACTCCTTTTCTCTTCAAGATCGGCCGGCCGATGAAGAGAGTTCTTCCTTTGATTACCCTTGCAAGAAAAGACAAACACCAAAAGATATGGATTAGAAACAATGGTGTAGCATCAAATTCAATAAAAATATATGAGCATGAAAAATAGGAATAATACACACCTTAAGGGGATTGCCCTTAAACCCCTATGCAAAAGGGTATGGGAGATATGATGAATGATATGCAAATAGGGAGGTGTGCAAGTGTTGCACTAAGGAGCTCTCAATATGATGGAGAATAAAGATTAAATGAAAAATGATGTAATATGCATGAATATGTATGAACTAATAGAAGAATAAAAGAATAGAGGAGATGAAAAATCTGATTGCTCCTTCTTGGCTTGGATGCTCAATAGGGAGAAGACTTTATAGATGAAGCTTTAACTGTAGAAGAGGTCTCCTCCTTTAGCCAAAAGGAAGCTTCGGTTCCTGCCTTCGGTTCCTGCAAACAGAAGAAGAAGATAGAAACAAAACAAAAGAAAACAACAGAAGAAGGAGAAGAGAAAAAAAAAGAAGAAGAACGAGAAGATAGGAAAAGAGGAAGCAGAAGATAGAAGAAGTAGAAGAAGAAAACAGAAGAAGAATCCGATAGAAGAATCAACAGAAGAGGAAGAAGAAAAACGGGAACCGAAGAAGAGGAGTCCAACCAACCAACAGAGCCATTGGCTCTATTAAATAGGTTGAGGAAGAGATAAACATGGGCAAGAGTCCTAAGAGGGAAATGATAAGAATGGGCAAGAGCCCAAACCAAGTAGGCATCTATCGAAGTAAGGACTCTCTGGGGAAAGGGCCGCGTAGCCAGAAGGTAAAACACGCCTTAGGTAAGGGCGTCAATTAATGAATTGACGACTTGACCAGAGGGCGTTTCTTAAAAACACGCCCTGCACAAGGGCGTTTCTCAAAAACCAAATTTAGCAATAAAAACTCCCCATATTTGAAAAATCCAAAACACGCCTTAATTAAAGCCACGTTTAAAAAACACGCCCCTGAGAAGGGCGTTAATTTCAAGAGCTCAAATGGGGAAGTCGGTCAAACCTAGAAGAATTAATGCCCTCAGGTGAGGTCGTCCTTTCTTTAAGAAACGCCCTTGGTTAAGTCATGTTTTGAAGAAAACACGCCCTTACCCAGGTCGTGAATTTAGAAAATTCATAAAATAGATAAAATGGGGAGAAACAGATAAAATGGGAAGGACACGCCCTAGAAAAGGTCATGTTTCAAAAACACGCCCCTGATGAGGGCGTGAATTCAGAAAATAGAGATAAATGCCCAGAAAATCCAGAAAAATAGGAAAAAGGAGATAAATGGGGAAAAATAGGAGAAATCAGGGGAAATCCATGAAAAGTGGGAAAGCCACTCAAATAAGCTGATTTGAGGGTCAAATGGGGCATCGCAGAGCGATATGAAATATACTCAAAATAATGTCAATTTTGGCGTGTCTACACATATGATGATCTGGGGTATCCTTCTACAGGATGCAAGGCTTGGTTGATCGGGCTTCAAAGGGCATCTGTGTGGTTCCTTGGCCTGTAGCAGGAAGGCTTTCATCCGGGGTTCAAGGAATAGAGGATTCACAGCGTAAAGAAAGGGTGGCCGGAAGCGTAGTTCCCGGCGTAGGTCTCATTGGCCAAAGGGGGGAGCTCTCGGCGCAGGGGTTCTCGGCGCGGTAATGACCGCGCCGGGAACCCGGCGCCGGGAGGCCCCCGGGCCGGGAAGGCTGTATTGTAAGAGGCTTTGTCTGGCTTGCTAAAGGGGCTAAAGCAAGGGGGATATCTCGGCGGAGTAGTTCTCGGCGGGGAAATGACCACGCCGGGAAGGGGCTAAAGGGTTTATGGCTTAGTTGCGATACTCTGCTCAGGAGATTTCTGGGATTTCTGGCTCGGATTGAGGCAAGATCTGGGCTGCAGGAGGGGATTACATGGGGGTTAGCATCAGTCGAAGGGCAGATCATCCATTATTGAATCCTCGTGGGACGTATGGCATTTCCTCTACTCACCTGCTGCTCAGACGGTCAAGAGATTGATGTCTCTGACCCCAAATGAGATGGGAGCTCGACAGACATCTATAATATCCGAGAAAATCATGATCCGAGGGGAAGGAAGAGGGGGGACAGAGCCCAATAACCCATTGAACGAGGGTTGAGGTTCTGTCTTCATCCTTCACCAGAGAACAGGCTAGGGAGGGGGCGGTCGAAACATGAATCGGAAAGCTGTAGCATCTGGGCAAACCGATATTCAGAAGAACAACCAATGCAAGAAGGGGAGAAAGACAGCAGACATTCCAATCAATCGAATGCTCAAACGAGCCATGTTGATCCTTCATTTCATTGCATCATCCCAAACCTATATAGATCGTAGAAGGTAAATGAAAGACAGAGATATGGAAATCGAGACCGGAATCCTCCGGCTACATTGATACATCGAGAAAGCCTCGCCAGATTACATCAGAAGAAAAGAAAAAAAAAGGAAAGCATGGGGGAGGGCGGAGCATTGACTCCTCTCCCTCCCCGGTTACCCACCTGAATCTCCCTTTCTTCTTCTTCTCTCAGCTTCTTCTTTCTTTCCCTCTCGGTCTCTCTTCTGGCTTTTTTTCTATCTGGTTTTCGTTTCTACTGTTCCTCCTCCTTCTCCGTCTCCTCTCCCTCTTCGAAGGGAAGGGGCTTTATAGCCGTCCCTTTTTTGCCTTCTCGGCAGGCACCTCACGGCGCGCCTCAGCTGAGGGCTTCCCGGCGCGCAGGCTCCAGCCTCTTGGTGCAGCCATTGGGCTTTGACAAGGTGGCTCCCGGTGCCACTATTACAGGCCCATTTAGGTCTCTTTGACCAGGCCTTTCATAGGCCCCTCACGTACATCAGTACCCAAGAGGGTCCCCCGTTGGTAATATATTTTGTATTGAGATCATTAGTAGGGTTTTCATCAGTCCGCAAACAGGGGTTTCATCAGTATTGCCATCTGAATGATGACAAAACCGGGCATCATTTTATCGATATCAGCACCTGAATGGTGACGAGATCGGACATCAGCTTTAGTCTGGGAAGACGTCAGCCGGGTGTATAATCTGTGGAGACGATTCTTCTTGTGTTCTGACTTTGCAAAAGCCTTTACAATCTTTATCTGTCGGTACCGGCTTCATCTTTATCTTACATCACATCTGTCAATAAGCCGACATCTGACTTACCATGACATGTCATCTGTGGATTCTTGGATGAGGCAGTAACACAGTTCCTATTAAAGTGTGCTAGGAAGTCTCATTAGTCAAGCGACTACTGCTTTGTTAGTGCTGCCATCTGAGTGACATCGGCACCAGACATCAGCTCGGCCGACAAAGACTTTAGCCGGGTAAATGGTTGATGAGCTTCATCATTGGTCTTTCACTGTGGGTATGATCTGCTTCCATCCTTGTTCATTTTCAAGGTGTCAACAGCAGGCAATTGTGGGAATCATGTACTAGACGTCTTTCCCCACCGACCGCAAGCGATCGATGTTTATTTACATCAGATTGAATCCGAACACCTTCGTTCTGTGCTGAAGAGAAGCCTATATGTGTCTGAAGCCATGGGTGGAGGGTCGAGAGCATTTCACGGCTGTGGGCGTGGTTTTGTCTGGGGGGTGATGGCTGAGGTCAGAGGCATTAGGCACGTGCGCCGAGTGGTGTAGGTGGAAAGCTAGGGCCCACATGCGGGCGCTTGCATTCAACTGGTTTTATGCTATATGAGAGCCCCACGGGCTTTACAAATGGGCCAAGAAGGCCAGAGTATAGCTGGCGCAAGCCGCGGGACAATTCCGATGCGTGGGTCGGTTCCCGGGTCAATGCGTGGTATGGCGGATATCTGCGTGTTTTATAGAGGCTCCCCAAGGGGAGATTGAGACATGCCCGACTACCTATATGGCGGGGCGGCTGTGGGCTGGTGCCTAACGAAGGTTGGAGGCGAGCGACAATCACACGGTTCCATGCCAGTCATGGGCGAGACATCGTGTCATGAGCGTGGCCACCATCGGTTGTCATGCACGGGCATACTCGGGAGGCGGGTGTGTTCGCCGTTGTCGTAACGCCTTATGTGCAACGGGAGTGGACTTGCGCATGATGGCGAGACGCCATATGAGGGGAGTACGGACATACCCTCGGCGTGTGCCAGCCGATCCACAAGCCACCCACGCGAGCGCCTTGATCCTTGCGTTCCCAACCCATGTCGAAAGCTTCGGAAGTCCGAGGGTGCGGCAGTTAGGTCGGGACAGTCTGTCCGTATGTCCGTGTGCGCGTCTATCTGTTCGTTGCTTGCTTGTCTGTGTGTGCCCCTTGAGCTTCTAAGGGGTGGAATTTATAGGAAGTTGAAGGGGCAAGGATGGGGTTTAGGCGGACCAAGTTGGAGGTCTAACTTGGTCCGGGTAAACCCCATGAAAAAAACATTGTTTTTTGACGGAGTGGGAGAGATAGGGTTTAGGCGGACCAGCCCAAGGGGCTGGTCAGGTCCGCCTAAACACATCCCCAAGGGGGGGTTTAAGCGGACCAGCCCCTTGGGCTAGTTTACTCTGCTTAAACCCCTCTCGGAGGGGTTTTCTTTCATTAAATTTTTTTTTTGGTTTTGATGGGGTTTAGGCGGACCAGCCTGAGGGGGCAGGCTGGTCAACCTAAACCCTCCCCCAGGGGAGTTTGGGCGGACCGGGCTGGGCACTTTTTTTAATTAAAAAACCCTTTTTTATTTTTTTATGGGGTTTAGGTGGACCAGCTTGAGGGGGCAGGCTGATCCGCCTAAACCCCCCCCCCTTGGGTGGTTTAGGTGGACTGGCTAGGAGAGAGGGGGGGCGGCCCCACCCATATAAAATCTGGATTTTTTGGTAATTTCTTACTAATTTGGCTAAGAAGAAAAGGATAGGGAGGATACATGGAGCTTGCTCGTGCGCGTTGACCGAGAGTTGAACCCTCCGTGCTGTCGTGTGCGTCCTTTGCTCTTCTTCCGCGTATCGGTACGACGAACAAATCCCTGCGCGAACCTTGCACCTCGGGATTAGGAAATTGTATGGGTTGAGATTGAACGGGGCCGTGGGGCCACCGGGCTGGGAAGAGGGCGCGTCGTGCCCCAGGGTGAACCGGCCCCGGACGGGCCGCAACCCCGAGGGATGGCCCCCGGGGGTCTTCTTTAATCATTTGAGGGTGTCCTTTACGGGACATGGGGTTCCGGCATGCTGGGGTTAGCCTGTGGGGCTGACGTTGTCGAGTCGTAGTTGCCGCTCGCAAGGTGTTTGGGTAAATGCCTGACACACCCCGGGTTGTTGAATGGCCCGAGTAACTGGCCGGGAGGCCCTGGGATGAGCTTTGGGCTGAGGGTATGAGCTCGGGGAAGCTGAGAGGAGGCACTTTGGGCATATGGGCCCGACCTCATGATGTGTGCCGTGTTGCACGGTGGGTTGGCAGAGTGACCTCGGGTTGGCCCGAGAGCCATGTCTAAATGGCTCATCGCCGTGTGTCTGAGGGTCGGGAGCGGTCTCGACTTGCTGGGGGGTTGTTGTGGAACCCAACTGGTGTGCTGGAGCCACGGGTTGACCCACGGTTTGTTGTAGAAGGGCTGGGACATATGCGCCCACAAGGTGTTCGGGTAAAGGCCCGACATCCGTGTGTGAGCCGTATACACATGCTGTGGGCCTCCAAAGTCTATGGTTGACTTAGTTAGTTCTCCCTTTGACCTTGGAAGGTTGAAAGAAGGTGTCTCCGGTGTAGGCCCCTGGCCTCTTCGCTGAGTGCTGCGTGGCTTGGCTTGTAGTCGGGGCGCCCCCGGGTCGGCCCGGGTGGTTGTATAGAACACGGACAAAGTCCACCGTTGAGGGGTCGGTAGTGACCCCGGTTAATTGCTAATGCCGCCATATATCCCAGCTAGTGGGTCAGGGCCGTTGGTCGGGCCCACTGGGTTGCCAGAGGGGCTGGATATCCCATGCCTTAAAGGTGTTCGGGGAAATTCCCGAACCCTTGTTCTTTGGTATTTTGCTGGGGAAATTATCCGGGTACAACATGTGCTCATTCCCTACTTTTCCAATCTTTTCAGGAAACTCTAGCGGGGATTCGGATTACTCAAGTGAAGAGTCCGAGAGTGATTAAAGATTGAGGGAAGACCTTGTTGAGTTATGGTTTTGATGATAACTAAACTTAATGTGTGATTACGTGATGATAACTAAACTTACGGTTGATTACACATGTTCTTGATGATTGTATTCATTCATCTTGTTGTTTATGCTGGTTGCATATGCTGGTTTTACAAGAGGCAAGAGGTTTCATAACCTCTTTAATGTCAACAAGCATGCAATTAACCCTGACTATCTTGGATGCATGATCAAACTCATGGTAGTCACCTGGTGAACCAAAACTCTGCTCCTCTACAATACAAAACAGGTGGTATATGTCATTTACTGTCAAGGACCATTGGTGAGACTCTTACCTTGTCTTAGCATCGATCTCACCTTGTGTATCTCATGATTAGCACCGATCTTACCTTGTGTATCTCATATATACACCTCTTTCATGCACACTCAACATGAAACCCTTCTGGCCATCGTGCGCCCTCGCCCGCGGATCGACCTGCGCGGTCAGATCGCGGGGATCGACCTGCTCGGTTAGGTCGCGGGGGTCAAGGGGGCAGCGCCCCTTGCGGGGGTTTCCGGGGGCGGAGCCCCTGGAACAAAATTTTGAAATGCTCAAATGGTCTAATGCATAAACTAAGTTGAATCCAATCTCAAAATGCATGGATTTGATATGGACTTGAAGTTCTTGACTTATGGACATATTTTTCTGGGCTTAACTACTCGTTTTTCAGGTTTACCAAAGTCCGGTCGACCTCCGGACCAATCCCGGTCGACCTGAAATAACAGCACCCAGAAGTCTACATGCTCTGCCTCTAGCGGTCAACCGCCCATGGGCGTCTGGTCGACCGCCCCTGCCAGAATGAACCAGGCTGCAGCCTGAAACTTATAGGTCGATCGCCAGCCCACCTCCGGTCGACTGCCAGCCCCGAAGCCTCAAACTTTGACTTTTTGTTTCCAATCCGTGGAGAGATTCCCTTCCCCATTTCTTTAATCCCAATGCTCCCAATCACCCCAGAATTTGTGGATCTAGGTCTTGGGCTTGTCTCCTAACCTTCCAAGGGTTATAAAATCTCTCTTTGAGGTCATAAACCCTAAGAGACTCAAAGAGAAGAAATCAACAGAGAGAGAGAGATCAAGGTGGCTCAAGGAAGAGGAGAATCACTGTAGCCGTGAATAGTGATCCGTGGGCAAAGCTTCATCCACAGTTGAGGGTTCAAGATCCATTTCGAAGCCTTCATCCTCCCAAGAACTGAAGAAGCAAGAAATCAACAAGGAGAGATCGAGAGGAAAGCTATCAAATGAAGATTGCTGCAACGTTCATGAACAACATTCCTTTCAACAAGTTCATCATCCGATCGAAGCCGTTCTAGCATCAACTGAAGCCATTCAAGCATCTTCCCAAGCCAAGGAGTTCCAATCAAGCAATGGTCTCAAGAAAAGCTTAAGAGAAGGCTGTCCAAGTGAAAGAAGAAAGAAGTACTGTAGCAGTGAACAGTACTCCGTGCAAGAGGATCTACATCAAATACAAGGCCATTCAAGCTGAGTCTCAAGCCATTCAAGTAAAGAAGGAATCAACGCAAACATCCGGAGCATACACTCAGGGGGAGCCTAAATTAGGAGCATTCTAAACTGTGCCTTATTGTGTTTCAAGTTCATATTCGTAAACTGCGAACTTGTGTGTGTGTGGATCGTTGTTGGATCTGTGGTCGTGTGTGTGCGTGTCGTTTTTGATTCGTGTGTGCGTAGGTATTTTTACATCTACGTGTATGTGTGGTTTTTTCCGGATCTTAGTGTTTGTGTGTGTGGAGTGCTGCACTTGTCGCAGCGTGTGTGTGTCTTGTTGATCCGCTTGTTAGATCGTGTTGGAGACCTCGTCTCCGTGTGTGTGTGTGTGTGTGTGTGTTGGGGTGCGTCCCCGTGTGTGTGGGCAGGCGTCGTCCTGCGTGTGTGTTTGGAGCATCGTCTCCATTTGGGGTTTTATCCCGAGTGAAGCCTCACCGAGTTTGGTGAGGGGTGGACGTAGGATTTCCGCTGTTGCATCCGAACCACCTTAAAATCGCTGTGCATTGTGGTTTGGGTTGTGCATGTGTGTGGTTTGATTGTTTTATTTCGTTACATGCTCGTGTGGGAACGAAGAGTTTGAGAGAATTTGTTTAACAACTTTCAACTTCCTAATTAGTGTTTATCACATATTTGTAAAAGCTAAAAGTTTCCATAAAAATTGTAAACACCCAATTCACCCCCCTCTTGGGTGTCATTGATCGCGGGACTTCAGACCTAGTAGAGTTATGAGTCAAGTCGAGTCTATGTACTTTTCCCTTTATTTGAGTCTAGTGAAATGAGTCAATTATCATTGTACTTGAATATTATTCAATAAAGTGAAGTTTTGAGTATATTATCTTGTGCATTCCCTTTTTATGTGTGAATGTGTTAGCGCTCTGATTTTATTGCTCGCTTGTGGCGTACTAGCCGGCTGCTCACATTCCCGATTATCTTCCGTTGTACTTATATGTCGGGGCGTGACAGAAGGCATCCATGGGTACTGACATGGCTAACATTTCTCACATAAAATAATAGAAACAACTATATTTTTACTGGTAAAGAACACGTCCAGAGATGACGACGCGTTAAAAAGAAGACGTCCATGTGCTTGACGCATTCATAATAACATATTATTTTTTTGAAAACGAGTACAAGTTGGTGGTCTGTCGGGCGACCGCGATCTCAGGTGGCGGTGACTGGCTTGATCGCTACCTGAAACCGAGCCCCACCTTCCGGCGAACCCCGACACACCTTGATTAAAACCACTAATTCGATCGGTATAGTGAATGAAAATTGGGCAAACTGGTACCGATAGAAATAGCACTTGAAGACGCACAAGATGACATGAATTATTAAAGGTTTAGCCTGAGAGAAACCTACCTTAGATCAAATCAAAAAGGAAGAAGAAAAATGGGATGAAACGCCGACGAGCTTCCTTTCTCCTCAAATCTCACCCCCAATTCGCCACCACTTCCTTCCCCAATGTAGCAAAGGTCTAGAGGGTGATTAGAGGGGCCTATTTATGAAAAAAATATGGCCCAAAAAGTCAAGATTCCTTTCCCCAAAAATTAAAATTCTCCACCTCCGAATTTATTGTTCATGGCACAAAATTTAAACTTTTCCACTAACCTAGCTTTAATAGGGTGGAAAAACGTGGACAAAAGGCCAAAACTAAGGTGGGCTGTGATGTAAGGTTTGAATTTTGTGACAATCTTCTAGAATTTGGATTAATTTAATCATATAAAATGGTGTTTAACATGTGCTACGAATTTTTACCCTATTTAGCACATTAACCCATAATCCAGCCCATTAAGGGTTATCCAATGGTCTAATTGTTAATCATAATAAATTCTAGGGACTTTAATTAGATCTCCTATAATTTTTTTGGAATTTAAAATATTTTATTTTAATTTATTTCAAAATTTTCAATTATCTAGTTTATTTTATATAATAATAATATAATTTCATCATTTCATAAATTTTATAATTATTTAACTAAGTTTAAATATTTAATTATCTAGCTATTTATTGGGTTACTACATCCTCCCCCGCTTAAAAAAAAATTTATCTCCTAATTCACGTCATGCAATTGTAATAAAAAAAATTCAAGGAGAGGGGTCAAAATTCTAACCTGAGATCAAATCTGGATACTTCTTCTTGATTAACTCCTCTAATTCCCAGGTAGCTTCCTCGAATCCACGGTTACTCCATTGGACTTTTACCATCGATATAGCCCTATTCCTCAGCTGGTGTAATTTACGATCTAATATATTGATCGATCTTTCTTCATAAGACAAACTCTTCTGTAGCTTCAAGTCAACAAATTGAATCACATGCGAAGGATCATACACATATTTTCTCAGCATGGATACATGAAATACATCATGGACACCAGTCAATTATGGAGGCAAAGCCAGCTTGTATGTCACTTCCCCGATTCTTTCCAGAATCTCAAAAGGGCCAATAAACCTTGGACTCAATTTCCCTTTGACACCAAACCTTTTGATTCCACGTGCGGGTGAGATTTTCAGAAAAATATGCTCCCCCACTTGGAATTTAAGGTCTCTTCTTCGATTGTCGACATAACTCTTTTGCCATGATTGAGCAATTTTCAGCCTTTCTCTGATCAACTGGATGTTCTTAGTTGTATCTTGAATAATATCGGGACCCATCAATCATTTCTCTCCATCCTCACTCCTGCCATATAGTGCTTCAAAAGGTGCCATTTGAATGTTAGACTGATAACTATTGTTATATGCAAATTCAATCAAAGGCAAGTGCTCATGTCAACTTCCACCAAAATCTATCATACAAGCTCTCAACATATCTTTGATATTCTGATTCGTCCTCTAAGTTTGTCCATTTGTCTGAGAGTGAAAAGCCGTGCGAAAGTTCAGCCTAGTACCCAAAAATGATTGCAAACCCTTCCAGAAATGAGAGGTGAATCTCGGATCTCTATCCTAAACAATAGAAGTAGGAATACCATGCAGCCTCACAACCTCCTTGATATATAGTGCAGCTAGAACATCCACGGTCCATTTGCTTTTAATGGGCAAGAAATAAGAGGACTTAGTTAATCGGTCCACAATCACCCATATAGCATCAAATCCACTTCGGGTCTTCGGTAATCCAACAATAAAATCCATACCAATACTATCCCATTTCCACTCCGGTATTTCGAGAGGTTTCAGCTTCTCAACCAGTTTGAGATGTTTGGCTTTAACTTGTTGGCAAAGTAAACATCGGCTCACGAACTCGGCTACCTCTCTTTTCATGTTAGGCCACTAAAAGGTTCTTTTGAGATCTTGGTACATTTTTATGGCATCAAGATGAATGATGTACCTCGATCGATGTGCTTCCTTCAAAATTTTATCATTGATGGCAGAACAATCAGGCACATAGGTTCTTCCTCGAAAAAGTAGCCTTCCATCATCCGCCAAATGGAAATCCGATAGTTAATCTAATTTCTCTTTAATTTCAACAATCAACGGATCATCATCTTGCAGCTCTTTAATTTCTGAGAGTAACTTGGGTTGGAGTCTAATATTTGCAATCAAGACTCTATCTTCCTTCTCCTCCACCTTGAGGTCTAAGCTCGCCATTTGCTCTAACAAATGCCATCCTTTAATCATTAGGCTTGACAATAATGCCATCGGCTTATGGCTAAGAGCAACTGCTACAGCATTACCTTTTCCTGGGTGGTATTGTATAGAGAAATTAAAATCTTTTAAGTACTCCAACCACCTTCTTTGTCTCATATTGAGTTCTTTTTGAAAGATTAAGTACTTGAGACTCTTATGGTCTAAATACACAATAAAGGCCTCACCATAGAGATAATGCTAGCAAATCTTCAAGGCAAAGACTAAAGTCGCCAGCTCTAAGTCATGCACGGGATAATTCTCCTCGTTCTTTTTCAATTGCCTTGAGAAATAAGCGATTACCTTGCCATGTTGCATCAAGACACAACCCAAGTCGATTCCAGATGCATCAGTATAAACTTCAAATCCTCCTCCTTCAGTAGGTAATGAGAGTATAGGGGCAGTAGTCAGACAATCTTTCAAAGTCTGGAAACTTTTCTCACATTCCTCAGACCATATGTAGGGAGTCTCCTTTCTTGTCAATCTTGTTAAAGATACAACGATCTTGGAGACATCCTTAATAAATCTTCTATAATATCCTATGATGGGGGCATCACACGCTACTCTCTATTTTTATGAGTCATATATGTATTTTTTATTTTATTTGAGTCTTCTCTATGTAGTTTTTCCTTTTATTGAGTAAGTTTAGTGGTCAATGGGTCACTAGTATAGTTAGTTAAGCATAATGGGCCCAACTAAGTGGGCTGGCCCAGGGGTGCCCTCTCCTTGGGCTGGTTGGTCATTATTTGAATTGTCAGGGTCATTTTGGTCTTGTGAAAGATTGGGTGCCTATAAATAGACCCCAATCCCCTCCATGTAGAACAATTTTTGATGCATTAAGAAATACAACTCCTTTGAGCAATTATCTCTCTACCCCCCTCTAGGAGAGGATTCTCCTTCTCTCTCTCTCTCTAAAGGGGGCGCCCCTTTCTCTCTCTACCTCTATCTCTCTCTAGACCACCCCCTCCTCTCTCTTCTCTCCTCTACCTCAGCCCAATCCCCTCTTGCCACATCATCCCCAGTTGCCACATCACCCTCCACATCACCTTGACCCCTCATATTCCCCACCCCTCCATTACTCCCCCTTAATTCTCCCACAGGCCCCAAGAGTCTCCCCCCTCTCCCAAGGAAGAATCCCACTCCCCCAAGCCCCCCTTCACTTCCCCACACACCCTTTCACATCTCCAAGGCCCCTCCATTGAATGCCCATTAGAGAAAATTTCAAACTAGCTCTCCCTCCCAAGCCAACCTGCACCCTGCCCCTCTCTCTCCCACCCTTGGCAGACCTGTGACCCCCAACTCTCCCCCCTGCTAGCTCTTCCCCCTAGCCCTCTCCTCCACTCCACCTAGCCTGGTTCTCACACTCCCATATCCCCTCTCAACCAGGGAGAGACCCCCATCCCCATTTCCCCCTTTCCTCCCTCTCCTATCCCTATTATCACCTCATTTTCATCCACTGCCACCCAGAGAGCATTACAGTAGAGTCGTCCAACCTATTGTAGCATCACCCCAGCTTCTCCACGAGGTTCCAAGTGACCACCCTCACACTGGTATCTTCATCTCCGAATCAGCTTCGTTCCAAGTGCTCACACACCTACTTTCAACATCGAAGCTACCCGGAGGAGCTATTCTCGTCAAGCTGCGCAACCTGTCTCTGGCAGACATCCAGAGACGAGTTGTAGAAGCACCCATGGCCCGCCCTTCAAGCTTCCTGGCACACCCTTCGACCGAGTCGATCCCCCATGAGTTCTCTTTCAGCTCCAGGAAGGAGGAGGTTGTTTGACTACTGGAGCACCCCGGTCCGACTGTTCTCCCAGGTGTGCGCAGTCTGTCTTCTCTGAGCACAGGTTGGACCCCTCTCCACCTTTATGTTCACTGCGACCGCCCCCAACCTCGTTTGGGGTCCTCGTCTTCGACCTCGGAAAGTAGACTCATCCACGGTCACGACGAGTCCATCCCTACCTCCAGCAACACTCGGTGGAGCCCGTGGCGATCCTAACAATCCAGTGCAGCCTTGCTAACCAGACTGGACCGAGTTGAATCGATCCGCGTAGTTCGACCTGCACCAACCTTGATCAGACCCCGAATGCTCCGCGAAGCCTATAGAGAGCCCCAGGCCCATCCACGGTTAAGTCTGCACCGGCCCCACCTTCAGCAACGACCAGAGAAGTCCGCGTCACCCTCGACATCGACCTGCTGTCCGACAGGGCCAAACAAGACAGAGTCGGACCGGTTCGTGGTTCCTGACCTGTAGCGGCCCCGACCAGACCCCGGACGACCTGCATCTTTCATAGCAAGCACCAGCCTCATCCTCGAACGGTTCAGCACCAGTCCCACACCTTGTAGCACTCAGAGGAGTCCGTGGCATCTCCGACTCTGACTTGCTGTCCAGCAGGATCAGACCGGATAGAACCGGCCTTCGCTCATTCCCCGCCCCTCGCCTGGCCGGATGAAAGCCCCTCCCTACGTGGAGGTACAATTTGGTTGTAATTAAGTTAATCCCCACCCCGAGATCAACCCTCCTACATGAGGTGTAGTGCTATAACCAATTATCACAGGTCAAGCGGCATCGGCGCAGCGTACTTGTTACGTACCCACGCTTCCCCGCTCGCCTTCGTCTTTGATCGGAATCAGTTTCTTCAAACCGATTAGGTGAGCGCTCGGTACCCCTCTTCTGGTCCTTTCCTTTTGCTGATTTAGTATCATATTCCGCTGCCGTCGGATAGTGAGAGAGTGCCCGTCCACAACTTACTTGCATTGTGAGTCCCCACCGTGGTGTGAGTTGAGCGAAACACCCCATTCATCCCACGCCCTTCGGCGTGCTGGCCCCTCACGATCATGGGAGTCCCAAACCCTCCGGGGGTCAGCCCTGAGCATTGCCACACCTTGGAACAGTGAGGTCCTGCCCTGGACCCCCCGATCGTCTTGGAGTTGCCTTCCGAAACGAGTGTGCCCCACGTGAGTGCTACCGCCAACATCGAGTCCGTTGCTTGTCTTTGTGCTTGAGAGTCTAGGTCCAAGGCACATCCAGTCTGTCCCATTGCATCCCTGGGTTGTCCCACATCAATATCTTGCCAATCCCAAGAAGATTTGAATTTCGATCACGCTAGTAGGTCTCTCCCAGTTCTTTACAGCTTCGACCTTTGAAGGATCGGCCACAATAACCTTCTGGGAAATTATGTGACCTAGAAAAGAAACTTCTTCTAACCAAAAATCACACTTGCTAGGCTTAGCATATAGTTTGTGATCTCTTAATAACTATAGGGCTTTCTTGATATGTTCTTCATTCTCCTTCTTGGACTTGGAGTAGATCAAAATGTCGTCAATAAAGACTATCACAAATTGATCAAGGTATGGCCTGAATACACTGTTCATCAACTGCATAAATGCTGCAGGTGCATTGGTTAGGCCAAAAGGCATAACAGTGAATTCGTAGTGTCCATACCTGCTCCTGAATGCCGTTTTGTGAATATCTCCTTCCTTGATCTTCAATCGATGATAACCAGATCTGAGATCAATTTTTGAAAAATATCGAGCTCCAAAAATCTGGTCAAATAGTTCATCAATCCTCGGTAATGGATATTTATTCTTGATTGTGAGTTGGTTCAATTGACGGTAGTCAACACACAATCTCATTGACCCATTCTTCTTTTTGACAAATAGGACAGGGGCTCTCCAAGGTGAAGTACTTAGTCGGATAAATCCTTTCTCTAATAACTTCATCAGTTGTTCTTTCAACTCCTTCATTTCAACAAGGGACATCCGATACAGAGCCTTAGAAACAGGTGCAGCTCCCGGGATCAAATCAATAGAGAAGACCACTTCTCTCTCCGGAGGAATACTAGGCAACTCGTCTGTAAATATATTAGAATAATCTCGAACGGTAGGAATATCATCCAGATTAAGTTCCTTATGCTCGGCCATAGTAATAGAAACTAAGAAAGCCACACAACCCTTCTTCAATAATTTATCAGGTTTAAGAGTCGAAATAAGCGATAGGTGTCTAAAAGGCCTGACACCAGAAAATAAGAGGTTGGGGTACTCACTAGAGGTCATCGTACCTAACTTTTAGCTAACACTAGCACCGTGTATAGATAACCAGTCAGCTCCAAAAATAATACCATATCCTTCCATCTCCATGCATACTAAGTCAGCAGATATGTTGCAACTGCTGACTAGAACTTCGCTAGCAGGGTAGAAATATTTAATCTCCGATCCGGTTCCAATAGGAGTAGTAATAACAAGTTTGGATTCTAACGGAACATGTCTCATAGGTAAAGTATCAGCAAAGCTCTTAGATATGAATGAATGTGTAGCTCCAGTGTCAAATAAAATAGAGGCGGGCTTTGAGCAAACATGAATAGTACATTCCACAATGCCTCTTTCTTCGGTAGGTTCCACATTCATAAGGGCTTGAAGTCTTCCTTACTTTTTGATAGCAACTGGAAGTTTTTTCGACGGAGCTTGCTCGTTGAGAAGTGGACAACTCAGGATTCTATGATCCCGACTCCCACAGCGAAGACAAGCACCAAGTCTTCTCTAGTATTCTTCTGCCTTGTGTCTGAGCTTTTCACAATGCTTGCATAGTTCCTTTGGTGGGGTAACAACCGGGACAATTTATTTGTCGTACGATCTTGGATTCTTGTCCTTATGAAAGTTACACCCATCAAAACTGGGCCTTTTCTCCCCGAAGGAGGGCTTGAAGTTATCAGAGCCAATAACTTGCTCCTTCTTGGCATCTCTTCCCCGGATGCGATCAGACAACTCCGTTGCATCTTCCAAGAGTTGGGCACTTCTCACCACATCGGCATATACTTGGATATCCATCAGGGCGAGTTGAGTAAAATACTGAGGCTTTAAGCCATTTAAAAATCTCCTCGCCTTCATCTTTTCGGTACCCACAAGGTGTGGTGCGTACCGGGATAATCTCGCGAATTGGGCTTCATATTATGCTACCATCAAACTCCTTTGCTTCAAGGAAGCGAATTCTGCGGCTTTCCTTTCTTGCACCCTATCGGAGAAGTACTTATTATTGAAATGTTTCACAAACTCTTCCCACAACACCTGATCGTATGGTAGAGTTGCTTCGATACACTCCCACCAAGTACGGGCATCCCTTTCTAGCTGAAAGGTAACGAGTAGGACCTTCTCCTCATCAGCACATTGCATGACTAAAAAAATCCTCTCAATTTTCTTCACCCAGTGTTCTGCTTCATCTGGGTCCGTGGATCCCGCGAACTTGGGAGGGTTCATACTTTTGAAATTCCTATGTAAGTCTCCCGCTCCTCGGTTAGCTCCTCCTTGATCGACCTATTGTAGAGCTTGGGTTAATCCTTGCACCATCCTTTGCATCTTGCGCCATTGAGCTCTTTCGGTAGCCATTGGCGAGAACTAAGCCTGCAACCACAACTACAAAACTTAAGCATTTTGTTTATTTTCTTGATTAATCATTCTTTAAAGCTTAGCCCATGGCTCTACCCAATCTCATCAGTAAGGTTCATCTAAAATTCTACATCAACATCTAGAACCTATATCAAGGGAAACCTAGGGTTTATGAAACCTAGGCTCTGATACCTCAAAGACTGTCACGTCCCGACATGAATTATCGAGGTGCGATGAGTCGTAATCATTCGTGCCGATCAGAGCATGCGTATAAGGGGTTCAATCACAGAGGAGATAACGACAAAGGATACTATTATTTCATTGAGATAAAAGTTTACAACATCATTAAGCCTTAATAGGCAATAATACAACTTCCAATATGTAATTCAAGCAAGTGCAAAAAATTTAAACATAGGTATCAAAGATAAACTTGGTTCCTCTTTTCACTCTTGTCCATCCCCATTTGTTTGGGGTTCATCATCGGAACTACCTAAAACATTAACCGAAAGCGCAGGGTGAGCGAAACGCTCAGTAGGGTTTATATCTCTATACTAGGCAACTTTAAGTAATTAACATTTTAGATAAAGTCACTGTTCTATGCTGAGAAACGTAACTAAAACATGGAACATGAATAAGAGAGAGAGTAAAGGAATGCAAGTAATTGGAATCACAAGTAGACAAGGTATCAAGAGTAAAATTCAAGTGGAGATGATCATGTAGTAAGTATTGCCATGGAATTGGCCATTTCACGCAAGCATGTACAAGTCAAGTATTTCATATAATTCAAGTACTTTCAAGTATTCAAGCAAGTCAAGTATTTCACGAATTGTGGAATGCCAAAAATGAATCTTGCATGCATGTTTCGGTGCAATGCCACATCAGGTCAATAATAGCTCCCATGAGCACAAGTACTTTCGGGCGCTCCCCCCCAGGACCAGACCGGGCCCCATTAACGCTAGGTATTGTGGTTATGGATCATAGATCCCACGTATATTTAGACATCCATATAGTATGTATGGCCAATGAATTTCATGATGAAGCTCATGAAATAAAGTACAGATTTAGCAAAAATTTATCACTCAAAGAACAAGTAGTACAAGAGCACAAGTAGTTATAAGAGGAGTTCAAGGATGATTTAAGGCATCATGTTTAACGACATTAAGTCGATAAAGGAAAAGTTATCAGTCAAGGCATGATCAACTCTCAAGGAAAATCTTGTAAAAAAAATTTAAATCAAGTTTTTCACAGTCGGGTGCTTAGCTAGAAAATCGAAGAATCACGGCCAGATAAGAGGTGGGACAGTGGGAGGTTCTCCTTACATTCACAAGGGCCTAATTAAATAACCACTTATCCACCTAAAGTGTTTGCCCATAGACCCCTTTTCTTAGACACCGATCTTCCTTGAAAATCTAGTTAGCTACGCGACTTGTTGAAAACATGGTAAGACGGAAATCGTTAGACTCGTATCGATCGAGGCTAAGCATGCATGTTATCTTGATAAAGGCTTGGCAACCAAGGCCGTGTAGTTTTAACAGATAATATCTACTCCATTTAACATGCTGGAAAGATAATATAATCATGGAGATCAAGGATATCATGAAGGTAACCCGAACTAGGAAAGAAATATAAGCTCATGGAGTAGAATCATTATCTTCCATATACTTAACTTAATTGTGTGTGGATTGAAATGACATGCAACATAACATGACTTGGAACTTAAGATTTAACGGATCTAGCATGCTGAATGATATATTGGTTCAAAACATCACGATCGTGGCGGAGATCGCGCATCCGGAACACGTTCTAGAAAGACACCGTGATCCAAGATGGATCTTCCGACGCTTTAAAAAATCTCAATTAAAAACTCATATCCAGTGGTATAGACCTCTCCATGGCTTGTATTACTGTCAAAGTCGTCTGGAAACAACAGAACGATGGTTTGCTCTTTTTTTTTGGCACCTGGTCGAATCGGGGGGTTCACTGAGAACACGGTCACTAGGAGGCCGCCATATTCAGAAGACGGTCTTGAGGGGACCGCTATCATAAAAATAAATATATATAGTTTTTTTTGAAAATATCACATGAAGGCGTCAACTCAAGGGGACGCGTCTAAAAGAAGGCGTCCATGGGTACTGACGCGGCTAACATTTCTCACATAAAATAATAGAAACAACTATATTTTTACTGGAAAAGAACACGTCCAGAGATGACGACGCGTTAAGAAGAAGAAGTCCATGTGCTTGACACATTCATAATAACATATTATTTTTTTGAAAACAAGTACAAGAAGGCGATCTGTCAGGCGACCGCGATCTCAGGTGGCGGTCATTGGCTCGACTGCTACCTAAAACCGAGCCCCACCTTCCGACGAACCCTAACACGCCTTGATTAAAACAACTAATTCGATCTGTATAGTGAATGAAAATTGGGCAAACTTGTACCAATAGAAAGAGCACTTGAAGACGCACAAGATGACATGAATTATTAAAGGTTTAGCCTGAGAGAAACCTACCTTAGATCGAATCAAAGAGGAAGAAGAAAAATGGGATGAAACACCGACGAGCTTCCTTTCTCCTCAAATCTCACCCCCAAATCGCCACCACTTCCTTCCCCAACGTAGCAAAGGCCTAGAGGGTGATTAGAGGGGCCTATTTATAGGAAAAATCTAGCCCAAAAAGCCAAGATTCCTTTCCCTAAAAATTAAAATTCTCCACCTTCGAATTTATTGTTCATGGCACAAAATTCAAACTTTTCCACTAACCTAGCTTTAATAGGGTGGAAAATGTTGTGCCCCTTGGTTTTGATGATAGCAAACACCATTAGCTTCATCTACTATATAGTGCATATGAGTAAAGTTCATGTCGTGCATAAAGTCTATGCATATCATCGTTCATGGGAATTAAGGTCCGTGCATATCATTCCATTCTCTGCACGCAACCTTGGCAAGTGTTAGGTTGGTGCATGTTTGTGTCTCAGTTAGCACATTGTGTGTGTCTAAAGCATAGACACTCGGTGCTAGTTCCTGTAGCATTTCATATAGTCTGCGCATATAGAGCATATGAGAAACTCGGTGCAGGTTCTAGCCCGCGCTAAGTCGGTGCAACTTTTGTGCGTGTAAGGGTCAGTGCATATTTGGTGTTAGTCTAAGTCGGTGCAGCTTTTGCTGCAAGTACAAGTTGATGCATTTTGCTATAGCTCAGGTGGATGCATACTTTGCATTGGGCAGATCACGTCGGTGCAAACCTTGCTTTGAGCATATGCGTCTTAGCACACTTAGAGTCTGTGCAAGTTTTGTCTTGCAGCATATCTCCAAGTCAGTGCATATCTAGGCACATGCATGTTCAAGGGACATAGTCGGTGTAATGCACGGTAGCACACTTAGGTTAAGTCTGTGCATGCATAACTCAAGTCGATGCAACTTTTGTTGCTGCATGCCACTAAGTCCGTGCATGTGTGCATCTTACACAACAAAGTCTGTACATTCTTCAGTGGCATGTCTGTGCATCTTTTGAACCATGCACACAAAGTTTGTACATTCTTTGGTGGCATGTCTATGCATATTTTGTTCCATACATACATAAAGTTCATGCATATGAATTTTAAGTCTACACACGGTTGCCTTGATGACTTAGCAAGTCTATACATTCTCGAACCAACTCTGTGCATCTTTCTACTATCCTCATATTGCTTCTAACTGATATTAAGACTGACCTTGGCAGGATATCTGCTCGAGGAGTTTAAGAAGGGCATGTGATCCAAGAATGGAGGATGTGCCAGGATCGTGACACGTGTAAAGCAGTGAGCTAAAATGCTTCCACGTGGTCAAGGCGCTAAGGCAGGAATTCATGGAAGACACACGCCCACCTATCTGCTGCTGCTATAAAAGGGAGACTTCTCCATCTGGAGAAGGATGATTGTGAAAATACTTCAGAAGAGCAGAAGCAGAAAGAGCCTGCACGATCCAGAGAGAAGAGAAAGAGAAGAAAGAGAGAAGAAGAGAAGGAGAGAGGTGAGAGAGAGGAGTCTGAGAGAATTACGTTGAGAGTCTGTTCCTCAATCTCTCGGTTCAAATACCAAAGTTGAGATTGCTCATTGTGAGCTACATTCCCTTTGGGGTTTTATGGTTTTTCGTTTATTTTTTCCTTATTTTCTGAAACCTTATTTTCAAGCTGTGTGTCAGCGGAGCAAGCTGTGAAGCTCAACGGTCTGTAGAGGAGGATTCCTCTGGACGGGTGAAGCTATAAGTCCCCAGCGGTTTGCAGAGGAGGATTCCTCTGGACGGCATAAGCTGTAACGCCTAGCGGTCTGTAGGGTTTTGACCCCGAAGCTATGGATCAGCGAAGCTGTGTATCAGTGGTAGAAGCCACATTCCGGTTTGGAATTTGGTGTGGACGTAGATCTCGGGTTTGAGATCGAACCACCTTAAAAATCTCTGTCTACTGTGCGATTGTCGTGTGACTTGTGTGCATCTTGTTCATCTCTTCCATCCATAGTAGATGCATGTTTAGGATCGTTTAAGTTCAGATCTGCTAGAGTTGGCATTCTGTGATCGTGTTCGTTTATCCTTCTACCGTCCAGCAGCAGTTTGTTTTAATTCTGCACTTGAAGCTGTTGTAGTTGGTTTTATTGGGTGACTGATCTATTCACCCCCCTCTAGATCATCTATAGAGTGTTATCAATTGGTATCAGAGCCTAACTCTTTTTCAAGGATTAACATCCTAAAAAGGAATGGCCATGAACGCTAAGGGAATGACAGTAGAGGGACATTCAACCTCCAAGCCTCCGTACTTCGATCACTCCAACTACGCCTACTGGAAGAACAGAATGCAGGTCTTTCTGAGGGCGAAAGACTACAAGATCTGGAGGGTAGTGAGCAAGGGACCGTTCGAACTACACGAGAATGAAGAGGTTTGGACGAGAGAGGAAATTAGAAAGTCTACTTTGAACTGGAGTGCTATCAACTCTATTCAGTGCGCACTTCATCCCACTGAATTCTCTAGAGTTTCATCTTGCAAAACCGCCAAGGAGATGTGGGACACACTGGAGGTTATCTACGAAGGGACCTCACAGGTGAGAGAGACCAAGGCGAATATGTTGGTCTCTGAATATGAAGCATTCCGGATGAAGCCCGGTGAGACCGTGACTGAGACGTATGCTCGTCTGACGATCATAACTAACGATTTGAGGAGTTTGGGAAAGAGCTATTCCAACTATGAGATTGTAAGGAAGATCCTGCGATCTCTGACTCCTGTCTGGCACACAAAGGCGACAGTGATCGAGGAGTGAAGAGATCTTCAGAGGATGAAAGTTGACGAGCTGATAGGTTCTCTAATGGCATATGAGATGAACCTTCCCAAAGCTGATGAGCTCGAGAACAAGAAGAAACCAATCGCGCTGAAGGCTAGCTCCAGAAGAACAAGTAGATCCTGCCACAATGGATCATCAAGCGAGCATAGCAGCCTCTCTGGGTCAGAAATCGATGGAGACCAACTTGCTATGCTGACCAGAGAGTTCAGGCGATTCTTGAGAAAGGAAGGCAGAAATTTCGGTCGAAGATAATTCAGCGGCCGACGACGTAACAGGTATAGGTCTAACCTTGCGAAGAAACCTGATACTAATGTTTGCTATCACTGCAGGAAGGCCGGTCATATGAAGGCAGATTGTCCAGAGCTCCAGAAGCAAAAGGAGAAACTAAGGAAGAAAGTTGGAAAAGGAAAAGCCATGATTAGTACTTGGAGCGATGAGGACGAGGGCACACTGAGCACCACCTCAGAGAGCGAGGATGAAGAAAAGCTCGTCTGCCTGATGGCCAAAAGTGACAAAGAAGAAGAAGAATATTCTGATGAGGTATCCTCTCCTTTTGAGCACTATACCATTTCTGATTGGGAGGATGCCTACGGAGACTTGCTAGATAAAGTGGATGATATTAGAAAGGAGAATAGGCATTTGAAGAAGAAAGTAAACTTTCTTATGAATGATAAAACCATGTCTGATAAAATTGCTTGTCTGCAATATGAAAATGATAGTTTAAAAATTTCATGTGCTGAATCTGATGATTTGAAGCATGCTTTAATAGATTCTAGAAAGGAAAATGAGTGGTTAAAGAATGTTATTGATGATTTGAAGCTGAGAATTCAAACGTTTGAAAATGAAGCAAAAATGTTAAATGAGAAATATGAAGCTGTTTTGTATGTGAATTCTGAATTAAAGAAAATTGTTGAAGATTTAGAGAAAGAAGATGTTGATAAAAGGAAAATAAGAGAAAATATGACCCAAGGTTCAGATATTCTATATGCTCTGTTAGGGTCAAAGGTGAATTTCAGAAAAGAAGGTCTCGGATTCAACTCAACTGCCACGGAGAGCTTTGCCGTGAAAACCATATTATTTGTGGTAGAGAAAAAGAAGGGACCTCTCATAAAAATGGTTAGTGAAAATTCTATTTCAAAAAATGTTAATTTGAAAATGTCCAGTGCTAAGGACAAGGGTAAACAGAAGGTTAGTGAGCCTAACAGATCCTGCCCTTCACCCAAAAGTAAGTCTTAGGTTCGGGGTCAGCCTCCAAGCAAATCTAAACCCCAGGGCAAGGCCACCAAGTCTCCACCACCATCACCTGTCCAGAAGAAGACCCAACATAAACATGTACAGAAGTCTAGTGGGTCAAAAATGCAAGGGAGACCTAATGCTGCTTGGGGCCAGACCAGCCATACTCACCAGCCCAAGGTCCAGACCTATTACACTAATCCTCAGAAATAGCCACAACCATTCTGTAGGTCTAGATGGAATCAAGTGCAGGGGAGGTCTAGATATCAATATTTTCCCACTCACTGGCATAGAGCTCAGTTTGCTAGCTGGGTTGGTCAGTCTAGGACATGGGGTCCTAATAAACAGGTCTTCTCTGGTCAGCCTAGGACCACTGCGGGCCGCAATTATCTGAGTACCTATTGGCCTGGGCACTGGCACAAAAATAATCATGCTACTAATAAAGATGGTGCCGGAACTCAACAAAAACCACAGTACCAGAAGAAGACGGTTCAATCAGTTGGTGCTGAGAAAAAAAAATGATGAAAAGAATATTGGGAATTCCACTAAGCCAACCATGTTTAGACAAATGTGGATTCCTAAACAATTGCTGTCTTGCTTAAATTGTTCTGTTTCTGCTTCGGAGCCTAAACAATTTTGGGTTCCAAAAGTCTGTACCTGATTATGATTGCAGGTATGCCTGGCAGCCAGGAGCAATATGTGGTACCTGGATAGTGGCTGCTCCAGGCATATGATAGGAGACAAGGCCCAATTTTGCATGTTGACTGAGAAGAATGGAGGTCTTGTCACCTTTAGAGGAAATACAAAGGGTAAAATCATCGGGTCAGGTAAGGTAGGTAAGTGTACTACCTGTTGCATTGAAGAAGTCCTGCTGGTTGATGGTCTTGCATATAACTTACTTAGTATCAGCCAGCTCTGTGATAAAGGACACAAGGTAGTCTTTGATTCTCATTATTACAAAATCTTTGAACCTGATTCCGATGTAGTTAAATTTTCAGGAAAAAGAGTGAATAACATTTATTTGGTAGATTTAGATGATTTAGCTCATTCTGATCTTTACCTCACTACAAATAAAGATGATTTAGCATTTTTATGGCATCGTAGATTAGGCCATGCCAGCTATACTGTTTTGCATAAATTGAATAAACATAGCATGGTTAGAGGACTCCCTGAAATCTCAGTCAAGAAGGAAAACAAAGTTTGTGATGCATGCACACAGTCCAAGCAAACTAGGAAGTCATTTAAGTCCAGAACTGAAAACATGTCCTCCAAAACTTATGAGCTGATACATATGGATCTTTTTGGACCCACACGATCTGTCAGCTTATCAGGTAGGAGATATGGATATGTCTTAGTTGATGACTTCTCTAGGTATACTTGGGTCTTTTTCCTTACATATAAAAATGATGCATTCACAGAATTTCAGAAGTTCTATTTAAAAATAAAACAGAAAAATGAAAATTCAATTGAAAATATTTTATCTGATCATGGAGGTGAGTTTAAAAACTCACAATTTGATGAATTTTGCAGGGTCAATAGGATTACTCATCGGTTCTCCTCACCAAGGACACCAGAGCAAAATGGAGTGGTGGAGAGGAGGAACCGGACTCTTGTGGAGATGGCCCGTACACTCCTAGTTGAAGGTGGCCTACCAAGGAAATTTTGGGAAGAAGCAGTCAATACTGCATGCCATGTAATAAATAGAGCCATGGTAAGGCTGTTCACTCAGAAAACACCCTATGAAATCCTCAAGGGTAAGAAACATTCAATTGCACACTTTAAGGTTTTTGGATGTAAATGTTTTATCCATGTTAATGATAAAAGAGACATTGATAAGTTTGAACCTAAAAGTGATCCGGGTATGTTCCTAGGATATTCTGAAACCACTAGAGCATATAGGGTGTACAATTTAAATTCCAAAACTGTTGAAGAATCTCCACATGTAGTCTTTGATGAGTCCTTGACTAAATGTGACAATGGTCTGTGCAGGAAAGAAGATGATGGAGAAATATTGAATGAAGGACAGTCGGCAGACCAATCAGATCAAGAAGAAGAACCAGAAGAAAACAATGCAGAAGAGCCTGCTGTTCAGGGGGAGGTAAATGAAGATCAAGGTAACCAAGTTATCAATATCAGATTTTTAAGAGATCATCCAGTAAGTAATGTCATTGGTAACTTAAATGAACCCCCTAGGACTAGAGGCTACTTTAGAGCTCAGCATGAATTAAATACATATGCATTAGTTTCTCATGTAGAACCCAAGTCCATTGACAGTGCCCTAAAGGATGTGCATTGGATCAATGCCATGCTCGAGGAGCTTAATCGGTTTGACAGGAACAAGGTGTGGCACCTAGTCCCGCCTCCTGATCATGGGACTATCATTGGAACAAAATGGGTTTTTAGAAATAAAACTGATGAGCTAGGTAATGTAGTGAAGAATAAGGCCAGACTTGTTGCTCAGGGGTATAACCAGGAATTCAGAATTGACTTTGAGGAGTCTTTTGCCCCTGTAGCCAGGTTAGAGGCAATCAGAATACTTTTGGCCTATGCATGCTCATTAGGAATAACTCTCCAGTAGATGGATGTTAAATCTGCTTTCCTCAATGGGGAAATAAAAGAGGATGTCTATGTCTGACAACCTCCTGAATTTGAATGCATAGATTTCCCCTCTCATGTTTATAAACTGAATAAGGCTCTTTATGGCTTGAAGCAAGCTCCTAGAGCTTGGTATGACAGGCTCAGCAAATTCCTTACCGAGAAGAAGTTCTCGAGAGGTGAGATTGATCAAACGTTGTTTATAAAGGTAAGTTAGACTGACATACTTATTGTTTAGATTTATGTGGATGACATTATTTTTGGTTCAACTAACCCAAAGATGTGTAAGGAATTTTTTGATTTAATGACACAAGAGTTTGAAATGAGCTCAATGGGTGAGCTGAAACTCTTTCTTGGATTGCAGGTGACTCAAACCAAGGATGGAACCTTCATCATCCAGTCCAAATACATTAGGGACCTCCTGAAGAAATACAAGCTCAAAAACCTCAAGGACATTGCAGCTCCAATGGGTACCTCCACAAGTCTTGATGAAGATACTAAAGGTAACCCAGTGGATCAAAAGCTGTATAGAAGTATGATCGGATCCCTTTTGTACCTCACTGCATCTAGGCCTGATATACAATTTACAGTGTGTTTATGTGCTAGATTTCAGGCTAGTCCTAAGGATTCTCATTTTAGTGCAGTGAAAAGGATCTTTAGGTATCTGTCAGGCACCCAAGAACTTGGTCTTTAGTACCCTGCTAGGTGTGAGTTAGAGCTTCTAGCCTACACTGATGCAAACTATGCTGGGTGTCGGATAGATAGGAAGAGCACTAGTGGCTATTGCCAATTCCTAGGTGGTTGCCTAGTATCTTGGGCTTCTAAAAAGTAACACACAGTGGCACTCTCCACTGCAGAGGCAGAATATGTTGCTGCAGGGAACTGTGCTGCCTAGGTACTATAGATTAAACATCAGCTCTCAGATTATCAGATAAATCTGGGATGCATGCCACTTCTATGTGATAACACTAGTGCCATCTGCCTTACTAAAAATTCTGTTCACCACTTTAGGACTAAGCACATTGAAATTAAACACCATTTTCTTAGAGATGCAGTGAGCAAGAGTGAAATTGAATTAGTCTTTGTTGAAATTGAAAAACGAGTTGCTGATATTTTTACTAAACCCCTCGAAAATGAAAGATTTAGATATCTAAGAAGAGAACTTGGGCTTTGTAAATTTCATCAAGAAAATGACTAATTTCTCTCTTGAATTGTCTTTTGGAGTGCTTGAAATAATTGTGTCTGCCTGTTTTTGAACTTGTGAATAAAGTTGTTTGATGGTAGAATAATCACTTATGCATTGAGTATATAAGTTGCTACACGTCTTGCACGTATTATCTCTGAAGTCGATGCATAGTTGGGCATATAGTCGATGCATTGTTATGCATATAGTCTATGCATGGTTGTGCATATAGTCTATCGATTGCCTTGTATAGACTTTATGTCGATGCATGCTTTACACATAGTCGATGCATGTTTTCACCGGGGTGTATAAGCTTTCAACATGAAGTCGATGCATCTGGTGTTTTAAACAACATGAAGGTCGGTGCATCCTATGTTCAAGTTGCATGTAGGTCGGTGCATCTTGCATATCACATATGTCAGAGTCGGTGCATCTTTATACCATCTGCATACAGAGTCGGTGCAACTTGAGTTGATGCATCATGATGTCAGGGGGAGTGCTGTTAAGTTTGATCTTTGTTCAACTTTTCCTATCCTTTCCTTCTTTTTCAGATATATTTATCCATTGATATCAGTCCATATAATCTTGCAAACCTTTTTGAGCTGCTCTTATGCATCATTATCACCTTTTATCAATTGGTATCATTATCACTTGATATCACTATGATTGGATAACAATCTTGCTATCAGTTCATTACAGTAAGCTGCAGTTATTACAACTCTTCCTTTATAAGAATCATGGTTGCTTCTTGACTGAATTGAAGGTTTAACCTTAATAGACTGGACAGTTCAGAGACTGTCCATCAAAAAATATGGTGTTCGAAACTGTTTATAGCTCTTAACTTTATTTTCGCATGGTTAGAATAGAAAGGTCTTCACTGTACCTGAACATAACAGACTTAGTGAAGTCAAGATGCAGAAGACTAGAGTGTGTATTGTCTTTAAACTGTCACTCTAAAAAAAAATCATAAGGGCAGCAGAAATAAGATCATAAAAGAAATGAAATGAACAAAGTGGCAGAGCAATGACTGAATTACACTGAGAAACTGAGGCCTCCATCAAAGAAATGGAGAATACCTTAAGTCATGAAGTGATTTAGATTAACTCTGTATCCTTGATGAAATCTACATGGGTAATTTCACTAAGTAACTAGGGGTACTGGCCTCTAATCAAGGTGTACCCTTAACGTCAAAGGTGCAAACTATCTTTGTAGATTTTGACATGAAATAGATCTAGTAGTTTATGCTAGTAACTGGGGGTACCTGCCTCTGATCAAGGTGTACACCTAATGTCAACGGTATAAATGCCACTGATCTGTTCACTAAGTTCAGAATCAGAAAAATCAAAGGTGAAAAAGGAAATGCTGTAACCCTTAGATAACAAAAGTCATTGAGTGTCAACTGTTTAACTTCAATACAAATTCAAGTGACTTACCTTGATATTCACTATTTCTGAAATCAGTAGGGTACTGTCCTGACTCAGTTTATTATGACTATGTGTTTTAGGTTCATTGCTATAAACGGAGTCTATAGCCCTATTTCTGGAAGTCAGTTGTTTTACTCCACTCTCTATAACTGTTAAACCTAGATTTAATCAAGCATACACATTGTTGACTCTTATATCCCAAGGGTTGATTTATAACCTGCTCATTTCCTGAACCATTGCATGGAATGTTATCTCATTCATCCTCCCTGGTTTCCTTATCTCTTACCTTCCTCCTTTTTGCTGACGTCAAAGGGGGAGAATTATTGTTTCTCGTCAAAGGGGGAGAATTAGGGGGAGAGATTATGTAAAAAGGGGGGGGGGGTAGAGAGTAATACATTTAGGGGGAGCATTTTATAGATGCATTAGTCTGCATATGCATTGTCCATTGGTGTGGTGTTGTCATCATCAAAAAATGGGAGATTGTTGTGCCCCTTGGTTTTGATGATAGCAAACACCATTAGCTTCATCTATATAGATGCATTAGTCTGCATATGCATTATCCATTGGTGTGGTGTTGCCATCATCAAAAAGGGGGAGATTATTGTGCCCCTTGATTTTGATGATAGCAAACACCATTAGCTTCATCTACTATATAGTGCATATGAGTAAAGTTCATGTCGTGCATAAAGTCCGTGCATATCATCGCTCATGGGAATTAAGGTCCGTGCATATCATTCCATTCTCTATACGTAGCCTTGGCAAGTGTTAGGTCGGTGCATGTTTGCGTCTCACTTAGTGCATTGTGTGTGTCTAAGGCATAGACACTCGGTGCTAGTTCCTGTAGCATTTCATATAGTCTGCGCATATAGAGCATATGAGCAACTCGGTGTAGGTTCTGGCCCGCGCTAAGTTGGTGCAACTTTTGTGCGTGTAAGGGTCAGTGCATATTTGGTGTTACTCTAAGTCGGTGCAGCTTTTGCTGCAAGAAAAAGTTGATGCATTTTGCTGTAGCTCAGGTCGATGCATACTTTGCATTGGGCAGATCACGCCGGTGCAAACCTTGCTTTGAGCATATGCGTCTTAGCACACTTAGAGTCTGTGCAAGTTTTGTCTTGCAGCATATCTCCAAGTCAGTGCATATCTAGGCACATGCATGTTCAAGGGACATAGTCGGTGCAATGCACGGTAGCACACTTAGGTTAAGTCTGTGCATGCATAACTTAAGTCGATGCAACTTTTGTTGCTGTACGCCACTAAGTCCGTGAATGTGTGCATCTTACACAACAAAGTCTGTACATTCTTCGATGGCATGTCTGTGCATCTTTTGTACCATGCACACAAAGTCTGTACATTCTTTGGTGGCATGTCTGTGCATCTTTTGTTCCATACATACATAAAGTTCGTGCATATGAATTTTAAGTCTACACACGGTTGCCTTGATGACTTAGCAAGTCTATACATTCTCAAACCAACTCTGTGCATCTTTCTACTATCCTCATATTGCTTCTAACTGATATTAAGACTGACCTTGGCAGGATATCTGCTCGAGGAGTTTAAGAAGGACACGTGATCCAACAATGGAGGATGTGCTAAGATCGTGACACGTGTAAAGCAGCGAGCTGAAATGCTTCCACATGGTCAAGGTGCTAAGGCTGGAATTCATGAAAGACACACGCCCACCTATCTGCTGCTGCTATAAAAGAGAGACTTCTCCATCTGGAGAAGGATGGTCGTGAAAATACTTCAGAAGAGCAGAAGCAGAAAGAGCCTGCACGATCCAGAGAGAAGAGAAAGAGAAGAAAGAGAGAAGAAGAGAAGGAGATAGGTGAGAGAGAGGAGTCTGAGAAAATTACGTTCACAGTTTGTTCCTCAGTCTCTCGGTTCAGATACCAGAGCTGAGATTGCTCATTGTGAGCTACATTCCCTTTGGGGTTTTGTGGTTTTTCATTTAATTTTTCCTTGTTATTTGAAACCTTGTTTTCAAGCTGTGTGTCAGCGGAGCAAGCTGTGAAGCTCAGCGGTCTGCAGAGGAGGATTCCTCTGGACGGGTGAAGCTGTAAGTCCCCAGCGGTTTGCAGAGGAGGATTCCTCTGGACGGCATAAGCTGTAACGCCCAGCGGTCTGTAGGGTTTTGACCCCGAAGTTATGGATCAGCGAAGCTGTGTATCAGCGGTAGAAGCCACATTCCGGTTTGGAGTGTGGGGTGGACGTAGATCTCAGGTTTAAGATCGAACCACCTTAAAAATCCCTGTCTACTGTGCGATTGTCGTGTGACTTGTGTGCATCTTGTTCATCTCTTCCATCCGTAGTAGATGCATGTTTAGGATCGTTTAAGTTCAGATCTGCTAGAGTTGGCATTCTGTGATCGTGTTCGTTTATCCTTATGCCGTCCAACAGCAGTTTGTTTTAATTCTGCACTGGAAGCTGTTGTAGTTGGTTTTATTGGGTGACTGATCTATTCACCCCCCTCTAGATCGTCTATAGAGTGTTATCAGAAAAATGTGGGCAAAAGGCCAAAACTAAGGTGGGCTGTGATGTAAGGTTTGAATTTTGTGACAATCTTCTAGAATTTGGACTAATTTAATCATAGAAAATGGTGTTTAATATGTGCTATGAATTTTAACCCTATTTAGCCTATTAACCCATAATTCAGCCCATTAAGGGTTATCCAATGGCCCAATTGTTAATCATAATCAATTCTAGCGAATTTAATTAGGTCTCCTATAATTTTTTTTGAAATTTAAAAAATTTAATTTCAATTTATTTCAAGAAAAATTCAATTATCTAATTTATTTTATATAATAACAATATAATTTCATCATTTCATAAATATTATAATTAGTTAACTAAATTTATATTGTTATTTATGTAGTTATTTGTTGGGTTACTACACGGAAAGTCATGGCACCCTGTGGAAACTATCGTAACACTAGCAATCGCTTGAGGGACCCAGGCGCCCGACGAGATTCTCAAGAAGCTTCTTCCTCCTCCCAGTCGTCTCGCAACGCTGCTCCATTGGATCCTACCACGAACAAGTTGGCGGAGATGAGCCATAAGATACAGGCCCTAACGAAGGCATACCAAGGCCTCCTCAACCAATAGGCGGAGAAGGGTCGCACCCCAAAGGTACTTCGCTAGAGCAGAAGTGCACCTATAATGGCGAAATCACACCGAGTATGCAAATCTTCACTCCACTCTACTGCCCACTCCCGCAACCCGCGCAGTCGATCTTCCCGGCATCCCGCTAGCCCATTGCACTCCAAGCCAGAGATGGCGCAGTAATTACGACGTTATGAGGAGATCGAACGTGAGCTTGAAGGCAAGGTCCACTACCTAGATGCTATCCTCTAGGAGGCATAGACCAAGGGGTTGTTTAATGATGACTTTGACCTCCACACACCTTTTTCTCGAGAGATCATGGAGGCGTTAATCTCCCCTAAGTTTCAACTACCAACATTCACCCTGTACGACGATACCACTGACCCTACTGATCACATGCATAACTTTGAGTCCAACCTAGTGTGCCACTGGGCCTCAGACGTTGTTAAGTATTTGGCGTTTGTCACCACCCTGATGAATCTCTCGCCACTTCTTTTGGCTCAGGTCTCCGATGCTCGCTGTCAACGCACAGTCTTGTTCGCCACTTTATTTCGAGTCATGTTGTGTATTTTTCTTTATTTTGGGTCATAGATCATGTAATTTCTCTTTTATTTGAGTCATGTATCTAGGTTAGCAAGTTATTTACCTATGCTTTGAGTCAAATGGGCCTCTAGTCCATCAATTGAGCCCATTGTATCTCCCTTGGACAGCATGTGTCATTTTTTGTAAAGCCAAGGGCAAGTCGGTCATGTAAAATGTTGGGATCCTATAAATAGGACCCAACTCCCCCCATTGGAGAACTAAGAAATCTTCTCCCCCCCTTTTGTGGAGTATGACTCTCCACCTCTCCCCCCCTCTCTCTCTACCCCCCTCTCTCTAGGCCGCCCCCACCCTTCTCTCTCTACCTGCCATCTCATCCTCCACACCACCTCCCCTAGACCACATCAGTTGCCATATCATCCGCCACCTCACCCAACTCTTGGATTCCCCCCACCCCATTAACTCCTTCATTTAAGATTTCACCACCCCCTAGGGAGACTTTCCCACTTCCCCAAGCAACCTTTCATCTCCCAAGAGAGAATCCCACTTCCCAAGACACCCCTCCCTCTTCCCAAGGCATCCCCCACTCTTCCCTAGGCCCTTCATTAACTCCCCATCCCATATCCAATTCAAATTTTGAATTTCATCTTCCCCCCTTCATTGCCAAAATCGTCCATCCTATTGCAGCGCCGCCTCAACCTCCCCTGTGAAGCTTCTGGTGACAAGCCTAGCAGCAGTGGATTCCTCTTCGAACCGGCTTCGCAACGAGAGTTCAAGCACCCTCATCTGACGTCGGAGCTGACCGGGAGAGCTGTTCCGGTCCGACTGCGTAAGCTGACTCCAGTGGGATACTAGAGACGTGTTGCAGAGACTCCCACGACCTCCACGCTGAGATTCTAGATGTACTCTTCAACCGAGGTGTTCTCCTACAAGTCCTCTTCTAGTACCAAGAAGAAGGGATCCATTTGGGCACCAGAGCACCCCAGAACGAACATTTTTCTCGGCGTGGGCAGGATGCTCGCCCCTTGTTCAGGTTTGACCACTCTATGCTCTTTTGGTTTCTGCTGCAACCTCCGACCTCAAGCTGGGCTGCCCCTTCTGCCACGCGTAGCATACACTTCTACGGTCAGTTCGACTCTGGCCTTGCCTCCTTCTACGATTGGAGTAGCTAGTAGTTCCCTGAGTTCGCTGCGTCAGCCTGTCGGAGCCCTGCCTATAGCCGATGACCAGTAGAGGGAGTCTGACCCTCCCACCCCTCCAGCGACTTCGAACGACTGCAGCCCTCCTCTAGGTGATAGAGGGCCTCTCCCTCATCATTCTCACCGTCGGCCTTGACCATCAGCCGCCCCGACAAGGCGTACCATGACTGAAGATAGATCGCGGGGTATTCTACCTCTGCAGGGTCACCTGCGACCAGTCCCAACTCCTAGCATTGTCATCGGCACTACGACCATCTCCTGGCCCTCTCGTTCGATCGGCAAGTCATCTGGATGCCCAGCACTGTCTCCACCAAGTTTCGTGGGCATCCGTAAACATTGCAGCCTCCGTCCAACCTGTTCGCCACAGTTCTGGAACAGCACCCCTGTTCTGTGCGGTTGACAGGGAGTCTGCATCAACCCTCGTCACCACCACGTCCCATCTCCGATGACCATGACCCACCCCTGGGAACTACAGCAGCGTGCCCCCTATCTCTTCCTCGAAACGGGATGTCATTCGGCCACCGGAGGATGACTTTCCACTTCCCCTCTCGCGACTGTGCAGTTCTGAATAGTCGGGAGCAGGACCTACTGTCAGGCCCCGTCTGCCTCGCCACGGCCTCCAGCGACCTCGGACACCCCTCTCCTCTATGGGAGCCCATCCGAACGTCATCCTCAGCACAAGGAAGTAGACGGCGTCACGATCGGACCCCTGGACATGAAGTTACAGCGGAAACATTTCAGCTCCGTCCTATAGGTTTAGTCTGGACAGAACCGGTTCCCCTCACATTCCCCGCCCCGCGCCTGGCCGGCTGAAAGCCCCTCCCTGCGTGGAGGTAGATTTTGGTTGTATCAACTTATTTCCCCACCCCTGAGCCAACCCTCTTGCGTGAGGTGTAGTGTTGTAACAGTGGTTTCAGGTCAAGCGACATCGACGCAACGTGCGGGTTGCGGGCCCACATCTCCCCGCTGGCCCACGTCTCCGACCGGGGTCGATTTCTTCAAACCATCTAGGTAAGCACTCAACCCTTGCTCCATATACGCTTGTTCATCCCATATTCATCGTTTGCTTCGTCGCCAAAGGGAGAGAGTGCGCGGCCCCGAGGTTCCACCCTCGTCGAACGGCCACTGCGGAAAGTGAGGGGAGTGTTACCCGTGCCCACTCGGCACGAGGTCTGCCCCTTTGAATTGGGCTACCGTACCTAGGGGGCATTGACCTAAGCCCTGTTGACCCTCTACCAGCAAGGGACCAATTCCACATCCTCGACTCGGTATCCCCGAGTCACCTCGGGTTGGGTTACGCCGCGTGAGTCTGCCCGCCGATTTTGGTTTCTAAATCTAATTGTTGTGCTTGTTTCCATAGGTCCTAGGTGCATTAGGACGGTCACCACGGCCCTCCTCCACTGTGTCACATCAAGTGGTATCAGAGTAAGTTCTAGACTTATCTCTACAAGTCTAGTCCAAGGTGCGTTTGCATTAGAGTCTCCCCGTGTCGAAGATGGGTTGCACCTCCGTTCAACTCCACATGCCCCTGCTTGATGTGTGGGACAAGCTTGTAATAGGGATGCTGACCGACCGTGCCAAATCACCCGCAACCTTTGATCAAAAATATGGCCCGTGCGTATGGCTATCACCCCCTACCCCAACCCCACCAAGCATCCCTCCTTCGCACCCACACCTGAACCCCACACACTTCCAATGACCCCTCGGCGAGCTCCCTCAAACCTCATAGCATCACACCCTCTAGTCCCACCAACATGGTCCTATACCAAACCCACCCCCGATGGGAACACGAGCACAGGGATTGAGATTCCCAAGCGTAAGGAAGAAATCGCCTTTAGCTCCCAAGAGAAAGAGGCCCACAAAGCCAATCCAACACCGAGTGAGGAAAACTTAGGCCAAAAGGATGCTCCCAATCTGAACCACTCCCCAAAAGACACCTCGACTCAAACCAATGAGGAGGAAGGGCATCCAATCTTCTCCATTCAAGTTAACCCCGACCTCCCAGAGCCACTCGACCTCACCCAGAAAGTGATGACTATAGATGGGTCCATAATCAAGTGGCTCAAACAAAATCCCATTCTTCTTAGCTTGAGCCCACAACACCCACCCATGGGGCATCAATCTCAAATAGTGCCCATTAACTCCTTCCACACAACTTTCCAGTCTTACTACATTGTGGAAACCATAAGTGATCTTATTGAGGGTCTAGGTTGTCAAATTGAATTGACAGGCATGCTGACCCCGGAGTCGTGTGAACCCGGATACCTTAGTTGCACTTGTCCCTCAATAGGATCCATCACTTCAATTTACACAAGGTGTCAATACACGAGTGAGCTCCTAGTATTTCCTCCTATACGTGAGGAATTTGACCAAGGACAACCCAATGACATCCTCTCCCAAATGGAGAATCCCAAAGAGGCAACAAAGGCCCCACAAGTTGATGAGGATCTGAACCACAAAGGTGAACTAGTAGATTGGCCATATATTTTTCAGGGGTTTGAAGAGACATACTTCGTCAAAGGCCTATCCATTTTTGACCCCTTTGACCCATTCCCTTGGGAACCCCAACGCCAACTTGTCCCCTTTCGCTCCTTCACAATTATCAACTCCTCATCCCTTCCCGAAGCCCATTGCTTGAGGCCCAATTAGGCCCATTACTTCCCCACCATTACATGCCTAGCGGGCCTCGAACCGATCCCTTGGGATGAGTCACATCCATCACTAGGCCCAGCTAAAACCAAGGGACCAACAATACCATTCATTCCCCTAGTTGACGAGGTCCCGACCCACATCGGAGAGCTTGTAGAGTGGGTATTCTTTTGTCAAGGGATGGATGAAACCAACTTCACCAGGAGCCTAACCACTCATGATCCTTTCGATCTATCCACATGGGAGCCCCCGAACCCACAACCCTTGCTCCGACTATTCAAAGAAGTCCTATACCTCACCCCTTGCCAAGCCCGTAGCACTAGAGTTGAACAAGTCCCCCCTTACATGCACTCACGCTTGGAAGCGAGAAGATCATCATTTGGATAGAGTAACTCAGGATTCAGAGCAAAAGACCCATGAAGATCAAGAGATTAGGACGTCTAAACGAGGTAATTAGAATTCAATCCTTTAGAACTTTTTGATCACCGTAGTTTCATATTCTTACCCTCAAAATTTCACATCTTTAGGACAAGAGGTTGGAGAGATAGAGCAGCAGGAAGTTGCTGGAAAATCACTGGAAAAGGAGAGCTAGGGCTCGATTTTCAGATTCAAATTAGAAGCTTAAAGCCTAGTTAAAAGGTAGGTTATCTCATGATTGGCAAAAACATCTTGTTAGGGATAAAAGTCTTCTGATTGTGCTTGATTTCATGCAACATAGACTATGAATTCTATGTTTTAGTGGGTTCATGCATACATACATATTCTTAGCCCTAATCAAAGATCAAAGATATTATCTTGTCAATTCACTGCAACCTATACATCTAGATGACCTTTACTTCGTTTTGTCATGATTGGAGTAGTTAAATCTTTTTCAAACATGACATGATTTTAAATCATAGTCGTTTAATTGCTTTATACTGTTAGCAGGGACTCTAACGCATCATACTTAGACCGTCACAAACTGTAACGGCCTTACGATAAGCCGTCACACCCTCTATTGCATTTTAATTCCTCTGTTGTCTCTGACGCACCATAACAGGAGCATTACACTACTGTAACGGCCCCTTGATAAACCGTCACAGGTACTGTGACGCGCTCTTGTTAGACCGTCAGACCCCTGTGTTCTGTCAGCCCGAGGCAGAATGGTAACCAATTAAGTTTACTTATAAATAAGCTTAGATAGCTAAGTTTGGACCTATTATCATGACTTTAAGTTTATTTACTGATTCATAATAAAAATTGCATGATTAAGGTATCTTAAGTTATTTTAAGTTATGTTAATTTCATGTGCCAAAATTCTATAGTTTTGTATCTAAATCATGATTTTCCAAAGATGTATTGACGGAATTTTATCGTGATTTCCTATTGTTACACATCCTCTATATCAATAGAGTCATTTCTCTAAGTACATGACATATATTCAGGTATATGTCCATTAGTTCACACTTTGCACTATAGGAGCATTATTCTTGGACATGAGGACCTCTCTATTGGATATTCCTTCCAATGGATAAGGAAATCTTGTTGCAAGACCTCCGTAATTCTCCGCGAGCCTGGGATTGCCACTAGGACGCCGAGTTGGTTGTACCATTAAAACCCAATTAATTAGATTACACTATCGATGTTTCTGGTTATCAATAGTGTAACAGATCTATATTGGACCGTCAGGCACATGTAACGGCCCAATATACTACCGTCACATTTAACTGAGTTCGATTTCTTGGTTCTGGATTCAGACTAATGTAACGGCCCAATACTGGAGCGTCACATCATGTAACGGCCCAGTACAAGATCGTCACAAGGCTTAAATATGTTAACCCAATGTTTGATCCAAGGGTTGATATTCCAAGGTCTCTAAATGGACTATTGATGATCTAGAACTTATCATATTGATCAAGAAACCTAATATAATGAATGGAAAATAAAGAACGTACTGTTATGCTGCTGATTTATTTCCATAAGGATAACATAGTATAAGTCATTCTTGATTTCTCATGATTCTTATTAAAGCATTCATTCATTAAATTATTGTTATCAAGAGCTTGTTGGAATTGTACATTCATAGCCATACTTTATTGTTACATGCGTGGAAAAAGCTTGATTTATACTTGAAGATGCGATCGTGCACTGATTGTGTTCAAGGGCTCTATGCTAGTCCCCTCGGCTGATTGTCGGAAACATACTATTATAAACCATGGGGTATGATGCTACTGGCGTCGCATTGCGCTGGAAGTACTTTCTTTATAAATAAGTGAAGACCCACGATACAGCATGATTGATACTTATACATGACTTTCTTGATATTCCACAGAAATTCACGAAGTACTTGCTCATAAGAAAAAGATACTGGAGTGATGATTATGTGGCTTGCTAGTACATTCTCATTACATTCTTGTTCATGAAAGGCCATATCATGTTCTTATAACATTCTTGCTAGTTCATACTTTCTCTCATTCTATCTTACATACTTTGGTTTAATCGCATGATTGATCACATTCGCATGATTTTACCTTATTCCTCTAGAGCAAAAACGTTAATTACTTTAAGATGCCTTCATGTTGATTCGAAGATACCTACTGGGTAAGTGTGCTCATTACCTATTTCCATTCTTTTTCAGGAAATGGAAGTGAGTCGGGTTCGGATTCGGAATGTTCAAGTAGCGGATCCGAGAGTGAATAAAGAATGAGCGAGGACTTAGGAAGTTTACATTGTTTAGATCGAGTCTATGTAATTTCTTATTTTTTGAGTCTAGCATGATGGAAGTTGAATTAGTGGTTGTATTCGAATATTGGATTTGATTATTAATGAAAGTTGAAGTTGAGTAAATATTGTGTGATTGCATTCTTATGTGTGATTGCCTTGCGCTCTGATCGTTCATGCTTACAAGAGGCTTACCATGTCGGCTGTTCGCGTTCCTCGAGTGAGTCTTCCGCTGTAATAAAGGCTCGGGGCGTGACAGTTAAGTTGGTATCAGAGCCTAAATCTCAGGACTTAGGAAGAAGAGTTATATCATAGGATAAGTCAAAGGTTTAAGGACCCCTACGTATGGACTAAGGAAGAAATTTCCACACCCATTTGAGAATTGGGTAGAGCCCGATATAAGATAGTTAATTAGCTTTAAGATTGATTTTCCTTCCAATTCCACGAGAAATAACAAGTTGTTATTTTTCTCTCAGGTACACTATCATTACCATGGCTCATCGCGTAAATTGGGATGGCATGCAGCAAACAGTTACTGGCCTCATTCAGGCATTACAAACCATGACGCAAGCTAGCGCAGGAGCAAGGGCTGGTGATTTACATCGCAACTTTCGGAGCTTAAACCCTTCGCGTTTCTATGGTTCTTCTAATCCGGATGAAGCGAAGAACTGGATAGATGAAATGAATCGTATCCTTGATGTTATCCAATGCACCGATCAGGAGAAGGTGCGTCTCGCAACCTTTCAACTCAACAAAGATGCCCGTACATGGTGGAAGTCAGTTCCAGCACCTCCGGCCGATGCACCTCATACATGGGATGATTTTCTTACCCTATTCCGTGCCAAGTACTTTTCTGAGCACCTAAAAGAGAGAAAGGCTATGGAGTTCGCCGCTCTTCGACAAGGAATGATGACGGTTGTCGAATATGAACTGTAATTCTCAAGGCTTGCACCTTACGCACCGCATCTTATCAGCACCGATTTATTGAAGGCAAATCGGTTCATGGACGGGTTACGACCCGGTTTCACTCAGCAGCTCGGAACCCAAAACATCCGTACTTATGCGAAAATGGTTCAACGAGCGTATTTGTATGAAAGGACCTTAGAAAAGGTCGAAAAATTAAAAGGGGAAGAAGAAGAATCCAGCCGATGCTCAGATCGGCGTTATAAGAAAGAATAGTTCAGCATCACGGAGCCCTACAAGAGCCGTGATAGTAAGAAAATATCCAGGAATGGGATGTTGTGACCCCTCTATGTTGATGATGTTGACAATAAGTTTTACTTCATTGGCAACATCTTGTTTTGATTGATTGGCAACTATTCTTATTTTGATGAAATTGTTTTTATCAGGTTGTCTGTGTACATAATGCAGTCAGAGTCTATACTGTCGTGCACACACCCACAAGTCTACATTGCATTGCAGCATGAGCATAGAGTCCATACATTTCATTGTGTAGTATGGACAGTTGTGGGTCGACCCCCTTGTTCACATGGGTCGACTCCTCAGATTAGCATAGCCTATACACTACATAGCATAGTCTATACACTGCACGTTCAAGTTCATAGTATATACATTACTGCATTGCCTGCACGAGGAAGTCTGTACATTGGCTGTTGGCTAGCACGCTCACTCAAGTCCACACATCGTGAAGTATGCAGATTGTAGCTTGCTCATTCACTCATTCAGCCTTGTCAAGTCCATACATTGGGCTACTGTGCAAGTCCATACATTGGCCTTCAGGCTTGCAAGTCTATACATTGCCTGTCGATTGCAATGTCTGTACAGAGTTCAGAGAGTTCAAAGTGTTCATAGTCTACACATTCATTCACTGTTCATGTTGTATCAAGTTCAAAGTCCATACATTGGACTGTAGCATGCACGAAGCTAAGTCTATACATTGCTCAAGTCTGTACAGCATTCAGTGTCTAGCGTTTCATGAAGTCTATACATTCATTCTCTATAGCTTGCACGAGGTGAAGTCTGTACATTGGCCTCAGCTTTCGAAGTCTGTACATTGGCCTTAGCTTTCCAAGTCTGTACATTGGCCTCCATGCCTCAAGTCTATACATCGGAATGTTTGGCCAAGTCTGTACATCCTTCTGTTGATAGTTCAAGTCTATACATTGGACTGTTTGTCCAAGTCTGTACATCGTTGCTTACCAAAGTCTGTACATTGGCATCTGTTCCTACGTTGCAATTCCAAGTCTGCACATTGGGTTCTTTACCTACGTTCAGCTTTGAAATTCTATACATTGGTTTTCATTTCAAGTCTGTACAGACTTTGGTTTGTGCAAGTCTATACAACCGACTGTTCAGCTTGTGACCAAGTCTGTACAGCCAGGGCGACTGTTAAGTCTATACATTAGCATCCTTGATTTGATCAAGTTTGTATAAGGTTTCTTTTGGCAAGTCCATACATTGAATGTCTATACATTCGTTTGCCTTGCATCATTCATTAAGTCTGTACAGCCCCTTCGCTTGGCAAGTCTGTACATTGTGGATGTCTATACACTCGATTACCTTGCCGTGGTCAAGCCTATACAGAGTTTCTTCAGCTAAGTATATACATTGCTTCACGACGTGAAGTCTATACATGCCTTGTTCAAGTCTTCACATGATGAAGTCTATACACTCAACTCCTTCACACTTCAGGAAGTATGTACATCCTTCAATGCGTTGCATGCATCGTTCGTGAAGTCTGTACATCGAGTGAAGTCCGGTGAAGTTTATACAGCGCCCATTTCTTTTAGAGTCTCATGCATATGTGAAGTATGTACATTGCATTTGCATTCACAACGTCTTCACACTTGAAGTCCATACATCGTCAATTGTCTGTCAAGTCTTCATATTGCTTAAGTCTGTACAGCGGCTGCTTCACATATGAAGTCTGTACATCGCATAGCTTCACATAGATGAAGTCTATACATTGGGCAGAGTCTGTACACTGCATTCGAGTTCACAACTCCATACAGTGAAGTCTATACAATGCAGTTCATCTTATAAGTCCGTACAGAGTTCTTCACTTAACCTGATAATCCGATACTCTGTCTGACAGGGATCTGCTACTGAGATTGCTGACATGGCTCATGATCCCAGGAGGACGAGGTGATCAGATGCTGCCACGTGGATGAAAGCACCTCGGATCTGGCGAATTCCATGGGCGGGAAAACGTGGAAGCCATGCGCCCTTATCCAATCTGCTGCTGTATATATATATAGAAGTCTTCATCTTCTGTTGAAGGCTGATCGTAGAGTGGCAAGTCTATACAGTGAGATAAACCTGAGACAGCAGAGAGCCATCGAGATACAAAGAGAAGAAAAGGAGAGAAGAAGAAAGTGAGAAGAAATGAGTTGAGAGAGTGATATGAGAGCTTGTGAATCAGCGTCTTGGTCCAGATACCAGAGCTGATATTGCTCACTTTAAGCTATAGTCGTTTTGACTTTCTTCCATTCGATTGTGTTTTTCTTGCTTTTCAGTCTTGTTATTTTTCCTTTGAAAACTCTTGTTCGATCAAGCTGTTAGTCAGCGGTGTCAAGCTGTGAGGCAGCGGTGTGCAGAGGTGTTACCTCTGGTCGGCTAAGCTGTAGTGCCCAGCTGAGCAAGCTGTGAAGCTCAGCTATTGCAGAGGGTGTTCCTCTGGTCGGGATAAGCTGTAAGCCCCAGCCATTGTTGGCAAGCTGTAGTGCCCAGCAGATTGAAGCTGTGTATCAGCAGTAATCTATTGTGCAGGTGGAATGGCGGTCTAGAGGGGGGGGTGAATAGATCCGCCCCCAAATTCAAAAACTATTGCAGACTTATGTAAACAATTTAAACTATGCGGCTTAAGTGGAAATTAAAGCGTATACTCTATGCATAACAAAGATGAACCTAGGCATGCATCTAGCGGAGATCACAAACAATCACACAAAGGAGACAGGGATTTTTAGGTGGTTCGGCCAGACATCCAGTCTGCTTAAATCCACCCCTCACCAAACCCGGTGAGGCTTCCTTCCGCTGACTCACAGCTTGAACACTCCGCTGACTCACAGCTTGAACAACTTCAGATCTGAGCAGCTCAGCTCAATCTGAATATTCCGCTGACGAACAGCTTGATTAACAGAATAGAAGAATGAAATGAAAGATCGAGTAGAGATATAAATACAGATCAAGTGTAGAATTCTCCTGATGATTGGGTATCTCGATCTGTAGATGGAGTTCACTGAGCTTCTTCTCTGATTTCAGATCTTGGGTGATCTTGTGCTGCTGTCGGTGCTTCTCCTACTGCTGCTCTTCTCCTACTGGTGCTTCTTCTGCTGTTGCCCTTGTTTTCTTCTTCTCCTTCTTCTTCTTGATCTAGGTTGCATAGCCCTCTCTTTTCTTTTCTGCTTCCTCTCTAGATGCAGCAGTCAGTCTTCCAGCAGCTACGGTCTGCAGCAGGTCCTCTTCAGCCCTCGTGGTGCAGTGGCTTTCTCCCTAGATGCAGCGCTTCATCTTCTGTAGCCAAGCTTTGCAGCAGCTATCTCCAGCCCACGTCTGCTTCAGCCTTCTTCATCCCCTGCGCCCCTTAGGGTTGGCTATTCTCTTTTTTCTTTTTCTCTTCCCACCATTTATTTTCTTGTTATTGAGTAACTCCACAACTTCTGCTGGTTCAGTTGGAGAAACGGTGGGGAATCTCCTATTTTTCAGCAAGGAAGTTGAAGACCAAGTCAGATCCATGAAAAGAATCAAACTCTGGTAAAGATCCATGTTTCCTGGCTTATCTGGACCTTCTAGGTGTATGCCATAATGGATCTTAGCTTTGGGTATCGGATCTTGCAAGAACATAGTCCATTTTAGGGTTTAAAGTTCGCAACTCCGCCCGTGGTCGGCTTCTAGGGCCTCCGTGGTCGGCTTCTGAATAGAACCAGAATTCCCTGGTTTCTGTCTGCCTTCAAGTGTCGGCTTCGGAGCCCTCAGGTGTCGACTTCTGAACAGAACCAGAATTCCCTGGTTTTTGTCTGCGTTCAAGTGTCGGCTTCGGAGCCCTCAGGTGTCGGCTTCTGAGCCAGTCCAGAACCTGTTTTGGAGATCTTGAAGGGCTGAGCTTCTGAATTGAGTTTGGTTCATCCTTGACCTTTGGCTGGCCTATTTTAATCATCAATATACCTACATTGATCATTTAGATATTAAACATTTGGCATATGCTTATGGTAAAGACAATGAGATACAACTTGTCATCATTAAAACAAGGGATGCACAACATTCTCCCCCATTTTGATGATGGCAACTGTAGATCATTGTGAACTATGCATGAAAAGTATTCATGATAGATAAGTCATTATTATGAATGAGTCATATGATGAATGGACAGACAAGACAGACTTGACACTGACAAGACAGACTTGACACTCTCTCCCTCTTCATATCTCTCTCTACATCTCCCTCTTAACAATCTCTCCCCCTATATGAAATACATTGACATTCTCACAATGACACTCTCTCCCCCTTTGACATCATCAAAACAAGATTTGGGAGTTTAGAGGATGAGAGATAAAACTAATATCAGGGATTGAGGAAAGATGTGGACTAAGTTGTTAGGGATGAGAGGAAGTAATGGCATGAGCAAAGTTGTTCAACATGGTTCACATGAGAGATTTCACCTGAGGGTTGAAATTGAGAAACACTCATGAATTTTCTTAAAGGCTAAGGTAACTGGCCTTATTTTTGCCAATGGTTCAAGACATATAAGCCTCAAGTCTGAAGTTAAAAAACCAAGAGCAATTTCATTCTAGCACATATAACAGTGTTAAAGCAACCTCTTCAAACCAGTTCCCGTCCAAGCTCTTTTGATCGTCAAGATGATTTCATTAGTCACCTCTCGGAAGGGTTTTCACTAATATTGTGGTTAAACTTGCATAAGTTTTGATATTTGCCTTGGGTCAACCATTTTTACAATTTGCTCCTCTCCCCTTTTTTTTTTTTACTGTAATGAGCAATCAAGTTCAGCATGGCTTTTCAGTGCGAGGAAACATGTTTATCAGACACCAGAGTCCCCGATTACTTCACACAACTGACCATTTTGCCTCCTTTTGGACAGAGTTAACATTTCATATCATGACACTGTCCTCAGCACTTCATTAGTGCAGGGACTTGGTTTCTCAATGAAATATGCCATTGCTCTGCATTTCCCCCTTTTTTTTTCATTCAGAATATCTTGTAGAAATTTAATGGCGTATTCCCATTTGGCTTTTTCAAGATACACGTTTAAAAACAATACTAAGTTAAAACCATTCAACTAGAGTTGCCTCACTACTATCAAAAATTCAATCTCAAGAGAAGGTGGGGACATAGTTCCCTTAGGTTGATTCAAAACGATTATATGAACACAGGCCGAAATTTTCATAGGCATTTAATTTCAAATTTCAGAGGTTTATAGACCCCAAACCATTGACTTATTTCCATGGGTCAATTTCAATAGCTCTCTAAGAAATTAGAAGAGTATTTGCCCATTACTCCCCCTGAAATCATGAACCTGTGTTGAATTCAAATGGGTTGGAATTATTGCAATAAGGATGTAAGAATGATGATATAAATTGATGACAGTGAATTGAGGAATTTTGCAAGGGTTCTTGATAAGATGGGGGCAAATGCATGAACAACGTTTAGAGTAGTGGGGACAGAAAGACATAAATGTATTGAGCTCCCCCTCAGTCAAATCGGGTGACTCAATATGCATGCATGACATGTAATGCACTTATTGACCTTTCCAAAGCTCTTGCTTACATGAATTTTGGACCTTTGGTACTTGGCGAAGGTAAGTCCTCTACGCTAGACAAGCTTAACATGCCCTTCCACCAATCACCATTTGATATACCACAAGTGTCCATGGTATGAATGCATGACTACTACACAAGTAGACTTAGATATGAAAATGGATGTTTGAGTCATGCAAATGACCTATACCACATGTGCAACTCCCCCTCACTATGATATGCAATTAGTGATTGAGTTCAAAAACTATTGCAGCACCACCATAATATCTATCAATGGACCAATGCAGTAGATTTCAGAATTTCATCCAACCATGCAGTGTTTGGCAGCAGCATTACGAGTTTCCAATCAATCAAACATAGCAGAGTATAAGTTTCAATTTGAAGGATTACCTGATTCCGTGCAGGCCAGGCCAGTTAAGAAGGTAAACAAGAACTTACTTTTCAATCAAACAACAATTTGCATTTGTTCCTCCTTTGACATGCCTTGGACAACCATTATCATGATGCCATTTGATATGTATGGCTGCAAGGCTTAGATGCAAGCAAGTTAAACTGCCAATGTGGGAACCCAAGTAGCTTTGGGTCCCTTTTGAGTATTTAACTTTTTAAGACATGACGGTATGTCTTTTGGTATCCATAGTTGCCTTACTTGCTTTGGATGTCCATTTGGTCTGCATGAAGAATTTTTCACCACATCAGTAAAGACATTAGAGAGGTTCGCAATTTTTTGCTTCCTTACAAGATTCATATTTCCATCCTTCCAATAAGTAGAGGGTGATTAAGACTTACCATTAACTCTGGATTTACCTGCCCATTGACATTTATGATGATAGTATGATCCATGATGCCCATGTGTTGACCTATGTAAGGGCAAGCATCGACTTGGAGGAGCTTTATACCCTCTGCTGTAGCCAAAAGTCGACTTTGGAGGGGGTCTGAGTCGACTTCCATGTTGCCAGAAATCTGTGAAGTTGTTGTTGCTTCCCATAGTCGACTCTTGAATGGGTCTTGATCGACTACTGTTCTGCAAGACTTCAGGAAAGCTTCTGGTTCTGCCTGTGGTCGACTCAGGATGGGGTCTTAGTCGACTTCTGTTCTGCTTCCAGAATTGCTTTTCTCTCATTTGATGGTGGTTGATTGACCTTGAAACTTGGCTTGGTAGTTTGTTCCTATTTGTTGAGAATTTTGATCTTTCTGACCCATCTAGATATAGCTTCTGCTGCCTTAGATCCTCTTTAGTTGTTTTGACGTGGCCGGCTTGTTTCACGGCCTTCCCACTTGATTTCTTGTCATTTGATCTCATGGTTGCTTGGATCTTGGTTGAAGTGCTTGCATCAGCCATCTTTTCTGACCCATACATGTCAACAAGAGGTTTTTTCCCTTTTATGTCTTTTTCATCCATGAAGGTGATAGTTTTTAATTTAAATTTCTTTTTGGCTGTTGGGTTGAAACCTAATCCTTCCTTTTGAAAGTTTACTCTAGATCCTAACACAGCGTCTAGGTTTTCTCTACCTTTCATCAACTTTTCCAAGGATTTTTGTTTGTCTTTCAGTTCTTCTTGAATCTTTTCAATTTCCGTCTGAAGTTGACAGTTGACCTCCTTGATTGCATCATATTTTTCATTGGCTAGTATGGTTTCCTTTTCATAGTCTTGCAATTTCAGTTTGAGATCATTTATTTCCCTTTTTAAGCTCTCATTTTCATCTTTCAAATCTTTTGAATCTGAATTTTGCATTTTCATTCTTAGCTCATCAATTTCATCTCTCAAATTTTCATTATCATCTTGTAGATCTTTTAGTTCAGACTTAGAAGCCTCTAAATCATGAACTTGTTTCATCAGATTTGAAATCTCAGTTTGCAAGCATGTAATATTTTCAGATGAAGTTGTATCACGAGCCATGGTATTTATTTTCTTTTTCAAAGTTTTATTTTCTTTTCTTACAATATCGCATTTATCAAGCAATTCACCATATGCTTCTTGCCAGTCATCAATGGTGAAATGCTCAAATGGAGAAGAGTTTTCACTTACCTCATACTGACCTATTGCCATAAGACCTAAGTCTTCATTGGTTTCACTGGATGAACTCTTCCCTTCACTTTCCTCTTCGTCACTCCAGGTGCTTATCATGGCTTTCTTCTTATCTTTCCTCTTGGAGTGTGTTTTCTTCTCATTGTGTGGACATTCAGTTTTGATGTGCCCGGGCTTGCTGCAATTGTAACAAACAAGATTGTTATATTTTTTCTCAGATGATTCAGATTTGAACTTGGATGACTTTCTTACCTGACCCTTTGGATTCTTGAAGTTTTTACCTTCCTTCTTCAAGAACTTTTCAAATTTTCTGGTTAGTGTGGCAAACTCACCCAAGTCCTCCTCAGTGTTGGATGACTTATCATCTGAGGACTCCTTGCTATGCTCTTTAGCCTTTAGTGCTAATGGCCTCTTCTTTGATGTTTCTTCCTCATTTCTCTTCAGGTTAAGCTCATAAGTCATCAATGAACCTATCAGCTCATCAACAATCATAGTAGATAAGTTTTTAGAATCCTCAATCACTGTTGCTTTGGTATGCCAAGTAGAAGTTAAAGATCTAAGGACTTTCCTCACAAGTTCATTATTAGTGTAGTTTTTCCCTAGACCTTTTAAGCTATTAGTTAACTGAGTTACTCTAGCATACATTTCAAAAATGGATTCATGTGGTTCCATTTTAAACATTTCATAATCAGAGATAAGCATATTGGCTTTAATTTCTCTTACCTCAAAAGTGCCTTCATATATTACCTCTAATCGGTCCCACATTTCCTTGGCAGTGGCACATGAGGAAACCCTTGAAAATTCTGTTGGGTGAAGCGAGCATTGCATAATATTCATTGCTCCCCAGTTCTAATTTGACTTCTTTATCTGCTCTCGTGTCCAGGTGTCTTCATCTTCAGGAAGTTGATGTGGCCCTCGGCTTACAACTCTCCATGTTTCATGGTCCTGCGCTCTGAGAAAGACCTGCATTCGGTTTTTCCAATACGGGTAGTTAGTACCATCAAAATATGGTGGCCTAGTAACCGAATGACCCTCTGCCAATAATCCTTTGGCATCCATTCCACTAATCTATCCGGGTCGTTGGACCTCTTGAATGGATAACCCGCTCTGATACCACGTGTTGTGCAGGTGGAATGGCGGTCTAGAGGGGGGGTGAATAGATCCGCCCCCAAATTCAAAAACTATTGCAGACTTATGTAAACAATTTAAACTATGCGGCTTAAGCGGAAATTAAAGCGTATACTCTATGCATAACAAAGACGAACCTAGGCATGCATCTAGCGGAGATCACAAACAATCACACAAAGGAGACAAGGATTTTTAGGTGGTTCGGCCAGACATCCAGTCTGCTTACATCCACCCCTCACCAAACCCGGTGAGGCTTCCTTCCGCTGACTCACAGCTTGAACACTCCACTGACTCACAGCTTGAACAACTTCAGATCTGAGCAGCTCAGCTCAATCTGAATATTCCGCTGACGAACAGCTTGATTAACAGAATAGAAGAATGAAATGAAAGATCGAATAGAGATATAAATACAGATCGAGTGTAGAATTCTCCTGATGATTGGGTATCTCGATCTGTAGATGGAGTTCACCGAGCTTCTTCTCTGATTTCAGATCTTGGGTGATCTTGTGCTGCTGTCGGTGCTTCTCCTACTGCTGATCTTCTCCTACTGGTGCTTCTTCTGCTGTTGCCCTTGTTTTCTTCTTCTCCTTCTTCTTCTTGATCTAGGTTGCATAGCCCTCTCTTTTCTTTTCTGCTTCCTCTCTAGATGCATCAGTCAGTCTTCCAGCAGCTACGGTCTACAGCAGGTCCTCTTCAGCCCTCGTGGTGCAGTGGCTTTCTCCCTAGATGCAGTGCTTCATCTTCTGCAGCCAAGCTTTGCAGCAGCTATCTCCAGCCCACGTCTGCTTCAGCCTTCTTCAGCCCCTGTGCCCCTTAGGGTTGGCTATTCTCTTTTTTCTTTTTCTCTTCCCACCATTTATTTTCTTGTTATTGAGTAACTCCACAACTTCTGCTGGTTCAGTTGGAGAAACGGTGGGGAATCTCCTATTTTTCAGCAAGGAAGTTGAAGACCAAGTCAGATCCATGAAAAGAATCAAAATCTGGTAAAGATCCATGTTTCCTGGCTTATCTGGACCTTCTAGGTGTATGCCATAATGGATCTTAGCTTTGGGTATCGGATCTTGCAAGAACATAGTCCATTTTAGGGTTTAAAGTTCGCAACTCCGCCCGTGGTCGGCTTCCAGGGCCTCCGTGGTCGGCTTCTGAACAGAACCAGAATTCCCTGGTTTCTGTCTGCCTTCAAGTGTCGGCTTCGGAGCCCTCAGGTGTCGACTTCTGAACAGAACCAGAATTTCCTGGTTTCTGTCTGCCTTCAAGTGTCGGCTTCGGAGCCCTCAGGTGTCGGCTTCTGAGCCAGTCCAGAACCTGTTTTGGAGATCTTGAAGGGCTGAGCTTCTGAATTGAGTTTGGTTCATCCTTGACCTTTGGCTGGCCTATTTTAATCATCAATATACCTGCATTGATCATTTAGATATTAAACATTTGGCATATGCTTATGGTAAAGACAATGAGATACAACTTGTCATCATCAAAACAAGGGATGCACAACATAATCCACATACGAGTTGAATGTGGGGTGGACGTAGGTCGGATTGACCGAACCACCTAAAAGTCTTTGTGCCTCTCGTGTGTTTGCTTGTCTGTTTAGCAGATCTTGTTTCCATCATTCGGTGCTTTGACTGTGGTTGTCCAGTGTTCTTTTAATTCCACATTTTAATCTAGGCATAATTTTTAATTAGCCTGTTGATCTATTCACCCCCCCCTCTAGATCCACATTCTGTGGTGAAAGAGCCTTCCATCTAACTCCAACAATTGGTATCAGAGCTAGACTCTTCTACAGGGACTTACCGCCCGAAGAGGATAAGCACAGATGGACGGAAGAGGGATGATAGCTAAATGACACTCCACATCGAAGCCCCCGTACTTCGATGGAACCAACTACGCATACTGGAAGCACCGTATACAGTTATTCTTGAGAGCTAAAGACTATGAAATCTGGAAGGTGGTTAGCAAGGGACCTTTCGAGCTGTCCCCTAATGAAGATGTATGGACCAAGGAGGAAATTAGAAGGTCCACGCTCAACTGGAGTGCAATCTATGCAATCCAGTGTTCTCTGCATCCCACCGAGTTCTCACGAATATCTGCTTGCTCCTCAGCGAAGGAAATGTGGGATGCACTTGAAGTCATCTACGAGGGGACTTCACAAGTCAGAGAGACCAAGACTAATCTACTGGTTTCAGAATACGAGGCTTTCAAGATGAAGCCTAATGAGACAATCAAAGAAATGTATGCTCGGTTGACTATTATCACAAATGGTCTCAGAGGTTTCGGGAAGAAGTATTCTGAGTATGATATAGTCAGGAAGATTTTGTGATCCTTGACTCCAATTTGGCACACAAAGGCCACCGTTATGGAAGAGTCAAGAGATCTGCACAATACAAGGGCAGATGAGCTTATCGGATCTCTAATGGCATATGAGATGAATCTGCCGAAGATAGAGGAGGCTGATAGAAAGAGGAAGCCAATAGCTCTGAAGGCTGGTGCTAGCAAATCCAGTCGATCCAGCCCCAACGGATCATCAACTGAAGAGAGCTTGTCTGAAGAAGAAATGGCAAATGATGATATGGCTATGATTACTAGGGAATTCTGGCGTTTTCTCAAGAAAGAAGGAAGAAGATTCAGCCGAAGAAATCCCAGCGGTGGCCGCCGAGACACAATGTACAAATCAAACCCTGTAAAGAAAGCTGAAACTAATGTTTGCTATCAATGTAGGAAGGCTGGTCACTTTAAAGCTGAATGTCGACAAATCAGAATCTCAAGGACAAGCCCAAGAAAAAGAACACAAGAGGGAAAGCTATGGTGAGTACTTGGAGTGATGAAGACGAGGGATCCTTGAGCAACACTTCGGACAGTGAAGTTGAAGCTGAGAAGCCAATCTGTCTCATGGCAACCAGCTCAGAAGATAGAGAGGAAGAATCTGATGAGGTATCCTCTCGTTTTGAAAACTTTACTATTGCTGATTGGATGGATGCTTATAATGAACTTACTGATAGAGTAGATGATGTTAGAAAAGAAAATAGGCATCTACGAAGAAAAATTAACATCATGCAAAATGATACTTCATTGTCTGATAAAATTGCATGCTTAGAGAATGAGAACAGTAAGCTGAAACTCACATGTTCTGAATTTGAAGAAATCAAGAAAGAACTGAAAATCTCTAAGGAAGAAAATGTGAGATTAGACAATGAAATTGATGCATGGAAATTGAAAATTCAGAATTATGAAAGTGAGATAAAAATTACCTCTGAAAAATATGAAGCTGTCCTCAATGTAAATAATGAATTGAAAAAGTCTATTGATGAAATTCAGAAAGACAATGAGGATAAGCTAAAAACCATTGAGAAAATGACCCAAGGATCTGAAAATTTAAATGCTCTATTGGGGTCGAAGGTTAATTTCAGGAGAGAGGGCCTAGGATTTAACTCTAGTGCAACTAAGAGCTTTGGAATGAAAACTATTTCCTTCGTTGCACAAAAGGAGAGAGGACCTCTGATTAACATGAATTCTAATAATGCTGTAAACACTAATGTGAATCTGAAAAAGCCCAATGCAGAGGAGAAGGGCAAACAGAAAGTTGGTGAGCCTAGTAGAATTGGCACTTCCAAACCTAGCTCTAGAGCTCAACCCAAGGCTAAGGATCAGCCTGCTCAGGTAAATAAACCCCATGTCAATGCCAAAAAGTCTTCACCACCACCATCACAGAAAAAGACCCAACAAAAACCTATGAACAGGTCAGCAGGGTCAAGAGTGCAGGGAAGACAAAATGCTTTCAGGAGTTAGCCCAACAAATTCAGTCCACCTAGAGTCCAGTCCTACTACCCCACACAGTCAATCTATCCTAATGGGTTTGGGTGGACTAGAACTCAAGAGATGCATACAGGGTATGTTCAACAACCTACACAATTTTACAGACCCTATGTCAGAAATTGGGGTAATGGGTATGGTAGTCGAACAACCAGGAACTTCCAATCTTACAGCCAACCCAAATATTACCCAGATCAAAACTTTATGAATGCTATTTGGCTTGGCACAATAACAACAATTCTATGAATAACTCTGTTGGTGCGAATAAAAGGAAGAACAACAAAAATAAGAGAAGAAATGACAGAAGGAAATCTGCAAAATCCACTGAACAAAGTTCTTTTAAACAAATGTGGATTCCCAAAGCCATGCTTTCTTTCTTTACTTGCACTTCATCTGCATTGGAGCCCAATCAGTCTTGGGTTCCAAACTCTTTGCCCTAATTGTGTGTGCAGGTATGCCTGGCAGCCAAGAGCAACTTGTGGTACTTGGACAGTGGCTGTTCCAGGCATATGACAGGAGATAAGGCCAAGTTCTGCATGCTGACTGAAAAGCTAGGAGGCCTTGTCACCTTTGGAAGCAACACAAAGGGTAGGATCATTGGATCAGGTAAGGTAGATAAGTGTTCTACCTGCTGCATTGATGATGTTATGTTGGTTGAAGGGTTAGCTTATAATTTACTCAGTATTAGCCAGTTGTGTGATAAGGAACATAAAGTTTTATTTGATTCTCAATGCTGTAAGGTTTTTGAACCTGATTCTGATATTGTCAAATTTTCTGGAAAAAGAATAAATAACACATACATGATAGATTTAGATGATATTCAACATTCTAACCTATGTCTTACTGCCAGTAGAGAAGATTTAGCATTTTTATGGCATCGTAGGTTAGGCCATGCGAGTTATACTGTTTTGCATAAACTAAACAAGCATAGCATGGTTAGAGGACTCCCTAAAGTCTCTTTTAAAAAGGAAAATAAATTTTGTAATACATGCATTCAGTCCAAGTTGACTAGAAAATCATTCAAATCTAGGACAGAAAACCTATCCACTAAACCTTATGAACTGATACACATGGACCTATTTGGGCCAACCAGGTCTGTCAGTTTATCAGGGAAGAGGTATGGGTTTGTCTTAGTAGATGATTTTTCTAGGTATACTTGGGTATTTTTTCTGTCACATAAGAATGATGCATTCTCAGAATTTCAGGAGTTCCATATAAGAATAAATCAGAAAATTGAAAATATTTTGACTGATCATGGAGGTGAGTTTGAAAACTCACACTTTGAAGAATTTTGTAGGTCAAATGGGATTCATCATAAGTTCTCCTCACCCAGGACACCTGAGCAGAATGGTGTTGTTGAGAGGAGAAACAGAACTCTAGTGGAGATGGGCCGAACTCTCTTAGTTGAAGGTCAACTGCCAAGAAATTTCTGGGCTGAAGCAGTCAACACAGCCTGTTATGTAATTAACAGGGCAATGGTAAGACCTTCCACCCAGAAAACCCCTTATGAGATTTTGAGAGGTAAGAAACCATCAATCGCCCACTTCAAGGTCTTTGGTTGTAAATGTTTTATACATATAAATGACAAGAGGGACCTTGATAAATTTGAGCCAAAAGGTGAACCAGGAATCTTCCTCCATTATTCTGAAAACACTCGGGCTTATAGAGTGTTCAATTTAAACTCAAAAATTGTTGAAGAATCTCCACACATTATCTTTGATGAAACCTTGATGAAAACTAACCATGGTCATTGCAGGAATGAAGATGGGAACATTTTAAAAGATGATAACTATGCAGACCAGTCTGATGGTGAGGAAGAAAAAGAAGAGCAGAATGAAGAAGAATCTGAAGTTCAGGGGGAGGTAAGTGAAATTCTTAAAACTCAGATTGTTAATATCAGATATCTTAAAGATCACCCTGTGAATAATGTCATTGGCAATCTGAATGATCCCCCTAGGACTAGAGGTCACTTTAGAATTCAGGATGAATTAAATACATATGCTCTTGTCTCTCAAATTGAACCCAAGTCCATTGACTGTGCCCTCAAGGATGTGCATTGGACTAATGCCATGCATGAGGAGCTTAATCAGTTCGACAGGAACAAGGTGTGGCACTTGGTCCCACCTCCTGATCATGGAACAGTCATAGGGACTAAGTGGGTATTCAGGAATAAATCTGATGAATTAGGGAATATTGTTAAAAATAAAGCCAGACTTGTTGCTCAGGGGTATAACCAGGAGTTTGGTATTGACTTTGAAGAGTCATTTGCCCCTGTAGCCAGATTAGAAGCTGTTAGGATTTTATTGGCTTATGCATGCTCCCTAGGAATAATCCTCCAGCAGATGGATGTAAAATCTGCATTCTTGAATGGGGAAATTAGTGAGGAGGTCTATGTAAGACAGCCCCCTGGGTTTGAATGTCTAGATTTCCCTAATCATGTTTACAAATTAAATAAAGCTCTCTATGGTCTTAAGCAAGCTCCCAGAGCTTGGTATGACAGGTTGAGCAAGTTCCTTACTGATCAAAATTTTACTAGAGGAGTAGTTGATCAGACATTGTTTACAAAGGTGAGTCATTCTGACATTCTTATTGTACAAATTTATGTGGATGACATTATTTTTGGGCCAACTAACCCCAAATTGTGTGAGGAATTTTCTAAAACAATGACTAATGAGTTTAAAATGAGCTCAATGGGTGAGCTCAAATTATTTGTTGGACTGCAGGTTACACAAACAAAGGAAGGAATGTTTATCACTCAGTCCAAGTACACAAGGGATCTACTCAAGAAATACAAGATGGACAACCTCAATGAGATAGCTGCTCCAATGGGTACCTCTACAAGCTTGGATGAAGACACTAAATGTAAACATGTTGATCAAAAGCTATACAGAGGTATGATCGGATCCCTTCTCTACTTAACAGCATCTAGGCCTGATATTCAATTTACTGTAGGATTATGTGCTAGGTTTCAGGCCAGTCCTAAAGAAACTCATCTTAAAACAGTAAAAAGGATTTTTAGATATCTGCTAGGCACCCAAGAGCTAGGATTATGGTATCCTGCTAGGTGTGAGTTAGAGCTTCTAGCTTACACTGATGCTGATTATGCTGGGTGTCGAGTAGATATAAAAAGTACTAGTGGCTATTGTCAATTCCTTGGTGGCTGTCTAGTATCTTAGGCATCTAAGAAGCAACACACTGTAGCCTTGTCTACAGCTGAGGCTGAATATGTTGCAGCTGGTAATTGTGCTGCCCAAGTACTATGGATCAAGCACCAACTAGATGATTATCAGATAAAACTGGAATGTATTCCAATTCTATGTGATAATACTAGTGCCATATGCCTTGCTAAAAATCCTGTTCATCATTCTAGGACTAAACACATAGAGATACAACACCATTTTCTTAGAGATGCTGTGAATAAAAAGGAAATCGAACTGAATTTCATTGAAACAGACAAACAAATTGCTGATATCTTTACTAAGCCACTTGGAAATGAAAAGTTTAAATTTCTTAGAAGAGAACTTGGCTTGTGTAAGTTTCAGCATGATGAATAAAATTTTCAGCTGTTTTGAATAAAATTTCTGATTTGGACTTACATCTAATAGCTTGTATAAAACTCTATGAAGGTTGAAGGGTGCAACAGACTCATGATCATGCATGACACTCATATTATTTTCTCATGATCATCACTGCATATCATTTAGTCATGAATGTGTCTAAAATCACATGCATATAGAACTGTTTTGCACTACATTTCTCTGCATAACCCTGGTGGTCATATTGCATGATAGTGTAGTCTGAATAAGCATGAACTTCGAAATCATTTGTTCAGTCATCATTTGCAAAACCACATGCACATAGACAGGGGGAGTATTGCATATGATTCAGAGTTGAGTCTGACAGTATGGTAATCTTTTAGTCAGTTCTAATATTAAGCAATAGAAAATAGATTTCTTCCCTCATAAGAACTTTAATTGCTTAAACACTGACTTAATGGTTTAAATTTTATAATCTTTAGAGTTGAAAGACTACAATCAGTAAATAAGGATGCTGAAAAATGATAAAGCTCTCAACCCTTATCTTATTTCATGTCAGACAAAGTCAATTATATCTGAAATCTGAAAACTCATCTGAAATCATGTTAGAGAAGCTAAGTATGTGTATTGTCCTTAAACAAGTCATTCTGAAACAAATAAAGGGCAGCTAAGAAAGATATTGAAAAATATTGAAAATTAATAGAAAAATAGCATTGGCAGAGCAATGACTGGTAAATCACTGAGAAACTGAGTGATCTATCAAAGAAGTGGACAACACTCATGTCATGAGGTGTATCAGCTATCTCTGTATAAAATGATCAAAACAGTAGGTTGGTTTCACTGAGTACCTGGGGGTAACTGGCGTCTGATAAACATGTACCCTCACACAAAAAAGGTGTAAATCAGTTCTATTGAGTTTGATCATTGGCAAGATGGTCCATCATGTTGAGTATCTAGGGGTATTGGCGTCTGATAAACGTATACCCTTATGCAAAAAGACTTATCGTACCTGAATGCCCTACATGAAATAATAGTGAAAATGCTGTTCCTTCAAAGAATTTTCATGGATGTCAATTGTTTAATTTCAATACATGACCTGGTTTCTCTTAACACATTTTACTGAGTCTATGAGAGTAAGATATTCTGAAACTAAATCTCTCATGTAAATATAACTCTGGTTTATTGTTTTATCATGCACACCTACCTTATCCAATGAATGTAGTGCATGAACTCTCATTTTTATAACCTTTAAACCAGAACCTCACTTGCTAAGCAGTTTCTAAATTCATATGACTGAAGGTTCTGTACTTTAGCTGCTTAATTTCTGAACTACTTGCTAAGAATGCCAGTCAGCTGACTCTTCTTGTTCCTTCCCTTGTATTTTTTTTCTCTTTGTTGATGGCAAAGGGGGAGAATATATTGTCTACTTGATGAATTCATTCCAGGGAAGTGTATGCATCATGTCTATGGCAAAGGGGGAGATCTTGTGAGCAGAGAGTTGTGTTCATGTCTCAGCATGTCATTCATAGTATCTGCATGACAATCTGAATAACGAATCATGTCCTTCATCAAAAATACATCTGTTTGACAGGATGTTGCTATTCTATATAATAGGGTGTTGCCATCATCAAAAAGGGGGAGATTGTTGTGACCCCTCTGTGTTGATGATGTTGACAATAAGTTTTACTTCATTGGCAATAGCTTGTTTTGATTGATTGGCAACTGTTCTTATTTTGATGAAATTGTTTTTATCAGGTTGTCTGTGTACATAATGCAGTCAGAGTCTATACTGTCGTGCACACACCCACAGGTCTACATTACATTGCAGCATGAACATAGAGTCCATACATTTCATTGTGTAGTCTGGACAGTTGTGGGTCGACCCCCTTGTTCACATGGGTCAACTCCTCAGATTAGCATAGCCTATACACTACATAGCATAGTCTATACACTACACGTTCAAGTTCATAGTATATACATTGCTGCATTGCCTGCACGAGGAAGTCTGTACATTGGCTGTTGGCTTGCATGCTCACTCAAGTCCACACATCGTGAAGTATGCACATTGTGGCTTGCTCATTCACTCATTCATCCCTGTCAAGTCCATACATTGGCCTTCAGGCTTGCAAGTCTATACATTGCATGTCGATTGCAATGTCTGTACAGAGTTCAGAGAGTTCAAAGTGTTCATAGTCTACACATTCATTCATTGTTCATGTTGTATCAAGTTCAAAGTACATACATTGGACCGTAGCATGCACGAAGCTAAGTCTATACATTGCTCAAGTCCGTACAGCATTCAGTGTCTAGCGTTTCATGAAGTCTATACATTCATTCTCTATAGCTTGCACGAGGTGAAGTCTGTACATTGGCCTCAGCTTTCGAAGTCTGTACATTGGCCTTAGCTTTCCAAGTCTGTACATTGGCCTCCATGCCTCAAGTCTATACATCGGAATGTTTGGCCAAGTCTGTACATCCTTCTGTTGATAGTTCAAGTCTATACATTGGACTGTTTGGCCAAGTCTGTACATCGTTGCTTACCAAAGTCTGTACATTGGCATCTGTTCCTACGTTGCAATTCCAAGTCTGCACATTGGGTTCTTTACCTACGTTCAGCTTTGAAAGTCTATACATTGGTTTTCATTTCAAGTCTGTACAGACTTTGGTTTGTGCAAGTCTATACAACCGACTGTTCAGCTTGTGACCAAGTCTGTACAGCCAGAGTGACCGTTAAGTCTATACATTAGCAGCCTTGATTTGATCAAGTCTGTACAGAGTTTCTTTTGGCAAGTCCATACATTGAATGTCTATACATTCGTTTGCCTTGCATCATTCATTAAGTCTACAGCCCCTTCGCTTGGCAAGTCTGTACATTGTGGATGTCTATACACTCGATTGCCTTGCCTTGGTCAAGCCTGTACAGAGTTTCTTCAGCTAAGTATATACATTGCTTCACGACGTGAAGTCTATACATGCCTTGTTCAAGTCTTCACATGATGAAGTCTATACACTCAACTCCTTCACACTTCAGGAAGTCTGTACATCCTCCAATGCATTGCATGCTTCGTTCGTGAAGTCTGTAGATCAAGTGAAGTCTGGTGAAGTTTATATAGCGCCCATTTCTTTTAGAGTCTCATGCATATGTGAAGTCTGTACATTGCATTTGCATTCACAACGTCTTCACACTTGAAGTCCATACATCGTCAGTTGTCTGTCAAGTCTTCATATTGCTTAAGTCTGTACAGCGGCTGCTTCACATATGAAGTATGTACATCGCATAGCTTCACATAGATGAAGTCTATACATTGGGCAGAGTCTGTACACTGCATTCGAGTTCACAACTCCATACAGTGAAGTCTATACAATGCAGTTCATCTTATAAGTCTGTACAGAGTTCTTCACTTAACCTGATAATCCGATACTCTGTCTGACAGGGATCTGCTACTGAGATTACTGACATGGCTCGTGATCCCAGGAGGACGAGGTGATCAGATGCTACCACGTGGATGAAAGCACCTCGGATCTGGCGAATTCCTTCGGCGAGAAAACGTGGAAGCCACGCGCCCTTATCCAATCTACTGCTGTATATATATATAGAAGTCTTCATCTTCTGTTGAAGGCTGATCGTAGAGTGGCAAGTCTATACAGTGAGACAAACCTGAGACAGCAGAGAGACATCGAGATCCAAAGAGAAGAAAAGGAGAGAAGAAGAAAGTGAGAAGAAATGAGTTGAGAGAGTGATATGAGAGCTTGTGAATCAGCGTCTTGGTCCAGATACCAGAGCTGATATTGCTCACTTTGAGCTACAGTCGTTTTGACTTTCTTCCATTCGATTGTGTTTTTCTTGCTTTTCAGTCTTGTTATTTTTCCTTTGAAAACTCTTGTTCGATCAAGCTGTTAGTCAGCGGTGTCAAGCTATGAGGCAGCGGTGTGCAGAGGTGTTACCTCTGGTCGGCTAAGCTGTAGTGCCCAGCAGAGCAAGCTGTGAAGCTCAGCTGTTGCAGAGGGTGTTCCTCTGGTCGGGATAAGCTATAAGCCCCAGCCGTTGTTGGCAAGCTGTAGTGCCCAGCAAATTGAAGCTGTGTATCAGCAGTAATCCACATTCGAGTTGAATGTGGGGTGGACGTAGGTCGGATTGACCGAACCACCAAAAAGTCTTTGTGCCTCTCGTGTGTTTGCTTGTCTGTTTAGCAGATCTTTTTTCCATCATTCGGTGCTTTGACTGTGGTTGTCCAGTGTTCTTTTAATTCCGCATTTGAATCTACGCATAATTTTTAATTTGCCTGTTGATCTATTCACCCCCCCTCTAGATCCACATTCTATGGTGAAAGAGCCTTCCATCTAACTCCAACATGGGAATGGTGGAAGTTCCCCTAAGTTAAAGAATATCAAGGAGGAGAAGGAGCAGGTCGCCACGGCTTGCACATTTTGTGAAAAATTCGGCCATTCGGCTGAGGAGTGTGGGAAGCACCTCGGCGCTTGTTTACGTTGTGGAAGCAGGGAGCATTGCATGCCAGATTGCCCCCTTATGAAAGACCAATCGTCTGGTGGAGGACGTAAGAGGTAGGCTCGCCTCAATGCCGTTCTAGAAGAAGAGGAAGCGCCCAGGGATGGTGGGCTCATGGAAGGTACTCTTCAAATTTGTTCTCGTCCTGCATTTGTGCTATTTAACACTGGTGCCTCTCACTCTTTTATCTCCACTACTTTTACAAAAATATTATCAATTGCATCAGTCCCCATACCTTCAGATCTCGCTATTTCCACACCCTTAGGTTCTGGAACAAAGCTTACCGACTATTATCCTGATAGCGAAGTGATAGTAGAAGGTCATAATCTCCCCGCAAACTTAGTATGCCTTGACATGAAAGGTTATGATGCCATTTTAGGGGTAGATTAGCTTGTAGATCATGATGCTTATATCAATTGCCGAAATAGGATTATATCCTTTCGAAGGCCCGGTCTTCCAAAATTCTCTTTTCTTGGCATCAAGTACCAGAAACATCCTACTATCATATCTTCTCTTCACGCTTGCAAACTTATCTCGCAAGGATGTGAAGTTTTTCTTACTTCTGTCATTATTACCGAATCCAAGGAGATTATCTTAGCGGACATTCCTATTGTAAATGAGTTCCCAGATGTGTTTCCATCCGAATTACCCAGTTTACCACCCGAGAGGGAAGTGAACTTCACTATTGAACTCATCCCAAGAGCAGCACCTATTTCTATAGCCCTTTACAGGATGTCCCCCATAGAACTCAAGGAATTAAAAAGGTAGTTGCAGGAATTACTAGACAAAGGCTTCATCAGACCTAGCACATCCCCTTGGGGTGCACCGGTTCTATTTGTCAAGAAAAAGGATGGTTCTCTCAGGCTATGCATCGATTATCGGCGACTGAATCAACTCACAATTAAAAACAAGTATCTGTTGCAGCGTATTGATGAGCTCTTCTATCAACTTTCAGGAGCAGAATATTTCTCTAAGATTGACCTCAGATTAGGTTATCATCAGCTTAGAATTAAAGAAGAAGACATTTATAAATCGGCTTTTCGAAGTCGTTATGGCCACTATGAATTCGTGGTAATGCCATTCGGGTTAACTAATGCCCCAGTAGCATTCATGCAACTTATGAACAGTGTCTTCCAGCCATATCTGGACCAGTTTATCGTCGTCTTCATTGATGATATTTTGATATATTCCAAGACAAAGGAGGAACATGAAGAACATTTGAAAATAGCTTTGCAAACACTTAAAGAACATAAACTCTATGCCAAGCTAAATAAATGCAAATTCTGGCTCAAAGAAGTTTCATTCCTAGGTCACATTATTTCAAAAGAAGGTATTGCGGTGGATCCTTCTAAAGTAGAAGCTGTCAAGAATTGGAGCCAGCCAACGACCGTATCAGAAGTGTGAAGTTTTCTGGGTCTAGCTGGTTATTATAGAAGATTCATTAAAGATTTTTCAAAGATTGCAGTTCCTTTAACTAGACTCACGAGAAAAGAAAATCCTTTTGTCTTGTCCAAGGAATGTGAGAAGAGTTTCCAAACTCTTAAGAATCATCTTAGCACAGCTCCTATTCTATCACTACCGATGGATGGTGATGGATTCGAAGTATATACGGATGCATCAAGTATTGGCTTAGGATGCGTTCTCATGCAAAATGGAAAAGTAATCTGTTATTCTTCAAGACAATTGAAACGTCACGAGGAAAATTATCCTGTGCATAATTTGGAATTAGCAGCTATCATTTTCGCCTTGAAAATTTGGCGTCATTATATCTATGGATAAAAGTTTACGATCTACTCGGACCACAAGAGCTTGAAATATTTATTTTCTCAAAAAGAGCTAAATATGAGGCAGAGAAGATGGTTGGAATATCTCAAAGATTTTGATTTTACTATTCAATATTATCTTGGCAAGGCTAATGTTGTAGCAGATGCACTCAGCAGAAAACCAATGGGTATGCTATCAAGTCTTATGATTAGTATGACTAATCTTATTCCTCAATTTGCTCAGTTGAACTTAGATATTGACAGGAAGGAAGAAGATTACTTCATGGCTAATATATGAGCTCAACCTACCTTAATAGAGGATCTAGTCAAGTTGCAAAATGATGATCTCATGTTACTAGAAATTAAATCTAATATTGAACAACGGCCATATTTCTCTATTACGGAGGATGAAAGATTGCTATTCAAGGGCCGAGTGTGTGTACCGGATCATGAAGATACGAAGAAATTGATCCTAGAAGAAGCACATAATTCCAAGTATACCATTAATCCAGGTGGTACAAAAATGTATCAAGATCTTAAAAAAAATTTCTGGTGGCCCAACATGAAGAGAGAAATAGTTGATTTCGTGTCTCGCTATCTCACTTGTCAACAAGTAAAGGTAGAGTATTTTAGACCCGCAGGTAAACTGCATCCTTTGAATATTCCCGAATGGAAATGGGAGAGTATAGGGATGGATTTCATTATGGGGTTACCTAAGACAAGAGGTGGACACGATGGTATATGGGTAATCATAGACCGATTGACTAAATCTGCACATTTCATACCAATCAAAAGTCGATGATATGTGGATATCCTGGTAGCATTATACATAAGGGAAATTGTTAAATTACATGGTGTCCCAGTCACTATTATATCTTATAGAGATCCTCGATTTACATCACAGTTTTGGAAGGGTCTACAACAGTCACTAGAGACTAGATTGAATTTCAGCACAGCCTTTCATCCACAAACTGATGGTCAGACAGAAAGAACGAATCAGGTGGTAGAAGACATGCTCAGAGCTTGTGTTATTGATTTTGGAGGTAGTTGGCATGATCACTTGCCTCTGGTAGAATTTGCATATAACAATAGTTATCAGGCCAGCATACAAATGGCACCTTTTGAAGCTCTATATGAAAAAGTTATCGATCACCAATATGTTGGAGTGAAATAGGGGAAAGACAATTCATAGGCCCTGATATTATCAGAGATTCTACAGAGAAGATCAAGCTTATTCAAGAGAGAATAAATATGGCACAAGATAGGTAAAAGTCTTATGCTGATAATCGTAGACGCGACTTGGAATTTCAAGTAGGAGACCATGTGTATCTCAAGGTTTCTCCAGGTCGTGGTATTCGGAGATTTGGCATTAAGGGCAAACTAACTCCAAGGTTCATTGGTCAATTTGAAATTCTCGAAAGGGTCGGTGAAGTGACTTATAGACTGGCTTTACCTCCACAATTAGTAGGAGTTCATGACGTATTTCACGTCTCTATGCTAAAGAAGTATGTATATGATCCTGACCATATTATCACTTACGACAATCTAGAGATTCAGAAGGATATGACGTACGAGCAAACGCCAATAAAGATTCTGGAACGAGAAGTGCGTCAACTAAGAAATAAAGTTATTCCTATGGTCAAGATTCAATGGAAGAAAACATGGCCATATGAAGCAACATGGGAAACCGAAGCAGCCATGCGGAAAAGATTTCTAGAATTATTCAACTGTAAGTACACTCTCCATAATCCATGTATTGAATTTGGGGACCAAATTCTGCTAAGTGGGGGAGGGTGTAGTGCCCCAGAATTTATGTAATAATTTCTAGATCATTTATAAATTTTTTTGGATTTTTTTTGGAATTTATAATGACTAAATAGATTTATAAAGAGATTATTGGATTAATAAGTCATTATAAGGCCCAATTGTGTCAAATAATTAACCTAGCCTATTTAAATAAGATCCAAAAGGACTAAGGACTAAGCCCATTAAGTTTGGCCCATATTCTGGAAGGTTATTTAGCCTATTCACGTATTTTAAGGATAAATAATATTTTATAGATAATTATATTAGATAAACAAATAAAAGAGTTTTATTAATTTAAAATTCTACACACGTGGGATGTAACGGTCTATCGTACGACCGCCACATGCATATAACGCACCTAGACTGATGCGTTACACCCTGACAGTTCCGTGAATGAAAGAACGAGTAAAAAGATTATAACTTTGGGATCCTATCTACAAGAGATCGACTTGGGAGACTTTATAACATTACTAAGGACTCTTAGGGATTAGGTTCTGGCAATTAAGGACTCTAGAATCGATCTAATCTTCAAAACCCTATAAATAGGACCTAGTTCTGAACTGAGCGACCCTTACTTTTGGCTCGTAAAGAATCAAGAAAAGGAGATAGAATTTCGGGTAAGTTCTTTAGAAGATTTTGTTTAGTATACTTTAGACTAATAGTTCTCCAAATTTCATGTTAGGAGATCAAGCAACCAAGGAGATTGAAGCTTCCAAAGTTGTTGGTTCGACCACAGTAACTCAGGATTCAGAGCAAAAGACCCCTGAAGATCAAGAGATTAGGACGTCTAAATGAGTAATTAGAATTCAATCCTTTAGAACTTTTTGATCACCGTAGTTTCATATTATTACCCTCAAAATTTCACATCTTAGGACAAGAGGTTGGAGAGATAGAGCAGCAGGAAGTTGCTGGAAAATCACTGGAAAAGGAGAGCTAGGGCTCGATTTTCAGATTCAAATTAGAAGCTTAAAGCCTAGTTAAAAGGTAGATTATCTCATGATTGGCAAAAATATCTTGTTAGGGATAAAAGCCCTCTGATTGTGCTTGATTTCATGCATTATAGACTATGAATTCCATGTTTTTGTGTGTTCATACATACATACATATTCTTAGCCCTAATCAAAGATCAAAGATATTATCTTGTCAATTCACTGCAACCTATGCATCTAGATGACATTTACTTCGTTTTGTCATGATTGGAGTAGTTAAATCTTTTTCAAACATGACATGGTTTTAAATCATATTCGTTTAATTTCTTTATACTGTTAGCAGGGACTCTAACGCATCATACTTAGACCGTCACAAACTGTAACGGCCTTACGATAAGCCGTCACACCCTCTGTTGCATTTTAATTCCTCTGTTGTCTCTGACGCACCATAACAAGAGTATTACACTACTGTAACGGCCCCTCGATAAATCGTCACAAGTACCGTGACGCGCTCTTGTTAGACCGTCAGACCCCTGTATTCTGTCAGCCCGAGGCAGAATGGTAACTAGTTAAGTTTACTTATAAATAAGCTTAGATAGCTAAGTTTGGACCTGTTATCATGACTTTAAGTTTATTTACTGATTCATAATAGAAATTGCATGATTAAGGTATCTTAAGTTATTTTAAGTTATGTTAATTTCATGTGCCAAAATTCTATAGTTTTGTATCTAAATCATGATTTTCCAAAGATGTATTGACGGAATTTTATCGTGATTTCCTATTGTTACACATCCTCTCTATCAATAGAGTCATTTCTCTAAGTACATGGCATATATTCAGGTATATGTCCATTAGTTCACACTTTGCACTATAGGAATATTATTCTTGGACATGAGGACCTCTTTATTAGATATTCCTTCCAATGGACTAGGAAATCTTGTTGCAAGGCCTCCGTAATTCTCCGCGAGCCTGAGATTCCCACTAGGACGCCGAGTTGGTTGTACTATTAAAACTTAATTGATTAGATTACACTATCGATGTTTCTGGTTATCAGTAGTGTAACAGATCTATATTGGACCGTCAAGCACATGTAATGGCCCAATATACGACCGTCACATTTAACTGAGTTCGATTTCTTGGTTCTGGATTCAGACTAATGTAACGGCCCAATACTAGAGCGTCACATCATGTAACGGCCCAGTACAAGACCGTCACAAGGCTTAAATATGTTAACCCAAGGTTTGATCCAAGGGTTGATATTCCATGGTTTCTAAATGGACTATTGATGATCTAGAACTTATCATATTGATCAAGAAACCTAATATAATGAATGGAAAATAAAGAACGTACCGTTATGCTGCCGATTTATTTCCATAAGCATAACATAGTATAAGTCATTCTTGATTTCTCATGATTCTTATTAAAGTATTCATTCATTGAATTATTGTTATAAAGAGCTTGTTGGAATTGTACATTCTTGACCATACTTTATTGTTACATGCGTGGAAAAAGTTTGATTTATACTTGAAGATGCGATCGAGCACTGATTATGTTCAAGGGCTCTATGCTAGTCCCCTCGGCTAATTGTCGGAAACATACTATTATAAACCATGGGGTATGATGCTACTGACGTCGCATTACGCTAGAAGTACTTTCTTTATAAATAAGTGAAGACCCACGATACATCATGATTGATACTTATACATGACTTTCTTGATATTCCACAGAAATTCACGAAGTACTTGCTCATAAGTAAAAGATACTGGAGTGATGATTATGTGGCTTGCTAGTACATTCTCGTTATATTCTTGTTCATGAAAGACCATATCATATTCTTATAACATTCTTGATAGTTCATACTTGCTCTGATTCTATCTTACATACTTTGGTTTAATCGCATGATTGATCGCATTCGCATGATTTTACCTTATTCCTCTAGAGCAAAAACATTAATTACTTTAAGATGCCTTCATGTTGACGCGAAGATACCTACTGGACAAGTGTGCTCATTACCTATTTCCATTCTTTTTCAGGAAATGGAAGTGAGTCGGGTTCGGATTCAGAATGTTCAAGTAGCGGATCCGAGAGTGAATAAAGAATGAGCGAGGACTTAGGAAGTTTACATTGTTTAGATCGAGTCTATGTAATTTCTTATTTCGTGAGTCTAGCATGATGGAAGTTGAATTAGTGGTTCTATTCAAATATTGGATTTGATTATTAATGAAAGTTGAAGTTGAGTAAATATTGTGTGATTGCATTCTTATGTGTGATTGCCTTGCGCTCTGATCGTTCTTGCTTGCAAGAGGCTTACCATGCCGGCTGTTCGCGTTCCTCGAGCGAGTCTTCCGCTGTAATAAAGGCTCGGGGCGTGACAAAACATGAATTAAAACTAACTTACAAGTGTATAAAAATTACAACACAACAAATAAATTACAACAAAACTAGAATAATGAGAGAGGGAGATAGAAAGGAAAATAAATCCTAACACTAAGTACACAGAAAGGAAACAAAATGAAAGCATGCTATCTACGTGAGAATGGGGGGAGAGAGGAAGGAGAGAAGCCTATTCTAACATAATGGAGGCTATCTACGTGAGAGAGGAAGGGGGGACAAGAGGAGCCCATTCCCTCCTTTTATAGCCCCCAAAATAGCCCTTTACTTCATGTGAACACCTCCATATGCTATTCTTGACTTGGGAAAGGTGAGCATGCATGCGTTACACATTTTACCATTTTCTCCATTCTTTTTCTTCCTCTCTTTTTTCTTTTTCTTCTTTCTCCCCTCCTTTTCCTCCTTTGCTGCATCGACGCAGCTGTGCCCCTGCCTCATTTGCTGACTCCAGCCACATGAAGACCCGGCCAACCTGCCGTTGGAGGTCCGCCGAAACCTGCCGCACCTTTTGACTTCGCCGCTCACCGCCTCCTTGACTTGTGCAAAGCCCGCCAACCACGTGAAGTTGCATGCTTTGGCCTTGGTGGAAGAATGTCTGCTGCACTTGATACCTAAAGCTTATATATATATATATATATGTTATATATATCAACTTATTTCCTTTTCTTTTTCTTCTTATTCTTTTAACAAGTCCATGGGCCTTTGGCCCATTCGTCTTATTTTTTTTATTATTATTTTTCTTTTCATCTTTAACGGACTTTGGCCCATTATTGTGCAGACTTGTCATCGTCCTCTTCGTTCCTGCAACATAAGTAAATTTATTTATTAAAATCACTTAATTCCATCAAACTAAATATTTTTATCTAGATTGGAATTAATTGTGATAAGTGCATATGTATTAATATTAAGGCTCATAAAAAATATATATATCATAAATTAACTTCTAAAAATGCACACTTATCAATGTCTAAGTCAGCCAAAACACATATATTTCATACAAATGGTCACGAGCACATCAATAAGAATAATGAAATCTACAAAGGGCAGGCGGACTCACACTGGCGCCACTGTGAATTCCAAGAGGGTGACTCGATGATGGTGAGGATTGAGAGGCTCTCCCCTGGAGCCCCCTCAAATTTGAGACCACGTGGAACTGGTCCCTTCAAGGTCTTGAGGTACATCGATACTAATGCTTATGAGTTGGACGTCCCTTAAGAGTATGGAGTTAGCCCCACTTTCAATGTGGCAGACCTTGTACAATACAAGGGCCCCGCGGTAGGACCTAGTGAGGATGTTGAGCCTACTCCCTCCCTTGAGAGAGAACCCATCCCCGTGAGATCACCACCAGCCTAGAGAGCTGACGCAAGCGAATTGAGAGAATACTGGATGAACATGTTACCACCACAAGGAGCACGACGTATGAGCGCTACCTCGTTAGGTGGAAAGATCGGCCTCCTTCGAAAGATTCATGGGTGAGTCGGGAGGGTCCTCCGAAGCTGGACCCAGATCTTTTTGAGCGATGCCACAGCAGGAAGGACCCCTACTCAACGGAGTCAAGCTTTTCGCACCCCAGGGGCTTTGAAGAGGACATCTCCCGCCACTTCTTTTGGCTCAAGTCTCCGATGCTCGGTGTCGACGCACAGTCTTGTTCGCCACTTTATTTCGAGTCATGTTGTGTATTTTTATTTATTTTGGGTCATAGATCATGTAATCTCTCTTTTATTTGAGTCATGTATCTAGGTTAGCAAGTTATTTACCTATGCTTTGAGTCAAATGGGCATCTAGTCCATCAATTGGGCCTATTGTATCTCCCTTGGATAGCATGTGTCATTTTTTGTAAAGCCAAGGGCAAGTCGGTCATGTAAAATGTTGGGCTCCTATAAATAGGACCCAACTCCCCCCATTGGAGAACTAATGATATTTAAAATTCCTCTTTGAGAGAAATCTTCTCCCCCCCTTTTATGGAGTGTGACTCTCCACCTCTCTTCCCCCCTCTCTCTACTCCTCCTCTCTTTAGGCCGCCCCCACCCTTCTCTCTCTACCTGCTACCTCATCCTCCACACCACCTCCCCTAGACCACATCAGCTGCCACATCATCCACCACCTCACCCAACTCTTGGATTCCCTCCACCCTATTAACTCCTTCATTTAAGATCCCACCACGCCCTAGGGAGACTTTCCCACTTCCCCAAGCAACCTTTCATCTCCCAAGAGAGAATCCCACTTCCCAAGACACCCCTCCCTCTTCCCAAGGCATCCCCCACTCTTCCCTAGGCCCTTCATTAACTCCCCATCCCATCCCCAATTCAAATTTTGAATTTCATCTTGCCCCCCTTCCTTGCCAAAATTGTCCGTCCTGTTGCAGTGCCGCCTCAACCTCCCCTGTGAAGCTTCTGGTGACAAGCCTAGCACCAATGGATTCCTCTCCGAACCAGCTTCTCAACGAGAGTGCAAGCACCCTCATCCGACGTTGGAGCTGACCGGGAGAGCTATTCCAGTCCGACTGCACAAGCTGACTCCGGTGGGCAACCGGAGATGTGTTGCAGAGACTCCCACGACCTCCACGCTAAGATTCTGGATGTTCCCTTCAACCGAGGTGTTCTCCTACGAGTCCTCTTCAAGTACCAAGAAGAAGGGATCCATTTGGGCACCGTAGCACCCCAGAACGATCCTTTTCCCCGGCATGCGCAGGATGCTCACCCCTTGTTCATGTTGGACCACTCTCTGCTCTTTTGGTTTCTGCTGCAACCTCCGACCTCGAGCTGGGCTGCCCCTTCTACCACGCATAGCAGACACTTCTACGGTCAGTTCGACTCCGGCCCCGCCCCCTTCGGCGATCGGAGTAGCTAGTAGTGCACCGAGTTCGCTACGTCAGCCAACCCGAGCCCTGCCTACAGCCTGCAACCAACAGAGGGAGTCCATCCCTACCACCCCTTCAGTGACGTCGAATGACTGCAGCCCTCCTCTGGGTGATTGAGGGCCTCTCCCTCGTCATCCTCACCGACGACCGCGACCATTAGCCACCTCGACAAGGCGTACCACGATTGAAGACAGATCGTAGGGTATTCTGCCTCTGTAGGGTCGCCTGCGACCAGTCCCAACTCCCAGCGTTGTCACCGGCACTCCGGCCATCTCCTGTCCCTCTCGTTCAACTGGCGAGTCATCTGGATGCCCAGCACCGTCTCCACCAAGTTTCGTTAGCATCCGGCAACGTTGCAGCCTCCGTCCAACCTGTTCGCCACAGTTCTGGAACATCACCCCTATTCTCTGCGGGTGACAGGGAGTCTGCATCAACCCTCGTCACTGCCATGTCCCGGCGACGACCCTGCCCTGCCCTTGGGAACTACAATGGCATGCCCCCTATCTCTTCCTTGAAGCAGGACGTCATTCGGCTAGCGGAGGATGACGTTCCACTTCCCCTCTCGCGACTGCGTAGTTCTGCACAGTCGGGAGCAGGACCTGCTGTCAGGCCCCGTCTACCTCACCACGGCCTCCAGCGACCTTGGACGGCCCTCTCCTCTACGGGAGCCCTTCCTCACGTCATCCTCAGCACGGGGAAGCAGACGGCATCACGATCGGACCCCCGGACGTGAAGTTACAGCGAAAACATTTCAACTCTGTCCTGTAGGTTCAGTCCGGACAGAACTGGTTCCCCTCACATTCCCCGCCCCGCGCCTGGCCGGCTGAAAGCCCCTCCCTGCGTGGAGGTAGATTTTAGTTGTATCAACTTATTTCCCACCCCTAAGCCAACCCTTATACGTGAGGTGTAGTGTTGTAACATCGGTTTCAGGTCAAGCGACATCGACGTAGCATGCGGGTTGCGGGCCGACGTCTCCCCGCTTGCCCACATCTCCGACCGGGGTCGATTTCTTCAAACCAGCCAGGTAAGCACTCAACCCTAGCTCCATATACACTTGTTCATCCCATATTCATCGTTTGCTTCATCGCCAAAGGGAGAGAGTGCCCGGCCCTGAGGTTCCACCCTCGTCGTGCGGCCACCGCGAAACGTGAGTGGAGTGTTACCCGCGCCTACTCGGCACGAGGTCTGCCCCTTTTAATTGGACAACCGTACCTAAGGGGGTGTAGACACGCTAGAATTGACATTACTTTGATAACATCTCATGTTACCTGTAATACCCCAATTTGACCCTCAAATTGACCATGTTTGAATGGTTTTCCCCACTTTTCTTGGATTCCTTTCTTTTACCTATTTTGTTAGATTTTCTGGGTTTTTTTCTCCATTTTTATGAATTTTTAAGAAATGGTGGCTACAATAGTGGATGCCATTTCATTTTTGTTTAAAACAAAAGAAAAAAAGCAAAAGAAATAACGTTCACACCATAGTGGACACCCATTTAATGGGTGTCCATTATGCTAGACGTCATTTTTTTGGGGTTTATTATTCATTTCAGGCAACCATTTTAGCCCTTTTGAGTGGGTTTTTGAGTTCGAAAAAATGTGAAAAAATAGGAATTGGAGTCAGCACAGTCAGACGCACTTTCACCAGAAAAATAAAAAATAAAAAAATTGAAAAAGAAATGGCACCCACAGGGGTGGACGCCCATTCTTTAACATTTTTGTTTGATTTTTGTTTTGTGCGTCTGAGCACGTTGTCGCTCATTTCTGGGTTTTCTGAGCCCGGGTAAAAAGCGTATTTCTTTATAATGAATGTCTGGGGACCAGACGCACATTCTTTTATGAATTTTAGAAATAATTGGGCTTGGCTTATTTATTTTGAAAATGACGTTTGTTGCATTTAACGTTTATTTTATAAACGTCAGATACGTATGACACTATTTCCTTAATTGGTTGCCTTATTTATTTTGTAAAAATGACGTTTGTTGCCTTTGACGTTTATTTTATAAACTTCAGATACATATGACGCCATTTTCTTTGGGTTTTTCGTGGCTATTCCTTACTTTTTTGGGGTAATTTATGCCTGTTGTAAAAGACGTTTATTTTATAAACGTCACTAACAGTCGACGCACATCCTTTTCCTATTTCTTGGAACCAAGGGGGCTTTCCTTTTTTTATTGCTTATCTATGTCTAATATAGTTGACGTTTATTTTATAAACATCAACTGTATGTGACGCCTTTTTTTAGAGGATTATGTGGTTATTTTCTTCCTCATTTTGAAGCCCGTTTTAACTGAGTAAGGTCCCAGATGGCTTTCCAAGTTTGGGAGGACTCTCCCCAAATTTATCCCCTTTTCATGGATGATTATCCTAATTGTTCCCGGATTAAACCCACGCATCTCTCCCTATAAATAGAGCTCTGCAGATCTTTGCTTAAGAGGTCGATTCCATCATAGAGGGGAAGTGTTGCTGGACCTCTAGCTCAAGGAGAAGTCTTTCTCACGTATAAAGCTTCATCCCACTGAGGACTTCCTACCGAACATCGATCTAAAGCCAGAAAAAACAATCCCAGGCTCTTCCACTTTTACTCTGTTTCTTTTTACTGCATATATCTCGTTCTACATGCATGTATCATTCTTTTCATATATATCTCAACCACGTTGACTCTCTTTCGTGCAACACTTGCACATTTCATATCATTCACACTTTTATCCCCACCCTTTTGCCTAGGGGTTTAAAAGTGTATCTGACGTTTATAAAATAGCCCTTCGCTTTTAAACCCCAACAGGTGTGTTCAACTTCATATTCTTCACGTTACGTTATTCATTTGGGATTGATACTACACATCGTGGTTTACTAATCCATATTTTATTTGTTGGTGTTGTTTCTTTATTTGCAAGGGTAATTCTAAAAAGGACTCTCTCCATCGACCGGCCGATAGGATGAGAAGGAAGGCACTCACATCTCCCCGCTCTTTCAGGTATTTCGTGATCCCTCCTTTTATTTATTGATTATATCATTTGAGGCCCGCGGTCTCTGGCGATCACCCTCCAACATGGCATCCACATATGCTCCCATTCCCCTTTTTCCATTCATATTATCATCATTAGCATTCTTATCTTTCTTATTAATCTAAGTGGATTTTAAATAGATCTACAGATTGGCGATCACGGTGGGACTTCCTACTATTTTTCTTGGTTACCCTCTCCTACTTGCACCCATGGTGCATCTCCTTAAGTGCTCCATGTAGCACTTTTCTATTTTATTTTTTCCCAAGTGATAGCTGATTTATAGATTTTATTAGAAATTCCACTTCTGTTATTCCAAAAAAAAAGTAGTGTCCAGTTCATTGGGCGCTCATTGAATGAGTGCCCATAGTAACAGACACCATTTTCTGTGTTAATCCCTATCTTTTTTCAAAAAAAAAAAATATGCCCATATGGGCAGTCGTCCATTCTTTTTCTAAAATAAATAAATAAATAGGCGCCCACATGGGTAGACGCCCATTTCTATGATGATTCCTCATTCGTTGCATTTGGTACACCCATCTCTCTTCTGATTTCTGTTGCATATGTCCTGCATACTGCATACATTTCTCATATATTTAGTCATATCCCAAGCATCTGTTGCATACCATATTCCTTTGCATTCCTCTGGTGCATATTAAATACAGCCCATTCCTGCACTTCATGTTATAATTGTTGCATATAGTGTTTACTGTTACATTGGTCGCATTATCATATTCATATTTAGGGATTTTCCCTGTTGCATTTGTGGCATATCACGGTCATCATATTCGTATCCAGTGTCTCCCTGTTGCATTTGTTGTACATCACATCAATATCCTGTAGCACTCTGTATTCCACCATTGTTTCATATCCGTCTTGTTTGCATTTACTGTTCATCTATTTGCATTAGTCTCTGTTTGCATTTGTTCATTACATCCCACAGGTCATATTGCATCCACTGTTTACCTATTGGCATTAGTGCATGTTCATTTTGTTCTCTCTTTTTTTATTATTGTTTATCCATTTTCCCTCTTCACCATATTTACATCATATCATTCTGTGTAATTCTTTTCTTATTTTTCCATCAACATTCATATTACATTCTCGGTTTGGGAGACCTCCTCTCCCTACACTTTTTAGGAGCCTTACCTCTCTCTTGGTTAAGGAAGGACCCTCCATTGAGCACTCCGTCTTATTGGACCGAGAATTCCTAAGCCAAGGCCTCCATAAGTCCCCGCACCCGTGGATTCCCTCACTGACGCCGGGCAGGTTGTACCTTTTGAAGTCCCCGGGTTTAATTGGCCTTTGTGTGGTGAGAATCAAGCTAGTTGGCATTGAAGAAAATCTTATTGAAACTAGGTTCATCACCTTGAGTGGATCATATCAACTTTGTTAAAAATCATTTAATTCACCAAGGTTACCAAAATTAAAATCAAGCATAAACATCCACTTGCTTGACATTTTTGCAATTGTGTTTTGACTGCATATTGGTTGATTTTTGCATAATGTTTGGCTTGGATAACATGTCTAATAATCATGAGGATGCACAACCCAGCACATCTTACAATCCTCAATTTCATGATTCTCATCCCAATTCTTTCAAGGGACCATGTCCTCATTCTTATGGTCCTGCCCCACCTATGGGTAGACTCCAACCTCGTGATCCCCCGCCTCATTCGGGAGCCACTATTCCTTCGGGACCGTCTCCTCCCGATGATGAGAATGTCTCCCAGATCTTGCATGCTATAGATCATCTCACCCCTCAAAAAATCCAAACCCTTAAGGCCGTTGTTGAGGGTGCGTCTCCTTCTACTCATCCTCCTTCTACTCCTATTCGGGTGACCCATCACTCGCCTCCCTCTCCTGTTCACATTCCCATTCGAGTGGCTCATCACCCACCTCCTTCTACTCCCATTCGGGTGGCCCATCACCCGCCTCCTCCTTCCACACATACTCCTATTCGGGTGGTCCATCACCCGCCTCCTTCTATTCCTTCTCTTTCACGGCCCCAAGGCCCTTTTATTCCTTGTAACCCAGCATGACCGGGTCCATTTCCGGGTCATCCCGTTAATCCCCCTCCACGGCCATCTTATGCGGCCCCTCCTTCAAAGCCACTATGTCAACCCTCCACTTTTCAAGTTACACACCTCCAATAGGTTCTCGTTGATAAAGTCGCTTCGTTAGAGGAACAATTAAAGAGGGTTACGAGCCCGCGGCCCGTTCCTCCTCCTCCTTCTCAAGTCAATCCTCTTCACGCTGTCCTGAACAACATCACAAAGATGGAGAGAGAATGGAAGGATAGGAGAGATGATTACAACATCAACAATGCAAGTGAGCAAGAGCATGTAGATTTCAATGATCAAGTGGACGCCGTCCGCCCACCACCCATTCACACCGCTCATCAATATAGCCCTTCGCTTCCGCATACACACTTACACTCACAAAATCCTCCGGAATGCCATTACGTTCCACCACCCATTATTACGCCTCCGCCACGGTGTCCACTTGAGCCTGACTACGAAGAGCCGGCATGCGAGCAGTTGAAGTCGACACATGATGAAGTTTTGAAGGCACCCATTCCGAGCTTCCTTCGTTTCCCTCTTCCTCCACTACAACCAGATGATCCCTCTGCTCAGGACGATGCCACCGTCCCTAATCCAACCCCCATTTTTGAGACTTATTGGTGTTACGATGATGGATCGACACTCCAATCGCCTACGCCGGCGCATCCTGAGTCTTCTTCTACCCTTAACTCTACCCCTAACACCTCTCGCCCCATTCGGCATTTTCTACATACCAAGCCTCCTTCTTTTACACCTCCCATTATACCTCCTTTAAGCACCACACCATTAGCCTCCACTACACCGGCCCACACCAAACCTTCCACTAAACCTCCACCCATTATACCTCCTTTAAGCACCACACCATTAGCCTCCACTACACCGGCCCACACCAAACCTTCCACTAAACCTCCACCCATTATACCATCAACCTCCACTCCATCGTTCTCCACTGAGCCCATCACTAAACCTTTTCCAATTAATCTCCCATTACCGCCACCTCGGCCCTACATTACCATTTTAACCCCTAACCTAACTACACCTACTTCACCACTTATCCCTTCACCTTTACCCGTGGCAAATCCTGAGCAGGATCCACCCCTTTTTACACTCGAGCTAACCCCGTCTGCTTCTGAGCAAGGGGAGAAGCTCGACGCATTTCCTTTAACACCTTTCATTACACCCCCACCATCTATGGAGCCTTCCACCTCCGCTTCACCTTCTATTACCACTCGGAATGGGTGTCCTTATACAAGTACTTGTGTCGAAGATGATCGAAAGTCGGGCAAGAAGGATTTGGCCACGGCTATGCTACTCAAGATGCAAGTCCTTATTTGCCGGATGCCAATCTACATTTTTGTGACGAGCATGGTTGAAGAGGCCAAGTCCCCGCCGCTGTTCATTAAAAGAGAAAGTCAAGCGTTGATGCCGTGTAAGTCCATGCCCAAGGGCCGGGCAGGGCACCCCTTGTTGCAACTTTTCAATCTCGAACCCATTCTTCCGTACAAGGGGTGAATGCCCATTTTGTTCAACACTCTTTATACGCCACAATCCTTGGGCGAGACGATGCTTCCCATTCCCACTTTCCAACTCCCTCATATTATTGCTCTTCGCCCTCCAAGGGAGTTGGCATTTATTGTTGAAGCTTTGTCATGGGCTTTGATTTTATTCGTTAGGCCGATTGGCTATATACTTTCGTTGCTGTGGAGGGGCGGGCATTCTTTCGCTAAGGGGCCTTCCACATTCTATTCAACTTCACCCATACTCCTATCTATCACCAATTTTTCATGGGCCACTCCATGGGTGAGGAGGAGGATCTCATCTTTTTATTCCATGCATTCTTTGCACTCATTGCATTTCATGAATCCATTGCATTACATTCGCATGCATTTTCATTTCTTCTTTCCTGGGTTTCTGGACCCGCATCTTCATCGCCTTTCGGAACCTCCGGATCCTCCGCATTCCCCATCTTATTCATCTCTATCCTCGGGATCTCTGAGTCCCCTTACACTTCCTGGGTATCGCGCCCCCTCCAATGTTCTCTCAGGGCATCGCGTCCCTTTCCACCTCTTATATCCAAATCCTCTAGATTTTTCTCTGCTTGTCGGGCATCATGCCCCTTCCACTATCCCTTTTGGGCATCGTGCCCCTTCCACTATCCCTTTCGGGCATCGCACCCCATGGTGTCTCATTCCTCTGGAACCTCCGGACCTCCCTCTTTGGGCATCGCGCCCATCTACACCCTCATGTCTGGGTCCTCCGGGTTTCTCACTGATTCTACCTGGGCATCGCGCCCCTTCTGGATCTATTCCTCTGGAGCCTCCAAACGTCCTTTTAGGGCATCGCGTCCCTTCTGATTATATCCCACCGGAACCTTCGGATACTTCTCTCATCCCCTTCAATCACCTTCCAGGGCATCGCGCCCCTTTCTATCTTCCTCCTCTGGAACCTCCGGATTTTCAATCTTATCTTCCCTCCAATCTCCCAGGGCATCGTGCCCCTTTCTATCTTCTTCCTCCGGAGCCTCTAGATCCTCCATCTTTCTTCCGATTCCTCCTTCTGCTCCTCAAGGACATTGCGTCCTTTATCCTCTTCTTCCTCTTAACTCACCTTTTCCCATACTTCTACCCAGGGCATCGCGTCCCTCATCATTTTATCCCTCCGAAATCTCCAGACTCTTCCTCCCATCATGATTCTCCTCCCTTGCCTCCGGACCCTCTGGATCCACCTCTTTCCATTTACCAATTTCTTCTTTTAATTCCTCTTGATCCCGGGTCCGACCCAAATTTTTCCACATCCACTGCTCTAGGCATCTGCCCGTTCTCCCATTGTTTTTGAGGCTTTAGTCCTCACTCCTCCTCTTGATTCCTTGTTTCTTCTGTAGACCATTCTTGTGATCATGGTCTCCGCACCTTAGTGAGGGAGTTCTAGCCCTCGCCTCACTTCCTTTTCTCCTTATTTCATCTGAGTCTGGTCTGGGCACCACTCCCTCTTGTTAAGCCACTGCAAACCTTGGCTTCCAATCAGTTTTCTGTCAAAGAGGACTATAAATCCCACAATGATCAAAATCGCCACTGGCAGCTGCTTCTGCAATAAGGTCGCAAGGTAACATATTTACGTAAGTATGCATTTTTAAAATGTCATTATCTCATTCATCTTTATGCATGGTTTTCAAAATAAAGTGCCCCTTAACTCGATTAAGAGTGGTATTTTAGGCCTTTATCCTAGGTCGTTATCTTTATTGAATTTCAGAAAAGAGTCTTTAGCCTTGCTATGCAGCACCTCTGGTTAATAAGAACCTCGCGCTGGGCGTTCGGCATTCTCTCCCCGCTTGTTGAGAGCAACCCTTAGCTGGGCACTTCACACACTTCACGGTGCCCTTACCCATCTCCTTTGGCTAAACACCGTTGCTACTTTGACCATGCCATGAGTATACCTGAAAGTATTTTCTCTTCTTTGCTCGGCCAAGTGCAGGGGCAAGAGGTTGACGGGTGAGATGACCAACCTAGGTACTCCCCAATACGAGAGAAGTCTCAAATAGGGACAGTCTTGACCCAAAAAAGTGAGCTTTTCATGATAAATCTAGCTGGAAAATGGCTATATCAAGTCAAAATTTAATAAATGCAAAATTATGAAATAAAGGCATGTCAAGAGAGGCAAAGTCCAGTAGGGAAAACCCTAGTCATATGTATGTCAAGGGTCTAAAAATCAAAGGTACAAAGTCCCGGCGCAACAGACCTCCTCTTTGAGGGATAGTACCTTGGAAGGAATTCGAGTCCCGATATCTCCCAACCTGCATACGACTTATCTCCAATTTTTCTTCTCTTCTCCCTCCAAGGCTGAACATTTCTCAGGTATGGCCTTAGTAAGGGCACCGTTAACCATGGAATGTTGGCCATAGGGCGCCGCCCTTCAATGCACGCCTGGCTTTGGGAAGTTCTTAGTGAGAGGGGGGGAACAAGAACCCCTAGTCAGTGATTTGAATTCCCATTTGGTGTTGCAACTAGCATCGCCTAAACCAAAATCTAAAAAAAAATCAAATATTTTTCAAAATCCAAAAAAAATTGAATATTTTTAAAACTCATAAAAATTTGCATATTCCAAAAGAAAAAAAAGAAAAAAACATTGTATTTTCTATTGGTGTTATTTTGCAGGGACATTTCTTTTGCAAGGACCATGAATTTGGGATGAGTCCTCTTCTCACCCACATCATTAGTGACTCCGTGATTTGCCATTCTGGGCACTCTCGATTATCATCTCTCTATTCTTCAGAGTGATTCTTGCTGATTCATGTCGAGTCTGATTATTCCTGTCATTCTGAGCAATTCACTGCCAAATCTCCTGATTACTCCTGTTGCCCTGTGCATCATTCTCCTACAAGGCATTCTTGCCAATTCTTATCTGGGCATTCTAATCATTCCAATCCATATCAATCAACTGATTACCCAAGTTGGTCATCCTCATGGCTTAAAAGAAACAATGCCATAATGTTGTGCATCATTCTCCTACAAGGCATTCTTGCCAATTCTTATCTGGGCATTCTGATCATTCCAATCCATACCAATCAACTGATTAGCCAAGTCGGTCATCCTCATGGCTTAAATGAAATATACGTGCTTTGCATGCTTTTGATGTCATGCTATAATGTTCAATGCTTTGTTGTCTTACTGCACCATGCTTTGATAATTCATGCTTAATGATGCCTTGGCTCATGCTTAAACTGCTTTAATTTCTTTATCTTTCACGATATCTTGGCTAATGAATTTTTGAGCCCAGGAAGAAGCTCTTGGTCCCACCAACTGGGCATTATCATCGAAGCCCCATGGTGTTTGCACCACATTTCTCAATCCCACCATACTTATTTGCTATCACCATCTCCCTATATGCATTACTACTATATGCTATCTATGCTATTAGATTATATCAAGGACCTTGTGGTTTAGTAAATATGGAATTTGAGTTCCCCTTCATCAAAAATAATGATGATTCTAGAGGAATCTTAGTCGCACAGATAGGCCGTTGAGCCGTTCGAGATTGGGGACGATAGTTCCCTTTTGCGAGTTGGTGCGCGGATAAACGGGCTTCGGCTTAGTATCAGCTCGCGAAATTGGTTTCTTGACTCAGTCTCGACAGCTTAGCAATATTATCCTTGATTACTTTCTATTTTAATTTACTTTAATTTTTCCTTTAAACCTAGCATGCATTCATATAGGAATTTGAATCCACAGTGGAAAACATTCTGATAACTCAACTTTGAGAGTCAATTGATCCTTAATTTTCATGATATGAGATATTCGTTGCTGAATTGAGTCCTCAGTTCGTCTTGTCGCCGTTTTAGGTTGTTTTCTCCAAAACTTCGTTGTTTGGATTTTTATCTCTCATTTATTCTTCCTTTTCCTTAGATCCACCTTGGCTGTAGCACATCCACATTGGCTGGTAATCGCTCTCATTTATTCTTCCCATTCATATTATCCTCATTAGCATTCTTATCTTTCTTATTAATCTAAGTGGATTTTAAATAGATCTACAGGGCGACCTAAGCCCTGCTGACCCTCTACCAGCAAGGGACCAATTCCACATCCTCGACTCGGTATCCCCGAGTCAGCCCGGGTTGGGTTGCACCGCGTGAGTCTACCCACCGATTTTGGTTTCTAAATCCAATTGTTGTGCTTGTTTCCATAGGTCCTAGGTGCATTAGGACGGTCACCACGGCCCTCCTCCACTATTTCACATCACACCCTGCAGGAGAATGCTCTGACATGGTTTAAGTCACTACCCGCTGGGACTATTGCCTCCTTCCTAAAGCTAAAGAGGATGTTCAAGGAAAACATTCTCTCGACTGCAAAAAGGAGGTTAGATTTGCCTTGAGCCTCCTCACCACAAAGCAAGGTCACGAGAAACCCTTATAGGACTTCGTTGCCCGCTTTGGTAAAGAGGCTCTCTGTATTCCTCACCTGGACGTCAGTATCGCCACGATAGCACAGACACAAGGCACCCTGGACGCCATCCTCTGAAGGATGCTCAGAGTTGAGTCCCCAACAACGTTGATGGAGCTTCTCGCCCTTGTTTAGAAACACACATGTTGCGAGGAGAACAACGCTGTGTTCGGCCGAGCAGTAGGGGCTGGTCAGCCCGACCGCAAGTGATGGACCGATTCCTCCCCAAGGGAAAAAAGCAAGTGCGAGCACTGAGACCGGGAGCATCGCAACCAGCATGGGCCAAAGGAGAAAGGCCTTTATAGGCACTACACTCTGTTGTCATCCCCACCCGAGCAGATGCTCATGGAGATCTGTGAGGAGCCCTACTTCCACTGGCCCCTGAAGATGAAGTCTGATCTGAGGATAATAAATCGAAGGAGATATTGCCGCTTCCATCGCGACCATTGCCATGACACCACGAACTGTGTCCAACTCAAAGACGCCCTCGAGGATCTGGTCTACCGAGGGCTCCTGGACAAGTTCATCGCCAAGGCTACCGAGAGACGATAGTAGAGGGCCAAAACGCCATCCCCCTTGATAACCGACCCAACGGAAATGAGATCATGATGATCTCTGGAGGGTTGACATCAGGGGAGATAGCTCCAGTAGGTGCCAAACGTACACCTCCCAACTAAGTGGACCTCGATGACATAAGCCATCGGGACTCAACTGCTCGGACCCCTACTCGGGATCACCTAGAAGAGCCTATTGTCTTTTCAGACGATGATTTGGAGGGCGTAACCACTTCACATTCCGACGCTCTAGTAGTCTCCACAACCATCAACCAATGTACAGTGTGTCATATCCTCATAGATAATGGAAGTGGTTCGGACATCATTTCTTACGATTGTCTTGTTTTAATGGGTGTGGACCTCTCTTGTATAGCGCCGTTACATATGCCTCTATTTGGATTCTCAGGCCCTACGGTCTACCCTAAGGGGCGGATCTCCCTTCCGATCACCTTCAGAACAGTCCCAAGAGATGTGACCTTTGTGGCCAACTTTACAGTCGTGCAAGGCATGACTGGCTATAACACCATTATTGGTCGGGGAATTCTGGGCATACTGAAAGGGGTTCCCTTGTCGTACCATCAAAAGTTAAAATTCTCCACTCCCCACTCCATGGGGGAGGCTCAAGGAGACCAAGGAGAATCCCACTGGTGCTAGTTGATTTCCACCAGGGAGAGAAAGACATAAGATGCTCCACCAGAAAAGAAACCTGGAACGGATGTGCCCGGACCGAGCGAAAGCATACCGACAGAAGACCTCTTTCTCATCCAAGTTGGTGAGAGCCCAAACCGCACCCTGCGGATTGGCTCACTACAATCCGAGCATGAGAAGGAGGCTCACCAATGCTTCCTAGTGGTGAACCAGGATGTGTTCGCCTGGTCCGAGGGCGAGCTCCCCAGTATCCCTCTAGAGATAATCACCCACCAACTAAAGCTAGATCCCAAATGCTGCTCGGTTCAACCGTGCAGAAGACATTGTAACCCCGAGCAACAAGCAATCATTCGGGAGAAAGTGAGCAAGAAGCTACGCTCCGGACTGCTCCGACCAACTCAGTATCTAAACTGGGTTGCCAATGTAGTCTTAGTCCCCAAAAGTGGCGGGAAGTAGCGCATGTGTGTCGACTACATCGACTTTAACAAGGCCACTCCCAAGGATAGCTTCCCAATGTCGTAGATCGACCAACTCATCGATGCCACAGTCGAGCACGAGATGCTGAGTTTCCTAGACGCCTACTCCGAATACCATCAGATCAGCATGTATGAGCCCGGCCAGGACAAAATGGCTTTCATCACCGACCATGACTTATATTGCTACACAAGGATGTCGTTCAAGTTAAAAAATGCAAGAACTACATACCAGTGTCTCATCAATCACATGATTGACTTCTAGATCGGCCGCAATATGGAGGTATATATCGACGACATGCCCATCAAAAGCCTGCATGCGACCGACCACCTGGAGGACCTAGCAGAGACATTCACCACATTACGATGGTACAACATGAAACTCAACCCGAACAAGTGTACATTTCGGGTGAAGTCGGGCAAGTTCCTAGGGTTCCTGGTAACCCATCAAGGCATTGAAGCTAACCCCCACCAAATCCAAGTCATATTGGAGATGAAACGATCGGAACGTGGGAGGGACATGCAGTTCCTCACCGGCCGCATCATCGCCCTCCTCAATTCTTATCCAAAGTTGTCGTAAGGTGCCTCCCTTCTGGTTAATCAAACAAGTCAACAAGTCACTAGAGAAGAAAGGGCACGACGATTGGGACCAAACATGCGAGCGAGAGCCTTCGAGGACCTCAAGAGGTACCTTTCAACACCATCGATTCTCTCCAAACCCCTCCTCGGCGAGCAGCTACTTCTCTACTTGTCTGTGACACCGAGCACGCTTAGTGTTGTGCTCGCTAGAGAGGACGAGAGGAGCATGAAGCTGGTATACTATGTAAGCAAAGATCTCCAAGGGACAAAGTTTCGATATTCGCAGACCAAAAAGTTCGCATTAGCCCTAGTCATGGCCGCATTTCCTCTCCTGTGCAATCATGGTCCTAACTAACCAACCCCTGCGTCTGATCTTCTAGAACACTGACGCCTCGGAGAGACTAGTCAAGTGGGCCATAGAGTTTGGAGAGTTCGACATAAGCTTCTGCCCGAGGACTGCCATCAAGGCTCAGGCTTTGGCTGATTTCGTCACTGAGTGTACACTTCCCGACGAGGAAGGGGTCGTGCACCCCTCTAGACCTGCCTGGGAACTGTATGTGGAGGGATCCCCTTATGCGAGCAAAAGTCGGGCAGGTTTGGTTCTCTTATCACCCGACGGAGTCAAGTTGTAGTATGCCTTACGCTTCAATTTCCCGGTCATGAACAATGTCGCCGAGTATGAAGTACTGTTGTCTGGCATCTATATGGCAAAGCACCTCGGAGCCCTCCACCTTCGCGTATACATCGATTCTTTGCTGGTCGCCAGCCAGGTTTGTAGAGAATACGAGGCTCGAGAACCTGCCATGATAAATGTAACGCCCCAGGTTTTTCAGATATTTATCGGATCAGGATCCGTGGGTTTCAGATCGCTTTTGTGGGTCCCATATTGAGTTTCACGGTTCACGCGTGTTTTTGCCTGTCGGACCTTCGAAATCCCGTGTAGGGTGAACCATTGCATTCTCCGACTCCAGGACGTTACCACTACGTTGTACATTTTTCAAGAATTATGGGGAGTATTTTTCCCCTATTTTTGATATTTTCTAAAATTTATAGATTATATATATATAAACCCCTTTTTCTCTCTCTCCCTCACTCTCATTTCTCTCTTCTCTCCCTCTCTCTTCTCACGCTCTCTCCTCTCTCCCTCTCTTCTCTGGTGGCCGACGGAGGTGGATGGGGGCGAGGCGGTGAGGTTCGTGGGGCATGGAGCGGTGAGGATCGAGGTGGAGGTGCGGCGTTCATCATTCGCGAGCTCGGGGCACCGGCGGTGGTTCGCGGGGCATTTCGTGACGGAACGGCATCCACGGTGCGCGGAATCTTCGGCGGAGGTAGGGGAATGGTTCCCTAGCTCGAGTACTTTATTTCTCGCGAGTTTCATAGGCCGCGGTGAGCCGAGCGGGGCTTATTGCTCGTTTGAGGGAAAATCATATTTTTGGGGCGTGCGACGGATTCGTCGAATCGAGCGAGGTTTCTTACTTCTGTTTCCTCCATTTTTGGGTTTTGGGGTCAGGGGAATGATCCTCTATGTTTTCCCCTTCGATTGGGATCGAATGGGGCGTGGAACCGAGCTCACGGTGAAGCTCAGCCCGTCTACTAGAAGACGCAGGCGGTGGCCACCTCTGTGGACGTCTGTGCCCTGGTCTGGGCGGCCAAGACCCTGGCCGCCCAGGTCTGTGGGCGGCCACTGGTCTGGCCGCCCAGGGTGCTGGGCGGCCAGGACCTTGGCCGCCCTCGTCATCTGCCCTGGTCTGGGCTGCCAAGCCAATGGCATCCCAGCCCTCTGGGCGGCCAAAGATGTGGCCACCCAGGCCACAAGAGCCCAGGTGCTGGGTGGCCACTGGTGTGGCCGCCCAGGCCTCTGGGCGGCCAAGAGATTGTCCGCCCAGCCCCTTAAGCCTCCGGGGTGTTGTGCTTCGCGTTCTCTTGCCCCGAGGTGTCTGTATGCGGTGCGGTTTCACGGGAGAGGTGTCCGCGTGACCCTTCGTGATCCAGGCTCCCTGTGTGGGTCATCATGGGCTATTCCAGTGAGAATTTGTATCTGTAGATGGTGTTTTCCCCGCCCAGAGTTATTGTGAGTTTTCGTAGGATCGGGTCCCCGTGTAGCGGTATGAGTGCGGTGGGTTGTCCCCGCGCGTCAATAGCCTCCTTGGAACGTGGTTTCCGTGCGGACCATGTGTATGGCCTATGGACTATGAGTCCAATTGTCCAGCCTGGGACTGGAGGGTTTTCTTCGTTCCCTTTGGAAGGGATTGAGCTCGGCAGTCATGAGCCACCTTGAGCAGTATATTACCGGGGTTTCTAACCTAGGGATAGGCCAGATTGAAGGCCTGGAGCTGTCCTTATGCAACGGTCTTGACCCTGAGTCCTGCGACTCAAGGACCGTTGGTTTAATAGGTTTTAGTGGATTGCCTAGAGTCCGGTGGCACGGTGCCACCTGTTTCCCGAGCTGGACGTGATAAGGCTTGTGAGTAGCCTGTCCGTGTTCTGGCGGTTTCCACCGAGGGTCGTTTCAGTGGTGACCCCCAATGGTCGTAGCTTCCTGGGCACATATGTCTTGACCCACCTGGAGTTAGGTGGACAGCTACAGTAGCTTGCCCGGGCACGCGTGTGTTGACCCACCTAGGGGGTAGGTGGAGAGCTGCACCCGAGAGAAACGGTTTTTAGGCTGGTTATCGTAGGGCCCCCACGCGCTGCCTAAGTCCGGGCTTCGGAGGAAGAACAAGCTAGAGGGTCAGACCTAGGGCGCATGGTCTGTGTGTGCACAAGTGGTTGGGGGCTATCGGACCCACGCTAACGAGCGCGACCCCAGCTAGTCCTTGTTCATGGTACTGGTTACTGCTGAGTCTCCGTCTCCGCCTGGGGTGTCATAGAGAGAAACTTGAGGTGCGGTGTAAGACGTCAGTGGACGCATCCGGCTTTGCTTCTGGTGGGCAGGTGCCCCCGTCACAGGACGTGAGTTTTCGTGACCCTAGAGTCTATTTTCTGACCACGAGGCGAGGCTTCCTGGACCGTTTCTATGTGTTTTCCGAGGTTGACGCCAGGGACGCTTGGTTGGATTACTGAGGCTTTACCCCCCATGGCTGGGTCGGGTTCACGACAGTGAGGTCGTGATGGTACCCGTGGACCAGGTGGTCCAGGCTAGGCCCCGTCTTTACGGCAGGCCTTTACGGCAGAGTTGTCGTGTGCTTTCCCTCGGTAGCTATGGTGTTAGGTAGTTCGGTGGTCCCCTGACTGTGAGATCGGGGAGTGTTCCATGTACAGTAGGAGAAGCTGTAGTGTTGAGTTTTTACCGGACACCGATTTGCTATTCCTGCTGTAGTTACTACTTTCCGTCACCGCCATTATTTACGGTTGGGGTTCTGCGGGACCCCTACTGAGCCAATGACAGGAGGCTAACCCCTGCATTTCAAGTGCGACGGTTCTTCCTCGATGTTCGAGGGTGCTGTGCGGAGGTTCCTAGTCGTCAGCTTGTCGGGCCGAGTGTTCTCTCGGCGTGGGGTACGTTTCTCTGCCTTAGACTGTACTTTCTGTTGCACTAGACTCTGTTGTAGTTATTTATTTATTTCTGTTAATTGTTGAATTGTCCTGCTTTATTTCCTATTTCTTTGTACCACCACACTCCTTTTAACCCTTCCGAGCCCTCCCGGCTCGTGGGCGGCGGGCCAAGATTCGAATGGTATCGGGTCCTTCCCGGTATCCGGATCTTGGGTCGCTACAGTTGGTATCAAAGCGTGGTTGTGGAATAATATGGGAATTCGAGATATTGTAGTAATCAGAGTCCGTAAGGTCCAGTACAGTCGGTAGTTGGCATAGGTTTTGTGTTTGTTTTCCATTTGGTTTCTGGCGTAAGAGCTTGAGGTCGTGACATTGGCGCTATGAAGGTGGTTGGTGTTTCATGGAGTGCCGACGTAGGGCCTGAGGGATGTGATAGAGAGATTTCTTCCCGATGGGTGGTGGCCCCGGTTGTGCTGCGTTAAGTAGAGGTTGCCGGCAGGTGCGGATCTGTGGTGCTGTGTTCGAGGAAATTACAGCGAGGTCAGGTGGCTGGCAAGGATTGTTCGTGGTTAAGTGACCGTGAGCGTGCTCTGAGGGAGCTGTTATAGAGTTTGGCCACACCAGCTTGAGATTTATCCAACCCCTGAGGTGTCGAGATTGTGGTTTGAGGTGGTAGAGCGGGTGTCCTGGTCTAGAATTGTGCTCGGGTGAGCGGAGGATCTTTCTATTGAGCTATTGATTGTCGAGCTGATGTTCTTGTCATGCTCTGTGGCGTCAGAAATGACGTGTCGGTCTCGATTAATTTTGAGAATTTCGAGACAGGATTGGGCAGAGATGTCCTGATGGGGACATCTCCGACCACTCCACATTTTTTGAGATTCCTGATGATCACCGGCAGTGCTACATCTTGTTCGCCGCCTTATTTCGAGTCATATGATGTATTTTTCATTTGCTTATTTGAGTCTTATCATGTAATTTTCCTTTTATTTGAGTCCAATACCTAGGTTAGGTAGTAATTTATCTAAGTCTTGAGTCATTATGTGGGTTTGATAGGTTAATGGGCCCAATTATATGGGCTAGGCCCAGGGGCGCCCCCTTCCCCTTGGTTTAGTGTTATTTGTCCAAAAGTCAGGGACTTTCTATAAAATGTGGGTTTCCTATAAATAGGACCCCATTCCCTCATTTGAGGGCTAATGAATGATTGAAAGAAAATTTGAAATTCCACTACAATTGTGAGAATCTCTCTCTCTCTCTAAGGGGTGGATTCCCCCTCTCTCTCTCTCTCTTCTCTCTCTCTCTAAAGGGGGCGAACCCCATTCTCTCTCCTCCCCACCCCCAATTTCAAAATTCCCTCTCTCTCTCCTCTCTCCCTTGCCACCTCATCCTCCACATCAGCCCCAACCCTTCATCTTCCCAAGGCTCCATCAATTCCTCCATTAATTTCACCAAGCCCCAAGCACCTCTCACCATTCCGAGGCAACCCTTCCTCTTCCCAAGCCACCCCTCCATCTCCCAAGGAAGAATCCCATTCTTCCACACACCCCTTCACCAACCCCAAGCAACCTTTCCTCTCCCCAACACACCCTTTCCCATCCCCAAGGCCACATTAACCACCCACCATTAACCACCCATTCAAACCAAGGGAGAGGTTCCCCCCCTCTCCCTCTCCACCTAGGCAACCTGTGCACTCCAACCTTCTCCCCCCCCTTCTCCAACCTGTGGTGACCCTCCCCACCTCCCCTCCCAACCAGGGAAAGCCCACAGCCCCTTCCCACCCGTCCTCCCACTCCTCTCCCCCTTTATCCTTCCCTATCTACCATTGCTACCCAGTCCAACAGCAGAAGCAGAAGTACCAGCGAATTGCAGAGCCTGCCCTGGAGTCATCACACATCTTCAGGTGGCGTGACATACATTTCTGAAAAGCTTGTCGAGGCAGCTTCGCAGGGGAGGTGGTTTCGCCGGCATCCGATATCGCTGCTGCCCAGAGGAGCCATTCTCCCCCGACTGCACAAAGCTGCTCTGGCAGAGAACCTGAGCCCAAGTGCAGACACGACCACGGCTTCTACATGATGACTTTGGATGTGATTTTTGGATGAGCCCTTCTCCTCCAAGACCTCTGTCAGCACCAATAAGAAGGGAGCCATTTGGATCTCGAAAAATAGAGTTCCAATTTTTCTCCCCGAGGTGCGCAGGACAGTCCAGTCAGGGCCTGAACTGACCCACCTTCACCCTACGGGCCCTATCTCCCTGCTCCGACCTTCTCTGGTGGGCTCCTTGGTTGCTGCTCGAAGAGGATCCTCCCGTGGTCATGTCAATAAAGCTACATCACTTTCGGAGCTCAGGAATGTTCGTGGCGGCTTCTTCATCCTGCTATAGAGTTCTGGAGTCAATCCGAGCCAGAACAGAACAGTCCAGTTCCAGATTCGGCCCCGACTGTCGGTGACATCTAGAGCTCACAAGAAAATTCAGGAGTTATCCCGGACCAGTCAGTGACAATTTGGCACTAATTTCGTTGGCTTCTGAGTTTGGCAGCGTCCTCGGCAGCGTCAACAGCGAGCACCTGTAAGACGGGCAGACAGGCGGGCAGAACCGACGGTGGGATCAATCGGCTACCTCCTTAGCTATTTTCCCTTCCCCGCCTGGCCGGCTTAGCGCCCCTCCCTGCGTGGAGGTAGTGTTTGAATGTAACCTCTATTTTCCCCACCCCACGATCACCCACCTACGCGAGGAGTAGTTTTGTACTAGCAGGTCTTCAGCCGAAGCGTCATCGGCGCGGCGTGTGGGTAGCCCACGCTTCCCCGCTCGCCCTCGTCTCCGACCGGGATCGATGTCTTCACACCGATCAGGTGAGCTTTGAGCCCCCATCCTCTGCTAGTTTTACTATTGCTTGTCTTAGTATCGTTTCTAGTTGCCCGTCGGCGGAGAGGCGAGTGCCCGATCTCAAATTGCCATCTAATTGAGTGCCACCGCGGAGCGAGTTGTGAGAGAACCACTACATCCCGCGCCCTTGGCGTGCTGGCCTCCCATGGAATTGGGCATCCCAGGCCCTTAAGGGTTCAACCCAAGCTAGTCAAATCCCCAGATAGGCGAGATCCATCCTCGAACCCTCACCACTATCACCAGTCCACCTACGCACCCGGGTGTGCGCGACGCGGGTGAACCCGCTTGAGTGGGTCCGCCGTTCAGTTCGGTTGCTTGTGAATCTAGGTCCGAGGCGTCGTGTCACATCAAATTGGTATCAGAGCAAGTTCTAGACTTGTCTCTACTAAGTCTTGTCCTAGGGCCATTGCGTGCATCACCCTTGCCCTCCATCATGACTACCTCATACTTGGCATATTCGCTACTCTTAGGCCCATTAGAAGCCTTTGTGTTTGATGGAACCCACCCTAGTATATATCTAGAGTCGGAGGACTCCATAGATCGATACTTTGGGAGGTTCACTCTATCAGGGCCTATGCAAGTCAACTATGCCAAGAGTTTGTTCTGGCGCCAAGCTAGGAAAGAATGGGAGAATATTGTAGGTTTGAGAGAAGCCAAAGGGAAAGCACCCATTGAATCTTGGGATGAAATGAGGGCCGATCTTAAAAAGATCTACGCACCACAATCCAAACCTCTTCAACCAACCGATCTTCCACCCCCGACCCCAACTCCAACCCAAGAGCTTCCCTGACCAAGCCCAACCCAAGTCCACCCATGTTCACCACCCCGAGAGTACCATGCACCGACCATTATCACTTCACCCACCATAGACTTTCCTACCCCATTATCCTTGGAAGTTGTGGCTCACACACATACCCAAGTGGAGATGGATGCCGATCCGGATCCACCTCCCACCATAGAGAACATCCTAGACCCTCCACTTACACCCACCTCTCCTAGTCCGGGTCCTCATGAGCCGCACACCCTCACCATGAATGAGTCCATACTCCAATGGCTCAAGCGAGGCCCCACCATTCCTAGCTTATCACCCTACCTCTCACCCTTGGGGTATCAAGCCCAAATTGTGTCCACCCGGTCTTCCCATGCCACACTTCAAACCCCCTACCTTGTGGGAGACTTAGGGGACCTAGTGGACTGCTTACAATGGCAAGTCCACCTGATCGAAATGCTAGCCATAGGACCATCAGAGTCTAGCACCATCTTCCTAGCATACCCCACCACTGGTTCCATCCCCTCCATCTACACTAGTGGCCATTATACGAGTGAAATCCTCCTCTTTCTCCCCAAGGATGAGAAACCCATCTTGGCCCACTCCCCACCCATTGAGGTTCCAATTGATTTGATTGGTCAACCCACTAGAGACCTTGACCCAATTACCTTGGAGGAGGATGACTCACCATTTGAGAACCTTGAAGACATAGAGTGCCTCCCTCTAGGAAGACCTTTCCATGACCCCTTTGATCCCTTCCTATGGGAGTCTAGTTCCCTATGTGACCCACCCACCTTACTCACCACCCACCTTACCTTACCCCCACCCACCATGTTGGGCCAAACCCCTCCCTTCCAAGAATCAGATTACACCATGGGAGCCATGACTTTGGGCAATATACACTTAGGGATCGAGGAAGTGTCCCACTTCATGATATCAACCTTCCTAGACCCCTTTGACCCATTCCAATGGAAGTTCCAAAGCCCACACATAGGAGACATCTTTGGTACAAAAGTGCATATGTCTTGGCGTACAACACCACTTGGCATGATTCTTAAGTCGGGTCCACTCGTTCATATCACCCACATGTCAAGTAGGATGCATGATTGGTTCATATTCAGGTGTAACGGCCCTCCCTCATTTAACATTGGTCATACACATGTCAAAAGCATCTACGGATGTTTGGGTCCCCCGATATTTATCACCACTTTGCATGATAGGTACACCTACGGGTGCCCTGGTCCACCTAGGCCGACCAAAGTCTACACGGTATCATTACATGATAGGTCTACATATGGTTGTCCCGGTCCCCCTTTGCATACCACACACTTCCCACTCACACCACACCGTAGCTCATGGCATACTCATTCAAGCAAGCATCTAGCAACGGGGGTGAGGTTCACAAAGAGCGGGCAAAGACTCGCGAGCACCACTTGGAATTCCAAATAGGCAACCTATCGATGATGGCATTGGAGTGGCTCTACCCTAGAGTCACCTCCAACTTGAGGGCACGAGGACTTGGACCTTGTCAAGTTCCGAGTGACTTTGATAACCCGGCTTATGGGTTGGACTTGCTAATGCGTTTTGGGATACACCCCACTTTCGGCGCGGCGGATCTAGCACCCTATATGGGCACCGCGGTGGAACCCAGTGAGCACCTTGAGCCTACCCCCACCTTTGTGAGTGATACCCTCGGAGAGCCTCCATATATCAGCCTGAGAGTCCGACGTGTGCACACGGAAACAATACTAGGCAAGCAGGGTACCATCGCCAGTAAGAGGGTGTGCCTGAGCCACCTTGAGAGGCTGAAGAGCCGTCCCCCGACTAGGATGCATGGTTGAGTTTGAAGGTCGTGGTTCGCCCCAAGCTGCTTTGGAGGACTACTTCCCCCCCGGTGGACCCATACTCAACAGAGTCGAGTTCTCCGCACCCCGGGGGTATGATGGGGACATCTCCGACCACTCCATATTTTTTGAGATTCCTGATGATCACCGGCAGTGCTACATCTTGTTCGCCGCCTTATTTCGATTCATATGATGTATTTTTCATTTGCTTATTTGAGTCTTATCATGTAATGTTCCTTTTATTTGAGTCCAATACCTAGGTTAGGTAGTAATTTATCTAAGTCTTGAGTCATTATGTTGGTTTGATAGGTTAATGGGCCCAATTATATGGGCTAGGCCCAGGGGCGCCCCCTTCCCCTTGGTTTAGTGTTATTTGTCCAAAAGTCAGGGACTTTCTGTAAAATGTGGGTTTCCTATAAATAGGACCCCATTCCCTCATTTGAGGGCTAATGAATGATTGAAAGAAAATTTGAAATTCCACTACAATTGTGAGAATCTCTCTCTCTCTCTCTAAGGGGTGGATTCCCCCCTCTCTCTCTCTTCTCTCTCTCTCTAAAGGGGGCGAACCCCATTCTCTCTCCTCTCCACCCCCAATTTTGAAATTCCCTCTCTCTCTCCTCTCTCCCTTGCCACCTTATCCTCCACATCAGCCCCAACCCTTCATCTTCCCAAGGCTCCATCAATTCCTCCATTAATTTCACCAAGCCCCAAGCACCTCTCACCATTCCGAGGCAACCCTTCCTCTTCCCAAGCCACCCCTCCATCTCCCAAGAAAGAATCCCATTCTCCCACACACCCCTTCACCAACCCCAAGCAACCTTTCCTCTCCCCAACACACCCTTTCCCATCCCCAAGGCCACATTAACCACCCACCATTAACCACCCATTCAAACCAAGGGAGAGGTCCCCCCCCTCTCCCTCTCCACCTAGGCAACCTGTGCACTCCACCTCTCCCCCCTGATAGCTGCGACCCCAGCACCCCCCACTCCCTCCCATCAACCCTAGATCCCTTCATTCCCCTTCCCACAACTTCCCTTAGCCACCCCTTGCAAGTTTCTTCCCCTTTCCCACCTCCACATACACTCTACTCTCTCACTCTGTTCTCAGGTCGCCAGGGGTTGAGGATCCGCAGGTTTCAGAGTCTTCCCCGTCCTCATCTCCAAGCTCCAGACGTCACACCATATATTTCCGGAAAGCTCTTCCAGTAGTCTTCGCAGGCGAGGTGATCCCTCCCCGATCCGAGTTTGGAGCTGCCCGGGAGAGCCGTTCTCCCTCAACTGTGCAACTCGACTCCTGCAGAAGACCAGAGGCCCAGTTAAAGTGCGACCACGGCCGCTCTGTGAGAGTTTTGATGTGATTCTTTAGCTGAAGTCTCCTCCTACAAGTCCCCTTGCATCTCCAAGAAACGGAGCACCATTTGAAGCCCGAAGCACAAAGTTCTGATTTTTCTACCCAAGGTGCGCAGATCTGTCCTGTCAGGGCCTGACAGACACCTCTTCACTCTACGGGCTCTATCTATCTGCTCCGACCTCCGTTTTCCTTTTTCTGGTTGCTTCTAGAAGAGGACCCTCCCACGGTCGTATCAATATATGCTACGTCACCTTCGGAGCTCGGGAGTGTTCGTGGCAGCTTCATCCTCCGGCTGTAGCATTCTGGAGTCAGTCCAAGCCAGAACAAAGTGGCCCAGTACCAGAGCCGGTCCTAGCCCCTGACGACATCCAGAAGGTACACCAAAATTCAAGAGTCCTCCCGGGCCAGTCAGCGAGGATTCGGCACAGGTTTCGGTGACTTCTGAGTCCGGTAGAGCCCGTGGCGGCGTCAACATCAACTACCTATCCAGCAGTTCCAGAAGCGGACAGAATCGGCGAAGTCTTCACTCGGCGACTCCTTTAGCTCGCCGTCCGATCTCGCATGGCCGGCTGACCGCCCCTCCCTACGTGGAGGTAGTTTTGGTTGTAATTGATTATCCCTACCCCTAGTCCACCCCCTCTGTGAGGGCGTAGTGCATGTACTAGCAGGTCTTCGGCTGAAGCTTCATCGGCGCAGCGTGCGGGTAAGCCCACGCTTCCTCGCTCGCCCTCGTCTCCGGCCGGGATCGGCGTCTTCACACCGATCAGGTGAGCTCTGGTTGCACTTCTCTGTTGGAATCACTTTGCTTGTTTAGTATCGCATCTTAGTGCCGTCGGTCGGTGAGTAAGTGCCCGATCTCAAAATATCATCGATTTGAGCGACCACCGCGAAGCGAGTTGAGAGACCGACCCTACAACCCACACTCTTGGCGTGCTGGCCGCCAACAGAATTGGGCATCACAGGCCCTTAGGGGTTCAGCCCAAGCTAGCCCAAATCCCCAGAAAGGTGAGGTCCCACTTCGGACCCTCTCCACCATCGCCGGTCCGTCTACGGATCCGAGCGTGCGCTACACGGGTAAGCCCGCTAGAGTGGGTTCGCCAACTTGTTGCTTGCTTGCAAATATAGGTCCAAGGTGCATTGGTCAAGTGGCTTCCACCTCCAAGGGGTTGTGTCACATCATGTCCCAGTAAGTTTTTACTTCTGTGCTTCTACGTGTGAATGGGATTGTGTTCGCCCTGGATTTGGCTTGAGATGTGAAGGTTCCGCGGTGAGTTCAGGAATCGAGGATGAGCATTGATGGTTGTCGATTATAGCTCGTGTTGTGGCTCGAGGCATGGCGTGTTGCAGTTCAAGGAATTGCAATGGTGCATCGCGAGATGCTGTGAATATGGTCTGACGAGACACTTGGCGAGTGTTGTCAGAGGAGCTGACCTTACGGAAGTGATGGTTTTCTGGTGCTGGAAGGTGCTATTCCCAACGTGTGCAAGGTTCGAGGTCAGGTTGAGCGTGGAGACCTTCCGTCGGTTGGAGGTATATTGAGTTTTTCCCTTGGTTGGAGGAGATCACGTTTTGCCAAGGTTCATCGTCTTACATCGTGTGTCCGGATTGGTTGGCCCCCGTGTGCCATGAAGTCCATGCGAGACGTGTCCTGTGTTTTGGCAAGGTGGTTGCCTGTGAGAAGTGTTGCCCGTTCTCTGATGCGTAAGGGTGTTGGCACTGTTTCGGAAGGACGAGTGCCGGTTGGGCGGTGTTCGTGAGAATTTGTGGTTGGTGTTGTGGTTCCCGATGTGCTGAGGATCGGAGCCTACGAAGTTGCAGAGGATTGTCGGGATGGAGTATCCTGAGTTGTCGTTATGGTGGCTGTGCGTGTGGATCAGAGTGTGCGGATCGTAGCATTGGTTGCTACAGGCAGAGTGCTGAGATTGTACAGAGCGGCGGAGGATTGGTTCCTCACTGTGAAACGTGTTGTTGTCGTGCCGTTGTTTGAGATATTGTGGTTCATGGCACTGGCAGGTGGAGAATTGGGGAAATATGTTGGCAAGTGTGCCGCATGAGTACCCTATTTTGTGTTGAAAGCTGTGTCCACGGATGAGGCTGTGTTTTTGGAGAAGTGATCTCTGAGAGATTATGGGTCCCGGTTGGTAACTGCGAGCGGCTGGTAAGGCTAGCCACATGGTCGACCATGGTAAGATGTGTATTGTTTGGGGACCCGTGTGCTTTGGTCGTGGTGTCGTCGACCAGGTTGCTGTGGTGGCAAGTGGCACTTGGTTGTCTTGGGGTTGTGTGCTGTGAATTGTTCAGGTTGTGTCCCGTGGCTCTGTGATAAGAGCGAAACCGGGATGAGCAGGCGTCCACTTGGAGTAATTGAGATGAGATAGGATTTGATGAGACAGGACGGTGGTCGATACCTGTGCCTGGAGGTCCTTGATGGGATGTTGGAGTTGGAATGGTGATCCCTGGTCCGTGACCAGCAAGGGAGGATTCCCCTGTAAGTCTGAGTCGAGTGACGTGAGAATCGAGGAGAGACCTTGTCATGTGGTTTCGTCGTGCTCCCCTGAGAGGGTAGAGTTGGCGTGAGGTTTGAGATCAGCTGGGGTGTCTGGGTGAGGATTGGCTGAGATGTGGCGTTGGTCTGTGCGTGAGTCAGCGGATGGCCTGTTGTGATTTGAATCGTGCCTGTTGGGCCAGTGAAGGTTTCTCGTTGAGGAATTTCTGGTGACCGGTGATTGGTCTTTCACAGATAGAAGATGCTAGTGGTTGTGGTTCGAGAATGGCGAGAGCCGTGTGCAAGCGAGGCATTTGGTGGCCATTTCCGAGATGTGCCTTCTTCTGGATGGGAGCTGGGCTTTGTCGAAGTTTGAGTTCTGATAGAGTTGGTCCCGTGCTGTTGTTGGCATTCCGCTTGCCAGGCATGAGATGGTCCTTGGCATGGAGCCGACGGTTGTGTGGCAGTCAGTTGGAAGGACTGCGTGAGCTGGTTGGGAGCTTAGCGATAGTTATCCCCGGTGTGGGGCGTGAGGTTGGTCAACTGGGGGTGAAGCTGATGGCTATTTCTCATAACGAGGAATGTGTCTCCACGGTGAGCGAGATGGTGGCAGCGGTGCCGTGAGTGGGTTTTGTTGTAACTGAGGTGATGCCAGACTTGTGCTTTTGTGTTATGCCTGCTCTGATGTGTTAGCGCAGCAAGAGTGATATAGAGGGGGGGGGATGAATAGATCACTCCCAATTTGTAGAGACTTAAGCGGAATATATTTTCTACTGCTAACGCACCTCCTTAAACAGTACACAGAGGGATGTAAATGAGAATGAAGAGCGAATCACATGGAAGCAAAGAGCCGAGCAGATGAAGAGCATAGAGAACAATAGCAAACCACAGAGGAGGCACTCGGTTTTTTAGGTGGTTCGATTGCAGTCCGCAATCTACATCCACCCCTCACTCCAACTAGAGTGAGGATTCCACTAGACGATGCTAGATCAATACAGACTCAGTCTGCGAACAACGTGCTGCCACACAGCTTGAACACCAAGGGAAACAAATCCCTCAATCAAGTTCTGCCACCCACAGAACCTGAAACCTGTTCTAGCTCCCAGCTAGAACACAACCGGAGAATCCTCTCCCTTCCTCCACACACCGGAGGGAAACTATTAATGACAGCTAGTCACTAACACCACCAAAGATCACCGATCTCTCTTCCTCTGTAACACAGAGAGAAACTGGAGTAATACTCCCTTCCTCCACACACCGGAGGGACAACAATTCAGATCAGAATAGAAGGACGAAAAATAAACGAAAGCAAAGTGGAAAACGAAAAACAATGAGAAGGAATCGGTTCTGAAACCCAATACAAATGTAGCTTCAAATGAAGCAATTCATCAATCAGCACACACACTCTCTCTCTCTCGACCAAACTCCTCTCAGATATTGAACTCTATGCTCTTTTCCTTTCTCTTTCTTTCTCTCTGCACTTTTCTTTCCTTTTCTGGATCGAAGGACGTATATGCTCTCCAGGCTTCTTCTTCGATCAACCTTCATCTTAAGACGAATGCTCCATTTTATACCTGGAGCAGCAACAGGGCGCGTGTGGCCTCCACAGTTCCCACCCTAAGAGTTCGGACTACGTGGCAGCATCCAGCAGGCTGTCAGACCACGTGTCCTCATCTGGGCATTTTCCTTATCCTCGGATCACGTGCCCAGCATCCAGCAGGCTGTCAGACCACGTGTCCTCATCTGGGCATTTTCCTTATCCTCGGATCACGTGCCCAGCACCAGTACGCTCAGCAACTGGAGGTAGATGGCGTCAACTCACTTGCTCCAAAGAGTTGACGCAGTCATCAGAAATCTTCAAACTTCTTAACCGCTGCATCGACTCCATCAGCCTATTATGTTGACACAATGGTATCGGCAGTCCAGTGTTAAAGTCTTCAACAGATAGGCGAGCTGCGTCGACGTTATCAGCATATTGCGTTGACGTATTGAAGGCATCTCCCTTTCTTGGACTGCTACGTCGACGCTGCCAGTTGGTGGCGTTGACGCACGAACGTGTACATTTCTATACTGGCATCTCTTAAGCCGCTGCGTCGACGCTGCTTGTTGATGGCGTTGACGCAGTGGAAGATTTCGTGAAGGCTTCATTGCTTGTAAGAGTCTCTATTTCTTTAACTGCTGCGTCGACGCTGCTTGCTTGTGGCGTTGACGCAATAGAAGATGACGTGAAAGCTTCGTCTACTGATGCGTGGACGCTTTAAGCTTCAGGCGTCGACCCTGCTCCCTTCAGCAACAAGAAAGAAGTGTATAGACTTAGTGTTAACGTTGAGCTCAATGTACAGACTCAATCAAATGAGGAGTTTCCAGTGTATGGACTTGCAATTCAAACAACAATGAATAGACTTAAGAGAAATAAAGTCTAGTGTATAGACATGGAGAGCTGTTCAATGTGTTGGGTTGGCGTTGTATAGACTTGGCTTTGAGCACTTGGGCTGAAGGCAATGTGCAGACTATGCGATGTATAGACTTTGCCCAAGGAGCCGAATGTATAGACTTCGCCACAGTCTAATGAACATACTTTGCAGAAGAGAACGAGCCAAGGTGTAGACTTCAAAAGAAGCAGTCCGATGTACAGACTTCAAGGAGTCTTGACAACGGACGCTGTTCAGACTTTGCAAACACGAGACGATGTATAGACATTAAGCTTGACACTCCAATGTATAGAGTTGAGGATTGGAAGGATGTATAGGGCTGAGCTGAACTGATTTTTGCAAAGTGCAGACTTAGTTGGTCGAGCAGTGTACAGACTTGGAATTCTAATGCCAGTGTGTAGACTTCAGTTAGAAGGTGCCCGATGTACAGACTTGAAGAAGTTATGCCAAAGAACAGATGAGTCGACGCATCAGCAAGGTTGGGTCGACCCACTGCTGTCAAAACCAGCTAAGCAAAGTGTAGATAAAATCATAATAGCATGCTTATCTGACACCAAAATAAACTGTACTTACTCACATGATGAAACAACATTAATCTAAACATAGAGGATTGATTTATAGTGTGAGACATCATCAAAACCATAGGGATTCAACAATCTCCCCCTTTTTGATGATGACAACACTATGAATCAAGCAATATCAAGTTTCAACAAGAAGTTAATACCAGCTGCAATAAGCAAAATACATTCAAGGCATGCTCATACAGATGAATTAAACATTCCCTTTCAAGGCATGCTTATACAGATGGATTAAACATTCCCTGCAACACACTCTCATCCTCATCTCCCCCACAACTTATAACCAACTCCAGACAAGTCCAAAACTCACTCATATTGCAAGCTCCTCTCCCCCTTTGACATCAGCAAAAAGAACTGCAGAATGTATGACAGTGCTGGAAACATGAGGACTGAGGGCAGTAACTTCTTAGTGCAGAAAGTCACGAGTAGTTCTTAAGAGAATAAGTGAGTTTCTAATCTCAAGAGAGGATTCTTGAGACTTTAGTACACAGTAGAGAAGTGGAATGATGGACAAGTTTATCAGCATACATAGTGGATGATTTAGAGCAGGAGTTCACAAGTATGGCCAGATATAGCTGATCATTCAACTATTCCACAAGACAGCAAGAGACTAAATCAGAGAGGTGTTCTCAAGGTATTGAAGACAAGCAATCCATTAGTTGCATAACAACAAGGAATTTTTGTTGGAGATGATTTTCAAGAAGATCAATGAGTAAGTTGGTAGTTCACTTCCTTTGACATTAGGGAGACACCTTGATTAGAGGCCTGAATCTCCAGTTACTCAGAGTGAGTACCTCATTACTTCCTTCCTTTTTTTTTATTAAGGAACAGAGTTAGTAACTATGGCTTTTGACATGAGGAAACACCTTGATTAGAGGCCAGAGTCCCCAGCTACTCACCAGCAAGCCACCATTGCTCTGTCATGACTTTTCATTCATTTTAAACATTTGACACCTCATGACTTGGGAGAACTATTCATTTCATTGATGAAGCTCCCAGTTTCTCAGTGATCAAAACAGAACATGTTTGTTCAGTTAAGCCCTTGAGTTAAAATGATAGAATGATTGAAGACAATATCAAAAAGAACTTTTCTTGAATTGAGTCTTGAAGTCTAGATTTCAAGTTGATTGGGTCAGATATCAAGACATACAAGTTTTTGGCCTGAACCATAATCAATGACAATGTAGGAAGATATACTTTATGCAATTAGTCCAGATCTCTGAGAGAGTACCAAAGGAAAGATTCTAACTTGGAGATTAGAGTCACTAACTTATAGACTTAAGAGATAAGTGACACTCTACTTTCTGAGAGAACCACACTAAATCAGTCATGCAAGACCAACAAAGGTACACATCTGGACAGCCCTTTTGAATCTGTCAAAGAACTTCTCTTCTCACATCACAACTCAGCTCCCCCTAAGACATAGCATTCCTCAATGAAATATTCCAGCAAAATCTCAAGGCTTCCCCTTTATTTAGAGCATTCCTGAATGCTAACCAGTAAGCATTCTGAACTCCCCCTTAAACCAGCATGCAAGAAGGCTAAACATCAGATAGACACAACTCCCCCTCACAACCAGAACATGCTTCATAATTAAGACAATTTGTATAAGCCTAGTTCTCTTCTTAAAGTGGAAAATTTTTCATTATCCAGAGGTTTTGTGAATATATTAGCAATCTGATTATCTGTGCCTACATGAATCAGTTCAAAATTATTCTTAGACACCTCATCTCTTATAAAATGATGTCTTATCTCTATGTGTTTGGTTCGTGAATGCAAAATAGGATTTTTAGCAAGATTGATGGCACTAGTATTATCACAGTAAATAGGTGTGCACCCCAGGTCTACTTGATAGTCCTGAAGCTGGTGTTTAATCTATATGACTTGTGTTCCACAACTCCCTGCAGCCACATATTCAGCTTCTGCAGTGGAGAGGGCCACAAAATGTTGTTTCTTGGAGCCCCAAGATACTAAACACCCACCCAAGAATTCACAATGGCCACTTGTGCTTTTCCTGTCTAGTTTACAGCCTGCATAGTCAGCATCTGTGTATGCTACTAGATTCAATGTGCGAGATGCAGGAAACCATAAACCAAGAGAGTGACTAGCTGACAAATATCTGAAGATTCTTTTAACTGCAGCTAAGTGTAGTTCAGTGGGTCTAGACTGATACCTTGCACACATTCCTACACTGAATTGTATATCAGGTCTAGAGGATGTCAAGTAAAGAAGTGATCCAATCATACCTCTATAAAGTTTGGCATTTACTTCTTTACCTGTCTCATCTGCATCCAATGATGTATTGGTGCCCATGGGTGTAGTAATGTACTTTAAGTTTTCCATGCCAAACCTTTTGAACAGTTCCATTGTGTATTTGGTTTGGTTGATGAAGCACCATTCTTCTAGCTGCTGTACCTGCAATCCAAGAAAATATTTTAGTTCTCCAACCAAGCTCATTTCAAATTCAGCAGACATCATGGTAGAAAATTCATCACATAGTTCATGCCTAGTTGATCCAAATACAATGTCATCTACATATACCTGAACTATGATGAGATCTTTATTCATGCCCTTGGTGAATAAAGTCTGATCAACTTTACCTCTTTTGTAGCCCTTGCTGATCAGAAATTCAGACAATCTTTCATACCAAGCTCTTGGAGCCTACTTTAGACCATACAAGGCTTTGTTTAACCTGAAAACTTGGTTAGGTTGAGGAGAAAATTGAAATCCAGGAGGTTGTTCAACAAAAACTTCTTCTTTAATAACTCCATTTAAAAAGGCACTTTTAACATCCATTTGTTGGAGTTTTATGTTCTTTGAGCATGCAAAGGCAAGCAACAATCTTATAGCTTCCATCCTAGCAACAGGTGCATAGGATTCATCAAAGTCTACACCGAATTCTTGACAGTAGCCTTTGGCTACTAGTCTGGCCTTATTCCTCGAGATAATTCCATCTTCATTCATCTTATTTTTGAACACCCACTTGGTTCCTATGACATTAATACCATCTGGTCTTGGGACAAGCTCCCAGACATTATTCCTTTCAAACTGACCTAATTCCTCACTCATAGCATTGACCCAAGCTTGATCAGCTAAGGCCTCTTCTACTGTTTTGGGCTCAATTTGTGAGACTAAAGCAATTAAGTCATCATTATTCACATTTCTAAAATGAGACCTAGTCCGAAGAGGATCTTCAGGATTGCCTATGACTTTATCTAAAGGATGATCTTTAAGAAATCTGATATTTGTTGAAGACTCACCTATTTCTCTTGGACCTTCCTGATTTGGAGAATTTGTTTCTCCATTCTGCTGAGTCTTCTCTTCTTCTTGTTGGTTTTCTAGAAAATCTCCACCATGATTAGAGTCCCTGTCAAGATTTTCAACATTAGAAACATCTTTCTTTTCACTAAAAAGAATGTGTGGAGATTCTTCCACTTTCTGATCTGATACGTTAAATACCCTATATGCCCTTGACACTTCAGAGTAACCCAAGAATATTCCAGGTGAACTCTTGGCTTCAAACTTGTCTAAATCTTTCTTATCATTGTTATGAATAAAACATTTTGCTCCAAAAATTCTGAAATGAAACAAGTTTGGTTTCTTACCTTTTAGAAGCTCATATGGTGTTTTTTTGTGTATGGGTCTTACCATGGCCCTGTTGATTATGTAGGTTGCTGTATTGGCCGCTTCTGCCCAAAACCTTCAAGGTAACTTACTTTCAATCAACATGGTTCGGGCCATTTCCACCACTGTTCTATTTCTTCTCTCCACGATCCCATTCTGTTCAGGTGTCCTGGGAGAAGAAAACCTGTGAGTTAGTCCTTCTTTGTCACAAAGTTCAGTAAACATGGAGTTTTCAAACTCACCTCCATGGTCAGATTGAATAGAGCTAACCTTGTACTTCCCTTCTTGTTTGACCTTATTGAAAAATAGATTAAACTTTTGAAATGCATCACTCTTATTTGCTAAGAAAAATATCCATGAATATCTGGAGAAGTCATCTATGATGACATAGCCAAACCTGTTTCCATTAAGACTCTGAGTTCTAGTTGGACCGAAAAGGTCCATATGAAGAAGTTCCATTGGTCTAGAAGACAATGGCTCAGATCTCAATTTAAAGGAATTTCTGGTCTGTTTGCCTAGAGCACAGGCATCACATGCTTTTGATATTGAGTTGAATTTAATTCTAGGCATGCCTCTAACTAAATCATGCTTGACCAATTTATTTAAAGTTGAAAAGCTAGCATGACCTAGACGTCTATGCCATTCAAAGGCATCATTTTCAGAATTGGCAGATAAGTAAATAGTAGATTCAGAATTCTCATCTAAGTCTACAATGTAGACATTATTAATCCTGTTGGCTACAAATTTAACCATGTCAGAATTTGTTTCAAGGATTTTACATGAGCTATCATCAAATACAACCCTGTGACCCCTATCACATAATTGGCTAATGCTAATCAGGTTGTGTTGTAGCCCTTCCACAAGTAATACTTTTTCAATGGAATTTGTGAAAGACTTACCTACTGTGCCAACTCTAATTATTTTACCTTTGTTCTTTCCTCCAAACTTGACCAGACCTCCTGGCTTCATCTCTATCTTGCTGAACTTGGATCGGTCTCCTGTCATATGCCTGGAGCAGCCACTGTCGAGGTACCACTTGTTGTCTTCAGCTGCCAGGCCGACCTACACATGTATATCAAGCAGAGTGATTTGGAACCCAAGATGAGTTGGGTCCAAGGACATTGTTTAAATCTCTGATCAAGTGTTTAGGTATCCAGATTTGTTTCAGCATGGTTTTCTCTGGCACCTTCCTTTCTGGTTTATTAAAGTTCAATCCAGCTGAACTGGAGAAGTGAGTTCTATTCCTTTCATTGGTCTTCCTATTCCTAGGAAATTTCCTATAGGCTTGTTGATTGGCATATCTTTGACCATGAAAGTTATTCCTCCAGTAGGTCTTGTTTAGACCCATCTGATTGTTATAATTCCAGCTCTTATTCTGATTTGTTTTCTTGGTCCAGCTACCATTTGTGTTTTGGTGAATGGACTTAATGTTATTCTTCATAAAGTTCATTCCAATCTTAAATGGTTGTCCAGTACTGATTTTTATGTTTTCTTTAGGACTTTGAGTTTCCTTAGAGCTGTTTGAGCTGGATGGTGTGTCCAGTTTTTCTTTTCCCATCTCTGGACAGAAGGTGATGGTCTTGAATTGCAAGGGTCTCTTGTTGGTTGGGTCATAGCCTAGACCTTCCTTATTGAAATTGACCCTAGTCCCTAGTATAGCATCTAGGCTAGTCTTTCCTTGGACAAACTTTTCTAAGATTTTCTGTTTGTCTTCCAGCTCCTTTTGAAGAGACTCAGAATTCGTTAGGAGTTTAGCACTTACTTTCTTCACAGCTTCATATTTCTCTGAATTCACTCTAATTTCATTCATGCTTTCTTCAATTTTAGTTTTGAATTCATTGAGTTGTTTTTGACTTTCTTGAAATTTTCCCTTAAGCTTATCATTCTCTTTCCTTAGTGAGGTCATTTCTTCTAGTCGTTCTTTTAGCTTTTCATTTTCCTCACAGACCAGAGTTTGTTCTTCAATATTTGTGTTAAATTTTCTTTTCAGAACTCTGTGCTCTTTGCTAAGAGAATTAAATTTATCTAGCAAGTCACCATAAACATCCTCCCAGTCATCAATTGAGAAATTTTCAAAAATGTTTATTACCTCCTCTTCACTGTTTGCCATAAGGCAAATTCCATCGTCATATTCTTCTGAGGAAGCATCTTCGGGGTCTTCTTCTTCCTCGCTCCATGTGCAGACCATCGCCTGTGGCTTCTTCTTCTTCTGCACCTTTATGTTTTTCTTCTGAAGATAGGGACCCTTCTTCTGGAGGTCTGGGCATTCACCTCTCATGTGTCCCTGTTTGTTACAATTAAAACAAGTCAGTTTCTTAGGATTTCTATCCCTATAACTGGTAAATTCAGCATTCTTGTTAAAGGGTTGTGGCTTCTTCTTCCTAAAGGTCTTTCCCTTTTTCTTCAAAAATTTTCTGAACTGTCTAGTGAGCATTGCCTGCTCCTCCTGATCGAGATTTGATAAACCTTCATGCTCGGACTCAGACTTGGGGCTACTACTGCTGCTCCCACTGTTACTACCCTTGTTGTGGGAAGCTCTTAGAGCTACATTTTTACCCTTCCTCTCACTTCCTTCTCCACCTCCTTGGAAGTTCATCTCATAGGTCATCAGGGATCCTATGAGTTCATTCACAGTTAAGACAGTCAAATCTTTTGACTCCTCAATCACAATGGCCTTAGTGTGCCATGCCGGGGATAAAGATCTAAGGATTTTCCTGACTATATCTACCTCAGCAAGATCCTTCCCTAGCCCTTTAAGAGTGTTAATGATCAAGGATAACCTGGCATACATTTCGGTTATATTCTCATCTGCATTCATCTTAAACATTTCATACTTAGAAGTGTAGAGGTTTACCTTCGAGGCTTTCACTTGAGCTGTACCTTCATAGATCAATTGCAGCTCATCCCACATTCGCTTGGCAGTTCTGTATGCAGATATACGAGCATATTCCTCTGGATGAACAGCACACTGGATTATGTTCAGCACCGTCCAGTTGAGTGACGAGAGCTTCACATGATCATCTGTCCAAGCATCCTCATTTGGTGGCAGCTCATATGGCCCCACCGTGATTACTCTCCACAATTTATGACTCTGAGCTCTGATGAATACTTCCATCCTGTTCTTCCAAAACAGATAGTTACTACCATCGAAATAAGGAGGGCGACTAATGGATTGACCTTCGGCCATGAAGGTTCTAGGACCACCACCATTTCCTTGACCGTTCGTCCACATGGCGTAAACCTGCTCTGATACCAAATGTTAGCGCAGCAAGAGTGATATAGAGGGGGGGGGGATGAATAGATCACTCCCAATTTGTAGAGACTTAAGCGGAATATATTTTCTACTGCTAACGCACCTCCTTAAACAGTACACAGAGGGATGTAAATGAGAATGAAGAGCGAATCACATGGAAGCAAAGAGCCGAGCAGATGAAGAGCGTAGAGAACAATAGCAAACCACAAAGGAGGCACTCGGTTTTTTAGGTGGTTCGATTGCAGTCCGCAATCTACATCCACCCCTCACTCCAACTAGAGTGAGGATTCCACTAGACGATGCTAGATCAATGCAGACTCAGTCTGCAAACAACGTGCTGCCACACAGCTTGAACACCAAGGGAAACAAATCCCTCAATCAAGTTCTGCCACCCACAGAACCTGAAACCTGTTCTAGCTCCCAGCTAGAACACAACCGGAGAATCCTCTCCCTTCCTCCACACACTGGAGGGAAACTGTTAATGACAGCCAGTCACTAACACCACCAGAGATCACCGATCTCTCTTCCTCTGTAACACAGAGAGAAACTGGAGTAATACTCCCTTCCTCCACACACCCGAGGGACAACAATTCAGATCAGAATAGAAGGACGAAAAATAAACGAAAGCAAAGTGGAAAACGAAAAACAATGAGAAGGAATCGGTTCCGAAACCCAATACAAATGTAGCTTCAAATGAAGTAATTCATCAATCAGCACACACTCTCTCTCTCTCTCGACCAAACTCCTCTCAGATATTGAACTCTCTGCTGTTTTCCTTTCTCTTTCTTTCTCTCTGCACTTTTCTTTCCTTTTCTGGATCGAAGGACGCATATGCTCTCCAGGCTTCTTCTTCGATCAACCTTCATCTTAAGACGAAGGCTCCATTTTATACCTGGAGCAGCAACAGGGCACGTGTGGCTTCCACAGTTCCCGCCCTAAGAGTTCGGACTACGTGGCAGCATCCAGCAGGCTGTCAGACCACGTGTCCTCATCTGGGCATTTTCCTTATCCTCGGATCACGTGCCCAGCACCAGTACGCTCAGCAACTGGAGGTAGATGGCGTCAACTCACTTGCTCCAAAGAGTTGACGCAGTCATCAGAAATCTTCAAACTTCTTAACCGCTGCGTCGACTCCATCAGCCTATTATGTTGACGCAACGGTATCGGCAGTCCAGTGTTAAAGTCTTCAACAGATAGGCGAGCTGCGTCGACGTTATCAGCATATTGCGTTGACGTATTGAAGGCATCCAGAGATAAGTCGTCCCTTTCTTGGACTGCTGCGTCGACGCTGCCAGTTGGTGGCGTTGACGCACGAACGTGTACATTTCTATACTGGCATCTCTTAAGCCGCTGCGTCGACGCTGCTTGTTGATGGCGTTGACGTAGTGGAAGATTTCGTGAAGGCTTCATTGCTTGTAAGAGTCTCTGTTTCTTTAACTACTACGTCGACGCTGCTTGCTTGTGGCGTTGACGTAATAGAAGATGACGTGAAAGCTTCGTCTACTGATGCGTGGACGCTTTAAGCTTCAGGCGTCGACCCTGCTCCCTTCAGCAACAAGAAAGAAGTGTATAGACTTAGTGTTAACGTTGAGCTCAATGTACAGACTCAATCAAATGAGGAGTTTCCAGTGTATGGACTTGCAATTCAAACAACAATGAATAGACTTAAGAGAAATGAAGTCTAGTGTATAGACATGGAGAGCTGTTCAATGTGTTGGGTTGGCGTTGTATAGACTTGGCTTTGAGCACTTGGGCTGAAGGCAATGTGCAGACTATACGATGTATAGACTTTGCCCAAGGAGCCGAATGTATAGACTTCGCCACAGTCTAATGAACATACTTTGCAGAAGAGAACGAGCCAAGGTGTAGACTTCAAAAGAAGCAGTCCGATGTACAGACTTCAAGGAGTCTTGACAACGGACGCTGTTCAGACTTTGCAAACACGAGACGATGTATAGACATTAAGCTTGACACTCCAATGTATAGAGTTGAGGATTGGAAGGATGTATAGGGTTGAGCTGAACTGATTTTTGCAAAGTGCAGACTTAGTTGGTCGGGCAGTGTACAGACTTGGAATTCTAATGCCAGTGTGTAGACTTCAGTTAGAAGGTGCCCGATGTACAGACTTGAAGGAGTTATGCCAAAGAACAGATGAGTCGACGCATCAGCAAGGTTGGGTCGACCCACTACTGTCAAAACCAGCTAAGCAAAGTGTAGATAAAATCATAATAGCATGCTTATCTGACACCCAAATAAACTGTACTTACTCACATGATGAAACAACATTAATCTAAACATAGAGGATTGATTTATAGTGTGAGACATCATCAAAACCATCATCAAAACCATAGGGATTCAACATGATGATCGGTGTATACGGTGTGCGGAGCGAGGCGATGGTTGTGATTATGGTCTGGCCGTATCCCTCAGGATTGGTGCTTTCATGAGAATCGAGATTTTTTTGTGTTGGGGCTCTGACAGCGTTGTCAGTTGGTTAAGATGTCTTTCCCCTGTGGCTTGGTGCTAGTCCTTAATTTCAGGGATGAAATTTGTTTAAGGGGGGAGGGCTGTAATGCCCCGGGTTTTTTGGATATTTATCGAATCAGGATCCACGGGTTTCGGATCGCTTTTGTGGGTCCCGGATTTAGTTTCGCAGTTCACGCGTGTTTTTACCTGTCGGACCTTCGGAATCCCGTGTAGGGTGAACCGTTGCGTTCTCCGACTCCGGAATGTTACCACTGCATTGTGCATATTCCAAGGATCGTAGGGAATAATTTTCCCTATTTTTGATATTTTTTGGAATTTTTGGATTATATATATATATAAACCCCTTTTTCTCTCTCTCCCTCACTTTCATTTCTCTCTTCTCTCCCTCTCTCTTCTCACGCTCTCTCCTTTCTCCCTCTCTTCTCCGACGGCCGACGGAGGTGGACGGGGGCGAGGGGGCGAGGTTCGTGGGGGCGTGGAACGGTGAGGATGGAGCGAGGATCGAGGTGGAGGCGCGACGTTCGTCATTCGCGAGCTCGGGACACCGACGGTGGTTCGTGGGGCATTTCACGACGGAACGGCATCCCCGGTGCATGGAATCTTCGATGGAGGTAGGGGGATAGTTCCCTAGCTCGAGTACTTCATTTCCCACGAGTTTCATAGGTCGTGGTAAGCCGAGCGTGAAGATACTCACCTATCAGGACCCATACCCGACTGCTCATCCCGAGCCGCGTCCGGCCCTCCTCTAGGTGACGACCAGTATCTCTCCCTACCATCCAGTCTAGCCCTCCCTCAGCGAATCGGGCACGCCCCTAGCCTTGTGGAGAGTCTCTGTAAAAATACGCGGATGCCCGCCTTATTATGCATTGACCCGGGGACCAACCCACATGTCAGAATTGTCCCGCGGCTTGCACCAGTTGTACTTTGGCCTCCTCGACCCATCTGTAAAGCCCACGTGGCTCTCATACAGCACAAAACCAGTTGAATACACGTACTTGTACCCGAGTCTCAGCTCCTTCCCATACTACCCAGTGTGTGTCCAGCGTCTCTCACTCTAGTGAACCAAACCTCCCAGTCAAATACGCCCTTATAGCTGCAGGATGCCCCCGGCCCCCTATCCATGGCTTCAGACATATACAGACTTCTCTTCAACACGGAACAAAGGTATTCGGATTCAATCTGATGTAAATAAACACCGACTGCTTACGGTCGGTAGGGAAAGATATCCAGTACACGATTCCCCACAATCGCCTGCGCACTCGCACCCATGGAACCTTCTCTCTCCACGTGTCGCCTGACTTCCCGAGCCCACGTGCCGCGTCCTAGCGATGCTTCCCCAGTCAACGTTCGGTTCCACGGGTGATTGTCAAGAAATCGACTGGCACGCCCACACCCCAGTCTAGTTACCTTAACCCTAGAAACTTCTTGTGCCATTTGACCCCCTCTCGACCTTCCGTAAAAGGTGAGTGCCCGGTACCGTCGTGAGAGACATACAACTATGAAGGAGGATACTCGAGATACATCAAACTCCCCTATTTTTCCTTTCCCATTTTATTCCTTCCCTCATCCCGGTCACCGATCCTTGATGCATACGACAATCATCTCCCACCAGTCGTCCTCGGTCTCATACAGAGAGAAGGGGGCTACAGATCAGGCACCGGAGCACTGGTGGCGTCAGTGACAGCCTTCAGGGCCGCGGTCCACCAATCTCTAAAGTTGGCGTCCTTGGCTGGACCGTAGACAGTGACGGCCTGATGTGCAGTTCATCCACGTACTCCAAGGACTCTTGGAAGTGCTCGATTGCCTCCTCTGCCGCTGATGCCACCTCTGCCTTGGTCGCTACCAGGGCAGTCTCCAAATCTGCCACCTTCACCTCAGCCTCCTCCGCCTCAGCATTCATCCGTTGCCAAGCGGCCTTAGACACCCGCATCTGCTCCTGAGAGGCGTCTCGGTCCCGCTTGGCCTTTGCTAGAGAATGCCCCTGAGACTCCAGGAGAGCTTGGAGGCCAATGTGCTCCTCCTCCAGCGCCTGGATCTGGGTCACTAGGACCTCCTGCTCCTTCTGGCCAAAGGCCAATGTGCTCCTCCTCCTGCTCCTTCTGTAATTATTGTTAATTCATTTGTACCGGGAGTACGAGTCTTGGCTGGGGCCGACTTCCCCACGCCCGGAGCGTGGCAGTATTATTTCCGCTCCCTTACTCGGCATTTTGCTTACTTCGTATATTTCTATATGCCGATGCTTGCATGTGATAGGTTAATCTAGCTCGTTAAATAATTTCAATCACCACTGCGAGAGAGAGCAAGACCCGTCCCATGACCCGATCCGGGCAGGAAAGAGAGTTGACCACCTAGACTCATTACTGGTTTCTCAACCGCGCACGTCCGCACACTTCCCTCGCCAGGGACGAGTCGCGAGTTTGCCCAGAGTCCAAGGTTCACATTCAAATTGGCGTCGAGTCCCGTCCCTGTGGTCATTTGAGTTATCTTGTGGTCACTTGGGTCATTCGACATCATCCTGTGGTCATTTGAGTTATTTAATATTCTTGGTTTTGATAATGGCTAAACACTATAAGTCATTGATGTTTTACCACTCTTATATGTCTAAACTACTTGATGTCTTTCATGACAGATATGCCAAGGAATGGAGTGGAGATGGCAAAAGTGAAAGCTCAATAATTGCGCCCTCGCACGCGGATCGACCTGCGCGGTCAAGTCGCCGGGATCGACCTGTCCGGTCAGGTCGCGGGGGTCAAGGGGGTAGCGCCCCTTGCGGGGTTAACGGACTCAAGCGATATAATCAATAGAAATCTTCAAAGCTGTCAAGGTTGATGCCACAGATGAGAACGGGGTGCTAAAGGACTCAAGCGATGGAGCTAAAGGGGTTAACGGACTGACCCGGCATAACCCGGGGTCTGCCCAGCTGGCGGTCGACCGCCAGCCCAGGGGCAGTCGACCACCCCAGCCAGCAGCTCCCAGTCTGCACGAGTCTCAGTGGCAGTCGACCGCTAGCCCAGTAGCGGTTGATCGGAAATTCCAGAGACTAAATTTCTACAGCGTTTCTCAGTAGCGGTCGATCGCCAGCTTCTGCAGGTCGACCGCCAACCCCGAGCCAACCAATGTTGACTTTGTTTTCCACTTCGAGAAGAGCCCCTTTCCTTGTATTTGTTTAACCCCAAAGTCACCCAATCCCCCATGGATTGTGGATCTGGTCTGGGAGATGTCCAAGGACCATTCAAAGGTTATAAAACACACACAAGAAGGGTTGGAAACCCTAAGGCTAAGAAGGGAGATCAAAGGAGGCTACAAGGGTGTGTTCAAGGGAGAGGAGTTCGAGTACTGTAGCCGTGAACAGTACTCCAAGAAGAAGTTCTTCATCAAATCCTCAAGTGATTCAAGCTACTTCAAGAGGAGATCAACCCCAAGCCAAGTGAAGATAAAGCTGCAACCATCATCCTCTTCCTCATCTCAAGGTGATCCATAGAAGCTCATTCTCAAGGGAGATTAAATCTGCATCCTTCATCTTCTTCATCAACTCAAGGTGATCCAAGGAAGACCATGTCATAAGGAAGAAGATACCATTGAAGAATCAGATTCAAGCTCCAACAATCTCAGACAAGATCTTTTCTCTTTGAGCATATTTCACATCTTGTTTAAGTGTTTTCATATTTGTTCTCTTTCCATTTCATTCAAACATTTGGAACTGAAGATCGTCCCTACCGGTGGTTAGTAGGAAGGCAATCGGAAGCTGTCCGATCTGCGGTGTTGACGTCCCTACCTGTGGTTAGTAGGAAGGCAATCGGAGGTCTTTCCGATTTGCGGTTCAATGCGTGGCACTAGCGGAGCCTCACCGGATTTGGTGAGGGGTGGACGTAGGGCTGGGGATTCAGTCCGAACCACCTTAAAATCCTTTGTGTTGTGGTTTGCTTATGCGATTGCTTTGTGTTAGATGCATGCTTAGGTTCAATCTCTATATTGCGTAATCATCTTGCTAAGCAAATCGATGTGTCCTTCGTTAAGCTAGTTATATTATGCTGCTATTATTATTATCTAGCTTTAAAAAGGGGTGTTCTGCGAAAAGAGGGGCAGATCTATTCACCCCTCCCCTCTAGATCCGCTATCCACTACTCAACAGTCCCGTCCTGCATCAAATTGGTATCAGAGAGGGTTGAGTCTAGGGTAGTCGGTCCTAGGTTACATTGCATTACCCGGTATATTAAAAGGTGCTTCCGGAACGATAGGTTACGCCTATTAGAAAGGTAGCGCACTTGCGTGAGTGCGATCTTCGGATCAAACCTCCGCCACGTACCGGATACTGGTTGAGTCTAGGGTAGTCGGTCTTAGGTTACATTGCATTACCGGGTATATTAAAAGGTGCCTCCGGAACGATAGGTTACGCCTATTGGGAAGGTAGCACACTTGCGTGAGTGCGATCTTCGGATCAAACCTCCGCCACGTACCGGATACTGGTTGAGTCTAGGTTTGTAGTCGAGTATGCATTCCAACTTTGCATTGATGTTTAGGGTCAGTTCAGTTTGCATTCTCCAACACATGGCCACCCTATAGCTCCCCCGTGTCCCATGGATTTCCAATTGCCCACGTCATATGAATGGTGGCATGACACCCAAGGATGGGGAATCCAACCCTTCCACCGCCGTAGGCTCGAGGCCTTGGACTTCTATGGCTCCAAAGTCCCGAGCAACTACCTAAAGTGGGAAGCCGCTATGGATGAATACTTTGATTGTTACACTATGTCCGATGCCATGCAAGCCGATTTTGCCCAAAAGTGGCTTGTTCACGAAGCCACCTTAAAATGGGAGAGCATTGAATGCATGAGGGAAATTAGGAGGCAATGGCATGTCGAGTCATGATGTGAGATGAAGGGCGAGCTTAGAAGGGTCTACCTACCCGGCCCGGTCACCTCCAACCGACCCCACCCAGTCACCTCCAACCAAGTGGGTCATAGTCGGAGGCAAAGAGCCCCGCACGTAGATGAGTCTAGACCCAAGACTAGGCCGAGTGAATATGGGCGAGTCCATCATGATGCCCGTACTCCAAACCCCACCATTGCCGAACTCTACAAAATCATTTCGGATCGGTTGGATAGGATGTGTACTCAGATTGATGGACTCCTGCCCGAGCCTAAGGAGGTCGTAGCCGGTAGTCTCAACCCGATGCCACCCCAAAGACCTCTCCCCCTCATAGAGGACATCCCTTCCCCTCCCGTGAGAGCTCCTTTGCCACCAACTTCACCCTCCGATCTTTCTTCGGAGCCACCTCAGCCAGAGCCACCCGTGCTTCTAACGGGGAAGATAGTCGTCGACGAGCCACTACTTAGCTGGCTTAAGAAGGGCTTGGTCCCAAAAGCTTTTTTCTATCTATACATGGACCCTGCACTACAAATAGTGCCCGTCAACTCATTCCACACCACTTTTCGGTCTTTTCACCATGTTGATATTATAGAAGACCTTATCAAAGGATTAGACAGGCAAATGAAGTTGACGTGTATGTTGGCCCGAGGATTCAACCAACCCAGAAGTCGTAGCTTCACCCATCCCGCCTTAGGGTCCATTACCTCCGTGTGCACTGTGGGTCATGTCACCATAGAGGTTCTCTTATTCCTCCCTATGCCGGTCGAGCCTAACTTCATTCCACTTATCCCAAGGGAGGAACCATATCTTCTACATATGACCGCCGTCCCACCTACCACAATGAATGAAGGTGATCATTTACACCTTCCAGAATTTCAAACTTGGGACCGTGTCATGAGGGAACCCATATCGAGGGGTCACACATTCTTTGATCACTTCGACCCTTTCCCTAGTGATCCTCTTGACCCACCTTGTCGACTACACTTCTTCAAAGAAGTTCACTATCACACCTCTACCCCACAGGTCAACATCCTACACGTAGCAAGGAGCATGTTCATTGGGGTAATGAATTCGGCTCTCCTGGCCCACCCAAACCACCCAAACCTCCTAAATCCAAAAGGACGTCAGTGCATGCTTGGTTCACTTTAGGATGTCTAGAGTCCTCCCAAGTTGACCAAGGTCCGATGCACCTTAAATCCACATTCAGATGTCCTGGACCACTATTGCATATGTATGGGTCGTCTAACAATAGGTTTGTCTAGAGTCATAAGTGAGTCTGTGTTTTTCTTTATTTGTTCAGTTGGTCAAGAGTCTATACATACGTGTTTGTCGAGCAGATAGGCGTCTGCATGCGTCAAGTTCAGTCGGTCTAATGCAAGCTTGTGGTGTCAGTCCCTTTATAGTGTGAGACAAGTCGGATCTCATGCATACGTTGTGGACTTGCCTGACGAATATGGGAAAGCTCTATCTTCAAAGTCTCGGATCTAGTCACATAAAGGGACCCAATGGTGATTCCTAGTGAGTCTTTGAGCCGTCTCCTCCCTTTGAGAGTGACCCCACCCCGAAGTGTCCACCACTAGCCTCATTTCCACAACAGCGTGAGTATATAGAACATATACGGGATGAGCAGGTGACGATTACTAGGAGTGGAGCGTACCCGCGCTACCTAGTACGGTGACGGATCTGCAGGATCTACTTGAGTAGCCGCACACCTTACTCGACGGGGTCAAGTTTCTCCTACCCAGGGAGAATTGATGGGGACATGAAAGCAAGACCACTAACTTTTTTTTATTTACATTTTTATCCTTGAGTCAATTGTATGGCAATTATTAGCCAATGTGTTAGTCCTTAGGAATTAGTGGGTTTCTTTGCAAAAAGGCCATGTTGGCCCGGTGGGACCCCCGCCCTCTCTCCCATTGGGCCACCTAGACTCTAGGGCCCATGTGGAGCTGGTCCAAGGTGGGCTTGACCATTCAAACTTGGACCATTCTTCCCCCTTGACTTCTAAGGAGGGCCCCCCCATTTATCCTTTTTTTATGTTGTTTTGACCACATGGGAGAAGGGAGAAGGAATTAAATATTATCATCCCCTAAATTATCCCTCCCTAACCCTAGATCTAAGGGTAGTAATGGTCATTTAGTTAGGGCTATAAAACTCATGTATTTTCATTATTTTGAAGAATTAATGAAGAAAAAAAGAGCATTAGTTTTCAAAAAAAAAGAAAAAAGAAAAATTGAGTTTTCTCTTGGAGAAGCCCTAGGGCGCAGCCCTCCCTCTCTCTTCCCCAACCCCTTGTAGCTAGATTGCTGTGGATTCTTGAGGTGTGAAGCCTCCTTATCAGCCCCTCTCTGAGTGAGAAGCTCAGCACCGCCGCCGCCGCCGCCGCCATCGAGCCGCCGTCGCACCACCACCGCCTCGTCATCTCTGATCTGTCCACCTCTGGACAGCAGCCTCAAGCCCAAATTTTATCTCCTAATCCAGAGATCTGATCGAGCTAAAAATTAGAGGGTGAGTTCCCCTCGTTGTTCCCACTCTCCACAAAATTGTCAAGTCATTCCCCCTTTGTTTGCCCCCCATTCCATTTAAAATCCCCATGTCTAAACAATCTGTTCCTGTGCAGATCTGTGTTCCAACAGCCCACCTCTTCACCTGTTTGACCCCTTTTCTAATTTCAGATCAAGCTAAAATTTGTACTGGGACTTCTGTCCACCAAACACCCTCTCCACAATTTTTTTCACAATTTTAGGAGTTTGTTTACCCCACTTAAAAACCTCTGCAAAAATCAGATTATGTTCTGTCCTCTGTAGTCCAGATCTGACCACCCCTGCCATAAAATCCATTCCACCCCCTAAACCACCTCCAAAAATTACCAAAAAAATTGTGCGTCATCCACACACTCCCATCTATCATCTATAAAATTTTCAAGTCCTAGATCTACCGCTTGCCCTTCGGTCAAATAACGTTTTCAGGCAGATCCCAGTCTGCCCAGTATTTCCTAAGATAGAAAGTCCATCTGTTCTAAATTCCACCAAGGAGGATACAGAGACAGAAAAATTCTTGTAACACCAGGTGGTCGTAGATCTCCAAGCTAGCTTCGCAACGGCGCTGGTTTTGCATCGATCCGACGTCGGAGCTGACTGCAATATTTTTTATCGCCGGGTCGCGCAGTTTTGAAACAACAGAACAGATTCAGGATAGCAAGCTGCAGCACTGAGTAGCAGCGCGTCGGAGCCGTCTAAGCTACCCAGAAAGTCGCCCGTCAACCCGAGCTTGATAGTCCCGGGTCGCCATTGTAGCCCTTTACCTCCCTGTGTGGAGTGGGCAGTGAATTGCATTTCTATAATTATAGTTAATTCATTTGTACCGGGACTACGAGTCTTGGCCGGGGTCATCTTCCCCACGCCCGGAGCGTAGAAGTATCGTTTTTGCTTCCTCACTCGGTATTTTACTTAATTTTTATATTTCTATATGCCGATGCTTGCATGTGATAGGTTAATCTAGCTCGTTAAATAATTTCAATCACCGCTGCGAGAGAGAGCGAGACCCGTCCCGTGACCCGATCCGGGCACGAAAGAGAGTTGACCACCCAGACTCATTGCCAGTTTCTCAATAGCGCACGTCTGCACACTTCCCTCGGCAGGGACGAGTCGCGAGTTTGCCTAGAGTCTAAGGTTCGCATTCAAATTGGCGTCGAGTCGCGTCCGTCCCGCATCAGAATTTTGTTACAACCTTCTAGAAATTGGGTTATTTTAATCATAAACAAGGGTATTTAACATGTGCTACGAATTTAAGCTTATTTAACTCCTTTTAGCCCATTAACCTATAACCTAACCCATTATGGGTTATCCAAAGGCCCAATAGTTAATCATAATCCATTGTAGGGGATTTAATTGGGTCTCCTACAGTTTTTCTAAAATTTAAAACATTTATTCTCAATTTATTTTAAGAAAAATTCAATTATCTAGTTTATTTCATATAGTTACAATAGAATTTCATTGTTTCATAAATATTATAATTATATAACTAAATTGAAATATTTATTTATCTATTAATTTTGTTGGGTTTCTACATCCTCCCCTACTTAAAAGAATTTGGTCCTCCAAATTCACATCATACCGTTGTAATGTAAAAATTTGAATAGAGGGGTCATACTTCTAACCTGAGATTAAATCTGGATACTTCTTCTTGATTGACTCCTCTAATTCCCAAGTAGCTTCCTCGAATCCTCGCTTGTTCCATTGGACTTTTACCATTAGTATAGCCCTATTCCTTAGCTGGTGTAATTTTCGATCTAATATCTTGATCGGTCTTTCTTCATAGGATAAATTCTTTTGCAGCTTCAAATCATCAAATTGAATCACATGCGAAGGATCATATACGTATTTCCTCAGCATGGATACATGGAATACGTCATGGACATCGGCCAATTGAGGAGGCAAAGCCAACTTGTACGCCACTTCGCCGATTCTTTCCAGAATCTCAAAAGGGCCAATAAATCTTGGACTCAGTTTTTCCTTTGATACCAAACCTTTTGATTCCTCGTGTGGGTGATATCTTTAAGAAGACATGGTCTCCCACTTGAAATTCGAGGTCTCTCCTTCGATTATCGGCATAACTCTTTTATCGTGACTGTGCAACCTTCAACCTTTCTCGGATCACCTGGATTTTGTGAGTTGTATGTTGAACAATATCAGGACCAATAAATCTTTTCTCTCGAACCTCGCTCCAGCATAGAGGTGATCTATGGCTCCTGCCATACAGTGCTTCGAAAGGCGCCATTTGTATGCTAGACTGATAGCTATTATTATGAGCAAATTCAGTCAAGGGCAAGTGTTCATGCCAACTTCCGCCAAAATCTATCATACAAGCTCTCAACATATCTTCAATAATCTGATTCATCATCCCGATTTGTCCATCAGTTTGAGGGTGGAAAGTTGTACTAAAATTTAGCCTAGTACCCCTAGAAGATTACAAACCTTTCCAGAAGTGAGAGGTGAATCTCGGATCCCTATCCGAAATAATAGAAGTGGGAATGCCATGCAGCCGCATAACCTCCTTAATGTATAGTGCCGATAGAACATCTACGGTCCATTTGGTCTTAATGGGTAAGAAGTGAGCGGACTTAGTTAGTCGGTCCACAATTACCCATATAGCATCCAATCCACTTTGAGTCTTCGGCAATCCAACTACGAAATCCATGCCAATACTATCCCATTTTCACTCCAGTATTTCGAGAGGTTTTAGCTTACCAGCCGGTTTAAGATGTTCTGCTTTGACTTGTTGGTAGACCAAACATCGACTCACGAACTCGGCTACCTCTCTTTTCATGTTAGGCCACAAAAAAAGTTCTTTTAAGATCTTGGTACATTTTTATGGCACCAGGATGTATAGTGTACCTCGATCGATGTGCTTCTTCCAAGATTTTGTCCTTGATAGTAGAACAATCGGGCACACAGGTTCTTCCTCAGAACAGTAACCTTCCATCATCCGCCAAAAGAAAATCCGGTCATTGATCTAATTTCTCTTTGATTTCAATAATCAACGGATCATCATTTTGTAGCTCTTTAATTTTTGAGAGTAACTTGGGTTGGAGTCTAATATTGGCAATCAAGACTCCGTCTTCCTTTTCCTCCATATTGAGGTCCATGTTTGCCATTTGCTCCAATAATTGCCATTCTTTAATCATCAGGCTTGATAATAATGCCATCGACTTCCGACTAAGAGCATCAGCTACAGCATTGCCTTTTCCTTGGTGATATTGTATAGAAAAATCAAAATCTTTCAAATACTACAGCCACCTTCTTTGTCTCATATTGAATCCTTTTTGAGAGAATAAATACTTGAGACTCTTGTGGTCGGAATACACAATAAAGGCTTCGCCATAGAGATAATGCAGCCAGATTTCAAAGCAAAGACCACAGCCGCCAGCTCTAAATCATGTATGAGATAATTCTCCTCATGCTTTTTCAACTGCCTTGAGGAGTAGGTGATCACCTTGCCATGTTGCATTAATACAGAGCCTAGGCCAATTCTAGATGCATCAGCATAAACCTCGAATCCTCCTCCTTCAGTAGGAAATGTGAGTATAGGGGCAGTAGTTAGACAATCATTCACAGTCTAGAAGCTTTTCTCACATTCCTAGGACCATATATAAGGATTCTCCTTTCTTGTCAATCTTGTCAAAGATATGGCGATCTTGGAGAAATCATTAATAAATCTTCTATAATATCCTGCCAATCCCAAGAAGCTTCGAATTTCCGTCACACTAGTAGGTCTTTCCCAGTTTTTCACAGCCTCAACCTTAGAAGGATCGACCGCAATACCATCCCGAGATATTATGTGACCTAGAAAAAAAACTTCTTCTAGCCAGAAATCACACTTACTAAGCTTAGCATAAAGTTTGTGATCTCTTAATAACTGTAGGGATTTCTTGAGATGTTCCTCATGCTCCATCTTAGACTTAGAGTAGATCAAAATATCGTCAATGAAGACTACCACAAATTGATCAAGATATGGCCGGAATACACTGTTCATTAACTACATAAATGCTGCAGGTGCATTAGTCAGGCCAAAAGGCATAACAGTGAACTCATAGTGTCCATACCTGCTCCTGAATGCCCTTTTGTGAATATCTTCCTCCTTGATCTTCAACTGATGATAACCAGATCAGAGATCAATTTTTAAAAAATATCGAGCTCCAGAAATCTGGTCAAATAGCTCATCAATCTTCGGCAATGGATATTTTTTCTTGATTATGAGTTGGTTCAATTGTCGATAGTCGACACACAATCTCATTGACCTATCCTTCTGTTTGACAAATAGGACCGGGGCTCCCCAAGGTGAAGTACTTGGTCGGATAAATCTTTTCTCCAATAACTCCAATAGTTGTTCCTTTAACTCCTTCATTTCGATAGCGAACATCCGATACGGAGCTTTAGAAACAGGTGCAGCTCCCGGAGTCAAATCAATAGAGAAGACCACTTCTCTCTCCGGAGGAATACCAGGCAACTCATCTGGAAATACATCAGAATAATCCCGAACGATATGAATATCCTCCAGAGTTAGTTCCTTATGCTCAGCCATAGTGATAGAAACTAAAAAAGCCGAACAACCCTTCTTTAATAATTTATCGACTTTAAGGGCCGAAATAGGAGATAGGTGTCGAGAATGCCTGACACCAGAAAATAAGAGGTTGGGGTAACCAATAAAGGTTACCGTACCCAATTTGCAGTTGACACTAGGACCATGTGTAGATAGTCAGTTGACTCCCAATATAATATCATACCCTTCCATCTCCAAGCATACTAAATCAGTGGGTAAGTTGCAACCGCTAACTAGAACTTCACTAGCAGGGTAGAAATATTTAATCTTTGATCCCACTCCAATAGGGGTAGTAATAACAAGTTTAGATTCTAATGGGATAGGCCTCATAGGCAAAATATCAGCAAAACTCTTAGATATGAAGGAATGCGTAGCTCCAGTATCAAATAAGATAGAGGCAGGCCTTAAGCACACAGAAAGAGTACCTTCCACGACGCCCCCATCTTTGGTAGGTTCCGCATCCATAAGAGCTTGGAGTCTCCCATGCTTCTTGACTGCAACTGGAAGCTTTTCCGGTGGAGCTTGCTCGTTAAGAAGTGGGCAACTCAAGATTCTATGTTCCCGACTTCCACATCGAAGACAAGCACCCAGTCTTCTCCAGCACTCATCCACCTTGTGTCTGGGCTTCTCACAATATTTACATAGTTCCTTTGATGATGCAGTGATCAGGACGATTTGTTTGTCAAATGATCTCAGCCTCTTGTCCTTTTGAAAATCACGTCCATCCTTATTGAAATTACGGCCATCTTTATTGAAGTTACGCCCATCAAAATTGGGCCTCTTTTTCCCGAAGGAGGGCTTGAAATTATAGGATCCAGTAACTTGCTCCTTCTTGGCATCTCTTCCTCGGATGCGATCAGATAACTCTGTTGCATCTTCCAGGAGTTGGGCTCTTCTCACAGCATCAATATAAACTTGGATATCCATCGGGGCGAGTTGAGTAATGTACTACGGCTTCAAACCATTTAAAAACCTTCTCGCCTTCATCTTTTCGGTACCCACAAGGTGTGGTGCATACCAAGATAGTCTCACGAATTGGGCTTCATATTCTGCCACCGACAAACTTCTTTGTTTCAAGGAAGCGAACTCAGCGACCTTCCTTTCTTGCACCCGATCGGAGAAATATTTGTTGTTGAAGTGCTCCATGCACTCCTCCCACAACACATGATCGTGAAGTAGAGTTGCTTCAACCGACTCCCACCAAGCACGAGCATCCTTTTCAAGTTGAAAAGTGGCGAGTAGGACCTTTTCCTCATCAGCACATTGCATGACTCGGAATATCCTCTCGATTTCCTTTACCCAACGTTCAGCCTCATCCGGGTCTGTGGACCCAGCAAACTTGGGAGGGTTCATACTCTTTAAATTCCTATGTAAATCTTCGGCCCCTCGGTTAGCACCTCCCTGAGCAACCTGCTATAGAGCTTGGGTTAAACCTTGCACCATCCATTGCATCATACGCCATTGAGCTCTCTCGACAGTCATTGGCAAAAATTAAACCTGCAAACGCAACTACAAAACTTAGGCATTTTTTTTATTTCTTGATTAATTATTCTTTTAAGCTTAGCCCATGGCTCTACCCAATCTTACCGGGAAGGTTCAAGACACTATCTAATTTCTAGATCAACATCTAGAACCTATATCAAGGGAAACCTAGGGTTTATGAAACCTAGGCTCTGATACCACGAAGATTGTCACGTCCCGAAGCGGAAAATCGAGGGGCGACGAGTCGAAACACTCAAGTCGATCAGAGCATGAATACAAGAGTCCATACCACAAGGAGAGACAAGAAGAAAAGATACTTTTATTTCATCAAAATAAAGTTTTACAACATTCTTAAGCCTTAAGAGGCATGATACAACTTCAAAAAAAAAACATAATTCTAGCAAGAGCAACCGCTCATAAACCTAAGTAACTAAGATAACTTGATCACTCGTTCACTCTAGCCCATTCCCATGTGTTTAGGGTTCATCGTCGGAATTACCTGTAATGTTAACCAAAAAACGTAGGTTGAGCAAAACGCTCAGTAGGAATTTATATCTCTATACTAGGCAACTTAAAGTAATTAACATTTTGGATAGTTATCGTGCTATGCCGGGAAACATAAATAAAACATGGAACATGAATAGGAGATAGAGTAAAGAAATGCTAGTAATTGGAATTACAAGTAGACAAGATATCAAGAAATAAAGTTCAAGTAGAGATCATGTAGAACGTAATATCATGGAATTTGGCCATTTCATACAAGTATGTACAAGTCAAGTAATTCAAGTAATGCAAGTAATTCAAGTAATATAAGCAAGTAATTCACGAATTGTGAATCCCCTAAATGAATCTAGCAAGTCAAGCACTTCGGTGTAATGCCACACCTAGTCAATCAACTCCCATGGGCACTAGTACTTTCGGGCGCTCCCCCTAGGACCAGACCGGGCCCCATTAAGGCCAGACATTGAGATTATGGATCATAGATCCCACGTATATTTAGACATCCATGTAATATTTATGGCCAACGAATTTAAGGTAAAGCTCTTGGAATATGGTACAAGATTATCATTCAAGGGTCAAGTGGTTGTAAGAGAAATTCCAGAAGGATTTAAGGCATAATGTTTAACAACATTAAGTCGATAAGGAATTGAATTTGTCGGATAGGACACAATCAGCCTTTGTAGAAAATCTCATAAAATGGGTTTAGATCGAGTTTTTCACAGTCGGGTGTTTTAGCTAGAACCCGAGGAATTACGGCCAGGTAAGAGGTGAGATAGTGGGAGGCTCCCCTCGTATACACGAGGTCCCAATTAATAAATCACTTGTCCACTTAAAGCGTTTGCCCGTGGACCTCTTTCCTTAGACACCGTTCTTCCTTGAAAATCTTGCTGATTCCATGACTTATCGAAAATAAGGAAACAACTTTAGTGTAAATTCTATTCCATCCTTCGCAGTCGGAGCTTTACTGGACAACCATGGAATTACAGCCAGGTAAGAGGTGGGACAGTGGGAGGCTCCCCTCGTATACACGAGGTCCTAATTAATAAATCACTTATCCACTTAAAGCGTTTGCCCGTGGACCTCTTTCCTTATACACCGTCCTTCTGTGGAAATCTAGCGAGCTATTCGACTTATCGAAATCACGGTAATACTTAAACTTGTATATCGATTCAAGATTATGCAACTAAACCCATATAGTTTTAAAAATAGTATCTAATCCATTTAACAAGCTAGAAAGATGATATTGTCATGGAGAACAAGGATATCATGAAGGTAATAAGAACATGAGCTCATAGATTAGGATCATTTACTTTCATATCCTTAACTTAATTATGTGTGGATTTAGTTTATATGCAACATAACATGACATAACTACATGTTGGGTGATATGTTGTTCAATTAGAACCTAAAAATAGCATAATGATACTTGTTTTCCCCTTCCTTTTCTTGAAAAATGGGCAGCAAGGTTATTGGCATTGACGCGGTACTATATATGGTCGCGTTAATGCTTATATATATGTATGTATATATATATTTTTTTCCTTTTGTTTTGACTTCCGGACTATCTGGGAGGTTTACTGTGAACGAGGTACCCTATACAACCATGTTCATAATTATATATATATATTTATTATTTTTATTATTTAACCTCTGGAATGTTCGGGTGGTCATCTGTGAACGCGGTCCCCTAGGGGGCCGCGATCTTGAGGTCGCGGTCCCCTGGGGGACCGCGTTAGTATTTTCTAGTTTTTTTTAATCTATGATCGCGGTGTCTCCAGTGACCGCGACCTTATGGTCGCGATCTTCCTGTTGACCGCGTTCTAATATAATAATATATATATATATATATATATCCTCTAGATCGTGATTAGGGTAATAACCGCGATATAACATGATCGTGCCCTTCATTATAACCATGTTAATAATAATATTATTTTTTAATAAAATAAAATATTTCAGAGGGCGGGAAAACTTTTTGTATTCACGCGCCTGGTCAGGCCGTCACGTTAAGAACGCGCCCCCTGTGAGCACCACGTTCAATGACAGAATCCGATCTTAAAAAAACGGTGATACCCCTTCAATAAAATGCCTCTAAAATACTTAATACTCAATAAACATTAGGGAAAATGATACCAATGGAAAGAGAACTTAAAAATGCACAAGATGACATGATTTATTAAGCATTAATTAGCCTGAGAGAAACCTACCTTAAATCGAGTCGAAGAGGAAGAAGCAAAAAAATGGGATGAACACCCAAGAGCTTCCTTTCTCCTTCAAATCACGCCTCCAAAAAGCCACAAATCTCTTCCCCAATGTAGCAAAGACATAGTGCGTGATTAGGGGTGCCTATTTATAGTAAAAATATGGGCCAAAATGTCAAGATTCCTTTCCCAAAAATCAAACTTCTCCACCTCCGAAATTAATGACTTAAGAACCAAATTCCAACTTCACTTCTTAATCTAGCCTTAATTTGGTGGGAAAATGTGGGAAAGATGGCTAATCCATGGTAGGCTATGTTAGAAGGTTTGAATTTTGTTACAACCTTCTAGAAATTAGATTATTTTAATCATAAACAAGGGTATTTAACATATGCTACGAATTTAAGCCTATTTAACTCTTTTTAGCCCATTAACCTATAACCCAACCCATTATGGGTTATCCAAAGGCCCAATAGTTAATCATAATCCATTGTAGGGGATTTAATTGGGTCTCCTACAATTTTTTTGAAATTTAAAACATTTATTCTCAATTTATTTCAAGAAAAATTTAATTATCTAGTTTATTTCATATAGTAACAATAGAATTTCATTGTTTCATAAATATTATAATTATATAACTAAATTAAAATATTTATTTATCTATTAATTTTGTTGGGTTTCTACAAAACCTTGCACTGTCTTTTGCATCTCGCACCATTGAGCTCTCTCAGCAACCATTGGCGAAAATTAAACCTACAAGCACAACTACAAAACTTAGGCGTTTTGTTTATTTCTTGATTAATTATTCTTTGAAGTTTAGCCCATGGCTCTACCCAATCTTACCGAGAAGGCTCAAGACACAGTCTAATTTCTAGATCAACAATTAGAACCTATATCAAGGGAAACCTAGGGTTTATGAAACCTAGCTAGGCTCTGATACCACAAAGACTGTCACGTCCCGACGCAGAAAATCAAGGCGTGATGAGTCGAAACACTCAAGTCGATCAGAGCATGTATAAAAAGGTCCAAACGACAAGGAGGGATAAGAAGAAAAAGATACTTTTATTCCATTGAAATAAAGTTTTACAACAATCTTAATCCTTAAGAAGCAAGGTACAACTTCCAAGTACATAATTCTAGCAAGAGCGACCGCTCATAAACCTAGGTAACTAAGATAAACTTGATCCCTCGTTCACTCTAGCCCATCCCCATGTGTTTGGGGCTCATCGTCGGAATTACCTGCAATGTTAACCGAAAAACGTAGGGTAAGCGAAACACTCAGTAGGAATTTGTATCTCTATACCAGTCATCTTAAAGTAATTAACATTTTTGGATAATTATTGTGCTATGCCCAGAAAAGTAAATAAAGCATGGAACATGAATAGGAAATAGAGTAAAGAAATGCGAGTTATTGGAATCACAAGTAAACAAGACATCTAGAGTAAAGTTCAAGTAGAGAATGAACATGTAGAAAGTAATATCATGGAATTTGGCAATTTCATGCAAGTATGTACAAGTCAAGTAATTCAAGTAATTCATGTATTCAAGCAAGTAATTCACGAACTGTGGAATACCGTAAATGAATCTAGCAAGTCAAGCACTTTGGTGCAATGCCACACCTGGTCAATCAACTCCCATGGGCACTAGTACTTTTGGGCGCTCCCCCCAGGACCAGATCGGGCCCCATTAACGCCAGGCATTGGGGTTATGGATCATAGATCCCAAGTATATTTAGACATCCACGTAATATGTATGGCCAACGAATTTCAAGGTAAAGCTCTTGGAATAAAGTACAAGATTATCATTCAAGGAATAAGTGGTTGTAAAAGAAGTTCAAGAAGGATTTAAGACATAATGTTTAACGACATTAAGTCGGTAAAGGATTGAATTGATGGACAAGGCACAATCAGCCTTTGCGAAAACCTCGTAAAACGGGTTTAAATCAAGTTTTTCACAGTCGGGTATTTAGTTAGAACCCGAGGATTCACGGTCAGGTAAGAGGTGGGATAGTGGGAGTCTCCCCTCGTATACACGAGGTCCTAATTAATAAACCACTTATCCACTTAAAGCGTTTGCTTGTGGACCACTTTCCTTAGACACCGTTCTTCCTTGGAAATCTTACTGATTCTACAACTTGTCGAAAATAAAGAAACAACTTTAGCCAAAATTCTATATGTTCTTCGTAGTTGGAGCTTTACTAGACAATCGAGGAATTGCAGCCAGGTAAGAGGTGGGACATTGGGAGGCTCCCCTTATATACACGAGGTCCTAATTAATAAACCACTTATCCACTTAAAGTGTTTGCCCGTGGACCTCTTTCCTTAGACACCGATCTTCCTTGGAAATCTAGCGAGCTACATGACTTGTCGAAATCACGGTAACCACGGTAACACTTAAGCTTGTATCGATCAAGATGTAACAAAAACCCATGTAGTTTTAAAGATGTTAACTATTCCATTTAACAAGCTAGAAGGACAATATAGTCATGGAGATCAAGAATATCATGAAGGTACAAGAACATAAGCTCATGGATTAGGATCATTTTCTTTCATATCCTTAACTTAATTGTGTGTGGATTTAGTTTATATGCAACATAACAGGACATATCTACATGCTGGGCGATATATCGGTTCAATTAAAACCTCAATTAGAATCTGAAAACATCACGGTCGGGCGAACATTGCAAAATTAGATGAATCGGGCGAAAACAGGTTCTGCAGGCAAGATGCGGTCTCTTGGGGACCGTTTCTTTCATAAGGCGGTCCTTAGTGGGCCGCCAACTGGTATTTAAAACACTTTTTTTTTGAAAATATGGCATGAAGGCGTCCACAATAGTGGACGCGTATAAGAGAAGGCATCCAAGGGACAAGATGCGGTTAACATTATAGTTTTTGTTTTTTGAAAAATATTTAATGAAGGCGTCCAACCTGGCAGACGCTTCTACAAGAAGGCGTCCAAGTGCTTTGACGTGTTCATTAAATTTTATTATTTTTCTTGAAAACTCAAGGGTGGGAAAGGCACTGTGTAGTGGCGGTCTATCATGCGACCGCCACTTAAAGTTGCAGTCACTGGTGCGACCGTTTTCAAAACTGAACACTTTTTCGGCGAGTTTATGATACCTCTTCGATGAAACGACTATAACATGCTCAATACTCAATAAAAATTGCTGGAAATGGTACCAATGGAAAGAGCACTTAAAAACGCACAAGATAACATGAATTTTTAAGCATTTAGTCTGTGATAAACCTACCTTAAATCGAATTGAATATGAAGAGAAAACTGGACGAAATGCTCAAGAGCTCCCTTTCTTCTCCAATTCATACCTCCAAATCACCTCCAATCTCTCCTCCAATGTAGCAAATGCCTAAAGGGTGATTAAAGGGTCTGAGAGGGGCCTATTTATAGGAAAAACTTAGCCAAAATCAACAAGAACTCTTTCCCTAAAAATCAAACTTCTCCACTCTGAATTTAATGACTTTAAGAAGCAAATTCTAACTTCTCTTCTTAATCTAGCCTTAATTTGGTGGAAAAACATGAGAAAGATGGCTGATCCATGGTGGACTATGATATAGAGTTTAAATTATGTGACAATCTTCTAGAAATTGGGTTATTTTAATCATATACAATGGTGTTTAACATGTGCTACGAATTTAGGTCTATTTAACCCCTTTTTAGCCCATTAGCCCATAATCCAGCCCATTATGGGTTATCCAATGGTCCAATTGTTGATCATAATCCATTGCAGGGAATTTAATCCATTGTTGATCATAATCCAGCCCATTATGGGTTATCCAATGGTCCAATTGTTGATCATAATTCATTGTAGGGAATTTAATTGGGTCTCCTATGATTTTTCTAAAATTTAAAACATTTATTCTCAATTTATTTCAAGAAAAATTCAATTATCTAGTTCATTTCATATAGTAACAATAGAATTCCATTATTTCATAAATATTATAATTATATAATTAAATCAAAATATTTATTTATCTATTTATTTTGTTGGGTTTCTATAGTCAGCACTGGCATGTGAATGGCCTCATGTAGATAAGCAATACATGATACAATGCAACGATGTAATAGGAAATGGTCATGCATGCAAGAAGTTCTGTTCATGCTCAATCATGGGAGCAAAGGGGCTTAACTATACTGAAATAAAGTTGAAAGTGATTGGGGAAAACATAAAAGGACGTGGAGCTATGGTTCTGATGAAATGAAACTGAAAACTCAAGTTATACAAAGGCTACGTCGACCTGTCCTTAGGATGCGTCGACCTCACTATTCAAGAAAGGCGAAGCACTTCAGGCTACGTCGACGCAACGTCATTGTGCGTCAACGCAATCAAGCAGAAATAGCTCACACTACAAGGGTGACAACTGTCCAATTAAGGGTGACAAATAGATGAGTAATGGTGATAAATGGATAGCTCGACAGACAAATGGCTCAGAAGCTCAAAAATGATGCAATGAAGTCGACTCCAAGTGGTCACTGCGTCGACTCCAAACTCTCTCTAATAATGAAGCCTCAAGCAGATCAAGCAAAAGGCTCAATAGACTCAAGACTCACGATATGTGCAAGCAGAGACTGAGAGAACTCCAGAAAGGGATATTGAGCTTTGAAGAAAGAACTTTGGCAAAATAAATTGCATGAAATATGCTCATAGAAGCCAAGACATTGCTGGCTGCAACCCTTGAAGAAGAAGCTGCCGCCCAGAAAAAGAAGAGAGCCCAAGAGAAGAGTGTGCCTGAGAAGTATCTATGAGAAAGAAAAGAGAAGAGTGCAGCCCAGTGCTAGGTCCAAGCAAGCCTAATGTTGTGAGAAGGAAAGAAGATTGAGCACCATTAGAGCAGCCTTAAGAAGATTCTGAGAAGAAGAAGAAGAAAGGAGAAGCAACCCTCCTCACACTCAGTCCTGAGCCTGAGGAGCCTCCAATCTAAGAGTGGCCCTCATCACAACTTCCAGATCTGTATCTGAAGCTGTAGCTGGAAATATCTTCATTCCAGTCTGTTTGTTTTATTACATCTTCTTGAAACTCTATCTGCATTCTCATGTGTGTGTTCGGTGCTCTTGTGAGAGACCGAAAATGTGTTTGCTGCATTTGTAGTCTGTTCTTTTCTTTATTCGTGTGTATGTGTGTGTGGGGGGAGGATTTATCCCCGTGTGTGTGTAGGGGGGGGATTCGTCCCTGTGTGTGTGTGTGTGTGTGTGTGTGTAGGATTCATCCCCGTGTGTGTATGTATGTGTGGGATTCATCCATGTGTGCATGTGTGTTTGGGGCGTCGTCCCCGTGTGCGTTGAGGAGCTCGTCCTCGTGTGGTAAAGCCTCACCGGTTTGGTGAGGGGTGGACGTAGGTTACGGGTTTGCAACCAAACCACCTTAAAAATCCATGTGCAGTGGGTTGTGATTTGTGTGATTGTTCCATGTCCTCTATCCCCATTCACAGGCTATTATATTAGCTACCACGCATGATATCTTAAGTGCTTTCAATATACACACACTAGCTTAATGGTCACACACTCACTGAGTCTTTGAACTAGTCTTGATAAATCCGCTGTACATTAAGGTTAAGTGTTTTATTTGCTTTATAGTGGTAGCTTGTGTTTTAATTAGCAAAGTTTTTATTTGGCCAAAGTTTGTACCGGACCTATTCAACCCCCCCCCCTTCTACATCCGGTTACACCCAAGGGACCCAACAATTGGCATCAAAGCAAGGCTCTGTTATACTCAGATCCAACGATCTGTAGAGAAAAGATCCCAATGCAAGTGTCATTGTCTTATTTTTCTGAACCATGTTTGTGGACTGTTTGCCCATGTTTGATGGCTTCAACTTCTCTACCTGGATAGGTAGAATGTGCAAGTTTGTGATTACTGCTGATCCAAACATATGGACTTTAATCTCTCATGGGCCACATAAATTGCCTAAGGAGAAATCCAAATGGACTGAGGACCATAAATTAAAAAACAGAGATAATGTCAAGGCTCTAAAGATAATGAAAGCTGCAGTGGATATCACTGTTTTTCCTTCCTTATCTTCATGCAGGTCTGCCAAAGAAATCTTGGATTGTTTAACTAACATCTAACAAAAAGAGAGTCAAAGATGCATGATGGCCAAAGAGACTTATCAAACAAGTCATGAAAAAAGTGAAGAGGTAAATTCTGAATCCCAATCCATTGAAATTCCTTATGATGGCTTGGTAGAGATGTATCATACTGTTTAAAAAATACAAGAAAATGAAAATTGAATATAAGAAATTCAAAAAGGAAGCTGAACACACATGTTCTAATAAATCTTCATGCAATGACTGCACTTTTTTGAAAGAACTGAATGAGGATCTTCACTTTGATCTTGAATGACAGAAAACCTTGATTGCTTCATTAAGAGAAGAAAATGAAAACCTGCTGGATAAGAAAGGATAACTTGAACAAGTGGAGGAGGAACTGGAAGGGAAATTAAGCTCAACATGTTGAGTATATCCGGGTGATTTTGATGATAACAAAACCCTGGACATGTGTTCTATCACGTGCCATGTATTAGTGATTAAATACGAGCTTTGTACGTAATCAAGGTCTAATTCCATCATGAATTATGCTTAAATGTTCATAACTTTCTAAATGCCTAAAAAGAGCTCAAATGGACTTGAAATCAATAACAACATATGTTCAATCCAAGCCTTCATCATATGGATATGATTTACTAGGCTGACAACTCATTTTTACAGGTTTCCAACAGTCCGGTCGACCAACGGACAAGGGCCGGTCGACCAATTTTTCCAGCAATCAAAAATGAACAGTTTTGTTACAATCCGGTCGACCTAAGGGTATAGTTCGGCCGACCGGAATTTCCAGGGATGAAATATCAACAGTCTTTTACAGTCCGATCGACCGACCACCTACCTCCGGTCGACCGCCCCCTTCGAGGCAGCTCTTGTTGACTTTATTTTCTTCAATGTGGGAAGCCCTCCTCCTTGGATTTTTTTATCCCAAAGCCACCAGACATGTCATGAGTTGTGGATCTGGTTCCTGGCTTATCTCTTGACCATTCAAAATGTATAAAAACATCTCTTTTGGGCCAAAAACCCTAATCACTCAAGGAAGATCAAAGAGGCTATCAAGGGGAGAAAGAGTGCTGCCACTGTAGCTCCGTGAATAGTGTTTTGTGCAAGAACTTCTTCATCTATCTTCAAGCTTCTCAAGAAAAATCAGAGGCCAATCAACCCAAGTCAAGTGGAGATCAAGCTGCATCCAAAATCCTCTTCATCCATTCAGGGGGAACTTAAATCTGCAATTTTCTTTTGTGTTTCCTCTTCCAAAATTCTTGAACTTCAAGTGTTTGCTTCTTGTAATCTCTAAACATTCTAGTGTGTGTGGATCTACTCAGATCTGTGTGTGTGTGTCTTGAATCTTTCAGATCTGTGTGTGGTTCAGTGAGTGTGCACTTTCGTGGGAGTTTCGAACTCTCCACAAGTGTGTGTGTGTGTGTGTGTGTTGATCTTGTAATCCTTTACAAGATAGTGTGTGAATCCTCACAGATCGTGAGGGGTGGACGTAGGTTGCCGTCGTTGCATCCGAACCACATAAAAATTATTGTCTCTTGTGTGGTTTGATCCTTCTTTCCTATCTCCATTCTATGCATGCTTGTGTAGTTAAATCATTTGTGTCCCTTGCTTTACATCTAGCACAGTTCATTAACTTCACACTAGATTTCTGGTATATCAAAAGGTGGGTTCGGATCGACAAGTTTAGTCTTGTCAGGAAGATAACACCTTGCACGAGAGAATCTTCGGATTCCATAACTCCGCCTAGTACCAAATATCTATTGTGGTGGTTAATCTTGTCAGATTTATTCTTCGCTGCATCAGATCTAAAGTTGAGAGTAGCTTGTTCGTCATACTTATTTTAAATCGGCTAAAATTTTCTTAAAATTTGTATTCACCCAATTCACCCCCCTCTTGGGTGTCATTGATCGCGGGACTTCAATTGGTATCAGAGCCAAGGCTCTATTTCTTTCAGATCTAACGATCTAGAGTCAGATCTGGCCAACAAGGGATGATGCCTGAGGGTCATTCCATTCACCATCCTCCATACTTCGATGGCTCGAATTACTCCTATTGGAAAAATAGAATGCACGTCTTTCTGAGAGCCCAAGAGTATGAGATCTGGAGGGTCGTGGACAAGGGTCCGTATAAACTCTCGGATGATGAAGAAAAATGGACACTTGAGGAAATTAAGAAATGCACTGTAAATTTTAATGCTATGATTATTATGCAATGTATACATCCTAATGAGTTTTCTCGTGTATCCATGTGCAGTTCAGCGAAGGAAATGTGGGACAAGTTGCGGCTCATATATGAGGGAACTTCGGAGGTCAAGGAGACCAAGGCCAATCTACTTGTCAAAGACTATGAGCTATTCAAAATGAAATCTGAAGAAACCATCTCAGAGATGTTCGCAAGGTTAACTGAGATCACAAATGGTCTCAAAAGTCTTGGGAAGGAGTACATAAATTTCGATCTTGTGAGGAAGGTTTTGAGATCACTTCCACCAGCATGGCACACTAAGGCCACTGTTATTGAAGACTCAAAAAATTTATCCACACTCTCTCTGGATGAGCTCATAGGGTCACTCATGACCTATGAGATAAACATGAGGAGAACAGCCGAGGAAGAAATGAAGAAGAAGAAAGTGATGGGATTGAAAGTTCACCAATCTGATGATGACTTCCAAGAAGAAGAATCCAGCGAGGGAAGCAATGAAGAAGAAGACTTGGCCATGATAACTCGCCAAGTAAAGAGATTTTTGAGAAAGAAGAGAAACTTCCAAGGCAATTTTAGAAAGGGGCAAAGGAAGCCCGTTCAAACCATTGGCGAGCCGAGCAAGCCCAATAATGTCATTTGTTATGAATGCAAGAAGCTCGGGCACATGAGAGGAGAGTGTCCAGATCTAAAGAGGAAATTCAAGAAGGACAAGCTCAAGAAACCCCAAGCAATGGTCGCCACATGGAGCGACGAAGAGGACGAATCGTTCGATGAAGAGATCCAAGAGCTAGTGGAGAGCTTGTGCCACATGGCACACGAAGATGATTCAACTGAGGTAAATTCTGACCCTGATTTTATTTCAAATGAACAATGGGAGTCAGAATATGAAAAATTGTATACAAAATATAAAAAAATCAGATCTAAAAATAAAACTCTCAAAAAGAAGATTGATGATTTAACACATGAGGATATTTATGTGAAGTTTGAGAAACTGGAACAGGAATGGTTCGAGTTAACTGAAGAAAAAGAAAGTTTGTTACAAACAATCTTAGCCAGTGAGAAAAATCAAGAAGAATTGATGTGTAAATTATCTGAAATTGAAAAAGGTTTTGAAAAATTAAAAAATGAAGAAAAGGTTCTGAAACTCACAACTTCAGAACTTGAAAAGAAAAACGTGAGGTTGGTTAAAGAAGTGGCTGAACTTCAGTCCACTCTGTCTAGGTTTGTCAAAGGCAAACAAAACTTAGACAATTTATTGGGAGTCAAGGTTAACTTCCAAAATGAAGGATTGGGATACATTCCCCAAAACAAAAAAATCCTTTGAGCATAAGATCACTACATCCTATGTTCATGAAAAAGATAATAACTATGCTTCATGTTCTCACTCCAAGCCAAAACATGTTCAACCTAAACCACGTCAATTCCAAAGAAGATTTTCAAATGTCAAATGCTTTCATTGTGGTAGATTTAGACATGTTATTGTTAATTGTTGATTCAAACAAAACAATCAAAGAAATCATGCCATTTGGACCAGAAAAAGATATGCACAGAACTGGACTAACTCCTACGGACCCAAATTAGTTTGGGTACCAAAAACAATTGGATGAGAATGTTGTTTCTTGTAGATATGCCTTGAAGCTAGGGGGAGCAAATGGTACCTGGACAGCGGCTGTTCAAGGCATATAACAGGGGACAAGAAGGTGTTCTCAACACTGCAAGACAAGGATGGAGGTTCAGTTGCTTTTGGAGGTAAAGACAAAGGTAAAATCATTGGAATCGGCAATATAGGTAAGAATTCTGAAACTCTTATCGAGAATGTGCTTTTGATAAAGGGCTTAAATCATAATCTTTTGAGTATAAGCCAGTTATGCGACAAAGGATTCAAGATTGTTTTTGATGAAGTCCATTGCATTATCATGAATAAGAACACAAATGAGATCAAATTCATTGGAAAAAGAAATAACAATGTCTATACTGTTGATATTGATGATGTCTCATGTGATGATGTGTGCTTGATTACAAACAATCATGATAATGCACAGCTATGGCACCGAAGATTAGGTCATGCTAGTTTTGGAGTACTCTCCAAATTGTCTAGACATGACTTGGTGAACGGATTGCCTAAATTAAAATTTGAAAGTGACCAAATCTATGAGGCTTGCACAAAAGGCAAGCAAACACGCATATCTTTCAAAAATAAGAACATTGTTTCTATATCATGCCCCGTACTCTATATCGTCGAGATATTGTCCGCTTTGGCCTACCGGCCTCACGGTTTTGTCCCTTTCTAAGGGTGATCAGCTCCAGAATGGAGGACTTCCCGGGAGGTCACCCATCCCAGTACTACTCCCCATGAAGCACGCTTAACTTCAGAGTTCTTTACAAGAACTGAGCCGATACTTCAAAAGATACCTCGGTGATATAGAGTACAACTTAGCTATATTTGAGGGTGTTACAGTCTACCCCTCCTATATAGGCGACGTCCTCGTCGCTGGGCACATATAGCACCCAATCAAACTCCCAGGCAGGTAGGACTCTAAAGGTGGCCCCTACAGACTCAAGAGGTGGCTCCCACTATATAGCACTTTATCTCATTGCGGGTTCAAGAGGTGGCTCCCATAGCATAGCACTTTTCCCTGCATGGCACTTAGTTCCCACACTTCCAGCTGGGGTATAGCTCTGATACCATTCTATCATGCCCCGTACTCTATATCATCGAGATATTGTCCGCTTTGGCCTACCGGCCTCACGATTTTGTCCCTTTCTAACAGTGATCGGCTCCAGAATGAGGGACTTCCCGGGAGGTCACCCATCCCAGTACTACTCCCCATTAAGCATGCTTAACTTCGGAGTTCTTTACAAGAACTGAGCCGATACTTCAAAAGGCACCTCAGTGATATAGAGTACAACTTAGCTATATTTGAGGGTGTTACATTCTACCTCCCGGCCTCTAGAATTGTTGCATCTTGATCTCTTTGGCCCTACTAGGACATCCAGCCTAGGAGGTAAATCTTTTGGATTTGTTATTGTTGATGATTACTCCAGATTTACATAGGCGTTATTTTTAGCTAATAAAAGTGATGCCTTGGCGGAATTTCAAGTGTTTTGTAGGAAAATATAAAATGATAGAAGGTACCTTATCACCACCATCCAAAGTGATCACGGTGGTGAGTTTGAGAATCATGAATTCAGCAGTTTCTGTGAGGAGCAGGGATACACACACAACTTCTCATCACCAAGGACGTCTCAACAAAATGGAGTGGTGGAGAGGAAAAATAGAACCCTGATAGACATGGCACGGACAATGTTAAGTGAAAATTCTCTACTAAAATATTTTTGGGCTGAGGCGGTAAGTACAGCGTGTTACATCATCAACAGGGCGATGGTAAGGTTCATTTTGAAGAAAACTCCTTATGAGCTATACAAGGGTAAGAAACCAGATATTTCTCATCTTAAACCCTTTGGATGCCCATGTTTCATCCTGAGCAATGGTAAGTCTAACCTAGGTAAGTTTGATGAGAAAAGTGACAAAGGAATTTTCCTAGGTTATGCACTTAACTCTAGAGCTTATCGATTGTTTAATAAAAAGACTTTGGTTGTTGAAGAAAGTCCTCATGTGATTTTTGATGAATCTGAGTTAAGACTAACCAACCAATCTATTCCAATCTTGAATGCAGATGAAGATCCCAAACGTTCAAATGATGCTAAGGCCAAGGATGAACAAACTGAAGGGATACCCAGCAAGAGTGAAGAGGATGAAGATCCTTCAATTGAAACACTTCAAGAGCAACAAGTGTAACACCTCGACTTGCCCAGCTCTTCTACGTTCTTAAATGATCATCCAGCTGAAAACATCATAGGTAATCCTGAAGATGGGGTAAGAATTAGATCTTCACTAAGGCAAGTAGAAGAAGAGGATCTAATGGCCTTAATCTCACAAGAAGAGCCTAAGGATGTACTGGAAGCTCTGCAAAATGAATCATGGATCTAGGCTATGCATGAAGAGCTGCACCAGTTTGAAAGAAACAAGGTGTGGACTCTTGGGACGCGTCTTAAGAATCAACTCGTAATAGGAACCCGCTGGGTTTTCAGAAACAAATTGAATGATATGGGATTGGTTGTTAGGAACAAGGCCTAGCTTGTAGCCAAAGGGTATAGCCAGGAAGTGGGTATTGATTTTGACGAGTCATTTGCCCCAGTTGCTAGATTAGAAGCAGTCCGGATTCTTTTATCCTATGCTTGCTCAATGAACTTCAAACTATTTCAAATGGATGTTAAATCTACTTTTCTTAACGGTTACATCAAAGAGGATGTTTTTGTAGAGTAACCTCCAGGTTTTGAAGATCCAAAACATCCAAAGCATGTGTACAAGTTGCAGAAGGCTTTGTACGGGTTGAAGCAAGCACCAAGGGCATGGTATGAAAGGCTTACTTCATTTCTCATGGAAAATGGTTTCAAAAGAGATAAGGTTGACCAAACACTCTTCACGAGGAAATCAGGTAAAGACATATTAGTAGTTCAAGTATATGTGGATGACATTATTTTTGGAGCTACTAATAATGCCTTATGTGATCAATTTGCAGAAATTATGCAAGGAGAATTTGAGATGAGCTTAATGGGTGAACTAAACTTCTTTCTTGGATTGTAGGTGAAGCAAACACCCGAAGGCATCTTCATAAATCAAGCTAAGTATACACTAGAGCTTTTAAAGAAATTTGGGATGGCTGAAGCAAAACCCATGTCAACTCCGATGGCCACAACCACGAAGTTAGACAAAGATGAAAATGGTAAAACAGTAGATCCTACATTGTTTCGAGGTATGATCGGATCAATACTGTATCTCACAGCATGCCGCCCTAACATTCAATTCAATGTATGTTTATGTGCTCGTTTTCAGTCATGTCCTAAAGAGTCTCATCTGTTGGCTGTAAAAAAAATTTTTTGGTATTTAATTGGCACACTAGACTTTGGCTTGTGGTTTCCGATCGGCAGCTCATTTGATTTGATTGCATATAACGATGCAGATTATGTTGGATGCATTATTGATCGTAAAAGTACTAGTGGGTACTGTCAGTTTCTTGGTGGATGCCTAGTTTCATGGGCCTCCAAGAAATAACATTCAGTAGCTCTCTCAACGGTCGAGGCTGAATATGTAGCCGCCGGAAGTTGCGGAGCCCAAGTACTTTGGATCAAAAATCAATTGCTTGATTTAGATGTTGAAATGAAATGTGTTCCAATCTTGTGTGATAATCAATTTGTCAAAAAATCATGTTCAACATTCTAGGACAAAGCATATTGATATTCGGCATCACTTTCTGAGAGATCATGTAGGAAAAGGGGTCTTTGAATTGAACTTCATTGACACACACAATCAACTAGCTGATATTTTCACAAAACCCCTAAACCAGGATCAATTCAGCAAGATAAGAAGAGAACTTGGGATGTGCAAGGGTGAGAGCATACATACTTAGGTCTGCACTAGGATGAGTGATGCATTTACATTTAAAAATTAGAAACTCATATGCATAAAGGGTATATTAACATCAATATTGTATGAATGTATTTTCGATACCTTGTGTGTATTTACATCCTTACATGCTTGAGTGTATTTATACATATAGCCCTCCTTGAAAATTTTCTAAGGACAAATATTCCTTGATTAAATAATTGAGGACCCAATGACTTCGGATCTGAGGCACCTTCTGAGGGGGAGCTAGAGCATCCTCTCTATACCTTCTCTCTTCTCCTTCTCTCTACCTCAGGTTGTTGGTTCCATTAAGAAGGTCGGTTGTCGATGCCCATAAAAAAAAGACAGGAAACAAAAAAAGGGGGGAAACAAAAGCAAAAAAAAAAACATGATGAAAAATGAGCTGTTAGGGCTAGGTCGACCACTTCGGTCGACCGCCAGCCCCGGTCCGGTCGATCGAACCTGGTGAACCGATCCGGTCGAACCCCAACCGAACCCTCTTATATGGGAACTTAACACCCTATTATCTCATTCTATCACCCCCACTCTCTCTCATACCCTATTTCCTAAACCTAGAACACCCAAACTCCACTCCCCTAGCCCAAAAACCCAATTCCTTCTTCACCCGCACATAATCCGGTTAATTCATCATGATTTCGGGACGATATCTCCAAGGCCCTTCGTGTGTTCGTGAAGATCTTTCCAAGGTTCCAAAGTGTGGAGAAGAACATTCCAAGCCCTAGGAGTACCCTTTTGGTCCATCTTCCTCCTTTGGGTTGAGATTAATTCTTCAAGGGTTTCCCGGTGAGTTTTCCCGTTCAGGATGCCGCCTAGATGAAGTTCTCGGTGCTCTGCCCAAGGGGAATCTAGCACTCGGAGATGTGAGGCTCCAGTCCCTCCACCACGGTAGGCTCCGGCACCTCCTCGCGCACCTCGGCTGCCTCCAAGGCCCATTATCGACCCTCGTCTTGTCAATTTTAATGAGGTGAATGAAATCCTACCCGACATTTATGCAGTTTTTGATATTCAACCCGGTTGGACCAATTTTGTCACTAGATATCCCAGATATTATCCATATCTAGTGCAACAATTTTATGGAAATTTGGTTGACAGAAATGAAAAGTTGTATACAGTGGTTCAGGGTATTGAGATTCACATAACTCCAGAATTATTTGAACGTGCTTTAGGAGTTTCCGCCAGGGGTGCCAATATGACTTTTGGCCATGGTGAAGTTGATGCCACTTTCATTGCCATGACGAGCTGTGATTATGTGCGTGGTGTGAGTGACTTAATTCAATTAAATGTAAATTATTTTCCACCACTACAGCGAGTTCTCAACCACATGTTTACCTCACTCATATACCCAAAAAGTGGAAGTAGAAATGAAGTGACCGAGGTTCACAGATTTCTATTTTATCATGTTATGAATGGAAATCTAGTCAACATGGGTCGGCTCATGACAGATTTGATAGGACTATGCTGTACCCAATTGCGGAGATCTCTTCCTTATGCGTCACGTTGACTGGAGTATTCACCTATGTTGGGATACATTTAGGTGCTGAAATGTTCATTCAAGTTAGACAAGATGATATCTACAATGCCCACAAGATTTTCACAGATGTGGGATATTATTGGGGTCGGATGGTGAGCTCCGTCGTGATGTACCAACTTATGGGGACGAATCAGCAAGTGAAGAAGAGCAGGAGCAACAGCAAGATCAAGGGGAAGCACTTGCTCCAGTTTAGGCTGAGGACCAGCCTCCTCCACCTTCACCTCATCACATGGATCCGGAGATGCCTCCTCCATCACAGTACTATCATGGAGAGTCTTCTACTCAGGGGGCCGGACAGCAATCTTGGGTAGATTATGAGACTTTTGATAGGCGGTTCACTGGGTTGGAGACTCGGGTGGATGCCTTTGGGGAACAACTCTCTACCTTTGGGGATAATATCGCAACCATGGGCACCATGCTGGAATCTCTGCCACATCGTCCAGATTCCTTCTCCACATCTTTGGACTCCTTAGCCACTCAGATGCACACTCTCTCCACTAACATGACCACCCTCACCCAGAGCCATGAAGATTCACATGAGGCGTTTCATGCTATGAACAGCGTTCTCCTGAACATGCAGCGCCGTGACTATGATAGGGATCAAACTCTTACCCATATCCAGCACCGCCTTCAGCATCAAGACCACCTACTTGCAGATATTCGGCAGCGCCTTGGCCATGTGCCTCTTCCTCCACCAGACGAACAACCTCCTGTAGATGACCACTAAGGATGTTCTTTAGTTTCCTCCTCCAGTCTGTGTCTTTGGGTCTTGTGTCTTTTGGGTTATCTTTTTGCCTACCCCCTCCTTTGATGATGCCAAAGGGGGAGAAGTAGTTATGCAGGTCATATCTATAGTTTATGCATGCATGTCTGGTGTGTTGCATGGATGATCATTTGTGAGGTTTTCTCCTTGAGGCACTGTCATCTTGTGAGTCTGTCAGTTCTGCATTTCTGCATTTGCCTTGTCATGCTATCTAGAAGTCTTGCATTCTCTCAAGAGCATCAATGTACCTTGTAATGAAATGATGGAATGAGTGCACTTGGTATTTGATCTCAAATGGTTGGCTCTTATTTCTCATTTCCTTTCTTTTTGGCAAATAAAGTGTTGAATGGTTTACGTTAGCTGGCTTAATGTGATGAGAATAAATATATTGATGTGATGTGATGAGAATAAATGGATTGAAATTGCTTTCAAACATTGATTTCAAACATTGATTTCAAACTTCCAAAATTGCTTAAAGGCATGCAATATAATTAAATTTATGGATTTTTATCATCATCAAAAAGGGGGAGATTGTTGAGTATATCCAGATGATTTTGATGATAACAAAACCCCAGACATGTGTTCTATCACATGCCATGTATTAGTGATTAAATACGAGCTTCGTACGCAATCAAGGTCCAATTCCATCATGAATTATGCTTAATGTTCATAACTTTACAAACGCGTAAAAAGTGCTCAAATGGACTTGAAATCAATAACAACATATGTTCAATCTAAGCCTTCATCATATGGATATGATTTACTGGGCTGAACAACTAATTTTTGTAGGTTTCCAACAGTCCGGTCGACCAACGGACAAGGGCCGGTCGACCAATTTTTCCAGCAATCAAAAATGAACAGTTTTGTTATAGTCCGGTCGACCTAAGGGTATAGGTCGGTCGACCGGAATTTCCAGGGATGAAATATCAATAGTCTTTTACAGTCCGATCGACCGACCACCTACCTCCGGTCGACCGCCCCCTTCGAGGCAACTATTATTGACTTTGTTTTCTTCAATGTGGGAAGCCCTCCTCCTTGGATTTTTTTATCCCAAAGCCACCAGACATGTCATGAGTTGTGGATCTGGTTCCTGGCTTATCTCTTGACCATTCAAAATGTATAAAAACATCTCTTTTGGGCCAAAAACCCTAATCACTCAAGGAAGATCAAAGAGGCTATCAAGGGGAGAAAGAGTGCTGCCACTGTAGCTCTGTGAACAATGTTTTGTGCAAGAACTTCTTCATCCATCTTCAAGCTTCTCAAGCAAAATCAGAGGCCAATCAACCCAAGTCAAATGGAGATCAAGCTGCATCCAAAATCCTCTTAATCCATTCAGGGGGAGCTTAAATCTGCAATTCTCTTTTGTGCTTCCTCTTCTAAAATTCTTGAACTTCAAGTGTTTGCTTCTTGTAATCTCTAAACATTCTAGTGTGTATGGATCTACTCAGATTTGTGTGTGTGTGTCTTGGATCTTTTAGATCTGTGTGTGGTTCGGTGAGTGTGCACCTTCATGGGAGTTCTGAACTTTCCAAAAGTGTGTGTGTGTGTGTGTGTGTGTGTGTGTTGATCTTGTAATCTTTACAAGATAGTGTGTGAATCCTCACAGATCGTGAGGGGTGGACGTAGGTTGCCGTCGTTGCATCCGAACCACCTAAAAATCATTGTCTCTTGTGTGATTTGATCCTTCTCTCCTATCTCCATTCTGTGCATGCTTGCGTAGTTAAATCATTTGTGTCCCTTGCATTACATCTAGCACAGTTCATTGACTTCACACTAGATTTCTGGTATATCAAAAGGTGGGTTCAGATCGACAAGGTTAGTGTTGTCAGGAAGATAACACCTTGCGCGAGAGAATCTTCGGATTCTGTAACTCCGCCTAGTACCAAAGATCTATTATGGTGGTTAATCTTGTCAGATTTATTCTTCACTATATCAGATCTAAAGTTGAGAGTAGCTTGTTCGTCATACTTGTTTTAAATCGGCTAAAATTTTCTTAAAATTTGTATTCACCCAATTCACCCCCCTCTTGGGTGTCATTGATCGTGGGACTTCACAACACTATTTCGCACATCTTTTTCTTCTCCTTTCGTTTTGCCTTTTCGTTCACGTATCGATCAACCAATTAACTAACTTGTAGTCAACTGACTGATTGACGACGCGGGCGTGCCAGTCACATGCGTGACGATTCTATTGTGCGCTCATTCTGACCCATGTCGGGCGAATGTGAGGTTCGGTCGGGACCAGCAGTCCGCCATACCATAAAGGCTATGACGTTAATTACATCCCCCACGAGGAGGGAACACCTTTGATTAATTGCCGAGATAGCGGGCTGTCGAAGCCGGATTAAAAAGAGCTACATGATGATCACGACGAAGGCATGCCGGATGCATATGTTTATGGAATTATGGATCCTCGGTACATGGTGGAGGACGTGGGTCCGAAGACCGCCGTCGCGTATAGCGAAGACTTCCGACCAGACATAATCCGGCTTTTCCGTCGACGCCATTTGATATACCCGAGGATGTATGCATGGATGCACATATGACATTCATGACTATATTAAGCATGATAATGGAATTGTGAAAGTAAATGATGGTCAGCCACGTTTATTACTCCTCATCGAGAGGAGGGAAGGTAACATAAGTGTGACAGCGAAAGCAAAGTGCTAACAGACGTGGTAATGAAGATATGATGACAATATAATTCGGGCTCGCTTGGTCCCTCCCTTGTTCAATTTATTATCCATTATGATTTATCAACGCCGACCCCGGGGGACGAGGTCCACTGGGGGGGGCAAATAAGCGATTAAAGCAGCAAGAGGCTTTGAAACCGGCGCGACCATGCAATAGGTAGTTTATACGGCGCGACGAAGCGTAGGTATAGATGTTAATACGGCGCGGCCATGGTGAGTGTCAATACGGCGCGAAGAAACGTAGGTATAGATGTTAATACGGCGCGGTGACCAAGCATGTTGAAACGGCGCGCAAGGACTTTGGGGCGCGCCGGTTTAGGGCGCGCCGGAAAGGCGCAAAGGAAAAAAAAATGGAAATGAGTGTGGGGTTAATCCGGCGCGGGGGGGTACCGCGCCGGTTTAGGGCGCGCCGGTCAAGACCGCGCCGTACTAAGCCTGTTTTATTGAGTTTTGAACTTTTTTAAGTTTGTTAGACTTCATGGGACCCTTTCTTGAGTTGTTGGGCCAGATAATTGTTCGATTGGAGTCCACGGCCCTCTGGAGATGAGGGGGGAGGTCAGTGCGAGGTTCATACTCGAGCACCGAGATGATCGGGTCCAGAACGATCATTTCATTAAGGCTTATTTATTCTTAATCTGTCCAAAATTGGACAGCATCTCCCCTGGACCTGAAGAGTTGCAGGGGAGAAGCGGGGTCATGTTCACCTGTGGAACAAGCCCCTAAACCGCCGGTCTGCACAATGGCAGCCAGCAAACCCCAGTGGATGGAGTACTCCAAGGACTAGCCTGCTAGGAGCACCAAAATTCCGTAGGGGAAGAAACAAAGGGACGAAGCCGTTGACGGTGGGAGCAATACCCCGAGGACTAGCCTGCGAGGGGTGGACAACCCACAGTATATGACTTATCCCTTAGAGGAACCGACCATTAGGGAGATGGGACTCCGAGGGCTAGCCTGCGAGGAGCACACATCCCCGGTCTCCGTTGGGTCCTGGACTGTTAGAGTCTAGCTCGTTGAACCGAGACCTCTTCGTTACTATCCGCTGTGGGCTCAGGAAGAACGTCTACCATCGGGAGGTAGGGTTCTTAGTTGCCTAGCAATTTCGTGAAACCGCAGGGGCGTGTTCCCCTTCCCCGGATGATAGAGATAATAAGAAGGAAAACCCCGGAAGCCATTCGGATGACCATGATGCGTAGAGATAGTAAATGCATAAATAAGGGAGGTCCATTACGAGGCATATGTTCGATCAGTTAGAGAGCATCGTTCAGGGGACAAAACCCCACGCTTGGCGGAGAGAGGCACGCGCAGAAGCACGGCTCCGTCCGAGAAGAGAGGGGTATGCAAGAATCATGAGATTAAACAGGAGAATATTCGGAGGGGGAAACCCCGGGGAAGGGGCGTTTCTGTAGCCCACGATGATTCAGGGCATGGTAAGAGATTCAGGGAAAGTGGAATCAGGGAATGACACGGAGAGAGAGACTCACGCGCACGCATTGGCATACATGAGAAAGGGAAGATGAATACCACTCATTCGACCCATTAAACATAGCGCTCAGCATGGATATATATATACATATATGCGTTACCATCCCAGAAACGGGAATGGTTCGGCATTTACATCATCAGATTATGGCACCAGCGCCGTTATTCGATCACCGTTCAACAATAATAGAAGCAGAGGACGCTCATAGCGCAATAACAGGGGAAAGAGTAGCAGAGAAAATCGCGTAGAGGGGGGAGAAGAATCGACTCATATCATCGTCGCTCCTCCCCCTCTCGCTTACATTCGATGGGCAGAAGTTTCAGAAGAGGAAACTGCGGAAAACCGGAAAGGGATCAGCGCCCGCGCCCACCTGTTCCTGAAACAGGGCGTCGTAGAAGAAGAGGATGGCCGGTGGTAGCTCCTCCGAAGGAACCCTCTCGAAAAACTTCTCTCTCTTCTTTTTTCTTTTTGTCTGTGTGTGGCCTCCTTTCTTTTTTTTCGCCTCTTCTGATCTCTCTTTCACCTCTTTTTTTTACTCTCTCCCACCTTCTTCTTCTTGTTGCTCTCGAACAGCCGTATATATAGGGCATGAGTTAGAACGTTGAACCGGCGTGGGATTGGCGCGCCGGAGGAGCCTTCAAGGCTTATCGCGCCGGGATCGAAGCCATCATCAGGGTGATCTGCGCGCCGGCATGAGGGCTGAAGATGGGGGCGCGCCGGTACAAGGGTTGAAGGTAGGGGCGCGCCGGGATAAGGGTATTGAGTGAGGGGCGCGCCGGTTTAAGGCGCGCTGGACTAATGTCCCTTGTTGCTTTTAAGCCAGTCGATGGACCCGGGGATAATTCCGGGGGCCATCGTGAACATGTACTCTGCGACTGCCCACTAAGACTTTGACGATACGATCTGTCGAAGCTCCTAGATTGGCGTACGACCATTTTCCAGGTTCTGGATTGCTTTAGGCTGCTCGCACAGGTCTTCTGCGGGCATACGGCCTTCAGCTCTCTGACCCAAGCCGTTAACCTGGCCTGGTTCGTCTCCGAGGCTTCTCGGAAAGCGTGACAACACCAGGGATAGCTCCGCCCGAGCTGGGTGGTCATTCGGCTGCTAATGGGCCCATCTTGGCAGGAAGCCGCACCCATGTCGGGTGATCGGGATCTTCCGCCGCCAGAGCTTTCGGTCCTCCATACTGGAGAGCTGGGGGAACTCCTTCATCCTCGGGAGAACCTTCTCAGTTGGTGGGGGACCACCGGATAGACCGTCGTCCTTGATCGGACAACGGGTGTGGTGGATGCGGCATGACAGAGTCGATGCCGGTTCATTGGGCAGGCTTGGTCGCACTGCCGGTTGGTTGTGAGCTTGTCCCGGCTCCCCTGAGGTGAAGTCCCCGTATCTATACGGAGCGACTCGAGGCTCTGGCAGCTTTGAAAAGTATTCAATATGTTGATATTTATCGACTTCGTGCTTCGGTGGACCGGGTCATTCGTCTTTACGGCTTGGTCGCCGACGATCATATTTTAGGTGCCAACAAACACCCAATGTTGAAAAATATGTTGAGAAAATTGAAAACTTGAACGAACAAAACAAGGAGCTCAATGTATTAAACGGTGCCATGTCTGAGAGACTCATGATTCTTGAAAAGGGGAAATGTACTGTGGATGAAAATGAATCTGAAAATATGAAGAAATTAAAATAAGAAATTGAAAGCCTCACAAGTGTGAATGACATGTTGCATCAGTAAGTTATTTCCTGTGAAGATGTAACTAGCTATGAACTCCACATCTCAACACTTCAATCTGAAATTCAATAGTTGAATATTTCATTGGCAAAGTTTGTTCAGGGCAAAGAAAACTTGGACAGACTTTTGGGGACAAAAGTGAATTTTCAGAAAGAAGGATTCAGTTACAATCATGTGAATAAAAGGCATTTGAGAACAAACTGCATACATCCTTTGTTTTCAGCTCTGGTGTTGCCTCCTCTTCTAAAGCATCTCCAAAAACATGTGTAGCCCAAAAAAATCAAACTCAAAATAAAAATCAGAAAAAGAAAGTTCTAACCCAAAACAGAAAAACGAGTTTGTTTGCATTGATGTGCATAACAGGAAGTCCCATGCCTAGCACCATGATCTTCAGAAAAAGAATGTGCCATGTTTCTATTGTGGACAGCTGGGTCATATTATACATGATAGTTTCATCTTGATGAGTGATGAATTGAGAGCAGGTAAGAACAGAAGAAGCAATGGAAATAGCAATGCCAAAGGATGGGTCAACACTGGAAGAAAGCATGCTCAGCATCCTTACGTTCAAATGCCCGGGGATGATCCAATGCGTCAACGTACCACGCAGGTAAGGTCGACGCACCCTAAGGCCAGCAGAAGAACTTTTCCTCCATGTTGCTATCATTGTGGAAAGCATGGCCACACTGTCCGAGACTATTGGCAAAGAAAAGGAAGAAATGGTTTTCATACCAAGAATGCTAACACTCATGCTCACCCACCAAAAGTCAATCCCCATGCTCACAGGAAAAATGTGAGACATCATGTGTGCTGCTTCTACTGTGGTAAGGTTGGGCATGAAATGAATGATTTCTTATGGATGAGGAAGGATGACCTGGTGTCTCGAAGATGGAGAGCACCAGTTAGAAGTGCCTCTGACCCTCCAGAACCCAAGAAAGCTTGGGTACCAAAAAATTCCAAATGAGAAGTTTTGCTGCAGGGGTGCCTTGGAGCTGAGCAAGGACTAGTCTGATAATAAAAGCTCAAGGCACAGGTTTGTAGATAAAAGCTTCAACTTATGATCAATCTACTAGATATGTTCTCTTCTAGTCATTGCATTCATGATCATTGTTGCCATTCCTAGTTTCTGCAGTGATATGAATTTACAGTCTATCATTTTAAAACATCTGCCTTGATGATGTCCGTTATGGCTTTAAAATGATGCAATGAAGTCGACTCCAAGTGGTCACTGCGTCGACTCCGAACCCTCTCCAGCAATAAAGCCTCAAGCAGATCAAGCAAAAGGCTCAATAGACTCAAGGCTCACGATATGTGCAAGCAAAGACTGAGAGAACTCTAGAAAGGGAAATTGTGCTTTGAAGAAAGAACTTTGGCAAAACAAATTGCATGAAATGTGCTCATAGAAGCCAAGACATTGCTGGCTGCAACCCTTGAAGAAGAAGCTGCAGTCCAGAAAAAGAAGAGAGCCCAAGAGAAGAGTGTGCCTGAGAAATATCTATGATAAAGAAAAGAGAAGAGTGTAGCCCAGTGCTAGGTCCAAGCAAGCCTAGTGTTGTGAGAAGGAAAGAAGAGTGAGCACCATTAGAGCAGCCTTAAGGAGATTCTGAGAAGAAGAAGAAGAAGAAAGGAGAAGCAGCCCTCCTCGCACTAAGTCCTGAGCCTGAGGAGCCTCCAATCTAAGAGTGGCCCTCATCACAGCTTCCAGAGCTGTATCTGAAGCTGCAGCTGGAAATATCTTCATTTTAGTCTGTTTGTTTTATTACATCTTCTTAAACTCTATCTGCATTCTCGTGTGTGTGTCTGGTGCTCTTGTGAGAGACCAGAAGTGTGTTTGCTGCATTTGCAGTCTGTTCTTTTCTTTGTTCGTGTGTGTGTGGGGGGGGATTCATCCCTGTGTATGTACGTGTATGTGAGATTCGTCCCTATGTGTGTGTGTGGGGGGGGACTCATCCCCGTATGGGGGGGGGGATTCGTCCCCGTGTGTGTGTGTGTGTTTGGGGCTTCGTCCCCATGTGCGTTGAGGACCTCGTCCTCGTGTGGTAAAGCCTCACCAGTTTGGTGAGGGGTGGATGTAAGTTGCAGGTTTGCAACCGAACCACCTTAAAAATCCCTATGCAGTGGGTTGTGATTTGTGTGATTGTTCCATGTCCTCTATCCCCATTCACAGGCTATTATGTTAGCTACCATGCATGATATCTTAAGTGCTTTCAATATACACACACTAGCTTAATGGTCACACACTCATTGAGTCTTTGAACTACTCTTGATAAATCTACTGTGCATTAAGGTTAAGTGTTTTATTTACTTTATAGTGGTAGCTTTTGTTTTAATTAGCAAAGTTTTTATTTGGGCAAAGTATGTATCGGACCTATTCAACCCCCCCTTCTAGATCCGATTGCACCCAAGGGACCCAACACTGGCGCAGTGGTCAGGAGGGCGGTGACCTCTGATGAAGCAACCGCGAGTGAAGGGATGTGGTCATGTGGGCGTGGGACGGATGACTGCAGCACAATCATCTCAAATTTTAACTCCAGCCGCGCCCTCGGTGTGCTAAGAGAAGGTTCCAAAGTGCCTGCAAGAAACAGAAGAAAGGGTTAGGCCCCAGCCTAAAGAAAACAACACTGACAGTGAAGGCCATACCATGTGGCAGTGGGGGACTCAACCCCAGTGACCTGAGGAGCGTAAGGGTCAACTTTAGGTCGACGTCATGGAGGGGGTGGCGGAGTATGACCTCAATTGCGACCACCTCCTCCTTAGTCGGGGGCGACAACGTGTCGGCCGTACGAATCTCGTGGATGGAGGGAAAGCCCCATTCACTAGCTCATCTGGTGCTGCCGACCTTGGTCAGAAAGATGAAACGTTGTAACCAACGCTTGATATTGGAGACTACGGGGGGAAAGTATAAGAGGGTCCTCTTACTCTGAGCACGGAAGTAATAGGCAAGGACATCAGAGCCAGGACAACGCTGAAAGCTGAAGAATTGGCGGAAGAGCCAGAGGGTAGGGGTGACACCCACCCGATAACAAACATATGCAAAGGTGCAAAGGATGTGCCAAGAGTTGGGTCATAGTTGCCCTAGCTCCAAACTGCAGAAATAGAGGATTGACTCAAAGAGAGAGGGGATGGGAATGCGGAAGCTGACCCTAAAGGCCTTTATAGAAATGCTAATTCCCCCAGGAAGAAACCCCCCTAAGTAATCATCTTTTGAGGGGAAGAAGATGTCGATGTCCACTTAGATTTGGAAGGCCATCCTGAGACCATAGACCACCCGGTAGGAGACATTGAAATATGGAGGACAAACACCAGGATGGGTGCCTGAGGTGCTCGAGGCCCCACCACGGTTACTCTCCCCCTCCCCAAAAGATTTGGAGCTACCCAGGATAGGTTTCCTACGAGGCGCCATGAGATCGAGGGGAAGAGAGAAAAGGATAGGAGCCTCACCAAGGCATTGAGCAAACAACAAAGAAGCACAAGCACCAGTTCCGGAGAAGAAAAGAACAGAGGGGCGTCTATAGGCTCACCTTTTCCTCCTTATAAGGTCTCCAGGGAGTAGTATGCCTGCCTCGTCTTGACAGGCGAATGGTCGAAAGCTCGACTGCCGCTGTCAGTACACTCGGCGGGAAAACCAAGAGCGGCTCTGATGTCTACTACACCCCATTTTTCCAAGTACGAAATGACACCGCCATGATGATGGTGACGTCACTCAGCACATAGGAGAATTGCCTTGCGCACCAAGAAAAGTCGTGTGCGGTGAGATTCCCCATGCCAGAGGTCTAAGAAGCTTTGCAAAGACTCTACCAAGTTTTCCCCTCATCGGGCCTCGTACAATTCATCCCGAGCACCAAGCACACTCGATGCTCGAGAGTGGGGGGCTAGTAAGGAGGGAAAAATATGTCAGACCCGACATGGCCCAATAACATCAAGCCCATTGCGGTCCAAGGTAGCCCGACCTGTAGTGGCCGTCTCCAGCTGTCCGGTGGTCTTAAAGCGTGGCCCACCTGAGGCCCATCAAGGTCTAGCCGTACCATAGGCAAGATCTCCATGGTCATGCATAAGACTCGCCAATGGATGAGTGTTGGCTCCGCCATCACGAAACTTACCTTGACGAGCACTAGGTCGCACCCATGCTGCCAAGATACCCGCCACGATGCCTTTCCGTAGAGAGCAGACCAGTGGACAGCGGAAGATCCCAATGATCGAGCAGGACACCACTCCACTAACTATGCCATCACTAAGTCAAGAAGGGATGGCGCCTCAGCAACTGAAAGGGGACACGCCCGGATAGGAATACACAGAGACACATACAGATAGAGATCCCAACGGTGTAGAAGGCAAGCAATTCTGAGAGAGAAGACCAAGTGCTCTCCATCTAGTTATTTTGGCTCCAACCCTATCTCTAAGCACTCTCCTACTCTCTGAGCATCCTCCATGCACGTTGCATCGTCTCCAGTCAACAGGCTCTCGACTCTCCCTTTTCTTTATTGCCTTCTCTTTGTCCCTTCACTCATCTTTAACTTAAGTATCGGAGGGTTATCCCCTGGGATCACTCCCAGGGCTCTTTCTGACACTCCATCTAGTGCTTGCAAGTTTCCTCAGGGTGTCCGGTCGTTCTTTTCCATCAAACAAATCTTAACGTGTAGTACGAGGCAAAGGGGAAACTTTTAAGCCTCTACACACATCATCAATGATCGGGTAGCTCAGTTACTACCATTGATTATTTCCAAGGAGTAGGGTGCCTTTGTCAAAGGCTGGCTAATTATGGAAAACATTGCCTTATCTCAGGAGTTAATTCAAGGCATTGGCAAGAAGGTCTAGGGCCACAATATTGTTCTCAAATTGGATATGGCTAAAGCTTATAACCATATGGAATGGGATTTCATATTTGTTGTCCTGTGAGGGTTTGGCTTCTCTGTTGGGGTTATATCTCTGATTGAGCCCCTCATGTCTAATTGCTGGTTTTCTGTTCTATTAACGGTAATATTTTGTTATGACCGCCAATTGGGCACTAGCCCAATTGTGTATAATTCGGGCCCATGAACTCAACGAGCTAGAAAATCTAGACAGATTATTGAAGGATACTTAGGAAATTTATAACTTAATGTAGGGAGGTCATAATTAGGTGAAACTAAAGCCCACGCAATGACCATTAGGTAGGGAACGACTTTGATGAAGAGTATAACTTCTGAAAAATGGGTCCAATAGTGGTTAAGAGGGAGTTGGCGATAATGGGTCGAAACAGTTACAGAAAAATGGTCACCCAATGAAATAAGGATATCTTGGCCCACAGTTAACCAAATGAGATGAAACTTAGGCCATTAGAAAGATTGGGCCCTTAACCCAAACTCTTCTGTTGAGATGGAAATCCAATTTCATATAACGACATCCCAACCTAATTCCCAACAGAAGAGTGCGCCCACTCGCATCTATGACCGGGTAGACAAAGGGTCACCCCTGTTCAAACCCGAAGACGTGCTTAGCATTAACTCCTCTTCAAACCAGCGACCTTGGAGCTTGTTGAAGCCTTGAGGGTCATGGGTAAACCATTGGGAGGCTTGAAAACTATATAAGGAGTTGGGTTTCAAGGGTGGTAAACCTTTAGTAACCATTCCCATCAACCCTCCACCACCTTCTACCTTTCTAATGTGAGAAGAGAGTGAGGGACCCCGTCTCTTCGTGGGCGGACCATCCGGTTCGTGGGTGAACAATCTGGTGCGTGGGTGGTCGATCCGACGCGTGGATGACGATCCTGCAGCGCCCCTGGGGTCGAGCGGGGGAAAAGCCTTAGGTGGATCTGGCATGTGGATATCATCTCCGGATCGTCGGTTTAACTAGGGGTGATCATTATTCGGGTTCAACCCGAAAACCAAACCGAACTGATAGATTTGGTTTGGGTTGAGATTTAAAAATTTTTGGTTTGGGTTCAAACTAAACCGTATTAAGAAATTTGGTTTGGTTTGATTTTGAAGTTCAAGAAACCGAACAAAACCAAATCGAACTGAATAACCTGAATTTAAGAATATTTTTATCAAATTAATATAAATGTATATGTAACTATAAATCCCAATTCAAAAAGTCCAATTTCTGCCATCCTAATGGGATTTTCAACTTTATGAAATAGATTTCAAATCACCTTCTATTTTACTGTAACTGAAGTTCTTAATTTTTTATGTAAAAATATTATGGAGCTTGTTCTTACAAGTTACAATTTTTTATGTTATTTTTTTAATATTTATTTTATTTGGTAGAAATTCTTTTACCCTACTTTTCTCTAATGTTGTTTGAATCCAATCTAATTTATAAAAGGGGAGATGAATATGGTTCAAACCGAACCAAACCGAACCAAACCGAATTAATTCGGTTTGGTTTGGTTTGGTTTCAAACTAGTTTGGTTTGATTTGGTTCGGGTTGAAGCCTTAATTCGGTTCGATTTGATTTGAGAAAAATTCTCTTCAAATCAAACCAAACCAAACCATGCTCACCCCTAGGTTTAACATTTCGAAGGTAGGCACCTATCCTCAAATATTAGGGGTCAATGATGCATTAAAATGATTTCAAAGTAGTTTCTATATGCTAAAGAGGGATTGAGGGTATGAGGGATTGACTACCATGTTTATTTTCTGGTTTTTCCATCAAAATATGTGTTTTTGTGAGGTTTCTCGGAGTTTTTAACTGAAAATACAGGGTGGTGTTGACACTGCCAATGATGGTGTCGACACTGCCTTTGTGAAACTGCTGGGAGTGTTGACACTGCCAATGGAAGTGTCGACACCGCCCCTTTTGAAACTGATGGGAGTGTTGACACTACCAATGGAAGTGTCGACACTACCCTTTTGAAACTGCTATGTGGTGTCGACACTGCCAATGGTGGTGTCGACACTCTGAGAACTCTGGACCAACTTCCAGAAACATAGAAAAAGGGAGTTTCGAGAGGTCATTTTAATTCAGAAATATCTGAAAAATTAAAAAATGATGGAAGACTGAGTTAGTAACTCACTGTAAAAGTTTCAGGCTCACAGAAATTCTGCACTTGTAGCTATAGTTCATCTTCTATGCATATGTAGGGTTGACAGGTCGACACCCTGGGCACTGTCCCCAATTTCTAGAAACGTGGAAAAGGAAAGTTTTGAGAGGTCATTTTAATTCAGAAAAATCTAAAAAATTAGAAAATGGTAGAAGGCTAAGTTAGTAACCCACTGTAAAAATTTCATGCTCACAGAAATTCCGCACTTGTGGTTATGATTTATTTCTTATGCATGTGTAACCTAGAAATAAACCTGTCCTCTTTTATTTGGTAACCTGATCATGCTCTATTCCACATCAAGTAAGCTTATGATCATGATTTGTCCACTTAAACTATTTGGAAGTATGCTTGTTATGATAAAGTATCATACTAGTATTTGTAAAATGAGTATGAATGTGAATGCGAATACGATGTGAATGTTATGAATGGAAAACAGCAGTATTCTGTGAGGTTGGACTTCGGTCCCTTCTGCGGGATGGCGATACGTAACGCTGCGGAAGTAAAAGAACCTAGGGGACGACGATACGTAACGCCCTGGTCAAAAAAAAAATTTCTATGATTCGACCGATTGTTCTATGGGACGGCAATACGTAACGCCACATAACACTGTGGGCCTCAGGAGTCTAGGTGAAATCCGATGATTCGGCCGATTGTTCTGTGGGACGGCGATACGTAACACAACAGAACGCTGTGGGCCACAGGAGTCTAGGTGAGAGTTCGCTCTCGGGTCTGTGCAGTACTCTTTCGTTCATTGTGTGTGTGGGCCTCCTGTGTTTGCGACAGCTGTTCGGTTCCATGAATAACGTTAATTAAGTAACTCAGGATAATGTGATAATGTGTAACTGCCCCTTTCACCGTAGTTTTGATGCATGCATGGGTATCGTATATGTTAGCTAATGAACATGTATTTTCTCATATGAATTATTTTTAGCTAATGGGAATGAATGGATTATGATATTATCTACACTTGAAATATGCATGTGAATTGGTTATATATATAAATGCGAGTTAACCCCGATTTGTTTAGGCTGCCTACTGAGTGTCACACTCACCCCTTTGTGACACACGTTTTCAGGAGACTTAGTAAAGGAGGTTGAGGAGGAGGCTGCGGCCGAGGAGTAGTGCTAGTTCATAGTTCGTATGGGTATGCTACGGATGAATATCTCTCTTATATGTATGGTTATGGGGTGGTGAGCCTGTGTGGACTCATGTTTATTTTGGAACAATGGACATGTACTCTTCTTTGGAAATTATGAATGGTTGAAATGCTATTTACATTTCCTGTAATTGTGGTTTCTCTCTCTCTCTCATGCGAATGTATGCATGTCTATATATTTATGCTTCCGCGATACTAACGAAGTAATGCTTCGGGGTCCGTTGAAAGAAAAAAAATATATGCCCATAAAATGGGGATCGGATCTCGAGACGTTACAGAGTGGTATCAGAGCACAAGAGACAAACCATGGTTACAACCATTCCAATTGTCCAAGTAGTAGAAGAAGAGATAGGATATAATGGGAAAATGGTAGAGTATATTTAAAAACCCTCTCACTTAATAATTGTTTATTTCTCAGAGCTATGCCGCCAAGAAGATAAAGAGATCTACCCCAGGTGGATGAGAGGGGTTAGGGGGTAGATAACCCAAATGGGATGAATGACGGGGTTGTCTAAGCTCCGGTGGTTGGCGACGGACAAGTGCCCAATGCAGGGGCTAATCTGGAGGTATTCATGCAGAGTTTCCAAGGGCTTATGCAGGCCATGCAGCAACAGATGCTGCAGCGGCCCGCGCCCGCACCACGTCATGACTTACCGGCGCTTGATCGGTTCCTGAGGTTGGCACCTCCTTATTTTAAGGGGGAGAGCCGTCCAGAGGTGGCTGGGGGGTGGCTCAGCGAGATGGAGAAGAAATTTGGCGCGATGCAATGTCCCAAGGAGGAAAAAGTGAATCTGGCAGCCTACGTATTGCAAGATCAAGCCGACTTGTGGTGGAAGGCCAAGATGAGGACCACCTTCGCAGGGCACAATGGGGACATTCTATGGGAGGAATTCCTAGCGGCCTTCCGAGAAAAATACTTCCCCGAGCATGTGCTAGACGCTAAGGAGCAAGAGTTCTTGAGCCTCGAACAAGGAAGCATGTCAGTAGCAGACTATAAAGCCAGATTTTTCGCTCTAGGCCAGTATGCTCCTCACATATTCGATGAGGCACGTCGAAAGGTGAAGAAATTCATCAACGGTGTGCGTAGCAGCGTCCAACGTTATGTGGCTACCCAATACCCTAACTTCTACACTATGGCACTTAGGCTTGCTCACCTGGCCGAGCAAGAAAATGCAAGGTAATAATCGAAACCATAAAAATTTAAGAGACATATAGAGTTAGGTTCTAATGGATACCCATGTGTAGGTTCACCGAGGAGCAAAAGAAGATGGGCAAAAGGCCTATGCAGGTAGGAGAGAGGCAGGACAAAGGGAAGGTGGCACGCCAGGAGCCAATACCGAGGGACAGACCGGGGGTTCCATTTTGTGTCCATTGTGGGCGCAACCATCCGGGACAGGAATGCTGGAGGACAAAAGGCAAGTGCTATGAATGCGGCGAGGCCGGACATATTACGAGGAACTGCCCCAAGAAGGCTCAACAAAAGCCAATACCTCAGCAGGAGAAGATTCAATACAGAGGGCGAGTCTATGCAATGATGCAAGAGGAGGCAGACAACACCCATACCGTGGCTGAAGGTACACTCCTTGTGGATAATATTTATGCAAAGGTCTTATTCGACCCAAGGGCTACACACACATTTATATCCACCAGTTTTGCTAATTAACTGAAGAACAGACCCCAAGCCACATTCTTCGGGGAAATGATAGTTAGCACACCAACTGGGAAACAAGTCCACACCAAGCTTGTGATCCCTACTATATAAGTCAACATCAATAGGAGGATATTGCTAGGGGAAGCATACATCCTAGATATGAACAACTTTGACCTCATTCTAGGAATGGATTGGTTAGACAAACACTGTGCTCTCTTAGACTGCCGTCGAAAGAGAGTGATCTTTCAGAAGCCGGGAAAGGAGACATGCTTCTTCCAATGCCCGAAAAGCAAGTCGGGGATAATGATGGTGTCAGCTATCAGGGCTTCCAAGCTGATTAGCAAGGGGTGTGGCTATTTCTTGACTAGTGTGGTAATTGAAGAATGCACCGTCAAGATTTTGGAAGACTTGGGCGTGGTCCGAGAATTTCCTAATGTATTTCCCGAAGATCTACCGGGACTACCACCCGTTCGAGAGGCGGGTTTCTCTATTGAGCTAGTGTCGGACATCGCACCTATCTCCATTCCACCGTACAGGATGGCTCCGGCAGAGCTTGCCGAACTCAGGAAGCAATTGCAGGAGTTGCTAGACAAAGGCTTCATTAGGCCCAGTGTGTCTCCATGGGGAGCACCAATCCTATTTGTGCGGAAGAAAGATGGGGCTATGCAGCTGTGCATTGATTACCACAAGCTTAATCAAGTAACCATCAAGAACAAGTATCCTCTGCCGAGGATTGAAGAATTATTTGACCAACTGTCATCTGCCAAGGTCTTCTCCAAAATCGATCTGAGGATGGGTTATCATCAAATCAGAATCAAGCCCGAAGATGCGTCGAAGACGGCCTTCAAGACTCGATATCGTTACTACGAGTTTTTGGTAGTACCATTTGGGTTGACCAATGCACCGGCTGTATTCATAGAACATATGAATCAAATCTTCCGCCCTTATCTAGATCAGTTTGTCGTGGTCTTTATAGACGACATCCTGATATATTCTGCCAGTCAGGTAGCACTTGAGAGTGGTTCTGCAGACCCTCAGGGAGAACAAATTCTACGCCAAATTCAGCAAGTGTAAATTTTGGCTAGATCAGGTTATGTTTCTCGGACATGTTATATTCGGGAACGGCATATCTATGGACCCTAGCAATGTTGAAGCAGTGACAAAGTGGGAAGCACCGAAGACAGTCATGGAAATTAGAAGCTTCCTTGGACTGGCTGGATACTACTGTCGGTTCATTGAAGGCTTCTCCACCATTGCAGCCCCCATGACCAAGTTAACCAAGAAAGGAGCAAAATTTATTTGGTCAGAAGAGTGTGAAGACAGTTTTCAGATGCTCAAAAAAAAGTTGACTTCGGCCCCAGTATTGGCACTCCCCCAAGGGAATGATGGCTTCACTGTTTATACAGATGCCTCCAGGATCGGCCTCGGTTGTGTGCTAATGCAGAATGGCCGAGTGATCGCCTATGCCTAGAGACAATTAAAGGACCATGAGAAGAACTACTCCACTCATGACCTGGAAATGACAGCAGTGGCCCACGCTTTGCGCATCTAGAGATACTATTTATATGGGGTTCGGTTTGAGGTCTTCACCGACCATCAGAGCCTTAAATATATATTCACTCAGAAGTGTTGGATGTGGAATGGCGATCTAGAGGGGGGGTGAATAGATCCGCCCCCAAGACCAAAAACTATTGCAAGATTATACGAACAATTTAAACTATGAGGCTTAAGCGGAAATTAAAGCGAATACTCTATGCATAACATAGACGGTCCTAGGCATGCATCTAGCGGAGGTCACAAGCGAATGCAAACAATCACACACATAGGAGACAGGGATTTTTAAGTGATTCGGCCAGACACCCAGTCTGCCTACATCCACCGCTCACCAAACCCGGTGAGGCTTCCTTCCGCTGACTCACAGCTTGACAACTCCGCTGACTCACAGCTTGAACACTCCGCTGACTCACAGCTTGATTAACCCCAGATCCAAGCACCCTAGCTCGATCTGAACACTCCACTGACGAATAGCTTGATTAACAGAACAAAAGAGAAAATAAAGGATTAAATGAAAGTAGAAACACAGATCGAGTGTAGAATTCTCCTGATGGCCGGATATCTCGATCTATAGATGGAGTTCGCCTGGCTTCCAGAGAACTCCTCCAGATCTGGATTTGTAGCTCCCACGATTTGGATCTCTTCAGGTCTTCTTCTTGGAAAGAATATTCACCTTGATTTGGTTGTAACTGCTTCTTCTCTGATTCTAGACCTACCTGAACTGGTGCTGCTGCTGGTGCTTTTCCTGCTACTGCTCTTTTGTTTATAGAAGCTGCTCTGCAACTCTAGATCTCCTGGCACTGCTCTCGTTTTCTTCCTTTCCTTTTTCTCCTTGATCTAGATTGCACATGCCCTTTCTCTCTTCTTCTTTTCACTAGATGCAGAGCTTTCTTTTCCAACAGCCACCCACTTTTTACATCGTTGCTCCTACTCCTTTTCAGCCCTCCCGCCATACATTTTCAATTATTGAAAAGTCTCCTGAATATCTTCTGAGTCAGTTGGAGAACTGCTGGGAAAAGGTGCTATTTTTCTACAAAGAGGTTGAAGACCAGGTCTACCCTTGTGCAACAACAAAATCTGATAAAGACCCATGATTCCTAGTACATCTGGACCCTCTATGTGCGTGCCATAATGGATCCACGGCTTGGGTATCGGGTCTTGAGCCGGCTGGGTCCGAATTTGGGTTTTTACATGATCCACCGGCGGTGGTCGACTCACAGGGCCTTGAGAGTCGACTCTCAGCAACTGCCCAAACCAACCCGATTTCTGTCTGCCAGCCGAAGTCGACTCCTGCTTCATAGGGTGTCGACTTTTGTCCCTATCTAGAACCTGGGTGGTTCTGTCTGAGTGTTGTGGTCGACTTCCAACCCCCTGGAAGTCGACTCCTGCACCACAGGTGCAGAAATCTTGTTCTTTTAAGGCTTTTGACTACTTCTTTTCCCTTTTCTTGAATTGCTTTGACCTTTACACCTACATTTCACATTTATACAATGCATAAGAGTTAAATTCAATGAATTATTGGATATAATGATTTATAGTTTGTCATAATCAAAACAAGAGGTGTACAACATTCTCCCCCTTTTTTATGATGACAACTATAAGTCATTGTGAACTATGAATGAAAAGTATTCATGATAGATAAGTCATTATGATGAATAAGTCATTGTGAACAGACAAACAAGCATATCAATCTCTCCCAACTTGACACTACATTACTCACAATGACTTGACACTCTCTCCCCCTTAAATCAATCTCTCCTAACTTGACGCTCTTTACACTCTCTCCCTCTTCATATCTCCCCCTGAATGCAATACAGTGACTTGTCACTCTCTCACAATGACTTGACACTCTCCCCCCCTTTGACATCATCAAAATAAGACTGGGGAGTTGAGAGGATGAGAGACAAGACTAATACCAGGTAGTGAGGAAAAAAATGAACGAAGCTGTTAGGGATGAGAGGGAACATTGGCATGAATGAAACTATTCATGATTTTCAACATGGTTCATACGAGAAATTTCACTTGAGGGTAGAAATTGAGAAACACTCATCAATTTTCTTAAAGGCTAAGGTAAATGACCTTGTTGTTGCGAATGGTTCAAGACATACAAGCCTTAAATCTGAAGTTAAAAATCGAGAGCAATTTCATTCTAGCACATATAACACTGTTAAAATAACCTCTTCGAACTAGTTCCTATCCAAGCTCTTTGATCGACAAGATGATTTCATTAGACACCTCTAGGAAAGGTTTTCACTAGTATTGAGGTTAAACTTGCATAAGTTTTGATATTTGCCTTGGGTCAACTATTTCACCATTATTCATCATTTTTTTATTTTCACACCCGTGCAGGTTCAACACATGCCTTTTTACACAAAGAAACACGCTTTTTACACGCCAGAGTCCCCGGTTACTTAGCATGCCTAACCATTCCGCCTATGTAATCAGGTGGTTACCTTTTTACGTGAGGATACACGTTGATTAGACGCCAGTATCCCCAGTTACTTAGTGCACCCAACCACTCTCCCTTGTTGTTGGGACAGAGTTAACTTGGCTCGTCATGCCACACATGCCTCAATCATTATTCAATATGATATTTTTTTTTTGAAAGAGACGGCAGTTTCTCGGAAGCCAAATCATTGCTCTGCTAAGATTTTCATGGCTATAGCGTATTCCCTTTTTGGCTTTTTGAAGATACAAGTTTAAAAATAATACTGAGTAAAAACCTTTCAATTAGAGTGGCCTCACTACTATCAAAAATTCAATCTCAAGAGAAGGTGAAGACATAGTTCTCTTAGGTTGATTCAAAACAGTTATATGAACACAGGCCGAAATTTTCATAGGCGTTTACTTTCAAATTTCAGAGGTTTATAGACCCCAAACCTGATGGGGGCATCGCTCGCCCTTCACATTTTTCCAAGCTCCTATTGCTCGCTATCATGGCTCCATTGTGTCTATTACATTTTTCTGAAGTCGAGTCATGTAATTTTTATATTTTATTTGAGTCATATCATTGTAATTTTCCTTCTATTTGAGTCATGTACCTAGGTTAATGAGTCGTCTACCTAAGCTAAGTGTCATAGGGTTGATTAGTTTGGTTATTGGGCCCAATTCATTGGGCTAGGCCCAGGGGCGCCCCCTTCCCCCTTGGTTATTTCTCATTAGTCCTAAAGTCAGGGACTTATTGTAAAATGTGGGTTCCCTATAAATAGGACCCCATTCTCTCCATTTTTAGTTAATGAATGAATGAAGAATGAAGGATGAATATTGAGTTCTAGAAAATTACATTTCTTTGGTGAGAAGCCATAGAGTGGAGTGAGAAGCTCCAACCCCTCCCTCTCTCCCTCTCTCTCTCTGTCTCTCTCTAAGGGGGGCGCCCCCCTCTCTCTCTCTTCCCCCTCCCCCAAATTCAAATTTCTTCTCTCTCATCCACCTCACCCTTCACATTAGCCCTAGATCTGCCACCTAAGCTGCCACCTCAGCCACCTTGCCACTTCCCTACGTGCATTAATTACCCCCACCAACTCCCACCAAATCTCTTCCCTCCCTAGGAGGATCTTGGCCTTCCCAACGCAATCCCCCCTCTCCCCAACATAATCCTCCCTCTCCCCCATGCAATCTCTCACTCTCCCAAGGCAGAACACCCCTCCCCAAGCACCCTTTCCCCTCCCCTAGGCCAGCATTAACCCCACTCATTAAGCCAAATTCAAATCCACCTCCCTCTCCCTCCCAACACCAAATTCGCAGCTCCCCCTCCCACCATCTGCTAGACCCCCTTTCAGACCCCATCCTCTTCCTCCCACACCTTGGAACACCCCCTCCCAGACCCCCTCACAGCCAGGGGTTGCCCCCACACACATCCACCTCATTTACCCTCCCATCTACCCCATTCCCCCATTACCTATCTCCACCCTTTCATTCCAGTTCGCAGGTAGCAGAGAAGCCGCTGGTTGCAGAGCCTGCCATGACTTCATCCCGAAGCCCCTGGACGCACAAGAGGTACCGTTGGAAGCGTCTCCCGGCCCTCTTCGTAACGGTGGTGGTCTCGTCCCTGTATGAGTTTGTAGCTGCCCGGAAGAGCCATCATTGCCGGACTGCGCATCTTCTTCCTGACAGTCAACCTGAAGCAACTTGCATAGGCTCCCACGGCCATCCTCTTGAAGTTCTGGAAGCGGGGCTTGGCTGAGATCTTCTACGACGAGTTGCCTTCCAGTACCAAGAAGCGGCACTCTGTTTGGCATCCAGAGATGTGAGTTACCAATTTTCTCCCCCCGGTGCGCAGGTCCATTCCCTCTAGAACTGACCTCATACTCGACCACTGCTCGGGCCCTCGTTATCTCCTCTGACCACCTTTGGCATCCCCGCGGGTCTCCGTTCGAAGAGGATTTGACCACAAATCCAACGACTCTGGCCACGCCTGAATCGGAGCCCGGGAGCGTCCGTGGCGGCCTCGCCTTCCTGCTATAGTGGTGCAGATGCGACCAGATCCAGAAGACAGAGCCCATGTTCACGCCTCTGCCCCGACCATCGTCGTCGACCAGAAATTCTCAAAAAAATCGAACGTCCTCCTGGGCCAACCCAGGAGGTTTTGCCACTAGTTTCATCACGAACAGAGTTCGGGAGAGGCCGCAGCGGCGCCAACATCGACTGTATGTCCCCTGTTCCAGAGAGCGGATAGAACCGGCAATCACCTTCCATTTAGTTTCCTAGTTCAACTTTCCCCTCCCCGCCTGGCCGGCTGACCGCCCCTCCCTACGTGGAGGTACATTTTGATTGTAATCTAATTCCTCACCCCTAGTCCAACCCCCTTACAAGGGGTGCAGTGCATGTAACTTGAATTTTCAGGTCGAAGCTTCATCGACACGGCGTGCGGGTGAGCCCACGCTTCCTCGCTCGCCCTCGTCTCCGACCGGGATCGGTGTCTTCACACCGGTCAGGTGAGCTTCGATTACCCCTTGCTGGTTTCATTCCATTGCTGGTTTAGTATTGCCGCTAGTGCCGTCGGATGGTAAGTGAGTGCCCGATCCCAAATTACTATTTTGTGAGTGACTACCGCAGGCAAGTTGTGAGAGAGCCATTACATCCCACGCCCTTGGCGTGCTGGCCGCCCCCGAGAGTGGGCATCCCAGGGCCCCTAGGGGTTCAATCTTAGGCTAGCCAACCCTCGGAGCAGTGAGGTCCCGTCCCGGACCCTCACCACCATCACCGGGTTACCTACGGACACGAGAGTGCGCTTAGCAGGTGAGTCCGCTCGAGTGAAGTCACCGGTCCATGCATTGCTTGCTTGCTAAGTCCAAGGTTTATTAGTCTTGTGGCTATCACCCCCAAGGTGGTGTCACATCAAAACCATTAACTTATTTCCATGGGTCAATTTAATAGCTCTCTAAGAAACTAAAAGAGTGTTTGCCCATAGCTCCCCCGGAAATTATGAACCTATGTTGAAATCAGATTGGTTGGAAATATTGCAATAAAGATGTAAGAATGATGATGCCAATTGTTGACGGTGGAATAAGGAGATTTTTCAAAACTTCTTGACATGATGAGAACGAATGCATGAGTAATGTTTAGATTAGTAGGGACAAAAAGATAGGGGATGGAGCTTTGAGCAATAAGTCGACTTTCAGTGGGCATAAGTCGACTTACAGATGATGACAGCAACCATATCTGAAAGACAATAATATAAGTCAACTTTTTGAGAATAAAGAGTCGACTTTCAGTTAAGAACAATGTAAAAGCAGTAAAAGATAATGGTTTGAGCTCCCCCTCAGTCAAATCAGGTGACTCTATATGCATTCATGACATGTAATGCACCTATTGACCTTTCCAAAGCTTTTACTTACAATTTTGGACCTTTGGTACTTGGCGGAGGTAAGTCCTCTACGCATAGTGTGATTTTCAGACAAGTTTAACTTGCCCTTCCACCAATCACCATTTGATATACCACAAGGGTTCATGGTATGAATGCATGACAACTGCACAAGTAGACTCAATTTGAGAATGAATGCTTGACTCATGTAGAATACCATAAGTGTAACTCCGTCTCACTATGATAGACCGTAAGCAATTGAACTTAAAATTGTTGCAGCATCATCATAAAATCTATCATCAAACAAATGCAACAGTCTTCAAAATTTCACGAAGCAATTTATCATGTAGATTTTATCAACTATTTTAGCAGCATCACAACTTCTTCAACCATGCAGTTTTCAGCAGCAACATTAAAAATTCCAACAGTCAAATATAGCAGAATATAAGTTTCAATTTGGAAGGATTACTTGATTTGATGATCTCATTCAGGTTGTTCCTGCCAATTAAGAAAGCAAAGACTTACTTTTCAATCATAAAAATAGTTTACATTTGTTCCCCTTTGACATGCCTTGGACAGCCATTATCATGAAGCAACTTGATGTGTATGGCTGCAAGGCCCATCTACAAGCAAATTAAGCTGCAAATTTGGGAACCCAAGTAGCGTTGGGTCCCTTTTGAGTATTTAACTCTTCAAGACATGATAGTATGCCTTTTGGTATCCACAGCTGCCTTGCTTGCTTTGGATTCTCATTTGGCCTGCATGAAGATTTTTTAACCACATCAGTAAAAATATTAGAAAGATTCACAAATTTTTGCTTCTTTACAAGATTCATGTTTCTATCTTTCCAATAAGTAGAGGGTGATTGGGACTTACCATTAACTCTGGATTTACCTGCCCATTGACATTTATGATGATAATATAATCCATGATGCCCATGCGTTGACCTATGGAAGGGCAAGCGTCGACCTGAAGGGGCTTTGTACTTTCTATTGTAGCCAAAAGTCGACTTTGGAGGGGGTCTGAGTCGACTTCCATGTTGCCAGAAATCTGTGAAGTTTCTGTTGCTGCCCAAAGTTGACTTGTGAGGGTGCAAAAATCGACTTCCCTGATCCCAGACATTTCTTTTGCTTGTGTAATGGTTTCTAACTGGCTTGGTTGTCTGATTTTGTGGAGTTGGATTGTTCTTTATGAATTTTTGAGTGAAATGAGATCTGGGTTTAGATTTTCCTGTATCATTTAGATTGGGCTCATGTTGCTTTTGTTTCCCTTTCGTTGTGTTTGATTTACTTGCTTGTTTCAGCAGTTTCCTATTTGGTTCCTTGTCATTAGCTTCTACAGTTGATTGGTTCTATGTTGAAGTGTTGACCTCATGCAATTTTTCTGATCTATACAAGTTGACAAGGGGCTGCTTCTTCCTTGAGTCCTGTTCGGCCATGAAGGTGGTTGTTTTAAGCTGAAATTCCTTTTTGGCCGTGGGATTGTAACCTAATCCTTCTTTTTGAAAGTTCACTCTTGATCCTAGCACAGCATCCAGATTTTCTTTTCCCTTCATCAGCCTTTCAAGAGAGTTTTATTTATCCTTAAGCTCTTCTTGGAGTTTTTCAATTTCTATTTGCAGTTGGTTGTTCACTCCCTTAATTGCATTATATTTTTCAGTAGCCAATTTGGTTCCTTTTTCATACTCTTGCATTTTCAGTTTGAGTTCATCAATCAAATTTCTTAAGCCCTCACTCTCTTCCTTCAGTTCCTTTGATTCACCTTCTTGCATCTTCATTTTCAGATCATCAATTTCATCTCTTAGTTTTTCATTCTCATCTTCCAGTTCTCTTAGTTCAAATTTGGAAGTTTCTAAATCATGAACTTGTTTCTTCATATTTGAAATTTCAAATTGCAAGCACGCATTCTTATCCGATAAGGTTGTATCATGAATCATGGCATTCATTTTCTTTTTCAGAGCTTTGTTTTCCTTTCTTAAAGTATCACATTTATCAAGCAACTCACCATATGCTTCTTGCCAATCATTGATAGTGAAATGCTCAAATGGAGAAGAGTTCTCACCTTCCTCATACTTATGCAATGCCATGAGACCTAAGTCTTCATTTGTTTCACTGGAAGAACTCTTCTCCCTTCACTTTACTCTTCGTCACTCCAGGTACATATCATAGCTTTCTTCTTGTCTTTCCTCTTGGAGTGTGTTTTCTTCTCATTGTGTGGACATTAAATTTGATGTGTCCGGACTTGCTGCAATTGTAACAAACAAGATTGTCAGATTTTTTCTTAGATGATTCAGATTTGAACTTGGATGACTTTCTTCTTTGACCGTTTGGATTCTTGAAATTCTTACCTTCTTTCCATAAGAATTTTCTAAACTTCTTTGTTATCAGGGAAAATTCATCTGGGTCTATTTCAGAGCTGGATGACTTACATTCCTCAGAAGATTCAGAGTTAGCCTTCAGTCCCAATGGCTTCTTCTTCTGCTCTTCTTCTTCTGTTCTTTGCATATTAAGCTCATAAGTCATAAGAGAACCTATCAATTCATCAACAGTCAAGATAGATAAATCTTTGGAGTCCTCTATGACTGTAGCTTTAGTATGCCATGCATGGGTTAATGACCTAAGGACTTTTCTTGCAAGTTCTTACTCTGAATAACCTTTCCCTAGACTTTTTAAACTATTTATCAGCTGAGATAGCCTGGCATACATGTCTGAAATAGATTCATGTGGTTTCATTTTGAATAGTTCATATTCTGAAATCAACATATTTGATTTTGTTTCTCTCACCTGTGATGCACCTTCATAAATTACCTCAAGTCTGTCCCACATCTCTTTGGCACTAGCGTAGGATGAAACTCTGGAAAATTATGTAGGGTGGAGTGCGCACTGCATCATATTCATTGCTCCCCAATTCAGATTGGACTTTCTGATCTGCTCTCTTGTCCATGTGTCTTCATCATCGGGAAGCTCAAACGGGCCTTTACTCACCACTCTCCAGATTTCATGATTTTGTGCTCGGAGGAAAACCTGCATTCGATTTTTCCAATAATAATAGTCAGAACCATCAAAGTAGGGTGGTCTGGTCACTGAGTGACCTTCAGCAACCTGTCCCCAGGTAGCCATTCCACTATAGAGCTCTTGGTCGTTGGACCAATTGAATTGAGAACCCGCTCTGATACCACGTGTTGGATGTGGAATGGCGATCTAGAGGGCGAGTGAATAGATCCACCCCCAAGACCAAAAACTATTGTAAGATTATACGAACAATTTAAACTATGCGGCTTAATCAAAAATTAAAGCGAATACTCTATGCATAACATAGACGGTCCTAGGCATGCATCTAGCGGAGGTCACAAGCGAATGCAAACAATCACACACATAGGAGACATGGATTTTTAGGTGGTTCGGCCAGACACCCAGTCTGCCTACGTCCACCCCTCACCAAACTCGGTGAGGCTTCCTTCCGCTGACTCACAGCTTGATCAATCCCAGATCCGAGCACCCTAGCTCGATCTGAACACTCTACTGACGAACAGCTTGATTAACAGAACAAAAGAGAAAATAAAGGATTGAATGAAAGTAGAAACACAGATCGAGTGTAGAATTCTCCTGATGGCCGGATATCTCGATCTGTAGATGGAGTTCACCTGGCTTCCAGAGAACACCTCCAGACCTAGATTTGCAACTCCCATGATCTAGATCTCTTCAGGTCTTCTTCTTGGAAAGAATCTTCACCTTGATTTGGTTGCAGCTGCTTCTTCTCTGATTCTAGACCTAACTGAATTGGTGCTGCTGCTGGTGCTTTTCCTGCTGCTACTCTTTTGTTTATAGAAGCTGCTCTGCAACTCTAAATCTCATGGCACTGCTCTCGTTTTCTTCCTTTCCTTTTTCTCCTTGATCTGGATTGCACATGCCCTTTCTCTCTTCTTCTTTTCACTAGATGCAGAGCTTTCTTTTCCAACAACCACCCACTTTTTACTTCGCTGCTCCTACTCCTTTTCAGCCTTCCCGCCATAGATTTTTAATTATTGAAAAGTCTCCTGAATATCTACTGATTCAGTTGGAGAATTGCTGGGAAAAAGTCCTATTTTTCTGCAAAGAGGTTGAAGACCAGGTCTACCCTTATGCAGCAACAAAATCTGATAAAGACCCATGATTCCTAGCACATCTGGACCCTCTATGTGCGTGCCATAATGGATCCACAGCTTGGGTATCGGGTCTTGAGCCGGCTGGGTCCGAATTTGGGTTTTTACATGATCCTTTTCCGGTGGTGGTCGACTCACAGGGCCTTGAGAGTCGACTCTCAGCAACTGCCCGAACCAACCCGGTTTCTGTCTGCCAGCCGAAGTCAACTCCTGCTTCATAGGGTGTCGACTTCTGTCCCTGTCTAGAACCTGGGTGGTTCTGTCTGAGTGTTGTGGTCGACTTCCAACCCCCTAGAAGTCGACTCCTGCACCACAGGTGCAGAAATCTTATTCTTTTAAGGCTTTTGACTGCTTCTTTTCCCTTTTCTTGAATTGCTTTGATCTTTACACCTGCATTTCACATTTATACAATGCATAAGAGCTAAATTCAATGAATTATTGGATATAATGATTTATAGTTTGTCATCATCAAAACAAGAGGTGTACAACAAGAAGGAGCTCAATCTGAGGCAACGAAGATGGGTCGAACTACTGAAGGATTATGACTTCGCCTTGCAGTACCATCCAGGCAAGGCGAATGTGGTGGCGGATGCTCTCAACCGTAAATTGATGGCGTTGAGCTTGCATCGAGAGTGGAATATGATGGAGGGAGTGATTGAATCACGACCCAAGAAAAAGAAGCAATTCGATCTCTTGGCTGGGTTGTCAGCTACACCTACATACTTAGATAGAATTACTGAGGTGCAAAGGCATGATATGGCATTGTAGAAACTACTGAGCAATGAGGACTTCCATGTGGGAATCGATGGGCTGATCATGTTCCAAGAAAGGATCTGTGTACCAGATGATGTGGAATTGAAAAGGGAGTTGATGTAGGAAGCTCACGGATCAAAGTTCTCCATCCATCCTGGAAGCACCAAGATGTTTCAAGACATGAAGAGGATGTATTGGTGGCCAAGAATGAAGTGAGACATAGCGGAGTTCGTGTCCAAATGTCTCACTTGCCAGCAGGTGAAGATTGAGCATCAAAGACCTAGCGGACCTCTCCATACCATTGAGATGGCACAATGGAAATGGGAACAAATCACCATGGACTTTGTGACTGGTCTACCCATGACTAGGAGGAAGCATGATACCATATGGGTGATTGTGGATAGATTCACAAAGACTGCACACTTTCTGCCCGTCAACAAGCAGACTCCAATCGAATCCCTAGCGAAACAGTTCATCGCTGAGATCATTCAATTACATGGTGCACCCTTATCTATCATCTCTGATCAGGACCCCCGATTCACAGCAAGGTTCTGGAAGAGTTTACAGCAGGCTATGGGGACAGAATTGTGACTCAGCTCGACATTTCATCCTCAGACCGATGGGCAATCTGAGCGCACTATCCAGACTCTAGAAGATATGCTGAGGGCATGCAGTATTGAATGGAGGGGGAATTGGGACGATCATTTACCCCTGATAGAATTGGGACGATCATTTATGAAGCACTCTATGGGCGGCCATGTAGGTCACCAGTGTGTTGGTATGAAGCTGGCGAGAAGCAGTTATTAGGACCACAGTTGGTATAGGACTGCTCAGAGAAGATATCTATGACTAGGCAGCGACTCCTCACAGCCCAAAGTCGTCAGAAAAGTTATGCAGACCAGCGGTGGAGAGAGTTGACATTTACAGAAGGGGACCATGTGTTCCTAAAAGTGTCTCCTACCAAGGGAGTCATGCGATTCGAGAGGAAGGGCAAGCTCAGTCCCAGATATATCGGGCCTTTTGAGATTTTGCAAAGAGTCGACGAGGTGGCTTATCGACTTGCACTTCCGCCTGCTCTGTCGCATGTACGTCCGGTCTTTCACGTCTCTATGCTTAGGAAGTATGTCCCGGATGCCTAACATGTTATAGAATATGAGCCCCTAGACGTTTGAGCAGACTTGTCTTATGTGGAGCAGCCCAGCGAGATCGTTGACTGGAAGGAACAGGTATTCAGAAATAAAACCATCCGGCTGGTGAAGGTGCTATGGAGGAATTCTCATTCCGAGGAAGCAACTTGGGAGCTGGAGGACAAGATGCGCCAAGAATACCCTCAACTATTCGGTGAGTAAAAGTTTCCTTTTTAAAGAAATTTCTAAAGTCAATTTTGAGGATGAAATTATTTTTAAGGGGGAGAGGATGTTATGACCGCCAATTGGGCACTAGCCCAATTGTTTATAATTCGGGCCCATGAACTCAATGACCTAGAAAATCTAGACAGATTATTGAAGGATGCTTAGGAAATTCGTAACTTAATGTAGAGAGGTCAAAATTAGGTGAAACTAAAGCCCACGCAATGACCATTAGGTAGAGAACGACTTTGATGAAGAGTATAACTTCTGAAAAATGGGTCCAATAGTGGTTAAGAGGGAGTTGGCGATAATGGGTTGAAACAGTTACAGAAAAACGGCCACCCTATGAAATAAGGATATCTTGGCCCACAGTTAACCAAATGAGATGAAACTTAGCCCATTAGAAAGATTGGGCCCTTAACCCAAACTCTTCTGCTGAGGTAAAAACCCAATTCGCACCAGAACCCAAGGTTATGAGCCCTTTGCTGCCAGCTGTCACGAAGAGGTGGGACTATTGGGTGAATTCACATGTAATTAATCAAAAATTCATAACTTCATCTGTGACTAATGAAATGACCTGAAACCAAATCCATAATTTCGAATGGGATGTTAGCCACATCTTCTCTGTTGAGGTCGAGGCCAAATACTGCCTGGATGCTAGAGTTATACCCAAATTATCTCGGGCTACCGAAGGGTCACGATTAGAACAGAGGAGAAATAACGTTAATATTGTGAAAATCATAACTCATGCTAGAGTTGGTGAAATTCGATGAAACCATGACCTAAAGTTAGATCTGGAAGTCATCTTAATTTCATATAAAGACATCCCAACCTAATTCCCAACAGAAGAGTGCGCCCACTCGCATCTATGACCGGGTAGACAAAGGGTCACCCCTGTTCAAACCCGAAGAGGTGCTTAGCATTAACTCCTCTTCAAACCAGCGACCTTGGAGCTTGTTGAAGCATTGAGGGTCGTGGGTAAACCATTGGGAGGCTTGAAAAATATATAAGGAGGTGGGTTTTGTAGAAACCTGATAATTTAAAATGAGAAATAATTTTTTTAAAAAATAAATTATACAATTAAATTTTTCATGAAATGATTAATTTACATTTTTACTAAGTGAAATAAAGTGGATTATTGAATTTACTTAAGGTAAAGTGAAAAATAAATGCTTTAACCCTTAGATAAATCATAGAAAGCCCAATAAAAGTCCATGTAATGGACTAGGATCATAATTGGCCCATTGGATAATCCATAATGGGCTAGATTAGTGGTTAAAGGATTAATAAAGGATAATTAGACCTTAAATTCATAACACATGTTAAATATCTTTTGAAAAGGATTATAATAACCTAACTTCTAGAAGATTGACTCAAGAATCAACCCTTACCTAACAGCCCACCTTGGACCAGTCGTTTTTACATTATTTTCACACTTAAGATGGGCTAGATTAAGAAGAGAAATGGTATTTTTCTTCTAATTCGGACTTAATGGGTTTGGTGGAATTAGGCAAGGAATCTTGACAAATTTAGTCATGTTTTGGCTATAAATAGAGCCCCATTCGACCCTTAAACCATCCCTGGAAGTTAAGTCTATGCTGCTGCGAAGATTTGTGGAGATTTGAAGGAGGAATTGGAAGATCAAAGGGTTTTATTGTTATTTGGGGATATTCTTCAGATCCGATAAAAGATAGGTGTCTCTCAGGTTAAACTCTATATAAAGCATGCCATCTTATTCATTTTTCTATCCTCTTTCCATTGATAGCTCATTTATTAAATTCCATTATGAAATGAGCAAGTTATGGTCATTTTATTAGAGGGGTATTCCCGTTTTTTCATCAGGTCAAGAACGTGCTATACCTCAGTAGCGCGTTCTAAACGCGCCAGGCCGATATAGCGCGTTCAGACAGACCCCGTCCTTCTCTACAAAAATTTCAAATCTAACATATAATAATATAAAGCAATTTTCAAGATCGCGCTATATTAACCTAGCGCGTTCTTCATGAACGCGCTAGTCAAGTATAGCGCGTTCATCCTTTTAAACCCGGATGACCAAAAATCAAAAGTATAATATTTCTAATATATATATATATAATATCTAAAGTGTTTATATATATATCAAGTGGCTATATCTCTTATGGTTTACACAGAACCTATCTCTTTCATCTACTTTTCAAAATCTTAAATATGCATGTAAGATCCTGAACGTGCCAGTCCCCTATAGCGCGTTCTTGAAGATCGCGCTCGTAACATATAGCGCGTTAATAAAAAATTTCCCAAAAATTTTCAGTGATCAAAATATAATATTTTGAATATATATACTGTATATATATATGCTGTATGAACGCGACCCTGAGCTATAGCGCGTTCACATATAGTAACATCTTTTTAGCCTATAACTATTCTATTCTTTATCATAATGGTGTTTAAAAATTATTTCAGAATGTAAAAATGGTATTTTTGATCATATTGATGTATAAATACTACTTTCAGCATGTTAAATCTATTTTCTTATCATATGGATTATTAATGTATGATTAAAAGCTAATATCTAAACTCATGATTTCAATTCATAAGTATATATGTTCCTTTACTAAAAGTTGTTCTTTACTAAAAAATTGATGTTTTATGATTCTGAGATTATGTTAAGATGTTTAAAATAATTCTAATAAAACAACTATCTTAATGTTTCTTCCTACTTACCATTCATTTTTGAATTATACGACTTAATGTCATTAAACATGATGCTTAAAATGCGTTTTCCACTCTCCTTTGTAAATTATCACAATTTTTGCCAGCTCTGTACTTGTTTACAAATGAGCTTGTTCTTGAAATTCTTTGGCCATATTGTGGAATTATATAGAAAAAAATGTCAGGGGCTATGGGTCCCAATGAAATGACATTTAAATGCTAGTGTATAAAGGGGTTCTGATCTGATCCCACGGATGAGGCAAAGTCCAAATATAAATCGGTATTATAATGATAATGTGCTGGCATTCACCAATACAGAGTCTATTACAGTTAGGGGCAATCATATTGTCGTGAGAACCCCTAAGTGTGTAGCCAAATAGTGATATTCCATGAGGGGCTGTCATATCGTCGTGATCTCCCCTTAGTGCTTTGGCCAATCCTACTGAGTGTTGGTAGAAGTGATCGCTCTACTTCTATATTGTTATTGCTTAAAGATTCATCATAAATATCCTTGTAGAAGTAATTGTTCTACTTCTATATTATTTAAAGTTCAAGTGATTGCTCTACTTTGATATTGCTTAAAAGTTTATCATGAAAGTTCTTAAATTATCTTAATGATAGTATCCATTGTCTCATCATGAAAGTTCTTGATATATTCCTGGAAATGACCATCGTCTTGTCTACTATCATAATCTTGAAATTATCTTGTTATCTTGAAATTACTTGGAAATTTCATATACAAAATTTCATACTTGAAATTCATGATCAATTACTTCATGACACGAATTGTTAAATTGTTCAATACTTGAAGATTGTCTGGCTTTAGAGATATAAAATCCTACTGAGCTTTTTGCTCACCCTACGTTTTGGTTAATTGTTGCAGGAAATGAAAATGAACAAGGGATTGGACAAGAGTGAATGAGTGTTTTCTTTTCCTTAGGATTTATGTAGATCATTAGTATTTTAACAAGGTTTATGTATTTGAAAAATTTGGAAGATTGTATCATGCCTTATGGCTTATAAATTAGTGATGTAAACCTTTATTTTGATGGAATAAAATTAGCAATTTCATCTTAGCTCTCTATCTTTAGAATTAAATTTGTACATGCTCTGACCAACACGAGTGCCTCGTAACTGCTCGCGTCTCGATTTTCCGCGTCGGGGCGTGACAGTTTTAGTGGTATCAGAGCCTAGGTTACATAAAACCTAGGATTTTTAAAACTTAGGTTTCCCTTGATAGAAACTTGGATAGAAATTTAAACCTTCCCGATAAGATTGGGTAGAAACACGGGTTAAGTTTTAAAAAGAATGAATTATCAAGAAATAAATACCAAGGAAAAATGATTAAACCCTGTAACTATGGTTTCAGGCTAAATCTCACAACTGGCCGCCGAGAGAGCGCAATGGCGCGAGATGCAACGCACTGTCCAAGGACTAACACAAGCCTTGCAACAAGTTGCGCAAGGTGGAGCACGGCATGAAGCCGGAGATTTACATCGAAAATTCCAAAAGATGAATCCCCCAAAGTTTAGTGGATCTACTGACCCGGATGAAGCGGAGAATTGGGTGCAAGAAAAAGAGAGAACCTTTAAAGTAATGCAATGCACCGATGAAGAGAAGGTACTATTAAGGACCTATCAACTAGAAAAGGATGCCCGAACATGGGGGTATCTGTCGAAGCGATCTTGCCCAATGAACAAGTTACATGGGACGAGTTCTTAGAACATTTTAATGAGAAGTATTTCTTGGAAAGAATCCGCGAGAAGAAGGCCATGGAGTTCGCGGCATTAAAACAACGTAGCTTATCCGTAGCAGATTATGAAGCAACATTTTCTAGATTAGCTCGGTATGCCCCACACCTAGTTTGTACGGAGAAAATGAGAGCAAGAAGATTTATGAACGGATTAAGGGTGGAACTCATTCCTCGATTGGCTCCATTGGAGATTCAAACTTATACGGAAATGGTTAGGAAAGCACAAATTCTAGAAGATGCAATGGATATGGTGGAGCGAATCAAAGGGAAAGTCACCGAGAAAGAGTTAGTCGATGGATCCAAAAGCAAGGAACCCGTGAGTGACAAGAAGAGGTTAAATGGAGATAATGATTTCCGTAAGGACAAGAAGCCCCGGAATAATGATCAACAAATTGTTCTAGTCAAGGAAAAATGTGAGCATTGTAAGAAAGGAAGGCACAACCCAGATGAGTGTTGGTATAAACTTGGGAAGTGCATCCGTTGCGGAAGCATGGATCATAAAATTGCCCGTTGTCCACTCTTAAAGAAATGAGCGCCGCAAGCATTGGAAGGTAACCTTATAAATCTATCTCGTCTATGATGGCATAGTTTAGAAATGGTGATCTTAGCACTTAGCATGTTATGAAAATGATCTAGTTAGAATGCATAGTTTGAATATGGTAATTTTACCCTACTATTACGGAAAGAAAATCATGTGAATTTGGGGACCAAATTCTTTTAAGTGGGGGAGGATGTAGAAACTCGATAATTTAAAATGAGAAATAATTTTTTAAAAAAATAAATTATGTAATTAAATTTTTCATGAAATGATTAATTTACATTTTTACTAAGTGAAATAAAGTGGATTATTGCATTTACTTGAATTTACTTAAGGTAAAGTGAAAAATAAATGTTTTAACCCTTAGATAAATCATAGAAAGCCCAATAAAAGTCTATGTAATGGACTAGGATCATAATTGGCCCATTGGATAATCCATAATGGGCTAGATTAGTGGTTAAAGGATTAATAAAGGATAATTAGACCTTAAATTCGTAACACATGTTAAATGTCTTTTGAAAAGGACTATAATAACCCAATTTCTAGAAGATTGACTCAAGAATCAACCCTTACCTAACAGTCCACCTTGGACCAGCCGTTTTTACATTGTTTTCACACCTAAGATGGGCTAGATTAAGAAGAGAAATGGTATTTTTCTTCTAATTCAGACTTAATGGGTTTGGTGGAATTAGGCAAGGAATCTTGACAAATTTGGCCATGTTTTGACTATAAATAGAGTCCCATTCGACCCTTAAACCATCCCTGGAAGTTAAGTCTATGCTGCTGCAAAGATTTGTGGAGATTTGAAGGAGGAATTGGAAGATCAAAGGGGTTTCTTGTTATTTGGAGATATTCTTCAGATCCGATAAAAGGTAGGTGTCTCTCAGGCTAAACTCTAATTAAAGCATGCCATCTTATTTATTTTTATATCCTCTTTCCAATGATAGCTCATTTATTAAATTCCGTTATGAAATGAGCAAGTTATGGTCATTTTATTGGAGGGGTATTCCCATTTTTTCATCAGGTCCAGAACGTGCTATACCTCAGTAGCGCGTTTTAAACGCGCCAGCCCGATATAGCGCGTTCAGACAGACCCCGTCCTTCTCTACAAAAATTTCAACTCTAACATATAATAATATAAAGCAATTTTCAAGATCGCGCTATATTAACCTAGCGCGTTCTTCATGAACGCGCTAGTCAAGTATAGCGCGTTCATCCTTTTAAACCTGGATGATCAAAAATCAAAAGTATAATATTTCTAATATATATATATAATACCTAAAGTGTTTATATATATATCAGGTGTCTATATCTCTTATGGTTTACACAGAACCTATCTCTTTCATCTAGTTTTTAAAATATTAAATATGCATGTAAGATCCTGAACGTGCCAGCTCGTTACCTATAGCGCGTTCTTGAAGATCGCGCTCGTTACCTATAGCGCGTTAATAAAAATTTTCCCAAAAATTTTCAGTGATCAAAATATAATATTTTGAATATATATACTATATATATATATGCTGTATGAACGCGACCCTGAGCTATAGCGCGTTCACAGACAGTAACATCTTTTTAGCCTATAACTATTCTATTCTTTATCATAATGGTGTTTAAAAATTATTTCAGAATGTAAAAATGGTATTTTCGATCATATTGATGTATAAATACTACTTTCAGCATGTTAAATCTATTTTCTTATCATATGGATTATTAATGTATGATTAAAAGCTAATATCTAAACTCATGATTTCAATTCATAAGTATATATGTTCCTTTACTAAAAGTTATTCTTTACTAAAAAATTGATGTTTTATGATTCTGAGATTATGTTAAGATGTTTAAAATAATTCTAATAAAATCACTATCTTAATGTTTCTTCCTACTTACCATTCATTTTTGAATTTTACGACTTAATGTCGTTAAACATGATGCTTAAAATGCGTTTTCCAGTCTCCTTTGCAAATTATCACAATTTTTGCCAGATCTGTACTTATTTACAAATGAGCTTGTTCTTGAAATTCTTTGGCCATATTGTGGAATTATATAGAAAAAAATGTCAGGGGCTATGGGTCCTAATGAAATGACATTTAAATGCTAGTGTATAAAGGGGTTCTGATCAGATCCCACGGACGAGGTAAAGTCCAAATATAAACCGGTATTATAATGATCTGGTGCTGGCATTCACCAATACAGGGTCTATTACAGTTAGGGGCAATCATACTGTCGTGAGAACCCCTAAGTGTGTAGTCAAATAGTGATATTCCATGAGAGGCTGTCATATCGTCGTGATCTCCCCTTAGTGCTTTGGTCAATCCTACTGAGTGTTGGTAGAAGTGATGGCTCTACTTCTATATTGTTATTGCTTAAAGATTCATCATAAATATCCTTGTAGAAGTAATTGTTCTACTTCTATATTGTTTAAAGTTCAAGTGATTGCTCTACTTCGATATTGCTTAAAAGTTCATCATGAAAGTTCTTAAATTGTCTTAATGATAGAACCCATTGTCTCATCATGAAAGTTCTTGATATATTCCTGAAAATGACAATCGTCTTGTCTATTATCATGATCTTGAAATTATCTTGTTATCTTTAAATTACTTGGAAATTCCTTAAACAAAATTTCATACTTGAAATTCATGATCAATTACTTCATGACACGAATTGTTAAATTGTTAAATACTTGAAGATTGCCTGACTTTAGAGATATAAAATCCTACTGAGCTTTTTGCTCACCCTATGTTTTGGTTAATTGTTGCAGGAAATGGAAATGAACAAGGGATTGGACAAGAGTGAATGAGTGTTTTCTTTTTCCTATGATTTATGTAGATCATTAGTAATTTTACAAGGTTTATGTATTTGGAAAATTTGAAAGATTGTATCATGCCTTATGGCTTATAAATTAGTGATGTAAACCTTTATTTTGATGGAATAAAATTAACAATTTCATCTTAGCTCTCTATCTTTAGAATTAAATTTGTACATGCTCTGACCGACACGAGTGCCTCGTAACTGCTCGCGTCTCGATTTTCCGCGTCGGGGCGTGACAGTTTTAGTGGTATCAGAGCCTCGGTTACATAAAACCTAGGATTCTTAAAACTTAGGTTTCCCTTGATAGAAACTTGGATAGAAATTTAAACCTTCCCGATAAGATTGGGTAGAAACACTGGTTAAGTTTTAAAAAGAATGAATTATCAAGAAATAAATACCAAGGAAAAATGATTAAACCCTGTAACTATGGTTTCAGGCTAAATCTCGCAACTGGCCGCCGGGAGAGCGCAATGGCGCGAGATGCAACGCACTATCCAAGGACTAACACAAGCCTTGCAACAAGTTGCGCAAGGTGGAGCACGGCATGAAGCCGGGGATTTACATCGAAAATTCTAAAAGATGAATCCCCCAAAGTTTAGTGGATCTACTGACCCGGATGAAGCGGAGAATTGGGTGCAAGAAGTATAGAGAACCTTTAAAGTAATGCAATGCACCGATGAAGAGAAGGTACTATTAGGGACCTATCAACTAGAAAAGGATGCCCGAGCATGGTGGGTATCTGTTGAAGCGATCTAGCCCAATGAACAAATTACATGGGACGAGTTCTTAGAACATTTTAATGAGAAGTATTTCTCGGAAAGAATCCGCGAGAAGAAGGCCATGGAGTTCGCGGCATTAAAACAACGTAGCTTATCCGTAGCAGATTATGAAGCAACATTTTCTAGATTAGCTCGGTATGCCCCACACCTAGTTTGTACGGAGAAAATGAGAGCAAGAAGATTTATGAACGGATTAAGGGTGGAACTCATTCCTCGATTGGCTCCATTGGAGATTCAAACTTATACGGAAATGGTTAGGAAAGCACAAATTCTAGAAGATGCTATGGATATGGTGGAGCGAATCAAAGGGAAAGTCGCCGAGAAAGAGTTAGTCGATGGATCCAAAAGCAAGGAAGCCGTGAGTGACAAGAAGAGGTTAAATGGAGATAATGATTTCCGTAAGGACAAGAAGCCCCGGAATAATGATCAACAAATTGTTCCAGTCAAGGAAAAATGTGAGCATTGTAAGAAAGGAAGGCACAACCCAGATGAGTGTTGGTATAAACTTGGGAAGTGCATCCGTTGCGGAAGCATGGATCATAAAATTACCCGTTGTCCACTCTTAAAGAAAGGAGCGCCGCAAGCATTGGAAGGTAACCTTATAAACCTATCTCGTCTATGATGGCATAGTTTAGAAATGGTGATCTTAGCACTTAGCATATTATGAAAATGATCTAGTTAGAATGCATAGTTTGGATATGGTAATTTTACCCTACTATTACGGAAAGAAAATCATGTGAATTTGGGGACCAAATTCTTTTAAGTGGGGGAGGATGTAGAAACCCGATAATTTAAAATGAGAAATAATTTTTTAAAAAATTAAATTATATAATTAAATTTTTCATGAAATGATTAATTTACATTTTTACTAAGTGAAATAAAGTGGATTATTGAATTTACTTGAATTTACTTAAGGTAAAGTGAAAAATAAATGCTTTAACCCTTAGATAAATCATAGAAAGCCCAATAAAAGTCCATGTAATGGATTAGGATCATAATTGGCCCATTGGATAATCCATAATGGGCTAGATTAGTGGTTAAAGGATTAATAAAGGATAATTAGACCTTAAATTCGTAACACATGTTAAATACCTTTTGAAAAGGATTATAATAACCCCATTTCTAGAAGATTGACTCAAGAATCAACACTTACCTAACAGCCCACCTTGGACCAACCATTTTTACATTGTTTTCACACCTAATATGGGCTAGATTAAGAAGAGAAATTATATTTTTCTTCTAATTAGGACTTAATGGGTTTGGTGGAATTAGGCAAGGAATCTTGACAAATTTAGTCATGTTTTGGCTATAAATAGAGCCCTATTCGACCCTTAAACCATCCCTGGAAGTTAAGTCTATGCTGCTGCGAAGATTTGTGGAGATTTGAAGGAGGAATTGGAAGATCAAAGGGTTTTCTTGTTATTTGGGGATATTCTTCAGATCCGACAAAAGATAGGTGTCTCTCAGGTTAAACTCTAATTAAAGCATGCCATCTTATTCATTTTTCTGTCCTCTTTCCATTGATAGCTCATTTATTAAATTCGTTATGAAATGAGCAAGTTATGGTCATTTTATTAGAAGGGTATTCCCGTTTTTTCATCAGGTCAAGAACGTGCTATACCTCAGTAGCGCGTTCTAAACGCGCCAGGCCGATATAGCGCGTTCAGACAGACCCCGTCCTTCTCTACAAAAATTTCAAATCTAACATATAATAATATAAAGCAATTTTCAAGATCGCGCTATATTAACCTAGCGCGTTCTTCATGATCGTGCTAGTCAAGTATAGCGCGTTCATCCTTTTAAACCCGGATGACCAAAAATCAAAAGTATAATATTTCTAATATAAATATATATAATACCTAAAGTGTTTATATATATATCAAGTGTCTATATCTCTTATGGTTTACACAGAACCTATCTCTTTCATCTAGTTTTAAAAATCTTAAATATGCATGTAAGATCCTGAACGCGCCAGTCCCCTATAGCGCGTTCTTGAAGATCGCGCTCGTTACCTATAGCGCGTTAATAAAAATTTTCCCGAAAATTATTAGTGATCAAAATATAATATTTTAAATACATATACTATATATATATATGCTGTATGAACGCGACCCTGAGCTATAGCGCGTTCACAGACAGTAACATCTTTTTAGCCTATAACTATTCTATTCTTTATCATAATGGTGTTTAAAAATTATTTCAGAATGTAAAAATGGTATTTTCGATCATATTGATGTATAAATACTACTTTCAGCATGTTAAATCTATTTTCTTATCATATGGATTATTAATGTATGATTAAAAGTTAATATCTAAACTCATGATTTCAATTCATAAGTATATATGTTCCTTTACTAAAAGTTATTCTTTACTAAAAAATTGATGTTTTATGATTTTGAGATTATGTTAAGATGTTTAAAATAATTCTAATAAAACCACTATCTTAATGTTTCTTCCTACTTACCATTCATTTTTGAATTCTACGACTTAATATCGTTAAACATGATGCTTAAAATGCGTTTTCCACTCTCCTTTGTAAATTATCACAATTTTTTCCAGATCTGTACTTGTTTACAAATGAGCTTGTTTTTGAAATTCTTTGGCACATATTGTGGAATTATATAGAAAAAAATGTCAGGGGCTATGGGTCCCAATGAAATGACATTTAAATGCTAGTGTATAAAGGGGTTCTGATCTGATCCCACGGACGAGGCAAAGTCCAAATATAAACCGGTATTATAATGATTAGGTGCTGGCATTCACCAATACAGGGTCTATTACAGTTAGGGGCAATCATACTGTCGTGAGAACCCCTAAGTGTGTAGCCAAATAGTGATATTCCATGAGGGGCTATCATATCATCGTGATCTCCCCTTAGTGCTTTGGCCAATCCTACTGAGTGTTGGTAGAAGTGATTGCTCTACTTCTATATTGTTATTGCTTAAAGATTCATCATAAATATCCTTGTAGAAGTAATTGTTCTACTTCTATATTGTTTAAAGTTCAAGTGATTGCTCTACTTCGATATTGCTTAAAAGTTCATCATGAAAGTTCTTAAATTATCTTAATTATAGTACACATTGTCTCATCATGAAAGTTCTTGATATTTTCCTGGAAATGACCATCGTCTTGTCTACTATCATAATCTTGAAATTATCTTGTTATCTTGAAATTACTTGGAAATTCCTTATACAAAATTTCATACTTGAAATTCATGATCAATTACTTCATGACACGAATTGTTAAATTGTTAAATACTTGAAGATTGCCTGGCTTTAGAGATATAAAATCCTACTGAACTTTTTGCTCACCCTACGTTTTGGTTAATTGTTACAGAAAATGGAAATGAACAAGGGATTGGACAAGAATTAATGAGCGTTTTCTTTTCCCTAGGATTTATATAGATCATTAGTATTTTTACAAGGTTTATGTATTTGGAAAATTTGGAAAATTGTATCATGCCTTATGGCTTATAAATTAGTGATGTAAACCTTTATTTTGATGGAATAAAATTAACAATTTCATCTTAGCTCTCTATCTTTAGAATTAAACTTATACATGCTCTGACCGACACGAGTGCCTCGTAACTGCTCGCGTCTAGATTTTCCGCGTCGGGGCGTGACAGGTTTCAAGGGTGGTAAACCTTTAGCAACCATTCCCATCAACCCTCCACCACCTTCTACCTTTCTTATGTGAGAAGAGAGTGAGCGAGCCCGTCTCTTCGTGGGCGGACCATCCGGTTCGTGGGTGAACAATCCAGCGCGTGGGTGGTCGATCCGGCGCATGGAGGACGATCCTGCAGCGCCCCCGGTGTCGAGGGGTGGAAAAGCGTTAGGTGGATCTGGAGTGTGGATATCATCCCCGGATCGTCAGTTTAACATTTCGAAGGTAGGCACCTATCCTCAAATCTTAGGGGTCAATGATGCATTAAAACGATTTTAAAGTAGTTTCTATATGTTAAAGAGGGATTAAGGGTACGAGGGATTGACTACCATGTTTATTTTCTGGTTTTTCCATCAAGATATGTGTTTTTGTGAGGTTTCTCAGAGTTTTTAACTGGAAATACATGGTGGTGTCGACACTGCCAATGATGGTGTCGACACTGCCTTTATGAAACTGCTGGGAGTGTTGACATTGCCAATGGAAGTGTCGACACTGCCCCTTTTGAATATGCTGAGAGTGTTGGCACTGCCAATGGAAGTGTCGACCCTGCCCTTTTGAATCTGCTGGGATTGTTGACACTACCAATGGAAGTGTCGACACCGCCCCTTTTGAATCTGTTGGGAGTGTTGACACTGCCAATGGAAGTGTCGACACTGCCCTTTTGAAACTGCTATGTAGTGTCGACACTGCCAATGGTGGTGTCGACACTCTAAGAACTCTAGACCAACTTCCAGAAACTTAGAGATGAGGGAGTTTCGAGAGATCATTTTAATTCAGAAAAATCTGAAAAATTAAAAAATGATGGAAGACTAAGTTAGTAACTCACTGTAAAAGTTTTAGGCTCATAGAAATTCTGCACTTGTAGCTATGGTTCATCTTCTATGCATGTGTGGGGTTGATAGGTCAACACTACCTTTGGACAGGTCGACACCCTGGGGCCCTATCCCCAATTTCCAGAAACGTGGAAAAGGAAAGTTTTGAGAGGTCATTTTAATTCAGAAAAATCTGAAAAATTAGAAAATGGTAGAAGGCTAAGTTAGTAACCCACTGTAAAAATTTCATGCTCACAAAAATTGCGCACTTGTGGTTATGATTTATTTCCTACGCATGTGTAACCTAGAAATAAACCTATCCTCTTTTATTCGGTAACCTAATAATGTTCTATTCCACATCAAGTAAGCTTATGATCGTGATTTGTCCACTTAAACCATTTGGAAGCATGCTTGTTATGATAAAGTATCACACTAGTATTTGTAAATGAGTATGAATATGAATGCGAATACGATGTGAATGTTATGAATGGAAAACAGCAGCATTCTGTGAGGTTGAACTTCGGTCCCTTCTGCGGGACAGCGATACGTAACGCCGCGGAAGTAAAAGAACCCAGGGGACGACGATACGTAACGCCCTGGTCAAAAAAAAAATTCCTATGATTCGGTAGATTGTTCTATGGGACGGCGATACGTAACGCCACAAAACACTATGGGCCTCAGGAGTCTAGGTGAAATCTGATGATTCGGCGGATTGTTCTGTGGGAGGGCGATACGTAACGCCACAGATCGATGTGGGCCACAGGAGTCTAGGTGGGAGTTCGCTCTTGGGTCTATGCAATACTCTTTCATCCGTTGTGTGTGTGGGCCTCCTGTGTTTGCGACAGCTGTTCGGTTCCATGAATAACGTTAATTAAGTAACTCGGAAAAATGTGATAATGTGTAACTGCCCATTTCACCGCGGTTTTGATGCATGCATGGGTATCATATATGTTAGCTAATGAACATGTATTTTCTCGTATGAATTATTTTTAGCAAATGGGAATGAATGGATTATGATATTATCGACATTTGAAATATGCATGTGAATTGGTTATGTATATAAATGCGAGTTAACCCCGATTTGTTTAGGTTGCCTACTGATCGTCACACTCACCCCTTTGTGATACACATTTTCAGGAGACTTAGTGAAGGAGGTCGAGGAGGAGGCTGCGGCCGAGGAGTAGTGCTGGTTCATAGTTCGTCTGGGTATGCTACGGATGAACGGTTATGGGGTGGTGAGCCTATGTGGACTCAAGTTTATTTTGGAACAATGGACATGTACTCTTCTTTGAAAATTATGAATGGTTGAAATGCTATTTATATTTCCTGTAATTGTGGTTTATCTCTCTCTCATGCGAATGTATGCATGTCTATATATTTGTGCTTCCGCGATACGAAAGAAGTAATGCTTCGGGGTCCGATGAAAGAAAAAAATATATATGCCCATAAAATGGGGATTGGATCTCGGGGCGTTACATATTTCACGTTTATTAATTACCAAAATAACTTACCAAAAAGAATATATTGCAGGTTTCTTCAAGTCCTCTTGTGGCTTGCGATAGGGCCATCCTTTGGCTCCTTCACTTTTTATCATCGTAGAGGAGGCATTGAGCAGGGGGTTGCGACAGGACCATCCTTCAACACGGTCGATCATGCACAGGATTCCTCCTAAGCTCGGGAGGAACCCCAATGCACTGTCGACCGAGCCAACGGAAGGCTATCAAGGCAACTCCCTCAGGTAAGCCAGAGATAAGAGTAAAACCTGGCAATCCTAGCCCCGTGAAAGGGATAACCATTACCTAGAGGAGGAAAGACCCGTGCCACGCCCCCCCCCCCTCTTCGATCAGGGAAAGCCTATCTAGGGCAGGCATTTATCCCATGCAACTGAAGGTGAATCTCCCACGAGCATACGAGAGCGGAGAAGTCAGTAGGGCTAAGGAAAATGCCAGAGTCCTTCAATGGTAAGAAAGCGTACCGGAGGACATAACTCCCCCCACTCAATAATCCCTCCGTAACCTCCGTAGATTCGCTTAAGGAGTTTGCCACTATTTAATCCCAAGGATTCCCCCCCCCCACAAAGGTAAGAGAGATCCTAGCCCCTCAACTGGTGAAGAGCAATCCCGCGCCCCCCGTTTTTCCCTTATTTTCCCTGCATTCAGCTCTTGCCCACACTAACTTAACCATCAGAGGATTTTCCCTAGGATCTCAATCCTAGGCCCCCTGACCTTTGCCCTTCCTACGTAGATTTCTACCAGAGGTGGCCAGCGAGACCTATTCGGTGGGCTCATTTCCACCAGATCGGACAGTCTTTAATCAGGTGTGGGATCTTGCCTCTTCATCTCGCGCCATCTGTGGGAAGCAAACAAGTCAATATGGTGTGCAAAAGTAACAAAATAAGGGTGAATGGCAATAAGGGAAAAGCCCCGGTGGCTAGCGACCAGGAGCTTGCGTCATTCCACTTCATGATCGGCCCCGCCCTGGGCGCAGAAGCTGACGTCGCTCCTGCATAGTCAAACTAGTGGGAACAACCTATCATGGTGGATCTTGAGGCCTTCTATTCCCTCAATGCCAAACTTGACGTCCTCGTCAACTTGATGAGGGCCCAGGCAGCTAGGGAGGAACTTTCTCAGCAGTCGCACTCAGGTCACCCTCGAGGTGATGCATCCCGGCGAATGTCGAGTGGTCGTTTTATCCTAGAGGAAGATTGTATCATCCGCAGCATAATGGATGGCCCATCTCACCCCCCACCCCCTGTTGCGGAACAGGAGGCCTCCTCCAACCCGCAGAGGAGGAGAAGCAACGTGTGGCAGCCAACTCCTCCGGCTACAGCTACCTTCCCCGTCGCCGCTCGACGACATGGAAAGGAAGCACACGCTGGGAGCCCCCCAGCCCCCTCTCGTGCCCATCTAGAGCTCACTCTTTGGCTCCGAGAATTCAAGCAACGTTTCACTGAGTAGGAACGCGCGCTCAGCACCCTGCAAAAGAGGAAGCAGAGCTCCTTAGATGATGGAGACAAGGATTAGTCCTCGTTCTCCATTGAAATTCTAGAAGTCAGACTATCGCCCAGGGTCTAGCTTCCGGCCTTCAAATCCTTTGATGGCCTAGGTGATCCTGCCGACCATTTCGACAGCTTCGATGCCCTAATGACCCTGCAGGGGGCTCGGACCCTATCAAATGCCGAGCCTTTGCTACCACATTGGTGCAAGGTGCCTAGGCATGGTTCGAATCCCTCACACTAGAGAGCATCTCCAACTTCTAGCAATTTGGGCGACTGTTCAAAGATAGCTTTACCGAGAACATCTCCCCGAGGTCGATCGCGGGGCGTCTAGCTCTCAAGCAGGCCACTGGGGAGAAGTTGTGGGCCTATATCAACCGCTTTAAAGTGAAGGCCCTGCGCATCCCCCGACTTGATGTTGCATCCGCGATCACTGCCTTGACCAAGGGAACCCAGGACGAGAGCCTTCGGCGGGAGCTAGTTCTCCACCCTCCCTCCTCTCTTGCCAACCTTGTTACCTTAGCTCTGCACCACACAGAGTGCAAGGAGGTCCTAACTGCCCACCAAGATACCTCCGACCAAGGCAAGGGGGGGAGAGGAAGTGCCAATCTGATCAGCCCCCCAGCATAGGAAAAGGAAGAGTCGCAAGGGTGACATGAGAGAGCCACCAAACAAGTTTGAGCGCTACACTCCGATGGCCACTCCAGTCTATGAGATCTATCAGAAGATCAAAGACTCGGGCCTTCTTCACCGACCCGAGCCAATGAAGTCTGACCCTCAGCGCCGTAATCGACGTAAGCATTGTAAATTCCATGGCGACCACGGCCACTATACTGGTGACTGCCAGCAGCTCAAGGATGAGATTGAGACTCTCATCCAACATGGGCACCTGGCCAGCACGTGGCCGATCGTCGTGACGCTCCCTAGACCCCTCGGAGAAGATCGACAAGCACCCTCGAGGTGTCCACATTAATGTCATCTCGGGAGGGTTGGCTTCTAGTGGGGATACCAGTTGGGGGAGAAAGCATCACGCCGAGTGAGCAAGCCAAGGGGGTGAGCCAGCGAAGCCTGTGACCCCAACTCTCGAACAGCAGATCATGACTTTCTCCGACAAAGATTTAGAGGGGGTGCTTACCCCGCTTGACGATGCACTTGTAATAAATGCTACTATAAACTATTGTAACGTAGATAGGATCCTCATGGACAATGACAGCGGTTCAGACATTTTGTCTTACGACTCTTTCTTAAAGATGGATGAAAATCCATCAAAGTTGTGCCCGGTCCGAACCCCCCCTGTGTGGGTTCAGTGGTCAAGCTACCTATCCTCGGAGAGCACTTAGCCTACCAGTTACCCTCGAAACTCCCCCCAAAACCGAAACATTTGTGGCCAACTTCATTCTGGTAAGAGGGATGACGACTTATAATGCTATCTTCGGTCGAAGTATCATCGGTCGAACAAAGGCAATGCCCTCCACTTTCCACCAAAAAATGAAGTTCCCCACCAAATACGGCGTGGGAGAGGTAAGGGGTAGTTAGGCCATGGCTAGAAGGTGTTACGTAATTTCTTTCAAAGCCATAAGACTCGAGGAAGAAAATCAAGGGAAAGGAATCAATAAGGAAAAGGCGGTGACAAGCAAACCTGAAGGGGAGCTGTTGCCGATCTTCTTACGAGATGACCCAACTCTCGAGGTTAAAATCGAGGCAGACTTGTCACCAGAAGATCAGGAGCAATATAAGAATTTTCTTTCGGTGTACATTCACATCTTTGAATGGTTTGATGATGACCTTCCTGAGATCCCCGCAGAGGCCGTGATGCATCAGCTTAACCTCGATCCATCCGTCAAGCATGTTCAACAATGAAAGAGAAGGCACGCCTTGGCTAAACATGTGATTATCAAAGAACAGATCAGTAAGAGTAAAAAAATCGAGCTATTTCACCTGGTCCTTTATCCGAGCTGGCTGGCCAAAGTCATCCTGGTGCCCAAGGCATCCGACAAATGGCAAATGTGAGTCGACTTCACCGACCTGAACAAGGCTACTCAGAAGGACTGTTACCCGCTCCCGAGCATCAACAAATTAGTCGACTCAACATCGGGCAATGAATTGCTCAGCTTCCTCAATGCCTACTCAGGATATCCCCAGATCCGGATCCACCCCGAGGACGTGGAGAAGATGGCCTTCACTTTGGACTCCGACGTGTATTGCTACATGTGAATGCCCTTTGGGCTCAAAAAGGCCAGAGCAACGTACCAAAGGCCGATGAATCAGATATTTAAAGACTAGATCGGCAGAAATGTGGAGGTCTACATCGACGACATATTGGTCAAGTCCCCAAAGGCCAGAAACTACTTTGTCGACCTGGCAGAAACATTTGAAGCACTCCAGAAATACTACATGAAGCTCAACCTCACCAAATGTGCTTTCGGGGTTAAGTCAGGAAAGTTCCTAGACTTCTTAGTCACTCATCGAGGGATCGAAGTGAATCCTGAGAAAATCCAAGCCATCTTGGATATGCGGTGACCATAAAACATCAAAGACATCCAATGGCTAGCCAGGCGGATCGCCACGCTCAATTGCTTCATGTCCCAAGCCGCGGAGCGTTGCCTACAGTTCTTCAAGCTTCTGAGAGGACCCAAGGTAGCTGCCCAGACTTTCTCCTAGGACGACGAGTGCGAGCAGACCTTCGTCGAGCTAAAATAGTTCCTGATGAAACTGCCTATACTCTCGAAGCCTCTCCCAGGAGAAACCATGTATCTCTATCTCTCGGTGACACCTTCCACCATTAGCTCGATGTTATTTTGAGAAGACCACGGGGTTCAAAGACCGGTTTACTACATCAGCAAGGTGCCCCTAGATGTCGAAAAGAGGTACCCTGCAATAGAGAAACTCGTGCTAGCGTTGGTGACCTCAGCCAAATGGCTTCACCCTTATTTCCAAGGGCACAGTATCATAATTCTTACCGGCGAACCCCTGAAGAAGATCCTAAACCATCTTGAGGCTTCCGGTCGCCTTATGAAATGGGAAATCATGTTGGGGCATTTGATATCTCGTATCGCCCCCATACTACCATCAAAGGCCAGGCTCTCGCCCATTTCATCGCAGAGAGTACCGTCCAGCCTGAGGAGCCTATGTCATCTAGTGCTGGCCTGGCCTGGGAACTCTATGTCGACAGGTCCTCGTGCTCGGCCGACAGTGGCATGGGAGTTATCCTAAGCTCCCCTATGGGAATAGAGCTACAGTAGGCCCTCAAATTCAAGTTAGTGGCATCCAACAACGCTTTCAAGTATGAGGCCTTGATTTTAGGGGCTCGTATGGCCAAGCGGTTGGGAGTGAAAAGGGTCAGAATCTTCACCGACTCGCAGATAGTCGCTAGTCAGTTCAACGGAGACTATGAAGCCTGGGAACCTAAAATGGTTAAGTACCTCCAGTTGGCTAGGGAGCTAGCTCGACAATTCAAGAGCTTCCGAGTCAGCAAGATCGCTCGGGAGGTGAACTCACGAGTGGATGCGCTCTCTCGCCTAGCCTCCTCTTTTAGCTTGGCTGGGACCCAGTCAGTTCTCCTGGAAGAACTGGAGCAACCTAGCCCTGACTCCGAGCTTGTCGGCACCGTCCAAGAGCTACTCGACGACTAGAGGACACCCTATGTACTTTGATTGAGAGATGGTCAGAAATATCCCGACCCTCGAGAGGCAAGATGGCTCAAGTATTAGGCCCGAAGGTTCGTCTTGCTCGATGATCATCTTTATAGGAGGTCCTATGCAGGACAACTCCTAAAGTGCCTCGACCTTCATGAAGCTCGGCAGGCTATCGAGGAAGTCCATGAGGGGATTTGTGATACACATCAAGGAGGGAGGTCGGCAGCAAGGATTTTGTTACGGCAAGGGTATTGGTGGCCAATGATGCAACGGGATTGCTCAGACTATGCTAAAAAATGTGACCTCTATCAAAGTTACGACCACCTGATACACCAGCCAGCCACCATCCTCGTGTCCCTTTCTGAGCCATACCCTTTCGCTTGGTGGGGGATAGATATCTTGGGCCCTTTCCCTATGGCCCAAGTGCAGAAGAAGTTCATCATTGTCGCAATTGACTACTTCACGAAGTGGATCGAGATAGAAGCAACTACGAAGATAATCGAGAATGTGATATGGAGTTTCGTGTGGCGATCGATCATATGTCAATTTGGCGTCCCCCAGGTGATAGTGAGCGACAATGGCCGGTAGTTTAATAGCTCTTATTTCAAAAGCAAGTGTGTCGACATACAGATTCGCAATCACTTTACCTCAGTAGCCCACCCACATGCCAACGGCCTGGTCGAAAATGCCAACAAAACCCTTCTTAAGGGGCTAAAGACCAGAATGAATAAGGCGGAGGGTAATTGGCTCGAGGAGCTGCCTAGCGTGCTATGGTCCTATCGAACGACCCCAAGGGCGACCACAGGAAAGACCCCATTCCTGTTACTCTACGGTACTGAGGCGGTCATTCTGTTCGAAATTGGAAGCCCTTCCCTCTGAGTCGTTCATTTCCAACCTGAGCTCCATGAGCAAAAGCTACTGGAGAACCTCGACTTAATGGATGAGATACGTGAAATCGCGAGGAGGATTCATGTAACAGAGTATTAGAGGCGCATGGCTTGGTACTATAATGCCCAAGTTCAAGACAGGCAGTTTCTTCTTGGGGACTTAGTCTTAAGAAAGGCTGAAGCCTCTCGACGGCTTGAGGCGGTGGAGAAGCTGGGACCCAACTGGGAAGGTCCCTACCAAGTGGTCGAGGTATTCAACAAACACTCGTACGGGCTAGCGACCTTGGACGGAGAATCGATCCCATGTACGTGGAATGTTAATTCATTGAGAATTTTTTTTTAGCGCAAATACAATCGTGTAGCTCTTCGTGTAAGAAAGAAGAAAAAGTATACTTGTGAACGATAGCAAACATGTGTAATTTATTGCATATCTTGATAATTGATACGAGGTAATGGATAACTCGGCTCAGGTCAGGTTAGCAATCTCGCACTGAGGCACTGACTCCACCGGTGTGGAAACTGGCTCGGGTGTTGAGTTTGTTAGCCCGCCTGGGCCATGATTACAATCTCTTTGCAGGAAAGGGACCCCTGGGCAAATGGTACGGGGAAGAGAAAAAGAAGGAAGGATATGCTCTACTAGGGGAAACAAAAAGCAAAAAGTGTAGAGAAAGGAGGGAAGGTAGACGGGCTCCCCTTTCTTGAGCAAGCCCTATGTCGCCTTGTCGAGGGCTGCCAGGTGGCACACCTCCAGGGCCCCCTCCCCTCTTCCTGGTAGGGCGGACAGGCGGCGGCTTCTTATCTGGGTGGACGAGAGGCTATCTCGTCAAAGGCCTCTGGTTGAGACACTGCACGCCCGAGCTCCCCCTCCCTTCCTGGAGGGGCAGTGTGACAACCTAGGAGACGGATCCATCACCTTCTAACCCCCGTTTCATCACGCTGCCCAATCTTCTAACTCCTGTTTCATCACGTCAGGCTAAGCCAGCCTAGTCCGACAAGCTTCACTACCTTCATCCTCATCGGCGAATGTAAGGACCCAAGATCTTGATACCAAGAATCACCCGATACCATTAAAATCCTGGTCTGCCACCCACGAGCCGGAAGGCTCGGAAAGGTTATTTTGGGTGTTGTGGAGATACATGGAAATTCAAAATAATGTAGAAATAAAACAGAATTAATTGTTTAAATAACAGGAAATAAATTATATTTTCAATTAATAAATTAACTACAAAGTCTAGTCCATAAAGTACAATCTATAGAAAAGAAAGCATACTCGATCGCCAGGTATGCCCCCTTCCTATACCTGTTTCTGATCCCAGAATCATTAACCTGTCAAAAAGCTTGCCGGGGGAGCAAAGAAATCACTAAAGATGCCAGGCTCGAAGGTTGCTACACTTCTAACCACTGGACATTATTCTATCAAATCTGTCCGTGCTGACACCAACCCATTCTTAACTCACGCGACCTCAAAATATCTAACTCTTGGGCCGCTGCTGCCCGGACCACCACACCAGGAACCACAACATGAACCATGATCAGCACTTGCCAAAGCTTATCCTCAAGCCCAGAATTTGCCGCTGAACCTCCGCGCTTCATCTACCACCTCGCTCTACGAATCTGGTGCGATGCATAATGGCCTTAATTAAATAATTTGGGCCCAGAAATAAACCACTGCCATGTTGTGTCTCCTCTAGATTTGATGTTTAGTTTTGATGTTGGCAACAGTGAGGTTGAGCTTATTTCGACTTTGGCAACATTGTTATTTTAAGAGTCTTTTACCTTAGTCAGAATTAATTCTTATTCAAACAAAGGTCGATGCACATTTGCATAAAAGTCTATAAGGTCGGTGCATATCTCCATTCATATTCTGAAGGTCGATGCATGTGCAGAATGGCTGCATTGAAAGGTCGATGCACATCTACATTATTATCTGTCAGGTCGGTGCATACATTCAGTCTAGTTCAGAAAGTCGGTGCACATGTAGAAGCCTTGCACTAGAAGGTCGGTGCACATGTGAATGTCTTCCACTAAAAGGTCGGTGCACATATGAATGTCTTGCACTACGAAGGTTGGTGCATATGTAGGTCTGTGCATATTTGGATTCTAGAGACAGGTCGATGCATGTCATATAAAGGTCGACGCTAGTGAGCAAGCGACTGCAGCGTAGGTCGATGCTAGTGAGCTAGCGACTGCTGCATAGGTCAATGCATGTCATAGTAAGGTCGATGCTAGTGAGCTTGCTGCATAGGTCAATGCATGTCTTAGTAAGGTCGATGCTAGTGAGCTAGTCAATGCATGTTAGAGTTGGGTCGATGCTTGTAAATCATCACTCTCAAGGTCGATGCACCTTGCGCATTCACTATAAAGACAGTTCGATGCATCTTCATCACAGAGTCAGTGTATCTGACAATAAAGGTCTACCTGTATAATACTAAGGTCGATATTTTTATTCTGATCTGCTACATGTGTTAGCTATACAGGCTGATGCATCTCATTTATGCATCGATGTTCGTGAAGATCTTCTGTACATACACTTATATAAATTGCCTGACCTCATGAAGCATCTGAAACTACAATTGCTAATAACTATTACATGCTTCATAAATCTTTAATTTTTTTTTGACAGAGAGGAAGAATAACCCCAAATCCATGATCGAACACCTGGGTGGCATAAAGGTAGTCTGCATTAATCTCATGTGGAATTTAAAGTGAACCGGATTAAAGGCACGTGATCCAAGGGGGGAAGCTGAACTAATATCCTGCCACGTGGATCGTCACATCTTCTACCTCTGACACGTGGCCCCTCGAAGTGCGCTTTCTGGATAAAACTTTTTGGGCGGGAGTGTGTCTTCCACGCGCCCAAAAATATGAAAAGTTTGTGGGACCACATATTCGCACTCTATAATATAAATAGCGATCGAGCACTCAAATTCAAGAAACAAAGAACCAGAGAATAGAAGAAGAAGAGCAGAAGAGAGCTGGAAGAGCCAGAGTTCAAGAGAGAAAAGTCAGATACGTGATTGAGAGAGAAAGAGCCTACTGCTAAGAGTGAAAAGAAAACAGAGTACCGTAAGTTTGAGAGGAAGATTTGTTGTCTTGACTCCTGGATCAGATCCAGAGTCAAATTGCTCCATAGCGAGCTACATTGTTTTTCTTTCATTATCATTTCTTTGAATTCCTTTTCTGTTTGAAACTGTTTGTAAGCTGTGTATCAGCAGTCCAAGTTGTGAGTCACCGGCGAGGTATGATCCTTGGACAGCAAGCTGTGGTGCTCAGCAGCGAGGTATAATCCTCGATAAGCAAGCTGTGAGGCTCAGCGGTCTAGGACATGTTCCCCAAAGCTGTGGATCAGTGGTTGTAGGGATTCTATCCCTGAAGCTGTGGATCAGCAGTGTTCAAGCTGTTTGGCAGCGGAATCCTTACTCAGTTGAGTAAGGGGTGGACGTAGATCTCGAGCTCGAGATCAAATCACCTTAAAAATTGATCTGTCCTCTATGTGATTGATTATCTTTACTGCGATTAGATGAATGCTTAGGATCATCTACTGCGAGCCTTTGATTTCTTTGGGATAATCAATTGTTGCTTAAGTTTTCAATCAAACTGTCTGCACTAATTCATCTCTACATCTGCTTAATTTGATTGGCATCTGACTTATTTGTTGTCTCTTCATTTCATACATGTATTGCGAACAATCACTCAGTGGTATATAAAATTGGCTCAATCAGAAGGATAGATTACTTCTATCTAGAAAACTGACCTTTGCGTGAGGAGATTTTTTAATCAACCCTCCGCCTAGTAGTATACTGAGTTGATTGATTTTCTTTAATGTTCACAGTGATTAACAGCTATTTCATATCAGATTCTTCTGTTGATGATCCTAATTGCTTTTGATATTTTTGTTCACATTAGTACATTTTAATTCCGCACTATTTTTTTAACTACTATAGAATCCTTAAATAGGGATAGATCTATTCACCCCCCTCTAGATCATTTGTTCATCCTTTCATACATCACGCCACACTATCCCAAATCAGATCCAAAACTAACACAACCATATCATGTATAGACACACAGGACTTAAAACTCTGATGTCACACACCCTTGGACCTAAACAAGCAAGCACAATTCGCAAGTCGAACGGGCCGATATCGGCGGCCTACTTACCCGGCACTCACCCAAACCCGGGGGTAACTCAGCGATGCCGAGTCGAGGTTGTGTGGGCTGAACCCTTGCTGGTAGAGGGCCAGTAGGGCTAAGGGACTTCCCAAGGGTATGGAGGCCCAATTCAAAGGGGCCGACCGGGTGCCAAAGGGCACGGGTCACACTCTCTCCCATGGTGGTCACTCGAAGCAATGGGGCTTAAGGACCGAGCGCTCACTCTCACGGACCAGCGGAGCTTATGAACTAATATTGAAGAAACAAGGCATCCAAAGGAAAGCAAGGGTAGAGAACTTACTCGACCGGTTTGAAGAAACCGGTCCCGTTCGGAGACGAGGGCGATCGGGGAAGCGTGGGTTCCCCACACGCCGCGCCGGTGTAGCTTCGACCTGTTCAAGGTTTTACATCACTACGCCCCATGCAAGGGGGTTGAACTTGGGGAAGGGAAGCCAAAATTACATTCAAACACTGCCTCCCACAGGGAGGGGCGGTAAGCCGGCCAGGCGGGGAGGGAAGAGCGGAACTAGAAACTAAATGGACGGCGGATGTCGGTTCTGCCCGCTCTCTGGAACAGGGGACAGATGGGTGATGTTGTTGTCACTGCGGCTGCTCCCGAGCTCCGTTGTCGACGAGACCGGTGGAAAAACCTCCTGGGTTGGCCCAGGAGGACGTCTGAATTTTGGTAGGATTTCTGGTGGACGGCGTTGGTCGGGGCGGGGCCGTGAGCAGAGACTCTGCTCTCTGGTTCCGACTGTCTCAGCACCAATACAGCAGGAAGAAGGGGTCACCACGGGCGCTCCCGAACTCCGATTCAAGCGTGGCTGGTGTCTTTGGATTCGTTGTCGAGTCCTCTTCGAAACGAGTCCTGCGGGGATGCCGGAAGAGGCCGGAGTAGACAAGGACAGCCCGAACAGTGATCAGGTGTCTATTCAGTCCCAGAGTGGACAAAACAGTGCACCCGAGGGAGAAAATTCAGAACTCACTTGTTCGGGGTCCAATCGGGGAGCCGCTTCTTGGTTCTGGAAGGCGACTCGTTGTAGAAGAACTCAGCCAAGTCCCGCCTCCGGATCTTCAAGGGGCTGGCCGTGGGAGACTCTGCAAGCGGCTTCAAGTTGCCAATCTGGAGGAAGACGCGCAGTGTGGGGAGATCGGCTCCCCCGGGTAGCCACTAGCTCAGGTTGGGACGAGACCACCGCCGTTGCGAAGAAGACAGGGAGATGCTTCTGACGGTACCACTTGGGCCTCCAAGGACATCGGGATGAAGTCGGGGTCACCTCTGCAAGCTGCTGGTCATCTGTAGATCCTGAGCTGCGAACTGGCTAGCTGGGAGTAGCTCCAATGGCACAAGAGATAGGGGAGGGAGGTGGCTAATGGTGAAGGGAAGTGGAAGGGGGGGACAGAGGGGGATGTGTGGGAGGTGTGGAGGAGGTTAGGGTAGAGAGGGTGGTGCTGGGAAGGGGAGGGTTGTAGGGGAGAGAGGGAGCAGGTTCTGCACAAGGTGGAGAGGGAGGGATGGTGGAGGATGCTCAAGGGTGATGGAGGGGGAGAGAGGGGGGGCGACCAGCCCTAGGGGCTCTCTCCTTGGGGTGTTCTAGGGCATGGGGGGAAGGAGAGAGTGGAGGGAATATTTCAAATTTTGCCTAGGGAGGGGTGGGTTCAACCTTGGGAAGGGGGAAGCTTGCTTGGGAAGGGGAAGTGGGTAGTTGGATGGTGGAGCTAGAATTGGGTGAGGATCTCTTGGGGTTGGGGTGGAATAAAGAGAGAGATGTGAGGAGTTGGAGTAGCCTTAATGGAAGGGGGAGGAGAGAGAAAGTAGGTGGGAGGGTGAGGAGAGAGAGAAGGGGGCGAACCCTATAGAGAGAGAGAGAGGGTATGGGAGGGATGGGGTGGGATTCTCTCCCTAAGGCTTCTCACCCACTAATGGATTCACTCCACAAGAAATCTGAAATATGAACTCTCAAATGGCAAATTTTCATTAACTTAAAATGGGGGGAATGGGGTCCTATATATAAGCAACCCACATTTTACAAAAAGTCCCTGACTCTTGCTACAATGACAAATAACCAAGGGGGTAGGGGGCGCCCCTGGGCCTAGCCCACTAAATTGGGCTCAATAGCTAATCTGATCAACCTAATGACACTCAAACTTAGGGGAATAAACAAAAGACCTAAGGACATGACTCAAATAAAAGGGAAATTACAATGATATGACTCAAATAAAAATGAGAAAATACAACATATGACTCAAAATAAATGACTAGACCATGTCGGACACTTGCGGGGCGAGGAGATGAGCCGTGAGTGTGGGCATGGGAGGTGATGTCCCCATCATACTCCCGGGGTGCGGAAAACTCGACTCCGTCGAGTAAGAGTCCTTCCTTCCTCGAAGAGTGTAGAAGTGATACCGCCCATAAGTCTTCTGAAGGAGACCGATCCATCCACCTGACGATACAGTGCTCATACACCTTGCTCCTGGTGGCAGTGACCTGTTCATTCCATATTTGCTCAATTCGCTCACATTGGGCTCTCCTGGCTAGTGGACTCATCTTACGGGTGGGTGCTCTCTCAATGAGGGGTGTGGGCTCAATATCCTCACTGGATACCACCGTGGGACCCTTATATGGCACTAGGTCGACCACGTTGAATGTGGGGCTCACTCCATACTCCTCGGGAAGATCTAACTCATAGACATTAGTGCCAATGCACCTCGGAACCTGGAAGGGACCAGCCCCACGAGGCCTCAATTTAGAGATGGCTCCTGGGGAGAGCCTCTCCATCCTCACCATCATAAAGTCACGCACGTGGAATTCTTGGTGACGCCGAGGGGAGTCAGCCTGCCTTTATAGATCTCATTTTCCTTGCTGATGTGCTTGTGAAGGTTTTCATACAATTTTGTGAATGCGGACATTCTAGGGGTGATGGGTGGACCTGGGCAACTAAATGTAGACCAATCATGCAAAGATGCCATGGAGACTTTGAAGGGTGTGGGAGGGCCGGGGCATCCATAGGTGTCCCTCTTATGCGTGGGTGTGATGAGTGTCGGAGGACCCGGACATCCATGAATGCTCCTAACATGCTTAAGACTCATGATGAATGAAGGTGGACCATTACATCCGAATATGGACCAGTCATGCTTGCTACTTGACATGTGGGTGTTATGAAAGAATGGACCCGACTTATGAATCATGCCAAGTGGTGTGGTACACCAAGGTTCATGCATTCCTATCCCAAATATGACTTTCATGTGCATGGGTGTGGGGTGGCCCTTGAGCTTCCATTTAAAAGGGTCGAAGGGATCTAGGAAGGTGGACATCTTTGAGAGGGGTACTTCCTCACTCCCTATGTGTATATTGCCCAAAGTCATGGCTCCCATAGTGTAACCCGAGTCTAGGATGTGAGGAGCTTAGTTTGATATGATGGGAGGAGGTAGGGTAACGTGGGTGGTGATAAGGGTGGGTGGATCACATGGGGTTCTAGGCTCCCATAGGAAGGGGTCAAAGGGGTCATGGGAAGGACTACCTAGAGGGAGGGGCTCCATGTCCTCAAGACCCTCACACAGTGGTGAGTCATCCTCCTCTATTGGAATGATTGGGCCAGTGTATTGAGTGGATGGGTTGGCCGATATTCTTGGGATCTCAATGGTAGGGGAGTGGACCGAGATGGGTTCTTCCACCATGGGGAGAAAGAAAAGGAGGTCGCTAGTGTAGCAACCAATGGTGCAGATCGAGGTGATAGACCCATCACAGGGGTGGATGAGACTAAGGTTTATTGGGTGGGCCGTCCCTAGGGTCAACAAGCAAGTCAACTCTAGCTACCATTCTAGGCCTTTGAGGAGGTCATCTAAACCCTCTACCTCGTAGTAGGATTGGATCGTTGTGTGAGTGGTGTGGATGGGCACTATAGGGAGGTCTCGCTCCATGGGTAGATAGGTATGGGCCATGATATCTCTAATCGAGCTCTCCCTTAGCCACCTAACAAGGGGTTCTTCTAAGATGAGTTCGGCCTTATCTAGAGAGGGTGGTGTAGGGTGAAGATCCTTGTGCGAGGCTTCCCCTTCAATTTGGACATGGGTGCTTGTTGACACCTGAAATATAACTGAGAATAAAGATGAGACCAAAGAGAAGATTGAACCATACATGAAGCTCTCAGAGATTCCTGGAAAGCCAGAATTACAGAATAGTCGTCACTAAAGTTGCCACCCGGCTGAAGCCCTTCCCGGCCAAGCTGATGTCCGGTATTGTCGTCGCTCAGATAACAGTACTGATGAAGAACTGTGGTCTACTGACTGATGAAAATATCCAGAAATATTCTGATAAGACTATGTCAACTCACTAATCAACCTTCACCTGTTCTGACAGGCTCGAAGAACGCACAGATGAAAAGACAGGTTATATGTCTTTGATAGTCCAGACTTGATAACGAGAGAGTTCAAGATATTAAAGCCCAAATGGGCTCACTAAGGTGGAACCAGGATATCCTCACAAGGTCCAAAGCCCATAGGGGCGCCGTGAAGCCATATCCCTTGGCGCCGGGAAGCCTCCCCGGTTGACAAGAGCGCGCCGGGAAGTCGTTTTCTGCGCGCCGGGAAGGGTCATGCCGAGAAGGGGGCTGATGTGCCTATAAAACCCCCCTTTTGTTCATCTCGAACAGAGAGGACAGACAGAGACAGAGAGGGCAAGAAAGAAAGAAAGCAAAAAAAAAAAAGAGCGAAGAGAGGCATCTCCAGATAGCCAGATAAAAAAAGAGAAGAGAAGAAAAGCTGCTGCGAGCTCGGAAGGAAGGAGAAGGTGGGGTGCTAGGGGAGGGAGAGGAGTCAATGCTCCGCCCTCCCCTTCCCTCTATTGCCGTCGTCCCTTCCTGCTTCCCTTTCCTTTTGATGTATAAGCTTCGATTCCGTTTTTCGCTTTCGAAGTGAAGAGATCTCCCTATTGTCAAGGAGATAGAGTATTAGTCTATTTTTCTTCCCTCCGTCCCCTTTGTTCTATGAATGATGTAAACGATGAAACAGTGAAATGCAACTCCACGGTTGTTCCGATGAAATGGTTTTGGTTGGCCCTCTTCTCCCTGTGCTCTCTCTCTCGGAATGTATGTTATCCCCCGCATACATTAATTGCCCGGATGCTTAGAATTCTAGTGATTTCTTGTGCCTATATGCATGATTGTTTCAGATGGGAAAGAGGTAACAGAGCCCCGATCCTTACCGTGGATCTTTGGGCTTTGTCCCTCTCTCTCTCCTTCGACGACATCGATGATTTAAACGTTGCGAAGTCCATAGTCCTCTCGAGCTTCCTAAGCCATTGGGGCCATTACAGGGATCAGAGACAGTCATCTCTTGATCTCCTGGATGGTCGGTGATATGAATGGCATAAAGCCTGTTCCAGAGGGTTCGAACGCCTGGTGACTTCAATCCCTCGAATCCCTTCTATCCATGTGACTCCTTGATGTTAATCTGATAACCTGGTAGAGCCCTCGGTGCATCCTAAAATCCCCTAGCCGCTACCTGAATCCCAGGAAAAATCCCCAAAACAGAGCACCGTAGAACCCCACAAACCTCCACAAACCTTTCCGGCGCCATGAAAAGCTCCCGGCGCGGCCCGCGCCGGGAACCTCATGCCGAGAGCCCCCTCCTCCTTCTTTAAAACCATGCCGAGAGCCTCATGCCGAGAGCCCATTCCTCCGCGCCGGGAACCTCACGCCGAGAGCTCCCTCCTCTTTCTTTAGACCATGCCGGGAACCTCATGCCGAGAACCCACTCCCCCGCGCCGGGAAGCCTGCCTATGCTCGTTACAGCCATGCCGAGAGCCTCTCCTCCTCTGCCCAATCCTTGAGCACCCTGCCACACTAATTCGAGGGATATCTGCAGGTCACAGGGTACACCACATGGAATAAATAAACGGGGAACCATCCCCAACATCACACCGTGCCAGGGCCCAGTGCCTTTCCCTTTCAGTTTTCATCCCGGCACTCCGTGGATGATCACTTATTTCCCCTTGGGCATGTTCCAAGTTGAGGGGAGATGCTGCCGAAATCTAGTCCAATGTCATCAACCCCGATGAGTCAAGGGGGTGTCTCCGATACACTTCCCATCCGGCTCCATCTTCGGGGGAAACGAACCTATTTGGAGCATCCGGTCAAGTGGAAGTGTCAAAAGGGAATACCCTAATGATTAGCCGAATTTCGTCCCGCCACTGCGTGGATGGTCTTCTATCCTTACCCGGTATGGCTCAAAGTTAAAGGTTGTGCCGCCCGATTTAGTCCATTGAACTAAATAAATCCGCCCACCATCCGTCCTCTTCCATAAGCATGAAGCCTTTATTTCGCATATTAGTATTTTGACTGCCTTCTGAGGCCTCCTATTTTGGCGTTTAATCAAGGGTTGTCCTTCTTAGGAAGGGCGTAATTAACGTCATAGCCTTTATGGTATGGCGGACTTTTGGTCCCGACTCGGACTTCACAATCGACTGATCAAGTCAAGTCGAGCGCACAATGAAATCGTCACACATGTGACTGGCACGCCTAATAAACCAAATTAATAAATAGATAAAAACAAAATTGAATCAGAGAGAAAAAAAATCCCACGTCCACAAGTCTGGCACGCCCGGTGGGACCTAGTCTCCCTTCATCTCTACGCCGAAAAAGGAGGCCCAGTGGGCCCCCCCTCAAATTTCTGATTCCGTGCTTTCTCTATTTTCAGGAAGCTACGATGACGGTTGGAATCATGTCTGTACGCTTTGATCAACAAGCGGTCGATGTACATGTTCGAGAGGGCTACCTAGCGGTACCTCTTTCGTTCGGATCGATGCCGCCTGCTGTCGGGATGCCCAACTGCCTGGGCCTCATCTTCACTGACTTGCTCAAGATTGACAACCAGGAGCAAAAGACTGTTGTCGAGACATTGACGCAAGCTACCAGCCCCAAAATGAGCCAGGGGATACAGGATACTCCTGAGGTCGTGGCCTGCTTCGTCCATCACGAGGCGAGAAGGGGCACATCCTCTGCTGCTGGAAGAAGGAGGAGATCCGACAGGAGAACCCGATCCACTGCTGCGGGTCGTCGAATATCCAACTCAGGAAAGACAATGCTGATTGGAGATGTCCGGGTAAACCTCAGTGGTTGCCCAAGGGCGGTCAAGCCGGACGTGATCGTCCCGATGGTGCCTACTACCAACAGGTTCCGGGTACTAGCTGCCAGGAGGGTCGACATGAAAGAGGAGGATAGAAAGCCACTGGCACCAAAGCCGCCCAAGTTCAGGCAGATCTGGCGGCCGAAGAAAATCCAGAGCTAGGTCCCAGCTCGAGAGGAAGAGAACATTGCTGATACCACTGTTGCCCGCTTCAGGGCAGGAAGCAGAAGAGAAGAAGGAAGAGACATAAGAAATGCTGTTGCTGTTCACCCCAGGGCTCGGGGTAGGAGAGATGAGGAAGAGAACGAAGGAAGAAATCTGACTACTATTCGCCCCAGGATGAGGGGCAAAAGATATCAGCAGAAGGAAGACCTCACGGTCACCCACCCCATGGCTGGGGGCAAAAGATGGAAAAGAAAGAATTATGCTGCCAACTGCTGCCAAGATGGGAGTAGAAGGTTCAGGGAGGAAGAGGAAATGAGAATAAGCGAACCAGTCGCTGCTGCCACTCTAAGAAGACCAAGAGCCTGTGCCAGACAGGCCGATATATTCAAATACTGCAGAGCCGAGCACCTGACTGCTCAGGTGGAGAGACTGGCTTATCAGCAGAAGAGCCAGGAAAGATTGATGCTCCGACCAAAGCCACGAAGGCACAATCAAGAGGAGATGAAACAAGTGGCTCAAGACTACTTTCACTACCTAGGGAACTCCGCCCTCGGGCAGCAAAGATTATCCCGGGCCTTGGGCACCATTGATGAAGAAGAAGAAGAAACCCTTCAAGAAGTGATGCTCGGAGTCTCCTCCTCCGATTCCAATGACTATGAAGAAGGCCACAGAGCCGGATATGGGAAAGAAGACCTGCACAGGGAAGAAGCTAGAGAAAGAATATCAGTCTTTGACCGGCTCGAATACCCCGATCAGGTGAGAAGGAAAGTCTACAGGCAGAGGGAAAAGATGCAGATCTTTGCCTGTAATATGGCCGGGCTTGTCGAAGGGCAGGATATGTTAGCAACACAGCCAGATGAACTGCTCAGACTAGCAACCAGACCAGGCCCCGTCACAAGAAGAAGTCAGGCGGCCAAAGATAAAATGAAGACTGATGATGAAGTCCGCAAGATCACCACTATGACAGTTAATGTGGTGACAGCAGAAGATGAAGATAATCCCTTCGTCGATGATGCTGAAGGGACTTCAGAAGATCTACAGATCCCGTCAACCCTAGATCCCATGATCCAGATGATGTTTAGACGATATCAACAAGAGATCAATGCTCTCAGAAGACAGCTAAATGAGAGGCATGAAGTTACACCGGTCTCCAAGCAAGCCGAGCCTGTGGGGCAAACTGCCAGCTCAACAGAAATTGCTATCCCAGCTAATCCTCTCCCGGCTGATAGGGGAAAAGCACCAAGCCAACCCGTTCTACAGCAGACGGTAGCTCAGCCCTCTGTATCTCAGACGCAGCCTGCCGCGCCAGCCTTGCGCGCAACTGTGATGACAACTCCTTACGGTCAGCAACAAGCTCACTTCTTCCCAGAAAACATAGATCCAGCCATAGCCCAGAAGCTGATGATTGAAAAGATTGTGGAGATGAAGCTGTCTGAAAAGACTGGTGATGATGCTAGTACCTACGATGTGTACAGGGTACCGTATCCTCCCCAGTATGCTGCTAAGAGACTACCGCCAGGCGTCAATAAGCCGCCGAAGTTTGAAAAATTTAATGGCCAGGGCTCTCCCAGGGAGCACATAGCTTACTATACCACAATCATGGGTGACTTGGCTGCTGATGAAGCTTATCTGCTTAAGTTCTTCGGCTCATCCCTCACCGGGATAGCCTTTGAATGGTATTCAAGCCTGCCGGCTGGGTCAGTGACCGATTGGCCTGATATGCAAAGAAAGTTCCGTGACAGATTTCACGTCACGGAAAGAGAGATTACAATAGCAGAACTATATGCAACCAGGCAAAAGCAAGATGAAACAGCACTGGATTACATCAAAAGGTGGAGGAACTTAGCTATGAGATGCAGAAGACCTCCTCATCAAGAAGATGCAGTGCAAATATGTAAGCAGAGCCTCAGGAGAGAGGTATTGGAAAAGATGATTGGTGCGGATGTCAGAACATTTGACCGGCTGAACAATATAGTGGCGGAGGTCGAGACGTTCCTGTCTAAGCGTCCGACGGCCAATGCTCCAACTGTGCCGAAAGGGAAATCTAATGATCGACGACCATCGCACTCTGAGGCCAACACCGTCGATTTCAGAACCTTCGAGCAACAGAAAGGGAAGAAGGGGGCAGATGAAACTCCCCCGCCAGCAGACACAGCAGAAAGAAAAGATAAGGTCTCTCTGAGAAACAAAATGAGAAAGCCGTACTCTTTCCCGAAAGATAAGACAGTCGCACTATTCAACTGGGCATACAAGTTCAACAAGGTAACATTGCCTGAACCAAAGAGACCCGATGACGCGGCAAAGAAAGGTGATCCGCTGTTCTGTCCATATCACCGTGCGCTGGGGCACGCAATTGAAGATTGCTACGTCTTCAAAGATATTATGAAAGGCATGGTAAAAAAGGGCGAGCTATAGCTGGGAGATTACCAGGTAGAGCCACCTCATCCACATGAGCCTCCGGCATTAAAAATGGCCGCCAATATGATTTCAATCTACCAACAGCTGCCTAAGGAGGCCGTTGAAGAATGTACCAGGCATACTTATGAAGCTTGCTTCCTCACCCCACTGAAGGATCAGGAAGGATGGCAGATGAAACCCATAAAGAACAGAAAGAAGACTCCCGCAGCCAATACCAATGGAGCAGTTATCCGCGGTGTCACACCAAGACCTGAACCGCCTCCAGTAAAGCCAGTATGGTGCACAGCTGAGACAGGGCCAGTCATCCGGATCCCCACTCATAACCGGAGAAGACAAGTCCCCCTACCTGCACATAAGGAAGTAAGTCCTGCAGCCAGGCGTTTACAGCAATATATTAATGGGCTCGATGAATATGAACAGAAAAAGCCCGGGCACCTGCTGGTGAAAGACTGTATATTCTGGGAACAGCTCGAAGAATTGAAAATTAAAGAGCAGTCAGAGGCAGAACAAGAAAAGGCTGAGACTGAACCCTTCTGGGGGCAGGGGCCAATGGAGCCAAATTCCCAGAAAAAGAAGAGACGGCCCAAGTCCAAGAAGGGAAAGAGGGTCGTGACAGTACAATGTAACACCCTGTCGGCACTCTTTACCTCGCCCGGGGAGAATGATGAGGATGAAACATCAAATGCCCCGCTAGAAGCCAACCATGCCGAGGCCTCAACCTCAGCACATGCAACACGCTCCGGAAAAAGGTGGGGGTGCCCACCACCAGCTAATCATAACATTATGTTCAGAGGGGAACAGCCCTACCAGATTCCCGAACCAGAGGTACGAGGTGTCCAGGTTCCTCCCCCTGCCGGCTTGTACCAAGAAAAGAAGAAAGGAGGTCAAACTCCAACATTTCTGGAATTTCTGTCTAGTCTAGAAAACGGGCAGTCGATACAGGCTGGGCTGGATAAAGGCAAGAGACCTCAGCAATTGGCGTCTGTAGCCTACAAGCAGATTGAGAAAGAAGGGGATAACCCTCTGACGGCACCAGGGGCCGTTGCTATAGAAGAAGCCCCCCAAGAAATCAGTCCTGAGGATGAAACCAGCACTGGGCAGCAGAGGCCACGGGCACCACATGAACCTCCAAAACCCCGATGGGCGGAAGAAATGAGATTGTCTAATGTCAGGGTGGGCAGCCGGATCATGAAAATGCTAAAGAAGCTCCCTACCAGATTCTCCATCTGGGAGATTCTCTCTCTGAGTGAAGAGGCTCGCCAAGCAATTGTTGATGCCTTGCAGTCGCCAGCTCAATATGAAGCACTCTTGACAGAAGTGAATTCTGGGCCGTCAGTTACATTCATAGAGGATGACATGCTGATTCCGAATTCGGCCATAACAGACCGCTGTATATGAGGGGCTCCCTGAACTGTCAGCCACTGAACAGGATACTGATAGATCCCGGGGCTACCGTGAACATTCTCCCATACCGCATCTACCAAAAATATTACTTTGATCTTCAGCTTACCAAGGTCAGAGACATGAAAATTGCGGGATTCAACCAGAAATGTGAGACGCCCCTTGGGGTGGCTGATTTTAACCTCACATTGGGGGATCTCACTACCGTGGTACGATTCTATGTAATCGACTCCAACACCACATATAAGGCCCTGCTGGGGAGACCGTGGCTGCATGAATATCAGATAGTGTCGTCCACGCTGCATCAGTGCATTAAATACTGCCATGAAGGAAAAGAAGAGAGGGTGTTTGCGGATCTGCATCCCTTCGAAGTATTCGAGTGCCATATGCTCGATGCATCCTACTACACGGAGGTGTCACAAAAGGGTAAAGAGAAAGAGGCTGGGGTCGGTCAGAAAAAGCCGGCGACGAAGGCAAGAAACTGGTCTCCCCCGCCACCAAAGGGCTATATTAAAAAGCATGAGGTATCTCACATCTCTTATGCTGGTGACGTTGCCCGGATCACCCCTCCTAGCATTCACCCGGATGATATCGATGAAGAAATGAAAGAAAAGTACACACAGGTGGAGGTTCCGCAGGGTTTAGTCAAGCCCATCGCCAGCCTAGAATACCAAACAGTGCTACCACTGAAGACTATGGAAATCCCTCGCTTCTGCGAGCCTCCTACCATATTCTACACCGGGGAGCCAGTCGAAGACGATGATCGAGACTGCATGGTCCCTGAAGAATCTGCAAACCGGATGGTGCCGATCACGGGCTTGGACTATACTACCCAGCGGGTTTCGCAGATGTTCTCTAAAATGCAGATGCCATCACTACAACCTGTTGCCCAAAAGAAGGCGTTCCAGGAGCTATGGGATCCACCCCGGGATGATAAAGAACTGAGGAAGATCACTCAGCACCCGGGATTGGGTTATACCCTTCAAGAATACTATGAAGCTGAAGTGGACGTCATCTCTGTCTCCTACCAGCATGAAGACCCTTCCGAGGTGGGATATGACAAGTACCCCTCGGAAGATGAAGAAATCATTTATCAATCCATAATGAACAATGAAGCCCCAGACAGTCAGCCGGAGACGGGGACATCCGATGAAACAAAGAAAGATTGGTGCTGGGAAGACCTACCTTGCAAAGAGGATCTGTTCCATGCTGAAGCAAAGTTTGACACGGGAATCCCGGATGAAGACCAAGTAGCCAAAGAGCTGAGGGAATGCCTGGAGTTTGAGCGCATCCTGGAAGAAGTCCGGGCTCTACAGAATGATGATCTCTCAAGGGAGTCTGCATCAGAAGAGCCTCTAAGGGCGGAAGACTCCATCTTTGAGTTTCCTGCTGATCCAGTTACGTCCTCGGGGTAGACTGAACAGAATACAACAATATTGGCCGTATATGATGAGCCAACACCCGCTGATGACCAGTATGATGAAACAGAAAATCATGAAACTGAAGAAGATTATATCCCGGGAGGCTTCATTGACTTGCAAGAAGCCCCGCCCGAGGTCGAAGATGGAGGTCAGGCCACCGTCGATGAGCTTGTGGAAATAAATCTGGGGACCGCAGATGAGCCAAGGCCGACATTCCTCAGTGCACTGCTGGAGCCAGCTACCAGGGAACAGTATGTACAGCTCTTGAAAGAATTCTGAGACTGCTTTGCATGGACATATGATGAAATGTCGGGACTGAGTTCTGATGTGGCGCAGCACCGATTGGTAATAAATCCAGAGGCTAGCCCTGTAAAGCAGCCTTCCAGGAGAATGCGCCCTGAATTAATAAATCATATTAATAAAGAGGTTGACAAGCTGATTGATGTAGGCTTTGTTGAAGAAAATCAGTATACTACATGGTTAGCCAACATAGTGCCCGTAAAGAAGAAGAATGGGCAGATTAGAATATGTGTTGATTTCCGGGACCTTAATAAGGCCTGCCCGAAAGATGATTTCCCAGTACCAATCACTGAAGTGATGATCGATGCGACTACTGGTCATGAGGCCCTATCATTTATGGATGGGTCATCCGGATACAACCAAATATAGATTGCTGAGGAAGACAGAGTGCACACTGCATTCCGTATCCCGAAAGGGATATTCCACTACAAAAGGATGCCGTTTGGTCTTAAGAATGCCGGCGCTACCTACCAAAGAGCTATGACCAAGATCTTTGATGATTTGCTCTTCAAGAAAGTAGAGTGCTACATTGATGATTTGGTAGTAAAAACTGAAAGAAGAGAAGACCATTTGCAAGACCTGAGGGTAGTATTCCAGAGGCTGCGCAAATATGAACTCAAGATGAATCCCATGAAATGCGCCTTCGACGTGTCCAGTGGAAAATTCCTCGGGTTTATTGTCCGTCATAGGGGCATTGAAATTGACTCATCCAAGATTAAGGCTATCCAGGAGCTCCCTCCACCAAGAAATCTGTCCGAGCTGAGATCTCTGCAAGGGCGTCTGGCCTATATCCGATGATTTATATCAAATCTGTCGGGAAGATGCCACCCCTTTCACAAGCTCATGATGAAAGATGTGCCGTTCCTCTGGGACGATGGCTGTCAGGAAGCCTTTGAGAAGCTGAAAGAATATCTCAAGACCCCTCCGGTACTGGGGGCACCAATTAAGGGCAGGCCCTTAATACTATACATCGCAGCCACATACTGTTCCCTGGGGGCAATGCTGGCACAGATAAATGAAGAAGGCAAAGAACAAGCCTTGTACTACCTAAGTAGGAGGCTGATCAGAACTGAAGAAAGCTACAGCTACATAGAAAAGACCTGCTTGGCACTAGTCTTTGCTGTCAAGAAGCTCCGACACTATATGTTGTCACATGAAGTCAGATTGATATCTGCAGCAGATCCGCTCAAATACATATTGACTCAGCCAGTACTGAAGGGCCGATTGGGCAAATGGGCAGTGATCCTGATGGAATTCGATATTACCTATACACCCCAGCGGGCGATAAAAGGACAGGCCGTGGCTGATTTCTACGCAGAGCATCCTGTGCCGGAAAATGATATGCTAGGGACTGAGTTACCCGATGATGAGACACTCGAGGCCTGCCAGCCCCAGTCAGTTATGTGGCAACTATTCTTTGATGGAGCATCCAGAACAGAGACAGACTCCGATGGAAAGACCAGAATACGGGCTGGAGCCGGTATTGTGCTGAAATCACCAGAAGGGGAGGTCGTGCATACTTCCTGTTCTATAAACAAGCCCTGCACCAATAATGAGGCCGAGTATGAAGCTCTGATAATCGGGTTATATATCAGCCTCAACATGGGTATCCAAATGCTTCAAGTATTCGGCGATTCGATGTTGATAATAAAACAGATCCAAGGGGAGTTCGAAGTGCGGAAGCCAGAACTGAATCCCTACCACCAAAAAGCTGTGCGCCTCATGGCGAAATTCTACCATATTGAGCTCAAGCATGTGGGCCGTGGACACAATGCCCAGGCTGATGCACTGGCGAAGCTGGCCAGTGCACTAGCAGTCCCACCAAATAAGACACTGAACATTGTCGTTATGAACCGGCGGCAAGTCCCCAGTATGCTAGAAGGGTGCCCCGAAGAAGACGAGGTTGCCACCGTCAGCATAGAACAAGCATCTGATTGGAGACAACACTTGCTGCAGTGGTTTCTACACCAACAACTACCGTAGAAAAGGGAAGAAAAGATGAAACTCCTAAGAATCAAAGATTCTTATGAACTCAGGAATGGAATTTTGTTCCGAATAATGGCAGATGCACGCAAAAAGATTCTACTCCGCTGTCTGTCCACTGAGGAAGCCTGGCAAGCGATGAAAGAAACACATGCTGGGACAGCAGGTGCCCACCAGGCTGGTCCCAAGATGAAGATAGAAATCAAGAAGCTGGGCTACTATTGGCCCACCATGTTTGAAGACTGCTGTAAATTTGTAAAATCATGCCAGAAATGCCAGGAGCATGCTACTGTGCCTAGAAGGCCTTCTACGACTCTGCACCCTACAATTCCCAGTTGACCATTTGCACAATGGGGAACTGATGTAGTCGGGCCACTGCCGACTTCCTCGGCCGGACATAAGTATATACTGGCCATAACAGATTACTTCTCCCGATGGGCGGAGGCTATAGCATTAAGAGAAGTGACTGGTGAATTGGTCGCCAGATTCATCAAACAGAACATTATCTTCCGATTCGGGATCCCCAGCCGAATAATATCCGACAATGGAAGTCATTTCAGAAATCATAAGGTCTATCGGCTTGCTGAGAAGTATAAGATCGAATGGAGGACCTCCACTCCTTACAATCCACAGGCAAACGGATTGGCAGAAGCTTTTAACAAGACTCTTTGCACCTTGCTGGCCAAGGTCGTCAGTTCTAATAAGAAGGACTGGGAAGTGAAAATGTACGAAGCTCTGTGGGCATACCGCACTATCTTCAAGACACCTACAGGGTGCTCACCATACTCGTTGGTATACGGCTCAGAGGCAGTGGTTCCGCTAGAGCTGGAAGTCCCGTCACTCAGAGTGGCAGTCCAATATGGCCTGGCCCGTGACGAACAGACCAATGCAGAAAGAAGACTAGAAGAACTGGCTGAATTGGAAGGGAAGCGCCTCCGAGCTCAGAAGAGTATCCAAATGTATCAGGCCGCATGGCCACTGCATTCAACAAACTTGTAAGAGGACGAGAATTCAAGAAAGGTGACCTCGTCATGGTCAAGAAAAAAGAAGTCATGGCATCCAACCCAAAAGGAAAGCTGAATGCTAATTGGGAAGGTCCTTATGTGATACAGAGGGTCTACGAAGGAGGGGCCTACGTGGTCGTTAACCATCGAGGGGAAATCCAATTCTCGCCACTCAACGGAAGACATCTAAGGCTATATCATACAGCACAACCAACATTCCCCGAGTAATCGGGCAAAATCTACCCTTTCCTTGGTCTAGCGGCACTCCGCCCTAGCCAAGCGATACCCTTTTCTTCGTCTAGCGGCACTCCGCCCTAGCCGAGCTACCCTCTCCTTGGTCTAGCGGCATTCCGCCCTAGCCAAGCTACACCCATTTCCTTGGTCTAGCGGCACTCCGCCCTAGCCGAGCTACCCCTGTCCTTGGTCTAGCGGCACTCCGCCCTAGCCAAGCTACACCCATTTCCTTCGTCTAGCGGCACTCCGCCCTAGCTGAGCTACCCCTTTCCTTGGTCTAGCAGCACTCCGCCCTAGCCGAGCTACCCCTTTCCTTGGTCTAGCGGCACTCCGCCCTAGCCAAGCTATACCCTTTTCTTCGTCTAGCGGCACTCTGCCCTAGCCGAGCTACCCTCTCCTTAGTCTAGCGGCATTCCGCCCTAGCCAAGCTACACCCATTTCCTTGGTCTAGCGGCACTCCGCCGTAGCCGAGCTACCCCTTTCCTTGGTCTAGCGGCACTCCGCCCTAGCCGAGCTACCCCTTTCCTTCGTCTAGCGGCATTCCGCCCTAGCCAAGCTACACCCATTTCCTTGGTCTAGCGGCATTCCGCCCTAGCCAAGCTACACCCATTCCTTGGTCTAGCGGCATTCCGCCCTAGCCAAGCTACACCCATTTCTTCGTCTAGCGGCACTCCGCCCTAGCCGAGCTACCCCTTTCCTTCATCTAGCGGCACTCCGCCCTAGCCGAGCTACCCCTTTCCTTGGTCTAGCAGCACTCTGCCCTAGCCAAGCTACCCCTTTCCTTGGTCTAGTGGCACTCTGCCCTAGCCAAGCTACCCTCATCTTGAGCTGGTGGCATTCCGACCTGTCACCCTCTAAAAAAAAAGAGGAAGGAAGAAGAAAGAACAAAAAGAAAGTAAAAAAAAAAATGGGGTTAAAAATAGAGATACCCCGCCAGACTTGTTCAGGCATTCTGGACAAGGGCAAAAATGGCTAAAACCCAGCTGTGGTGAAAACCCGAAAGGGCACTACAGGCAAAATCGGGTACCCCGCCACGTGAAAACCCGAAAGGGCGCGTGGGCAAAAGCAAGAGGGGGCTGGCTCCGGCGAAAATCCGAAAGGGCGCTTGGGTCGGTAATGTGGTGATTCCAAAGAAAGCCTTACCTCCCACCATAAAACTCCTCGTCGATCCACCGGCGCCTTGCCCGATCAACGATTAAACCCATCCGGAATGGACCTTACGTCTATTCTGTTGAAGCCTTCATGCATTGCTCAAGAAAAATTCCCTCGATAGTAAGTGTAGCAACCCTGATAAATTTAAAAAGAATAAATAAATCAAAATAGATTAAAAGATTTAATAAATAAACGAAAGAGCCTGGAATAAAAATAATTAAAACCCTGATGGAAATAACGCCTCAGATAAAGGCGCTACTTTACAAGAAAACGCCCTTACCTAAGGCGTGTTTTAAGAAAGGACGCCCACACGTCAAGGCGTCAAATTTCAAACGACCAAAATAAATAAAAAGGGCAAGATAGCGTAACGTCCCTTGCATGGACGCGTTTCAACAAGAAACGACGCTTGACAAGGCGTCAATTTAAATTCGACGTCCTGACCTAGGTCGCTAATTCAGTTTGAGTTTCGTTCGACCCAGGAGTCTATCCAGGGTAAGATGATAACTATGAGAAAGAGTTCGAATGTAGTAATAACTCTAATATGGAAATATTACTTCCAATCAAACACTAACTCTATTAGGATTCTAGAAATCCTATAAATAACCTACTACTTGAACCGAGAACGCTATTTGGCGTTCGGAGTATTCTAAGGTATGTGAAGAACAGCAGGTTCTTCTTGTATCTCTGTTCGTCCAATTATCGATTTCATGAAAGAATACTCAATATTCTTATTCTTCTTCTCTTCTTACAGGTTAAGAAGATTAACGGGTAAGTTTTTCTTTCCTCCACCTTCAGTTAAGTATTATAAAGAAAAACTGATGTTTCTTCATCTTATTTCTCTTTAGAGAAGTCATCTTAACCTACTGAAGAACGTGGGTTCTTCATCGAAGAACGTCTGCTTCTGACCGTGCCAAAAAGAGAACCTGTCGATACATCTACACCAAGACTTCTGCCCCTTTCATCCAACTCTGTTGATAGCAGAGTACCGTGTCTTCATCAGTTCTCCAGTTAATCATCATAAGGTAGGATTTTCTCATGGAACGTAGCCCAAACTACCATATAACTATAGATAATTATCATCGGTAGTTCATGCATATAGTTTTCATGCGTTCTGGTTATTTTCTATGGAATTTTTGAAAGAAACGACCCTAACAAGGGCGTTAATTTAAAAGACACGACCATGCCCAGGTCGTCAATTCCAGATTTGACGCCCTGCACACGGACATTAATTCCTGTTAATTAATAAATAGCATGTTTAAAAATTAATTATCAATGCAAACATGATTCTAAATTAATGCATGGTCAATTTCTTGTAATCCTGCTATTTTTCTGGTCCTGGCTATATACCATGTTCCTGAAATATTCATTATCTCGAAATTTGTAAAATTGTGAATTCACGACCTTGACCAGGTCGTCTCTTGTTTAACTAACGCCCCAGACTAGGGCGCCTTTTTCCTGGTAACGCCCCTACCCAAGCCGCGTTTTCAACGAAATTACGGATTTTAATATCCTGTAAAATAGCAATATTGGAAAGGACGACCTCTTTATATGTCGTCAAATTTAATATAAACGCCCCAGATTAAGGTGTTAATTTTACGAAAAGTGACTTTACCAGAGTCGCTACTTTCTGCATTACTGATTTTTTTCCGATTGCTGTTATCCGAGGGTTTCACTATATGTATATATATATATATGTAGGCACTATTACTCCACTCCGTGAGTATAGTCTCACGTTTCATGATGTTTTATCGATCACCCTCAACTCTCATTGACATATAAGCTCTCCATTGGACATTCCGTTCCTTTGGACTAGCGAGTTAGTCATAGAGACCTCCATAAGACTCCTCGTACCTTGGATTCCCTCAAGGTCGACTGAGCTGGTTGTACCCTAAAAACCCATTACACTATTGAATGTCATGTCACTCTAAAGAAACATGGTATACCGGCCCTTATGATATGCAAAGAGTATATCATGAGAATTCTTAATGGGATGATGATATCATGCCATTGTTGATGTTCTTGTGGACCTCAATTCTATAATAAGAATGAGGGTATCTTGCCTTTGATGTACTGTTCATGTGGACCTCAATTCTATATAAAGAATGTCCATACTTGTTTGTCATGGTACCCGAGTTAAGGGAACCTAATTCCACCTAGTTTCATCGTTCATCGTGATTGTACCGTTGTTATCGCCTATCTATGTCCAATGTCGTATTTTTGGACCCCATTCTCTCAAAGCTATCCTACGTGTCTACAAGCTTAAATTGTTGAAATTCCATATTGGCTATATATATATATATACAAGAGTGGATGTCAAATATACATGATAAATGCCTGCGCATATAGGGCCCGATCTGGTCCTGGGAGGAGCACCCGAAAGTACTTGTGCCCATGGGAGTTGAATGATAAGGTATCTGGCATTATACCGAGTGCATGACTAGCTTGATTGGACATTCCACACAAATCTTGTACTTGACTCGTACTTGACTTGACATGAATTGCGTGACCCGAGAAAGGGTAACTACTTGCTTGCTTGATACATGATAGCCAAAGTTCTTGACATGACTTGCTAAAAAGTACTTGCTTGAATATCTTGTCATCTTTTTTCTTGAAAACTCATGACTAGTTCATCTTGCTATCTTGCTTGATAAATTCTCTATCTTGTCGTTTTATGCGAGCATGCATAGCTATAGTGCATTCATGAAAGATGTAACTTCTTAAACCCTTGCTAGTTCCTGAGATATAATTTCCTACTGAGCGTTCGCTCACTCCGTGTTTGTCCCTCACTTTTCAGGTAATTCCGACGACGAGGGAAGTCAATCGGATGGGAATGGTCAAGAGTGAAAGAGCTAGAGCTTTTCCAAGTGTCATCTAGTTTTTTTTCCTATTTTCTTGAGTCAACTATGTACTTTTCCTTTTTAATTGAATAGAGTATTGGATTTGTAATAGTCTATCCATTATGAAATAAAGGATTGGGTTATCTTTCTATTTTGCGCATCTCTGATTTGGTGTCGAATACACTACTACTCTGATTGACATGATTGATATAAACTCGTCGCGCATATCCGAGTATCTTCCGCGCTCGGGGCGTGATAGTAAGCCCACCTCGGGATAGACCTTCCGTCTGTTCTGATAAAACACTTCCACTTGTTTCTGTCTAAGACCCACCACGATGAAACCTACCCGGTTTAGACCTTACGTCTATCCCGATGAAACCTATCCTACGTCTCACCGCGATGAAACCTGCTGTTGATCGATTGACACACTGCCCGATCAACAATGAAACCCTGTCCGGTTTAGACCTTGCGTCTATCCCGATGAAACCTATGAAATCTTTGCATTGGTATAAACCCAATACTGATGATGAAACCTGATACTGATCGATTGGCACACGGCCCGATCAATAATGAAACCCTGTCCGGTTTAGACCTTACGTCTATCCCGATGAAACCTATGAAATCCTTGCATTAGTATAAACCCAATACTGATGATGGAACCTGATACTGATCGACCGGCACGCTGCCCGATCAGCGATAAAACCTTGTCCAGCTTAGACCTTACGTCTATTCCGACTAGATCTACATGTCTCTTTACGTCCCGCCGTGATGAAACCTACTGTTGATCGATTGGCACACTGCCCGATCTATGATGAAACCTATCCAGTTTAGACCTTCCGTCTATCCTGATGAAATCCATGAACTCCTTGCATTGGTATAAATCCAATACCGATGATGAAACCCGCCATTGATCGATCGGCATCTCGCCCAGTATCAATGATAAAACCCTATCCAGTTTAGACCCTATGTCTATCCTGATGAAACATATGAAATCTTTGCATTGGGATGAGCCAATACCAATGATGAAACCTGCTATCGATCGATTGGCACGCTGCCTGATCGACGCTAAAATCCATCCAGGGTGGACCTTCCGTCCGCTCTAACATAGCACAACACTGCTCTTTGAATCGATTCAGACCCTCCGTCTGGATAGATCATGAAACTCTATTCCTTTGCGTTAATGTTAAACCCCACATTAACGATGAGACTCATATTTTCAGCGAACGGCCTCGTGCCCGAGCTGCTATCTATATCCTCTAAATCAATTCGGACCTTCCGTCTAGATAGATCATGAAACCCTACTTCCCTTTGCATTGATGTTGACACCCACATCAATGATCGTGTGTCCACAATAAACATATGGCGCCATGGTCCATAGGATGAAAGTTCTGGTCCCAGAAAAGATAATGAAAAAAAAAAGAAAAGAGAAAGAAAATGACAAAAAAATACATATGTAGAAATGGGGTTGAAAATAGAGATACCCCGCCAGTCTTGTTCAGGCATTCTGGACAAGGGCAAAAATGGCTAAAACCCAGCTGTGGTGAAAACCCGAAAGGGCACTGCAGGCAAAATCGGGTACCCCGCCACGTGAAAATCCGAAAGGACGCGTGGGCAAAAGCAAGAGGGGGCTGGCTCCGGCGAAAACCCGAAAGGGCGCTTGGGTCGGTAATGTGGTAATTCAAAAGTTCCATGCCAACCGGCATGTTGCCTTCACCTCCCCTTCACTGATGAGGCCTTCCGTCGGTCATCTGGCTCTATGTCCCACCGATAATAAAGCCCTTCCGGGGTAGATCTTACGTCTACCCTGATAAAATCTACATACCCTCTTTCACATGTCCCACCGACAATAAAACCCATCATCATTCTGATAAAGCCTGGCCAGTTCAGACCTTACGTCTGTCCTGATCAAACTCCTAAACCTTCCCTTGATCGATCGGCTCCTTGCCCGGTCAACGATAAAACCCTGCCAGGATAGACCCTACGCCTAGCCTGATGAAACCTACGTATTTCTTGGCAAAGTCCCACCCGCCATAAAACCTGTTGGAATAGACCTTACGTCTGTCCTGACGGGACATACACCTCTACATACGTCCCACCGTTGATCGACCGGCACCTCGCCCGATCAATGATAAAATCCTCTGTCCGGTTTAGACCTTACGTCTATACTGATGAAACCTATGAAACTCCTTGCGTCGATATAAGCCCCATATCGACGATGAAACCAACCACTGATCGACTGGCACCTCGCCCAATCAGTGATGAAACCATGTCCAATTAAAACCCTGCCAGTTTAGACCTTCTGTCTATTCTGATGAAACTTATAACACTTTCTTTGCATCGATATGAACCCAATATTGATGATGAAACTAGCTATTGATCGACCGGCACCTGTTCGACGCATTTATCTTATTTTATTTGGTTTATTTTATTTATTTATTTATTTATTTTATTATTTATTTATTGGCGTGCCAGTCACCGAAGTGACAATTTTATTGTGCGCTCGATCTGACATGGTCAGTCGATTGTGAGTGATCGTGTCTGGACCAGAAGTCCGTCATACCCTGAACGCTATGATGTTAATTACGTCCTTCCAAGGAAGGACAACCCTTGATTAAACGCTAAAGTAGGAGGCCTCGAGAGGCAAACGTATATTCATGTGCGGAAATGGAACTTCATACCGAAGCCAGAAAGGCGGGCAAGATAATGACACCAACCGTAGAAACAGATGATATCGTTAAGTCAGCGGTTCAAAGCCCGGGGTTAAGGGGGGAAGGAGGATCTCAATCACAGGTAGCCTGAGCCGCGACCGTGATGAGGTTTAAAACATCGATCAGTATTCCGACAGCATCTTCCCTTTATCTGGGTTATGCCCAGGGGGAAATAGGCTATCACCCACGGAGTGCCGGGATGAAAGCCAAGAGAGAGAGAAGTGTTGAACTTCCCGAATCGCATATTTGCCATGGGGCAATATTTGGTATTCCCTGTAGAAGCCGGTGGAACTCATGCAGTGGCAGAGCCCTCCCGAGCTAAAGGGGTTATTCATGAACCCGATGCGGGACGACGGAAAGTGAGCGAACGCTCAATGTTGCGCCCTCGCACGCGGATCGACCTGCGCGGTCAGGTCGCGGGGATCGACCTGCGCGGTCAGGTCGCGGGGATCGACCTACCCGGTCAGGTCGCGGGGGTCAAGGGGGCAGCGCCCCTTGCGGGGGTTTTCGGGGGCGGAGCCCCCGGAACAAAATTCGGATTTAAGATTCAGTAACAACATTTGAGTAGGTTATCAATGCAGTTCAAGCGTGTATAGGTCCCCGGCGTGAAGGCAAGGAGGCCGAGAGGTTCCCGGCGTAGGCTTCTCGGCGCAAGGGCCAAATGGCCATAGGTGTGGGCTTCTCGGCGCGCAAGAAGCCAAAGGGGGGGGGTTTCTCGGCGCGGTGGCAAAGAAGCCAGGGGCTTCCCGGCGCGCCCAGGAGATGGGGTTCTCGGCGCAAGAAAGTTGGCGCCGAGAGCTATTCATTTTGTGGCGCCGAGATAGTTTTGAATGGTCCTCAGCGTGCAAAGTCCCAGGGGTAAAACCTGATGTCAACTTTCATCTTCCTGAGAGAATTTTGGCAGCACCTCCCCTGGACCGAACATTTGCCAGAGGATGATATAGGCTGACATCCACGGAGTGCCGGGATGAAAGCCGGAAGGTGAGGGAGCACTAAGGCTCAAGGAGACTGTACATGCCTCTAGCATCGGTCACTATTCCCCTTCTCGGAGACCGACGAAACCCTTGTAAAGACAAGGTCCATCGAACCCGCGGGGTTGCATGTGAATCAGATTCGGGACATAGGAATGTAGGGGAGGTTTTCCCCATTGCTGTATCTCCTCAGGGTGTATCTGATGATCTCCAAGCATCCTCTTGACAGATGTATGGGGAGGTTAAAGAGTTGAGATATAATAGTGCAGAGATGAACCTTGGTCTGGGTTTCATTGGCCGAAGCAGGGGTATCGGCATGAGCATTTGGTGGACAAAGGGGGGATCTCGGCCTGGTCCTTGGGCTCTCGGCATGGGGTTTGTGGCCTTCTCGGCGTGGGCTATAGGGGGGCTTCTCGGCGCGCTATGAAGTGGCCAAAAGGGGGCTCTCGGCCTAGCCCTTGGGCTGGCCAAGGGTTTCTCGGCGCGGTCATTTGGCTGGCCAAGGGGGTTCTCGGCCTGGTATTTGGTGGATGGAGAGGGCTTCTCGGCCTTGGGAGGGGGACTCTCGGCACAAGGCTTCCCGGCGCGCTCATGGTCGCGCCGGGAGCCTGGCGCCGGGAGGCTGTGGGCTGTGGTTTTCTTCACAAGGAGAGGCTTTGTCGTTTAGCAAGAGAGGAAGGCCTCTCGGCCTTACGGTTCTCGGCGGGGAAACTCGCACGCCGAAAAGATGAATATGCAGAAGGATTTCAGGGTTTCAGAGCTCAAAAATGATGCTCTGTTTCTGGGATTTCTGGGTTTTATGGCTCAGATCGAGGCCGAATCGGGGGAGTATGAGGAGATTTCACGAACACCTCTGCTGGAAGGATGCCAAGGGATCTGAAAGGCCAGATCATCAGGAGGAGGAGAGACCATCATCGGGGCTGAGTAGCCTTTATCTGTATACTGCCAGAAGTCTGGGGGAGTCAAGAGATGGTGGTCTCTGATCCCCCAGACCTGCATAGCATCATCTGAGAAGCACAACAGCGATGAAGGAAACCTCGATGCTGGGACCCCAGGCCTTAGTCATCCAAAGATTGGAATGAAGATCCAGGGTTGCATTCGTCTGCGGTCAAATGTATCTTTATTAACCGGCAGTCCTGGGAACCAAGAGATTGATGTCTCTGGTTCCCGGACAGCACGAGAGGCTTGAGGAACAGACTCAAATACATACGGGGGGCATGCTATTGAAGCGGGAAGAGAGAAGAGAATAGAACCCAGCAACCCATTGAACAAGGGTGGGGGTTCTACCTTCATCCCTGTTCGAAGAACAGACCTGACTCCGAAGCCTGAGTCATTTCGCCCATGGGGCATTCATACAAACAGTACGCGTACATATGGAGACAAAAGAAGATAACATCGCCTAAAAATCCATCACGGCCATTGCATCTATTCATCTCACCTTCACTTACATCGACTTCATAACTGAAGCCAAGAAACATACAGGAGAGGAAAAAGGAGAGAATCATATGAATGATCCAAACATCAAGATTTCTACTATTTCATACGGAGAATCAGTAATAAGAAACAGAAAGAAAAAGAAACATCGAACATGGGGGGGGAGGGTGGAGTATTGACTCCTCTCCCTCCCCCTATCAGCCCACCTGGAGCCTCTCTTCCTTCCCTTCTTCTGCTTCTTCTTTCGACGGAGACTCTCTCCCTCTCTTTTCCTATCTCTTTTCTTTCTGGCTATCTCTTCGCTCTTTTTTCTTTTGCCTCTTTCTTTTCTTCTTTTCTGTCTGTCCGCCCTCTTTCTTGTGGGAGAAGCAATGGGTTTTATAGGGCCATTTCACGGCGATGGCATTCGGCGTGCCTGCAGCACTAGTTCCCGGCACGCCCATTCGAGGGGTCTCGGCGCCCCCCCTTTGGGCTTTAGCAAGTGGCTCTCGGCACCACCTTTGTAAGCCCAATTAAGGCATTTTAGCCACTTTCACAGGCCCATTTGGGTCTTTCAAGGGCATCATCACCCGAAAGGGCTTTTTCATTGATGATATATCTTGTATCGAGATCATCTCGAGGTTCCATCAGTGAACAAACTGGGGTTTTATCAGTATTGCCATCTGAATGATGACGATAACACCGGACATTAGCCAGGCCTGAGATGGTCCTAGCCGGGCAATTGGTTGGTGGTGAGGATCCTCCCTCAATCCTGACTTTGCAGGCATCTTCCAGTCTTCGTTGCTGGTCTGGTCCCATCTTTATCTTTGTTCATATTTTAGCTGTCAACAAATGCCCCCCACCTGCAGATGGCGTAAGCGCAGAAGGTGTGGCACGGTGTCTGTAGGTGTATCATTGACTCAATGCTATCGACTTATTCTTTCAGTTATAGCTTGGCAGTATCCCCATACTGGGAGTTCCTCCTGGCATGATCTTCTTGGCTTGAGCCTCGCTCCGCTGAACAACTATCGGCTTGAGCCCTGATCAACTGGCATGTCTGACATCTGTCGGTTTTAGGCCCCGATCAATGGCACATTTGGCTTCCATTGGCTTTAAACCCTGGTTGGCTGACCATCTGGCATCTGTCGGTTTTGAGCCCCGATCGGCTGTACATCTTGCATCTATCGGTTTTGAGCCCCGATCGACTGTACATCTTGACTTCCATTGGCTTTAAACCCTGGTTGGCTGACCATCTGGCATCTATCGGCTGTACATCTTGCATCTGTCAGTTTTAAGCCCTGATTGGCTGTACATCTGGCATCTATCGGTTTTGAGCCCCGATCGGCTGTACATCTTGCATCTGTCAGTTTTAAGCCCTGATTGGCTGACCATCTGGCATCTATCGGTTTTGAGCCCCGATCGGCTGTACATCTTGCATCTGTCAGTTTTAAGCCCTGATTGGCTGTACATCTGGCATCTATCGGTTTTGAGCCCCGATCGGCTGTACATCTTGCATCTGTCAGTTTTAAGCCCTGATTGGCTGAACATCTGGCATCTATCGGTTTTGAGCCCCGATCGGCTGTACATCTTGCATCTGTCAGTTTTAAGCCCTGATTGGCTGTACATCTGGCATCTATCGGTTTTGAGCCCGGATCGACTGTACATCTTGCATCTGTCAGTTTTAAGCCCTGATTGGCTGTACATCTGGCATCTATCGGTTTTGAGCCCCGATCGGCTGTACATCTTGCATCTGTCAGTTTTAAGCCCTGATTGGCTGAACATCTGCAATCTATCGGTTTTGAGCCCCGATCGGCTGTACATCTTGCATCTGTCAGTTTTAAGCCCTGATTGGCTGTACATCTGGCATCTATCGGTTTTGAGCCCCGATCGGCTGTACATCTTGCATCTGTCAGTTTTAAGCCCTGATTGGCTGTACATCTGGCATCTGTCGGTTTTGAGCCCCGATCGGCTGTACATCTTTCATATGTCAGTTTTAAGCCCTGATTGGCAGAACATCTTGCATCTATCGGTTTTGAGCCCCGATCGGCTGTACATCTTGCATCTGTCAGTTTTAAGCCCTGATTGGCTGACCATCTGGCATCTATCGGTTTTGAGCCCCGATCGGCTGTACACCTTGCATCTGTCAGTTTTAAGCCCTGATTGGCTGTACATCTGGCATCTATCGGTTTTGAGCCCCAATCGGCTGTACATCTTGCATCTGTCAGTTTTAAGCCCTGATTGGCTGACCATCTGGCATCTATCGGTTTTGAGCCCCGATCGACTGTACATCTTGCATCTGTCAGTTTTAAGCCCTGATTGGCTGTACATCTGGCATCTATCGGTTTTGAGCCCCGATCGGCTGTACATCTTGCATCTGTCAGTTTTAAGCCCTGATTGGCTGAACATCTCGCGGATTGTACCTCCGGGTGGCTGAACATCTGCCGGATTGAAGCTCCGGGTGGCTGAACATCTGCCGGATTGAAGCTCCGGGTGGCTGAACATCTGCCGGATTGAAGCTCCGGGTGGCTGAACATCTGCCGGATTGAAGCTCCGGGTGGCTGAACATCTTCCGGATTGAAGCTCCGGGTGGCTGAACATCTGCCGGATTGAAGCTCCGGGTGGCTGAACATCTGCCGGATTGAAGCTCCGGGTGGCTGAACATCTGCCGGACTGAAGCTCCGGGTGGCTGAACATCTGCCGGATTGAAGCTCCGGGTGGCTGAACATCTGCCGGATTGAAGCTCCGGGTGGCTGAACATCTGCCGGATTGAAGCTCCGGGTGGTTGAACATCTTCTTCATGTGTTGTTATTTCCTTCGTATGAAGAGTAACGGTCTCAGCAGCCTTTATACTGACGACTTGTGTGCAGCAGGAGAGCGTCCATCCTCTCAGGGAAAGAATGGGGGCTCGGGGCTCGCTCCACCACGTATCGGTATCTGATGGGATTGCCTTTGCTGGGCATGTTGGCTAGCGGAAGACATACATCTGGAACAGACGAGAGGTCTGTTCCTCAAAGCTGACTGTGGCGATTTGCCGATCGTCCAGTGCGTGGTTCCATCGCCGACATTAGGCTCATGTCGATGCAAAGGAGTTTAAGCTTCATCAGAATAGACGAAAGGTCTAAACTGGGTAGGTTCATTGCAGGTGGGACATTTAAAGGGGGCATAGTTTTCATCAGAACAGACGTAGGGTCTGAACTGGATGGGGTTTTATCATTGATCGGGCGAGGTGCCGGTCGATCAACAGCTGGTTTCATCATCGATATTGGGTTTATATCGAAGCAAAGAAGAGTTTAAGTTTTATCAGAATAGACGAAAAGTCTAAACTGGCAGGGTTTCATCATTGATCGGGCGAGGTGACGGTCGATCAACAGTTGGTTTCATCATCGATATTGGGTTTATATCGAAGCAAAGAAGAGTTTAAGTTTTATCAGAATAGACGAAAGGTCTAAACTGGCAGGGTTTCATCATCGATATTGGGTTTATATCGAAGCAAAGAAGAGTTTAAGTTTTATCAGAATAGACGAAAAGTCTAAACTGGAAGGGGTTTATCGCGGGTGGGACTTTGCCAAGAATGCATAGGTTTCATCAGAATAGTGATGGGTTTCATTGTTGGTGGGACGTGCGAAAGAGGGTATGTGAATTTTATCAGGGTAAACGTAAGGTCTACCCCGGGAGGGTTTTATCATCGGTGGGGAATGGAGCCAGCTGACCGACGGAAGGTTTCATCAGTGAAGGGGAGGTGAAGGCAGCGTGCCGGTTGGCATGGAACTTTGAATTACCACATTACTGACCCAGGCGCCCTTTCCGGTTTTCACCGGAGCCAGCCCCCTCTTGCTTTTGCCCACGCGCCCTTTCGGGTTTTCACGTGGCGGGGTACCCGATTTTGCCTGCAATGCCCTTGCGGGTTTTCACCACAGCTGGGTTTTGGCCATTTTTGCCCTTGTCCGGGATATCCGAACAAGACTGGCGGGGTATCTCTATTTTTAACCCCATTTTTTTTATTTATTTATATATACGTATATATATCGCTTGAATTGGGACTTCAGCACGGGTCAGGCGATGTGCTGCTTTATTGGCGGCTGCTCTTATCATCGATATTGGGTATATACCGACGCAAGGATTTCATAGGTTTCATCAGGATAGACATAGGGTCTAAACTGGATGGGTTTCATCATTGATCGGGCAGGGTGCCAATCGATCGATAGTTGGTTTCATCATCGATATTGGGTTTATATCGATGCAAAGAAGAGTTTCATAAGTTTCATCGGCATAGACGTAAGGTCTAAACCGGACAGGTTTCATTGCTGATCAGGCAGTGTGCCAATCGATCAACAGTTGGTTTCATCATCGGTATTGGGTATATACCAATGCAAGGATTTCGTAGGTTTCATCAGGATAGACGTAGGGTCTAAACTGGATAGGTTTCATTGCTGCTCGGACCGTGTGCCCGCTAATCAGCAGCAGGCTTCATCATGGTGGGACAGGAAGAGATGCAAGTTTAATAGGACGGGTTTCTTCGTCGATCGGGCAGGGTGCCCATCGATCACAGGGGGGTTTCATCATCGGTATTGGGTTTATACCAATGCAAAGATTTCATAGGTTTCATCGGGATAGACGTAAGGTCTAAGCCTGATAGGTTTCATCATTGACCGGGCAGTGCGCCAATCGATCAAAGGAGGTTTCATCATCGGTATTGGGTTTATACCAATGCAAAGATTTCATAGGTTTCATCGGGATAGACGTAAGGTCTAAGCCGGATAGGTTTCATTATTGATCGGGCAAGGCGCCAATCGATCAATAGTGGACTTCACCATGGTGGGACTTTGGCAAGGTATGAGGGTTTTATCAGGACAGACGTAGGGTCTGTACTGGGTGGGTTTGATCGTTGATCGGGCAAGGTGCCGGTCGATCGACGAGGAGTTTATGGCGGGAGGTGAGGCTTCTTTAGATCACCACATTACTGACTCAAGCGCCCTTTCGGGTTTTCACCGGAGCCAGCCCCCTCTTGCTTTTGCCCACGCGCCCTTTCGGGTTTTCACGTGGCGGGGTACCCGATTTTGCCTGCAGTGCCCTTTCGGGTTTTCACCACAGCTGGGTTTTGGCCATTTTTGCCCTTGTTCAGAGTATCTGAACAAGACTGGCGGGGTATCTCTATTTTTTAAACCCCATTTTGTCTCTTCTCTTTTTTCCTTCTTCTTTTTTTTATCGGGACTTTAGCTTCGTAAATTGTTAAGTCATGTGCTCAACTTGTGTATGTATCATCATTGGTGTGGGTGCTGACACCAATGCAAGGGGTATAAGGTTTTCATCGTCTGCCTAGGCGGAAGGCCTGGGTCGACTTGAGTGTGTTTTGTGGCTTAGGCGTGAAGCCGTTCGCCGCGAGCATGGCTGTATCGTTGATGTGGGGATTGCCATCAACGCAAGGGGATGGGATTTCATCATCCACCCAAACAGAAGGTCCGGATTGGCTCGAGGATGTGTGTAGCAGCTTAAGCACGAAACCATTCGCTGGAAATGTAGGTTTCATCGTTAATGTGGGGTTTAATATTAACGCAAAGGGATAAGGTTTCATAATCAACCTAGACGAAAGGTCTAAATTGATTCAAAAATGTGTATGGCAGCTCGGGCACGGAGCCGTTCGCTGGAAGGGTATGTTTCATCGTTAATGTGGGGTTTGACATTAACGCAAAGGAATAGGGCTTCATAACCAACCCAGACGAAAGGTCTGAATTGATTCAAAAATGTGCATGGCAGCTCGGGCACGAAGCCGTTCGCTGGAAGGGTATGCTTCATTGCTGATGTGGTTCTGACCCGCTGGGTATCTACATCTTTGCATATTCACTGATTCTGTTGACTTTTCTCTGGCAATCTTTGACCATTGGTCGGCTTGAGTGCCGATGGAAGAATATCTGTAGGCCTGGGCACTGATTGCTAGAATTTTGATTTCTCTTAGCTGGCCATACTGGCAATCCATATTTGTGAGCATCTGTCATCTCGAATGCTGACGGTTAAACATCTCTGGCAGTCTAGAGGATCATCGGGCATCTATCGGCCAGGGTACCGATGGCTGAATGATTGACATATGTCGGCTAAGACGCCGATGGTTGTTGGCTTGAAAGTCAATGATCGAACCCCGACATCCGTCGGCTTGGACGCCGATGGGCATACATTTGGCAACCGTGGAAAGTGGTTGAGCATCGGTTGACGTGAACACCGATAGTTGACATCTTGGGGCATTGTTGATCTTGTTTGAACATCTTGTGGACATTGTTGAACCTCTATCACCTTGGGCTCTGATGTATTCATCATCTTTGCCTTGGAGCTTCATTTATTATATATCAGGTTGAATACCGATGTATTCATCTTATATATCCTTGACCATCGTGAAACATCTATCGGTCTGATTACCGATGTATCTATCATTCACTCACCCGAGTGCCATTATTCCTCCATCAGCTTATATGCCGACACCTTGATGTTTGATATATATATATATTTCTTTTGGGATCTCATCGAGCATCTATTGGCCTGAACGCTGATGGTTGGGCGAGCTTCCATCGTTCTTCATTGATCCATCATTCATTGTTCATTGCCATCTGGGCTCCCATCATTTGGATGGTCCCTGACATCAGCAGCAGACGTGCAGTGTAAGAGTCTGTGATAGGATGGCCCTTGGAGGGTCAATGCTCTAGTTTTATTCCTCATCACCATACGCGATCATTGCCCCTTTAAAGGGGTGAGCATATCCAGCGACGGCCATGCATGCAGTCATTGGCATTTCATACATTTACCCCTAGAATGGGGGACCCATGTATGTCTTCCATCATTCTCTTGGCATACATTCGTCCCAAGAACGGGATACCATCAATATTTCTCATTGTTTGGCATGCATCTGCCCCCGAGATGGGACACCATTTGGAACTTCCATCATCTCATAATCATCATCATTTTTTTTCTTCATTTTTTTTCTTTCCTTTTTTTTTCTTTTTTTTTTTGATATGCATCCCCCTCCTCAGAATGGGGTATCATCTGCATCTTCCATCATTTTGTCATCTCTCTTTTTTTCATTTCCATTTTTTTTTGATGTGCATCGCCCCTCAAATGGGAGTACCATCTATATATATATATATATATATATAATTTCATCATCTCTCTTTTCTTTATCCTTTTTTATTCCCATGTGCCCCCAGGATAGGGTATCATCCCCATGTGCCCCCAGGATAGGGTATCATCCATACCTTTCATCATTTTTTTTTGTTAATACATCTGCCCCTAGGAAGGGGTATCATGGGCATCTCTTCATCATCATCATTCTCATTTTTTTATTTCTTTTTTTTTCCTTTTTTGTGTGTATATCTGCCCCCAGGAAGGAGTATCACTGGCATCTTTCACCATCATTCTTTTTGGCATACACCTACCCCAGAACGGGGTATCATTCGTATTTGAAAATGCCCTTTAGAGCAAATCGCTCTTTGGCGGGTGTGGTGCGGCCATGTCGGCTGCCTTCTTGAAATTGAGCATTCGATGGGGACGCGGTGGGTCCACTTTATATTCCCCTATCTGCAGCTCACCTTTCTGTATCAAGCTTTCTATAACATCTTTGAAGACGTAGCAGTCCTCAATAGGGTGTCCGAGCATCTGATGGTACGGACAGAAGCGAGGCTCATCTTTCCTTGCGGCATCACCGGACTTCTTTGGGGCCGGGAGTATGATCTTGCCATGGTGGGTGACCCATTCGAATAGGACCCGAGTCTTTTCCTTTGGAAAGGAGTAGGGTTTAGTCATTTTGCTTCTTAGGGAATGGCCTAGCTCGCCAGTCTTTGTTAGCGAAGAGCTAGCTGCCTCCTTCGCCTTTTTCTTCTCAAAAGCTTGGAAGTCGGCAATGTAAATATCTTTATGCATTGGCTGTTCACTAGCAGGCTTGCTCTTTTGTCTTAGGGCGGTAGCGGCCGGGCAATATTTCGCCAAAAAGGCCTCAATATCAGCCACAATCTCATTCAAGAGATCGAAGGACTTGACTTCGATGCCAACCAACCTTGTTAAGACTTCTGTCTTCAGGTTGCGCTTGCATATCTGGACAGCCTCCTCCTGGTTTGGTGGGTGCTGACATCTGGCATAAAGGTCCTTCCATCGGTAGATATAATCCAGAGCAGATTCATCGGCCCTTTGTTTGGCCTCATACAATTCTGCCTTAGTAACTTCTCCCTTGGCAGAGTTGGTTTTCATTGTTTGTTTCATATCGGGTTTACCCATCACTACCGGAGCTGGTGAGTTTAAGTGCAAACCAGGCGGATGCAAACCCATTTCATTCAGCTTGCTCTGTAACACTTTGACTTCTTGTAGTTTTTTAGATAGCTCTGTCATCATGGCAAGGCCAAGAACGTTGCCCCCGGCCCTAGTCTTAGGAGGGACTGACAGTACCCTATTACAGGCGCCGGACGCGTCCAGGCTTTCAGAAATTAACATCTTGGCCCTCGTCCCCGCATACGGAGGAGGAGTGTGGTAGCATGCTTCTTCTTCTGGTAGCGGGAGGTGCCCATGCTTCTTGTTGGCTTTATCATCAGGATAGGAGGCTGAAGCTTTGGCTTGCTCTGACCTTATCGGCACGAAGCATATCTCTTCATCATCCCCTTCGGAAGTCTGGCCATCGCCGGGTAAAATTGACAGCATGTTACAGGAGAAGACTTTGTCCCTCCTTGTGTTTGTTTGCATCTGCTTTTCCTTCCTTTCAACAGTGGACATCCGCACCCATAACGGGTCATCTAGCATATCTGGCATTTTTGATTTATTTTTCATCTTATTCATAAGGCCTGGGGACTTGACATGCTCCCACAGGATGGGCTCATCGGTGTCTGTTCCTTTCATCATTTCTTTGGGCGATTGCTGGTATAGAGATATCATATTGACTGCTCTTTTTAACTCAGGCAACTCATGCAGGCATGGAGGGTCCACTCTATACTCACCCAGTTCGAGTTCCCCTTTTTTAATCATTCTTTCAATAATATCTTTAAATACATAGCAATCTTCAATGGGATGACCCAATGCTTGATGATATGGGCAGAAGCGGGGGTCATCTTTTCTTTTGGTATCATCAGGTCTCTTTGGATCCGGAAGGACAATCTTGTCAAATTGGGCGGCCCACTCAAACAGGAGCCGAGTCTTTTCCTTAGGAAAGGAATAAGGCTTGCTCATCCTGGCTCGCAGAGCGGGGCCATCCTTCTGATCAGCCGGCCTAGTGGGAGGAGGGCGGACAACGCCTTTTTCTTTATCTTTTTGTTGCTCGAACATCTTGAAGTCTATTGTACTGACTTCTGCAGGCATGGGCCGTTTATCAGCCGATCTAGTTTTCTGGTACACAGCAGTAGCAACTGAAGGACTACTGGAGAGGAAGGCCTCGACCTCCGCCGCGGCATTGTTTAGTCGGTCAAATGACCCTATCTCCATCCCGATCATCTTTTCGAGAGTCTCCCGCCGAAGATTCTGCTTGCAAATCTGGACGACGTCCTCGTGATGTGGAGGCCGCCTGCATCTCATGGCGAGGTTTCTCCATCTTTTTACATAATCCAGAGCGGTCTCATCCTGCTTCTGCCTTGTTGCATATAGCTCAGCTATTGTGATTTCTCTCTCCGTGACATGAAATCTGTCGCGAAACTTTCTTTGCATATCAGGCCAATCAACCACTGACCCGGCTGGCAAGCTTGAGTACCATTCAAAGGCCAACCCAGTGAGGGATGAGCCAAAGAACTTGAGCAGATAAGCTTCATCGACTGCTAGGTCGCCCATGATTGTAGTGTAGTAGGCTATATGCTCCCTAGGGGAGCCTTGGCCATTAAATTTCTCGAACTTCGGCGGCTTACTGACGCCTGCGGGTAGTCTCTTAGCAGCATACTGGGGAGGATACGGTACCTTGTACACATCATAGGTACCAGCATCACCACCAGTCTTTTCTGACAGTTTCATTTCCACAATTCTTTCAATCATCTGCTTGTGGGCTACAGCTGGATCTATGTCTTCTGGAAAGAAGTGAGCTTGTTGCTGGCTGTGAGGAGTTGTAATCACAGTGGCGCGCAAGATGGGCGCGGTAGGCTGTGTCTGAGACACAGAGGGCTAAGCTGCTGTTTGCTGTGGAACAGGTTGGCTCGGTGTCTTGCCCTTATCAGCTAGGAGAGGGTTAGCTGGGATAGCCGTCTCTGCTGAGCTGGATGTCTGCCCCGCAGGTTCAGCTTGCTTTGAGACTGATGTAGCTTCATGTCTCTCATTGAGCTGCCTTCGGAGAGCACTGATCTCCTGCTGGTATCTTCTGAACATCATCTGGATCATGGGATCCAAGGCTGACGGGATTTGCATATCTTCAGAAGTCCCTTCAGCATCATCAATAAGGGGATTGTCTTCATCCTCTACCGTCACCACATTGACTGTCATGGTGGTGATCTTGCGGGCTTCATCATATTTCTTCATCTTATCTTTTGCGGCCTGGCCTCTTCTTGTGACAGGGCCAGGTCTAGTAGCCAACCTGAGCAGTTCATCTGGCTGAGTTGGTAGTATATCTTGCCCCCTGGCAAGTCCAGCCATGTTGCAGGCGAAGCTTTGCATTTTTCCCTTCTGCCTGTAGACCTTTCTTTTTACCTGGTCAGGATATTTGAGCCGGTCAAAGACCGATATTCTTTCTTTGGCTTCTTCCCCGTGCAGGTCTTCTTCATCATATCCGGCCCTGAGGCCTTCTTCATAATCATTTGAATCGGAGGAAGAGACTCCGTGCATCACTTCTTGAGGGATTTCTTCTTCTTCCTCATCCACGGTACCCAAGGCACGGGATAATCTTTGTTGACCGAGGGTGGAGTTCCCAAGGTAGTGGAAGTAGCCCTGGACCACTTGCTTCATCTCTTCAGAGTTGTGCCTTTGCGGCTCAGGTTGGAACATCAGTCTTTCCTGGCTTCTTTGCTGATAGGATAGTCTTGTTATCTGAGCATTCAAATGCTCAGCCTTGGAATATCTGAAGATGTCGGCCTGTCTGGCACAGGCCCTCGATCTTCTTGGGACGGCAACCATGGCTGGTTCGCACATTCCCGCATCGCCATTCCGGCAGCAGTTGGCAGCAACATCATGGTTCTTTCTCTGCCATCTTCTGCCCCCGGCCCTGGGGTGGGCGACAGCAAGGTCTTCTTTCTTCTCAAGTCTTCTACCCCTCATCATGGGGCGAGCAGCAGTCAGTTTTCTTTCTCCATCATTTCTTTCATCTCTCCTACCCCAGGCTCTGGGGTGAGCAGCAATAGCATTTCCTGTCTCTTTTCCCTTTCTTCTTCGGCTTCCCGCCCTGAAGCGGGCAACAGCATCATTGGTAGCCTTCTCCTCATCTTGAGCTGGAGCCCAGCTCTGCATCTTCTTCGGTCGCCAGACCTGCTTGTATTTTGCTGGCTTAGGCGCCAGCGGCTTCCTCTCATCGGCCTCCCAGTTGGCATGCCTGGCGGCCAGAGTTTGGAATCTGTTGGCAGTGGGCACTTGCGGGACGATCACATCCGGCTTGACCGCCCTCGGGCAACCGTTCAGGTTCGCCCGGACACCCCCGATCATCATTGTCTTTCCGGAGTTGGAAAGACGGCGTTCAACAGCAACATACCGGCTCCTCCGGTTAGTTCTCTTCCTCTTTTGAGTAGCAGCGGGGACCATGTCCCTTTTCTGGACGTGGTGGACATAGCAGGCGACGGCCGTGGGGGCCGTCTTCTCTGGCAAGCTATCCTTCTGGACAGTGGTCTTCATTGGGGCACTCGCGGTAGTGCCTTGCTCATTGTTATCGACCTTCAGAAGGTCGGTGTAGACGACGCCTAAGCAGTTGGGCAGCCCGACAGCTGGGGGAAACGAGCCGAACGCCAATGGTACCGCCAGGTATCCCTCCTGGACATGCATGTCCAGGGGTTGTTTGTCGAAGCACACAGACGTGTTTTCAGTCGTCATCGCAGTTTCCTGGAAATAAGGAAGCACACGGAATCAGAATTTTGAGGGGGGGCCCGCGGGGCCTCCTATTTTAGCGTAAAGATGAAGGGAGACTGAGTCCCACCGGGCGTGCCAGACTTGTTCGACGCATTTATCTTATTTTATTTGGTTTATTTTATTTATTTATTTATTTATTTTATTATTTATTTATTGGCGTGCCAGTCACCGAAGTGACAATTTTATTGTGCGCTCGATCTAACATGGTCAGTCGATTGTGAGTGATCGTGTCTGGACCAGAAGTCCGTCATACCCTGAACGCTATGACGTTAATTACGTCCTTCCAAGGAAGGACAACCCTTGATTAAACGCTAAAGTAGGAGGCCTCGAGAGGCAAACGTATATTCATGTGCGGAAATGGAACTTCATACCGAAGCCAGAAAGGCGGGCAAGATAATGACACCAACCGTAGAAACAGATGATATCGTTAAGTCAGCGGTTCAAAGCCCGGGGTTAAGGGGGGAAGGAGGATCTCAATCACAGGTAGCCTGAGCCGCGACCGTGATGAGGTTTAAAACATCGATCAGTATTCCGACAGCATCTTCCCTTTATCTGGGTTATGCCCAGGGGGAAATAGGCTATCACCCACGGAGTGCCGGGATGAAAGCCAAGAGAGAGAGAAGTGTTGAACTTCCCGAATCGCATATTTGCCATGGGGCAATATTTGGTATTCCCTGTAGAAGCCGGTGGAACTCATGCAGTGGCAGAGCCCTCCCGAGCTAAAGGGGTTATTCATGAACCCGATGCGGGACGACGGAAAGTGAGCGAACGCTCAATGTTGCGCCCTCGCACGCGGATCGACCTGCGCGGTCAGGTCGCGGGGATCGACCTGCGCGGTCAGGTCGCGGGGATCGACCTACCCGATCAGGTCGCGGGGGTCAAGGGGGCAGCGCCCCTTGCGGGGGTTTTCGGGGGCGGAGCCCCCGGAACAAAATTCGGATTTAAGATTCAGTAACAACATTTGAGTAGGTTATCAATGCAGTTCAAGCGTGTATAGGTCCCCGACGTGAAGGCAAGGAGGCCGAGAGGTTCCCGGCGTAGGCTTCTCGGCGCAAGGGCCAAATGGCCATAGGTGTGGGCTTCTCGGCGCGCAAGAGGCCAAAGGGGGGGGTTTCTCGGCGCGGTGGCAAAGAAGCCAGGGGCTTCCCGGCGCGCCCAGGAGATGGGGTTCTCGGCGCAAGAAAGTTGGCGCCGAGAGCTATTCATTTTGTGGCGCCGAGATAGTTTTGAATGGTCCTCAGCGTGCAAAGTCCCAGGGGTAAAACCTGATGTCAACTTTCATCTTCCTGAGAGAATTTTGGCAGCACCTCCCCTGGACCGAACATTTGCCAGAGGATGATATAGGCTGACATCCACGGAGTGCCGGGATGAAAGCCGGAAGGTGAGGGAGCACTAAGGCTCAAGGAGACTGTACATGCCTCTAGCATCGGTCACTATTCCCCTTCTCGGAGACCGACGAAACCCTTGTAAAGACAAGGTCCATCGAACCCGCGGGGTTGCATGTGAATCAGATTCGGGACATAGGAATGTAGGGGAGGTTTTCCCCATTGCTGTATCTCCTCAGGGTGTATCTGATGATCTCCAAGCATCCTCTTGACAGATGTATGGGGATGTTAAAGAGTTGAGATATAATAGTGCAGAGATGAACCTTGGTCTGGGTTTCATTGGCCGAAGCAGGGGTATCGGCATGAGCATTTGGTGGACAAAGGGGGGATCTCGGCCTGGTCCTTAGGCTCTCGGCATGGGGTTTGTGGCCTTCTCGGCGTGGGCTATAGGGGGGCTTCTCGGCGCGCTATGAAGTGGCCAAAAGGGGGCTCTCGGCCTGGCCCTTGGGCTGGCCAAGGGTTTCTCGGCGCGGTCATTTGTCTGGCCAAGGGGGTTCTCGGCCTGGTATTTGGTGGATGGAGAGGGCTTCACGGCCTTGGGAGGGGGACTCTCGGCACAAGGCTTCCCGGCGCGCTCATGGCCGCGCCGGGAGCCTGGCGCCGGGAGGCTGTGGGCTGTGGTTTTCTTCACAAGGAGAGGCTTTGTCGTTTAGCAAGAGAGGAAGGCCTCTCGGCCTTACGATTCTCGGCGGGGAAACTCGCACGCCGAAAAGATGAATATGCAGAAGGATTTCAGGGTTTCAGAGCTCAAAAACGATGCTCTGTTTCTGGGATTTCTTGGTTTTATGGCTCAGATCGAGGCCGAATCGGGGGAGTATGAGGAGATTTCACGAACACCTCTGCTGGAAGGATGCCAAGGGATCTGAAAGGCCAGATCATCAGGAGGAGGAGAGACCATCATCGGGGCTGAGTAGCCTTTATCTGTATACTGCCAGACGTCTGGGGGAGTCAAGAGATGGCGGTCTCTGATCCCCCAGACCTGCATAGCATCATCTGAGAAGCACAATGGCGATGAAGGAAACCTCGATGCTGGGACCCCAGGCCTTAGTCATCCAAAGATTGGAATGAAGATCCAGGGTTGCATTCGTCTGCGGTCAAATGTATCTTTATTAGCCGGCAGTCTTGGGAACCAAGAGATTGATGTCTCTGGTTCCCGGACAGCACGAGAGGCTTGAGGAACAGACTCAAATACATACGGGGGGCATGCTATTGAAGCGGGAAGAGAGAAGAGAATAGAACCCAGCAACCCATTGAACAAGGGTGGGGGTTCTACCTTCATCCCTGTTCGAAGAACAGACCTGACTCCGAAGCCTGAGTCATTTCGCCCATGGGGCATTCATACAAACAGTACGCGTACATATGGAGACAAAAGAAGATAACATCGCCTAAAAATCCATCACGGCCATTGCATCTATTCATCTCACCTTCACTTACATCGACTTCATAACTGAAGCCAAGAAACATACAGGAGAGGAAAAAGGAGAGAATCATATGAATGATCCAAACATCAAGATTTCTACTATTTCATACGGAGAATCAGTAATAAGAAACAGAAAGAAAAAGAAACATCGAACATGGGGGGGGAGGGTGGAGTATTGACTCCTCTCCCTCCCCCTATCAGCCCACCTGGAGCCTCTCTTCCTTCCCTTCTTCTGCTTCTTCTTTCGACGGAGACTCTCTCCCTCTCTTTTCCTATCTCTTTTCTTTCTGGCTATCTCTTCGCTCTTTTTTCTTTTGCCTCTTTCTTTTCTTCTTTTCTGTCTGTCCGCCCTCTTTCTTGTGGGAGAAGCAATGGGTTTTATAGGGCCATGTTCACGGCGATGGCATTCGGCGTGCCTGCAGCACTAGTTCCCGGCGCGCCCATTCGAGGGGTCTCGGCGCCCCCCCTTTGGGCTTTAGCAAGTGGCTCTCGGCACCACCTTTGTAAGCCCAATTAAGGCATTTTAGCCACTTTCACAGGCCCATTTGGGTCTTTCAAGGGCATCATCACCCGAAAGGGCTTTTTCATTGATGATATATCTTGTATCGAGATCATCTCGAGGTTCCATCAGTGAACAAACTGGGGTTTTATCAGTATTGCCATCTGAATGATGACGATAACACCGGACATTAGCCAGGCCTGAGATGGTCCTAGCCGGGCAATTGGTTGGTGGTGAGGATCCTCCCTCAATCCTGACTTTGCAGGCATCTTCCAGTCTTCGTTGCTGGTCTGGTCCCATCTTTATCTTTGTTCATATTTTAGCTGTCAACAGCACCTCGCCCGATCAATGATGAAATCCTATCCAATTCAGACCCTACGTCTGTCCTGATGAAAACCACGTACCCTTCAAGGTCCCACCTGTGATAACCTCTACCCAGTCTAGAACTTACGTCTACTCTGATGAAACCTGTAAAACTCCTTTGCATCGATATAAACCCAATATCGATGATGAAATCATATACTGGTCGATTGGCACATTGCCCCGACTAGCTTTGAAACCTGCCCAGGATGGACCATTCGCCCGTTCCGGATAATGCTCTAAGCCTCTTCGCTCACATTCCTGCAAACCGCCTCCCTTGCGGCACGTATGGCCAAGAAGGACGTTTGCTACCACCAACAGAATTCGGTTTAAAGCACCCCCCCGGAGGCCGTCACGCGGTGGAGCGAGTTCCCCATCCTTTCTCTGAAGGGGTGGACGCTCTCCTGCTAGGTACGGGCTATTCCCATAGGGACCGCTGAAACCGCTGCTAAATCGCCGTGAAATATTGATGGTGCGATAAGTTAAGAACAAACCACATATGAGACTGGTATAAAGAGTCCTTTCCATTGAATAAAAAAGGGAATACAAGAAGGGCCCCTGAGGGGGAATTGTGTTACAAAAAGGGGGAAGCAGATATTCACGGGCGTCGGAATATGTCTTCGAAGGCCAGAAGCCCTACATGCGGGGCGGCCCCCAGCTCATGAAGTCGAGCCTCCTCCTCCTGCAGCCGAGCAGACTCGTCCTGAAAGGACGCCACCTGCCCCTCCAACAGTGCTACTTCCTCCGCAAGCTGCGACCGAGAAGTTGTTATCTGCGGCAGTTCAGCCCGGAGGTCAAACAGTTCAGCCTCCAGGATGGTTATCCGGCTGCGCACGAACTGCTCCCGCTGCGCCAGAGATTGCAGTTGGCATTGGCGCTCCTGGAGAACAGAGCCCACCTTCTCCAGCTCAGATTTGCACTCCTTCCTTTGCAACTTCAAAGCTGCCAGTCTGTCAGACATAATATGTGCCAAGAAGTCCCGGCGATGTATAAGCTTTAACAACAATAGAACCCGCTGGGCCCATATTTCCATGGGACAGCCCATCGCCTGTAGACCGGCGGTGAAACGCTCGGCTATCTCCTTCAGCCGCAGATAAGTCAGTCCAGGCTGGGACTCCACCAGCTGGCGCAGCATGTCAAGATTTTGCCAGATAAAACTCTCAGAGGAAGCGAAGCCAGGAGAAGGAACTGGAGCTACTTCGAAAGTCACCTCACTGTCAATATCCGCCCATGGTGTAACATCAGGCTGCGAAGAGGAAGACGGGAGGTCTGCGAAAGGTGCCAACTGAGCTCTCTCTGCAACCCCTGACGAAACCAAGAGGCCTTCCACCTCCATCTCCTCGGGAGTTGCTATTTGAATGTTCGTAGGGGCAACTTTAATAAGTGCTGGAGCGGCTGCTTCCTGGGTCCCCAATATGATACCCGCATCTTCAGCATCCTCTTCTCGGGGCACCTCCTCCTCAGATTCCGAGAGCAAGGAGATCGATTCTGGGTCAGTTATGGACAATACTCCGGTCTCTGTGGCAGCTACCTCCCCTTCTTCCATCCCCGCTTCAGCGGCCAGTTCCTTCAATGACAAGGTGGCAGGGGCTACAGACTATAGAGGCAAAAGTTCAGTTTCCATAATTACTGTTATGGGAATTGCTGACTCTGGCGCAATGGCCATCACTGCGGCCGGTATAAAGGCAGAACCCCTAGCTGGGTCTGTCTCAGCTCTAAAATCCAAGACCCGGATGAGGGCCGAACTCTCCCCCGAGGTCCTCAAGTCCAGCAATGCTAAGTCTGTAGAAGACTGTACCCTCACCGGCACAGGGCGAATTATCTCAGAAACGCCTGCACAAGTGGCTGACGAAGCAGGAACAATAGCCAAGGTGTCAGATAGAATGGCTTCAAAGGCTGCAGTCGCTACCGGTCTAGCAACAGGGGATTCCTGTGAATAGATCAATGCAGCATCAAGCAGCAGATAAAAATAATAATAATAACAATAATGAGGAAAAGGAGAGAGACCCACTTCTAATGTGATGTCGATATCCTCAAAGGAGTGCAAGGAAGAGGAAAGCTCCGCTGCTGAAGCAGCAAAGGGAGGAGTTATATCTGCCTCAGTGTCCAAGCCAGCAAATTCTTCCGGTAGTTCCTCCTCAGAAGATGGCACCAGCAGTTTGGAGGGGGTGAACAGTGGGACAATGGCAGTACATACGAATGGGGCCTCTGATTGGGAGATACCCTCCATCTCGCTCTCGCTGAAATCTACTCCTTCTCCCTCTGCCTCGGAAGCGGTCGCGGAGCTGCTAAAAGAGATTTCCACACTATCCATAGGCGGGATTTGCGTCCCTAACGTCTGCCTAGATGAAGACCGGGTAACTATGCGCCTCACAAGAACAAGGCCCCGTTTCGTCTGGGTCTTATGGCCCTCTTGTGGCTGAGTTATATCGCCAGCTGCTCCCGTAACTGCAGCCCCCTCACCGGCCGTCACTGCAGAGAGAGGCTCGTGAGAAAGACAATAAATAGATAATCGAAATGTGCAAAAGAAGATGAAAAAGCACACTTACCCTCCGCCTCACTAGCCGGCGTGGGGCAAGGCAATCTGGTCTCCACCACGGAAGGTGTCACAACTGGCTCTTGGGCTGTGCAAAAAGGGGGGGTCAGATTCGAAGATTTCTATAAAATTCAGCAAAAGACGATGAAAGATATAACTGCAGGCTGTTGAGGTTACCCTTGACTGACGTCTGGGCGCCCTCCCTTTGAGATTCAAACTCATCAAAGGAGGGGATATCAGGAAGAGGGGTCCCAGGGTCCGTCACTGCTGAAGTCGACTGCCGAGCATGGGCCTTCTTAGCCTTCCTGGCCTTCCCAACTGCAGTCTTCACTGCAGAAATCTTTCTCTTCTTGCCCGGAGGCAGGGAGTGGTCGTCGGTGCTGCTGCAGGGACTTCGAAATAAGCAGGCTTCTTAGCTTGCACAATGATTTTTCTGTAAAGCCCCTGTCGCTTTATATCTAGCCTATCTGTTGAAGACGTCAAAGAAGCAATGAGACCAGTAGATGCAGAGTTTGAATAACAAACAGAAAGCACTACAGTCAGAAAGGAAAGACCATACCTGCTGGGCCATCATAAAAGATAGAAAGTGGCCAGTACAGATAAGCTACCTCCTTGGAGCGGAAAGCAGCCTCCTTGACAAGCTAACAGACATCACCAAATGTCTGGCACTTCTCCACTAAAGATGCCAGATCACTATGACCATGAAAATCGAGACATCGAAATAGGTCGAGGTGGTCCATGCCCCAGCCGTCGACATAATGAAAAGAAATAAACAACGGCTTATTCAATATGCCGGCTATCGGACTCTCTGCAGACAACCCATGTACATTCAGCAGAACAAATAGCCAAGACGTGTGCTTGTAGTACGTCTGAGTCCTATCTTCCCTGTGCACAAACGTCCTATAGGGATGAAATCTATCTGTCGGACCCTTCCAGGGGACGACTGTCAGGAGCGGCTCTTCAACAGGGAAGGGGTACTGTTGCGCCTCCAGACGAGTGCCTCCTACATGGCACAGATGTTTCAAATTCTTCATAAAAGTGTCTTCGTTGATGGCAGCAAAGACAGGAGCGGGCGGCTCGGAGCCTCCTTCTTTCAGAGCCCGACGCTGAGCCAGATAGTTCTCTGCCTCCCTCGGATGTTGTGAATAAATCCTTTTTAGGTGGGCCTCGGGGATGTCAAATACCGGCCCGGGCTGTTGTTTCAGGAAAGAACGCTCGGCCACGTCCCAGAATGCACCCCTACCATCCCTGTAAAAGCTGGTCCGAATGTTCCACCATTTGATATACTCTGATGTGACACGGGGGACACGGTTAGAAACAGTGGGAATCCTGAAAACTGCGCCATCATGGCGATGATAGAAATCCCACCACAACCGGCCCTCACCGATAATGGTGGACCCGTGCTTGGCCCGGCTATCCAGGGGAAACTGAGCAACAGATGTAGGGATATGCTGGTCATAGCCAAAGTTCCGCCTGAAGCGGAATGGATAATATGGTTCCAGAAGAAGCAGACCACCCTTTCTGAAACTAAAACACTGGGTCGAATGGCCATGGCCCATCTAACCAGCTCCGGCTCCAGAATAGACCGAACAGCATTAGCCCCTGAAATGGGGTGAACATAGGTCTCTACCTCTTCCATCTTACACTCTCTTTGAGAATGAACCAAAGGAGCTGAACCTGCTGCCAAGCTCCAGAAATGAATGCTGCCAGGGGCGTCCACTGGTACCCTTATCAGTCGGCCCCTTATTTTGAACAACTGGTCAGAAAAAGAGCCAGGTTCGGCACTGGCAAATTCAATCATTCTGGGTTACACTGTATCTGCCTGCAGAGTTCTAGGGGCCAATTCAGGAAATAGACTGCAGACCCAGGCATTGAAGAAATGAAAGGGGCCCACGGTCCTCAAAGAGCGGGGAGTCCGATGCTTGTACAAATCCCCCAAAGATTTGTAGATTAAACATAAGGCCACTGGGCAAAGTGACAGCCTCATTCCCCAGGCCATCTGGCATGCCGGGTATATGGCTTCGGGCCGAATGATTGTCTCGTCCCCTTGAGGGAGAGCGAAAGTGCACAACCAGAATGTGAAGTAAGCCGCGCAATGTGTGATAGGGTCCACCCCTGCTGGATTTGGACCACCATTGCCTACACGGCGCAATGAAGATGGCAACGCTGACTTATAGCGAGGAGCCCTTATCTGCTTGCTGGCAGTCGGACCCATGGAAGGGAAGTCTGCATATTTTAAGGGACCGTCAAAGAAATACTGAATCCACTGCCCTATCCGGACCCTCAGCTTGCTGCCTTTCTCTCGAGGATGGTAACCCTTGGAGGATCCTCTACTATGCGCCAAACAGATGGAGTGATAGGCCTTCATTAAATACCGCTAGGAATAGCCAAGTGAATACTTGCCTTCGCCATCTGAGCTATCCTTCTCGGAATCCGCCAAGCAGACCTCTTCATACGGCTCGCCGTCAATAGGCAGACCAGAAAGCTGTGACAAACTCCAGAGGTCGAGAGATGTTTCTCCCTCTACTGTATAAAATATGTTGAACAAAGGGCAGAATACTTCAAACATTCCACAACATAACCCTCGGGATATGGGATAGCGGAATCTAGAAGCAAAGACACTATGATATACCCCGGCTCTGATCAGCAGAGGGGCGTATTCCTTTAAAACAAATTCGGTGAACTCCACCGCTCCCACCCGGAACAAGTGGGCGTCAGTGATCTTGGTATCTCCAAACCAACCGGCAGCCAGATGATACTTGAACTGGACGGCCGAACAATTCAACACAAAGGGCTCTTCGCGGTACCCCCATTTTATCGGTGCCAGGAATAGACCATAGCCAGGCTTCTCCCTATGAACTCGGCCACTAGCATTATCCCACCGGGCAGGTGTAAATTCCGGGGCTCGGGTCAACATTTTCTTCTCCGGCTCCAGCTCTGATATACCGAGGACTGCGTCCCAGTCGCGCTTCTCCCCGGGAAGATAGATGGCCTTGTGGCGGTACACCGACTCCTTCAGGCTATCTCGTTCGGCAAGGATGGCAGCCTCGACAGCACGGGCTACCCGATAGTCTCGCATGCCACCCACTGTGAAAGTTCGGATGAACGGCATTAAGTGGCGGTCCTTCGGAAGATCTGGCCGATAGTCGTTGCCCCGTCTGAAGCATGTCTCCATTGCAGTGGAATATACCCTCGATGTTGATACTGTATCCGTCTCAGAATCAGACGATTCGTCAACGGCAGCAACTTTGTCATACCCGAAGTCCAGGCTATGCACGTTCAGCCAATTTACTACAGCCCGTGATATATCTGGCTGTGCTGACGAGCTCGCCCCAACAGCTCCAGAAGATGTAGCAGCGGAGCTGGAAGCCATTGCAATGTCTGCAGTCAGAGAAAAGATGTGAATGAAAGTCCTAAAATAAGAAACAGTCTTATAAAGATTATAGTGTGAAGCCATGTGAAAATTTCGACAGCATCTCCCCTTATTCAGGGTCTGCCCAAAGAAGATAGGGAGTCACCCACCAAGAGGGAGTGATCCCGGAAGTAAAAGGGATTTAATCCCCAAAGTAATATCCTACCCGGGCGAAATCTAATGAAGCGGGAAGGAAGCTGGATGGCTGAGGGGAAGAGCTCGCCACCACCGCCGAAAGGGTGAAGAGAGAGAAGAGGGAGTGAAGAATGAAGAGAAACGAGGTTCCCGGCGCCTCAAATAGCGGAAGCAGAAGAGAGGTTCTCGGCGCAGCCTTTAGCGCGCCGAGAACCCCCCCTAATTCAAAAAGCCCGCCAAAAAAAGGGGCAGGCCGAGAGCCCCCCATATGCCAAAAGGCGCGCCGAGAACCCCTGTGACCGAGCGCGCCGATAAGCCCTGCCGAAAAGCCGTGCGCCGAGAGCCAACGCGCCGAGAAGGCTGTGCCTAAAGGCCGTGCGCCGAGAAGCTCGCACCAAGGGCGTTCAAGGCAAAGAAATTGAGAGAAATCAAAAGAAATGCCAAAGTAATGATGCTTCCAAGCTGCAAAATGAAAGATGACTAGCAATGCCAAGCTGATAAATGGGATCAGATGCTGAATGATATATGCACCTGCAGGCACCGTGTCACTTATCCTGCATTCCCGCCACCTGCAGGTGGGGGGCATTTGTTGACACCTGAAATATAACTGAGAATAAAGATGAGACCAAAGAGAAGATTGAACCATACATGAAGCTCTCAGAGATTCCTGCAAAGCCAGAATTACAGAATAGTCGTCACTAAAGTCGCCACTCGGCTGAAGCCCTTCCCGGCCAAGCTGATGTCTGGTATTGTCGTCGCTCAGATAACAGTACTGATGAAGAACTGCGGTCTACTGACTGATGAAAATATCCAGAAATATTCTGATAAGACTATGTCAACTCACTAATCAACCTTCACCTGTTCTGACAGGCTCGAAGAACGCACAGATGAAAAGACAGGTTATATGTCTTTGATAGTCCAGACTTGATAACGAGAGAGTTCAAGATATTAAAGCCCAAATGGGCTCACTAAGGTGGAACCAGGATATCCTCACAAGGTCCAAAGCCCATAGGGGCGCCGTGAAGCCATATTCCTTGGCGCCGGGAAGCCTCCCCGGTTGACAAGAGCGCGCCGGGAAGTCGTTTTCTGCGCGCCGGGAAGGGTCATGCCCAGAAGGGGGCTGCTGTGCCTATAAAACCCCCCTTTCTCGAACAGAGAGGACAGACAGAGACAGAGAGGGCAAGAAAGAAAGAAAGCAAAAAAAAAAAAGAGCGAAGAGAGGCATCTCCAGATAGCCAGATAAAAAAAGAGAAGAGAAGAAAAGCTGCTGCGAGCTCGGAAGGAAGGAGAAGGTGGGGTGCTAGGGGAGGGAGAGGAGTCAATGCTCCGCCCTCCCCTTCCCTCTATTGCCGTCGTCCCTTCCTGCTTCCCTTTCCTTTTGATGTATAAGCTTCGATTCCGTTTTTCGCTTTCGAAGTGAAGAGATCTCCCTGTTGTCGAGGAGATAGAGTATTAGTCTATTTTTCTTCCCTCCGTCCCCTTTGTTCTATGAATGATGTAAACGATGAAACAGTGAAATGCAACTCAACGGTTGTTCCGATGAAATGGTTTTGGTTGGCCCTCTTCTCCCTGTGCTCTCTCTCTCGGAATGTATGTTATCCCCCGCATACATTAATTGCTCGGATGCTTAGAATTCTAGTGATTTCTTGTGCCTATATGCATGATTGTTTCAGATGGGAAGGAGGTAACAGAGCCCCGATCCTTACCGTGGATCTTTGGGCTTTGTCCCTCTCTCTCTCCTTCGACGACATCGATGATTTAAACGTTGCGAAGTCCATAGTCCTCTCGAGCTTCCTAAGCCATTGGGGCCATTACAGGGATCAGAGACAGTCATCTCTTGATCTCCTGGATGGTCGGCGATATGAATGGCATAAAGCCTGTTCCAGAGGGTTCGAACGCCTGGTGACTTCAATCCCTCGAATCCCTTCTATCCATGTGACTCCTTGATGTTAATCTGATAACCTGGTAGAGCCCTCGGTGCATCCTAAAATCCCCTAGCCGCTACCTGAATCCCAGGAAAAATCCCCAAAACAGAGCACCGTAGAACCCCACAAACCTTTCCGGCGCCATGAAAAGCTCCCGGCGCGGCCCGCGCCGGGAACCTCACGCCGAGAGCCCCCTCCTCCTTCTTTAAAACCATGCCGAGAGCCTCATGCCGAGAGCCCATTCCCCCGCGCCGGGAACCTCACGCCGAGAGCTCCCTCCTCTTTCTTTAGACCATGCCGGGAACCTCATGCCGAGAACCCACTCCCCCGCGCCGGGAAGCCTGCCTATGCTCGTTACAGCCATGCCGAGAGCCTCTCCTCCTCTGCCCAATCCTTGAGCACCCTGCCACACTAATTTGAGGGATATCTGCAGGTCACAGGGTACACCACATGGAATAAATAAACGGGGAACCATCCCCAACATCACACCGTGCCAGGGCCCAGTGCCTTTCTCTTTCGGTTTTCATCCCGGCACTCCGTGGATGATCACCTATTTCCCCTTGGGCATGTTCCAAGTTGAGGGGAGATGCTGCCGAAATCTAGTCCAATGTCATCAACACTGATGAGTCAAGGGGGTGTCTCCGATACACTTCCCATCCGGCTCCATCTTCAGGGGAAACGAACCTATTTGGAGCATCCGGTCAAGTGGAAGTGTCAAAAGGGAATACCCTAATGATTAGCCGAATTCCGTCCCGCCACTGCGTGGATGGTCTTCTATCCTTACCCGGTATGGCTCAAAGTTAAAGGTTGTGCCGCCCGATTTAGTCCATTGAACTAAATAAATCCGCCCACCATCCGTCCTCTTCCATAAGCATGAAGCCTTTATTTCGTATATTAGTATTTTGACTGTCTTCTGAGGCCTCCTATTTTGGCGTTTAATCAAGGGTTGTCCTTCTTAGGAAGGACGTAATTAACGTCATAGCCTTTATGGTATGGCGGACTTTTGGTCCCGACTCAGACTTCACAATCGACTGATCAAGTCAAGTCGAGCGCACAATGAAATCGTCACACATGTGACTGGCACGCCTAATAAACCAAATTAATTAATAGATAAAAATAAAATTGAATCAGAGAGAAAAAAAATCCCGCGTCCACAGTGCCCTCCATGGAGGGGAAAGGATCCGGAGGGGCATTTGTCTCCATGTGGCAAAGTGGGTGGGCTACTTCTTCTAAAGCTAATGGGGGTGGGAAGGTTCTTTGAGGGTGTGGTGATGATAGCCGGTGTGTGGTGCCCCCGGGGTGGTGAACAAGGGCGGGACTCTGGCGAATGGGGAGTACAAGGTTGTTGAATTTAAAGGCTCCCGGAAGGTGTGGCGGATGCACTAGGTAAGTCTGACGTGTCGGGTCGATGTCGGCATTCCTTTCATCTAACCATTTCTTACCTAGGATTATACATGGACCCGCCAATGTTCCTACTTGACACCAAGCCCCATCAAAATACTTAGTCTTCCCGAACCATCTATGGAATTCAACAAAGACTTGGTCTCCATTGTGCATAATTTGTCCGGTCCTAGAAAGAGAGGCAACGATATCGGGGGATACCCATTTATCGGACTCTAAGTCAATGAAATCAATTTTCGTAGGCTCTCCATTAGGTAGGTATGCATGGGATATGATTGGGAGAGGGGCCATTTGACCCTAGACTCAATGATGACAATGGTGGGTGGACAATGCAAGGGTCGGACCGATGAGGACTCCAATGCAAGCGTGCCCTAGGACTTGACTTGTAGAGACAAGTCAATGACTTGCTCTGATACCAATTGATGTGACACACCCTTGGACCTAAACAAGCAAGCATAATTCGTAAGTCGAACGGGCCGATATCGACGGCCTACTTACCCGGCACTCACCCAAACCCGGGGGTAACTCGGCGATGCCGAGTCGAGGTTGTGTGGGCTGAACCCTTGCTGGTAGAGGGCCAGCAGGGCTAAGGGACTTCCCAAGGGTATGGAGGCCCAATTCAAAGGGGCCGACCGGGTGCCAAAGGGCACGGGTCACACTCTCTCCCACGGTGGTCACTCGAAGCAATGGGGCTTGAGGACCGGGCGCTCACTCTCACAGACCAGCGGAGCTTATGAACTAATATTGAAGGAACAAGGCATCCAAAGGAAAGCAAGGGTGGAGAACTTACTCGACCGGTTTGAAGAAACCGGTCCCGTTCGGAGACGAGGGTGATCGGGGAAGCATGGGTTCCCCACACGCCGCGCCGGTGTAGCTTTGACATGTTCAAGGTTTTACATCACTACGCCCCATGCAAGGGGGTTAAACTTGGGGAAGGGAAGCCAAAATTACATTCAAACACTGCCTCCCATAGGGAGGGGTGGTAAGCCGGCCAGGCGGGGAGGGAAGAGCGGAACTAGAAACTAAACGGACGGCGGATGTCGGTTCTGCCCGCTCTCTGGAACAGGGGACAGACGGGTGATGTTGTTGTCGCTGCGGCTGCTCCCGAGCTCCGTTGTCGACGAGACCGGTGGCAAAACCTCCTGGGTTGGCCCAGGAGACGTCTGGATTTTGGTAGGATTTCTGGTGGCCGGCGTTCGTCGGGGCGGGGCCATGAGCATAGACTCTGCTCTCTAGTTCCGACTGTCTCAGCACCAATGCAGCAGGAGAAAGGGGTCACCACGGGTGCTCCCGAACTCCGATTCAAGCGTGGCTGGTGTCATTGGATTCGTTGTCGAGTCCTCTTCGAAACGAGTCCTGCGGGGATGCCGGAAGAGGTCGGAGTAGACAAGGACAACCCGAACAGTGATCGGGTGTCTATTCAGTCCCAGAGTGGACAGAACAGCGCACCCGAGGGAGAAAATTCAGAACTCACTTGTTCGGGGTCCAATCGGGGAGCCACTTCTTGGTTCTGGAAGGTGACTCGTTGTAGAAGAACTCAGCCAAGTCCCGCCTCCGGATCTTCAAGGGGCTGGCCGTGGGAGACTCTGCAAGCGGCTTCAGGTTGCCAGTCTAGAGGAAGACGCGCAGTGTGGGGAGATCGGCTCCCCCGGGCAGCCACGAGCTCAGGTTGGGACGAGACCACCACCGTTGCAAAGAAGACAGGGTACGCCTGGATGAAGTCGGGGTCGCCTCTGCAAGCTGCTGGTCCTCTGCATATCCTGAGCTGTGAACTGGCTAGTTGGGAGTAGCTCCAATGGCACAAGAGATAGGGGAGGGAGGTGGCTAATGGTGAAGGGAAGTGGAAGGGGGGGACAGAGGGGGATGTGTGGGAGGTGTGGAGGAGGTTAGGGTAGAGAGGGTGGTGCTGGGAAGGGGAGGGTTGCAGGGGAGAGAGGGAGCAGGTTCTGCACAAGGTGGAGAGGGAGGGATGGTGGAGGATGCTCAAGGGTGATGGAGGGGGAGAGAGGGGGGGCGACCAGCCCTAGGGGCTCTCTCCTTGGGGTGTTCTAGGGCATGGGGGGAAGGAGAGAGTGGAGGGAATATTTCAAATTTGGCCTAGGGAGGGGTGGGTTCAACCTTGGGAAGGGGGGAGCTTGCTTGGGAAGGGGAAGTGGGTAGTTGGATGGTGGAGCTAGGATTGGGTGGGGATCTCTTGGGGTTGGGGTGGAATAAAGAGAGAGGTGTGGGGAGTTGGAGTAGCCTAAATGGAAGGGGGAGGAGAGAGAAAGTAGGTGGGAGGGTGAGGAGAGAGAGAAGGGGGCGAACCCCATAGAGAGAGAGAGAGGGGGGGGGTATGGGAGGGATGGGGTGGGATTCTCTCCCTAGGGCTTCTCACCCATTAATGGATTCACTCCACAAGAAATCTGAAATTTGAACTCTCAAATGACAAATTTTCATTAACTTAAAATGGAGGGAATGGGGTCCTATATATAGGCAACCCACATTTTACAAAAACTCAAGACTCTTGCTACAATGACAAATAACAAAGGGGGTAGGGGGCGCCCCTAGGACTAGCCCACTGAATTGGGCCCAATAGCTGATCTGATCAACCTAATGACACTCAAATTTAGGGGAATAAACAAAAGACCTAGAGACATGACAAAATAAAAAGGGAAATTACAATGATATGACTCAAATAAAAATGAGGAAATACAATATATGACTCAAAATAAATGACTAGACCATGTCGGACGCTTCCGGGGCGAGGAGACGAGCCGTGAGTGTGGGCACGGGAGGTGATGTCCCCATCAAACTCACTTGGACATCTCTATACATTCCTGCCCCAAAATCTACTAAATGATCGAGACTGGAAAGTCATCTCTGACATCATAGTGCATGACGAGAGTGTTGGGCTCGACGGTCAATAGCTCACCAGAAAGATTCTCCACTCGTCGAGCACTCTCTCAATCAAAACTTCTGTTCTACCACCTCAGTCCATGACCTTAACGCCTCAGGGCTGGCTAAATCTCGAACTGGGGTGGCCAAAACGACACTAACTCCTTCGGGGTAGGTTCATGGCCATCGCGAAACTAACTATCCCTACCAGCCACCTGGCCTCATTGTTGGTATATATGATGCAACACCAAAACTAACACAAACCGGCGAAAACTCTGCCTAATTCAACACAATTGGGGCCACCACCACTAAGGGAGGTAACTCTCTATCTTACTCCTCAGGCCCCCTCCAACACTCTGACAATAACCGAATCCACCTTCACAGCGTTATCACCGCACACTCTAGCTCCCACGCGAGAAATAATGTTGTAAACAAACACAAAACCCTATGCCAACTGCCGACTGTATTGGACCTTATGGACTCTGGAACACTACTGAGGAGGGTAAAATCTACCCGGCCCAATGCGGCCCACTAGCGCCAGGCCTGCGTCGGCCCAGAACCCGCTAGGTGCAAAGTATGAAGTCCGACAGCTAGCGGCCCACATTAGGCGGCCCAATGGAGATGTGCATGAGATTCGCCAGCCCATAAGGAACATCGACACGGGTATGTCGGGCGTCGGGCGATTCTCCGGCGACCGAACGTTACTCCCACCATTGCCAGCCCCTACTCCAGTAGGGACGAGCTCACGCCTAGAGTGCCATGAGACTCACCAAGGCCACCCAACCCGGATAAATGGGTGCACAACGAGAAACTCCCCACGATCGAGGAGACGTTACTTGATGCGCCGCAAGGTTCGTCGTTAAAACACACGCGACGACCAATCTAAAAATAATTATCGAACTCGCAATAATGGCGAGTCCGGGTCGAATCCACTGAGAGGTTTAGACTTATGAGTTGAAGATCTTGTGTTCTAAGTGGATCACGAATTTTGGTGGTTATATGCAACTTAAAATAAAAATAACATTAAATAAATCTATCTAATGAAATTTGAAAGGTTTTAGAGAGAGAAAGGAAGCGAGGGAGAGGAAGAAGAAGAAAGACATGAGAGAGAGATCTAGATAAAGAAAATAAAGACACATGATTTTCACTAATTAAAAGATAATGTTTACAACATGAAGCGTGAAAATAAAAAGTACAACTTAAAATAAAAGTCCTAAATAGCACTGAGGAGGAACGAGGGGCAAGGATGTCGCGGTCATCGTGTCGGGGTGATGTCACCTCCTTGAGCCTTTGATTTCCACTCAACCCGGAGCCGAAGACACTCGTCTTGCGCCGTCTTTGGAGGGACGAAGGATAGAAGGATGGGAAATTAAAATGAATTACACGGTACGGTGTGGGCTTGTGTGAGAAGGAGACAGAGAGAGAATAGAGAGGGAGAGCAGAGATGAGAGAGGACGCGAAGGGGAGGGAGAAGAGAAGAGAGAACGAGAGGGTGAGGGTGAGGGAGAGAAGAGAGAAAGAGAGAGAGAGAGGCGGGCGAGTTAGAAAGAGAAAGAGAGAGAAGGTTGGCGACAGAGGAGGGGGGAAGGTGCTGCGAAGGGGGGGAAGAGAGGAGAGAACGAGAGGGAGAGGGGAAAGAGAGGAGAGAACGAGAGGGAGAGAGAGGAGAGAACGAGAGGGAGAGGGGGAGCAGCGAAGAGAAGAAAGAGTGAGAGAGAGGCCGGCTACGGAGGGGGGAGGGGGCGAAGGTGCTACGAAGGGAAGAGAGGAGAGGACGCGAAGGGGGGGAAGTGTGCGATTGTGAGAGAGAATGGAGAGAGGGGGAGAGATATCCGAGAGAGAGAGAGAGAGAGAGGGAGAGAAGAGAGAGAGAGAGAGAGAGAGAGAGAGAGAGAGAGAGAGAGAGAGAGAGAGAGAGAGAGAGAGAGAGAGAGAGAGAGAGAGGCTGGCCAGCGCAGAGAGAAAGGGAAGGGAGAGAGAGAGAGAGCGAAGAGAAGAGAAGGGGAGAGAAGGACAAGGGAAGCAGGAGGAGGGAGGAGAAGAGAGAAAGAGAGGGGGCGTCTGCGATGGGATATAGAGAGAAAGAGGGAGAGAGAGGGATGAGAAGAGAAGGGGGAGGAAGTTTGCTGGCGGAGTAGAGGAGAGGGAGAGCAGAGAAGAGAGAACGAGAGCGAGAGGGAGAAGAGAGAGCTAGAGGGAGAGGGAGAGGGAGAGACCGGCTGCGGAGGGGGGGTAATGCGGCAAGTCGAACAGGAGGAGAAGAGAAAGATGAGAAGAGAAGAGAGAGAGAGAGAGAGGGATGAGAAGAGAAAGGGGGAGAGATGGTTTGCTGGCGGAGCAGAGGAGAGGGAGAGCAGAGAAGAGAGAACGAGAGCTAGAGGGAGATGAAAGAGAGAGCTAGAGGGAGAGGGAGAGTTGCTGGTCGGCGCCCCTGTTTTGAACAGGGGCTCCGCTACCAGCGAAAGGGTGAGGGGCGGAGAGGAGAAGGAGGAGGGGAAGGAGGAGTAAGAAGAAGGAGAACCAAGAGGAGAAGAGGAGGAGGTGAAGGAAAAGACGGAGGAGAAGAAAGAGGAGAGGGGAAGGAGGAGAGGTTCAAAGGGGAAGAAGGGGAGGGGCCCCGGTTTTGTAGGGAACAGGTGACATAGACCATACCCCCACACGCTGCCATCGTCTGCCGCACGCCCAACCGTTCGCCCATGCTGCTGCCATGCCCAGCTGTTCACCTGTCCTGCCGTCCATCTACGCCTACAAGCTGGGCTACCTTGCTGCACGCACGCGAGCATAGTCGTGCCCAGCCGCTCCTTATCATGCCCATGTGTTGCCCACGTCCGCCTGCACACGTAAGGAGGCTCACATGCACCTACTGCACGCACGCGAGGAAGCCCGCACACCATCGACGCCCGCGCCTGCACGCTTGCTGTGCATGGAGTCCTGTTCACAAGATTGTGAAAAATGAAAAAAATTATATCTAAGCCCCTCAATAAAAGAGTTTTAGCAATGAAATGATTTTATGTCTAAGCCCCTCAACACAAAGTGAATTAGTTTTATGTAAAAAATAATCATAGCAAAGTTTCTTATGAAATGATCTATGTAATTTTTTTATTTTAAACATGTCTCAAGTCCCATTAATTACAGAAAAATCTCCATTTTGTGTGAGACTAAGATTATCATGTAAAAATTGCATAATTAACTTCGTTAAAGCCCAAAAAATGATGTGTGTGATATGAATAAATATAAACAAATGAGCGCTTATCATTACTCTATGACTCACGTCTTTCCCTGCTAAGGGATAGACCTCCACCGCCAAGATAACTCGTATAAATAGATATCCGATCAGATAGCAAGGGGGGCAAACACACGCACTCACAGAGAGAGAGACACACCCCCACAAGAAGCCAGGCACACGTAGTGAGATGCCCAGATACGTAGAGGAGGAAGGAGAGATTCCAGAGGGAGCCGACCTCCAAGCACGTTTCTAGCACGGCGAGCACTCTCTGAGCACTTGCCGGACGCAGCGAGCACCTCCAGAGACTCCACTTCGGACCCAGGCTTGATTGTTCTACTGTCACCCACTCTCATTTTCCTCATCCCCTGTTGCTCCTTGCCTCGCCACAGTCCTTAAGCATCGGAGGGTTGTCCCCTGGGGTAATGCCCAGGGCTCCTTCTGATGCCATCTTCCTAGTGCTTGCAGGCTTCCACGGGTGGCTGGACGTCCTTCCCCGATTAAACAAATCTTAAAAGTGTGGTGCAAGATCCGAGAGACTATTTTTCTGTCTCTACACTTTTTGGCGCCGTCTGTGGGAATGACACGAAAAACCATGGCATCCCGCGGAAGCTACTGCAACACTAGCAATCGTAGCCGAGGATCCCACCAGGCCCCAAGTTCACGACAGGGGTCCTAGGAGGCATCCTCATCCACATGGCCACAACGCGGCGCTGTTGCAGACGAACTGGCGGAGGTGCACCATCAACTCCAAGCCCTGATAGAGCTCTACAAAGACCTCCTCAACCAACCTACGGGGCAGGATCGTGCTCCAACCGACCTGCCCTAGAATGGAGAGGCTCCGACCGTGGCGAAGTCTCGTCGAGTACGAGAGCCCTCCCACGTGTCTATTGCGCGAACCCGGCGTCCGCATAGCTCGCCCGCACCATGGCCTCGCAGCCCGCTCCACTCCAACCTGGAGATGGCTCAGCGGCTGCGACGCTTGGAAGAACTAGAACGCAAGCTAGAAGGCAAAGTCTGGTACCTGGACAACGTTCTACACACCGCAAGGACTCGGGGGCTGATCGACAACGACACTGACTTCCATGCCCCCTTCTCCAAGGAGATCATGGAGGCTCCCATTCCTCCAAAATTCCAACTACCATCGTTAACCCCCTACGACAGCACCACCGACCCGGTCGACTACATGCATAGCTTCGAGTTGAATCTAGTGTTCCATCGGGCTTCGGATGCAGAGAAGTGTCTAGCATTCGTCACCACCCTCCGGGAAAATGCCCAGACCTGGTTCAAGTCTCTACCGATCGGAACCATTACCTCATTCCAACAGATGAAGAAGCTATTCAAGGAGAATTTCATGGGCTGCCGGAAGGAAGCCAAATTGGCGGTAAGCCTGCTCACCATCAGGTAGGGGCGTGAGGAGACCTTATGGAACTACATGTCCCGTTTCCGAGCAAAAGCTCTATGCATCCCTCGCCTGGACGTCAACATCGCCTCCACCGCCCTGACCCAAGAAACTCGGGACTCTATCCTCCGGTGCTCGCTCGGGGTGGAAGCCCCGACGATCTTGATGGATCTCTTCGCCCTGGCTCAGAAGCACGCCAGCTGCGAGGATAACACCGCAGCACTGGGCCGCACAATCGGACGGGTAAACCCGATGGGAAAGAGACCCGCCGACTCCTTGCGGGAAGGGCAGAGCAAGCGAGAGCGGCGCGATCGAGAATGCCACGACCCCCTAGAGACCAGAGACAGTGGCTAGTATCGACATTGTACACCACTAACGGCTTCGCCCGAGCAGATCCTTATGGAAATACGGGAGGAGCCCTATCTCCGTTGGCCTTCAAAGATGAAGTCTGACCCAAGGACCAGGAGCAAGAGGAGATACTGCCGCTTCCACCACTACCACGGTCACAACATGGCCAACTGCATCCAGCTAAAGGATGCAATCGAGGACCTCATTCAACCAGGCCTCCTCGACAAGTTCGTCGCCATGGCCGCGGAAAAGTGACAACAGGAGCGGACCCCTCCGCCCATCGACAACCGACCCAATGGAAAAGATATCATGATGATCTCTGGAGGGTCAACATCGGGCGAAGATAGCTCTAGGAGACGTCGTAGGTACGCGTATGGAGTAAACTCCATGGATCATGGCGACGAGAGCCGTTGCGACTCCACTACTCGAGATCGTCTCAAGGATTCGATCATCTTCTCAGATAACGACCTAGAGGGCGTGACCACCCCCCACTCCAACGCTCTTGTGGTCTCGACAACCATTAACCAATTTATTGTACGATGAATCCTCGTTGATAATGGAAGTGGCCCCGGTGTAATTTCTTACGACTGCCTTGTTCTCATGGGTGTGGATCTGTCACGAATAACACCATTGCACACACCCCTATACGGATTCTCCGGCACACCCGTCCTCCCTGAGGGATGCATCTCCCTGTCGATCACATTTGGGGTTGCCCCCAGAGACGTAACGTTCTTGGCAGACTTCACGGTCGTGCGCGGAATGACCGGGTACAACGCCATAATAGGCAAGGGCATCCCCAACACCCTAAGGGACGTCCCCTCGTCCTACCATCAGAAATTGAAGTTCCCTACTCCCCGCGGAGTAGGGGAGGTCCGAGGTGACCAAGGGAAGTCACAGAGGTGCTACCTGATCTCCACTAAAGAAAGGCGAGCCGAGGAGGCTCCCCCCGAGAAGAAGGCGAGGACAGAGGACCCCGGGCCCAATGGGAGCACTCCGGCCAAAGACCTTTACCTCATCCAAGTGGGGGAAGATCCAAGCAAAACTCTTCGCATCGGCACCATGTTGTCCAAGCGAGAGAAGGAAGACTACAAGAGCTTCCTGATCAAGAACCAAGATGTATTCGCTTGGTCTGAGGACGAACTCCCCGGGATCCCGTCGGAAATCATAACCCACAAGCTGAGGCTGGATCCGAGCTGCCGCCCGATACAACATCGCAGGAGGCATTGTAACCCCGAGCGACAGGCAATCAAGAAAGAACAAGTGGGCAAGAAGCTACACTCGGGACCCCTACGGCCTACCCAGTACCCGGACTAGGTTGTTAATGTGGTCTTAGTCCCTAAGAGCAACGGGAAGTGGCGTATGTGCATAGGCTACACGGATCTCAACAAGGCCACCCCGAAAGATAGCTTCCTATGCCACGAATCGACCAACTGGTTGACGCCACGGCTGGGCATGAGATGCTAAGCTTCCTGGATACATACTCTGGGTACCACCAGATTAGCATGCACGAGTCTGACCAGGATAAAATCGCTTTCGTCACCAACCATGGGCTTTACTGCTATACGTGCATGCCCTTTGGGTTGAAGAATGTTGGAGCCATGTATCAACGCCTCGTCAACCACATGTTCGATGCTCAGATCAACCGCAACATGAAGGTCTACATCGATGACATGCTCATCAAAAGTCTCCAAGTGACCGAGCACTTAGAGGACCTGGCAGAGTGTCAGAGACGTTTGCAACATTCCGGAAGTACAACATGAAACTCAACCCAAGCAATTGTGCGTTCAGAGTCAAGTCGGGTAAGTTCCTCGGTTTCCTTGTAACCCACCGTGGAATCGAAGCAAACCCCAACCAGATCCGAGCAGTGCTAGAGATGAAGCGGCCGGAACGGGTAAGGGATGTACAGTGCCTCACTGGTCGGGTATCCGCTCTTACCCATTTCTTATCTAGGGTCGCGGAGAGATGCCTCCCCTTCTTCCGACTCATCAAGCAGGCCAACAAGTCACCGGAGAAGAGGAGGCGAGTCAATTGGGATCAGGAGTGTAAGCAAGCTTTCGAAGAGCTCAAACGGTATTTATCCTCACCTTCTGTACTCTCTAAGCCCCGGGACGGAGAACAACTACTCTTATACTTGTCCATGACACTGAGCACGCTGAGCGCCGTGCTCGCCCGGGAGGAGGACAAAGTTATGAAGCCGGTATATTATGTGAGCCGAGCACTCCAGGTCCCTGAGTTCTGGTACTCGCGGACGGAATAGTTCGTGCTAGCCCTGGTTACAGCCGCGCGAAAGCTGCGACCATACTTAATCTCCCATCCAATCGCGATCCTCACCGACCAGCCCCTACGCCAAATCCTCCAAATAATAGATGCATCAGGGAGGCTTATTAAGTGAGCCATCGAGTTAGGGGAATTTGATATCAAGTTTCGCCCAAGGACGGTGATCAAAGCCCAAGCACTAGCGGACTTCGTCGTTGAATGTACGCTACCGGACGAAGGACTGCCCGAGCAGTCCCAGCGTGGGAACTTTATGTGGACGGCTCATCTTGCGCCACTAGCAGTGGAGCGGGCTTGGTCCTCTTATCGCCGGAAGGGGTGGAGTTACAATATGCCCTGCGGTTCAACTTCTCAGCCACCAACAACGTGACTAAGAAGGTTTGCTATCCGATCTCCGCATGGCGAAACATCTCAGAGCGACAAACGTTCGAGTTTACAGTGACTCCCTACTCGTCACTAGCCAGGTTCAGAGAGAGTTCGAAGCCCAGGAGCCAATGATGGTGAAGTACCTCGAGAAGGTGAAGGAAGTTGCATCATCATTCTCCCACTTCGAGATGGTTCACATCCCAAGAGAAGAGAATGTCCGAGCAGACGCTCTCTCTTGCCTAGCATCCTCCATGACTGTCTCCAATTCAAGAGCCATCCTGGTGGAAGAGTTGGTGGCACCGAGCATTGAAGAGCCGAATCCCCAAGTGAACGCCATAGACTATGAGTCATCGTGGATGGATCCAATCCTTGATTTCCTCCTACGGAAACATCTCCCCGACGACCGCGCCGATGCTCGCAATGTGCGAGCACAAGTAGCACACTTCACGGTCGTCGATGGCCAACTATCCAGGCGATCACTCTTGGCCCTCTATTGAAGTGCTTATTTCCTACTAAGGCTAAGCAGGCAATTCAGGAAGTTCACGAAGGCCTCTGCAGAAGCCATATCGGTGGGGAGCACTCGCGAGGAGCCTCATCCGACAAGGATACCGGTGGCCGATGCTGTAGCAAGACTGCCTCGACTATGTTCGAAGCTGCCCCAGTGTCAGAAGTTCGTGAACTTACATCACCAGCCGACAACGTAGTTGCAGGCCCTAATGGAGCCTCGCCCATTTGCTCGATGGGGGGTAGATATACTGGGCCCTTTTCAGGAAGCCCAAGGAAGGAAGAAGTTCCTCATCGTCGCCATTGATTACTTCACCAAATGGGTCGAGACAGAACCTTTGGGGAAAATCACAAGGGAAGCAATTTAGAAGTTCGTCTTGCATAACATAATTTGTCATTTTGGGATCCCACATGTCCTCACAACTGACAATGGCAGGCAGTTCGCTAGCACTGTCTTCCGGGAAAAGTGCTCAGAGTTGGGGATATGGAACCATTACACCTCGGTAGGCCATCCCCAAGCAAATGGCTTAGTGAAAAATGCCAACCGGACACTCCTTCATGGCATCAAGACCTGCTTGGAGCAGGCAGGCGAGTCTTGGATAGATTCCATTCCAAGTGTCATATGGGCGCATCGGACTACTGCTCGGACCGCTATAGGAGAAACACCCTTCCACTTAGCGTACGGAGTTGAAGCAGTCATCCCAGTTGAGATATCCAACCCGTCATTAAGGGTTAATCAATTTCACGAGGCCAAAAATAATCAAGCAATACGAGAAAACTTGGACCTGCTCGTGGAACATAGGGAGCGTGCCCAGCTTAGGCTTATCGCTTACCAACAACGGCTGGCACAATACTACAATGCTCGTGTTAAAGAGCATCACTTCCTCCCTGGAGATCTCGTACTACATCGAGCTAGTGTGGCGGACCCCTAAGCCGCCGCAGAAAAGCTAGCCCCAAACTGGGAGGACCCTGCGGACGCTTAAAATATGCTATCAAGAAGTCAGGGAGAGGTCAGCCACAGAAGAGAAAGAAGGTGCGTCGACGCACCCACAGGGATGCGTCGACCCCACAGCACTGCGCAAGCCGAGAAAGGGCCCTGGACAACGAGTTGCGTCGACGTAGAATGCTAGTTGCGTCGACGCGCTTGAAGACACAGGAGAAGAGCCGCCAGGTGATCAAACGTTGCGTTGACGCATCTCACATCCTACGTTGACACAGTAAAAGACAAAGAACAAAAGGCTGTCAGGTGTAACAAGCTGCTGGGGACATCACCCAGGATTCCCTTTGGCTCGACACCTCTCTCCCTTCCGGAGACAGGTAGTGTGTGACTGCACGACTTGATGGGCCCACGGCGACACAGGAGCTTATTACTGAGGACATATTGATGTATTTTCTCCTTTCTTGAGTCATTTTGATGTACTTGTCCTTATTTTGAGTCATGTCCCTAGGTCATCACGTTATTTATCTATGTTTGTTAGGCTAGGGGGGTCATATGGGCCCAATTAGATGGGCCTGGCCCATGGGCGCCCTCTTCCTTCCCACACCCCCTTGCTTATTTGTTTTTAGCATATTCTCTAGGGACTTTTTGTAAATGTTGGGATCCCTATATATAGGACCCCAACCCCCCTTGAGATGGTTAATGAAGTATTGAATATTTGAGCATAAGTGTCCCCCCTCTCTCTCTCTCTAGCTCTCTCATTCTCTCTCTCTCTCTCTAGGGGGCGAACCCCTCTCTCTCCTCCCCCTTCTCTCTCTCTCTCCCTTGGGCGAACCTGCCCTTTCACCTTCCCCTTCCCCTGCCACCTCACCCTCCAACCCTTCACCTCCCCAAGAGCCTTAACTCCCATCAATACCTCCACTTCCCCAAGCAACTCTTCCCATTCCCCATACACCTTCTCCACCCCCAAGGCACCCATCCCTCTTCCCCAAGCAGCCCTTCCACTCCCCCACACACTCATTCATATCCCCAAGCATTCAAACCCCACCCCCACTACCATTTGCGCAACCCCCTCCATCCACTCACCCCCCCTCCTCTTACCTTGGCCGACCACTCCCTCCCCCCATCTCCTAGCTTCGGCCCCCACTCCCCTCCACCCTCCTGCACCTCCATACCACCTGCTCCGCCCCTTTCATCACCCCCACACATCCCTCCCCCATCTGCAATCACCTCCACCCTTCCCTCCATTACCAAACTCCAATCCCCCTTAACCTAACCCCACCACCATCCCATTCATTCTGTCACATCTGCAGGTAGCAGAAGAAGGCCCGTCTTGCAGAAGCTCCCCCGAGGTCATCCGGCGACATCTGAGAGCGTACCTTACCTTTCTGGAAAGTTCGTCCAGTCCACTACGCAAGCGAGAAAGAATCGTACCATTCCGAGTCTGGAGCTGCCCGGGAGAGCCATTCTCCCTCGACTGCACCAAGCTCCATCTGCAGAGCACCAGAGTTCGACCAGAAGCTGAACCACGATTCACAGTGAAGGAATCTGACTGAAGTTCCTTCTTCAAAGTTCTTCCTCCCCCTGTCCCCGACCAGGAGAAAGAAGCAGAGCTACATTCGGCATCCGGGAGCCAAAGTTCTGATTTTTCCCCTCCAGTCGCGCGGGACTGCCTTCTCCAGTCTTCTGCGACCAGCACTCACTCATCGGTGTCCCCCAGGCCACCCCGACCTCCGACGGCCTCCCCACCAGTTTTGCTGCAAAGAAGGTTCATCCACGGTTCCAGAAATTCTGACGGTTCGAGATTCGGAGCTCGGGAGCCCACGGTACAACCTCTGCATCCTACTACATCAGATCTGAAGCTGTCAACCCCAGATTCCTTCGTCCTGTTCGAGCCTCTGCCGCGGCCAGCGACAACGTTAGAAGAATTCAGTAAAATTCAGAGGCGTCCCAGCTTCTGTCACGAAGAATTCCCTCCTGGTCTCGTCGCCGGCAGAATTCCGGAGTAAGAGCTACGACTGCAACAGCGGCGGCCTGTCCCCTCTCACAGCAAGCGAGCAGATCCTACGTCGGCGTCCTCTCCTACAACCTCGGCGAGTTTCCCCCTCCCGCCTGGCCGGCTTAGCGCCCCTCCCTGCGTGGAGGTAGTGTTTGGATGTAAGCTTGATTTCCCCACCCTTAGTCCAACCCTCCTGCGAGAGGAGTAGTGTTTGTATTAAGCAGCTCAAGCTACATCGGCGCAGTGTGCGGGGTCCACACTTCCCCGCTCGCCCACGTCTCCGAACGGGGTTGGTTTCTTCAAACCAACCAGGTGAGCTCTAAACTTTGCTCCATTACTATTTAGTGTCTGTTTATTTAATATCCGTAGACGTAGCTCCGTTGTGCATGCGAGCGAGTGCCCGATATCGGAACCACCATCTTAGTGTGGTCACCGTGGCTAAAGTGAGAGAGTGGGACCTAGTGCCCCAATTGGCACCGGCCAGCCCCATAAGCGTGGGCTACGTACCCTCGGGAAGGCAACCCTAGCCCAGCTGGCACTCTACCAGCAAGGGTCTTGATCCATCACCTCCCCCTAGCATCATTTAGTCACCCCGGGCTCGCGTGTGTGCGACGGCGATTTGGCCCCGATTTATCAACTTAATTGCTATGTGGTTGTGAATGCGGAATAGGTCCTAAGTTTACATTTGCTTGCTGCATACCCCGTAGTGGTTTCACATCAGTTGGTATCAGAGCAAGTTTTAGACTTGTCTCTACAAGCCTAGGTCCAAGGGCAATTGCATTTCTATCCCGTGTTGTCATCATTGTGCATGTCCACCCGTAGGGGTACCATATATCGGGCTGATCCTTCTAATTCCAACCCACCTATGGATCCCAATGTGCATGGCAACCAAAACATCCCTAGGGAAGCTCCCCAAACTCCTATGGATCGAACTGAGACTGCCATCCAAGTCTTCACGGAGCAAATGAATGGAATTTCCACCCGATTAGAGAGATTGGAAGAAGCTAGGGCCCCACCTAGGAACCATGCCCAAAGAGTTCATCCTCCGCGGGTTGAACATGAGAGGGAAGACCTAGATGATGAGTGGTATCGTGAGCAAGAGAGAGTCCCACGACCTCGATATCATGAGAGGCGACCACGAGAGGATCCGGATGACTTCCTACTAAGAATGATCAAAGTGGAAGCTCCTAATTTTGATGGGTCTCATAACCCTAGTGCCTATAAAGAATGGGAGCATGGCATGGACCAATACTTTGAATGGTACCCCATGTCCGAGGAGAGAAAGGTTAGGTTGGCCAAGATGCACCTTCTTAAACTAGCCAAGACCTATTGGCTAAAGGTAGAAAGCCAAAGGAGGATCCGGTGTGAGGAACCCATTGACACTTGGATAGACATGAAAGATCAACTTAGAAACAAATATCTCCCCATCTCCTATAGCCAACTTCTTCTTGATGAATGGCAAAGCCTTACCCAAGAGGGAAAGACCGTGGAAGAGTATATTGAAAAATTTGACTCATATCTCCTAAGGTGTGGTGTGGTTGAAGACCCAGCCGTCACTTTATCCCGATTTAGGAATGGTCTCCTCCCCCACATCAAACGGGAGCTTTTTATGAGGGAAGTACATAGCTTGGAAATTGCCTATCAAATAGCCCGGGATGTAGAGAGATTTTCTAGGAATCCTAGGTTTGCCCCCCCCCCAAGGGCCCGGGACCCCGTCCCAACCTACCTCCTCTGTTAAGAACACCTCCTCCCAATGGGGGAACCCCCACTCGGCCCTATCCCCAACCAATCACTCCCACCCCCACAAAGACCACCCCACTCAACCCTCCTCCCCGAAGGGAGGAAGCCTCCAAAGGGAAGACCCCAGGGAGTAGTACGATTAAATGTTTTCAGTGCCATGGTTATGGCCACATAGCCTCCCAATGCCCTTCCAAGGGGATGTCAAGCCTTGTTATTGAGGGCGGACCTACCACATCCCAAGAAACCCATGAGAATACTATTGAGGAACACGAGGCTACCTTAGAGTGGGAAGAGGAATACGAGGAGCAATTCTTTGAGGAAGGTGTAGAAGATGACCCCCACTCCACCCACTTGGGAGTAATAAGGTGCACCCTTACCCAACCACAAGAGAATGATTGGAGGAGGACTTCCATTTTTCACACCTTCATCAAAATTGGGGACCATGTTAGGAAGGTTATCCTAGACAACGGAAGTTGTGTCAATGCCGTGTCCCCGGACACCGTCAAGCTCCTAGGACTTACCCCAACACCCCACCCCAAACCATATCGTGTCTCATGGATAAACAACCATTCCCTACCCGTCAACACATGTTGTCTTATCCCCATCACCTTCTCATCCTACCAAGAGCCAATATGGTGTGACATCATACCTATGGCTGTAGGGAGCATCCTGCTAGGGAGACCTTGGATATATGATGTTAATGCTACCATCCATGGGAAAACGAACACGTGCACCTTTGAACACAAGGGGAAGACCATTCGCCTCAACCCTTCCTCACCCCGAAAGGACCCACCCTCCAAGGAAATTCTCCCCACACCACCTCAAAACCCAGGGGTCACATCACCCCCAACCCAACCAACAAGTCAACTGTCCACCCATGAGGGTCCCACCAAAGGCCTTCACCTCATCACTAGACAAGAACTCGAGGAAGAGGTAGCCCTCGGGACACCCATATGCGCTGTAGTCATATGCCTAGGGGAACCCACCCCCTCCAACCCTCATCCTGTGGAGATACACCCTCTCCTAGAAGAATTCAAGGATGTGTTCCCCGAGGAGCTCCCCGATCAACTGCCACCCATGAGGGATGTCCAGCATGCTATTGACCTTGTCCCAGGGGCCACCCTCCCAAACCTTCCCCACTGAGCATGCTGAATTGAGGAGGCAAGTGGAGGAACTCATTAGAAAAGGCTTCCTCCGTCTTAGCAAAAGTCCTTGTGCTGTCCCAGCCCTCCTCACACCAAAGAAAGATGGGACATGGCGCATGTGTATTGATAGCAGGGCCATCAACAAGATTACCGTCAAATATAGGTTCCCCATACCTAGACTTGACGATATGCTAGATATGCTAGCTGGAGCCACAATTTTTTCAAAGATAGACCTTAAGAGTGGCTACCACCAAGTAAGGATAAGGCTTGGGGATGAATGGAAAATAGCCTTCAAAACCAAAGATGGACTCTATGAATGGCTGGTGATGCCTTTTGGGCTCTCTAACGCCCCAAGCACATTTATGCGCCTTATGACCGAGGTCCTTAGGCCCTACATTGGAGTCTTCCTGGTAGTCTATTTTGATGATATCCTCATCTACAGCCAGACCAAGGAAGCCCACCTCAGTCATCTTAGGCAAGTCTGTACCACCCTTAGGAAGGAAAGCCTCTTCGCCAATTTGGGAAAATGTCACTTCATGACAAAGTCCATTACCTTCCTTGGGTATGTTGTCTCCATCGACGGGGTATCCATGGACCCTGAAAAGGTCCAAGCCATCCTCGATTGGCCAGAGCCCCGCACTCTCCATGAAGTCCGAAGCTTTCATGGGTTAGCCACCTTTTACAGTAGGTTCATCCGTGGGTTCAGCACAGTCACAGCCCCTATCACCGACTGCCTCAAAAAGGGGACCTTTGTATGGACCAAGTCAGCATCTAGGGCCTTCCAAGAGCTCAAAGAGAGAATGACCCAAGCCCCTGTCTTATGCCTCCCTGATTTCTCCAAAGTCTTTGAAGTGACTTGTGATGCCTCTGGGGTAGGAATTGGTGGGATCCTTAGCCAGGAAGGACACCCAGTGGCCTACTTTAGTGAGAAGTTGTGTGATGCCAGGATGAGGTACTCCACCTACGACAAGGAATTTTATGCCGTGGTACAATCCCTCCGGCATTGGAGACACTATCTCTTGTCTAAAGAATTTGTCATATTCTCCGACCATGAGGCCCTGAAATACCTCAACTCCCAGCAGAAACTGAATGCTCGACATGCCCGATGGGTCGAATACATCCAGGCCTACACATTTGTGATCAAACATAAAGCCGGGAGTGAAAACCGTGCTGCCGATGCCCTCAGTAGGAGAATTTCCTTGCTAGCTACCATTCGGGTGGAAGTCATAGGATTTGAAAGACTCAAGGAGGAGTACTCTGATTGCCCGGACTTTGGTCCAATCCATACCACTCTGTCCACCCTATCACCTAAGGAACACCAAGGATTCATCTTAGAGGATGGATTCATCTTCAAAGGCCATAGACTTTGCATCCCTAGAACCTCTCTACGGGATTTCCTGGTCTGGGAGTTACATGCAGGAGGCCTTGCTGGGCATTTTGGGGTGCATAAAACCATTGCTTTAGTTGAAGGTCAGTTCTACTGGCCAAGCCTCAAAAGGGACGTAGCCAAAATTGTAGGACAGTGCCGGATATGTGCCTCAGCCAAACAGACAAGACAGAACACGAGCCTATACACCCCACTCCCTGTCCCTGATCGTCCCTGGCAGGACTTAAGCATGGACTTCGTCTTAGGCCTACCTAGAACTCAAAAAAGGCATGATTCAATCTTTGTAGTAGTGGATAGGTTTTCTAAGATAGCCCATTTCATCCCATGCTCTAAAACCTCCGATGCCTCCCATGTGGCCCGCCTATTCTTCGATAAGGTAGTCCGCCTCCATGGCCTACCCAAGACCATCATTTCTGATAGGGATGTCAAATTCACCAGCTAATTCTGGAAAACTCTCTGGCACCTAATGGGGACCCTTCTCAAATTTTCCACGGCCTATCACCCTCAAACTGACGGCCAGACCGAAGTCATTAATAGGAGTCTTGGGAATCTACTCCGGTGTCTTGTTGAGGATCGCCCCGGGAATTGGGATCTCATATTACCCCAAGCAGAGTTTGCATACAACAATTCAGTGAATAGGTCGATAGGGATGAGCCCATTTGAAGCTGTGCATGGGTACAAACCTAGAAAGCCTACAGATCTCATTCCTTTACCTCTGCATGCTAGAGTGTCTATTAGTGCTGAGTCGTTTGCCCAACACATGAAAGAATTGCATGAGGAGATCCGCAAACACATTAACAAAAGCAATGAGGTGTATAAAAAGACGGCCGATTCCCACCGACGCCACCAGGAGTTTCACGTGGGTGATTATGTGATGGTAAGAATTGAGAGGCTTTTCCCTGGAAATGTCTCCAAACTGAGGTCGCGTGGATCAGGCCCCTTCCAGGTTCTGAGGAGGATTGGCACAAACGCTTACGTGTTGGACCTCCCCGAGGAGTACGCAGTAAGTCCCACATTCAATGTGGCTGACTTGGTGCCATATAGGGGTCCCACGGTGACACCCAGTGAGGGAATTGAGCATGTTCCACCTTCTGAGAGAGCCACCACCCATGAGAGAGTTCCACCAGTCCAGAGGGGCCAACGGGAGCAAATAGAGCGGATATTGGATGAACAGGTCACTGTCACCCGGAGCAAAGCATACGAGCGATACTTGGTCAGGTGGAAGGGCCAGCCCCCTTCAGATGATTCATGGGTGAGTAGGGAGGATCTTCAGCAGCTGGACCCCGATCTCCTGGAGCATTACTGTAGTCGAGTGGACCCTTTCTCGACAGAGTCAAGCTCTTCGCAGCCCGGGGGAGTTGATGGGGACATCACCCAGGATTCCCTTTGGCTCGACACCTCTCTCCCTTCCGGAGACAGGTAGTGTGTGACTGCACGACTTGATGGGCCCACGGCGACACAGGAGCTTATTACTGAGGACATATTGATGTATTTTCTCCTTTCTTGAGTCATTTTGATGTACTTGTCCTTATTTTGAGTCATGTCCCTAGGTCATCACGTTATTTATCTATGTTTGTTAGGCTAGGGGGGTCATATGGGCCCAATTAGATGGGCCTGGCCCATGGGCGCCCTCTTCCTTCCCACACCCCCTTGCTTATTTGTTTTTAGCATATTCTCCAGGGACTTTTTGTAAATGTTGGGATCCCTATATATAGGACCCCAACCCCCCTTGAGATGGTTAATGAAGTATTGAATATTTGAGCATAAGTGCCCCCCCTCTCTCTCTCTCATTCTCTCTCTCTCTCTCTAGGGGGCGAACCCCTCTCTCTCCTCCCCCTTCTCTCTCTCTCTCCCTTGGGCGAACCTGCCCTTTCACCTTCCCCTGCCACCTCACCTGCCACCGCACCCTCCAACCCTTCACCTCCCCAAGAGCCTTAACTCCCATCAATACCTCCACTTCCCCAAGCAACTCTTCCCATTCCCCATACACCTTCTCCACCCCCAAGGCACCCATCCCTCTTCCCCAAGCAGCCCTTCCACTCCCCCACACACTCATTCATATCCCCAAGCATTCAAACCCCACCCCCACTACCATTTGCGCAACCCCCTCCATCCACTCACCCCCCTCCTCTTACCTTGGCCGACCACTCCCTCCCCCCATCTCCTAGCTTCGGCCCCCACTCCCCTCCACCCTCCTGCACCTCCATACCACCTGCTCTGCCCCTTTCATCACCCCCACACATCCCTCCCCCATCTGCAATCACCTCCACCCTTCCCTCCATTACCAAACTCCAATCCCCCTTAACCTAACCCCACCACCATCCCATTCATTCTGTCACATCTGCAGGTAGCAGAAGAAGGCCCGTCTTGCAGAAGCTCCCCCGAGGTCATCCGGCGACATCTGAGAGCGTACCTTACCTTTCTGGAAAGGTCGTCCAGTCCACTACGCAGGCGAGAAAGAATTGTACCATTCCGAGTCCGGAGCTGCCCGGGAGAGCCATTCTCCCTCGACTGCACCAAGCTCCATCTGCAGAGCACCAGAGTTCGACCAGAAGCTGAACCACGATTCACAGTGAAGGAATCTGACTGAAGTTCCTTCTTCAAAGTTCTTCCTCCCCCTGTCCCCGACCAGGAGAAAGAAGCAGAGCTACATTCGGCATCCGGGAGCCAAAGTTCTGATTTTTCCCCTCCAGTCGCGCGGGACTGCCTTCTCCAGTCTTCTGCGACCAGCACTCACTCATCGGTGTCCCCCAGGCCACCCCGACCTCCGACGGCCTCCCCACCAGTTTTGCTGCAAAGAAGGTTCATCCACGGTTCCAGAAATTCTGACGGTTCGAGATTCGGAGCTCGGGAGCCCACGGTACAACCTCTGCATCCTACTACATCAGATCTGAAGCTGTCAACCCCAGATTCCTTCGTCCTGTTCGAGCCTCTGCCGCGGCCAGCGACAACGTTAGAAGAATTCAGTAAAATTCAGAGGCATCCCAGCTTCTGTCACGAAGAATTCCCTCCTGGTCTCGTCGCCGGAAGAATTCCGGAGTAAGAGCTACGACTGCAACAGCGGCGGCCTGTCCCCTCTCACAGCAAGCGAGCAGATCCTACGTCGGCGTCCTCTCCTACAACCTCGGCGAGTTTCCCCCTCCCGCCTGGCCAGCTTAGCGCCCCTCCCTGCGTGGAGGTAGTGTTTGGATGTAAGCTTGATTTCCCCACCCTTAGTCCAACCCTCCTGCGAGAGGAGTAGTGTTTGTATTAAGCAGCTCAAGCTACATCGGCGCAGTGTGCGGGGTCCACACTTCCCCGCTCGCCCACGTCTCCGAACGGGGTTGGTTTCTTCAAACCAACCAGGTGAACTCTAAACTTTGCTCCATTACTATTTAGTGTATGTTTATTTAATATCCGTAGACGTAGCTCCGTTGTGCATGCGAGCGAGTGCCCGATCTCGGAACCACCATCTTAGTGTGGTCACCGTGGCTAAAGTGAGAGAGTGGGACCTAGTGCCCCAATTGGCACCGGCCAGCCCCATAAGCGTGGGCTACGTACCCTCGGGAGGGCAACCCTAGCCCATCTGGCACTCTACCAGCAAGGGTCTTGATCCATCACCTCCCCCTAGCATCATTTAGTCACCCCGGGCTCGCGTGTGTGCGACGGCGATTTGGCCCCGATTTATCAACTTAATTGCTATGTGGTTGTGAATGCGGAATAGGTCCTAAGTTTACATTTGCTTGCTGCATACCCCGTAGTGGTTTCACATCACAAGCTGTGTCAACGCAGCTCACATCCTGCGTCGACGCACCCTCAACAGTGTAAAAGTCGTACCCACCGCGGGACTTGATCGCAACACGTGATCCAAGCTCCGTACGACGACGCTGGCTTCCAGAAGGCGCGTGGAGGCCGTACAGGACGCGTAGCTAGGAGATCTCCAATGATTGGAGATTATTCTTGGCCCCTTGCCTTAAGGAAAAAGAAAACCCCCCTGCTTCTGCTATAAAACAAGGGCAGCGCCTTGAAGAAGTCGACGGCCCCTTTGCTGTGCAAAGTTCCCTACGGCCAAATTTCAGAGTGTTCTGCTACTGCTCCAGTGCAAAGGAGAAGAAGAGAGGGAGAGAGGAGGAGGAGAAGAGGTGCTGCTTCAGGAGGGAAAGGAGTCAATGCTCCTCCCCCCCCCCCTTCTTTCATTCTGTTCTTTCTTTCCCCTGCTATGTAGTTTTCTTTTTTGTTTTCTGTCTTGATTGCTTCCCAGACGAAGTGGTTCTGGGATGATGTATTCCTTTTGTTTATCGAAATGAATAGAAATGATCCTTTGGTGCTCGAATGTGAACATCTTCGTTCTTGTAGATTCCATTTCAATCCCTATCCCCATGGCTTTACTATGATTTTTATTTTCTGTGTTCGTATATTTTGCTGATCAAAGGAGGATCCCATACCACGAGTAAGCTCAGAGCCAGCCCATCCAACCATGATGGATTGGGTGCAGGGTTCTATCGCTCTCCAGTTTACTGAATGAATGTCTGTATTCAGGTCCCGCCTTGCTGCCCAGTGGGAAGCCAGCTTCAATGCGATGTCCCTGATTCTTGCAATGGATTAAGCGCCCATGTGGGCAACAATGATTGTATAAGTCCCCTTCCCCAGTACCCCAGATAGGTCCAGATTGTTCGTTCTAATTCAGAATTTCTCCGTGCACTCAACGGCTATGCTCTGTGTATATCTGACATACATGCTCTCTCGATGTTCGATGTATAAGGTTTTTTTTATGGAAATGGCCATTCGTCTCCTCACCCACGTCTATGGGTTGTGGGGCTCTGGCCTGGTCCCAAATCCGCTGGAAACTATATTTTCTTCTGCATTCCCCATCATTCAATCACAGTGGAGAGGAAGCTACCGGTCATCTTATATCAACCCTTTGGCTCTTGTGCCAGTCACACATGAGCACCCCCCGATCGCTTGAATGCCCAGTGGAGTGTTGCTTAAGAATCCCCATATATGCATGGCTACGTCACCCTCTGTCTGCATGAGAGCGGCAGCAAGCGCCTTTGGTGCTCTCTACACTGCAATAATGCTTTGGCTCTCATTTTCTCACGGACCAGTATCTCATGCGAACCTTACTTTTGTTCAAGCCACGCACCCTAGTAGCTTGTAGTATGCTAATGCATTGAACATCATAGTTTTATGTCCCCATTTGGGACACGGGTTTGCTAATTTCTTAAGCATGATCCGTGATCCCATGCGCTGGGGCAATAATTCATATCTTCCGATTTCACTAAAGATTTTCAAATGTAAGGACCAGTCATTGGGAGGAGATACATCTCACCATTTGAGCTTCCTTATATGATTCTAACCGTTTCTCCAACTGAAGGTTTCATACCGTTCAGATTTTGTTTTGTAACCACCCTTACATCCCCAGGGGCATGGTCTCTGGAGGAATTTCCCCTAAGGGATGGATATTAATGGCCATGGAGCCAACAACAACATAATGCACACGTCAAGGTTGGAAATGCAGCCATCCCTGGGTTAGTGGAGTCCCCTCGTAGGCTAGCTCTCGGAGTTTTTCCTGCCCAAATTTGGGATACTTACTCTGATTTCAGGAGCCATCTCAGAATCTCTGTGGATACGCTTCCATTTTTCACCCCCCAGATACTTGGGTCTAGAGGAGGTGCTGCCCGATTTTTTCGTCAGAGCTGTGGACTTAACAAAATGGATTGATGACAGAATTAAGCAGAATACAAGAGCTTTGTTGGAAGAACAAATCTGAACAGAGAATTTGGCCGGGTGGAGATGACCTCTGCTGGTAGCAATAAAGAAAGAATATTGTCTAAAAGAGACGAACAAAAAAAAGAGAATAAAAAAAAGAAATGGGCAATAATTAATGAAATAACCAAACAGATAAGAAAACTCAAGATCATGTGAAGAGCACGCTTGTATGTGCAAATGAGTACGCATTTGCTTGATTTCTGAACAAAAAAGGCAGTTTGGGGTCTACCGTGGAGGAGTCGACTCTGAGAGTCGACCCTCTTTCCCACGGGTTCTGTTCCGAATGTCTGAATAGCAGATGTGCCCAGGAGTCGACACCCTGAGCCGACTCCTCTTGAGCTCAACTGCTATCTAGCAACCAGGCCTACTGTGAAACAGATCAATACCCTACATGCACCATGCAACTTGCATTAATACTTACTGAATCTACATGAGCATAATTAAAACTACTCCCTTATGCATCCCTCAACACTAAGCAACTCATTAACATCCACAATGGATCATGCATGCATCATGCGTGTGAATTAAACCCTATGCATAGACTAGCCATGCATGCTTGAGTGCCATAACTTGTGGTATATCAAATGGTGGGTTCAAGAAAGTTGGGTTATGCCCAACTGGATACTCCCACTATGCATGAGTACGTAACTCTGCCCTGTACCAAAGTCTCACTGCATAAGTGCATCACTTAAGCCTTGCATATAGCCATGCAGATGCTTGCAAGACCACTTCCTACATTTCCAAGGGACATAGTCCCCTTGCTAGACAAATCATGCATTAACTCATTCTATATACAAAGAAGGAATCAAAGAAAGAAAATCAAAAGAATGAAGTTTGAAACAAGAGGGTCTACAAATGCCCTTATACAACATGGAAAGTGCAAATGCCTACAAGCGGATCCATCGCCAACACATAAGGCATTCTCACAAAAGGCAACCACTGCAACTGTTAAAACTAGTGCGACACCGAAGAGCACTCACAAGCAATGTGTCCCACCTGGCCGCATTTAAAGCACACTAACTCGGCCACAGCCACTGTACATGGCATCCCAACGTGGAAATCACCACATCTCGGACACTGCCCTGGCCGCTCAGACATGCTATGTCGTACCTGTCGAACCAATAGTTGTTGCATAACCGTCGACGGAATCATCTCCTCTTGTCCCTAATACCATCTAGTTGACTTATTTCTCCCAATTAACTGGTCCATACGCCTAGACCTTGATCCCAATGAGGATCTACCTTCATGGGACAAGAAAAATGGCATCCTTGGATGGCTCGGAGATCGCTGAATCACCTCTTGCTGTTGAGGAGGAATCCTCTACTGAACAACATCTTGGTGAGCATATCTCATTATCGATCCCCGGGTCCTCAAAATATCTCCTTTTAGAGCCACCGCAATCTGGTATGCCGCATCCAAATCTGATACATGAGCAATGATCAGTGCCTACCGAAGCTCAGTTCGTAAACCCCTAAGAAAATGTTGAGTTCTCAATGCCTCATCTGCCATCACATGCAGGGCATAACGAGCTAGCTCCACAAATCAGGCACGATACTGAACCACTGTCATATCACCTTGCACCAAATTCATAAACTGGAACATTCTTTCTGTTCGCAAGTACGCAGGGTTGAATGCTCGATCAAACACTCTAACGAACTCTTGCCATGAAATCTGTCGGAGGGGTCGGGATTGAAAGGTCATTTCCCATTCCGCACTACACCACAAGAGAGCCAATCCTTGCAATTGATGACTCACTAACAAGACTCTCTCGTCCTCGGCACATTCCATTGACCTGAATACTCGTTCCATGGCCTTTATCCATGCTCTTGCCGCATTAGGATCCGACTGGCCCACAAACTGAGGGGGTTGGAATTTCGAAAATTCTTGCATAATTCGCCCACGACTATCTTGCCATGAGCCACCCTCACCAGTCTCCTGACCTTGGCACTGCTGACCTTGGTATTGCGTAAAGAACTAGTTCATACCAGCTAGAAAATCCGCTTGATTCGGTGCACTCAAGGCTGCCACCACAGGGGGAGATAACTCTTTATGCCACCCTCCTTCGGCTTCTTCCAACGAGTCAGAATATCGCACTCGCCCTCTCGGTGCCATCTACACACTACTGGCACAACCACAAGGCACTTAACACAAAAATAAGAGGGTAAGCAACACAACATACCCTAAGCCAGGTGCCAACTGTACCCGACTTTATGGACTCTCCCTTTAAGGGAAACATTTATCTCAAATTCCCATGCACAGCCACAACCTTGCTATGATACCACCTGTCACGACCCGGGATCCAAGCACCGGTAAATCGATAGCCCGAACCTCAAACTGCTACCCACGAGTGGAAAACTCGTAAGGGAAAAGTTTTTTGTGTTGTGGGGGTGCTTGACAATTAGAAATAAATGCATAAATTAATTCACATGATTTAAACATTTAATAACATAAATAAATAAACATTTTACAAGAATTTAAAATTTTAATATCGAGTCTAAGTCCACTCAGTACAGTTAATAAAAAGAATTACGTACACTGTAACGAGCCTACACTGGCCCTGACAACTGGCAGCTACATCAGCACAGGGGCAACTCTCACCCACTGGTCCACGTGGCAAAGCACCAGACCTGAAAAGAAAAGGGGTGAGCCTCATCTCATTGGCTCAGTAGGGGTCCCGTGGAGCCCTACCTCAACACAAATGCAGTAACAAAAGTCACAATAACCACAATTAATATAAAATGTAACAAGACTAGCAGCTAACTACAACGAAAGCCACAGTAGTCTACGTAGCCAGTAAAACACGATGACGGCAAACACAACACAGCCTACAGTGGAATCACAACTTCCACAGCTACTCCGTAAACACTGCGAACGGAGGTCAAACCCTCAAAGACTGGAATAAACACAGCTACACTAAATAAAAACCCACGACACCTTAGTCGTGTAGATCCATCCACACCAATGGAAGACCCGAGCTAGGACTACACCATCACCAGCATAACCTCTTTCACAAGAGTACCCTGACCTCAAGTCAGAAACCTCAAATCAGAAACCTCGGTCTCAACCTAGGAGGGAGACACGACCTCGCCGGCGTGTCAACTCTACCTCACAGCCATGAGGCCTCGCCAACGTCGTCGGTAACGTCAACCTCACGCGAGGGCCACAATAACGTAGTCGCCTCAACCAGCACTCAGTCTCTCATGTCCCTCGTACGTAGCCCACACCTCAAGTGGGGATCCCATATGCAGCCACACCCTAACCTCGAGTGGGCGCGCGCGCGCACACACACACACACACACACACACACACACACACACCCCACTCCATCAGAATGGCTAGGATCCGCACCACTGCAACCCACAGCACGGTCGTGTCCCGCTCCCTGACACGGGATACGTGCCACTACACCCGTCAGCAATGAACTCTTGTTCTAACCAAGGCACTACACGCTCTAGGCTGTCCTCCCCTCTCCTATACAAGCGTCACGCACACAAGGCTGTCCTCGCTCGGTCCATCCACGGTACATAGGTTTCTCTTGCCTGCTCCTAACAGAAAACACACGTACCCCTCGCACGAGCACGGTCACGATCACGGATGGCTAGGCAACACAAGCCTACAAGTCGTACACCAAGAACCACTAACGGTAGTCTGGAACAGAAGCGAATGCACAAGTCGCCAGAAACACAAGAGATCATCTCAAGGACAACACACGGTGCATTCGTCACAAAGACTGTTCTACAAAAGCCCACACGACTAACCACATAGAAAAGCAGTTGTCATATGATCAATCAGAACTACAGAACTCACGTAGTTCTGACAATCCAGGCTAAACAACTATTTCAAACCCAGACCGGGTTACATAACCACACCGGCCCACAATCATACACAGAAGTGACCCTTACACGGTCACGCAGAAGTGACTCACATATGGTCACACAATACCATACAGGAACAACCCTATGTAGGTAACCCGCTATGAATCACATAGCAACATTCAAACACATAAAGCATTAGGCGTGTCTTCACCACTTAAGAGAATATAGCCTCAAGCCATGGCACGATCTTAACAAAAACCACAGCCTTAAGCCGGAACAAGACTACGGCCTTAAGTCGGAACGCGAACTCACGCATTCCCAATCCCTATTGACTCATGCTTACACGTGGGATTCATACACAATACAACTATACGGACTTGCCTCCTATGATCACTCATAGGGCCCACATCCTTTGATCTCACATCGGGCAACCATTGCCCACGCAGGGTAGAAACGACCCAAGTTGATAGCATTCAGATGCTCGGGGGTGAAAGCCCAATCCCAGATGTATACCGAGCTAACTAGGCCCCTAAGCGATCGATCTAGACCGACTAGCTCTCAAGAACAGCAAGGACATACGTGGTTTAGGGTCACACCGCGATGGTATGGTCGCGGTTGATCGCGGAACTGCGTTACTCTTAGTCGCGGTTGGGGTCCTGCCGCATTAAAGATGATCGCGGTTGGGGGTGACGCCGCATTAATGGTGGTCGCGGTCGACCTGGGGGCCGCGACCTCATAGACGCGTTGGGGGAGACGATCGCGTCTCCAACCGCCTCTCCATCCCTACACAAGGTGTGAACGCAGTCTCTGAGCACATCCCATTCAACATCTAGAGGCTTAACGCGGTTGGGGAGGCGACCGCGTTAGCGTTCCGATCCCGAACTTCCGCGAACCAATGCGAAATCGTCCGTTCCATGCCCCTTTCGTGTCATACGAAGGGGAAACTACATAAAAATGGGTCCTTTGCCTTCCACACACCTAAAGGACTCAAAAAAACACAAAAAAGAGCATAAGAAGGGGTGATTACATCCATTGCCCTAAATGCATTCATCACATTCCACAACACACATCCGACCTCATCTCGGCCTCAAATCGCAAGGAAAATGCAAATGAATGGAGGGGAATCACATCCTGCCATTCTCACACATCAAGAACTCGCGATTGAATCAAAAATCACCGCCTAAATTGGCGAGAATCGCCACTCAAACCCCCACATGAATTTCAACCCAAAAATGGCCAAACTCGCTCGTTCTCGCTCGTATCGGCTCGAAATCGTGGGGAATCACTACAAACGAGCTAGGTATCCATCCCCCTACCCCAAACGACGCTTTACCGCATTAGGGAAGTCGAATCTTCGCGAATCCACCACGTTCTAGCCGCGAGATCCAAGAGGTTCCACCACTACACGCGCTCCCATGCCTGCCACACGTCGTCCATGCCATCTTCCGCGCTTCTCCACGCCTTCGTGGCCACCGGAGTGAAGGAGAGAGAGGGAGAGAGGGAGAGAGGGAGAGATGCATGGGAGAGAGGAGGAGAGTGGGAGAAGAGAGGGCGCCACCGTAGGGAAGAGAAGAGAAAATGTGGGGAGAGGGGGTTTGATCAAGGGTTTAGGGAAAAAAAGAAAAAAAAAGATATTTTCCCTTCAACCCTAAGAAGACCCATATTGCATAAATGCTCATTCTCCCATCATTTCCAATATAAATCAATTAATTACCTTTTAATTTCTGAATCAAACGATCAGAAACCCACATGATTATTCCGAAACCCAAAATCGTCGGATCTGCAAACCCGAGTCGCTACATCCAGTCCAGGCACTGACCCCATCGATGTGGGAATTGTTGGGACCAAGGGGTCTCCCAAAGTGGCCGGGGCTGGCAGACCCCCTCCGATGGACACCGTCGTGCTCTCACCTTTAGCGTCCAAGCTCAAGGATGGATTTGAGGCAGAAGGCTCTAAGGTAGATGGAGGGGCTATGGTTTCCTCGTCCAAGTCATAACGCTAACCGAGCTCGAACACTAGCTCATCAGCGACCTGCAATTGGGCCAGCCGAATAGCTCGGTCGAAGCCCTGAACAAAGCCCTTCCTCAATCCTCGCCTGAAGCCTGGCTCACTCTCCTTTAAGGCCTCTCGGTATTCCTCGGATTCGAGGTACTTCTCCACCGCCTTGGACTCAGCCCCCACCAATTCTTGCTCAGTGCCTAGAGATGACCCCGAAGCTCCTCTTTCTCTGCCACCTCCTGTTTGGACGATCAAAGACACGTCTGGAACTCCTCTCTCTCGGCCTCCCACCGTTTTGAGCTGGCTTCTTGGGCTCGATGCTCTTCCTCAAGGAGCCTGGCCTTCAGATCGGCTCGGTAGATCACCTTCTCGAGCCGCTCGGACAGGGAACGGATCTTCTCCTGATCCGCCTTAGCTTGGCTCTGAAAGGACTCGGCCTCGCCACGAAGAACCCTGACCTCAGAGGAGAGTTAGTTGCATTTCCAATCCAAGTAAGTGCGTTCCTTTGCGAGCACTGCCTCGATATTCTCCGACCGCTCGAAGCGCTCCAAGCCCACGGATTCCATCTGAGCTAGCCCAATCATCCCCTCCATGATTCTCTCGCCCAGCGCCCAGTTCGAAAGCCGTTGGAGCTCAACCTGGCTCAAAGGGGTCATCAACGCCCTGCGATACTCGTAAGTCGACCCCTTAGAGGCGAGCCGGCGTTCCCAGGATTCGGGATAGTCCCCTCGGGAAGGAGCCGAGGGGGTGGTCACCCGGGGCATCCGGGCCAATGGGGGCCGCATCCGGATGGGTAGGGACGGACGAACCAGCCCCCTCCCTAGATGGAAGAAGCGCAGAGGAAGGACCGGAGGTGACTATTGCGATCGACGGCCGCTGCTCTGCGCAACAAGTCGTTGGGTCATCCGGAAGTGCCAGAGCGGTAGGGTCTCCCATCATTTGGAGCCCCTTCGCTCCTCATCCCCTTCGAGTACCACACCTTTGCCTTTGTCGCGCCCCTCATCGCAGGAAGCCGAAGGGCCCTCTGCCTCTCCTGCCTCAGGTCGATTATCTCGAACTTTTGGTGCGACCTCCTGCACCACCTCCTCCTCCAGTGCAGCCACAGCCGAGTGTCCCAGCCAACTCCCCTCCTCGACATGAGGATGGTCTGCAAGCAACACAATCATGAACTCAGTAGCAAATTAACTTGCAGGCTAAAGTAGCAGACTGCCAGACAAACCCTTACAAAGAGAGGACAGAGGCGCCTGGGCATAGCGCTAGAGGCTCAGCTCATCGAGGAGGTCGGTGGTCGACTACTTGTTGTTCTAGAGGACCTTGATGTTATCCTCGAGCTCCTTGGGGAACGAATATGGCCTCGGCGTAAATACGGGAGAGAAGTTCGAAAAGATCGGGAAAGGCTAGGAGGGGGCATCCTTAGTGCGGTTCACCCAAAAGTAGTGGGTCTTCCACCCCTTGTGTGAAGAGTCCTAAGGGGAGAGGGTAACACAACTCTTACCCCTCCGAGCTTGAAGGAAGAAGAACCCCTTCTCGGCCTGAGCACACTCCTTCAGATCGTAGAAGGCATTGAAGAGGTCAATAGTGAGGGTTACTTTGCATTTCCCGCAAAGAACAACAAAAGAACATATGAAAGCAAAAGAATTGGTGAAAATTGTAAGATGGTCATGCCCCCCTTGGCCTCATCTTAAGCTCAATACTGATGGAGCATGTAAGAATTCCGGATCATCTAGTGGTGGTGGTGTCATCCGAGACTTCTAGGGGAACATTTTACTGGCTTTCTCTCACTGCTATGAGCATTGCAATAGCCTTGTTGCAGAAGCCCGAGCATTGATGGATGGAATCAAGTATCTTCATACCATCTCCTCTCAGTCGGCAGTGATCGAGAGTGATTCTCTTCTTCTGGTGCAAGTGCTTAATAGGAAGGCTGCTTACCCGTGGGAGATCCTACCCTTTGTTAGAGAAATATGGAGCAGCATCCCCCAATCTTTGAATATTTCTCACATTTTTAGAGAAGCCAACAGTGTCGCTGATTCATTAGCCAATTTTGCTTACCTTTCTAATTGTAATTCTTTCTTCAAGTCGCAGCATGAACTTCCCATTATGGCAAAGGGTGCTGCTAGGTTAGATAAGCTAGGCATGCCTAGCATCCGATTAATGTAATGTTTTTTTTCAGTGATCAATAATATACCCCCCTAGGTGTGAGGTGGAAAGTGTATTCGGGATTAGGAAGCACTCTCCTACTCACCACTAGGTAGGGTTTTTTATAAAAAGAAAAAAAGAAAGCAAAAGAATTCGAAACTAGTTGGACAGGAGCCAATTGGAAATGATTCAGCAGCTTTTCAACAAAAGCATGAAGGGGGAGGCGGAACCCATACTTCCAAGCCAGAGCGTAGACGCAGAAGGAGTCATGGCGGGTGCTAAGGCTTGACTCGTAAGGCTTTGAGAGAGAAAAATTGTACCGCCATAGAACCTAGTAGCGGTTCTGAAGCTCCTCGACCTCTTGGTCGATGAGCTCGTTGCGGGAGTAGAAGCAAGAAACAAGCGCAGAGCTCCCTGCACATTGTTCGGTCTCAGCGCCGTGTGAAGATACTTCCTGCTCGGCCATAGAGGAAGAAGAAGACCAGAGGGGGGAACGGAATGAGGAGCCAGCGGAGGGAGCAACTGCACGACCTCAACAATGACTGCGACAAGGTCTGCGAAAGCCACGGTGACCTCTCGTCCCCTTCGACGTTCCTCCTAGGACATGGGGGGGGGGGGCAAACCAAACGGTGGAGCGAGAACGAAAACGAAGACTCAGAGGCTGGGAGGTGGGAAGCTCCGATGCGAAGGCAGAAGGGAGCAAGCATGCCCTAGGATGCGATATTATAACTGCAGTTGGCTACCAAAGCACCGCCCAATTATACCATGGAACTTAGGAAAGCGAAACACTCCAAAGCGACGGCTCAAACCAGCATTTGTTCCGAGGCAAGAGACGCAATCATCACGCCCGCCACCAAAATGCATTTGGGCAGCTACACCAATGGACTCGAATGACGCACAGAGTAACCACGTGATAACCGTACCTACCCTTGCCTAAAAACCCGAAATGAACCTTACTCACTGAGCCTTTGGCTCGAGAGTAGGGGGACAAGTGAAGAGGGAGAAATTCGCGGCCCATTGCTTCTCAGCCCAAAAGTCCACTAAGACCTGAGCGACCTAGTAAGTGACAACCCACCTCCGTAAGATAAGCCCACTTACGAGGAGCCCGAGAGTCAAGAGCCCAAAACACGCCATATAGCCTCAACACTGTCGATCATGCATAAGATTCCCCCTAAGCTTGGGAGGAACCTCAATGCGCTGCCGATCGAGCCAACGAAAGGCTATCAAGGTAACTCCCTTGGCTAAGCCCGAGATAGGAGTAAAACTTGACAATCATGGCCCCCTGAAAGGGATAACCTTTACCTAGAGGAGGAAAGACCAGCGACAACCCCCCCCCCCCCCTCTTCGATCAAAGAAAGCCTATCCAGGGTAAGCATTTATCCCATGCAACTGAAGGCGAAGCTCTCGCAAGTATACGAGTGCAAAGAAGTTAGAAGGGCTAAAGGAAATGCAAGAGTCCTTCAACGATAAGAATGCATACCGAGGACGTAACTCCCCCCACTCAATAATCCCTCTGTAACCTCTGCAGATACGCTTAGAGAGTTTGCCACTATTTAATCCGAGGGATTCTCTCCACAAAGGTAATAGAGATCCTAACCCCTCAAATAATGAAGAGTAATCCCGCACCTCCTATTTTTCTCTTATTTTCTCTGCATTCAGCTCTTGCCCACATTGACTTAAGCATCGAAGAGTTTTCCCTGAGATCCTAATCCCAGCCCCCTGACCTTTGCCCTTCCTATGCAGATTTCTACCAGAGGTGGCCGGCGAGACCTATTCGATGGGCTCATTTCCACCAGATTGAACAGTCTACCATCAAGTGTGGGATCTTACCTCATCAAGGCTATTTGCTGCACACAAAAAAGATCATTTAACTTTCCACTATCAAGAAGTTCCGTCAACACCTAAGGAACGGAGTCCCACTGGTGGAATTCCACTTACACAGCCTCTCTATATTCCAGAAAGAAAGGGGAAAAATGAAAGTTATTCTCTTGATTTCAAAACGTATAAAATTCCAAGTTTATCATAGGAAGGGGAATAAAATTATCCTTTACACCCCCTTGGTATGACAGTACATTTGAACAAACCAGGATTTAACAGTCCACACCACGTTCAACATCATTGTGAATATGCATTGCTTTATTTTTTTCCCTCAATCCAAGTGGATCATTCGGAAGGTAGAGAACTTCCCTCTTTGCTACAGTTCTACAAAGTTAAAAAGCACAGGCAGCTGCAAAAAATAATATACAAATACCTATGGTTAGCACCCAAAGAAGTCAGCACCATTCTCAACATCATCAGTTTTCGTGCCTCCATTTTCTGCCATGAGTACCCTGTACACTCTTTTTGAGCATACTTCACCTAATCTCCTGTCCTCATTACCAAGCAGGCCTTCAACTGTCAGGTCTTTAAGCAGAAATTCCTTTTCATGAACCTAAAATCAATGGAAGTGAGTTTCCAAATGAGTTTAGTGTCTACACAAAGGCTCCATTTTTGCTGTTTCTCACTTAGTGACACTCACCGACTTATTAGGATCCAAATAAACATTTAAAAGGGACCTCATGGTAGGATATTTCTTCCAAATGGCAATCGCAAATCTCGGTTGTACCTTTGGTATTGCTACTAAAGCCTTTAACCTGAAGAGTTTAAATTCATGTTAGGGATAAAATTAACGCATATCAAAAAAAAACCATGCAATGAACAATGTCACCAAACACAACTACCAGAATAAAACCAAAGCATGCCGTAGTAAAACAAAACTGTATTTTATGGATGGTATTATCCATAGAAGAGACAATATAAAAGAGCAAGTGGTGAGGGCAAAAAGACATAATCAAAGCAAATGGATGTGAATAAGAAAGACAAATCTCGAAAGAGACTAGGACCTTCTGCAATACTTTACAGGAGATAATAGTTACATCAATTAATAAAAAGAACAAATGTAATAAAAAGATCATGCATAAAGACAACAAAACAAAAGAAGTGATGAGGATAGCAGATGACTAAGAATCAGAGAGACAAAAAAAAACAGACTACTTAGGCCATAAGAGAGATGGTGATATCAAAGACAACAAAGAAAGGAAGAAATGAGAAGCATAGAACATTGGGCCCTGCAGGATGGCTGACCCATTCATCCAGGCCTAGTGGTACCCCTGGCAAGGTGCTGATCAGAGCCTAGGAAGCAACCAATTGATCCCAGATGCCAAAAATAATCAATCCTTAAGATTTTTCCCTAAACAATTTATGAAACTCCTTGAAAAATAATTTTTAGTGCTTTGCTAACCAGTTTCACCTTCTTAATCCAATGCAGCACAAATAACAATGATTAATATCATTGTTTAGATCACCCATAGTATACCTTGACCTTTATGGCATGGTTTACTGTACCAGACTGTATCAGCCGTATCGTAACGTATCATGGCCAGACCGAGACAGCCAAATCAGCCCAATTGGGCTTCAAGTAGGCCTGAATCGAAACGAGTCAGACCAACTCTTAGTACCAGGGTCGGTCCAAGTCGATCTGGAAAACCTTGCTTTGTGGTGTTTATTTTGTGATGAGCCTTTTGGGAGACACTTTTTGTTATATCACATGTCTGTCTGTCACCATCACGAATGGGTAAAAAGCTGTCCTTGTGTGATCTCAGGCCTAGGTCATGCATAGACTTGTTGGGAACCTTGGGTACTTCATTCAAGCTTAAGAGAAGTGTGAAAACCATTGAAGAGAGGATCGGATCGGATCGGCCGATCAAATTGATTTTGGTTCTGGCCGATCTGATCCCGACCTATCCGGTCCCAATTCTTGTGTCCGATCGGGTGGATCGGGCTGGGAGCAGCCTTGGATCGGCCTGGATCAGATGATCCAGCGCGATCCCCAGGCCAGTACCACCTACCCACTCGGTAAATTAAAAGAAAATGGAGAAGAACCGAAAAAGAAGAAGAAGAATTTACCTGCTGTTGTCGCCACCTGTCATCACCATCCCGTTGTCACCAGCCTCCAATGCTGTCACCACTCGCCGCCGATGCCACCTCCTTGTCATCCATCCATTTCCTCGTTCTCTGTCACCATTGGCCCTGCTGTGGAGTGTGGGGTCAGAGGGTGTAGGGGAAGGAAGAAGTAGAACCCTCAAGACTCTCGATTCGAGTAAATAGGTTAAATTTTTGTATAAAAGCCCTTGTAAAAACATAAAAACCCATATTAACCTTTAAGATTTTTGAAAAAAAATAGGGTTGGCCTGGATCAGATTGGGATTGGACCAGGATTGGCCGATCTGGCCGACTAAGATCAATTTTAGCCCGGCCGATCCGAGTCCTATCCCCAATCCTTCCTTGGAGAAAACTAAGGGGGCGTTTGTCACAAATTTTCCCATGTTTTTACTTTCACAACCAATTTTCACAAATTTACCGACACATGAACATGGGGTAATTGGGAAATTATTTTTCATATGCCTAGAATATTCCCTTTTTTCCCCGAAGTTCTTTTTCTCCACACTCCCCTGTGGGGAAATAGAATCTGGGAAATGTTTTCCCACCAACTCAACCACTACATCCATTGTCTTTCTCTACCCATGCCCTACAACCTCCCTCTCTCCTTATGTGACAATGTAATAGGTATTTTTATAGTATTTCCCATGAAATTTACAAATGCATGTTTTCTTCTTTCCTATAAATTGTGTTCCAAGATTTTTTTATTTTCCAAGGAAATACTTCCCACAATTCTTCATTTACCAGGAAACTCTGAGAATGAAAAGCCCTCTTAAAGTGCTAGCTTTTAATCTGTGAGGACATTGTTGCCTCTGTTCCCAGTCGATGAAAAATGTGCAGTGTACTTCTATACATACATTACTTGCACACAAAGTTTGCCCAGGTGCAGACCATATTACAGCATGTTTGATGCTGAAGATTGATGTGCACTTATTCTACCTTGGTTGAATCTTCTAGATGCCATTTGTGCTGCTGCAAAGTCTACTTCTTACCCAATTTCAATCAATTTTATACTCATGCTCGAAATGATCTAACTATGCTCTTACTTGAACTCATTAGTGCTGCTCCAAAGAATACTTTTAACCCAATTTCAATCAATGTCAATATGCGTGCTCAGAATGATCTTACTTGAACTACATAGTGTGTGACTATGAATAACTATGGTTGATTCTACATGATTCTGACCCTAGAAGTCTGAATTTCCTAGGTTACATGTTTTGTGTGTGTGTGTGTGTGTGTGTGTGTGTGTGTGTGTGTGTGTGTGTGTGTGTGTGTGTGTGTGTGTGTGTGTGTGTGTGTGTGTGTGTGAGAGAGAGAGAGAGAGAGAGAGAGGATGAGGAGGAACAGGAGAGGTGGCGGCTGTGTCCTCTGGCCACACACCTCCCAAGAGATCTTATTAATTAACCTAATAAGAAACAAGACCAAAATGCCCTTGTTACAATAGCACAAGTCAAAGGTATTAAGAATAAAGAACAAAAAAGGTTTTAAGTTGAACGAATCCACCTTAGTGGGGTCCAGTAATGAACCTTAGACCCGAAGGACCCAAACAAACCAAGTCAGGCCCAGGTCGGCCTGAACATAGGCTTATCTCCTACACTCCCCTTTAAGCTAAAGCATAGATGCCCTTCATGCACAGCTTGCCTAAGAAAAGATGGAGTGCCTCCTGTGTAACGCCTTTAGTAAACGCATCAGCAATCTGATCACCAAGCATATTGTAGGGTAGACAAAACTCTCCAGAATCAAGCTTTTCACGAATGAAGTGTTGATCAATTTCCATGTGCTTGATTCTGTCATGTTGCACAAGATGTTGAAAATGTTGATGACAACCTTATTATCACAATAGAGCTTTAGAGGAAGTCAACAGACAAGCCAAGATCTTGCAACAAGAGTTTTAGCCACGACAACTCGTCCAAACCATGTGCCATAGCGCAATATTCTGCCTCAGCATGGGAACAAGCACACACTGACTGATTCTTACTTCATCAAGCAACCAAGTTTTTGCCAAGGAAGATAGCATATCCTGTAATGGAATGTCTATCATCTCGAGAACCTGTCCAATCAGTATCTGCATACTTAGTAAACAAAATCCCTTTTCCTGGACATGTCTTTATGCAGTAGAGAATGTGATCCACTGCTTGCAAGTGAGATGTTCTTCATGCATGCAAGAACTAACAACACAAATAAGGTATGTAATATTAGGACACATAAGTGTCAAGTACAAAAGTCGGCCAACAAGCCACTAATATCTCCCTTTGTCAACTTCAGAGAGAAGGTTGCCTGCTTGGCTAGATAGACAATGATTTGTCTCAATAGGGGTTACTATAGGTTTACAACATACTTTACCAGTCTCCATTAGCAAATCAAGGGCACATTTCCTCTCAGACATAAATGCTATCATTAGAATAAGCTACTTCAAGTCTGAGGAAGTAACAGAGCAATCCCAAGTCTTTGATTTCAAATTCTTTGGCTAGAGCCACTTTCAACTACTATATTTCATCCTCGTGATCTACTGTAATGATCATATCAGCAACAGAGACTAGGAGGATAGCCACCTCGTCAGCTTCCCACTTGACAAACAATGTGTCAGCTGTATTACTTTGGACATAACCAAAGCAAATCATAGCAAGTCAAAATCTGTCAAACCAAGCTTGAGGAGACATTTGGAGGGCATACAATGCCTTATTTAATCTGCCCACTTTGCCACCTGTAGGATAGCCGGGAGGGGGCTGCATGAATACCTCTTCTTAGAGATCGCCTTTGAAAAAGGCATTCCTCACATCTAGTTGGAACAATTTCCAGGAATACTGGGCAACATAGGAAATAATAACCCGAATATATATTAGTTTGGCCCCGAGAGCAAAAGTTTCCTCATAATCTGCACTATAAGTCTAAGTGAATCCTTCTACAACTAACTATGCTTTATACCGATCTATAGATCCATCTGGCTTGCACTTAATGGTGAACACCCACTTGGAGCCAACCAACTTCTTTTCCTTTGGGGGATCAACAAGTTCTCGGGTTTGATTTTTGTGTAGTGCTCTCATCTTCTCATCCATTGCACGCAGCCATTTAAGATCCCTTGCAACTTTAATAAAGAACTTGGACACGGAGACAATGGATAATATAGTGACAAAAGCATGGTTCGAAGGAGATAATTGAGAATAAATAAAAAAATACAAATAGGATGTTTGGTACACCCTCGGCGATTCGGGTACATCCCAAGCTCCTTGAGGAGAGCCCTTGTAAAACACGCAGATAATCCGCTTTATCCTGCAACGACCCGGGGACCGACTCATGAGTCGGATTTGTCCCGCGGCTTGCACCAGTTGTATCTCGGCCCTTACGGCCTGCTTGTAAAGCCCACGTGGCACCTATAAAGCATGAAACCAGTTAAATATGCTTACCCGTACCTGGGTCCCAGTTTCTTACTCGCACTAACCTGTGTGCAACCAGTCTCCCGGATCTCAGTTTACCAACCCCTCCAGTCAAGCATAATTGTCACCCTACAGCTGCAGGGGTACCCGGTTCCCTGTCCTTGGCTTCAGAAATATCCAAGCTCTTCTTCAGCACAGAACAAAGGTGTTCGGATTCAATCCGATGGAAATAAACATTGACTACTTGCGATCGGTGAGGAAAGACGTCCCGTACACGAATCCCCACAATAGCCTGCACACTCGCACCCGTGGAACCTCCCTTCTCTCCACGTGTCCCCCGCTACCCCGAGCCCACGTGCCCCGTCCTGGCGACGCTTCTCCAGTCAACCTTCGGTTCCATAGGTGATCGTCGAGAAATCGACTGGCACGCTCGCACCCTATCCGGTCACCCGGTCCTCCCGGAAACCTCTCGTGCAAGTTGACCCTTCTCGACCTTCCGTAAAAGGCGAGTGTACGGTAACTACCGTGAGAGGCATATAGCTAGTTAGCTACAAAGGAGAATATCCCCGAAATAACATCAACTCCCTTATTTTCCTTTATCGCTTTATTCCCCTTCTCACCGCAATCACCGACTTCTTCCCGCCACGTCGAAAGACCGGCGGGGAACAAACAACCTGCCTTTAGAAGGATTTAATGCATCTACTAAGCAAAGAAGAAGCTACTGATACCTACAGTTGATTAGGACTTCTGAAGTGAAAGACACTTTAAGAAAGACAATGCCAATGATTCATATGGAATGGCAGGGGCAAGTAAAAGACAAAGCATTAATTCAGGATGATACAGATTGTCACATCTTCCTTTGATCTTTATCACAACATCATATAAAGACAAAAAGATGAAGCACCATACAAGGATGATTATTTGCATTCAGTGAATAATATGACTCACCAACCATTCTTTTTTACTAGGTGCCTATCAATGAAATCTTTAGAAACAAGGGATCCATTAGCATTTACAGATAATTGTGTAATCTTCTTCCTGCAAGAAAAAATACAAATTAACATCACCAGATAATGAAGCCAGAAAGAGCATGGTCTTCATTTTTTACAATATGGGCCCATATGCAGGCTTGACTAGCTTCCTTATAGTGATACTGTTCAAAATCATAACAGAATGAATGCAGCATATAAGGATTTGAGTGACAGCACTAAGCATTATTTTGTAGATATGTCTTCATGTATTAAGATTTTCTTTTGTTGAAAAGTGGGTAATCTTAATGTATTAAGCTTAATTCTATTTCTAAAACCTCTCTCTTAAAGTTTAGTTCTAGGCATGCCTTAACATAAGTAATGATCACCATCATTACTTACCAAGCTGACTGATGTGTACAAGGCCAATTGGATTTAGTTAGTGATAGTTAAATTTGTGCCCAGAAACCTCTGCTTCCAAGCAGTTTATATCTCCATTTTAACAGGCTCAGTTTTCAGCTTTTCACACTGATATGCAATGCCAACTCAAGAAGACTTGTTTTGGGGCAAAAGCTTTTTAGTATTTGAATTAGAATTTGTGAATGTCAGCTTTTAGGATGTTTATGTAGATGTGCTTAGAAGACAAAAGATTAAAAATCTAAAGTTCTTATGGTTTTTTTTAGGAAATCTGATTGTACCATCAACTTTATCAAAAAATAGACGTAGTGCGATGGAGGAGGTGAGGAGAGGTTCCTCACACTCAGAAGAGAAAGAAAAAAAGATAAGACCTCGGAGAGGAGTACACTATCCCGAAAAAATAGCCCTCCTAAAAGTTCTTACAATGTATAATTGACAAGAATATGATCATTTAGCTAAAAATCATGCATCCTACAGAGTCAGCATTTACTTGTTGAAGAACGTAATCTGCTTCAAGTCACTAGTATCTTCTTTTCTTTAATTAAATTATATTTGACAACCTCTCATGGATATCATGGTATCATCAAACTGTTTCATCATAAGCACTTAACAAATGTGCATGTAGACAAAATAAACTTGACAAAACTTTCTTGAGAGTCAATTTAGGAATCTGGTTTTCTCAAAACTAATGTCTCTCAAGTTCTACCTTATAGCTATGTAGTCTGAGGCGTGAGGCGAGCGAGGCGACCAGGGGGTCGCCTCACGCCTCAAAGGCCTAGGCGATGGCCTAGGCGTTTGAGGAGTTTGAGGTGTTTGAGGCGAAAGTTTATTAAATATATATATTTAATTCAAAGAGTAAACTATATGTCTAAATATCACAAAAATAGCTATGTAAAGTCAATAAATTTCCTAAATTCATTCAATCCTATGATTCAAATTATTATGATTCACTAAATAAAATGACACAACATTAAACTGATAAAGATTTCACAATATAATAAGCATTCTGAAAGAGAAGAAATTAAATAATGAAGAAACTAATTAATTCAGAAAATTGTGGTCAGAGTGAGGCGAGACAGGGCCTCGCCTCGCCTGAGCGCGCCTGAGTGCCTAGGCGCGCTTTTAACTACATAGCCTTATAGAGTGCAACTTTAGAGAAACATCATTTTGTAAATGGAACATGGTATTAAATATGGAGCAAAAAGTTGCTTCAGTCCATTTACATGATGTCAAAGAGACCATCAACAACAACTAGAACTGCTGAATGCCATCTGATCAAAATTCTTTCCAACCCATCGTAAATTACTAAAGAAGATCAACAAGAAATGATGATTGTTCCTGCAGCATTCTCATGGTCTTTTGTATCATTAAGATAGTACTGCCACTTCACAAGGCTGAATCTTCTGACAAGACAATAAACCAGAAGAAAAAATTGAGTTTCAGTTTGAAAATCTTCCTAAAAGTAGGTGAAGATGGTGACACCATCCATTCTTCACGGTGGTAGTCATCTGCATAAGCTAATAATATTCAGAACACAATGATACACATTGCTGAATAAGCTCAACTGTGCAAGAAGAACAACTACAATATTAGGTGCGAAGTCTTAAGTTATCACCAAAATAGACTGACCTAAATTGGCAAGTTGCAAGGCTAGATGTCAAGCCAACAATATGATCAGCTACATCAGCTTCATCCATGCAATGCCTTGAATGCACTCTAGTAAAATGAGTCGTTAACTTTGACAAAATCTGCATAGCACATTTGTCCAAAAAGCTTATTACAAAAAATGTTATTAGATGGAAGATATGTCTTCAGAAGAAAACCAACCAACCTCCTCAATTGGTGGCCTTGTCCAACGGTTATCATTAGCTGAGTTCTTATATTGACTTTGTTCCCTGACCAATGAATAGCACAAGTTTAAAATGTTCTCACTCTTAAGACAACACAGGGAAGGGATGTGAAACATTTTATACTAACATACTAACATAAACAAAAACCAAGTTTCCATCAACAGAAGGCCTTCAGAAGATGAGAGATATCCAATCAAGATGCCAGTAATCTCTGCTTCTTCACGTAGCAATTGGCATATTAAGAGGAAAGAGTTGAATAACATGAATGAAAAAACACAAAGCCCATACAAATGCACCATGGGGATGGCAGAGAGAAGAGAAACAGCAACAAAACAAGTCCTTGTCAAACTAAACCCGAGATAAGTTCCCAGCTCTTATTCAGAAACAACTTGATAATCATAGTCTGAATGACAAAACAAGCAGAATGAGATTCGGATACATGAAAGATATTCAATTTTTTTCAGGATATTCAAATGTATATACTACTTTTCAAATTTTCAGAAATACGGAACTTGTCAAAAGATCCTCACAAGCAATCAAAGAAGTAATGGCTTATAGATAAGTAAAAGAAAAGGTCATCACAGACATAAAAACAAACAATCGGAGGTAATAAATTATGAGAAATATCAGAACCTTTCTAAGAAATAAAATAGAATGCAACTTACTGTTTATTGACATAAGCCATTAATCTACTTGTGAGGTAGCAAATTGTGAATGACGGGTAGCGACCCTGTACTCTACGTACATGATCCAGAAGAGTTCCATTTGTCACAAGGTTACAGAATTCCTCTGCCTCATATACAATTAAGATATATTGAACATCGAATCCCATTGGTGAAACCTGCATTCAAGGCATCCCATGAAATTCAACAATAACAACAAGATATAAAATATGTTCTATGACTTTCTCATTTCTCAAAATTATAAGTCAAATACTACTGAATGACTATTGCTAAGCTTCAATTTATAACAACAATTAACACTTAGACAAACCAAAAAACTGGGAGAAGGAAAATAAACTAAGCAAATAACCACCACTTGCTCAGGGTAGAATAAAATCAAACCATGACACCTGATGTGTGCAAGCCTTCTTAGACCTGGTTTGGTAGGAGGTGTATAACTGAGTGGTGACCAATCTTAGTGAATTCAAGAGATGAAACTTATACCAAGCTCTATATTTATAACTGAGTGACCAACCTGGTTTGGTACTACCTGCACTTTATCCAGAGGACATAGATGATGGTTGATTTTGCATTGCAGTGACATTGAGATGCACATTTTGACATTCATCAACGATTGCCATCTCGGATCCCAATGCCACCTCCACCAGTTGACGTAAAGAGATCTCCGGGACATCAAGACATCAAGTGATATTTTCTCCTCCTAATCCTCCCCTTTCACCAACCCTGTGCTCCTCCCTCCTTCTCTCCTCTTCCTCTTGTTCTCCCCCTCAGATCCACCTCAACCTCCTCCTCCTCCTCCTTCCTACTATTTCTGCCTTTCCCCTTCCTTCTCTCTCTCCTTCTCGGTCTCACTAGAGATTTAATCTCAAGTCCCTGAAACGATAGACCCTCACAGAGTAATCTATTGCTATTTTGCCTAACAAAATGTCAAAACAGGATCTACTTTACGGACCCAATTATATGATGAGGTAACATTTGTAAATGGCCCAATCACTTTGTCGTTATTCATCTTGGATCTAAGAAATAATAGCATAGAAAAACCAAAAATCAAGGTACAGATTATACATTTATTTATCTTGACTCAGGAAAACAAAAAATTGGCATCCACATCCTTCCCACATCTAAGGTCAGAAAATCTATTGCTTGTGCTTACTTTAAATATTGTACAGAAAAACTTATTGTGTTTGTTTAATAGTCAAATCATCTGCATCACTAAGATTTCTCACAATCTAAATTTTTTGTTTTCTTGAATCATGATGAACATGTTCATTTACTTCTAGGTTGTCCAGTTTATGAAAGCAATTAGAAAATCCTAGTAAAGGTGCAATATGTACCGTGGGAGATTAAAACCAGAGTTACAATCAAAAGGATGCTAGGCAAAAAATAATGAAGCAAACATCAATCTACAGACATAAAAGTCGATGCTTGGAGGCTATAGAACCCAAGATGGAAATAAGTAGGCTCTACAAAAGGAAGCATCCAAAAAGTATGCATGCACTGCATAACTTAGATAATATGAATGAACATAAATGAAGCAGCTGCAGTAGCAGTTGGAAGGCCCTTGACCTTTTATATACCTTAGAAATTTCATCAGGAACATTCATTTTCCACAAAATCGATCTTTCAATTGGATTCAAGGTTATGCGAAAAGAGAGACCTTTCTCAGCAAACCGTGTGAGGACAGGTCCTGGGATCAACAACAGAAGCAAAAAAAGCCATCAGAAGCAATGCCCATCCATATCAGGAAAATAAATACTTGTATACGTCAAGAACCATTGGAAAACTAAGAGAACAAGCAAACAAGTTATCTAGCATACCTCCAACTGACCCATTTTCAACCACTTTAGTGTCTATCTCAGCAATTATAGATTTTAATGCAAACTTCCCCTTCTCCCACTTCTGTTTCTCCTTCTGCAATTTCTTCATTTCTGCTGCTTCAGCCTTCATCGCTTCTTTGGCCAATTTCTCTTCCTGAATGTCAATACATGTGAACATTCAAACAGTGTGAGACATCAGCTAAACTTATCAATTCCTAAGGCATCAGCACGGTTGAAGATGCTCACCTGTCTCTTCCTTTTCTTTTCTTCAATTAGACGAGTTTTTTCTTCTTTCAGTTGCTGCTTCCTAGCCAGCTGTTTATCTCTGAGGCTCCTTTCCTTGGCAATATCAGTAGCATGCCTACCTCTCGGTTTCTTGGTATCACCTAGATGATCCAAGGTCATACTGTCCTCACAGTCGTTAGATTGCACCTGAGGCTGGGAAATGCAGAACTATTCATGATGAAATACTACGAAGAATATCATATCAGTCAACAAGAGATGTCAAAAAGCAACAAGGTGTAAAGATGCTATTTTTCCCTGACAGCCTTATGAGCCAGAAGTATACAAATATCCACCAGATTCTCCGCATCAATCCACGATACCTGAGGAAGGATGTCATCCTCACCCAAGATAGCAATATCAACGCGCAGGGGGCTGTCTCCAATAACCTGAGCAAACGAGGTGGAACCTTGGAAAGACGTGCCACTGTTTCCACCGGAACAAGAATGGTTCTCTTCCCCCTCAGCGCCCATGTCCAGACCATTCCCAGAATCCGACCTGCCAACATTTCCGCCACCACTGCCACAGAAATCAAATGAACAACAAGCCCTCGCATTGCCAGAAACTGCCACGTTGGTCAACCCATCAGCGCTCCCCCTTCCTGCCGTCACCTTTGGGCTTCCCTTCACCAACCCACTTCCAGATTCCTCGTCCTCGGACTCCAAACATATGAACCCAGAAATTCCTACGAAGAAAAAGATACCAAGATGAACCAAGAATTGATCTTCGTATGCGGGTGTCTCGTCTGCACTCACCGGCATATCTGTCTGACTGCTGTGGGGCGGCGGCGGCGGCACCGTCGGGGTGATGGGGCCGGGCGAGAGAGCAGGGAACGATGGAGGGGCCAGACAGCGGCGTCAAGGGCGTCTCAGGGACGAAGGAGGGGGTGCGGTCGAGAGGGGCCTTCTTCTGTGGAGTGGGGTCGTCGTCGAGCAGGACGAGAAGGGGCGGTTCTGGAATTGGACGGGAATGCGGGGGCGACGGCGCTGCCCCACGGCCCGCCACCAACTTCCCCAGGGGAGAGGAGTCGGATTCGAAGGCAGCATCGACGACGTCGTCGTCGTCGGATGGGATGTCGACTGCGATTGGGAGCGGAGGCCGGGAGGCCATCGCGGGGGGGGGGGGGGGGGTGTTTGGCGCTCGGGGCTGCTGGTCCCTTTGCGCGAGGGGATTTGAATTAGCCGGAGGAAGAGGGCACGTGCTGAGTCCATGAGTACGTGCGAGAAGTGCGTTTAGGTCCCATTCGGGACCGGATCCATTAACATCCAACTCAAGTTCGGATCCTACGGTTTGAGACTGTATTTTCGTTAAGTTGCAACGTATCAGGAGGGATTTGCTCGATCCAAACAGTTGTCGGAGTAATACTTGCAGCATACTATGGCGTCGGGTTATCTTTCAAACTATTCATGTTTGGTTACGTAGAATAACAAAAAGGAGTAATATTGTATACGTCAAATTTGGTGTATAAAGTCACGTTAACTTATAATCTTCGTCGTCGTTGACCCAAAATGAGGTGAAAATAATCTTTCTGCATCCGAAAAGACGTCTCGATTCAGATCCATACGTATGATGCATATTTTCACGTATTAAATATGAAATACACTCGACAAAAAAATATAGGAATAAAATATTTTGTAGAAGAATAAAATATTTTATTATAAAAATAAAATATTTGACATAAAATTAAAATATTTTGTTAAGTTTTATTCTTATAATAAATATTCATTTCTGTATTATTTTATTCTTATAATAAATATTTCATTCTCGTAATAAAATATTACATTTATATATAATATTTTATTAATTTATTTTTAAAGTCAAATAAAATATTTCATTCTTATAATAAAATGTTTCATTCATTCATAATATACACAACGTATTTTAATCCTACAAAATATTTCAGTTATTTATTTTCCGTGCGCTCTATTTTTTAATGCGCGAAAAAGTAGGCCGTACGATTCTAACGCGGGATGTATTTCTCTACGTAGAAATGATTCTTTCATTTCTTTTAACTAACGAGAATAAAAATTATATTTTGATATGACTTTGTGTATCAAATTCGATGCACAAAATATTACTCAACTAAAAATATACGAATCAACATGGGTTTACAAATTATCTTAAACGTTAATTAAAGGTCTCACGAAGGTCGTAGAAGAAGACTAGCTACTATGGAGTCCTTCATCCACTGCTCCATGTTCAAAATCCCCGAGGTTAGCAGTTATGTGCATGGAGAAGTCACTATGTCGTGATCTTCTTCCCATGTGAGAAACTGGAGGGAGATGGCCGGTGCAGGGAGGAGGGAGAAGGGAGCTCTGTGCAATATCGTTAGAATAGAGAGAGAGAGAGAGAGAGAGAGAGGAGAGAGAGGGAGCATGCGAGGGAGAGAACCCGGTGCGGTTCTCATCCCATGCATCCCACATTCCCACCACGTTAAGTGAGTGTAGGGTGTGGCACTCTCCTTCTTCTCCTCTCCAACTTTAGGATGAGTCTTTGGGAGTTCTCCTTGTAAATGGGCTGCCCTAAGTGGGGCACTCATATTGGGCTTGACCTAATAATAATTTGGAGGGTGATGTGAGAAGATAGAATTTGGGATATAAAGAAACTCATTAAAGACCCCTACGTCATCACGCACTATGCACTAGATCAACGTGAACCTAAGCTTTAAGCAAGTAGAAGAAGAGAATAGTCAACGAGGAGAGGCAAGAGGTCATCCAAGAACAAACTTAACAAATGTCAGCAGATAGGATTATTTTGTTTTTTTTTAACCAAGTCATCTAACGGGACGCAGGGAGAGTGCACTCCTATTCCAAAGGAAGAGAATATTCTCACTCTACCAACTCACCATTAGATGCTTTATTTTATTGCTTTTCCAAAAAAGTATACATATTCACAGGAGGCCACGCCTCTAAGATACAATGAAAATGAAAAATGTCTATACAAGCCTCCTGCGAATATTAGGTATGCCATTAGCATCAGTTATGGCATAACCTTTAGCTAACATGGGCAGCTCTCTAATTAAAGTAAACTCCTTGTTGCATCCCATGAGAACCGCATTATTGACTAAGGCATCTGCAAGCTGGTTGGCTTCTCTGTATGAGTGTATAATAGGGCATTAAAATGTAGAAAAGAGTTGTTGCAGGCAATTCCACCAAGGGGAGGAGTGACCACGGGGGATCCCTTTTATTGTTCAGTAATTCAATCAATGCCAATGAATCTGTAATAATGACTGAAATTGGAATAGAATGCAGCTGAGCTAATCGAAGCCCATCTAATAACGCCCGACCTTCTGCCACCATGTTAGAACCAATGCCATAATAATAGGAAAAACCCAGCTTTAATTGCCCATGTGCATTTCTGAAACATCCACCACCACCAGAAGGATCGGGATTACCTTTACTTGCACCGTCCACATTGAGGGAAAGGTTAGTGACAGGAGCTAACCATCGGACAATAATGCATGCTGGACGGTTATAATTGATTTGGATACCAAAGTCCTGCAAAATTTTCAGGTATTCAGAACTGACTCATCGCTTGAACTTGAATTGATTTACTATGTGCTTAGTCTCTGAAATGATTAGGTCTGAAATCCTCATATAGTTTGTTCGATGATCTTCATATCTTACCCGACATCTGTATTTCCAGATCTCCCAAACAATCATAATGGTTACTAGCAGAGAAATAAAACCTTTGGGTTTATAAATGACTGTCCCATGGATCATCGATCTCAGCCTGCAACTAATAGAAGTAGCTTCCAAGTATAAATTGGTTAACAATGGGGCAAATTTACTCCATAGAAACTTTTCCAAATCACTGTTGACAAATAAATGATCTTCGTATTCTATGCCATGGGATGCAAGACAACAAACACAGCAAGAGGCTAAATTAACTCCACTAGTTTGAATTGGACTATCAACTGGGACAACATGCCTCAAAATCTTCCAACAGAATAAAGAGGCTCTCGGAGGGAATCTTTGATTCCATAGTTTACTCATCATAGTACCAGAGCCAGCCATTTGCCCTTGCCCTTTGATAAAATTGTAAGCAGATTTAATACTGAAATTGCCAAAGTTGGTGAAAGATCAAATGGGTATATCATTCCTATTTTGGGTAACAAAATTCTGAACATCATTCCTCAGCTGCTGATCACCCAAAAACTGTCATATCGGGTGTTGGTGGTTTGCCAAAGCAGTTTGAACAGAACAGTCTTCACTCCGAGGATGATTATGTATAGGAATATTTTTCACCAAAGACTTACCATTTTACCAATTGTCTTTTAAAAAATTCATGGTTGCACCATCTTGAACAATCATTCGGAATCCTGCCATGAGGACAGAACGAGCTTTCTCAAAATCATTGACTTTTATCCCAGCAGGAAATGGGGTTTTGCAATCTGATATATGAGTGCCCTGAAGATACTTGCTTCTAACAAACTTGGCCCAAAGGGAGTTGCTTTGTATAGACAATCATAAATGTTTAACATAAAAGCACAGCTGAGTGTCTAATAGACTTCGGATGTCAAGTCCTCCTTCAGCAACAGGACAACATATCTTATCCCAGGAAACACAGTGCTTCTTATGGGCAGTTTCAAATCCTTGTCAAAAAAAATTGGAGCATATTTTCCCAATTTGCTTGAGGATAGTGTATGGAATAGATGTAGCACTGGCAGAGTACATTGGGATGGAGGCTAGAACTGCCCGAATCAGAATTAGTCTTCCTGCCAGAGAGAGAAGTTTGCTTTGCCAGCCAGCAAGTTTGGCAGTAACTTTGTCTAGTAAATATTTGAAATGAGGAGCTTTAACTCTACCTTTAAAAAGAGGTATACCCATGTATTTAATGCTTCCAGATTTGTGTTGATAACCAGAAAGTTGGCAAATGCGCTCAATTGAGCAGTGAGGCATCTATTTTACCACCATAAAGCAACTTTTAGTTGCATTAATCCGCTGACATGAAGACAGTTCATATCTTTCCAAGAACTGAAGAAGATGTTTAATAGATGAAACCCCACCATTCATAAAGATAATGGAATCATCCGCATAGAGAATATGTGAAATGGGTTGAACACCCCGAGGAAGGTGAAAGTATTTACATTGACCAGAAGAAAACAACTGACTAAGACCCCTGCTCAACACTTCCTCAGCAAGGATGAATAAGGCAGGGGCTAAAGGACCCCCCTATCTGACCCCTCTTGAGGATTTAAAGAAGCCATGGATATGACCATTTAAAGAAATAGAGAACCATCAATTTACCAACATTTGAGCAATTAAAGAAATGAATCTATTTGAGAATCCGAATCTTTTCAGAACCATAAAGAGGAAGTCCAACTCTATGCGGTCATAGGCTTTAGCCATATCAAGTTTGAGAAGCATGTTGTGTCCTCTGACAGGTCTATCTATCTCCATAAATATTTCCTAAGCCAGCAAAAAATTATCAGTGATTTGTCTTCCACTTATAAAGCCACTTTGCTCATTGGATATAATGAGGGGCAAGATGGGACGCAGCCAGTCACAAATAATTTTTGAAAATATATTATATGTAAAATTGCATAAACTGATAGGTCTGAAGTCAGCATAGGTGATAGGATTATTTACCTTCGGAATTAGGCAAATATTTGTTGATGTAACACCCCGAGGTAGACCCCATCCTTGGAAGAAACTCTGAACTGCATTGATAACATCCTCTTTGATTATATCCCAACAATGTGTAAAGAAACCCCCAGTGAAGCCATCTGGCCCAGGGGAGCTATTGCCAGATAAAGAAAAAACTGATGTTTTAATTTCTTCAGCCGAAGGAATAGAACTCAATATTCTATTCTGGTCATCATTTATCAACTGGGGGATAACTGATAACAGGCTATCCTCAATGCTATGCTCTTCAGAGGTTAATAGGATTTTGAAGTAATCAATAGCACCATTTGATAAAATATCCTGATCTTCCACCCAGTGGTCATTAATTTTGAGTTTTTGAATATAGTTTCTCTGCCTTTTAACTTTGGTGTAATGGTGGAAAAACTGAGTGTTCCTGTCTCCACACAAAATCCATTGTACCCTGGATTTTTGATACCAGAATATCTCTTCTCGGGACAGAATAAGGCGCATCTCAGCATTGGCTTTTTGGATGTTAATGCGATTTTCCACAGTTGGGTTAGCATCATAGGATGCTTGAGCCTGCTCAACTTGAACTTCAGCTCTTTCTTTGGCCTGATTAATGTTGCCAAAGATCTCTTTATTCCAGACCCTTAAAGCTGCCTTCAGGTGGTTAAGCTTCCTCAGAAGAGACTGGAAGGGATGAATTTCCACTTGGCTGCAATTATACCACTGCATTTTCACAAATTCCAAGAATCCCTCATGAGTGTGCCACATGTGCTGATATAAAAATCTCCTTGGAGCAGGATGATTAGTGTTCATATGTAAAAGTAATGGGGTATGATCTGAAGGGCCTCTAATTAAATGCCTGATAGACATATTATTGCTTGATTGTAACTAGTGAGAATTGTATAACACCCTGTCCAAGCGAGCTCTAATATGAGAGAGCCCGATCTGATTATTAGTCCAGGTGAAGGTGGGACCTGAATATCCGGCATCTATCAAACCAGTGGCCGACATAAATCCTTGAAAATCAGTCATAGCTATCATAGAAGTGAGAGAACCTCCTATCTTTTCTTCTGGAGAAGCTATACAATTAAAGTCTCCTCCAATGATCCATGGGATAGTCACTCCATGATTAAACTCCATAAAGGAGTCAAACATCTCCCTGCGGGTGCTCATGGAGCATGAAGCATATAGGGCAGTGATGTACAAAGTTACTGAATTATTTTCCTTGAGTGCAACTGTAAGATATTGAGGGTGAAGTTCTATAATATCAAGACATATACTAGGCTTATGAAATAACCAGATCTTGGAAGAGTCACCATTATTGCCAATAAAAGAATGGAGATTAATACACCGAGCCACTCCCTGGGCACGACTAAGGTCTATACGAGGTTCAGATATGGCAGCAATGCATACACCATGAGTTTTAATATGCTGGGCAAGGCTTCTTACTCTAGCCTTATTACCAATGCCTCTAACATTCCATATCAAGGCTGAATTAAACATGATCAAAGGAAGAATATGAATTAGCAGCCAATACCTTGGCTTTGGCTCTAGTCAGCCGGGCATCACTAAAAAACACTCCAGGTAGGACAGAAACCTTGCTCCACTTCAAGTCTTGAGGATGGTTTTTACTTTCATTTGCTTGACTAATCATCCTTGAATTCTCCAATGTTGACAATTTTGAGACATCTTCCAAACTGTTTGTATTGATGACATTTAATTCTGTACAGTGGAAAGCTTGAAATTAACAGTGTTCTTATTCTGAGTAGCCTCATTAATGTTGTAGCGACCCGGATTCCGGATACCCGGTGCACCCGGTTTAAATACCGAATACACGTGATACCACATGGGACCCGCGAGGTCTCCCAAGCGCGGGAAAGCGCCGAAGGGAAAAAGGAGTGTGTGGAATACATTGATGCCAGCAGATATAACAGTAAGCAATTAAATTTCATTAGATCGGTTTGCTAAAGTAGCAGAAATAAAATTACATTTTCATTAATAATTCAAATTTTACAATTATACACCAGAGTCTAGTCTAAAGGAAAGACAACAAGTACAGTCTGACAGAAAAGAACGTACACAGGAGTCGGGAGAAGCCCGACGTAGGTACAGCTGGCAGTTACAACAAACGCGCTCCACCAGGAACAGCAGAGGCAGACAACGAAACCCACCTGAAAAGCAGGGGTGAGTCTCTAAACAGAAACTCAGTAGGGGTCACGTGGATCCCCACTGAAAAATGCACAGAGCAACGGAAGCAACTACGGAAACAGCAGGTGCAGCAAAACAAGGAAAAGCTACACTACAAAGCTGTAAACAGAACAGGGACAGTAGGAGTAGGGAACAGGCTAAGAGCAAGGGGAGCTCAACAACAAAGAAGAGCGAGGCCGTAAAACACGGAACACGGCCACCGAGGAGAACTCGGCACCCTAAGCTACTCCAAGCAGCAACAGACGGTCGACCCCAAACTCACGCAGTAGGGTAACCTAATCCGTCAGCCCAAAACAAAGGTAAAGGTAGACACCGACGCCAAAAACACAGACAAACACGACTGGAAACGTCGTGCGCACAGCCCCACGCATTACAAGAACGTCATGCAAACTACAGAACACTGACCTCGAGTACAGCCACAAGCGGGCAACTCGAAAAGGTCACAGCGCGCAAGAAAACGCGAGAGTCACGAACCGAGCGATAGGAGCACCCTCCCACTAGAGAACAGCCAGATGCGTCCACTGACGACTTACACTGCGCCACAAGTGTCATGTCACTCAAGGACAAGACACACCAAGGACCAGGTCCAAGGAATAACAGTTCCAAGGAAACAAGGTACCACAGCACAAGACTACAGCACCAACTGCGAGTGACTAGTCAGGGCCACGCCCGTCGGCGCAAGTCCCCAGTCCCTGACCACGTGTGCACACACCGACCTCTACCTAGGTCATGCCTCTAGCTAGTATTCCCCTCGGTAGGACGCTACCGTTGGCCGGGGCCCACGGAACTAGCTTAAAAACCGTACGTACCAAACGCAACAGGAAACACCCCTCCACCACTCCCGGTGGGTCGGCAAAAAGCCTAGGGCTACAACTAGGGGAGGCTCACAAGGCACAGACTCCGAAACACAGGTGCTAAAGCACATACAGTCTAAGAAAAGCCCTGTCTCGTGCACCACAAAGCACCAAGGCAGCTAGACAACCGCCAACAGACTCAGGACCAGGCAACTAGACCTACAACGCAACGATCCTTGAGTCAGACGACTCAACGGCAAAATCGTCACAAACAGCGGAACAAGCCGCCAATCGGTCTAATCCTAAGCCATAAGAAACCACGCTCCGCAGAAAACAACACACGAAGACCTGAGGGAAACACCAACAACCCTCAGCACACCTGGACACGCAAACTGAGGTAAGGCACACCTTGAGGCATCCAGAAGCAGTGTCTCGAGCCGGGCACAACCTCCGAGACACACACACACAAGGTCACACGTCAACCACTGGGTCACACCGGGTTGACCTGAACCCAAATACAATGCTTGAACAGTAGGAAAGAGAGTCCCACCTCAATCAAGAAGACTCATGGCCACCTTACAACGTAGTCTTAGCCCTCATAGGACGTCGGAAGACATCCACGGGACAGCGGGCAGACCACAAGACCAAGCCAAGACAAGCCAACACAGAAATCACGGAAAACGGGGCACCAGGCATGTAACGCGCCACCCCTAGACCGCTACAAGCATGTGACGGTCTAGACCAGGGCCGTTACTCACCGAGCGACGGTCGGGCGACAGGCCGTCACTCACGTCGCCCTAACCTACCTCGAAAAACACGAAAGCATGCAACGCGCAGCACCAGGCGCGTCGCACCCACCCGACGCGCCAGACCGGGGCTGTCGGGTCCAACACAAACCCAAACCAAACGGAGCTCAAACGATGTAACGCGCTAGGCCTAGCGCGTTACACACGCCTAACGCGCAGGAACAGGCGCGTTACAGCCACCAACGAAGACAAAAACACGGGGACTCGAGCCATGTAACGCGCTAAGGAAAACGCGTTACACCCACCTGACGCGCAGGGGCAGGCGTGTCAGGGCCACCTAACGCGCAAGGGCAGGCGCGTCAGGGCCACTGGCACAAGCCCGAAAAACAAAAGGCTAAGCTAGGCCATGTAACGGTCCCACGAGGACGCGTTACATCCTAATAGCGCACGGGGGCAAGGCCGTCACACACAAGACAGCACACATCCACCCAGCCCTCAGCCAAACAGCATGTAACGGCCTAAGCACGGCACGTTACAACGCTGTGACGCACGGGGACACGACCGCTACATCAACCGCCATAAACGGTCAACGCCCAGCCAAACTCGGTCAAGCACAATGTAACGGCCCAACCTGGGCGCGTTACAACACTCTGACGCGCCAGGACCAGGCCCTCAGAGGAACCGCCATACTCAAACCACAAAACGACAAAACAGATGTAACGCGTCAAGCCATACGCGTTACAGGGCTTGTGACGCGCCACCATTGGGCCGTCACACGCCCAAAGCCAGAAGAACCCAAAAACGCCAACCGATGTAACGGCCAGTCGTGGGGCCGTCAAAGACAACTGACGGTCGCTGGCACGACCGCTACATCGATCACGGCGAGAAAACATAGGAATGGCCAAACCGGCCCGTTCCACACCCCATTCACGTCGTAGCACAGGGGAAACAAACCCAAACGACAAATAACAACACAAGAGGGCCAAAACGCCCACATGCAAGCTCAAAAACGCAAGATCCGGGCGATTTCATCAAATCCACCCAAAGTGGGTCACCGAGGTTCCCGGGCTTCTACCGGCCTCGAATGAACACCAAACGACACGAAATCAACGTGGATGGGATCCTAACATCCCAGCGGTCAGTTTAAAACTAACTACACCGCAAACGGTCGCCGTTTTCTGGAAAACCCTAAAAACCACGAAAATCATGGTTTAGGCAAACCAAGCCCAAACTCGACCGTTTCCTAGCTGAACATCGTGCAATGGCAGGGAAAACGGAGAGGACGAAGTACGGATCAGTCACCCTACCTCCACCGAAGAAACCGAGCCCCGAAAGGACTAAACCACGCCGAAATCCACTCGCGAACCAATTTCACCGGCTTTGAATCCACCATTTGGGATCGCGCCAGAATCGATCCGATCCTTGCTCCATCGCGCACCCAGCCAGCTCCATCACGTCCCCAACATGTGCCTCTAGGTCCTCTGTCTGCAGCCGGAGCCGAGGAGGCGAACGGGAGAGAAAACGGGAGAAAGAGAGGCGACGGCGGCGAATGAGAAGGAGGAGAGAGGAAAAGAAAAGAAATAGAAAAGAAATTAGGAAATTTTCCTAATTTTCGAAAATTCTGAAAATGCGCCGAAAATGCACAAATTCAGAAAAATACGTAAAAATAGTCGAAACGACTGGCTCGACGAGTACATCATCGCTGTAGCATCCACGAGTTCGAGAATTGACAAACAAACTCACCGTAGGGTTCCGTAACTAGTACGAGAGAAAAACCCACACGGCTCGTCAAACTCAGCTCGGAAGCTACACAAGCGAACCGAAACTCAACGAAACCAATCCGAAACAGATCCGAAAGATCCAGCGGGGATCCAACAAGACCTGCAAAAGATCCATCAAGATCCAGGGCATTACATCCTCCCATCCTTTAAGAAATTTCGCCCTCGAAATTAAGGACTAACAAAGGAGAAGCAAGGGAGAACAACCTAGCAACACAACCACGATAAACGACACAAACCTCGAAAAACACAGCTCAGAGGAACACCGTCAGACCACCATTACAGGTACATGTCAGACGTGTTCACTCTGGTGCCATGCTCGTGCTGTGGACTTGCGGTCTTGGAAGCGAAGCAAGGGCAACGTCGTTTACGTCTCACCAGGAACGGAGACACGACTGCCACAACAACCGATAAGCAACACCGAAAAACACAACGACAGCACGGCAAGCAGCAGCTTACACAAGGAGACACAGTCCTCACAGCTGACAGCTCAACCACATCATCGGCTCCAGTGCCAAAGGTAACAGGGAACACCTGGCACACAGGACGCCAACGACAAAAACACCACTGGACCACAAACACAATCAAGTCAGCACTCAGCCAGTTATCACATCTGATCGAGTCGCAAGCTAACTCCACCAGGAAAAGAGAGCACAGCAAGCCAACTGACAAGACCATGGTCCAAGACAGAGACACAAAATCATAAAGAAACAGCGCCAAAACAATAACAGTAGCACCTGTAGGATTCTGGTTCCGTTCTGAACATAGAACCAAGGAACACAACTGCAAGCAGGGTCACAACAAGGCACAGAAACAGCTGAGCACACGACCACAAGAGACGGGTCACACATCAGACTGCTCACCAAGGAAAAGACCCACAACAACGAGAAACAACAATCTCAGGGAACGCACCTCAAGGACCACCAACACGCCTCGAGAGCACAACACCTAAGAAAGAAAATGCAGAGTAGAGGGTACTCAATCAGCAAGAATGCCGACAAATTCCCCAACACTCGCAAATGCCAATGCCAACACCCGAAAACCACCAACAATGGCATGGCAACAGACGACATCGAGGCACAAGAAGCCAAGATGAAGTCACATCGAGAAAGAACAAACCTCTCGACCAGTGGGTAGCCGACCCACATGCTTCCGCTGCACTCTCAACAACGCGCACAGGCAACAGGACAACCTCGGTAGTCGCACCTCAGCACACACCAAGCGCCTTCGCAATCAATGAAGATCGCAAATCACACGCCATGAGTACCGATCCCGTGAACAACCGATCACAAGGAGCCTAAGTGCAACAAAGGAAGAGCACCAGCTTCAGCACAAAGCACAAGGAAAACATCAATCTCAGCTTACCTTCACGTCCTGAAAACGATAAATGAGCCTTCACGATACATCGGCCGTTAGACACAGCACAACAACTACGGTACGCGGCAGCTCTTAACACCATCATGGAGTCCAAAGCTAAGCAACCGTACAACAAAGAAGAAATCAGGCTCAAAATAAGACTGTCCACACTTAAGCAGACACAGGACAAAGGCATCACCAAGACAGCAAATCCAAGGCAAACCTCGAAAAAGATTCCACCAGAAGGGACAGGAAGCAAAAAGCTCAACCACGAAAGCTCACTAGGAAGGGAAAATCCTAGCTCGCCTGAGCAACTTCTCCAACACGGAATCTAAACGAGCACTTCAACAGAAGCAAAACACATCAGGAGCTGAACAAACTCAAGCCGGGACGACCAAGACAACGTAAGAACGTGTACGGTCATCAAACCAAGGCTAAAGGTCAACAGCAACCTGAACAAAACACAGAAACATCTCGAACAATGCACTGTAGGTTCATGCCAACCGACAAACACTGTCAAGTGCAACACGATCGAGACCAACACTAAAACCGAACAAAGCACCTTGTCACATCCGGACGAGAGCAAAACCATCACGTACAGTGCCAACCAAGCACGCACAAGACCACACATAGAAAATAACGCGATAAACCATCGCAACACCTAAGCCAGCAAGAGACTGTACTGGACCTCAAGGACTCTGGTAACTGTATATCTGGACTTCCATGTATCTCACACGATAATGATCTGATAGCTCAGAAAATAAACTCCGAACATCTCAGAACACAGCTCTGATACCAGCAGTAGCGACCCGGATTCTGGATACCCGGTGCACCCGGTTTAAATATCGAATACACGTGATACCACATGGGACCCGCGAGGCCTCCCAAGCGCGGGAAAGCGCCGAAGGGAAAAAGGAGTGTGTGGAATACATTGATGCCAGCAGATATAACAGTAAGCAATTAAATTTCATTAGATCGGTTTGCTAAAGTAACAGAAATAAAATTACATTTTCATTAATAATTCAAATTTTACAATTATACACCAGAGTCTAGTCTAAAGGAAAGACAACAAGTACAGTCTGACAGAAAAGAACGTACACAGGAGTCGGGAGAAGCCCGACGCAGGTACAGCTGGCAGTTACAACAAACGCGCTCCACTAGGAACAGCAGAGGCAGACAGCGAAACCCACCTGAAAAGCAGGGGTGAGTCTCTAAACAGAAACTCAGTAGGGGTCACGCGGATCCCCACTGGAAAACGCACAGAGCAACGGAAGCAACTACGGAAACAGCAGGTGCAGCAAAACAGGGAAAAGCTACACTACAAAGCTGTAAACAGAACAGGGACAGCAGGAGTAGGGAACAGGCTAAGAGCAAGGGGAGCTTAACAACAAAGAAGAGCGAGGCCGTAAAACATGGAACACGGCCACCGAGGAGAACTCGGCACCCTAAGCTACTCCAAGCGGCAACAGACGGTCGACCCCAAACTCACGCTGTAGGGTAACCGAATCCGTCAGCCCAAAACAAAGGTGAAGGCAGACACCGACGCCAAAAACACAGACAAACACGACTGGAAACGTCGTGCTCACAGCCCCATGCATTACAAGAACGTCATGCAAACTACAGAACACTGACCTCGAGTACAGCCACAAGCGGGCAACTCGAAAAGGTCACAGCGCGCAAGAAAACGCGAGAGTCATGAACCGAGCGACAGGAGCACCCTCCCACTAGAGAACAGCCAGATGCATCCACTGATGACTTACACTGCGCCACAAGTGTCATGTCACTCAAGGACAAGACACACCAAGGACCAGGTCCAAGGAACAACAATTCCAAGGAAACAAGGTACCACAGCACAAGACTACAGCACCAACTGCGAGTGACTAGTCAGGGCCACGCCCGTCGGCGCAAGTCCCCAGTCCCTGACCACGTGTGCACACACCGACCAATACCTAGGTCATGCCTCTAGCTAGTATTCCCCTCGGTAGGACGCTACCGTTGGCCGGGGCCCACGGAACTAGCTTAAAAACCGTACGTACCAAACGCAACAGGAAACACCCCTCCACCACTCCCGGTGGGTCGGCAAAAAGCCTAGGGCTACAACTAGGGGAGGCTCACAAGGCACAGACTCCGAAACACAGGTGCTAAAGCATTGACAGTCTAAGAAAAGCCCTGTCTCGTGCACCACAAAGCACCAAGGCAGCTAGACAACCGCCAACAGACTCAGGACCAGGCAACTAGACCTACAATGCAACCATCCTTGAGTCAGATGACTCAACGGCAAGATCGTCACAAACAGCGAAACAAGCCGCCAATCGGTCTAATCCTAAGCCAGAAGAAACCACGCTCCGCAGAAAACAACACACAGAGACCTGAGGGAAACACCAAGAACCCTCAGCACACCTGGACACGCACACCGAGGTAAGGCACACCTCGAGGCATCCAGAAGCAGTGTCTCGAGCTGGGCACAACCTCCGAGACACACACACACAAGGTCACATGTCAACCACTGCGTCACACCGGGTTGACCTGAACCCAAATACAATGCTTGAACAGTAGGAAAGAGAGTCCCACCTCAAGCAAGAAGACTCCTGGCCACCTTACAACGTAGTCTTAGCCCTCATAGGACGTCGGAAGACATCCACGGGACAGCGGGCAGACCACAAGACCAAGCCAAGACAAGCCAACACCGAAATCACGGAAAACGGGGCACCAGGCATGTAACGCGCCACCCCTAGACCGCTACAAGCATGTGACGGTCTAGACCAGGGCCGTTACTCACCGAGCGACGGTCGGGCGACAGGCCGTCACTCACGCCACCCTAACCTACCTCGAAAAACACAAAAGCATGCAACGCGCAGCACCAAGCGCGTCGCACCCACCCGACGCGCCAGACCGGGGCCGTCGGGTCCAACACAAACCCAAACCAAACGGAGCTCAAACGATGTAACGCGCTAGGCCTAGCGCGTTACACACGCCTAACGCGTAGGAACAGGCGCGTTACAGCCACCAACGAAGACAAAAACACGGGGACTCGAGCCATGTAACGCGCTAAGGAAAACGCGTTACACCCACCTGATGCGCAGGGGCAGGCGCGTCAGGGCCACCTAACGCGCAAGGGCAGGCGCGTCAGGGCCACTGGCACAAGCCTGAAAAACAAAAGGCTAAGCTAGGCCATGTAACGGTCCCACGAGGACGCGTTACATCCTAATAGCGCACGGGGGCAAGGCTGTCACACACAAGACAGCACACATCCACCCAGCCCTCAGCCAAACAGCATGTAACGGCCTAAGCACGGCGCGTTACAACGCTGTGACGCACGGGGACACGACCGCTACATCAACCGCCTTAAACGGTCAACGCCCAGCCAAACTCGGTCAAGCACAATGTAACGGCCCAACCTGGGCGCGTTACAACTCTCTGACGCGCCATGACCAGGCCCTCAGAGGAACCGCCATACTCAAACCACAAAACGACAAAACGGATGTAACGCGTCAAGCCATACGCGTTACAGGGCTTATGACGCGCCACCATTGGGCCGTCACACGCCCAAAGCCAGAAGAACCCAAAAATGCCAACCGATGTAACGGCCAGTCGTGGGGCCGTCAAAGACAAGTGACGATCGCTGGCACGACCGCTACATCGATCACGGCGGGAAAACATAGGAATGGCCAAACCGGCCCGTTCCACGCCCCATTCACGCCGTAGCGCAGGGGAAACAAACCCAAACAATAAATAACAACACAAGAGGGCCAAAGCGCCCACATGCAAGCTCAAAAATGCAAGATCCGAATGATTTCATCAAATCCACCCAATGTGGGTCACCGAGGTTCCCGGGCTTCTACCGGCCTCGAATGAGCACCAAACGACACGAAATCAACGTGGATGGGATCCTAACATCCCAGCGGTCAGTTTAAAACTAACTACACCGCAAACGGTCGCCGTTTTCTGAAAAACCCTAAAAACCACGAAAATCACGGTTTAGGCAAACTAAGCCCAAACTCAACCGTTTCCTAGCCGAATGTCGTGCAATGGCAAGGAAAATGGAGAGGACGAAGTAAGGATCAGTCACCCTACCTCCCCCGAAGAAACCGAGCCCCGAAAGGACTAAACCATGCCGAAATCCACTCGCGAACCGATTTCACCGGCTTTGAATCCACCATTCGGGATCGCGCCAGAATCGATCCGATCCTTGCTCCATCGCGCACCCAGCCAGCTCCATCACGTCCCCAACACGTGCCTCTAGATCCTTGCTCCGTCTGCAGCCGGAGCCGAGGAGGCGAACGGGAGAGAAAACGGGAGAGAGAGAGAGGCGACGGCGGCGAATGAGAAGGAGGAGAGAGGAAAAGAAAAGAAATAGAAAAGAAATTAGGAAATTTTCCTATTTTCGAAAATTCGAAAATGCGCCGAAAATGTACAAATTCAGAAAAATACGCAAAAATAGTCGAAACGACCGGCTCGACGAGTACATCGTCGCTGTAGCATCCACGAGTTCGAGAATTGACAAATAAACTCACCGTAGGGTTCCGTAACTAGTACGAGAGAAAAACCCACACGGCTCGTCAAACTCAGCTCAGAAGCTACACAAGCGAACCGAAACTCAACGAAACCAATCCGAAACAGATCCGAAAGATCCAGCAGGGATCCAACAAGACCTGCAAAAGATCCATCAAGATCCAGGGCATTACAAATGTGATGGATTGAAGGAAGCTCAACTAATTCTGCAGTCTCCTCTATCCGAGGCAGAGTTGTTGCGATTAGCTTAGTAGTGTCATTTGTACAAATAGTTGATGAGGGGCCTGATGAAACAGTGGGATCAGGTTCAACATTGTTGTACACAGGACTATTTTGTGAAAGTTCAATACCCACATTAGATCACCAACATCATCTTGATATACATATATATATAAACCAACGCAACTTATATTATGAGAACCAATCACCCTCATCTTATGGATTGGTATAATGTGTATCGATCTTTCCAAATAATTTGTTGTCCTTCTCTAATATCATCTAACCAAGAACATTTAGAACTACTGTTTACTAATCTCATTGCAGTCTTCGTTGCACAAGTTCAAGAACTACATTATGCATGTTAATCATAAATAAGTTGAATACAATAACATAATGAATAAAATGTCAAATTTTATTATGATGCGAATAAGAGTGTATAAGAAATAATCCCATCACATCCAATATGATTGGCTTATAGGGCATTCATTTCTTTCAAAGATTCCTTTCCACTTATGACAAATTAAGATTTTGCCTACACCATTGCCTAGCTTCCATCAATTCTGCCAAGCTACATCCTCTTAGTGCTTCGCCTAATCTTTATTTGTCACCTGGTGCATTCACCTTGTGGATAGCATGCCCCATGGCATCTACCTATTGGCTTCCTTTCTTCTTAAAGTATGGCTTAGAGCCTTCACCTCGTGCTTTCCCTATGGCTTCTCTTCTTTATAAGACTTCGCCTAATTCTCTCACCCTAGATAACATCACCTAGAGGATTCACAAGTTCTTAGACAATCACGTAGTTGGTTCTACCTTGAAAAATAGTTTTGATTCCAAAGGCATTTACCCTACATTTTTTTATTTGGTGTTGTCATATGTAATCTTAATTCATTATTAATCCACAGAAGATTTGCAATTTGGCATAGTGGTACATATCAGATTGATGTAAGGCAACTTCTTGCCATGGAATTTAGACATAAAAAGAAAATGGTATTCAAGAAAAGCATGGTTTATGTATTTTATACATGCCCAAGCCACATCTGATAGAAGAAAAGCATGATTTATTATGTTTTATGCATGCCCAATGGTGCGGACACCCGAGCAGTTAAGCGGCGTGGCACGCTGAGCCACCGGTACCGCACACGGAGTAAGACGCGAGCCACCTCAGCATCCATCTGGCTCGGAGACAGCCTGGAGACGCCCCCTTGAGTCCCGGCATTTATCATATTTAGTTAGACTTTATTTGTGTGATGTGTGTTTATTTCATTTTATTCGGTATGTAATTTTGATTGTAAGAGAGGTTTATTTGTAAAATGGGACCCCCGGGTCCCACGGGCCCACAGACCCCCTCCCATTGGTCCACCTCAGCTCATGGGTCCCATGTGGGGTCAGTCAACATGTCAAATGGAGGCATCTAGAAGGTTGAATGGTAAAAGGCACATGGGAGACAAGTGGACTTCAAAGTCCAAGGTGGCTAACTACCATGTCCCCCCTTGCCTCCCTAGTCAATGGTGCGCCCCCCCTTGTTTTTTTTATTGTAATTTTTGTGTGTGTGTCACACTCAATCCAGGCCACCCATTCCCATCCCCTAGATCCAACGGTGGACAATGGATTTGAGATGTAACACATAAATACTTGTAATTTCTCATTTTGGAGAATTAATGCCATTTGAACTTGGAAAATTGCTTGAGCAAAGGCCTAGGCCGCCCCTCTCTCCCCCTTGGAGCTGTGAAGGCTTCCCTCTGGAGGTGTGACTCCTCCCCTTATCATTCCGGTCGCCGCCGCCGCCGCCACGAGCCGCCATCGCATCACCGCCGAGATCGCCGGAGTTCTGGCTTCATCCGACCACAGCAGCTTCCACGAATTCTCTGTGTCAGCCACGAGCTCCGATCGACCTGGGGATTTTAGGAGATGCTCCAGAGGTGTCAAGCACATCCCAAAAATTTTTGTTGGTCATAAAGATCCCATTTGATATTTGTTTATTTTCGTCCAACCTTAATTCCCAGATCTGTCTGCTTGCTGTTTCAATTTCCACCCGCCCTGTGTTTCCCCTGTCCGGACCTCTTTCCGATTTTTGTTAGAGCTCCCAATGTTACTGGGAGTTCTGTCCATCAACCCCACTGTCCCCAAATTATCTTCAATTTTTGTGAGGCCATTCCATATTTTTCAAAAATCGATCTCAGAGATAGCTACAGTGCTGTCCACCTGTTCTCAGATCCGACCACCCTCCAGTAAACAAATCATAACAAATCACAGCCACCTCCAATCAGTCCAAAAAAACAATCCCCGTTCTCCTTGTTTAAAATCCCACAAGTTTGATGAAGAGCTCAGGAGCTAAATCGAACATCTTCCTTGCGGTCAAAGGCAGTCTTCAGACAACTCACCTGTAGATCTGAGATTTCGTTTACTGTACAACAGGGAGTTGTAAATTCATTAAAGTCCATATCCGGCTAGATCCAGCAGTTCCCTCTGAGCCTAGATTGAAGGATTTGAAGAGAGCTTTCCAACGATAGCTCATGCGCCCCGATCTAACGTCGGGATTGATCGCAGCGGCCGTTTTCGCCAGAGCGCGCGCCGGAAGACAGCAACCAAAATCCGTGGGAAGTTAGTTCCAGAATTGGGAATCGGGGCCGATCGACCCCCGATCGGTGTTCCCGGCCGACCGCCGTCCGTGGAGGCGCGCCACCAGGGGTCCCCATCACAGTGGGTCCCACCCCCACAGATCCGGAGGACAGCACCATTCGCGGGCCCCACGAGTCCGTAAAACGCGCCACGCGGAAAGCACGAAAATGCGGAGTTCGGCATCGCCGGGCGACATCAAGATGCTGCCCATCAACCCGATTTGCGCGATTCCCGGACCCCACATGTGACCTTTTACCTCCCTGCGTGGAGTGGGTCGACTTAGTGTATTGCTGTAATCATTGTTAACCGGGAGTCCGTAATTCGGCCGGGGTTATCTTCGCCACGCCGGGTGCGTGGAGGTAATGGTCCGAACCTCTTGGCGTTCATTTGCTTAGCTAGTATATGGTCTTTTGCCGCTGCCGAGAGCGATAGGTACTAGCCCGTGTGTCCATGTCACCCCTGTGAGTGTGAGAGTGACCCGTCCCGTGACTCGATCCGAGTCCGGAAGTGAGTCGACTACCCGTGAACTCTGCCGGTTCTTCAACCGCGCACGATCCGCGTTTCCCTCGCGTGGGATGACGAGTGAGCTTGCGTTTCTGTTAGTGACGTATAGCCCATAGGAGCTCTCCGTGTCGGGCTTAGTGTCTCTCCTATCATGTGTTGCTGGTCGTGTCCGCATCTAGAGTCCGAGGTCCATACCACGTAGAGTCGGTCCCCGTGTCCGTCCCGCATCAGTTTGGTATCAGAGCGAGTCGAGTCTAGGGTAGTCATTGCATAAGTCTTGCATGCATCATGGTCTAAGTCAAGTCTAGGATCATCATTATTTTTAAAACAAAAAAAGTGTGTTTTAAATTGCATTTGCACCCTTTACCCGGTATATTAAAAGGTGTTGTCTGAACGTTAGGCTACGTCTATCGGGAAGGCCGCACACTTGCGGGAGTGATCTTCAGATCGATTAACTCCGCCACGTACCGGATATTGGTTTAGGTCTAAGTGCATCATTTATTTAGTGTTTGCATTAGTCGGTGTCTTCTAGGTCATGTGTCAGTTGCATGCCCACCCATCGAGATACCCAATACTCGCCACCACCACCTATGGCGGATTCCCGAGCCCGTAGCTCCGATGAGTCCTCGACGGCCGAGATGTTCCGAGCCATTATGGAACGTCTTGACACGCGTATGGATGGTCTTAGTACGCGTATGGATGGCATAGGAACGCGTCTAGAAGGGCGGATAAAAGCCTTCGAGGATCGGGCCGAGAGTTCGGATCAGTCCATCCAGGGCTTAGTTGGGAGGATCGCTGTCCTAGAGAGGGGCCCAGTAGCGGCACAACCCGCGCCGACGAACGGCCAACAAGAGCTGGCACAGCCACCCGCCGTGCCAAGGGCTCAAGTGGAGGATGTCGGGAGGCAACAGGCGCCTATAGTGGATGATTATGCTTCCGACAATGATCAGGGGGTAACGGTCATCGTCATCAACGACGGAATCGTGATGACAAGGATGACGACCGCATTCTTAGGGGTGTGCGTGCGGACCCTCCCACTTTTAGCGGGTCCTTGGACCCTTGGGTGTATCTAGATTGGGAGGCCGGCATGGACCGGTACTTTGAGTGGTTTGAGATGACGGACCACCGAAGAGTCCGATACGCGAAGATGAAGCTGCAAGGGCAGGCCCAAACTTATTGGATCAATATGGAGAGCCTGCTCAATCAGCGACGTCAACCCCAAATTGGTACTTGGGATGATATGAAAATCAAATTGAGGGAGAAATACCTTCTCACCTCATATCGCCAACGTCTTATAGACAAGTGGCAAAGTATCTCCCAAGGGAACCGATCCGTGACCGAGTACACCGCCGAGTTCGATGAGTATTACTTACGGTGTGGGGTCACGGAAGAGAGCATCATGACTATATCCCGCTTTCAAAGAGGTTTGCGGCCCAATTATCAATATGAACTCTTTCGCCACAATGCAACCACTTTGGAGCAGGCATATCAGATCGCTCTCGAATTGGAGCAGTTCGAGGCCGAGTTCGAGTCACCCCATCGGTTGGGCTCCTTTCCCCTTCGTAGTGTCGAGCCCCGTGACTCATCTGGCACGTATCCGAGGGCCCCCATGACTCGACCTCAGGAGCCCGCTCACCCCGAGCCCTTTGCTCCTAGGCCTCGTCCTCCACCCCCGAGGGACCTTCCTCGTCCCCAGCATCTTACGGCCCCACCCATAGCCCGTCCACCGGCACCCGCACCTCCTGCACGTCCTTTATTGCCTACACCTCCTATCCGTTGGGAGGATAAAGGTAAAGGACCTATGATTGGGGAGCCTAGTGGATCACGACAGCAGTGTTACTGCTGCAATGGGTTTGGCCATTTTGCCAACCAGTGTCTCACCCGCCCATCTCTTCACATTGGGGACACATAGGTCGAGGATACCACCCCTACGGGCCTCGAGTTAGTCAGCTATGAGGCAGATGAAGAGCTAGCTGGCGACTACTATGAGATGGGAGGTGAGGCCCAGGATGCCCAGCATTCGGACGATACCCACGTGGGGGTCGTCATATGTATCCTCACCCAGCCGCAGGTCAGTGATGACTGGCGTCGGACTACTATCCTTCATGTATTCTGTAGGCTGGGAAAGCAAATTTGCAAGGTGGTCATCGATAGCGGGAGTTGTATCAATGCAATCTCCACGAACGTTGTTGCCCGTCTTGGTCTCACACCCGTAGACCATCCTTGTCCCTATCAGGTATCATGGGTGGATACCACTTCCATTTCTGTCAGGCTGCGGTGCTTGGTCCCGCTGCAGCTCCACTCCTACCGTGACGAGATCTGGTGTGATGTTCTCCCCATGGAAGTGGGCAGTATCATTCTTGGTAGGCCGTGGTTATTTGACCGGGATGCCACGCTCTATGGCCAGTCGAACACCTGTACCTTCGACCACGCTGGCCAGCGGGTCACCCTCCAACCCATTTGGCCCAGGAGCCCATCAGTCAGGGGTCCTACTGGCCCTAGTACTCCGAAGCCTTCCGTTCCCGGGCCTAGTACCCCATCCCCAGCTCGGGCTATGACCGTTACCTCTGGCCTAGGAGAGCCCTCGACGAGGAGATTGATGATGATTAGCTCCCGGGAAATGGAGCAGGAGCTTAGTCAGGGCTATCCGGTGTTTGCCATTACGGTCCGAGAGGTGGAGCGGGACTCCGAGGGTGAGCTCCCACCCGAGGTTGTTCCCATTCTACAGAAGTATGCTGATGTCTTTCCCGATGAGCTTCCCGAAGGACTCTCACCTATGCGGGATATTCAGCATGCCATCGACCTTGTTCCGGGCTCTTCTTTGCCCAACCTTCCTCATTATCGCATGAGTCCCACGGAGCATGCCGAGCTTAAACGGCAGGTCGATGAGTTAGTGCAGAGAGGGTCTGTTCGGGACAGCATGAGTCCATGTGCTGTACCCGCATTACTCGCCCCGAAGAAGGATGGCACTTGGAGAATATGCATTAATAGTCGTGCCATCAACAAAATCACCGTGAACTACAGGTTCCCTATTCCCCGCCTTGATGACATGCTGGACATGATGGCAGGTGCCACTATCTTTTCGAAGATCGATCTTAAGAGTGGCTACCATCAGGTGAGGATTAGGCCATGTGATGAGTGGAAGACCACATTTAAGACCAAGGACGGTCTATATGAGTGGTTGGTCATGCCTTTTGGGTTGACCAATGCCCTAGCACTTTCATGCGGCTCATGACTCAGGTCCTTCGACCTTTCATTGGAGTCTTTGTAGTGGTGTATTTTGATGATATCTTTATCTATAGCCGCACCACAGGGGACCACTTAGACCACCTTCGGCAGGTCTGTCTACTTCTTCGGCGAGAGCAGCTGTTTGCGAACCCACAGAAGTGTGCCTTCATGACACCTCAGCTTACCTTCTTGGGTTTCATTGTGTCTAGTACGGGGGTCTCCGCCGATCCGGAGAAGGTCCGGGCCATTGTTGAGTGGCCGGAACCCCGTACCGTTCATGATGTCCGCAACTTTCATGGTCTTGAGACGTTCTATCGTTGCTTCATCCGCGGATTTAGCTCCGTCACCGCCCCGATCACGGATTGTATCCGAAAGGGCACATTTGTATGGACGAAGGCCGCATCTGCCGCCTTCAAGGACATCAAGGAGCGTATGACCCATACGCCTATCCTTCGATTGCCTGACTTCTCGAAGGTGTTTGGGGTCTCTTGTGATGCGTCGGGTGTTGGGATAGGAGGAGTTTTGAGTCAGGAGTCCCACCCGATCGCATATTTTAGCGAGAAGCTGAATGACGCGAAACTGCGATATTCCACATATGATAAAGAATTCTACGCAGTTGTTCAGGCTCTTAGGCATTGGAGGCACTATCTTTTACATCAGGAGTTTGTCCTATACTCCGATCATGAGGCATTAAGGTACCTCCATTCCCAAAAGAAGCTTAACTCGCGTCACAGTCGTTGGGTCGAGTATCTCCAGCAGTTCACCTTTGTGCTTAAACATAAGGCTGGAGTGGAGAACAAGGTGGATGATGCCTTGAGTCGGCGAGCATGTTTGCTTACCACCATGAGTGCCGAGGTCATAGGGTTAGAGAAGATGAAGGAGGCCTATGTTGATTGTCCTGACTTCGGTCAGATTTTTATCACTCTCCAGGCCGGACCCTCGAGAGACCTTGATGAGTATGTGCTTCAGGAGGGTTACCTCTTTCGAGGTAGCAGGCTATGTGTTCCCCGAACTTCGGTTCGAGATTTCTTAGTGTGGGAACTACATGCGGGAGGTCTAGCCGGCCACTTTGGTCGGAACAAGACTATTGAGGCAGTAGAGCATCGATTTTATTGGCCGAGCTTGAAGCGCGATGTTGCTAACATCGTGGCTCAGTGCCGTACCTATGCTACGGCCAAGATGAAGAAGCAAAGCTCCGGCCTTTATACGCCTCTTCCCGTGCCTGATGCCCCGTGGCAGGATGTTAGCATGGACTTTGTTTTGGGATTGCCACGTACATCCAGGAAGCATGATTCGGTCTATGTGGTGGTTGACCGTTTCTCGAAGATGGCCCTCTTTATTCCTTGCTCGAAGACTTCGGATGCTTCGAGGGTAGCCCACCTTTTCCTTACGCATGTGGTGTGCAAGTTCAGGTTGCCTCGCACTATAGTGTCTGACCGTGATGTTAGATTCACTTCCTACTTTTGGAAGACACTATGGCATATGATGGGTACGCACCTCAAGTTTTCCACTGCATATCATCACCAGACAGATGGTCAGACCGAGGTGGTCAATAGGAGTCTGGGAGACCTTTTGAGGTGTCTTGTTAGGGACCGCATTGGGGATTGGGATCTCATTCTACCCATGGCCGAGTTTGCATATAATGATTCGGTGAATAGGTCTACCGGCATGAGTCCATTTGAGATTGTCACAGGTCGTAGGCCTAGGAAACCCGTTGACCTTGTCCCCATGCCTATCCATGCTAGAGTGTCGGAGTCGGCCGAGTCGTTTGCTAGGCATGTTAGGAGTTTGCATGACGACATCCGTCGTCACATTGAGGCCAGCAATGCACGTTACAAGGAGTTAGCCGATGCCCACCGACACCACCGAGAGTTCCAAGAGGGCGAATATGTCATGATCAGGGTAAGACCTGAACGGTTTCCCTCTGGAACTGTTAAGAAGTTGCAAGCTCGCGGAGCCGGTCCATTCAGAGTGTTGAAACGCGTTGGATCCAATGCGTACGTTGTGGACTTGCCCGAGGAATACGGTATAAGCTCTACTTTCAATGTATCGGATCTAGTTGCATATAGGGACCCAGCGGTGATCCCTAGTGAGCCTTTCGAGCCATCTCCTCCCCTTGTGAGTGATCCCACACCTGAGTGTCCACCTCCAGCCCCTTTGTCACGGCAGCGTGAGCATATAGATCATATACTAGATGAGCAGGTGACAGTTACCAGGAGTGGATCCTACCCGCGCTACCTAGTGCGATGGAGAGGACGGCCCGCTACTGAGGACACATGGATCACGCATGGAGAGTTGCAGCGGATCGATCCGGACCTTCTGGAGAGATACAGGAGCGATGCAGACCCTTACTCGACAGGGGCAAGTTTCTCCCACCCGGGGAGAATTGGTGCGGACACCCGAGCAGTTAAGCGGCGTGGCACGCTGAGCCACCGGTACCGCACACGGAGTAAGACGCGAGCCACCTCAGCATCCATCTGGCTCGGAGACAGCCTGGAGACGCCCCCTTGAGTCCCGGCATTTATCATATTTAGTTAGACTTTATTTGTGTGATGTGTGTTTATTTCATTTTATTCGGTATGTAATTTTGATTGTAAGAGAGGTTTATTTGTAAAATGGGACCTCCGGGTCCCACGGGCCCACAGACCCCCTCCCATTGGTCCACCTCAGCTCATGGGTCCCATGTGGGGTCAGTCAACATGTCAAATGGAGGCATTTAGAAGGTTGAATGGTAAAAGGCACATGGGAGACAAGTGGACTTCAAAGTCCAAGGTGGCTAACTACCATGTCCCCCCTTGCCTCCCTAGTCAATGGTGCGCCCCCCCTTGTTTTTTTTATTGTAATTTTTGTGTGTGTGTCACACTCAATCCAGGCCACCCATTCCCATCCCCTAGATCCAACGGTGGACAATGGATTTGAGATGTAACACATAAATACTTGTAATTTCCCATTTTGGAGAATTAATGCCATTTGAACTTGGAAAATTGCTTGAGCAAAGGCCTAGGCCGCCCCTCTCTCCCCCTTGGAGCTGTGAAGGCTTCCCTCTGGAGGTGTGACTCCTCCCCTTATCATTCCGGTCGCCGCCGCCGCCGCCACGAGCCGCCATCGCATCACCGCCGAGATCGCTGGAGTTCTGGCTTCATCCGACCACAGCAGCTTCCACGAATTCTCTGTGTGAGCCACGAGCTCAGATCGACCTGGGGATTTTAGGGGATGCTCCAGAGGTCAAGCACGTCTCAAAAATTTTGGGTTGGTCATAAAGATTCCATTTGATATTTGTTTATTTTCGTCCAACCTTAATTCCCAGATCTGTCTGCTTGCTGTTTCAATTTCCACCTGCCCTGTGTTTCCCCTGTTCGGACCTCTTTCCGATTTTTTTTAGAGCTCCCAATTTTACTGGGAGTTTTGTCCATCAACCCCACCGTCCCCAAATTTTCTTGAATGTTTGTGAGGCCATCCCATATTTTTCAAAAATCGATCTCAGAGATAGCTACAGTGCTGTCCACCTGTTCCCAGATCTGACCACCCTCCAGTAAACAAATCATAACAAATCACAGCCACCTCCAATAAGTCCAAAAAAACAATCCCCGTTCTCCTTGTTTCAAATCCCACAAGTTTAATGAAGAGCTCAGGAGCTAAATCGAACATCTTCCTCGCGGTCAAAGGTAGTCTTCAGACAACTCACATGTAGATCTGAGATTTCGTTTACTGTACAACATGGAGTTGTAAATTCATTAAAGTCCATATCCGGCCAGATCCAGCAGTTCCCTCTGAGCCTAGATTGAAGGATTTGAAGAGAGCTTTCCAACGATAGCTTATGCGTCCTGATCCGACGTCGGGATTGATCGCAGCGGCCGTTTTCGCCGGAGCGCGCGCCGGAAGACAACAACCAAAATCCGTGGGAAGTTAGTTCCAGAATTGGGAATCGAGGCCGATCGACCCCCGATCGGTGTTCCCGGCCGACCGCCATCCGTGGAGGCGCGCCACCAAGGGTCCCCATCACAGTGGGTCCCACCCCCACAGATCCGGAGGACAGCGCCGTTCGCGGGCCCCACGGGTCCGTAAAACCCGCCACTCGGAAAGCACGAAAACGCGGAGTTCGGCATCGCCGGGCGACATCAAGATGCTGCCCGTCAACCCAATTTGCGCGATTCCCGGACCCCACATGTGACCTTTTACCTCCCTGCGTGGAGTGGGTCGACTTAGTGTATTTCTGTAATCATTGTTAACCGGGAGTCCGTAATTCGGCCGGGGTTGTCTTCGCCACGCCGGGTGCGTGGAGGTAATGGTCCGAACCTCTTGGCGTTCATTTGCTTAGCTAGTATATGGTCTTTTGCCACTGCCGAGAGCGATAGGTACTAGCCCGTGTGTCCATGTCACCGCTGTGAGAGTGACCCATCCCGTGACTCGATCCGAGTCCGGAAGTGAGTCGACTACCCGTGAACTCTGCCGATTCTTCAACCGCGCACGATCCGCGTTTCCCTCACGTGGGACGACAAGTGAGCTTGCGTTTCTGTTAGCGACGTATAGCCCATAGGAGCTCTCCGTGTCGGGCTTAGTGTCTCTCCTATCATGTGTTGCTGGTCGTGTCCGCATCTAGAGTCCGAGGTCCATACCACATAGAGTCGGTCCCTGTGTCCGTCCCGCATCACCCAAGCCACATCTGATAGAAGTACTAGCTTCTACAAGAGGGCTTGGTATAGATATAATCTAGTTAATGCTCAGTGCTAATGAATCTTAAATCAATGTTGCTATTGTCAGCATACTCGTGAAGAAATGATATTTAATTTCTATATGCTTGATTATAGAATGCTGAACGAGATTCTTAGTCAAGTTGATTGCACTAGTGTTATCGCAATGAATAGAGATTTTGCACAATTCAAATTCACAATCATGCAGTTGGCACTTAATCTAAAGCACTTATGCACTGCAACTATCTATGGCTACATATTCAGTGTCAATAATAGATAGTGCAATTGAATTTTTTTCCTTGGGAACCATGAAATTAGGCATCCCCTAAGAAACTAGCAAGTTCTACTTGTAATCTTTCTTTCAATTTTACACTTAATAATTAGCATCTACATATATAGGCAATCAAATAAAGTTTGCTTTCTCGAAGATACCATAGAACCAAATAATGGCACTAGCCAAGTGTCAAAAGATTCTCTTCCCTATAGTGAAATGAGATTCCTAGACTAGGGGTGGTAATTAATGCACCAAGTTGAGTCTAGCTTTGATGTTCTTGAGCTTGGCTCGCTCAAAAAAATCAAGTTTGAGCCTAGTCCAAGCTTACTTCATGAGCTCAAGCTTAGGTCAGCCAAAAATTTTATGGCGAGCTGAGCTCAGCTTTGAGGTGCTCAAGCTCATCTCACTCAGAAAAAATGAGCCCAAGCCTAGTTCGAGCTCATTTCATGCGCTCAAGCTTACCTTGTTTTAATCTGTAATAATTTTTAAAGGCACACCTATTCAACCCATTATAGGGTGTACCTGACTATTAACAAATTGTATCAGAGCACAAGTCTCCTTATTTGTAGGTTTAACTACCTAAGATTAAGATCCAAATAGTAGCTAGATAGAGAGCAGCAACAACTATAACCTGTAGGAAGGACAATCCACCGACCGACCCCTACTATTCATGGGACAAGACTACCCCTATTCAAAGATTAGAATGATGAACTATGTCAAGGGTGTAGACTATGATCTATGGCAAATAATCAAAGATAATGATCGGATGATCATTGTTGAGTCCTTCCAAGCGATTTTGATGATAACAAAACCTAGATATGGCCAACAAGTTTATAAACCTCCATATGTTCAATAGCAAGCGAATCCGTGTGGCCTCAAGGTCTCTTTCATCAAAGCAAATGTTCAACCTTATCTTACCCGAACAAATGCCCAGAAGAAGTCCAAACAAGCTCATATTATATGGATATTGTTGCAAGCACAAGTCTTCAATTTATGGATATGATTTATGGACTGAACTGGACTGTTTGTGCAGGTTTTCCACAGTTCGGTTGACCTCAGGGCATAGGCCGGTCGACTTAAATTAACAGTGCTAAGAAAACTACAGGGTTTTACAGTTCGGTCGACCGCCCACCCTAGACTGGTCAACCGGATTCTCCAGCATTCAAAAGCCCTCATTCTGTAAAAGTTAGGTCGACCGCCCTGTGTCCCGGTCGACCGAACCCCCGAGGCAGCAATTGTTGATTTTGTGTTTCTTTAACGTGGGAAGCCTTTCTCCTTGGATTTTTTAATCCCAAAGCCACCAGACATGCCATGATTTGTGGATCTGGATCCTGGCTTGTCTCTTGACCATCCAAGTTGTATAAAAATATCTCATTGGGGTCAAAAACCCTAATGACTCAAGGGAGATCAAAGGGTGCTGCCAAGGGAGAAAGAGTGCTGCAGGAAGAGTTCCGTGAACAGTGCTTCGTCCAGAAATTCTTCATCCATCTCAAGGCTTCTCAAGATCAATCTGAAGCCAATCAACCCCAAATTAAGTGGAGACTCAAGCTTCATCCAAATCTGCATCACCTACTCAGGGGGAGCTAAAATTAGAGCTCTTTCTTTTGTGTTTCTTCCTTCATATTCTATGACCTTCAAGTGTGTGTTTTTTTAATCCTTATACATTCGTGTGTGTGTGTGGATCTTCTTAGATCCGTGTGTGTGTGTGTTTGATTTCTGTCAGATCTGTGTGTGTTTCGTGCTCTTGCACCTTTACTGGAGTTCCTATACTCCTACGTGTGTGTGTGTGTGTGTGTGTTCAGATCTTGTAATCCCTTATAAGATAGTGTATGAATCCTTACAGTTTGTGAGGGGTGGACGTAGGTTGCCGTTGTTGCATCCGAACCACCTAAAAATCATTGTCTCTTGTGTGGTTTGATCCCTTTCTCCTATCTCCATTCTATGCAAGCACACACGTAGATTAGATCTTTTGTATCTCGAGTTAGATCTTGCACAACTTATCATCTTCACAGCAGATCTCTGGTATATTAAAAGGTAGGTTCGGATCGACAAGGCAAACTTTGTCAGGAAGATAACACCTTGTGTGAGTAGAATCTTCAGATTCACACCTCCACCACGGTACCAAGGATCCATTGTGTGTGATAGATTTTATTAGATCTAACAATCTCTACATAATTCTAAACTTCTTTGTTGCTGTTCTTCACACTTGTTTAAATCGGTTAAAGTTTTGTTACAATTTGTTATCACCCAATTCACCCCCCCTCTTGGGTGTCATTGATCGCGGGACTTCAATTGCTATCAGAGCTAAGGCTCTATATTTTTCTGATCTAACGATCTAGAGTAAGATCCAGATCAATGGCCAACAAGGGGATGATGTCTGAGGGTCACTCAATCCACCGTCCTCCATACTTCGATGGCTCAAATTACTCATATTGAAAAAATAGGATGCATGTTTTTCTGAGAGCCCAAGAATACGATATTTGGAGGGTGGTGGACAAGGGTCCATATGAGCTCTCTAAAAATGAAGACGAATGGAACCCTGAGGATATTAAGAAATCCACAGTGAACTTTAATGCTATGAACATTATGCAATGTGCTATTTATCCTAATGAATACTCTCATGTCTCTATATGCAGCTCAGCAAAGGAAATGTGGGACAAGCTGCAGCTTATTAATGAAGGAACCTCCGAAGTCAAGGAAACCAAAGCCAATATGTTGGTCAGGGATTATGAGTTGTTTAAAATGAAGCCGGAGGAGACGATCTCAGAAATGTTCGTGAGGTTGACAGAAATTACCAATGGTCTCAAAGGCCTTGGGAAGGAGTACACTAACTCCGAACTTGTGAGGAAGGTTTTGAGATCCCTTCTACCTGCATGGCACACAAAAGCCACAGTTCTTGAAGAATTAAAAAATCTATCAACACTTTCCTTGGATGAGCTCATAGGGTCACTGATGACCTATGAAATAAACATGAAGAGAGCAGCTGAGGAAGAATTCAAAAAGAAGAAAACCATGGGCTTGAAAGCCAACCAGTCTTATGACGACTCCCAAGAAGAGGAGTCCAGCGAGGAGAGTAACGAAGAAGAAGACTTGGCTATGCTGACCCACCAAGTGAAGAAATTTCTGAGAAGAAAGAATAATTTTCAAGGAAATTTCAAAAAAGGGCAAATGAAGCCTTTTTAAACCAAGGGTGAGTCAAGCAAACCTAACAATGTTATTTGGTATGAGTGCAAGAAGCTCGGGCACATGAGGGGAGAGTGTCCAGAATTGAAGAAAAAGTTCAAGAAGGATAAATTCAAGAAACCCAAAGCCATGGTCGCCACATGGAGCGACGAAGAGAATGAACAATCTGACGAGGAGCTAGAGGAGCTCGTGGAAAGCTTGTGCCTCATGGTACATGAGGATGATGTAAGGTTTCGCACAGCACTATCGGGCAACGCAGCGGATAACAAAAATTTATTTGCCCGATCCCGGTGCTATGGAAAGCTTAATCTGTGCTCTAATCGGTGTTTCTAAGACCCCAACCCCTAACTACGGGTTGCGTATTTCACCTTACGCAGAATGATGCTGTCCGCTAAGCCCGATGCAGAATACCGAGCCGCACAGCTGCACGGCCTCTAGAGATGATCCACACGGATCCTTGCGCAGCGACGATACCCCCGGCACGGACCTTCCCCGACCCTTTCACCTTCTGGAGAGAGAGAGCAAGAGGAAGGAAGGGGGGAAGAGCTAATCCTCTCCCTTTAAGCCTTAATGCTTGATTTGCTTAAAGGGGTTGGAAGAGACTCGAATGAGCTCACACAGGATTCATATATAGAGATTTGGTCATTTCTGAAAGGGCTCCAAAAGACCAAAATTATATATATATCCTATATACTATTATACATATGTATTAAGATCCATTTACACTCCTTTCCAAAAGGAATTAAATGAAAATAATACATACATTTGTATAATAATAATCCGTCACCCAAGAATCCATTGTGTGTGATCCTCTAGGCCCATAGTCACTCTAGTTTAAGGCCTATTAACTTCTAATTCCCAATTAGAAGTAAATTAAACGTATTATTCGCTTCTACTAGAGCCGAATAATAGTTTAATTTATTCCGAACCTTCGATCACGTTGGGTCAAGCAAATCCGCGTGATCCTAGAGGACGCCGGGTTTAAACCAGCCTGTCTGGTACCTGTAAGTCCACAGTTACCACATCGATATAATCCCTCGCTCCTTCTATGAGTATGGTACGATCGAGGGTATGGTTTCTGTCAAACCCCATGATCGTGCCATTTGACTATGACCTCATTAAAGTGTATGACGTCTGTTCTAAACGAACTCACACGACCCTGGCCAGGGATTTAACGGAGCGTCAATGTCATGACCCATTAACTATCTGATATATACCCGACAGTGAGCGATCCCTTCTTGACCATTGACGATCTTCACACGTATCCTGGAGTGGTTAATGACTCGGCAACTCATGACTTATGGTTAAAGTCACTTAGCCAAGTAATTAAACCATTCCAGTCCTCGTGTAAGATCTGATCAATGTCTCAGGTCAAACGACCAACGATGCTACTGAGACCGTTGGATCTTCAGTTGACATTAGGTATAATCAACCATCTGAAGATCCAATAGCGGATCAGTTCAGTGTACATCCTCCAAGGACATACACCTACACATATGTGTTGGTTCCCCGCACCAATGACCATGAGACTGGTCACTAACACATCATGTGTACTGGTTTAATAGGTAATCAAAGTCCCCGAGTGATTACCCTCCAACTAGGAACAGTTTAAGGTATGTGTTCATGTAAAGTCAGTCTCATAATCGAGATCTCATCTCGAGTTGACTTTACAACCACATATCCTAGGGACAACGTAAAGTAACACAATCGCATATTTACGCTCAAATACCACTTTATTAATAATGAACAAGATCGTATAACTATTGGGCCTACCCGACCCTAAATTAACCTGTAGCACACCAACACTAACAATCTCCCACTTGAACTACAGCCAATTGCCCATAACTTTGAGGCCCATCTTATCCCGATGACGCTCAAATACAGTCTGTGCCAAAGGCTTAGTCAGTGGATCTGCTATGTTGTCTTCTGACGGTACACGCTCTACCGCCACATCTCCACGATCAACAATCTCCCGAATAAGGTGGAAGCGCCTGAGAATATGCTTCGACCTTTGGTGAGATCTCGGTTCCTTCGCCTGGGCGATGGCCCCATTATTATCACAAAATAATGGGATGGGAGCTGATATCTCGAGAACTATGCCAAGTTCCAAGATGAATTTCTTCATCCAGACGGCTTCCTTAACAGCTTCAGCTGCAGCAATATATTCCACCTCAGTCGTCGAGTCTGCAATCGTATCTTGCTTGGAGCTTCTCCAACTGACTGCCCCTCCATTCAACATGAATACAAATCCAGACATGGATTTGCAGTCATCTAGATCTGACTGGAAACTAGAATCTGTGTAAGCTCTAAGCTGTAGGTCCTCTCCTCCATAAAGCAGAAAAAGATCCTTCGCCCTTCGCAGGTACTTAAGGATGCCCTTTACTGCCTTCCAGTGCTCTTCTCCTGGATTTGCCTGATATCTACTGACAATACTTAAAGTATTGGCAACATCAGGCCGTGTACATAGCATTGCATACATGATTGACCCTTTCACCGAAGCATAGGGTGCCTTATTCATGTGTGCCACCTCCTCCGAAGTTTTAGGACTCATCCCCTTGGATAGGCAAATTCCATGTCTCATGGGAATGAGACCTCTCTTGAAATTTTCCATCCTAAACCTTTTCAGGATAGTGTCTATGTACATGGATTGGGATAATCCTAGCATCCTTTTAGATCTATCTCGATAGATCCTTATGCCCAGCACATAGGATGCTTCTCCCAAATCCTTCATGGAGAAAGTCTTGGACAACCAAGACTTAGTTGATGTCAACATCTCTACATCATTCCCAATGAGTAAGATGACACCAACATAAAGGACCAAGAAGGTCACAGAGCTCCCACTGACCTTCTTGTAAACACAGGGTTCATCTTCATTCCGAATGAAGTTGAAAGATTTGACAGCCTCGTAAAATCTTAAGTTCCAGCTTCTAGATGCCTGCTTTAATCCATAAATGGACCTTTGAAGTTTGCATACCTTATTAAGATGTAGCTTGGAGGTGAATTCTTCAGGCTGTACCATGTACACCTCTTCTGACAGATTTTCATTAAGAAAAGCTGTCTTCACATCCATTTGCCAGATCTCATAATCCAGGTATGCAGCAATGGCAAGGAGGATTCTGATTGACTTAACCATGGCTACCGGTGAAAAAGTCTCGTCATAATCAATGCCTTGCCTTTCACGATATCCTTTCACCACTAGTCTAGCCTTGTATGTGTCAACCTGTCCATTTGCACCGATTTTTCTTTTGAAAATCTATTTGCAGCCGATAGGGACCTTCCCTTCGGGTACATCAATTAAGTTCCAAACTTTGTTGGTGTACATGGACTGGATTTCTGAATCCATTGCCTCTTGCCATTTCTCGGAGTCTACACCACGGATCGCCTCCTGGTACGACTGAGGATCATCATCCTCATCGATACATACCTTAGAGGACCCCTCTGAGACATGTCCAACATATCTCTCAGGTTCTCTCGTAGTCTACCAGATCTCCGTAGTGTCAGTATTTCACTTTGAATAGGATCAACCGATACAGTCTTATCTAATGAGTTTGTGTCTATGGGTTGTGGTTCTTGGACCTCATCCAATTCTATCTGGCTCCCACTATTTTTCTGGAGTAGATATTCTCTTTCCAGAAATACAGCTCTCTTGGCCACCAAGACCCTTTGCTCAGAAGGGTGATAGAAATAATATCCAAACGTCTCCTTTGGATATCCCACAAACCTACACTTATCGGTTCTCGACTCAAGCTTATCACTCTCGTTCTTCTTTACATGAGCAGGACACCCCCAAATTTTAATGTGATTAAAATTTAGTTTCATGCCCTTCCATATCTCATATGGTATAGAAGGAACTGATTTACTTGAGATCTTATTCAATAAATATGCTGCAGTCTCTAATGCATAGCCCCAGAGAGACAAGGGTAGTCCTGACATAGACATCATGGATCGGACCTTGTCTAACAAGGTCCTGTTTCTTCTCTCAGATACACCATTGTGCTGTGGTGTATACGGTGGAGTCCACTGAGAAATTATTCCATGGTCTTTAAGATAAGAAGTGAATTCATGGCTCAAGTATTCACCTCCTTGATCCGATCGAAGAGCCTTAATACTCTTGCCAGTCTGTTTCTCTACTTCATTCTTGTATTCCTTAAACTTCTCAAAGGCTTGTGACTTATATCTCATTAAATATACATAGCCATATCTAGAGAAGTCATCAATAAAAGAAATGAAATAGAGGTAATCCCCTTTTGCTTTCACAGACATGAGTCCACACACATCCGAGTGTATGAGCTCGAGAAGGTCAACAGCCCTCTCACCATGTCTACTAAAGGGAGCCTTGGTCATTTTCCCCATGAGACACGACTCACAGGTATCAAATGGCTTGTATTCGAACGAATTCAAATACCCATTTGAGTGTAAGTGAGAGACTCTTTTCTCACCTACATGACCAAGTCTGCAATGCCATAGATATGTAGAATTCACTTCATCAGCATTGAAAATTTACATAACATTAGAACTTGTATCTAATACATAAAGACCATTGACTAATGAACCATTGGCTATAATCAAACCATTATTCATTATAGAGCACCCAGTGCTATTAAAAGCCAATGTATATCCAATGTTATACAAGCCAGAGATTGAAATAATGTTCTTAATAATATTAGGAACATAATAACAGTCATTCAGCTCCAGAATGACTCCTAAAGGTAAACTGAGGCGTGCAGTCCTGACAGCTTTGGCAGAAACCAAAGCTCTATTGCCCATCCTCAGTTCAATCTCCTTTTTGCCCAATCGCCTTCTATTTGTCAGCACCTGCACAGAATTGTAGATATGAGATGCACATCCAGTATCCAATACCCATGATGTGGATTCCATATATGATAAATTAAGGTCTATGACAAAAATACCTTCATTTAGAATTACCTTGTAATTCCTCTTCCAATGCCCAGTTTCCCCGCATCGAAAATATTTGTCTTCCTTTTCATTCTTCTTGCCCTTCCCTTTGTCAACTTTGGCGATTTACTTACCCGTGGCCTTTTTCTTTCCCTTCCCTTTGTTACTCGTGGTGGATATTTAAGAGGCCTTCCTTTTCTTATTGGCCCGGCCAACAATCATTACAGACGAAGATGGTTTATCTTTCTGCATGCTTCCTTCAGCACTCTTTAACATGTTGAGCAGCTCCGGGAGAGTTGCATCAATTCTATTCATGTTAAAGTTTATGATGAAGGTAGAAAAGGAATCGGGCAATGACTGGAGTATAAGATCAATGCATAGTTCAAGATCCAACTTGAACCCCAATGCATTGAGTCTTTCAATCAACTCCATCATTTTCAGTACATGGGCCTGTACTGATGAACCCTCAGACATCCGTGTCCTGAAAAGTATTTTTGAGATATCATATCTCTCAATCCTACCCTGCTCTCCGAAGAGCTGGCGTAGATTGAGAAGTATGCTTCTATAATCAGTCTTTTCAAATTACCTCTGTAGCTCGGGAGCCATAGAGGCCAACATGTAACATTGGGCAAGGGAGGAGTCCTCAGACCACTTGGCATAAGTCAGTAACTCGCCATCGTCGGTATCAGGAGCTGGCTCAGAATGAACCGTGTCCAACACGTACGCAATCTTTTCGGCGGTAAGGACTATGTGTAGATTACGCAGCCAATCCGAGTAGTTCGGTCCAGTTAATCTATTTGCATCCAAGATGCCGCGGAGGGGGTTGGACGACGACATTGTAATCTGGATAAGAAATAAAAGATAACTTAGCATGTGTTCAAATTCTAACTTAGATGTGATTTTCTATCTTAGTTAGTCCCACTATTTTTTGATCGGACTATATAACCCTCAGTATATAGAACGGGAGATCAGCGAGATCAACCTAGTGGGTCGGAATCCCAACGAGACTGATGTACGACCTTGTGGAAAGCACAACAAGCCATACACCATCTCAAGGGTAGTCAACAGGCACTTGCATCTAATACAATATCCGATATTCGGCCCCCGAGAAATCATCCCCTTGTGGAAAGCACAACAAAGGATATTCTCGGTTAGATCTAACCATCATTACTACATAGCAATGAGTTCATGACCCGACCCTTGTGGAAAGCACAACAAGGTTGAGTTCAATTCCTCACCCTATTGAGGCCGAGCCTTGGAGTTTAATCCCGCCCCCAAACTCATGGACCTTGTGGAAAGCACAACAAATCCATGAAATAAAGACGTTCATTCACTCCATAATGATGGAGGGCCACGACGACTCCTAGAGCCACGCTTACCAGATCTAAAATTTAATCACAAGGGAATTTAATTTTATTTTGATCTCACCCTAGGTGGTAATATAAATATATCCAATATATTTACCATACCTAGTAGTTTGCATAAAATAAATGCATCCAATGCAAAAATAAAACGCAAGTGATCATGGACTTAATCCCTAATGTAACTAAGGCATCCGGCCCGCTTCCGAAGCAGCTGGATCGTCCTCGTCGGGTGTGCTCCGCGCTTTCAAACTCCGACGCCGCAGTAATTACAACTTTTACACAGCTCACAGGCCGGAAAAAAGTGAATTACATATCAATAAAATTCCAGAAGCCCTTAGGGCGAGTACAACAATGGAGGAAGATAGAAGTACATTGGAATTTTAACAGAGAGAGAAAGGAGGTTCGCAGACCCCAATTAATTACATTAATCCAAGTCCATGATCACTTGCCAACCCATTCAAATAAAATCAATCAAGGGTTATTTTCTGAAGATAATCCTTACTTTTGAATTTAAAAATGGGATGTGCAAACAAAAATAGGCTAGCTTTGTTTAATTTTAAAATCGAAGCATGATTAATTAAAATTAAACAGACAAGCAGGCCAATATAAGGTAAATAAAGTAGAGCACGTAAAGAACCATCATTTTCTACAGGGGCATCTAATTGAGATAATTAATTAAATTTAAATTTAAATTTAATTATCCAATAATCAAATTTAAATTCAAAATTTAAACATGTTAATAATTTAAATTTAAATTCAAACTAAGTATCCAATAATTTTGTTTGAAAATAAATTTAAAATAATGCAATTATCCTCAATTAACAATTTTCTAAAATTCAAAATTTGAATTTAACAATTATCTAATAATTAAAATTGAAATATTTGAATTTTTTACATTTATCTTCAATAAAATTTAAAATTTGAATTTTATAATTATCTAATAATTAAAAAATTCAAAGACTTAAATTTTACTGAAGTAACTTCAATTATTACCATTTTATCTCAAGGTAAATAGTAATTATCTCACCTCGGTAAATTCAACACAGTTAAATAAAATTTAACATTTGACATTTACCATCGAGATAACATAATTAACATACAAGATAAAATTCGATTTAATTTACTGTGTATTTTCATATATATACCTAATATATATATGCATGTATTAGAGCACAATAAATTAAAATGAAAGAAAAAAGCATTTTTTTTTAAAATTAAAAAAAAATATACGGGGCCAGCCCCACGCGCGTGGGCGGCGTCCGCGCGTGCGGGTGCCTGCAGGCGTGCGGCACCCGCCACGCGGCGCGCTCGCCGCCCCCCGCGGGTCAGCGCCCGCATGCGCCCAACTCGGGCCAATTTTTTTTTTTTTAAAATTTGCTCCAGCGATGCCCAGCATCCTAGAAGAACGGGGATGCCCAGCATCCCCTTGTGGCAATAACAATTGAAGATTTAAGTTGCCCCTAAAGCATGATTCTAAACGGCGATAAAACACCGATCAGAGCGCGAACCTGGCTCTGATACCACTGTAAGGTTTCGCACAACACTATCGGACAACGCATCGGATAACAAAAATTTATTTACCCGATCCCGGTGCTATGGAAAGCTTAATCTGTGCTCTAATCGGTGTTTCTAAGACCCCAACCCCTAACTACGGGTTGCGTATTTCACCTTGCGCGGAACGATACTGTCCGCTAAGCCCGATGCAGAATACCGAGCCGCACAGTTGCACGGCCTCTAGAGATGATCCACACGGATCCTTGCGCAGCGACGGTACCCCCGGCACGGACCTTCCCCGACCCTTTCACCTTCTGGAGAGAGAGAGCAAGAGGAAGGAAGGGGGGAAGAGCTAATTCTCTCCCTTCAAGCCTTAATGCTTGATTAGCTTAAAGGGGTTGGAAGAGACTCGAATGAGCTCACGTAGGATTCATATATATAGAGATTTGGTCATTTCTGAAAGGGCTCCAAAAGACCAAAATTATATATATATCCTATCTACTATTATACATATGTATTAAGCTCCATTTACACTCCTTTCCAAAAGGAATTAAATGGAAATAATACATACATTTGTATAATAATAATCCGTCACCCAAGAATCCATTGTGTGTGATCCTCTAGGCCCATAGTCACTCTAGTTTAAGGCCCATTAACTTCTAATTCCCAATTAGAAGTAAATTAAATGTATTATTCGCTTCTACTAGAGCCGAATAATAGTTTAATTTATTCCGAACCTTCGATCACGTTGGGTCAAGCAAATCCGCATGATACTAGAGGACGCCGGGTTTAAACCAGCCTGTCTGGTACCTGTAAGTCCACAGTTACCGCATCGATATAATACCTCGCTCCTTCTATGAGTATGGTACGATCGAGGGTATGGTTTCTGTCAAACCTCATGATCGTGCCATTTGACTATGACCTCCTTAAAGTGTATGACGTCCGTTCTAAACGAACTCACACGACCCTGGCCAGGGATTTAACGGAGCGTCAATGTCATGACCCATTAACTGTCTGATATATACCCGACAGTGAGCGATCCCTTCTTGACCATTGACGATCTTCACACGTATCCTGGAGTGGTTAATGACTCGGCAACTCATGACTTATGGTTAAAGTCACTTAGCCAAGTAATTAAACCATTCTAGTCCTCGTGTAAGATCCGATCAATGTCTCAGGCCAAAGGACCAACGATGCTACTGAGACCGTTGGATCTTCAGTTGACATTAGGTATAATCAACCATCTGAAGATTCAATAGCGGATCAGTTCAGTGTACATCCTCCAAGGACATACACCTACACATATGTGTTGGTGCCCCGCACCAATGACCATGAGACTGGTCACTAACACATTATGTGTACTGGTTTAATAGGTAATCAAAGTCCCCGAGTGATTACCCTCCAACCAGTAACAGTTTAAGGTATGTGTTCATGTAAAGTCAGTCTCATAATCGAGATCCCATCTCGAGTTGACTTTACAACCACATATCCTAGGGACAACGTAAAGTAACACAATCGCATATTTACGCTCAAATACCACTTTATTAATAATGAACAAGATCGTGCAACTATTGGGCCTACCCGACCCGAAATTGGCCTGTAGCACACCAACACTAACAGATGATTCAACTGAGGTAAATTCTGATCCTAATTTTATTTCAAATGAACAATGGGAGTCAGAATATGAAAAGCTGTATACAAAATACAGAAAAATCAGATATGAAAATAAAACTCTCAAAAAGAAAATTGATGATTTATCACATGAGGATTTTTCTGTTAAGTTTGAAAAACTTGAGCAAGAATGGTTTGAACTAACAGAAGAAAAAGGGATTTAGTCTCAAACAATTTAAGATATTGAAAAATCCAAAGAAGAATTATCATGTAAAATATCTGAAATAGAAAAAATTTCTAAGAAATTGGAAAGTGAAAAAGGAGTTTTGATATCCACGATTTCAGAACTCGAAAAGAAAAATGAAAGTTTAAATGAAGAGGTGGCTGAACTGCAGTCCACCTTATCTAAGTTTGTCAAAGGCAAACAAAACTTAGATAACTGGTTAGTAGTTAAGGTTAACTTTCAAAAAGAAGGTTTGGGATATATTCCCCAGAACAAAAAATCTTTTGAGCATAAGATCACAACATCCTATGTTCATGAAAATGAAAATAAATGTGCTTCATGCTCACACACTAAGCCATCACATGTCTAATCTAAACCACATAGATACTAAAGAAAATTTTCAAATGTCAATTGCTTTCATTGTGGTAGATTTGGTCATGTTATCGCTAATTGTTGATTCAAATAGAACAATCAAAGGAATCATGCTATTTGGACCAGAAAAAGATATGTGAAGAATTGGACTAACCCTTATGGACCCAAATTAGTTTGGGCACCATAAATAATTGGATGAGAATGTTATTTCCTATAGATATGCCTTGAAGCCAGGGGGAGTAAATGGTACCTGGACAGCGGCTGTTTAAGGCATATGACATGGGACAAGATGGTGTTCTCTACTCTGCAAGACAATGATGGAGGCTTGGTTGCCTTTGGTGGAATGAACAAAGGTAAGATTATTGGAATTGGCAACATATGTAAGAATTCTAAAATTCTTATCGAAAATGTGCTCTTGGTGAAGGGTTTAAATCACAATCTTTTGAGCATAAGCCAACTGTGTGACAAGGGTTTTAAAATTATTTTTGACGAAACTCATTGCCTTGTCATGAATAAAATCTCTAACGAAATCAGATTCATTGGCAAAAGGAACAATAATGTGTATACTGTTGATCTTGATGATGTTGTCGGTGATGATGTGTGCTTGGTAGCAAACAACCATGATAATGCATGGCTATGGCACCGAAGACTAGGTCATGCTAGTTTTGGAGTAATCTCCAAATTGTCTAGACATGACTTGGTAAATGGGTTGCTTAAATTAAAATTTGAAAGTGGTAAGATCTATGAGGCTTGCAAAAAAGGTAAGCAAACACGCATCTCTTTCAAAAATAAAAACATTATTTCTACCGCTAGGCCTTTAGAACTGCTGCACCTTGATCTTTTTTGTCCGATTAGGACATCCAGCCTAGGAGAAAAATCCTATGGATTTGTAATTGTTGATGATTACTCCAGATTTACATGGGTGTTATTTTTAGCCAATAAAAGTGATGCCTTGATGGAGTTTCAAGTGTTTTGCAGGAAAATCTAAAATGATAAAGGATATCTCATCACCACAATTCAAAGTGATCATGGTGGTGAGTTTAAAAATCATGATTTCAGCAGTTTTTACCAGGAACAAGGATATACGCACAACTTCTCTTCACCCAAGATGCCTCAACAAAATGGAGTAGTGGAGAAGAAAAATAGGACCTTGATAGACATGGCACGGACCATGTTGAGTGAGAACTCCCTACCCAAATACTTTTGGGCTGAGACGGTAAGTACATCATGCTACATCATCAACAGGGCAATGGTAAGGCCCATTTTGAAGAAAACACCATATGAGCTCTACAAGGGTAAGAAATCAAATATTTTTTATCTTAAACCCTTTGGATGCCCATGCTTCATCCTGAATAACGGTAAGTCTAACCTTGGTAAGTTTGATGAAAAGAGTGACAAGGGAATCTTCCTAGGTTATGCACTAAATTCTAGAGCTTACAGGTTATTTAATAAAAGGACTTTGGTTGTTGAAGAAAGTCCTCATGTCATTTTTGAAGAATCTGAATTAAAATTGATAAATCAAACTTCTTCTACCTTGGATGCAGATGAAGTTCCTAAACAATCAAATGATGCTGGAACAACTGAGGTTAAGGATGAACCAACTGAAGGAAATTCCAGTAAGGATGAAAATGATGAAGATCCCTCCATTGAAACACTTCAACAACAACCATTACAACACCTCGATTTGCCTAGAGCTACAACATACTTGAAAGATCACCCCGCTGAAAATATTATTGGTAATCCTGAAGATGGGGTAAGAACTAGATCTTCTCTAAGGCAAGTGGAAGATGAGGATTTGATAGCCCTTATCTCTCAAGAAGACCCTAAGGATATTCATGAAGCTCTTCAAAATGAATCTTGGATCTAGGCTATGCATGAAGAGTTACACCAGTTTGAAAGAAACGAGGTATGGACTCTTGTGCCACGTCCTAAGAATCAACCCGTAATAGGAACCCGTTAGATTTTCAGAAACAAGTTGAATGACATGGGATTGGTTGTTAGGAACAAGGTTCGGCTCGTAGCCAAAGGGTATAGCCAGGAAATGGGTATTGATTTTGATGAGTCTTTTGCCTCGATTGCTAGAGTAGAAGCAGTCCGGATCCTTTTGTCCTATGCTTGCTCATCGAACTTCAAACTATTCCAAATGGATGTTAAATCTGCCTTTCTAAATGGGTACATAAAAGAGGATGTCTATGTAGAGCAACCTCCAGGTTTTGAAGATTTAAAACACCCAAGGCATGTGTACAAATTGCAGAATGCTTTATACGGGTTGAAGCAAGCTCCAAGGGCCTGGTATGAAAGGCTTACTTCATTCCTCATTGAAAATGGTTTCAAGAGAGGTAAGGTTGACCAAACACTGTTCACGAGAAAATCAGGTAAAGACATATTAGTAGTTCAAGTGTATGCCGATGATATAATCTTTGGAGCTATTAATAATGTCTTATGTGATGAATTTATAGAAATAATGCAAGGAGAATTTGAGATGAGCTTAATGGGTGAACTTACATTTTTTCTGGGATTACAAGTGAAGCAAACATATGAGGGCATTTTCATAAATCAAGCCAAGTACATATTGGAGCTGTTAAAGAAATATGGGATGGCAGAAGCAAAACCTCTGTCAACTCCGATGGCCACAACCACGAAGTTAGACAAAGATGAAAATGGTAAAATAGTAGATCCCACACTGTTTCGAGATATGATCGGATCACTACTGTATCTCACAACATACCGCCCTGACATTCAATTCAACGTATGTCTATGTGCTCGTTTTCAGTCATGTCTTAAAGAATCTCATCTAATGGCTGTTAAACGCATTTTTCGATACTTAATCGACATAATAGATTTTGGCTTGTGATTTTCCATCGGTAGTTCATTTGATTTGATTGCATACACCGATGCGGATTATGTCGGATGTATTGTAGATCGTAAAAGTACTAGTGGGTACTGTCAGTTTCTTGGTGGGTGCCTAGTCTCATGGGCCTCCAAGAAACAGCATTCAGTAGCTCTCTCAATGGCCGAGGCTGAATATGTAGCCACCAGAAGTTGTGGAGTCCAAGTACTTTAGATCAAAAATCAGTTGCTTGATTTGGATGTTGAAATGAAATGTGTTCCAATCTTGTGTGACAATACGAGTGCAATCAGCTTGTCAAAAAATCCTGTTCAACATTCTAGGACAAAGCATATTGACATTCGACATCATTTTCTGAAAGATCATGTAGGAAAATGGGTCTTTGAATTAAATTTCATTGACACACACAATCAATTAGCTGATATTTTAAAAAAACCCCTAAACCAGGAACAATTCAGCAAAATAAGAAGAGAACTGGGCATGTGCAAAGGTGAGAGCATACATACCTAGGTCTGCACTTAGGTTAAAAGTTGCACATGTAGAAAGAACTCATTTGCATAAAGGGTAGACTATCATGCATATTGTATGCATTTATTTTCAATACCTTAATGTGTATCTACATCCCTGCATGCTTGAATGTATTTATATATATACAGCCTTCCTTGAAATTTTTCTAAGGCCAGACATTCCTTGATTAAATAAATGTGGACCCAATGACTTCGGATCTAAGGCACCTTCTAAGGGGGAGCTAGAGAATTTTCTATATATCCCATCTCTTCTCATTCCAAGTCACTCCCTCTCATTATTCCTCGGTATTGGTTCCATAAAAAATGGTTGAAGGAGTTATTTAAAAAAATAAATTAAAAAATGGAATTTAAGGCTTGGTCGGTCGACCGCCACCCTCGCTCCGGTCGACCGAACCCGGCGAACTGAACCGACCGAACCAACATCCGAACCCCTTTTAAAGGGGTCTTCACACTCCCTTTCTTCATTCCAACGCCCCCACTCTCTCTCATACCCTATTTCATAACCCTAGAACACTAAAACTCCACTTCCCTAGCCTAAAAACCTAATTCTTTCTTCACCCACACAAGATCCGGTCCATTCGTCACGGTTTCAGGACGATATCTCTGCGGTCGTTCATGTGTTCGTGAAGACCTACCCAAGGTTCCAGATTGTGAAGAAGATCATTCCAAGCCCTAGGAGTGTCCTTTGGTCATCTTCATCCCCAGGGTTGAGATTGATCCTTCGAGGTTTTCCACAGTGAGTTTTTCTAGTCTAGGATGCCGCCTCAACGGAGTTCTAGGCGTTCTGCCCAAGGGGAACCCAGTGGTCAGAGACGAGAGGCCCCGACTCATCCACCACAGCGGGCACCTGCACCTCGGTTGCCTCCACGGCCCATTATCGACCCCCGTCTGGTCGACTTCAATATGGTGAACGAACTTCTGCCTGATATTTGTGCTATCTTTGAGATTCAACACGAGTGGACCGACTTTGTCACTAGATATACCAGATATTACCCAAATCTAGTGTAGCAATTTTATGAAAATTTGATTGAGAGAAATGGAGAGTTATATACGACTATTCAAGGAGTTCAGATTCATATCACTCCGAACCTTTTTGAGCGTGCTTTAGGTGTGTCAGCAAGGGGAGCTAACATGACTTTTGGTCATGGCGAAGTTGAGGACACATTTATTGCTATGACGAACTGTGACTATGTGCGTGGTGTTAGTGATTTGATTACCTTAAATGCAAATTATTTTCCACCACTACAGAGGATATTGCACCACATGTTCACCTCACTTATATATCCAAAGAGTGGGAGTAGAAATGAAGTCACAGAGGTTCACAGATTTCTATTTTATCATGTTATGAATGGAAAGTTAGTCGACATGGGACGGCTCATAATAGATTTAATTGGGACATGCCGAACCCAACTGAGGAGATCTTTGCCTTATGCTTCTCAGTTGACGGGAGTATTTATTTATGCTGGGATAAACTTGAGTGATGAACTGTTTATTCGAGTTCGACAGGATGATATCTACAACAAGCATAAGATTTTCACAGATTTTGGATATTACTATGGTCCCGATGGCGAGCTACACCGGAATGTGCTCGTTTATGGAGAAGAATCTGAAAGTGAAGAAGAGCCCAAGCAGCAGCAAGGTCAAGGGGACGCCCCCCCTCCAGTTCAGGCTGAGGACCAGCCTCCTCCACCTTCCCCTTATCATATAGCACCAAAGATACCTCCTCCAGCATAGTTCTTTCATGGGGAGTGACGTAGCGGCATCGTAGAAAGGATCGACGACACTCCGGGGATGCGAACAAGACTGGATAACCACTGCCTCGCGTAACTCGGCCTCACACCGGATGGTCTCTCACCGGACCACACTCTTATTCTCACAAAGGAGATGGAGGGAAGGGAGGGTGGCAAGAGGAGAAACTCTTATCACGTAGGATTCTTTTCATTCAATCTTCATATGAAAACCTTACACATTAGCCCCCTTTATATAGGAAAGGCTATTTCCCACTAGGACATTCATACCCTTAGTCATTTCAACAAATGACTTCTATGTCCTAGCCTAATAAAACAAACTACAACAACCATTATTTGACTTGTGGGGTTTAATAAAATAAAATACGTAACTTTTGACTATGACTAGCCTAATAAAATAAAAGTAAATAATACATGTAATACATGTATTCTACATACTCAATACACACAAATACGTACTCAGAATGTCGAGTCTTCGAGTGAGTTTCCAAGCCACAAGCTCGGCGATGTCGGGGCGATGCGGCGTTGGCTCCGAGTAGTGGGTCCAGTAGTGGGCCCGGTGTCCCCACCAGGGAGTCTTCTACTCAGGGCGCCGGACAGCACTCTTGGGCAGACTATGAGACTTTTGACAAGCGTCTTACTGGGATAGAAACTCGAGTGGATACTTTTGGGGGTCACCTCTCTACCTTTGGGGAACGCATAGACACTATGGGTAATGTGATTGACACTATGTCAGGTCGCATAGATTTTTTCTCCACGGTCTTGGACACTCTCTCCACTCAACTGACCACTCTCTCCACCCATATGACCTCCCTCACCGCCAGTCATGAAGACTCTAGCCAGGCCTTCCACATCATAAACTTAACACTTCTTGGAATGCAGCGCCATGATGTGGCCCGTGACAACTCCATTGCCAATATTCAGGATCGTATTCAGTTGCAAGACCATTCTCTTGAGGACATCCGACGCCGCCTTGGCTATCAACCTCCTCCTCCAGAGGATTAACCTCCTGCAGATGACCCATGAGGATTTTCTTTTGCTTCCTACCTCTAGACTGTTGTACTTGGGTCATGTGTCTTTTGGGTCTACTGTTCGTCAATCCTATCCCCTCCTTTGATGATGCCAAAGGGGGAGAAGTAGTTATGCAGGTCTTATATAGTTTATATAGTTTATGCATGCATGATCTTATGTCCTGTATGAATGATCATTTGTGAGAACATTCTGTGAGTCATTGCATTTTGTGAGAACATTCTGTGAGTCATTGCATTTTGTGAGTCAGTTTTGCATTCCCCTTTGTCATGATGTCTAGAAGTCTTGCATTCTCTCAAGCATCAATATACTTTGTAATGAAATGATGAAATGAATGCAATATTTATTTGATATCAAATGATTGGCTCCTGTCTCTCATTTCCTATCTATTTTGCCAAATAAAATATAGAATGGTTTGCATTGCTTTGCAAAATGAATGAATTCTTGGTTTGATCGCCCCGCCCATACTCAATTGGTTATAAAGGCGTGCCATAGCTCTTACTAAATCTTATGTTTTGTCATCATCAAAAAGGGAGAGATTGTTGAGTCCTTCCAAGCGATTTTGATGATAAAAAAATCTAGATATGGCCAACAAGTTTATAAACCTCCATATGTTCAATAGCAAGCGAATCCGTGTGCCCTCAAGGTCTCTTTCATCAAAGCAAATGTTCAACCTTATCTTACCCGAACAAATGCCCAGAAGAAGTCCAAACAAGCTCATATTATATGGATATTGCTGCAAGCACAAGTCTTCAATATATGGATATGATTTATGGACTGAACTAGACTGTTTGTGCAGGTTTTCCAGAGTTCGGTTGACCTCAGGGCATGGGCCGGTTGACCTAAATTAATAGCGCTCGAAAAACTATAGGGTTTTATAGTTCGGTCGACCGCCCACCCTAGACTGGTCGACCGGATTCTCCAACGTTCAAAAGCCCTCATTCTGTAAAAGTTAGGTCGACCGCCCTATGTGTCCCGGTCGACCGAACCCCCGAGGCAGCAATTGTTGACTTTGTGTTTCTTTAACGTGGGAAGCCTTTCTCCTTAGATTTTTTAATCCCAAAGCCACCAGACATGCCATGATTTGTGGATCTGGATCCTGGCTTGTCTCTTGACCATCCAAGTTGTATAAAAACATCTCATTGGGATCAAAAACCCTAAAGACTCAAGGGAGATCAAAGGGGGCTGCCAAGGGTGAAAGAGTGCTGCAGGAAGAGTTCCGTGAACAGTGCTTCGTCAAGAAATTCTTCATCCATCTCAAGGCTTCTCAAGATCAATCTGAAGCCAATCAACCCCAAATTAAGTGGAGACTCAAGCTTCATCCAAATTTGCATCACCTACTCAGGGGGAGCTAAAATCAGAGTTCTTTCTTTTGTGTTTCTCCCTTCATATTCTCTGACCTTCAAGTGTGTGTTTTTGTAATCCTTATACATTCGTGTGTGTGTGTGGATCTTCTTAGATCCGTGTGTGTGTGTGTGTGTGTGTGTGTGTGTGTGTGTGTGTGTGTGTGTGTGTGTGTGTGTGTGTGTGTGTGTGTGTGTGTGTGTGTGTGTGTGTGTGTGTGTGTGTGTGTGTGTGTTTGAAGTCTGTCAGATCTGTGTGTGTTTCGTGCTCTTGCACCTTTGTTGGAGTTCCTATACTCCTACGTGTGTGTGTGTGTGTGTTCAGATCTTGTAATCCCTTACAAGATAGTATGTGAATCCTCACTGTTGGTGGGGGGTGGACGTAGGTTGCCGTTGTTGCATCCGAACCACCTAAAAATTGTTGTCTCTTGTGTGGTTTGATCCCTTTCTCCTATCTCCATTCTATGCAAGCACACACGTAGATTAGATCTTTTGTATCTCGACTTAGATCTAGCACAACTTATCATCTTCACATCAGATCTCTGGTATATTAAAAGGTAGGTTCGGATCGATAAGGCAAATCTTGTCAGGAAGATAACACCTTGTGTGAGTAGAATCTTCGGATTCACACCTCCTCCACGGTACCAAGGATCCGTTGTGTGTGATAGATTTTATTAGATCTAATAGTCTCTATATAAATCTGAACTTCTTTGTTGCTGTTCTTCACACTTGTTTAAATCAGTTAATGTTTTGTTACAATTTGTTATCACCCAATTCACCCCCCCCTCTTGGGTGTCATTGATCGTGGGACTTCAATCACAACACTTAGGACAAAATGGGGAAGGCTCATGCTGAGATGAACGGCAAGGCACTGAGCCTTATGTACTGTAACGACCCAAGATCCGGATATCGGGAATTACCCGATACCATTCGAAACTTAGCCCACCACCCACGATCCAGAAGGCTCGGAAGGGTTATTTAGGTGTGTAGAGGTACATTGAAATTTAAAATAATATAAGAAATAACTATACAATTAACTATTTAAATAATAGAAAATAAAATTATATTTTCAATTAATAATCTAACTACAGAGTCCAGTCTAAAAAGGTATAGTCTACAGGAAAAAGAAACGTACTCAACGGCAGGGTACATAAGCCCCCGACTTTAGCAAGCTAACAACTACGAACCTCCGCACTGCACCTCCGAATCTCGAGTAGGAACCGCTACACCTAAAAAGAAAGAGGGTGAGCCTCATCTCATTGGCTCAGTAGGGGTCCCGCAGATCCCCACCACTAAAACAACTGCGGTAAACAACAATAACAATAACAACAACAACAGTAACAAGAGTAGCAACAACAACAATAACAATGGGGGTAATAGCCGTAGCAAGAACAGTAACAACGGCAATCGATGGAAACACAGCTCTCTAAGCTACTCCTATTCTCAGCGGGAAATCTGGACCTCACAGGTGAAACTGCCGAACTATCAGCAAATCACGGCTACGCTACAGGGAAGGACCCACGACACCTCTATCATAGAGGCCCACCCTTACTGATGGGAGCCACAACCTAGACTATGCTGTGAAAGGCGCAACCTCTACTCTCGGGTGGACTACCACCTTAAAGCCGGAGAAACCTCGGTCAAGAACCCAGAGGGGAGCCACGATCTCGCCGTCATGTAAGCTCTGCCTCAACTACCGGGAGGGCCATGACAATGCTATCAGTATCTCTACCTCGGCCGGCCATCTCTCACGTCTCACACTGATGGCCCACACCCTATCCTCCAGTGGGGTGGAGACACACACACACACACACCTCTCTCTGGGACTGGCTAAGGTTCGTGCCTCTGCACCCATTAGCATGGTAGTGTCCTACAACCTGACACGGGGTACGCACCCCTACGTCCATCATCGACGTAAACTCGTCCTAACCAAGGCGCTTTATGCTCTAGGCTGTCCTCGCCTCTGCTGTAAGAGCGTTGAGAACACCGGCTGTCCTCGTCGGGTCCATCTACGAAATGCCCCCAAGGCAGTACTACGGTTAAACAATAAACCCGTAGTCTCGAGGAAACCATCAGAGTGCCCACACACATACTCAAAACCCTAGTAGAGTATGGCCTCAAGTCGTGGCGCAAGGTCGGACATAAACTAGCTAAAATTGGCCCGAGCTACTCACACCCACACGTCTGTCGAGTCGGCACACAAGGCCGGCTAATAACCTAGAACCACTAACTTCGAGTAACTCACGCAAGAACACCCAACCATGAGGGTAAACCCTTTGTGAGAACTATAAGACTTAGCACATGGCGAGCTGAACCTTGGGGCGACCGTCGCCCAAACGAGGCTGGGATGGCCCAATTTTAATGGATTTTATGATTATAATATTAATTTGGGTATTCTGGGTGTTAAAACCAAGTCACGGGGGTTAAATGGGCGAAAAGGGCATGGGTCGGTCACTGGCCATACACATGGCCTACATGGAAACTATTTTCTGAGTGCGGGGTCAGCCCTCCGCACGTACACGAGTACATGATGACTCGGACTAGCGAAACGAGAAAGTCCAAAACACACGGGGTCACCTGGACCCTCAAAACCTCATGGACACACTAATCGAGGTAACATGATTCCACCGACTCGGTTCCTACGGGGTGTCCGAGACATCCACAGGGCCAAAGGTCGACCGAAGGGTCTCAACCGGGTCGATCGGAGGCCAAAACGGGCAATAAGGGGTCAATTCGGTCGACCTAGACACAGGGCCAGTCGACCTGACAGGGGTCGGTCAACCGGACCCACAGGGTCGGTCGATTGGACCAGACCAACCACCTCCCTATCCTGGGTCGTGTAAGGATCCAGGCCGGGATCAGGAAGAACGCAGCGAAAACTAGAAATTTAAATTTTAACCCGGCCGTGTTGATCGCTTGTGGACGTCGAAAAATATCGATGATGATCATACGGCATGCACGTCTCGACACTCGAGAGCAAGCCGAAGATGAAAATGCCAAATAAACCTCATGCCTCGCCCGATCAGGATGAGGACTCGCTTGGTGGTCCGCTAGCCGATGAGGGAGCCCCCCCCGGGGCGGAAGATATGGCCACAACTCTACAGTCGGCCGTGCCGAGAGCTGAATCAAAGAAGAGTCGGGGACTCCGATACAGCCCGACGTGCACCGAAAGTCACGCAGAGTCTGGGACCGGGCCCCAAAGGCTGTGAATGGAACATTGTAGAGGTCATACATAGCAACCGGAACCTTCCGGGAATGTCGACATTCACGTAAAATGGCCGCGACTTCGAGAAGAATCCGTTTAGTGCTTAAAACGGCGCGAGGGGGTCTTAAAACGGCGCCCCTTATCCGGCGCGCCCCCCCTTTAAAACGGCACGCCCCCCTTTGGATATGGCGCCGTTTTAACCCCTTTTCTTTTCATTGGCTACACGGCGCGCCCCGAAGCCCCCCTTGATGCTTAAAACGGCGCCCCTTTGAATATGGCGCCGTTTTAACCTTTTAACCCCTTTCTCTGAAGCGCTTCCTGGCGAGCAACCGACCCATCCCATCGGCATTACGGTCCCCTGTTTCCTGGGAACTGCACGACGACGAACTGCTTAAAATGGCAAAAGGTATGCTTCGACCCGTTGGGCATCCAAGCATGTTCCTCAAATGGAAACCCTCGAGCCCTGCACTGTCGAACGCTTGCTCCGTCAGCCGGTCGCCCATTCCCCTGCAAATGATGAAAGCAAACGTGGCTAGCGGTGTACATGCCAGCGAAGGAGAGGCCATGCCTCTGCCCCTCTCCCGGTCACACTGTAGCTGCGGCGGAGGTGACGTCCACGACAACGGCATTCGACACGGTGACCCCATCAACGTTAGCAACGGCAACTGCGAACAGAACAAAAAAGCCATAGAAATGGGAAGCTTGCTTCCCTGCTCTCCATATAAATACAAGCCCCAGGCAAGAAGCAACAGAGAGGGACGCTCTACTGGCGGTGAAGCCCTGCTCCGAAGTGTGAAGAGAGATAAGAGGGTGAAAGAAAGAAGGAGAGGTGAGGGGAAGAGAGCTCGGTTCCCCCCTTTGTCTTTGCATTTCCTTCTGCCCCTTTGATTTCCTTTTGGTGATCTTCACGTGTAGACCTTTGTCTTCGTATTCCCCTTCAATGTAATCGGAGTTCGGTCTGTTGTGGAATGAAAGGAAAACTCCCCTTTGGGAGATTTTTGATGCCCCAATCCCCCTCAATACTCAGCCCATAGTGGCTCTCTCTCTTTTTTTTACCGCCGTGTTCTTGTGTCGACTTCGGCTCTCACGTGGTCTTCAGCCACGCGATCACGGCAACCCTCGGGTCGTCGGAGTTCCTTTGTAGGCTGGCCCTCAGGATCTCCGGCCCCGAACGGGGGAGTCGATACGATCGCAACAACCCATGGGTCACCGGTTTCCCTTGTAGGCTAGCCCTCGGGATCTCCGGCCCCAAATGGGGTAACTTTACTGGTGTCGTTGCTTAGCACGCACCGGGATGTTTCGGGGCCGTCGGAGTTCTCTCCGCATGGCGCGCCCCATATTTTTCCCCCAGACCCTTCCGATCTAGGGGAGGTGCTGCCCGATTTTCGTCAGGGTCAAGAACACCAAGAACAATGAATGAATGTATCATAGAATTTGCCTACGGGTGAAAGAGAAGAAACACACAGTAAAAACTCTGTGAACTGAACCCCCCGAATAAAACAGTTAAACCTCTTGCTCACTCACCTTAACAAACCAACAACGATGCTTAAACCTTCATCCTATTGATCTAGGGTGTCAATCGAGCAATTAATCTAACTATTGATCCTTCTGTAGGCCATAGAATCAAGAACAGAAAGCAAAACAGGCCCACAGAACGAATAAGGAAACTCAAGAGACGATGTCCCGGCGTGGCCTAACCCGGCGCGGTCACCCCTCACCGCGCCGATTTAACACCACCCTCGTAACCTCCCATCTCCCTTGAATGCTAAAACGGCGCGCCCCCGTGGGAGCCTCTCTATCCGGCGCGCCCTACTGCCTTGCTTAACCATTAAAACGGCGCCCCTTGGCCTCCCTTAAACCGGCGCGCCCTTCAGCCCCTTGTAGTATCTCTAAAACGGCGCCCCTTAACCGGCGCCCCCCCCCCCTTGAACTCCCTTAAACCGGCGCGCCCATGGATGCCTCTACCCGGCGCGCCCCCCCTTCATATCTTGACCCGGCGCCCCTTATCCGGCGCGCCCATCTTCTTGCAACCTGCCAACACGGCGTGCTAAAAGAAAACTAAAAGAATGGAAGGAAGAAAGAGAACTATTGAAACTAAAGAATAAACCAGAGGATAAGGATTAAATCAATGAACAAAATGGAAAGAATGGAATGGGAATAAAACACTTAACTCAATGATCGGAACAATGACAATAGCATACCCGCGCCTTAACCAAATTTTGTTCCGGGGGCGCTGCCCCCGAAAACCCCCGCAAGGGGCGTTGCCCCCTTGACCCCCACGACCTGACCGGGCAGGTCGAACCCCGCGACCTGACCGCGCAGGTCGATCCGCGTGCGAGGGCGCACATTGTCGAGTTTTGGCCTTACACTTAACGACCCGCTCCCCCGGACTGTGTGATGATGCCCCGTGGTATCGGACATGGACCTCGGGATCCCCGACATGGTCATGATCCGTGCACCTCTTGGGCCGATAGTTCATCAAATTGACCCACTTCTTCCGGGATCCGATCCCGCACCCACATGAAACGTGCCGTACCTACGGTAGATATCCGAATGTCTTTGTTGTTACCTTCGATGCTTCGAATATGAACTCTCGACCGAATACTGGATGGTCCTTAGTGACTGATATATATATATATATATATATATATATATATATACCGGGATCTAATCCCGCACTTTCATTAAATTCGCCGCACTCGCAGCAAGTATTTGTACGGTTTTTGAACACCGTTTTACATACCGACGCGGAGGGTTTAAATCATGTCAACCCAACTCGCATGCTTTAATGAAAAACGATCTTTAGGTCATTTGACCCCTTTTCTTGGCGATTAATCAGAGGTCTTCCCCTCTCTGAGGGGATGTAATTAACGTCGCGCCCTTTATGGCGCGGCGGGTCTCCAGTCCCGACCCGATATCCACAATCATCTGATCAGTCAGATGGAGCGCACCCTGGGCTTCGGACCACTCCAGTCTTGAAGCCCGAACACATTGTCACCTAGGTGACTGGCACGCCCTCGCACTAGATAAACCGATAGAAAGACCACCGATATCCCGATACTTTCACACACGAAACCTAGTGCGTTCCACAAGCTGGCACGCCCGGTGGGACTGGACTACCTCTCATCTTTTCGCCAAGATTAGGGGCCCAATGGCCTTTTCCGAAGTCTTAACTTCCGCATTTTTGAAATTGCAGGAGGGATCCATTTCTGAAGAACCGATGGCTGTCACTTTCGGTCCATTGGTTGTGGCGAGCCATGCCGAGCATGGCTACTTGGCAGTGCCGATCCAGTTCGGCGATTTTCCCCCGGTCGTTGGCTTCCCCAACTTCCTCGGGGTTATGTTCGTGGACCTCTTGGATGTCAAGGAGGTCGAGCCCGTCGCCCCCGTGGAGGCGACACCAGAAGCTGTGAAGATGGTGGGCTACTATGTCCACCACATTGAAGCAAAGAAGAAATGCACCTCGGCTGCCAGGAGGGCGGCAAGGAGAACCACTAGCACGCCGCAAGGCCGGCCTTCCCTCTCGGGCAAATCCGTGATGATCGGAGGAGTCCGAGTGTACCTGAATGGCCGTCAGGCCACGATCTCACCAGATAGGGTAATCCCGATGGTGCCGGTGCACAACCAATTCCATGCACTGGCCCGGGAGCGAGAGGACCATATCAGGTCCATGCCAAAGCAAGAGTCGGCCCAGAAGCCGACTAAATTCAAGCAAGCATGGGTCCCCATCAGGCGGGCCCCAGCCTCAACTCAACTGGAGCTCGTCAGGACTGACCGGCTCGAGAAAAAGATGAAGGAAGATGAAGAAGAGAAGATTGAGGCGTCAGCTCGAGCGTCTCGAAGACCTGCCTTCCGTACTCACGGTCGGCAGGCGAACATCTATTTGAAGGAAAGAAGATACAACATGATGCACGAGCGGAGGCGTCTCGCCTATAGACCGCCAGTGCAAGCATCACCACCAACTGTCTGCCCCAGCCGGGGAGAAGACGACATCACTCAAGCCGTGAGGGGATATCTCCACAGCCTTGGAAACACCCTCTTGGGAACTCAGCGGCTCCTAGAAGCCATGAATGATGCTGAAAGAAACCGGAAGCAACAAGTTAACCCGGAAGATATCGAAGATGCGGAGTCAGGGTGCTATGGGCCGCCCCTCTGTAAAGAAGCTCCACCAAGAGTCTCGGTGTTTGATAGGCTAACCTTTCCTAGACAGACAACCAGGGAGGCGGCTCGAAGAAACCAAAAGATGCGGGCTTATACCTGTAATATGGCCGGAGTGGCCAACCAATATGGAGCCCTACCTGAAGACCAAGAAGAGATGGCCAGGTTGGCTGGCAGGTCGGGTCCCCTAACTAGAAGAGGAGCAGCTGCAGCTGAGATAATACAAGCCCTCGTCGGTGAAACAAGTTCAGATGCGGTCGCCATGGCAGCGAACGTGATTACCACTGGGGATGAAGGAGAAAGGGTAGCGCCTTCTCTAGATACTCTGACAGAAGGGGGAGGCCAAGCTCCTAGCCCTTCCACCTCCGACCCGGCGATGCTGATGCTGCTTCAAGCCTATCGACAGGAGATCGAAGCTCTGAAGCGACAGGTGGGCGAACTGACCATGCATGCTTCCACGTCGAAGCAGGTCGAACCGTCTCCAGAAACATCCAGGCAAGGCGCTGGAGAATTTGAGGGTTCACCCCAGGTGACGGCCTCTCAGCCAATCCCCAACTATGCTGGGGGCATGGCCCCAATGACCCCTTCGGCTCCTCAACACCAAGGCACCGCCACTATACCCCAGGCGACGGTGTTGACGACGCCACAGATGCAGTCAGCTCATTTCTACCCAGAAGCAGTGGATCCGGCAACGGCTAACAAGCTCATGATCGAGCAGATAGTCGAGATGAAGCTGGCCGACCGGGGAAGTGAAGAATATGCCTCATATGATGTGTACAAGGTACCCTACCCTGTCCATCATGCGGGGAAGAGATTGCCTCCTGGCGTCAGCAAGCCGCCAAAGTTTGACAAATTTAATGGCCAGGGGTCACCGAAGGAGCACATAGCCTATTACGTCAATGTGATGGGCGATCTGGCGACTGATGAATCATACCTACTGAAGTTCTTCGGGTCCTCGCTCACAGGGCTCGCCTTCGAATGGTACTCGAACTTGCCGGCGGGGTCCGTTAATGACTGGCCAGATTTGCAAAGAAAATTTCGGGAGCGGTTCCACGTCACCGAAAGAGAGGTCACAGTGGCCGAGCTCTATGCAACCAAGCAGAAGAATGATGAAACTGCTCTAGAATTCATCAAGAGATGGCGGAACCTCAGCATGAGGTGTAGACGCCCGCCACACCAAGAAGATGCGGTTCAAATCTGCAAGCAGAATTTGAAGCGTGAAGTTTTCAAGAAAATGATCGGGATGGAGATCAAGTCATTTGATCGATTAAATAATGTGGTGGTGGAAATTGAGTCCTACCTCTCCAAATACTCTTCCGCACCGGCCACCTCAGCCCAAAAAGGAAAATCAATTGAGAAGCGGTCCGTGCCCAAAGAAGTCAACACTGTCGACTTCAAGGATTTCGAGAAGCAGAAGGACACTGATAAAGGAGTCACCAGTGCTCCTCCGGCCAAGCAGGCTGAACAACAAGAGGCCGCCTCCTTGCGGTCAAGAATGAAGAAACTTTACTCCTTCCCGAAGGAGAAGACCCGGGTCATCTTCGAGTGGGCCACCAAATATAACAAAATTACTCTCCCGGAGCCGAAGAGACCCGGTGACATCAAGAGGAAAGATGATCCTCGATTTTGTCCGTACCATCAGATGCTCGGGCACACCCTCGAAGACTGTTACATCTTCAAAGACATCATTGAAGGCATGATCAGGAAGGGAGAGCTCCAGATGGGCGAACACAAGGTGGACCCGCCCCGCCCACATGAGTTGCCAGTGCTGGGGGCAACCGTAAATATGATATCCTTATACCAACAACTGCCCGAAGAAGTGTCAGATACTTGTACAAAGCACACATATGAGGCATTTGTTCTCGCTCCCGCAGAGAGCCAGGGAGATTGGCAGATGGTGCCAAAGAAGACAAGAAGAAAGTCGACATCCCGCCCTACCCCGGGAGTCCGAATTCATGGCGTCACGCCTCAGCCACCACCACCGGCTGTCACCTCGGTCTGGTATGAAACTGCTCCTCAGTTGGTCCTCCGAAGAATGACTGACAACAGGAAGAAGCCACTCTTGTTGCGGATGCACATGCAAGTCAGCCCGGTGGTTAAACGGCTGCAGGCGATCATTGACGGGTTAGAAGAATATGAACAACCCAAGATCCAGCCAGTGCGGCTGAAGGAATATGTCCCCTGGGAACATTTTGAATCCTTAAAATTGGCTGAAGAAGCTGAACCCGAAACACAAGAAACCGGCATATGGGATGAACTTCCCCGAGAACAGCTTCCAGCTGTAAAAGAAGAGAAGAAGAAAAAGAAGAAGAAGCTGAAGAATAAAAGAAAATGCAGCCTTTTGTCTTGCAATACCTTGTCGGCCTTGTTCAACATGGCACAAAACTCTGAAGAGGAGGGAGAAGAAGAAATATGCTTCGCACCTACCGAAGCAAACCAAGTCGAGGCCTCTACTTCCCAACATGTCACCAGGTCTGGGAGAAGGTGGGGACGTTTGCCCCCGGCCAATCACAATATTATATTCAGGGGTGAGCGGCCATACCAAATCCCCGAACCTGAAGTGAAGGGCGCAGCAATCCCGCCTCCATCGGGCTTGTACCCTGAAGATGCAGCAGGCGAAGTGGTACCCTCGTTCGCCGAATTTTTGCTCGCGAAGAAGAGCAAACAACCATACCAACAGCCCGGGTCCAAGGCCAAGAGCACTCTTGCCTCCACCTCGGGAATGCCCCCTCTGGCAAATAAAGATGATGATGGCGCCACCCCTGTGGCTCAGCCCGTGCAAATGAAAGAACCAGCCGACCAAGCAAGCCGGAGTCGGGCGGCCCCCGAAGAAGATAAACTATCTTCCCCGCCGACTCCTCCGACACCAGAACATGGCACGCATAGCAAAGCCGAAGAAGCAAAGTTAGCTAACGTCCGAGCCGGCTCTCGGATATTGAAACAATTGAAAAGAATCCCAGCAAGATTCAGTGTCTGGGAGATACTCTCCCTGGATGAGGAAACCAGGCAGGCTGTCATTGCGGCTCTGCAAACCCCGGCGCATTATGAAAGCTGTTTTGCTGAGATGCAGTTGGGAACAACCATCACCTTCACCGAAGAAGACATGCTCTTTCCTTCGGTCAGCCACAACAGATGATGCGGGACGGAACTGACAAATGGACTAAACCTATGATGAAGACCAAGTGCGGCCAGCACTCATACGTGACAAGGCAAGCCGAGTGATCGACCTCCGTACTATTCCTCCGAAGAGAGGCGTCTCTCATCAAGAAACCCAAGTCCACGGTCGTCCCTATGAGGGAAGCGAGTGGATCAAAGCGGCAAAGGAGCCGACGCGCAACTATAGGAGTCTAGTCCGAGCTCGGTGCTCGACTAGGGCCACGGAATGGGATACTCTCACTCACGATCTCGCGGTGTTGAATGCTAGCTAGGATCCCTACACTCTCACGCGGCATACAAGATCACATACTAGTAAAGCAAAATGCCAAGGGAGGGGGGAGCGTCGCACGTACCTCCACGCCTAGGCGTGGGGAAGGAACCCCGGCCGAGACCGACAACCCCGATACACACAATGAAAGAATAGGTACAAGCCAGCAATGGTGCCCACTCCTCGCAGGGAGATAACAGGCTACAACAATTCCATTCGGGGCAGCCGATACACGGGCTGACGGGCGGCACTCGGTGAAGGGTTGGCCATGAGGAGGGTCCGGATGACGATCGGCAGAATCGCAGCAACGCGCGATTCGGTGGTAAACGTTCCCACGAATGGATCCGGAGTCCGATTGGGGTGCCGTCAGCGAGGGCGTGTAGTTAGGTCGCAGGAGGAAGCCTCGGCCAAAGGGCGTGCTCAGATTCCGTCCGTGGAAGCCGTGGCCGCACCTGCAAGTGGGGACAAGGAATCTGCTCCCAGAACTGCGCTGCCGAGCGGGGAAAATGGTAACTCGCTGCTCCGGTAGGCGAACGAGGCCCCGCTTCTGGGAGGACGTCGGGGACGCAGAGCAGCAGGTCCCGCCCAAAGGGATCGATCAGATCTGATCGTGGCTGAGAGCAGCAGGCTCTGAAATCCGCTGGTGGTTCTGGCGCCGGTTGGGCAGGGCAGACCTGCGTGACTTCACGGGAACGGATGCCACGAGCAGCTCGGACGTCGGAACGACGCGAGGTCGGCGGCGTTGGACAGAGGACGGGGAGAGGTACGATCGGTGAAGATCCCGCGCCCAAACTCGCAGACGTCCGTCCAGTGGGATTTTTGTAATGGGGCGAACAGAACCAGGCCCGCAGGGAGAGGGGGTCCTGCGCGCGCTCACGAGAAAAATTGCCACGGGCGGTGCCGATCTCTGAATGAGGCGAGACCACCTCGCACGCGTCGGCGACTCGTAGCAGAACCACACAAAAATGGGCTGGTCGCCCAAGATCCTCACGAACAGGGGGTGGTCATCGCTGCTCTTGGAGGAGAAATCTGGGCGCACCGAACTAGAACTTGAGAAGGGATAGGGGAGAAAGGGGCCCTCGGCGTCGCACCGAGGGATGGGGAGTCACACCCCGGGCTTGCTCCCGTCGCAGGAGCAAGGAGGAACAGAGGATGGGTCGCAGCCACCTTCAGCAAAAGCTTCTCAATTCTATTCATTAATTATTCCTCCAAAGAAAATACAAAGCTTTTATATGGGGAGGGGGAAGGCTAGGGTTGAAACCCTAGCCACAAGGGAAAGGGGGGGTGCGCACATTGGCTAGGGGGGGAAAGGGGGGGGGGACGCACCACTCCTAGATTCTAGGAGGGAATTGGGGAAGGGGGGCGGCCAAAGGAGGGATGGGGTGGCCGGATGGGGAAGGGAAAAAGGGGGGTGCGCATCCCTCTTCCTAAAATCTAGGAGAGGGCCGCACACTCCACTCCTAGAAAGTAGGAGTGGGGCGGCTGCCACCTCCTCCTCTTGGAGGAGATGAGAGGGGCGCCCAAAACCCTAATGGGCCAAAAGGTTGGACCAAGAAGTGGCCCACTAGTCCTATTGCCCAACCAATGAGCCTAGCACACCCAATAAAGGTCTAATTGGCCCCAATTGGCCTACAAACGTCCACAATAAAGAATAAACATGTCCACGCAGGGACTAAACCAAGGCCTGTTATGGCCATCATGTAAAAGAAGGTCCTCTAAACCATGCCGTAGTCGCCGAGCCAAAGAGATGCCGGCGTGCTCCGCGTGCTCCGTCGAGAAAGGCGGCGCGTGTCCTCACCAATTCTCCCCGGGTGGGAAGAACTCGACCCCGTCGAGTAAGGGTCATGATCGCTCCAATAACGCTCCAGCAGGTCCGGGTCGATCAGCTCCGGCTCTCCACGTGTGATCCAGGTGTCGTCTGTCGCAGGGCGCCCTCTCCAGCGCACTAGGAAGCGCTGGTAGGCTCCGCTCCTGGTCGTGGTCACCTGCTCATCCAGTATGCAATCTATATGCTCGCGTGTCTGTAATGGGGCTGGAGGAGGTGGACTCTCAGAAGGTGTATCGCTCACAACAGGAAGGGGAGGCCCAAGAAGCTCACTGGGAATCACTGCTGGATCCCGATAGGCCACCAGATCAGAGACGTTGAACGTCGAACTGATCCCATAATCATCTGGCAGCTCAATCTCATACGCGTTAGACCCAATCCGCCTCAGAACTCGGAAGGGTCCGGCACCGCGGTCCTGGAGTTTCTTTACGGCCCCCGAAGGAAACCGTTCAGGTCTGACCCTGATCATGACATACTCTCCCACTTGGAACTCACGGGTGCGTCGATGCGTATCAGCTAAATCCTCATAACGTGCGTTGCTGGCCTCAAGATGGTGATGATGATGTAGACTCCGAACTAGCTGTGTGGACTCATACCTATATGAATGCAGGGGTGGTCCTGGACATCCAAACACAGACCTAGCATGCCTATGACTCCTACATGATTGGTCAACACGGGGAGGACCAGGACAACCAAAGTTGTATCTATCATGCATGGGTGTCCTACGGAATGTGATAGACTCATGGGGACTACATTGCCCAAACTCACTCATGACATTCCCTATATGAGACAAACCCCTATATGATGGTGGACATGAAGAAACATGAGGAAGAGACATGTGTCCCTGGCCTCCTAAGCTCGAGCATCTGGATGCCGGTAAGGTGAGGTGTTGACTAGAAGTCCTAGGTGGTGTATGATAGTGGACCTCCTCGACAAGGTGGGGAAAAGAATATGGGTCGAGAGGCTCACTAGGGAGGGGATCGAAAGGGTCAAAGAAATGATGACCCCTCCCGACAGGTCCCTTCACTATACTTGCCCATGTGCGACATTCGCCCAGGTGCAGATACTCACCTTCAGGCACTCTCATGTATGGGGCAAGGGGCTCATGAGGAAGGCAAGGAAGGCAAGGTTCCTCCCTCGGGACCGTGAAACCATAAGCGGGGACAAAATCAACCTCCACGGGTATAGGAAATAATAAAAGGACCTCGGATGTGATATGTCCTATGGTGTAGACCGAGGTAATAGACCCCAAAGCAGGGAGTGTAAAGCTATGACTATAGGGTTGGTCAGACCCTAAGGTCAACATGTAAGTCAACTCCCATTGATAATCTAAACTCCTAAGGAAGTCCTTCACATTTTCAAGAAAGCAGAAGGACCGAAAAGTGGTGTGAAAGGAGTTAAGGGGTATTATTGGGAGGGCTGGTCCCATGGGTGTATAGCAAGGAATGGAGACATCTAGAAGTGGACCCTCCCTTAGCCAGCTAGCTAAAGACTCTCCAATGACCAGTTCACCCTCGGAAGGTAAGAATGTCTCTATATGAGGGTCTAAGGGTGAAGCCTCTCTCTCGGGAGTGGAAACTGAGTCCTCTATGATGTGGGGGGGGTCACTCCCTAACTCATCAACCTCAGTTAGGTACTCCTCCATCAACTCATGTTCAGCCTCGTAACTCACTGGAACAAACCCTGGTGATGACATGGAGGTGGTCGGCGTAACGCCGTCATGGAAGACAAACTCACCGGGAAGGTGAGATGGGTGTAGGGTGCAGGTCCTCCTATCCAGGTCGATGGTCGCACTTCTTTCCTCCAACCAAGTTCGCCCTAAAATGATGCATGGACCAGCAAGTGTGCTGATCTTGCACCAAGCGCCATCGAAATATTTAACGGGGCCAAACCACCGTTGGAACTCGATAAAAGCTAAACCATCACGGAGAACAATCTCCCCAGTCTTGGAGAGTGACTCAACAATGTCTTGTGAGACACAGTTAGACGACACCCTACTGATGAAGTCGATCTCCGTATGCATCCCATTAGGTAGGATGGCAGTGGACATGACAGGGCGCTGGAATGACTCGGTCATCGGTATAGGGATCGGGTCTCCCGACGACTGAGTGGTAGGGGCGACACTTAGGGGTCGTACCATAAGGGCATCAAATCGGGCCAATAGGGATGACTAATCTGACATGTGGGCTCGAGGAACCACCATGGGGTTGGCGCGGAGCTGGACATGCAAGACTCAACGAGACAAGGACAAAACTCTAACTAGACACAAACCTAACATTACAATGCAATGGTGGGTTACCTAGATGAACTAAGAGACTCAATGCAACCTAGATAACTCTAAGGCCTCAATTGCACCCTAGACAACCTAAAGACTCGAATGACCTAAGACCCCAATTTGTTAGAACAAACTGGTTAACCTGGCTCTGATACCAAATTTGATGCGGGACGGAACTGACAAATGGACTAAACCTATGATGAAGACCAAGTGCGGCCAGCACTCATACGTGACAAGGCAAGCCGAGTGATCGACCTCCGTACTATTCCTCCGAAGAGAGGCGTCTCTCATCAAGAAACCCAAGTCCACGGTCGTCCCTATGAGGGAAGCGAGTGGATCAAAGCGGCAAAGGAGCCGACGCGCAACTATAGGAGTCTAGTCCGAGCTCGGTGCTCGACTAGGGCCACGGAATGGGATACTCTCACTCACGATCTCGCGGTGTTGAATGCTAGCTAGGATCCCTACACTCTCACGCGGCATACAAGATCACATACTAGTAAAGCAAAATGCCAAGGGAGGGGGGAGCGTCGCACGTACCTCCACGCCTAGGCGTGGGGAAGGAACCCCGGCCGAGACCGACAACCCCGATACACACAATGAAAGAATAGGTACAAGCCAGCAATGGTGCCCACTCCTCGCAGGGAGATAACAGGCTACAACAATTCCATTCGGGGCGGCCGATACACGGGCTGACGGGCGGCACTCGGTGAAGGGTTGGCCATGAGGAGGGTCCGGATGACGATCGGCAGAATCGCAGCAACGCGCGATTCGGTGGTAAACGTTCCCACGAATGGATCCGGAGTCCGATTGGGGTGCCGTCAGCGAGGGCGTGTAGTTAGGTCGCAGGAGGAAGCCTCGGCCAAAGGGCGTGCTCAGATTCCGTCCGTGGAAGCCGTGGCCGCACCTGCAAGTGGGGACAAGGAATCTGCTCCCAGAACTGCGCTGCCGAGCGGGGAAAATGGTAACTCGCTGCTCCGGTAGGCGAACGAGGCCCCGCTTGTGGGAGGACGTCGGGGACGCAGAGCAGCAGGTCCCGCCCAAAGGGATCGATCAGATCTGATCGTGGCTGAGAGCAGCAGGCTCTGAAATCCGCTGGTGGTTCTGGCGCCGGTTGGGCAGGGCAGACCTGCGTGACTTCACGGGAACGGATGCCACGAGCAGCTCGGACGTCGGAACGACGCGAGGTCGGCGGCGTTGGACAGAGGACGGGGAGAGGTACGATCGGTGAAGATCCCGCGCCCAAACTCGCAGACGTCCGTCCAGTGGGATTTTTGTAATGGGGCGAACAGAACCAGGCCCGCAGGGAGAGGGGGTCCTGCGCGCGCTCACGAGAAAAATTGCCACGGGTGGTGCCGATCTCTGAATGAGGCGAGACCACCTCGCATGCGTCGGCGACTCGTAGCAGAACCACACAAAAATGGGCTGGTCGCCCAAGATCCTCACGAACAGGGGGTGGTCGTCGCTGCTCTTGGAGGAGAAATCTGGGCGCACCGAACTAGAACTTGAGAAGGGATAGGGGAGAAAGGGGCCCTCGGCGTCGCACCGAGGGATGGGGAGTCACACCCCGGGCTTGCTCCCGTCGCAGGAGCAAGGAGGAATAGAGGATGGGTCGCAGCCACCTTCAGCAAAAGCTTCTCAATTCTATTCATTAATTATTCCTCCAAAGAAAATACAAAGCTTTTATATGGGGAGGGGGAAGGCTAGGGTTGAAACCCTAGCCACAAGGGAAAGGGGGGGTGCGCACATTGGCTAGGGGGGGGAAAGGGGGGGGGACGCACCACTCCTAGATTCTAGGAGGGAATTGGGGAAGGGGGGCGGCCAAAGGAGGGATGGGGTGGCCGGATGGGGAAGGGAAAAAGGGGGGTGCGCATCCCTCTTCCTAAAATCTAGGAGAGGGCCGCACACTCCACTCCTAGAAAGTAGGAGTGGGGCGGCTGCCACCTCCTCCTCTTGGAGGAGATGAGAGGGGCGCCCAAAACCCTAATGGGCCAAAAGGTTGGACCAAGAAGTGGCCCACTAGTCCTATTGCCCAACCAATGAGCCTAGCACACCCAATAAAGGTCTAATTGGCCCCAATTGGCCTACAAACGTCCACAATAAAGAATAAACATGTCCACGCAGGGACTAAACCAAGGCCTGTTATGGCCATCATGTAAAAGAAGGTCCTCTAAACCATGCCGTAGTCGCCGAGCCAAAGAGATGCCGGCGTGCTCCGCGTGCTCCGTCGAGAAAGGCGGCGCGTGTCCTCACCAACAGACCCTTGTACATGAGGGGGCAGTTGAACGGCCAGCCTATAAACAGGATCTTGGTCGATACAGGGGCAGCAGTAAACATACTCTCCTACCAGGTTTACCAGAAACATTACTTCAATGTGCACCTGATCAAGGTCAGGGATATGAAGATAACTGGGTTCAACCAGAAGTCTGAAGTTCCCATGGGTGTAGCAGAGTTTGAGCTGTCACTAGGAGACTTCACCACCAAAGTGCAGTTCCACGTCATCAACTCCGATACCACATATAAAGCATTGCTCGGCCGACCGTGGCTGCATCAGAATCGGATAGTGTCTTCAACCCTGCACCAGTGCATTAAGTACTCCCGAGATGGAAAAGAAGAAAGAATATTCGCAGACTTACACCCCTTTGAGGTGTTTGAATGCCACCTGCTCGATGCTGCACTTTACATGGAGGAGCCGAAGCAGAATCCCCAGCCGACTCAAAGCAAAGAAAAGGAGATAGCAGAGGACGACGATTGGTTCCCTCCACCACCGCCCGACTATGTGGCACCGCAGGAAGTGTCACACATTTCTAAAGTTGAAGGCGTGGTTCGAGCCATCCCCTTCAATATTTACCTCGAGACAGGAGTTCCGAAGCTCGAAGATTTGCCTGGGTATGTGAAGGTCCCTCCAGGGATCATGAAGCCCCCCACAGACTTAGACTGTCAAACAGTCGAATTCTTGAAGATCTGGGAGGTGCCCAACCCAGAGGGCCCACCTACGATATTCTATGTGGCTGATGAACATCCAGTGAAAGGGGATGATGATTGTAAATTCCCCGAAGAAATCTGTGACCCGGTCGGCCCAATCATGGGACTTCCGGATATATCCAGCAGAGTGGTGAAAATGGCTAGAGGGCAACAACTGCCCTTCTTTCAGACCGAAAGTCGGAATCAAATGTTCAAGAAGCTGTGGTATCCACCGAACCTGGATAGGGAACTCCTGAAGATTACCCAGCACCCTGGGTTGGGTTTCTCAGCAGAAGAATTCTATGAAGCAAACATGATAGCCGTCTCAGCTCTAGTTGGCGACGGTCCCCCAGAAGACACAGATGCACTAGAAACCAAGGGCAAAGAGCAGAATATGACTTCAGCCGACAAAGCTCAAGATGAAGAAGTGTTCCTCCAGAACCCACCTCTAAGCAAGGATATAGAGGGGGTGCCATCGACTTCCGAGGCACCACTCCCAGATAGTCACGGTGGCGGGGTGCTGCCACCTCCACTTGATGCCGAAACGGAAGATAGCAGTCCAAGCTACACTCCAGATTTCTCCCTTTGTGACCCTGTTATGCTCGCAATATGTTATGAGCAGCAGCAGGAGATTGAGATGTTGAAGGCACAGTTGGCCAAGATGATCAAACTACTGTCCGGTCTTACCGAGGGTATCCACCTCCGGGAGGGTAGATCCATGAACTCGGGGGGCTCCTATGCCACCACGGCAAGATGGGAGAATCAGTACCTGACCACCAACTTTAGTACTTTTATGCACTCAAGGAGGAAGGTGAAAGAAATAGCCGGTCCTTCAACTAGCCGGCCGGCGGAACGAGTCCTCACGTTGCAGGAGAAGATGAAGAAGCCTTATTCCTTCCCGAGGGATAAAACTCGGGAGATCTTTAAATGGGCTTGCCACTATAGCAGGGTTACCTTGCCAAAGTCCAAAAGGCCAGAGGATGCTACAAGGAGTGATGACCCTAAATTCTGCCTCTACCATCGAATCCTTGGCCACCCTATAGAAGATTGCTATGTCTTCAAGGATATCGCCCAGAACCTGATCAACAGAGGAGAATTGAAGATGGAGGATTATGAGGTGAAGCCCCCACAACCCCATGAAGCAGCTGTCCATGAAAAGGGAGTCCATGTGGTTTCCCTCCTCGCAGAGGTCACAAGCCCGGCCGGTGAAAGATGTCCTGAAGCAGATTTCCCTCAGCCTGACTCCACCTTGCCCTCACTGCTCGGCGGGTTACATCAGGAAATTGAAAGGCTGGAAGAGCACCTAGCCGAAATAAGTATGCGCTGGTTTGACCCAGCAGGGGACATCCTCCCTCAGCGATACAGTCACTCAAGCCCGGAGCACTTCCTCGTGACCAGGGCAGAACTCTACAGCCACAGGCAAGAAGATGATGAGCCCGTCCTGGACTACATCAGAAAGTGGAGAAGCCTATATGTGAGATGCATCTCCCCGTTAAGCCACGAGGTTGCCACTTGGGCTTGCGGGGAAAGTCTAAAGAAGGATATTCAGCAGCGGATGGTCGGCCTTAACGTCCACTCCCTTGATCAGTTGGCCATAATAGCGGCTGATATTGAAGCCTTCCCGGCAAAATACCATCCTGCCATCACCCTGGCAAGGCAAGAAGACAAACCCGGAGGTGTCAACTTCCGCACTTCTGGGCATTCGAAGGAGAAGACAAAGGAGGTAGCCAATCCTTCAACCAATCAACCGGCCTCGTTGCGAGAGAAAATGAGGAGGCCTTATTCCTTCCCAAGACACAAAACTCAGAGGATTTTTGAATGGGCTTGTCGTTACGGCAAGATTACGTTGCCGGAATCCAAAAGGCCAGAGGATGTCGAACGAAGCGACGACCCCGAATTCTGTCCTTATCATCGGGTGCTGGGGCATCCTATTGAAAATTGTTATGTATTCAAAAATATCGCTCAGGGCCTAATCAGGAAGGGCGAACTAAGGCTGGGAAAATATGAAGTGTACCCACCGCGTCCGCATGACGTGGTCGCTTATAGAAGCGGGGTCCACATGATCTCTTTGCTCACGGAGGTCACAAGCCCCACCGATGGAAGATGCCCGGAAGCCAGTGAAGCACCCCTTTCAACCCCTCTGAAAGAAGATGACAAAGCCCTGCCACTAAGCGGGGTGGTACAAGAAGACATCTATGATGCCCTCGAGGCTGAAGAAGATGATGAAGGCTTCATCGACTTGCAACCGGCTCCCCCGGAGATAGAAGATGGTGGCCAAGCCACTGTTGATGAGCTGATCGAAGTGGATCTGGGCACAAAAGATGACCCCAGACCAACATTCCTCAGCGCCCTCCTTCTCCCAGAAGAAAGAGAGCGATACATCAAGCTCCTACAAGAGTTCCGAGACTGTTTTGCTTGGAACTACAAAGAAATGCCGGGCCTCAACCCGGCCATTACCCAGCATATGTTGGCCATTGACCCCAAGGCCGAACCAGTAAAGCAGTCACCCCGGCGAATGAGGCCAGAACTGATAAGCCAAGTTTGCAAGGAAGTCGACAAGCTCATAGACGTCGACTTCGTAGCAGAAAACCAGTATACCACCTGGCTGGCCAATATTGTGCCCGTCAAGAAGAAGAACGGCCAGATCCGGATATGTGTGGACTTCCGAGACCTGAACAAGGCTTGTCCGAAAGATGATTTCCCGGTGCCCATCACTGAAGTCATGATCGATGCCACCACTGGCCATGAAGCCTTATCTTTCATGGATGGGTCGTCCGGATACAACCAGATATGGATAGCCGAGCATGATAGAATTCATACGGCTTTCCGATCACCCAAGGGGATATTCCACTATAAAAGGATGCCTTTTGGGCTCAAGAATGCTGGCGCCACTTATCAAAGGGCGATGACCAAGATATTTGATGAATTGCTCTATGACAAGGTCGAATGCTACATCGACGACTTGGTTGTCAAGACCCAAAAGAAAGAAGATCACCTGAGTGACCTCAGGGTTATATTTCAAAGGCTCCGACAACACGAGTTGAAGATGAACCCGCTGAAGTGCGCCTTCGGCGTTTCCAGTGGGAAGTTTCTGGGCTTCATTGTCCGATATAGGGGGATTGAAATAGACCCCTCCAAGATAAAGGCTATTCAGGAGCTGCCGCCTCCGAAGAACCTGACGGAACTGCGATCACTGCAGGGCCGATTGGCCTATATCCGCAGGTTCATCTCCAACCTGTCCGGGCGATGTCAACCATTTCATAAGCTGATGATGAAAGATGCACCATTCGACTGGAATCAAGAATGCCAGAAGGCTTTTGATAAGCTGAAGGAATACTTGAAGACCCCACCTGTGCTGGGGGCACCTGTCAAAGGGCGGCCGCTAATTCTCTACATAGCCGCCACCGAATGTTCACTCGGGGCAATGTTGGCTCAAAACAACGACGAGGGAAAGGAGCAGGCGCTTTATTACCTCAGTCGAAGACTGGTCGGGGCAGAAGCAAAGTATACCCCGATCGAGAAAGTTTGTCTTGCCTTGGTCTTTGCGGCCAAGAAAATGAGGCATTACATGCTCTCGCATGAAATACAGCTGATATCAAGGGCCGATCCAGCCAAACATCTCTTGTCCCAGCCGGCGCTGAAAGGGCGACTAGGGAAGTGGGCCGTCATTTTGATGGAATTTGATATTACATATGTGCCGCAAAAGGCTATTAAAGGCCAGGCGATAGCAGATTTCTTTGCAGCACACCCTGTGCCTGAGAATTCCCCGCTTGTCACGGAACTTCCGGAAGATGAAACACTGGAAGTAGACCAAGTCCGTCAAGCCATATGGCAGTTATACTTCGACGGAGCATCCAGAACGGAGACATCTCAATCAGGGCATGCGAGGATAAGGGCTGGAGCAGGCATCGTCCTCAAATCCCCAGAAGGAGAAGTGTTGCATACGTCGTGTTCGATCAACAAACCGTGCACGAACAATGAAGCAGAATATGAGGCCTTGATTATCGGTCTTCAGATAGCCCTCCACATGGAGATCCGAATGCTGCAGGTGTTTGGTGATTCTATGCTTATTGTCAAGCAGATACAAGGAGAGTTCGACGTCCGGAAGCCCGGGTTACTCCCGTATTGCGCCAAGGCGAAGAAGCTCATGGGGCGGTTCTACTTCATTGAAATAGGCCATGTCGTCCGAAGCCAAAATGCCCAGGCTGATGCACTAGCAAAATTAGCAAGCTCACTGGCGGCCCTGCCAGGCGAATCCCTCAACATAACAGTCATAAATAGGCGCCAGGTCCCCAGCATGATAGAGGAGCCAGGTGACGAAGAAGAATATGAAGCTGCGATAGCAGGAACAACTAACTCTCCTGATTGGAGGGAACCCCTAATGAAATGGTTTGAACACCAAGAATTGCCCAAGCAGAGGGAAGAAAGGATCAGATTGATCAGAACAAAAGATTCTTATGAAGTCAGAAATGGAACTCTGTTCCGAACCATGGCTGATGCCGGAAGAAAGGTGCTCCTCCGATGTATATCCATGGAGGAGGCTTGGATGGTTATGAAGGAAGTTCACGCCGGGTCGGCCGGTGCTCATCAAGCTGGGCCGAAAATGAAGATTGAAGTCAAGAAGCTGGGATATTACTGGCCGACTATGTTCGATGACTGCTGCAAGTATGCCAAGTCATGTCATAAATGCCAGCAGCATGCTGCGATCCCAAGAAGACCTCCAGCTCATTTGCACCCAACGGTGCCCAGTTGGCCTTTTGCTCAATGGGGTACTGATGTTGTGGGCCCGCTCCCCGCGTCTTCAGCGGGATGCAAATACATTCTAGCAGCAACAGATTACTTCTCTCGCTGGGCTGAAGTTGTGGCTCTAAGAGAAGTGACGGGAGAAATCGTGGCCAGATTCGTCCGTCGAAATATCATATTCCGATTCGGCGTGCCCGATCGAATTGTCTCTGACAACGGAAGCCACTTCCGAAACCAAAAGGTCTATAGATTGGCCGATAAATTCAAGATTGATTGGAGGACGTCCACTCCGTATAATCCGCAGGCAAACGGGTTAGCGGAAGCCTTCAACAAGACACTATGCACACTTCTTGCCAAGACGGTCAGCTCTAGCAAGAAGGATTGGGAAGACAGGATGTATGAAGCGCTATGGGCGTATCGCACTGTGTACAAGACCCCGACAGGTTGTTCACCATTCTCCTTGGTGTATGGCTCAGAAGCGGTCGTGCCGATAGAGCTGGAGGTACCCTCACTACGGGTGGCGATCCAGCACGAATTAGTCAAAGATGGCCAAGCCAATATAGAAAGAAGACTGGAGGAGCTCTCCGATCTGGAAGGACGGCGGCTCAGAGCCCAGCAGAACATACAGGTCTACCAGGCCCGTATGACCCGCGCCTTTGACAAACTCGTCAAAGAACGTGAATTCAAGATGGGAGACCTAGTCATGGTCAAGCGAAGAGAAGTCATGGCGGCCAACCCCAAAGGCAAACTGAATGAAAACTGGATAGGACCTTATGTGGTCCAGAAAGTCTATGAAGGCGGTGCTTATGTCATCGTCAACCACCGGGGGGAAATTCAATTCCCACCACTCAATGGGAAACACCTGAAGTTATACCATGCGCCGCTTCCCCAGCTCGGCGATCAACTGAAACCATTACCCCACAATGAAGAGGATTCCATCATGGAGCTTTTTACATAAAACATCCGAAAACTCAACTCGGCGCCCATGGCCCTCCGAGGCCTCAACCGAGCAGCATGGCGTAGACCTTCCGTCTAAGCTGATTAAACCCGATTCCATTGCGTTGACATAAACCCAATGTCGACGATACTATCACACCTTTGTGATCCGGTCCCACCGTGATCATCAAAAAAAAAAGAAAAGAAAAGAAAAGAAAGAAATAAAGAAAAAAAAAAGAAAAAAAAAGAAAAAAGAAAAAAAAGAAGACGGAAAAGAAAAAGAATGAGAAAGAAGTTGTTCCTTAGTGTTACTTTACTCGGCATCTTCGCCGGAAGCTCCGATTTAGACCTTTCGTCTGGGTCGGAAGAAAACCAAAATCCTTGCGTTAATGCAATCCCAGCATTGACGAATTTACCTTACTCGGCACCCTCGCCGAAAGCTCCGGCTTAGACCTTTCGTCTAGGTCGGAAGTAAACTAAAATCCTTGCGTTAATGCAATCCCAGCATTGATGAATCCACCTTTACTCGACATCTTCGTCGAAAGCTCCGATGTAGACCTTTCGTCTGGGTCGGAAGAAAACTAAAATCCTTGCGTTAATGCAATCCCAGCATTGACGAATCCAATCTATGCGGCACCCTCGCCGAAAGCTCCGATTTAGACCTTTCGTCTGGGTCGGAAGAAAACTGAAATCCTTGCGTTGGTGCAATCCCAGCATTGACGAATTCACTCTATGCGGCACCCTCGCCGAAAGCTCCGATTTAGACCTTTCGTCTGGGTCGGAAGAAAACTGAAATCCTTGCGTTGGTGCAATCCCAGCATTGACGAATTTACCCTATGTGGCACCCTCGCCGAAAGCTCCGATTTAGACCTTTCGTCTGGGTCGGAAGAAAACTGAAATCCTTGCGTTGATGCAACCCCAGCGTTAACGAATCCACTTTATGCGGCACCCTTGCCGGAAGCTCCGATTTAGACCTTTCGTCTGGGTCGGAAGAAAACTGAAATCCTTGCGTTGATGCAATCCCAGCGTTAACGAATCCACTTTATGCGGCACCCTCGTCGAAAGCCCCGATTCAGACCTTTCGTCTGGGTCGGAAGGAGATTGAAATCCTTGCGTTGATGCAATCCCAGCATTGACGAATTCACTTTATGCGGCACCCTCGCCGAAAGCTCCGATTTAGACCTTTCGTCTGGGTCGGAAGAAGATTGAAATCCTTGCGTTGATGCAATCGCAGTGTCAACGAACCACCTTTGACGGCGCCTAAGGCCTTTCTGGGGCCTCAGCCGTGCGATCCGATCTTGACTTTTCACCCAAGTCAGAGAAACTTGAACCCCTCCTTCTTGCTTCAGCACTCTGCCATGCCGACGACCAAACCTCCACTCAGATATGCCAGTCCGTGTGCATGTGCGGTGAAGCGATCCCCTCATCCCTTCGCTGAAGGAGTGAGCGCTTTCCCGTGAATTCGCACCGGACTAGCATCCCACTGGCTCGGAAGAACAGATGTCCTGTCGAAGAACTCTACACTCGCGATCCCCGCGCACTCATCCCTCGCTTGCGCCACCCGCGAGTGGGGGGCATTTGTGGACGTCGAAAAATATCGATGATGATCATACGGCATGCACGTCTCGACACTCGAGAGCAAGCCGAAGATGAAAATGCCAAATAAACCTCATGCCTCGCCCGATCAGGATGAGGACTCGCTTGGTGGTCCGCTAGCCGATGAGGGAGCCCCCCCCGGGGCGGAAGATATGGCCACAACTCTACAGTCGGCCGTGCCGAGAGCTGAATCAAAGAAGAGTCGGGGACTCCGATACAGCCCGACGTGCACCGAAAGTCACGCAGAGTCTGGGACCGGGCCCCAAAGGCTGTGAATGGAACATTGTAGAGGTCATACATAGCAACCGGAACCTTCCGGGAATGTCGACATTCACGTAAAATGGCCGCGACTTCGAGAAGAATCCGTTTAGTGCTTAAAACGGCGCGAGGGGGTCTTAAAACGGCGCCCCTTATCCGGCGCGCCCCCCCTTTAAAACGGCGCGCCCCCCTTTGGATATGGCGCCGTTTTAACCCCTTTTCTTTTCATTGGCTACACGGCGCGCCCCGAAGCCCCCCTTGATGCTTAAAACGGCGCCCCTTTGAATATGGCGCCGTTTTAACCTTTTAACCCCTTTCTCTGAAGCGCTTCCTGGCGAGCAACCGACCCATCCCATCGGCATTACGGTCCCCTGTTTCCTGGGAACTGCACGACGACGAACTGCTTAAAATGGCAAAAGGTATGCTTCGACCCGTTGGGCATCCAAGCATGTTCCTCAAATGGAAACCCTCGAGCCCTGCACTGTCGAACGCTTGCTCCGTCAGCCGGTCGCCCATTCCCCTGCAAATGATGAAAGCAAACGTGGCTAGCGGTGTACATGCCAGCGAAGGAGGAGGCCATGCCTCTGCCCCTCTCCCGGTCACACTGTAGCTGCGGCGGAGGTGACGTCCACGACAACGGCATTCGACACGGTGACCCCATCAACGTTAGCAACGGCAACTGCGAACAGAACAAAAAAGCCATAGAAATGGGAAGCTTGCTTCCCTGCTCTCCATATAAATACAAGCCCCAGGCAAGAAGCAACAGAGAGGGACGCTCTACTGGCGGTGAAGCCCTGCTCCGAAGTGTGAAGAGAGATAAGAGGGTGAAAGAAAGAAGGAGAGGTGAGGGGAAGAGAGCTCGGTTCCCCCCTTTGTCTTTGCATTTCCTTCTGCCCCTTTGATTTCCTTTTGGTGATCTTCACGTGTAGACCTTTGTCTTCGTATTCCCCTTCAATGTAATCGGAGTTCGGTCTGTTGTGGAATGAAAGGAAAACTCCCCTTTGGGAGATTTTTGATGCCCCAATCCCCCTCAATACTCAGCCCATAGTGGCTCTCTCTCTTTTTTTTACCGCCGTGTTCTTGTGTCGACTTCGGCTCTCACGTGGTCTTCAGCCACGCGATCACGGCAACCCTCGGGTCGTCGGAGTTCCTTTGTAGGCTGGCCCTCAGGATCTCCGGCCCCGAACGGGGGAGTCGATACGATCGCAACAACCCATGGGTCACCGGTTTCCCTTGTAGGCTAGCCCTCGGGATCTCCGGCCCCAAATGGGGTAACTTTACTGGTGTCGTTGCTTAGCACGCACCGGGATGTTTCGGGGCCGTCGGAGTTCTCTCCGCATGGCGCGCCCCATATTTTTCCCCCAGACCCTTCCGATCTAGGGGAGGTGCTGCCCGATTTTCGTCAGGGTCAAGAACACCAAGAACAATGAATGAATGTATCATAGAATTTGCCTACGGGTGAAAGAGAAGAAACACACAGTAAAAACTCTGTGAACTGAACCCCCCGAATAAAACAGTTAAACCTCTTGCTCACTCACCTTAACAAACCAACAACGATGCTTAAACCTTCATCCTATTGATCTAGGGTGTCAATCGAGCAATTAATCTAACTATTGATCCTTCTGTAGGCCATAGAATCAAGAACAGAAAGCAAAACAGGCCCACAGAACGAATAAGGAAACTCAAGAGACGATGTCCCGGCGTGGCCTAACCCGGCGCGGTCACCCCTCACCGCGCCGATTTAACACCACCCTCGTAACCTCCCATCTCCCTTGAATGCTAAAACGGCGCGCCCCCGTGGGAGCCTCTCTATCCGGCGCGCCCTACTGCCTTGCTTAACCATTAAAACGGCGCCCCTTGGCCTCCCTTAAACCGGCGCGCCCTTCAGCCCCTTGTAGTATCTCTAAAACGGCGCCCCTTAACCGGCGCCCCCCCCCCCTTGAACTCCCTTAAACCGGCGCGCCCATGGATGCCTCTACCCGGCGCGCCCCCCCTTCATATCTTGACCCGGCGCCCCTTATCCGGCGCGCCCATCTTCTTGCAACCTGCCAACACGGCGTGCTAAAAGAAAACTAAAAGAATGGAAGGAAGAAAGAGAACTATTGAAACTAAAGAATAAACCAGAGGATAAGGATTAAATCAATGAACAAAATGGAAAGAATGGAATGGGAATAAAACACTTAACTCAATGATCGGAACAATGACAATAGCATACCCGCGCCTTAACCAAATTTTGTTCCGGGGGCGCTGCCCCCGAAAACCCCCGCAAGGGGCGTTGCCCCCTTGACCCCCACGACCTGACCGGGCAGGTCGAACCCCGCGACCTGACCGCGCAGGTCGATCCGCGTGCGAGGGCGCACATTGTCGAGTTTTGGCCTTACACTTAACGACCCGCTCCCCCGGACTGTGTGATGATGCCCCGTGGTATCGGACATGGACCTCGGGATCCCCGACATGGTCATGATCCGTGCACCTCTTGGGCCGATAGTTCATCAAATTGACCCACTTCTTCCGGGATCCGATCCCGCACCCACATGAAACGTGCCGTACCTACGGTAGATATCCGAATGTCTTTGTTGTTACCTTCGATGCTTCGAATATGAACTCTCGACCGAATACTGGACGGTCCTTAGTGACTGATATATATATATATATATATATATATATACCGGGATCTAATCCCGCACTTTCATTAAATTCGCCGCACTCGCAGCAAGTATTTGTACGGTTTTTGAACACCGTTTTACATACCGACGCGGAGGGTTTAAATCATGTCAACCCAACTCGCATGCTTTAATGAAAAACGATCTTTAGGTCATTTGACCCCTTTTCTTGGCGATTAATCAGAGGTCTTCCCCTCTCTGAGGGGATGTAATTAACGTCGCGCCCTTTATGGCGCGGCGGGTCTCCAGTCCCGACCCGATATCCACAATCATCTGATCAGTCAGATGGAGCGCACCCTGGGCTTCGGACCACTCCAGTCTTGAAGCCCGAACACATTGTCACCTAGGTGACTGGCACGCCCTCGCACTAGATAAACCGATAGAAAGACCACCGATACCCCGATACTTTCACACACGAAACCTAGTGCGTTCCACATCGCTCTTGTGTGATTCCCGATCATAATCCACAACAACGGGATTTGATTTTACCTCTGCGATGCTCAGATCGCAGCGAAGTGGAAACAATCCCTCGTGGCGGTAATTAGCCATGCAAGTGAACGGCCTCTAGCGGTATCCACATGGGCATGAACGGTGGAATCTCCTCGTCGTAACGCCCCCACGAACGATCTCTTCCGCTGCATCTCCATGATCTCTACACTAGAGATGGGAGGAAGAAGAGAGAGAAGAGAGAGGGGGCGCCCCTCCCTAGGAGGAGAGAGGAGCAGCTCGAACTGAGAAACCCTAGATGCCTGGCCCAGGGTTCTCCTATCGCAACTATTTATAGACTTCTCGATCTTTCATAAAAACCCTAATAAGTCTAATATTGCGAATATACTTCCACCATCCATAACCCTAATGTGTGTGACCATCTAGGTCCAGTGTCAGTCTGGTTTTAGGCCCAATAAGCTTAAGAACTCATTCTTAGTCTTTCCATATTATTAATTAACATGAAATTAATTATTTAATCATCTCATGACTTAAATAATTAATTAATCATCTTATGATGAATAATCATCTCATGATTATTCCTCTGATGGGCTTTCAGGCCACGGTAAGCACCAAACAACACTCCGTGACCCTAGAAGATAAAGGGGGTCTATAAAACCACTCTGGGACCTTTCCATCAACAGTTACCACACAGCTATAGTCCTTCATTCATACCCAATACCCTGGTCATAATTAAGGGTATGGTCATACTGTTAAACCCTTCTTATCTATGACCTGATGAATGTACTCCAAGTCCCAATGGAAAACTCCCTTTCCATTGAACTATCTACCTTGGCCAAGGATTTAACCGAGTACCATTCATAGGGTATTCTCTCTCATGCTATATCTGAGAGTAAATGATTCACTGTTGTCACTCAATTACCTTCGCATGTATTCCGTTGTATCCGAATACCTGAGCATCCAGGACTTATGGATAAAGTCCCTTTACCAGGAATCAAAATACATAAGTCCTCATGCAAGGTATCTTTGGTGACTCATGTCAAAAGACCAACTGTGTAACTGCAACTGAAGAATCTCCTGGTTGACAGTTAGCTATAATTACCATCTAGAGATTCTTGATCGGATCACTTCAGTGAACCCTATTCTTGTAATGGGCACCTACACATATATCTTAGTGTCTCCACACCAGTGACTATGAGATCAGTTACCCTCATCATATGAGAGGATATCATGTGCACTGGTCTACCCAGATTCTTTGATGTCCTATCTCAAAGATCCTATGACCATGAACATTTAGAACACATGCATCTAAAAGGTTGATCTCACTATCATAATCTCATTATGATTCAACCTTCATAGCCTGCGTTCAAGGACTTCATCACGTGAAGCGGTAATATGCATAAATAAATAAGACATAAAGAAGAAATTGCCATAAATACGAATGTGAATATATAAGAAATGATGCCATCACTTCATAAGTGATTGGCTTGCAGGGCATACACTTCTTTCATTCTCCCACTTGCACTAAAGCCAATCACCTCCCACTTGATCTCCATCAGCCTTAGGTGATACTCAACCACATCTTGAGTCAACAGCTTAGTTAGTGGACCTGTAATGTTATTAGCAAAAAAAAAACTCTTTCTAAATGACATCCTCCTTTTATTTATTATATCTCTAATCAGGTGGAACCATTACAGAAAGTACAACGACTTCTGATGAGACCACGATTCCTAAGCAAGAGCTATAACCCTCTCGTTATCTGATAACAAGGATACCTAATTATTGACACTAGGAATAACTCCCTACATGATGATGAACTAATTCATCTACATAATGTTGAATCGTCATTTTTTGTCTATTTGGAACTCTTCCTACTAACCGTCGAATCACCTTCTCCACTCACCAAGAACATATCCTTAATTCTTGTCAAGAATGTAAGAATATATTTCACAGCATTCTAATGCTGCTCACCTGGATCCGTCTGATATATGCTCATAACACCTAGAGCATTCAATATATCAGACCTCGTACATAGTATATTACACATGATAAACTCTTATCCCTAAAGCATAACTACTCATGTGCCACCTCTACACTGAAGAGTTAGAAAATATCTTCTTGGAGAGGTAGATCTCACGTCTCATCAGTATGAGACTTATCTGAGTATCGTTCTTTGTCAAACCTTATGCAATACCACCTATGTACGAAAATAGAGTTAAGTTAAGCATCCTTCCTTGATCTATCTATATAGACCCAAGTTGCCAGTGCAATGGATGCTTCTCTCAAGTATTTCATGGAGAAGTTCTTAGATAGCATAACTTTACCTAAGATAACTTAACTACATCATTCCTAATGAGTAGTATGTCATCTACACACAGAATCAAAATTGTAACTATACTCCCACTTATCCTCTTGAACACACAAGACTCTCCTTCATTCTTAATGAAGTCATAAGATTTGATCACCTTATCAAACCTCATGTTTTAGCTGCGGGAAGCTTTTCTTTAGTCCATAAATGGACCTTTGAACCTAGCATACCATATTTGGGTATTCAATGCAGGTGAAATCTCTTTGGCTGTAACATATACACTTCCTCATTTAGATTACTTATGAGGAACACCATTTCACATCCATCTACCAAATCTTATAACCATGGTATGCATCAATGGCAAGTAAAATCTCAATGGATTTAAACATGGCAATTGGAGAGAATATTTCATCATAGTCAACAGTTTGGCTTTGACGATACTTATCTTACCACTAAGCTTGCCATGTAGGTATCAACTTATCCATCTTCTCCAATTTTCTTCTCGAAAATCCACTTGCATCCGATGGGTACAATACCCTCGGATGGACCTACCAAGTTCATAACTTGTATGGAGTACATGGAATCCATATTCGATTTTATTGCCTCTTGCCATTTTCCCAGAGTCAATAACAATTATTGTCTCCTCATAGGTCAGGGGATCACTATCCTCATTTTATAGTACCTAATTATTCAAACAAGAGATATGTCCAACATATCTTCTTAGCTCTATAGGTACTCGGCCTGACCTATGAACAACTTGTGTGTCAACTCAAATAGGTTCCTTAGTTGACATTATGCTTTGTAGTTCTAGAACTCCTTCTAGATCTACTTTGCTCCCACTGTTCCTACCAACTCTTGATATTTGCAACATTTACGATATCTGAACCAATTTATCTCCTAATTCACCATGACCTTGTGGTAGCACAACAAATCAAAGTGACTTGTCAAGTTGATCCAACAATAGGCAAAAAGTATAGATTAGTGTTATAGCCCTTGTCGCAGCAAAACAAAGCTACAACATTTGTCTATCTTTCTTAAAGACATCACTATACCATAGACTTAGACTAACCTTTAAGTCAAGTGAGCCTTGTGGTAGCACAACAAACTCATTTGAAATAAGGATCAGTCATAGGTCTATAATTATGATGGTGGGCTACTTGGAGTGTTCTTAATAACACACGTTTAGTGGGATAGCCCAAAACCTTAACGCGCTTAAGGTCAATCACTCTCCCTTTCCATATCTCATATGATATGGAAGACATCGATTTAAACGGAATCTTATTCAACATATAAGCAGTGGTCTTTAGGGGACGACTCCCAGAGAGACAAGGGTAATTCAGCAAAGCTTATTATGGACCATACCATGTCCTACAAGGTACGATGCCTCCTTTCTGCTACACCCTCACAATTGAGATGAGAGGAAGGAAGCGTCCACCAGGATAATACACCATTATCTCTAAAGTATTGTGTGATCCATGTACTTGAATATTTTCCTCCTCGATCCGATCAAAGAGTTTTAATACTCTTTCCAATCTATTTCTTCACTTTGCTCTTAAACTCTTAAATTTCTCAAAAGCTTAATATTAGGACTTCATCAAGTACTCATATCAAAGCATAGAGAAATTGTTAGTGAAAGTAGTGAAGTGAGAAAATCCTCCTCTGGCCTAGGTGGAAATAAATCCACATTCATCAGAATGAATGAGTTCAAATAACTCCATGACTCTATCTCCATATCTCCTAAATGGAGAATTGGTCATCTTACCCATGAGGTATAATTCACACGTTGTAAACGATTCACAATCAAATAGATTAAAACATCCATTTCATACAACATGTGAACCTTTATTCACTAAGATGACCCTGCCCTCAGTGCCAGAGATAGGCTTGATTTATATCAATCCTCTTCCTATTTGGAAGCATAACCACACAAAACTCAGGAGCACCAGTGTTTAGAATGAACAGATATTACGTAAACTCCCACTGGAAAACCCTTTACCATTTAAGAACATTACACAACTATTGTTACAAAACTAACATTGAAACCATGAGGGTTTAAAGTAGAATTGGAATTAACGTTCCTGATAAAGGAAGAAATATAATAAAATTTATCAATTCTAAATAGCTCTTGAAGGCATCTCGAGGTCGGTAGTCTCTATTGAAATGGTAGCAACTTTTGCTACACTTTCAATACGTACAGTACCCTTGACCTTGATTAAGTGCCTTCTTATCAGTATCTGAAGCTTCACCAAGCTTCTACTTTGCCTTCCCTACAAGATTCAACTTGCAATTCTTCTTCCATCAGCCATCCCCATGGTAATGGAAGCTCCAACTCTAGTCTCTCATAGTCTCATCTCTCTTGATAGCCTTAGCCAGCGGTAACTACCACTTAGCATTATCTTTCTCAAAGGCCTGTTAAGTCCTCCTCTTATTTTAGTCTTACTAAAAAACATAAGGAGGTTCAGGCAAGAACTCATCAAGAACATAGACTATTTTCCTTTCGAGTCATGAGAACTATTCTCAACTCCATGAGCTAGTCACAGAATTTTGATTAAGTGCATCATCATTGGCATCTAATATCCCACGACAATACGTGATTCGACATTATTAATCCAAGGGGGAGATGCATTATATAACATTACATACATTCAATTAAAATATGGTCTTTTATTTTAATTTAGAATTCCCACTAATTTTCAACGACTTTACATAACCCCCATTATGTAAAGATGGGAAACTTTGCTAGTTTCTTAGTGAGGACTAGAATCCCATTAACATTACAGTAGTGGTCTTGTGGTAGCACAACAAACCACCCCATACTTAATGAGTAGGCAACTCTTGCCAATTGTAATCTCTTACATTTTCTAATCATATTCGGTCTCCAGAACACTTGTGATCTTGTGGTAGCACAACAAACCACAAAGTCTGGTTAGGTTACACCCATTATTACGAGGTGAGCATGGATTTGTGATGCAGCCCTTGTGGTAGCATAACAAAGCTACACCAGTCCTCCACCCCACACATGGCATAAGTATGCCGTAGTTTAGGTCACTGACCCCTTACTGGGTCGGCCTTGTGGTAGCACAACTAACCTTCCCAGGTTTAAGACCAGCTCACCCAAACTATAATAATGGAAGGCCACATGGGTCATTCTTAATGCCTCACGTTTACAACCTAATATTGATCGAAGGGGGATTTTATAGATTTTATTTGGTCTCATCAATTAGTGGTATATAATATATATATCGCATATATATATATATATATATATATATATCATGCCTAATAGTGATAGATTCAAAATTTATTCTAAAACAAGCAAATAAGAAACATGAAGAGGCGTAATCTTGCGCTGATCCTGAGCCGTGAGATCCGGGAGGAATCTTTTGATCACGGTGTTGCATCCCTACGGTTTTGATGATGTCTCACACTATAAAACAAATTGTTTCAATTTCAAATCAGTTTATTTTTATATGGTGCATTTCTTTAACTGTAAGCATGAAGGAGGTCTGTGCTTATAGCATGATTTAGGTCCGTGCATTACATGATTTTCGTCCTTTTGCTTAATGCATATTAAGTTAGTGCAAGTTCTGCATCTCTTACATAAAGCGCTTGCCTCGGTGCAAGTCCTTGATCATGTTCATATGTTGTCTCTATGCATTACTCTAGGTCGTGTCCACTAAGGTCCATGCATATCATGTCTTTGCATCTCACCTTTTGAGGTCGGTGCAACTCTTGGGTCGGTGTAATTCTTGACCAGAATGCTTTGGTCAGGCTGGTCGTTCCTACATCTCAGTGCAAATCCATCTCGGTGCAAGTTTTGACTTGTATCTATCTTTGTCATCTCAGTGCAAATGCATCTCGGTGCAAGCTTTATCTTGTATCTCTCTTTGCCATCTCGGTGCATCTCCTGCTTGGACTGCATATCCCGACTCGGTGCATATTTTTAGCTTCTGAATAACATGAAGTCAGTGCATCTTCCATTGCATTACCATTCTCGGTGTAAGGGTTGATCTGCACCTAGTCGGTGCAACTCTTGGTTAGTCAAAGGCATCGGAACTCGACTCGGTGCAAATCCTATAAACAACTAAAGTAGATTGGTGCAACGTTTGCTTCATTTCTCATCGGTGCCTTTCTTGCCCGTCTTAGTCGATGCTTATTCCTTTGACACGGTGCAAAATTTTCTCTCTGGCAAAATCAAGTCAGTACATCTTTGCATTTTGTTGCTTCCTGTCCGTGCATATCTGTTGCACGATCAGAGTCTATGGTCTGTGCTAATGACATCATGCGTCTTCTCAAGTCAGTGCAACTGTTGATTTGGGAACTTCTACTTAGTGCAGTTTCTGGCTTCTTACACATTACACTGATTCAAATTGTGCTAAGCGTGTGAGAAAATTACTATTTCTTCTCTGACAGTTTGTCTGTGCATTCACCAGGATGGCACGTGATCCGAGGAAGATGAAGGTCTAGAACATTCTGACACGTGCCCCAACATTTCAAGCAGGAAATGTGGTATCCACACGCCTAAGCTTCTGGAACAGACATATGTATATATATATGTGCTGAGGAAAAAGGGTTCGAGAGTGAAGGTTAGAACAGTGAGAAAGGAAGAGCAGCTTGAGGGCAGTGGAAAAAGAGAGAAGATCAGAAAAAACCCACTCCATCCAGAGCTGAGAGAAAAATTTCTGAGAGAGAGAGAAGTGATTGTGAATGTGAAGTTCTGCTTCTAAGGAAGCTATATTGCTTTTGTTTTCAGAAAAAATTGTGGTTCATCGATTGTCTTTATTTTCGAGTTTCCTTTATTGTCATTCCACTCTGTTACCCTCCACTGTTCGGAGGAAGGGAGAGATTCTCCAGTTCCCTCCATTATCTTGAAGGAAGAGAGGTTCGATCCTCTAGTTGTGTGAGTTACTTGGGAGTAACTGCACAGGGTTCCCTTTGCTGCGTGCAAAGGAAGGGAGATTGGTTCTCTAGTGTTTCACTTCTGGTTGATCAGAAGTCTGAGGAGGGTGTTCCTCAAGGCAAGCTGTCTGGCAGCGGTTGTTACAGACTGAGTCTGCTGTGTTGCGATTGAATATTGCAAGGAAACCTTACTCGCCTGGGTAAGGGGTGGACGTAGATTGCGGATAGCAATCGAACCACCTAAAAAATTCCCTGTCTCTCTGTGGTCTTGCTTGCTCACGTTGTGCTGCTCTCCATCTACTTGACACATTGCGTCATTGTGGGTTGCTTTCTCGATCTCATTTCTTACTTTAGTCATCATTGTTGCCTATTTTCGAAGTCTTCTTCACTGCTATTTAAGGGGTTGATAAATCGTGTTTGAGTTTATCGAATTTTGGGAGTGAGCTATTCATCTCCCCCCTTCTATCTCACTTTCCGCTGTGCGTATCAATTGGTATCAGAGCAGGTTTTCATCATGTGGGCCAACGGTCAGGGTAATCCTAATGGTCCTCGAAGCTTCATGACTGAGGGACAATCTATCAGCCGCCCTCCATTCTTTGATGGTAACAACTATCTTTTCTGGAAAAATAGGATGGGAGTATTCATCAGGGCGCAGAGCCACAAGCTGTGGAGGGTGATCACTATAGGGCCATACGATTTGCCACCGAACGAGGACGCATGGACAAATGATCAAGTCAAGCTCTCGTCACTCAACTGGACGGCCCTGAACATCATCCAGTGTGCAGTACATCCAGACGAATATGCCCGCATCTCAGCTTGCAAGACGGCCAAGAAAATGTGGGATGCATTGGAGTTAATCTATGAAGGTACACCTCAAGTGAAAGCAACGAAGGTAAATCTCCTCACCTCTGCATATGAGGTGTTTAAGATGAAATCAGAGAAGACCATAACTGAGATGTATGCCAGATTGTCTTTGATCACGAATAGTCTTAAGAGGTTTGGGAAAGAGATATCTGAGGGAGATATAGTCAGGAAGATACTTAGATCTCTAACCCCGACATGGCACACTAAGGCCATTGTGATAGAAGAGTCCAGGGATCTGTCGACCATGACAGTCACCGAACTTATAAGATCCCTTATGACATATGAGATGACTTTTAAAAGGAATGGTGAAAGAAGCGATAGGAAGGGCAATAATATTGCCCTCAAGGTGTCCCGCAGCAAGGGAAGTAGCAGCAGCGGGAGTAGTAGTTGCGAGTCTAACGGACTGTCAGACCTCGACCAGGAGGAGCAAGCAATGCTCACTCGACAATTCAGGAAATTCTTAAGGACTAAGGGAAAGACCTTCATGATGTGTCCCCTGTGGTTCTGGAGTTTTGATGATGACAGATATTATGCCTCATTATGTTTATAATCCTATTGCATTATGAGAAACTGTCAGAACAGGTTTAAGAATGACTCACAGGTCATGAAGTTAACCCAAGTCAAAGTCAAATCATGACAGGTAAGGTGAATGCTCAGATCAGGTAATGCTTTAATTAGTTCTCCAGCATACATTCAGTTCTTGTCTGCTATATGCATTCAATTCATTGGTTCATGTTCATTGTGCATTGCCTCACATCAAGTCTAGACATCCTGGTTGCATTCTAAGTCTACACATCCTGCTAGGTTGGTCTTCAAAGTATGTACATTGATCTTCAAGGGATCGAGTCTATACACTGGACTGTGCTTCAAGCATTGGCCAAGTCTGTTTAGTTAGTATGGACAGTAGTGGGTCGACCCACCCCTACTGATGCGTCGACCCATCAGAACACTGACTCTCTAGGTATCAAAGTCTATACATCAGCTTGATCGAGTAAGTCTGTACAGCATGCCTTATTGGTCATATCATTAAGTCTGTACATTGGCATCTCATCTCCAAGTATGTACATCGCTACTTTATCAAAGCCTGTACAGTCTATCTTCAAGTGTTTGGCCAACTCTGTACATCCGTTTTACCTATTCATTGTTGAGGCAGAGTCTGTACATTGGCTCAGACTTTCCAAAGTCTACACAACGCCCTTCATTGAAAGTCTATACATTTTGGCCTATTTCTACGCTCGAAGCTTTAGCTACACTCTAAGTCTATACACTGCTAAAGTCTGAACATCGCAGTGTTCAAGTCTTTCAAAGTCTGTGCATTGACTTCGCTTTTGCAAGTCTGTACATTGGAGTCTTATCTTCAAGTCTGTACATCGGGCAACTTCTAATTGAAGTCTGTACAGCCAATGCACTTAACTGAAGTCTATACACTGGATTGTCAAGCTTCATGTCTATACACTGGATTGTCTAACTTCTACTCTATACATTCGATTACTGTTGCAGTGTTCACCAAGTCTATACACTGCTTCAGATCTAATTCACAATGAGATATGAATGGCGTGTTTGTGATGTCTTGATTCATTAATCCTTTCGTTTGAATTAATTCCTGATGCAAGACAGGAACAGGGTCGACGCTAGAGCTTAAGGCGTCCACGCACCAGTGAAGATGCATCCACGGATACTCTTCACATCGTTAACTCTACGCAAAGGCTGCGTCAACTCAGCCACTCAAGAAGCAGAGGCCTTTTTAGAAATACTCCAACGCGTCAACGCAGCAGTGGAGCAGCGTCGACGCAACAGTTAAAAAGGCTAGGCTGGTTGCTCACTGGAACGCATCAATGCGTCAACGCCATGGGTTGGAAGCGTCGACGTAGCAGTTAAAAAGGGTTGACGATCTCTGAAGGCTGCGTCAACTCGTTGGAGCAAGTGGGTTGACGCCATCTAACTCCAGTTGCTGAGCGTACTGATGAATGGGCACGTGACCCGAAGCTGGCACCCGACACGTGATCCGAGGTGGGTGCTGAGCACGTGATCCAAGGAGGAATCTTCTGGATGGAAGGCGTGGGAAGCTCACGCCCTAGCACCTGCTGAAGCTGATATAAATAGAAGCTTTCGTCCACTGAAGAACATATACATGAGAATGGAAGAGGGCTGATAGAGATCAGAAAGAAAAGAGCAGTAGAGAGCAGAAGAAGAAGAGAAGAGAAAAGCCAGAGAGAGCCTGTGAAAGAGAAGAAAGAAGAGAAGAAGAAGAAGAAAGAGAGCTCGTGAGGATTGAGAGAAGAAGAATAGAAGCTGCATCTGAAGATTTGTTCCTGCTGGACCGTGGATCAAATCCAGGCCAGCCAGCTCCATTGAGAGCTATCTTTGTGCTTCATCTTTTACAGCTTGTGGTTGCTGTGTTATTTTTATTTCTTGTTTTCCCCTTTGTTTGTTTTCTGATTACCTTTGTACTTCCGATCCTCTGGACTGAGGTCGGGTTCCTCCTGGTAGGTCAGGAGAAGGGAGATCTGATCTCCGGTTGCAAGTAGCTGGGAGCTACTTGTGGGTTCCCTCCGGTTTGGAGGAAGGGAGACTTGTCTCCGGTTCTGGGATTGTGGGTTGCAAGTCCAGGGGTCCCTCCGGTTGGAGGAAGAGAGGTCTTCGACCTCTGGTTTGCTGGTGACTGGAAGTCACTGGTTGGTTCCCTCCTGGTCTGGAGGAAGAGAGACTTCGGTCTCTGGTTTCCAAGTGGCTGGGAGTCACTTGGGGTGTCCCTCCGGTTGGGAGGAAGAGGGGAGGTTGTTCCCCTGGTCAAGCTGTGTGGCAGCAACTGTTCGCAGACTGAGTCTGCTTGGTTCTAGCATTTACTAGTGAAGCCTCACTCCGGTTTGGAGTGAGGGGTGGATGTAGGTCTGGAGGATCGAACCACCTAAAAATCCTTTGTTCTGTGGTTTGCTTGTGGTGTGCTCTTCCATATCTTCTATCTGTTTCACAGGTTGTTTGAATAGTCTTGTTTCGAGTTACAGTGGCCTTGAGCTTTACATCTTGGTAAGTGAGTCTAGTTTGCATTGTACTGTCATTTGGCATTAGACTTCATCAGGTTCCACTAGTATAGTCAGCAACTCATCTGGTCGATCAAATGTCTATTTGAACTCGATAGCCTTTATTTTGCAACTGTATCTAGTAGCAGGCGAATTGTTTTTAATTTGGGCAATATTCTTGAAGGGGATACATTCAGCCCCCCTCTGTATCGATCGCACCATTCCAACACTTCAGAAGGAAGAGGTCATACCCCTCTGGTAAGAACTTTGATTCCAGCAATGATAAGAATAATAGTACCAAGAAAATTACATGTTTTCATTGCAGGAAACCTGGACATATGAAAGGGGACTGCCCTGATCTTCAGAAAAAGGGTCCTGACTTTCAGAAGAAGAGCTCGAAGGTGCAGAAGAAGAAATCACAAGCAATGGTCTGTACGTGGAGCGATGAGGAAGAAGATCTGGAAGCCAATTCCTCAGAGGAGGATGAAGAAGGAATTTGCCTGATGGCAAATAGCGAAGAGGAGGTAACAAACATCTTCGAGAATTTTTCTATTGATGATTGGGAAGATGCCTATGCTGAACTGTTAGATAAGTTCAATTCACTGAGTAAAGAGCATAGGGTTCTGAAGAGAAAATTCAATTCTAATATTGAAGAACAAACTCAAATCAGTGACGGAAATCAGAAATTAAAAGAACAATTGGAAGGAATTACTTCTCTGAAGAAGGAAAATGAAAAGCACAAATCTGAGAACCAGGAAGTTCACTCACAGCTAAGCGAACTCAAGATAAAATTTGAAGAAAGTCTGAATGGAAACAGTGTGATCACAGAGAAGTACGAAGCCGTTAAGAAAGTGAACACTGAACTTCTAAAAAATTGTGAGTCTATGCAAAGAGAGCTGTAAGACAAACAAAAGGTTTTAGAAAAATTTGTTCAAGGGAAAACGAATCTGGATTCTATACTAGGAACAAGGGTTGATTTCAACAAGGAGGGTTTAGGCTATAACCCAACTAACAAGAGACCCTTTCAGTTCAAGACTACTACCTTCTGCCCAGAGAAGGGAAAAGAAAAGCTGGACACACCATCTAGCTCAAACAGCAATCAAAACATTCAACGTCCAAAGGAAAATTCAACAAACAATGCTGGACGACCATCTAAAATAGGAATGAACTTTGTGAAGAATTTCTCTAAGCCCATTTACCAGAACACAAGTGGTAGCTGGACTGGGCAAATGTATCAGGATAAAAGTTGGAACTACTATAAAAGAACGGGTTCGAACAGAAGTTACTGGAGAAATAACACTCACCCTCAAAAATTTGTTAATCAACAAGCGCACAGAAGATACCCCAGGGATGAGAAGCCTAATAACTGGAATAGATTTCACTTCTCTAGACCAGCTGGACATAATTCTGGTCACAATTTCAATAGACCCGAAGTTAAGATGCAAGAGAAAAACAAGTTCAAACAACTCTGGATTCCTAAACATCTGCTTAAAGATTTGAATGATGTCTTTGGACCCAACTTATTTGGATTCCAAACCACTTTGCTTAATTTCGTTTGTGTAGGTCTGCCTGACAGCTGAGAACAACAAATGGTACCTTGACAGTGGCTGCTCCAGGCACATGACATGAGACCGATCCAAGTTCAGCAAGTTAGAAATGAAGGTAGGGGGTCTGGTCAAGTTTGGAGGAAAGAACAGAGGTAAGATCATTGGGGTTGGCACAGTTGGTAAGTCCTCCACTAACTCTATTGAGAAAGTCTTACTTGTGGAAGGTCTTCAACATAATCTGATTAGCATTAGTCACTTATGTGACAAGGGTCACAGGGTTGTGTTTGACAACAACTCATGCAAAATCTTTGAAATAAATTCTGATCATGTTAAGTTTGTAGCAAACATGACCAATAATGTCTACATGGTAGACTTAGATGTTGAGTCTGAATCTAATCTCTGCTTATCTGCTAATTCTGAAAGTGATGCTTTTGATTGGCATAGACGTTTAGGCCATGCTAGCTTTTCTACTTTGAATAAATTGATCAAGCATGATTTAGTCAGAGGCATGCCTAAAATCAAGTTTAGTTCAATCTCAAAAATCTGTGATGCCTGTGCTTTAGGCAAACAGACCAGGAAGTCCTTCAAACTAAGATCTGAGCCATTGTCTTCTAGACCAATGGAACTTCTTCATATGGATCTCTTCGGTCCTACTAGAACTCAGAGTCTCAATGGAAGTAGGTTTGGTTATGTGATCATTGATGACCACTCTAGATTTTCATGGATCTTTTTCTTAGCCAACAAAAATGATGCTTTTCAAAAATTCAAACAATTTTTCAATAAGGTCAAACAAGAAGGAAAACATAAGATTTGTTCAATTCAATTTGACCATGGAGGTGAATTTGAAAACTCCATATTTTTTGACCTTTGTGAAAGTGAAGGACTAACACACAAGTTCTCTTCTCTCAGGACACCAGAGCAGAATGGAATTATGGAGAGAAGAAATCGAACCATTGTGGAGATGGCCCGAACCATGCTGATTGAGAGTCAACTACCAAGAAAATTTTTGGCAGAGGCGACCAATACAGCAACTTATACAATCAACATGGCCATGGTAAGACCAATTCACAAGAAAACCCCCTATGAGCTATTGAAAGGTAAGAAACCAAACTTGGCTCATTTCAGGATTTTTGGTGCTAAATGCTTTATCCATAATAATGACAAGAAAGACTTAGATAAGCTTGATGCTAAAAGCTATCCTAGAATATTTTTAGGATACTCTGAAGTGTCAAGAGCATATAGGGTCTTTAACATAACTGATCAGAAAGTCGAAAAGTCTCCACATATCATTTTTGGTGAAGCAAAAGATGCCACTAACATTGAAGATGCTGACAGGGTTTCCAAGCACGATGGAGAATTCCTGGAAGACAAAGAAGAAGAGGAGGTTCAGCCGAATGAAACATCAGATGCTCCTAACCAGGTAGGGCCAGCTGAAACAGGTGAGTCTTCAATAAATTTTAGATACCTTAAAGATCACCCAATAGATAACATCCTAGGCAACCTTAAAGATCCTCTTAGAACTAGGTCTCACTTTAGGAATGTTCATAATCAAAACCTAATTGCTTTGGTCTCACAAATTGAACCCAAATCAGTAGAAGAGGCCTTAAGTGATCAATCATGGGTTAATGCTATGTGTAAGGAGTTGAGTCAGTTTGAGAGAAATAATGTCTGTGAGCTAGTTCTAAGACCAGAAAATACTAATGTCATAGGAACTAAGTGGGTGTTTAAGAATAAAATGAATGAAGATGGAATCATTTCTAGAAATAAAGCCAGACTAGTAGCCAAGGGCTACTGTCAGGAATTTGGAGTTGACTTCGATGAGTCCTATGCACTTGTTGCTAGGATGGAAGCTATAAGAATATTGTTAGCATTTGCATGCTCCAAGAATATAAAACTCCAACAAATGGATGTGAAGAGTGCATTTTTAAATGGAGTTATCAAAGAAGAAGTTTTTGTTGAACAGCCCCCCGGTTTTCAATTCCCCACTAAACCTGACCAAGTTTTCAGATTGAATAAAGCCATGTACGGTCTAAAGCAGGTTCCTCGAGCATGGTATGAAAGACTGACAGAATTTCTAATCAGCAAGGGCTACCACAGAGGTAAGGTGGATCAAATTTTATTTTCCAAGAGCTCAAATAAAGACCTCATCATAGTTCAGGTATATGTAGATGATATTATCTTTGGGTCAACTAGCTTTGATCTATGTAATGAATTTTCTAAATTGATGTCTGCTGAATTTGAAATGAGTTTGGTAGGTGAATTAAAGTATTTTCTTGGCTTGTAGGTACAACAGTTAGAGGATGGATGCTTCATTAACCAGACCAAGTACACATTGGACATTCTCAATAGGTTTGGCATGACCAACTTGAAGCACATTACAACACCAATGGGTACCAATATCTCATTGGATGCAGATGAGACAGGTAAAGAAGTAGATGCCAAGCTCTATCGAGGTATGATTGGATCTCTACTTTATTTGACAGCTTCAAGACCTGATATACAGTTCAATGTAGGAATGTGTGCAAGGTATCAATCTAGACCCACTGAATTGCATTTAGCTGTAGTGAAAAGAATTTTTGGATATCTGTCTGCTACACACACCCTTGGTTTATGGTTTCCTGCATCACACACTTGATTTAGTTGCATACACATATGCATATTATGCAGGGTGTAAACTAGATAGAAAAAGCACCAGTGGTCACTGTGAATTTCTAGGTGGGTGTTTAGTATCTTGGGGTTCCAAGAAACAACATTCTGTGGCCCTCTCCACTGCAGAGGCTGAGTACGTGGCACCAACCCTGTCTTGCATTCCCGCACCAAACACATAGAAATAAGGCATCATTTCATAAGAGACGAGGTTTCTAAAAACACCTTTGAGCTGATTCATGTAGGCACTGCTAATCAAATTGCTGATATCTTTACCAAGCCTCTGGACAATGACAAATTCACCACATTAAGGAGAGAATTAGGCTTATTTAAATTATCTTAATTGCTAATCTCCTGTTATTGAATTGTTTTATCTTGGAAAGAGATTATGTGAGTAGCATGTCCTAACAGTGAGGGGGAGTCCTGAGAATCTACTGAGTAAATTCCTTTAGTGCATCAATTGAGGGTGAGCTGGGCAGTTAGTGAAATTTTGACTGATTAAAAAGATTGACCAGACGTATGTCATTGCCGGTTCTCATGATTGAATGAGTGCGGTTCAATCTCAAACTGTGGAATCTCATTCATCTCTTAAGTCTATAAGTCTGTGTAACTAAAGTCCAGCTAGAATCTTTTCTCTAGTAGTCCATCAGAGATCTGGATTAAGTGTTCGAAGTATATCTTCCTACATTGTCAATGATTCCGATTCAGGCTAAAACCTGTATGTCTTGACATCTGTCCAGAACAACTTGAAATCTAGACTTCAAGATTCATTTCAAAGAAACAGTTCTTATGGTATTGTCTTCAATCATTTCATCTCCACAATATAAGGGTTCAACTAAATAAACAAAGGTCTATGGTTTGATCACTGAGAAACTGGGAGCTTCATCAATGAAGTGAAGTAATTCCCATGTCATGAGGTGTCAAATTCAAAAAAAAAAGGGGAAGAGCAATCTCTGCAAAATGAATTTGTGCTTCTGATCATCACAGAGCAATGGTGACAAGGTTGTGAGTAACTGGGGACTCTGGCCTCTGATCAAGGTGTTTCCTCACGTAAAAAGCCACAGTTACTAACTCTGTTATCTAAAAAGGAGAGATAATGAGGTACTTACATTGAGTAACTGGGGATTCAGGCCTCTGATCAAGGTGTCTCCCTAATGTCAAAAGTGTGATTTACCAACTTACTCATTAGTCTTATTGAAAAATTCTATAATATCCCTTGTCTTTGTGCAACTTACTGGAATGCTTGTCCTCAATACCATGAGAACACCTTCTCTACTTTTGTTTCTTGTCGTCTACTGAGTATTGTTGTTTTGTTCAGCAATGTCTTGCCATACTTGTTCAGCCATGCTCTATATCATATACCCTGTATGTGGATACACTTTCCTCTCATTCTACTTCTCTGTTGATTACCAGAGTTCAAGAATCTTCTCTTGAGTTTAGTACCTCACTTATTCTCTTAAGATATGCTCTTGAGTCTTTCTACACTAAGAAGCCACTGTACTTCTCTCTCATGTCTCCAGTAATTTCATATATCTTTCATTTCCTTTTGATGATGTCAAAGGGGGAGAGAGGTCATGCAATATCTGAGAGTAAGTTGTGGGGGAGCGGATTGGGAGAGAGAAGAGTTACAAAAGATGGTGTTTCAGGGAGAAGTCTCCTGGTTTAACAGTATGCTCTTTTTGGTTTGCTCTTGATTATTTTTGATCTCCTTATTAATGCCCTGACATTGCTTGATTCATAGTGTTGCCATAATCAAAAGGGGGAGATTGTTGCATCCCTACGGTTTTGATGATGTCTCACACTATAAATCATTTTTTTTCAATTTCAAATCAGTTTATTTTTATATGGTGCATTTCTTTAACTCTAAGCATTAAGGAGGTCTGTGCTTATAGCATGATTTAGGTCCGTGCATTACATGATTTTCATCCTTTTGCTTAATGCATATTAAGTCAGTGCAAGTTCTGTATCTCTTACATAAAGTGCTTGCCTCGGTGCAAGTCCTTGATCATGTTCATATGTTGTCTCTATGCATTACTCTAGGTCGTGTCCACTACGGTCCATGCATATCATATCTCTGCATCTCACCTTTTGAGGTCGGTGCAACTCTTGGGTCGGTGCAACTCTTGACCAGAATGCTTTGGTCAGGCTGGTCGTTCCTACATCTCAGTGTAAATCCATCTCGGTGCAAGCTTTGTCTTGTATCTCTCTTTGCCATCTCGGTGCAGCTCCTGCTTGGACTGCATATCCCGACTTGGTGCATATTTTTAGCTTCTGAATAACATGAAGTCGGTGCATCTTCCATTGCATTACCATTCTCGGTGCAAGGGTTGATCTGCACCTAGTCGGTGCAACTCTTGGTTAGTCAAAGGCATTGGAACTCGACTCGGTGCAAATCCTATAGATAGATAAAGTAGATTGGTGCAACGTTTGCTTCATTTCTCATCGGTGCCTTTCTTGCCCGTCTTAGTCGATGCTTACTCCTTTGACTCGGTGCAAATTTTTCTCTCTGGCAAAATCAAGTCAGTACATCTTTGCATTTTGTTGCTTCCTGTCCGTGCATATCTGTTGCACGATCAGAGTCTATGGTTTGTGCTAATGACATCATGCGTCTTCTCAAGTCAGTGCAACTATTGATTTGGGAACTTCTACTCAGTGCAGTTTCTGGCTTCTTACTCATTACATTGATTCGAATTGTGCTAAGCGTGTGACAAAATGACTATTTCTTCTCTGACAGTTTGTTTGTGCATTCACCAGGATGGCACGTGATCCGAGGAAGATGAAGGTCCAAAGCATTCCGACACGTGCGCCAACATTTCAAGCAGGAAACGTGGTATTCACACGCCTAAGCTTCTGGAACAGACATATGTATATATATATATTGTGCTGAGGAAAAAGGGTTCAAGAGTGAAGAATAGAACAGTGAGAAAAGAAGAGCAGCTTGAGAGCAGTGGAAAAAGAGAGAAGACCAGAAAAATCCCACTCCATCCAGAGCTGAGAGAAAAAATTCTGAGAGAGAGAAGTGATTGTGAATGTGAAGTTCTGCTTCTAAGGAAGCTATATTGCTTTTGTTTTCAGAAAAAAATGCGGTTCATCGATTGTCTTTGTTTTCGAGTTTCCTTTATTGTCATCCCGCTCTGTTACCCTCCACTGTTTGGAGGAAGGGAGAGATTCTCCAGTTCCCTCCATTGTCTTGGAGGAAGAGAGGTTCAATCCTCTGGTTGTGTGAGTTACTTGGGAGTAACTGCACAGGGTTCCCTTTGCTACGTGCAAAGGAAGGGAGATTGGTTCTCTAGTGTTTCACTTCTGGTTGATCAGAAGTCTGAGGAGGGTGTTTCTCAGGGCAAGCTATCTGGCAGCGGCTGTTGCAGACTGAGTCTACTGTGTTGCGATTGAATATTGCAAGGAAACCTTACTCGCCTGAGTAAGGGGTGGACGTAGATTGCGGATAGCAATCGAACCACCTAAAAAATTCCCTATCTTTCTGTGGTCTTGCTTGCTCACGTTGTGCTGCTCTCCATCTACTTGACACATTGCGTCATTGTGGGTTACTTTCTCGATCTCATTTCTTACTTTAGTCATCACTGTTGCCTGTTTTCGAAGTCTTCTTCATTGCTATTTGAGGGGTTGATAAATCGTGTTTGAGTTTATCGAATTTTGGGAGTGAGCTATGCATCCCCACTTCTATCTCACTTTCTGCTGTGCATATCACACGGTCACCACGTCTGTATGAACTGTAAGGCAGGAAACAGATCAGAGGTGCCCAGGGAGGATTCCCTAGAGAAAACCCTCCGATGCTTAAGTCAGCAAGTGCGATAGAGCATGAAGGTGAAAAGAGAGGGTAGGAAAGAAGGGGCGCGAGATTATTCTCCACCAAAAAATGTGGTGGTTTTCTCTCAGGACCATTGCCTTACCTTCTCAGGGGTCTCCCTGGAGTTTATATAGCAATCCATTTAACGTAATAGTCTAGGGAGCTGAGGGGGCTTCAGGGGGTTACGTCCTTATAGTGGGCTCATTATGGCATAAGGACTTTTGCCCTCCCCTATCCTTTGGAGTTCCCTGCTCCTGCTGGATGCGTAACAGATGCTGGGATGAGCTTCTGACAGTCGGTCCGAGCCAGAGGCGTTCGCTCAGGATTTTGTCCCGAGTGATGAGTGTATAGCTCGGGTAGGCCATATCGGGTCCCCGCAGGGGATCTCTTGACTGTTCTGTCGCTCGACTTCCGGACCTGAGGGCCGCCTAGGAAGTGCTACTCCGAGTGGGTTTTTGGACTTGAAGTAAGTGGGCCCAAAATGGGGCTGACTTTTGGGAGTTGGGCCTGGTTTGGTTGAATTGGACCTAGTTGGGCCGTGCTCTCGGATGGTTGATTTTCCCCCTCTCCACTTGTCCCCCTCCTACTCCCAAGCCAAGATTGGGCTCGGATGAGTAGTAGTTATGGGGATGACATTGGTGGCTCGGTTTGGGTGGGAAATTATCTCTGACAGGGGCCACTTAATGCGGCTGTCCTGGGAGTTTGCCTGTAATGATGACTCTTTTGAGTCGATGCGAGGAACCCCCTCCTTAGGTTTTAGAACGTCGCGCCGTTTCTCACCAAGTTCATGGGGAGATAAATATTACGCGTGCTTGCGTCCCAAACCGGCTTTGTTTAGGGTTTTCATTTTCCACCGCATCAGTATTTCGGAAGGGCCCATGCGCCACCAGAGAGATCGGGAAGAGCAGCGTCTTGCGGAGGCCTTTGCGGAGCTAGCGGAGATTACGGCGGTAGCGATTTGCCAACTTCCACCTCCTCCTGAATCGTCCGACTCAGTGCTTTTTTTCTCTTCTTCCAGTTCCTCTCTTTCTTCCATGGTGGAGCAACATCCTTCGTCCGACATGCGCGAAGCTGGGCATGGCACGGGAAGTTTGGTGCCGCAGCCTGAGCATCCTATGCGTAGTGAGCTAGGCGAGGCCGAAGTAAAGAGGATGGATGAATGACGAGAGGGAACAGGCGTCGGAGCAAGAGATCGTTGGCCTGGAGGAGACGCCTGCTCCGAGTGAACCCCAAGCTTCCGGGGACCCTTCCTGTGCGCGAGACTGGGACAAGCAGATTGCTTGGGGAGATGCCTCCGAGCGCCGCGGGGCCAAGCGCAAGGATCCAGGGGAGCGGATGCTCCTATCTTCGATGAAGGCTCGGACCGCTGAGAAGAAGCAGTTGAAGAAGGCGGGGGCTTCCCATCCAGCCAAGGAGCATGCTCGCCCGATCGAGGGGCGCGCCCGCTCGGTCGAGGAGCGTCCAGCCGAGGAAGTCCGCTGCCAGGATCTCCCGCCCGTCGAGCCAGAGGTGGCTGCCACTGTTAGGGGAGGTGTTACCGAACCTGACAGACCGCAGATCGAGGCAGCGGCCTCTGAACTCCCGATAGAAGTTGATGGGGTGCGGGACGAGGCGACATCCCAGTCCGTGCCGAGCGTGGTTGTCCCGGAAGTGGGGACGCTCGGGGGAGATGTTTCGGTACCGGCTCCTCCGGAGAGGATTCCTCCTCCTTCGGTGTGTGCACCTATCGTCCGGGCTTCTCTATATCAACGGTGCCGATCCTTGGTGCCTTCGCTGAATCGGGAAGAAATCAGACGCGGTCCCCCCTCTTTGCTCTTCGAGAGGGTTATGGAGGGCGGTCTGATCATGGCCCAACTAGGGGCCGAGATAACTGACTTCTTCGCTCGGCGGGACAGTGAAGAGAGGTCCCTTTCTCGGGTTCGTGCTAAGTCTGACTGGAAGATCAGTCAATTGACTTCTGAGCTTGAAGTCTCTCGGCGGGAGGCCACCTCATTCCGGGCTCAGCTCCGGTCGAGCCAAGAGGAGGCTGGGACGCTGGTTGACCAGCTGGCCCAGGCTCATTATATGGCTGACCTGAAGGGCGAGCTCCTAGAAGAGGAGCGTCAGTCTCAGGTCGAGCGCTCCGAGTAGTGGAGGGCCGAGCAGGAGGAGCTTAGCAACCAGGTCCGGGGGGCAGAGCAGGCGCGAGAGGAAGCCGAGGTCGCACGGACTGAGGCTGAGGCGAAGCTGTCCGAGACTGAGAGGAAGTTGCTTGAGGCCGAGCAGAGGATAGCCAAGCTTGAGAAGAAGGCTGAGCGAGCCGAGGCGGGGGCGATCGAATGATACAGAAGTTCGGAGGGCTATCGCGCAGCTCTCGAGGAGGCCACCTTCTCGTATTATGAGCCAAGCTACCGTCGGGGGCTGTGGAAGGGATTTGCCCAAGGTTACCATCGAGTGGTCATTGAGGCCAAACATCAGGTGTCCGATAGGCTTATCTTTCCCTCCAAGCAATGCTATGACTCAGACGCAGATACCACAGATTCTCCTTCTTCGACATCGAGCGAAGGAGGTAGTGGGGATGTCTGCAGCTCGGCAGAGGGATCGCCAACTCCGATCATCTCTAGAGGGCACGCGGTCAAGGTAGTTCCCACACAAGTGGGGTCAGTGTCTGGACTGGCCGTCACCGAGGGTACCAGGGGCAGATCCCTTGGCGCTGAGGATCTTCCAACTGTCGAACTTCAAGAAAGGCCGCGGGGCTCTCGGAGTCCCCCTATTTCCATAGACTAGGAGGATTTGTCCCCTTTTTTTTGGTGCAAGGTTGGCCCTTGCGATATGTAATGGCAGTAGTATTTAATATAGAGTTGACTATTTCTTACCGCCTTTGACGTGATTTGACCACCGTATCTGCAGTTGCTAAAAAGGTGGGGCTTTTATTTACGGATATCTCGCGTGTGGCGACTATCGCAGTACTGGCACCTTTCCGACTTTCCATGTCTTGAATGACTTGCTATTTCACGCGTCCCAGGGGAGAGGTCATTGGAGGGAGAGCAACTGCCCCTTGGGGAAGGGTTGCCGCCTTTCACATTTTTTTGAGGGGAGGATCATTTAAGGCAAGCGTTCCCCCTGCTGGCCTATAAGAAAGGTCCCGGAGGGCGCCTCCACTCCTCTTCAACGCTTAAGGCTTTTATTGCAGTTCTTCCTCTTTCTCCCTTCTCGCGAAGTGCCTATCTCTGTGCTGGGAAGTTATCAGCGAAACATGGAAGTGATGCGGAAGACGATAATCCCGGCGGCCGCCACAGGCGCTCGTGCTACTTCGGCATGGAAGAAGGGACAATGATGGGCGGGCGACGTGCAAGAAGGGACAGCGCGTAACATCGCGCCTGTTCACGACCGCTGGACCGCCGCCACCATCTTAGGAGGAAGGTAGGAGCGGAGGGAGGATCGAGGAAACAGAGCGTCCGACACGGCGGCCTCACCCTGCTCCTTCCTCACCTCAGCCCGCTTCTCCCACCTCTTCCATCCCCGCCATCCTCTTTCTCCCTCTTCTGTTCTTCAACCAACTTCTTCCCTCTTCTTTCACTCTTTGGAGGATGCCTTCATCCTTGCTCGCACCACTTGAGGGTGCTTGCTTTCTGTTCGGCTTCCGTCCTCCTTCCAAAGAGTTGGTAGAGGAGGCCTTCTCTTGTTTTCCTTCCTTTTCTTCCTCTGATACCTCTCTTCTTCTTTTTTTATTTCTGAGTTTCTCGAGCGAACGAGGTCAACTGCCCCGTTTTCTGAGCCAGTTTCTACACTGGGTAGAGTTAGTGGCTCGGCATGAGGGTGCCAGCCATGTTTGCACCGAGTCATCAGCTCGTGTTGTAGTATCAGTTGATGTAATATTTTTGCTTTTGATATGCGCTGTATTGGCTGTGGCCTATCTTATGTATGAAGAGACATTAATGAAACGAAAATTATTGCCATATATTACTTACATGTCTATGAAAAGCTCAAAAGTAGAACTTTCGTAATGTTGTTGCATTCCACATCTGGGGGATAGGCGTTCCTTCCATGGTAGACAATCGATATGCCCCCTTCCCGAGCGTCTCGACCACTCGGTAGGGACCTTCCCAATTAGGGGCCAGCTTCCCCGCCGCCTCCAGTGGTCGAGAGGCTTCGACTTTTCTTAGGACGAAGTCTCCTGGATAGAAAAGTCTGTTCCAGACTCTGGCGTTGTAATATCGAGTACGGCGCTGCTGATATTCCATGGCTCGGATGCTCGCGATCTCTCTTATCTCGCTTGCCATATCGAGGTTTTCTAGCAGTTTTTGCTCATTTGCCTCGGGCGAGAAGTTGATGACTCGAAGAGATGGGCTACCAACCTCCAAAGGAATCACGGCGTCCGTGCCATACACCAACTTAAAAGGAGCCTTACCGGTGGCGGTTCTTGGAGTAGTTTGGTGCGACCATAGTATGCTCGGCAATTCCTCGACCCAGTTACCCTTTGCCTTACCGAGCGTGGCCTTAATGCCTTTTAGTATAGTTTTGTTGGCATTTTCGACCAGTCCGTTAATGATGCGGGATGGGATGCGAACCTGGGACTCTAGCTCGAGGACGTCCCTAAGCAAGGGAAGCGTGCGGATGTGCGCGGTTGAGGAACCGGCAATGAGTCTCGGGTATCGGCTTTCCGCATGCTCGGATCGAGTCACGGGACGAGTTCCACTCACTCACTCTCGCAGCGGTGATAAAAATATAACGAGCTACGTTCCTATCACTCTAGCAGCGGCATTCAAAAATATATACGAGTAAAGCAAACGCTAAAGAGGGGAGCGAAAACGATACCTCCACACTCCGGGCGTGGGGAAGATGACCCCGGTCGAAACTCGTACTCCCAGTGTACAGTAAATAAATAATTATAATAGTGAATTTATTTGCCCACTCCACGTAGGGAGGTAAAGGGCTACAATGGGACCCGGGAGTAGCGAACTCGGGTTGACGGGCAGCAAGCCGGAAGGGCTTTCGGGCTGGAGACGGGATGCTGGTTCGACTCGGTACTATTCCAACTCGGTTCAGCAACTCAATTCAGCCCACTGGACACCAAGCGAACTCGGCTGTTGTGACGGCGGCTTCTGGTCATGGCAGCTGGCTGGGACGTCGGTGGAAGACTCCTCTTCGATCCCTGAGATCGGCGGTGGCAGAATCGACGCTGAAGTAATTTTGCAAGAATTAACTTGCTACTGCCTTTGCTGGCCTGTTCTCGGATCAAAAATGCGCGCCTCCACAAAAAGAATTTTTGCGCCCAGATCCGGTGTCAGATCGAGGCAAAATTGGTACCGATGGATAGAGGACTCAAAGGACTACAACATATAATTATTTTAGATCCATCCAGTAGACGGATTAGAAATGAAAATGACTGTTCTCAAGGTTTTTTAACTGACTCGGATTACAGACAGTCAGGACAGAACATGTTCTACCTGAAAATGAATTTTGACTGACCTAAAAATGATGGATCTAGACTCTGGGAAAATTATAGGTTGAAGAGGGGGATGTGAGGAACACGTATGATGTTTTTGGGAATTTTTAGAGAAGACTAAGTGGGCGGGAAACATACAACAACAATACACTATCCCGCAGATCTACTGATGGGCAGACTGTCAGGGGTGGAACTAAACTACTGGGAAAAATATCAAACGGTGGCGGATTGACACGAAATTTAAATTGGGAATGGCTAACAAGGAGGGGAATGATCTCTCAAAATTTCAAGATCATCATACTCACGGATTTGGAGGACCAACCAGATCTTCAGGTTGCTGTTCTGGATTTCGTGGTTCAGGACAGCAGCTCGGAGATGTTATTGTGGCGGCTTGACGGCGGCACGAATGGAGGCGGCGGCGACGGTGGCTGGAAGTCGCATCAAGCAGAGGTGATAGAACTTGGAATCCACCAAGTTTATGACTTCATACCATAGAATCTACAGCAGTCTAGCTGCAAGGGGGAGAGAGGGAGAGAGGGGGCGCCCAAGGCTCCAAGAACACTTCTTGATTTTTCTTCACATTTTTCCCACAAAATGAAAAAAACATGGATTATATCGAAATGAAAAAAAGACCTAGACCACCCTCAGATCTAGGGTTAGGGAGGGGTAAATAAGGGATGGGATAATTAATCCCCCATGTGGTCAAACAAGCAAAATAAAAAAAGTACAACAGAATTAAATATGTTAAAAGGGGGGCGCCCCCTTGACTAAGGGGGGAGCATCTTGGATTTTGCTTAGTCCAAGTTTGAAAGTCTTGGTATAAGCCCACCTTGGACTTTGAACCAACCTCACATGGGCCCTAGAGCCTAGGTCGACCAATGAGAAATAAGGTGGGGGTCTCGCCGGGCCAACATGGCCTTTTTGCAAAGAAACCCAAAGACTTCTAGGGACTAACACTTTGGCTTATAGTTGCCATACAATTACAAACCCAATTAGCCAAGGATATAAATACAAAAAAAAGGATACAAATGTAAAAATAAAACATTAGTGCTCGGTGTTGATTCCCATCAATTCTCCCCGGGTGGGAAGAACTCGACCCCGTCGAGTAAGGGGTGCGGCTACTCGTGTGGCTCCGGCGGATCTGTCACCGTACCAGGTAGCGTGGAGTATGCTCCACTCCAAGTAATCGTCACCTACTCATGCCGTATATATTCGATATGCACATGCTGTTGTGGGAATGAGGCTAGTGGTGGACACTCTGAGGTGGGGTCACTCTCAAAGGTAGGAGACGGCTCAAAGACTCTCAAGGAATCACCGCTGGGTCCCTTTATGTGACTAGATCCAAGAGGTAGAATTGTAGAGCCGATCCAAAATTTTGGCAAGTCTACAACGTACGCATTAGACCCGACTTACCTCACACTTGAAAGGGACTGACATCGCGAGCTGACATGAGACCGACTATGCGACTCCTAATATGCTCGACACATGCATGTACGGACTCTAAGCAAATAAAGAAAAACACAGACTCCTACACGACCCTAAACAAACCTACTGTTAGACCGACCTATACATATGCAATGGTGGACCACGACATCCGAATGTATGCCATGCATACACAAGACGCAACCAAATGTCGGTAAAATCATGTACTCCTAGATATCCCAAAGTGCAGCACTCACGCACTGACGGCCTTTTAAATTTGGGAGGTTTGGGCGGGCCAGGAGAGTTGCATGCACCTTCTTTCGTACCCCAATGAACGGGCTCCTTGCGGAGTGTAGGCGGACTGGCCTGTGGGGTAGTGGCGTGATAGTGAACTTTCCTGAAGAAGGGGCGTAGATATGGTGGGTCCAGGAGTTCACTAGGGAAGGTGTCGAAGGGATCAAAGAATGTGTGGCCCCTCGTGATGGGCTCCCCCATGTCACGGTCCCATGTCTGGAGTTCTTGAAGGTGTAGGTGGTCACCTTCATTCATTATGGTAAGAGGGACGGTGATCTCATAGAGTAGATATGGGTCCTCTCTCGGGATGGCATTACCGTAAGAGGGGACAAAGTCAAGCTCATCGGGAACGGGAAGGAACAACAGGACCTCGGTGGTGATATGACGCACGGTGTATACCTAGGTAATAGACCCCAAAGCCGAGAGCATGAAGCTATGACTATAGGGTTGGTCAGACTCTAAGGCCAACATATATGTTAGCTCCCATTGACATTCTAAACTCCTTAATAGATCCTTCACACTTTCTATGAAGCAAAAGGACCGGAAAGTGGTGTGAAAGGAGTTAATGGGGACTACTGGGAGTGTTGGGTCCATGGATGGGTAGCAAGGCGGTCTAGGGACTAAGCCTATGTTGAGCCAACTAAGTAGTGGCTCGATGATGATTAGCTTTCCTGTTAGAAGCACGGGTGGCTCCAAATGAGGTGGCTGAGCTCTAGGGGAAGGATTCCCCGGCTGTGGTGGGTGAGGTCGCGGGGCAGGAGCGTCTTGCCTCGGGGGCTCATGTGGAGAGGTAGATGCTCGCCGAAGGGCAGCATCAAATCTTGACTGGAAAGGCTCAACCTCTAGAGCGACCAGATAAGAATGCGCCAGAGTGGTCACGTCAAGGCAAAGCAATTCAAACTGGAAGTGAAGCTGCAAACCTCTCCAGAACTGAAATGCGGTCGTGGTGCTCTCCTCTCCAACTCCATATCCCAACCGATACTCAGTCCCGAATGTACGCAGACACGGACTTGTTGCCTTGGACAGGTCTGATCGGGGTGCATGGGTTGGCCATAGTTGCACATAAGTGGGCATGCAAGAGACTCTTTTTCTCTTTTTTTTTTCATTTTTTATACAAAACTAATGCAAGCACCTAGACACGACTCTAAATGGTAAAAAGGGGTAAAATACGGACTCGAATAGAAACCTATACTCAACCCATATCCGATACATGGCGGAGGTTTGATCCGAAGATCGCACTCATGCAAGTGTGCTACCTTCTCGATAGGCGTAACCTATCATTCCGGGAACACCTTTTGATATACCGGGTAAAGGAATGCAATGCAAACTTTGGACCGACTAACCGACTACCCTACACTTGACTTAGCTCTGATACCAATTTGATGCGGGATGGGACGCAAACCTGGGACTCTAGCTCGCAGACGTCCTAAGCGAGGGAAGCGTGGAGATGTGCGCGGTTGAGTTACCGGTAATGAGTCTCGGGTATCGGCTTTTCGCGTGCTCGGATCGAGTCACGGGACGGGTTCCACTCACTCACTCTTGCAGCGGTGATAAAAATATAACGAGCTACGTTCCTATCACTCTAGCAGCGGCATTCAAAAATATATACGAGTAAAGCAAATGCCAAAGAGGGGAGCGACAATGATACCTCCACGCTCCGGGCGAGGGGAAGACGACCCCGGCCGAAACTCGTACTCCCGGTGTACAGTAAATAAATAATTACAGTAGTGAATTTATTTGCCCACTCCACGCAGGGAGGTAAAGGGCTACAATGGGACCCGGGAGTAGCGAACTCGGGTTGACGGGCAGTAAGCGGAAGGACTTTCGGGCCGGAGACGGGCTGCTGGTCCGACTCGGCACTATTCCAACTCGGTTCAACAACTCAGTTCAGCCCGTTGGACAGCAAGTGAACTCGGCTGCTGTGACGGTGGCTTCCGGTCACCTTCTGGTCACGGCGGCTGGCTAGGATGTCGGTGGAAGACTCCTCTTCGATCCCCTAGATCGGCGGCGGCTGAATCGACGCTGAAGTAATTTTTCAAGAATTAACTTGCTGCTGCCTTTGCTGGCCTATTCTCGGATCAGAAATGCGCGCCTCCACGAAAAGAATTTTTTTGCCCAGATCTGGTGTCGGATCGAGGTAAAATTGGTACCGATGGATAGGACTCAAAGGGATACAACATATAATTATTTCAGATCCATCCAATAGATGGATTAGAAATGAAAATGACTGTTCCCAAGGTTTTTTAACTGACTCAGATTACAGACAGTCAGGACAGAACATGTTCGACCTGAAAATGAATTTTGACCGACCTAAAAATAATGGATCTAGACTCTGAGAAAATTATAGGTAAAAGAGGGGGATGTGAGGAACACGTATGATGTTTTTGGGAATTTTTAGAGAAGACTAAGTGGGCGGGAAAAATACAACAACAACACACTATCCCGCAGATCTACTGATGGGTAGACTGTCAGGGGTGGAACTAAACTACTGGGAAAAATATCAAACGGTGGCGGATTGACACGAAATTTAAATTTGGAATGGCTAACAAGGAGGGGAATGATATCTCAAAATTTCAAGATCATCAGACTCACGGATTTGGAGGACCAACCAGGTCTTCAGGTTGTTGTTATGGATTTCATGGTTCAGGACAGTAGCTCGGAGATGTTGTTGTGGCGGCTCGACGGCGGCATAAACGGAGGCGACGGCGACGGTGGCTGGAAGTCGCATCCAGCAGAGGTGATAGAACTTGGAATCCACCAAGTTTATGACTTCACACCATAGAATCTACAGCAGTCCAGCTGCAAGGGGGAGAGAGGGAGAGAGGGGGCGCCCAAGGCTCCAAGAACACTTCTTGATTTTTCTTCACATTTTTCTCACAAAATGGAAAATACATGGATTATATAGAAATGAAAAAAAGACCTAAACTACCCTCATATCTAGGGTTAGGGAGGGGTAAATAAGGGATGGGATAATTAATCTCCCATGTGGTCAAATGAGCAAAATAAAAAAAATACAACACGAATTAAATATGTTAAAAGGGGGGGCGCCCCCTTGACTAAGGGGGGAGCATCTTGGACTTTGCTTGGTCCAAGTTTGAAAGTCTTGGTTTAAGTCCACCTTGGACTTTGAACCAGCCCCACATGGGCCCTAGAGCCTAGGTGGACCAATGAGAAATAAGGTGGGGGTCCCGCTAGGCCAACATAGCCTTTTTTCAAAGAAACCCAAAGACTTCTAGGGACTAACACTTTGGCTTATAGTTGCCATACAATTGCAAACCCAATTAGTCAAAGATATAAATACAAACAAAAGGATACAAATGTAAAAATAAAACATTAGTGCTCGGTGTTGATTCCCATCAGTTAGCCTGCGGGTGGGCTATCGAAGTGAAATGGTTGCAAATATGAAGGTCGGCACATTTGTTCCTGAAGTAATAGGAATCAAATTATCAACCATTATCGCTCACTATCACTTGTGGGATGCCAAAGCGACAGATGATCGATTTCCACACGAAACTCCACACGGCCGACTCGGTAATCCTAGCAGTGGCTTCGGCTTCAATCCATTTCGTAAAATAATCGATGGCGACGATGACGAACTTCTTCTAGGCTCGGTCCGTGGGAAACGGCCCTAGGATGTCGATCCCCCACCGAGAGAAAGGGTATGGCTCGGTGAGGGTGACGAGCTCCGAGGCAGGTTGATGGACTAGATGGTCGAAACGTTGGCATCGGTCGCACCTTTGTACGTAGGCTGAGCAGTCACGTTAGAGAGTGGGCCACCAGTTGCCTTGCCGCAACAAGATCCTGGCGAGCACTCTCCCTCCTTGATGTGCGCCGCAGACGCCTTCGTGGACCTCTTGAATTGCTCGGCCGACTTCCTCGATATCGAGGCACTTGAGGAGGGGACCAGAAAAAGACCTTCGCTATAAAGCATCATCCAAGATGACGAAGCGCCGAGCTTGATACTTCAGTCTTCGAGCGTCTTGAGGGTTATAGGGCTTTTGTTGTGGCAAGCTAGGCCACACTTTTGCCCCATGTTGGGATAGACCTGGAGGTAAGAAAATTCACTGTTACTACTGTGGGAAACACGGCCATACTCTTAAAAATTATTGGCATGCTCAGAGGAGTAGATTCAATTCTAGATCTGGAAAACTTCCTGCTCCCAATGTGGCTGTCTTTAAAGAGAATCTCTCAGCATGTATCAACTGCCGAAAATCAGGCCACAGAGCTGATGACTGTTGGCAGGCTAGATATGAAAAAGAAAAATTTCATGTTAATAACAAAAATTTTCCTGTCAATGCACACATATTTCATCCTTATCATAGTCTGTATGAACAGAATTTGAAATCAGGTTGTGAGCGCCATGGTGGTCGGTTTGGACATACCATGTCCAAAGGTAAGTTGTTGGTTTCAAAAAAAATTGCTAGAATTGAAGCAGGACCCAAGTTTGCCTGGGTCCCTACAGGACCAAAATAATTTGATTTGTTGCAAGTGTGCCTTGGAAGCTGAAAAATAAAGAGGGGTAATAAACCAAGGCACTCGAAAGGAAAAACCCCAGGATTTTAATATTCAGTTCAGTTTCCAATACCTGCTTTAATTTTTGGTGTGTTGTGACTTAAATTTGGTTATATGATGTAGTCAGTGTGCAACTGAGAATTCCATGATCATGCTCATAGTCAGGGGGAGGCATACAAGTATTGGGTCAACTTACTGATTCGTGGTCATTGCATGCTCATTGCATCACATTCCATTTATTTGAAAAACCATAAGTTTGCTTCAACGTATTGCACTTCAGCTGATAGCATGCATGTTACTCAAGAAATAATTAATATTTCCAAGAGTTGTGTGTGTGAGATGTCCTCGCGTGGGCTGAAAAGGAGCATGTCAGGTCATCTGGTATCTGAAGAACCTTTGTCTGCCTATGTGGTTAATTGGTGCTGAGTTTAGTCATCTCATGAGGTTGCAGCTTATTGCCCAAGAGCATTCTCTGGTTACGAGATTGTATTTCCTCAGGAAGATTTCATTTGTGAGCTCCTTTGGTCTTTACTCTCTAGAGTAGTCTCTCACTTGCTGCTTTACTGTAAGGAGTGCTTCTCATCTCATCTCATCTCTATCCATTCTGGTTGTCACCTACTTATCATTTTATTATTCCTTCTGGTTCAGGTATAGTCTTGAAGAATAATTCCTTCTTATAGCCTTGTTACTCTTATCAGATTTGATCATGAATACCTTTAACCACCCAAAATTTATTGTAACAAGTTACACCTGTTAATAAAGAACTTTAATGTATGGGGGTTATATCCTGTCCTTTAATCCTTCTAAGTTATCCTCTCTATTGTTGGTCAACATATTGTAAAACTTTCTGTTAAATGGAAAAAACCTTGCTGAGGATTTCATTTTAACTGAAACTTATGTGAAGAAGGCTATGAGATAAAAAAAAATTGTGTTATGTAAGGGCTCTGTCTTTTGTCCAAGATCATGAGAGGTCTTACCAGGGAATACGCCATACTTTGTGGCAGAGCAATGGCAATTGTGGGGAAATAGATATTCTAGATCAAAGAAGTCTAGAGTTTCTGTCATGATACAATTAGCTATCTCTGTGTCTATGGAAAAGTTAAAATAAAAAAAAGGGGAAAGAAAAGTCAACAAAAATTCATTGATTTTCATTGGCATAAAGGTAGCCTGTCCTGAGTAACCAAGAATTCTGGTGTCTTATAAACATGTCTCCTTGTGTAAAAAGGGACAATTCTACCTAAGTGCTCAACAAATTGGTTGACTCTGTTTGCCCTCTCTTGTCCTTTAAATGAAGTAATGAACCCTGCTTGACTATCTTTTTATTATTTCTTGCCTGGCAAACATAAGGAGTATCTTAATCGTTACCTTCTGTAGGCTAAGTACCTTTAACAACTAGTTTTGTGATCGTGTTGATTTAATGTCTTGAGGTAACTGACCAAGGTATTCGGAAGAATATAATAATTCCATTTATTGAAGAGCGAACTTTAACGGGCAATGGCTGTGTTACATATTGAATAAGGGTAGTTTGGGTATTTCCTGAAAATTTCGATAAGAGTGAAAAGTGACCCCCCAAAACCCTTCTTGTTCCTCAAGGTTACATCCAAAAACCTTCGCATGCCCTTGCCGCTTCCTGTGTCTCCTCGTGTTGATACGTCTCGTATGCTTCTTCAAACCCTTCTCTCCCGCTCATTATTCTTCACGAAAATCTCATCTGCCCCATAGAGTTCTCTTCCGTTCTTGGTCCTAGCTTCATCTCCAGCAGCAACCAGCCAGAAAGGGTTGATACTCTGGGAGTTACGGCAAATGGATCAGCTAGAATCCATCGCTCCTGTTGAAAGGAAGAGGAAGGGAAAAGAAACAGTTGAGGAGCCTTCGTCCAAGCAGCAAAGATGTGTTGAACCAGAAATAGCGGTGGATATTTCTTCTGCACAAGGTACTAGGCCTTGTCAGTCTACCGTGTTTTTAGAGAGTGGGAAAATTATTCCTCCAAGGATAATAGATTTCGGAGATGAAACCATGGTTTTGAAGTTTCCAGAACTTTTGGAGATTTTTGAGTTTCAGGAATGGAGAAAATTTCTAGAAAATCACCGTGTCTATTACCCTAGCTTGGTAATGGAATTTTATAATAATTTGTCTTTGAGCCGAGATAAGTTTGCTCTGATCTCGTCTGTTAAAGGGGTTGAGATTGCAGTAACGTGTGACTCTCTCCACAAAGCTCTTGGTATTCCAGAAAAAGGGGAAGTGGAGAGAGGGTTTAGATATAGTCTGCACGAAGCTTTTTCGATCATTACTGGTAAACCCAGTAACATTCATGACAAGGGACAATTGAAGCTGAAAGCTTACCAAACCTCGTCATTTCCCCCTCTTCACAAGCTTCTTTAGAACATCATTGCTTCTATAATCACCCCACAGACTGGAGCTAGAGGAAGAATCACAAACACTCAGAGGTTTCTATTGTTCTGTCTGATTCAGCACGTAAAGATCTATTTGCATGAAATTATTTTTAATGTCATGAAGGGGTGTATTGGGTCCAAAAGACACCTGCCCTATGCCGCCCATCTAACAGATATCTTCAAGTATTCAAAGATTTCCCTGGATGGAGAGGCCATGTCTGAAGTTAGGGCTCGAAACATATTTAACATGAATTTTGTTTCAGTATTTTTGGGCTTGGAGGGCTCTTCTCTCATGGGGCACGTTAAGGCCCAGAAAGTCAAGGAATCACAAGCTCAGGGGGAGCTCCTGGAACACCCTCAAGATTCTGCCCAAACAGTTTTAGCATCAGCTTCTGAGGTTGTTCGACAGGAAACACCATCTGAACTACCACAGTCTGCTATGTCTGCTGGACCCACTGAAGCATCTCTATCTTTTCAGAGGCTTGTTGAGATTGCATCTGAAGAAGTCAGGATGTCTGAAAACAGCATTCAGCCTGAACTAGATACAAACATTGATGGTTTGTTTGATTTCTTTGGGAAGACATCAGAAGAAATGAGGTTGCCCATAGAACAGCCTGCTCAAGAGCAAGAAAGTAATGGGCAAGACCTGGCTGAGTTTGTTAATTTCATTCTAAGAGAAACTATGGAGAAAAGTTTGGAAGAGGCTGACATCGTGGTTACAGCTGAAATTATAAAACAGGCACCTGTAGAAATCTCTGCAGATGATGATCTCATGGAAGAAAGAGTGGATGAGGTTCAGGAGAAAGTTACTGACCTAGAACAAGAAGCAGAATCATCAAGTGAAGAAGAGGCTCCTGAAAATGTAATTCCTGATAAAGAAATCCAAGCTGAAGATGAAGATCAGGTTCCAGCAGAAGACAGCCAAACGCCAGTACAAGGAGAAGCAGATGAGGGAACTGCACCTGGCTGTGAATCTTATGGTACTCCTCTAGGTCAACCTCGACTTCTATCTGCTCGGGCGCCCAACATTGAAGAACTCCTTATAAATTTGACTCAGCAGATGCAGAGATAGGATAAGAAAATGGATGATCTGCTCAAGTATGTCACTCTAAATATTAATCAAGTTCATTCCAGGCTACTGAAGCTTGAAATTTCTCTCCTGATTGAATGGAAAAAGTTCCTGCTAAACAAGAAAGCTTCAGATGATGCCACCAGGTCCTCGATGGAAATCCTGCAGGTGGTATGTTCGAAGATAGCAACAGCCCTTCGTGAATTACAAGATGCTCATATTTCCTCTGTTAAGTCATCTGCCAGCATTATAGATCATTGTTTTGAGATCAGGACATCCTTAGAAGTTTTGAAGGGGTCATCTAGTGCCCTAGGTCCAGATGTCCAGAAGATCTATGACAGATTGATCGCTTTCTTAACAGAAGTGAGAACTCTGACTGACAGGTATGAATCTGTTAATATTCGCCAGGAAGACATCATTTCAGAAGTGGTACATGTCAGAAGCTCGGTTGTGTATTGGCTAGCTGAATTGTCCAATGACTTGAAGGATCTTCACTCTGCTTTGGGTTCAGCTCCTGGTCAGGCTTCCTCGAGCAGAAGTCCAACTCAAGAATTCTCCTCTGTTGCTCCTAGGGGTAGACCACCACAAGACAGGCAGCGTGGCCCTTCCAGCAGACATGCCAGATTCTTTTCTCCTTAAAAAAAAAACAGTGTTCTGTATCTTTTGTCCATTTTGAGGCTCTCTCACACTCTTGGACTTGTTAATTACACTTCATATCATATGCATTTCTGCCTCCTTTGTTTCTTTTTTTTGATGTTGACAAAGGGGGAGAACTCAAGTCTTTGCTATTACTACGATTGAGAATGAATGATTTTTTTTAATGATTCTTTAATATTCTTTAATGATGATTAATGATGGTGCTGATGACGTTTAGCTTTGAACAGGTTGAAAATTATTCCTGCAAAGACTCAAGACTCATAGTGTTGCCTTCCATCAAAAAGGGGGAGATTGTTGAGTCTTTACATGTTTTGAGGATGACAACACTATGAGCCTTAGTGGAGAATAAAAAGAGTTTCTTCAGTTATGTTCAGGGGTTGTCTTCGTGTCGTTATTTGTTCCATCGCGTGCTGAACACTGCAGCACCTCGTGCTGCTTTCTGTGCCACCTCGTGTCGCTCCATCTGTGTCACCCCTATGTCTTCGAGTCTTATGTTCTGGCCAAGTCTATACAGCCTCATCTTTACCTTCGTTCCAAGCCAAAGTCTACACATTCTTTTCCTTGGGCAAAGTCTCTACATCGTGGCCTTGAACTCTCAGTCTGTACATTCTTTATTTCAAAGTCTGTACATTGTTGCCTTGAAGACCGTTCCAAGTCTATACATTCAGTTGAATGCAAAGTCTACACATCGCCTCACATCATATGAAGGCTGTACGATGGAAGTGTCTTTCTTGCTTTGTGACCACACTTCGTGTCGGTTTCTGTTTTCGTCTTCGAGTTGGTTTCAGTCCGTGTCGTTTCGTGTCATCCTCGTCTTCGAGTCGTTCGTAAGTTCGAGCAATTTTGTGTTCGAGTTGTTCTTTGTTTATGTCTTCGTGTTGTTCTTTGTTTATGTCTTCGTGTTGTTCCTTGTTTATGTCTTCGTGTTGTTTCTGTATTTGTGTCTTCGTGTTATCTTTTGTGCTTGTGTCTTCGTGTTATCTTTTGTGCTTGTGTCTTCATGTTATTTCTGTGTTTGTGTCTTAGTGTTGTTTTTATGTCTTCATGTTGCCTCTTTCTATCTTCGTCCAGGTTTCCTCTGATCGCGTGTTTTACTACCGTTTTACTCCGTGTTATTTCCTTCTCACCTCGTGCTGTTCTCATCTGACTTCGTGTCGTTCCCTTTGTAGTGTTAGCTTTATTATTGTGTATCTCGTGTCGTTCTCCCTTTACCTCGTGCTGTTTTCATCTGACCTCGTGTCTTTTTCTCTTTATTTCGTACTATAGTAATCTTGTGTATTTCGTGTCGTTCTCAGAATAGTGCATCTCGTATTGCTACCACATACCTCGTGCAGTTTTAGTTTTTGTGGCCCTGAGTTTTAATCGTTTTAATTCTTTGCAGGAGAAGAAGAAAAAACAAAAAGAAGTAGGTAGTCCGAGGAAGAATATTCACCAGTGACTGGGCTGCACGTGATCTAATACTAAAGGAACTAATGCTATAAGGGCATGTGGCAAGAAGGTTCTGGATCGAGTATGGGAGGCACACACATTCTATACCTTATCCACCTGCTGCTGCTATATATCGAAGCCTTCGTCCACAGATGAAGGTTGATCGAAAGGGAAAAAGAAAAAGTAGAAGTGCAGAGAGTTCGATCCAGAAAAAGAAGAGAAGAAAATAGAGGGCAGAAACTAAAGTAGAGGAAGAAGAGAGAATAGCAGAGAGAGTGAGAGAGAGAGAGCTCGAAGCTGAGAGTTCAGAAAGAAGAAGAAGAAGAAGGTTTCTGGTTTCAGGATCAAATCCGAACCAGTTTGCTCTATTGTGAGCTATATTCCGTGTTTCATCGTTCCAGCATTCAGTCTGCTGTATCTTTTTGTGTTTCTTATTTTTTGATCTTTCTTTACTGTTCTAGTTTTGTCTCTGAGTCTCAGGTTGAGATCGGTGGTCCTCCTGTTCTGTTGGTTCAGGAAAAGGGAGACGCTGTCTCCGGTTGCAAGTGGCCGTGTGCTGCTTGTGGGTCCCCTCTGGGCTTCAGAGGAAGAGAGACCTTGGTCTCTAGTTCTAGTGACTGCGGATCACTAGTGTTCCCTCCGGTTGGAGGAAGAGGAACGCGTTTCCTAGTTTCTAGGGACTTGGCGTCCTTAGGGTTCCCTCCAGGTGTGGAGGAAGAGGGGAGGGTGTTCCCTTGGTGAAGCTATGAATCAGCCGTTGTCGCAGACTGAGTCTGCTTGGCTAGCCGGTGCTAGTGGAAGCCTCCCTTCGGTTTGAAGTGAGGGGTGGACGTAAGTAGACTGGAGGTCTGACCGAACCACCTTAAAAATCCCTGGCGCAGTGTGTTTTGATTTCTTTTCTGACTTTGGATCTATTCGGTAGATGCTTGTCTAGGCCGATCCATCTCTATCTTCCTAACTGATCGTTCTGCGCGGTTAGTATTTGACCATTAAGATCTTTTTCGGAAACTCCTAATTGAGAACTTAGTTTTTAATCCTCATTGTTTTTACTCGTAAAGGTCCATTCACCCCCCTCTAGACCTATCAATTGGTATCAAAGCGGTCTCTGGTTCAGAATCCAACGATTCTCAGAGGATCCTCTACGTGTTTCCTGTGTGTATTGTTTTGTAGAGGAGAATGAAGAAGAGGTAAACCACTTCGAGAACCTTTCTATGGAAGATTGGGAAAATGCTTACAGCGATTTATCTGAGTCATATGAAAAATTGCAAAAATGATATAAAAAATTGAAAAGGAATAAGGGGCTAGATAATTCAAGGTCTGACTGTAAAAAATGTGCTGAATTGAAGAATTCTCATGATGCCTGTGTGTCTGATCTACAAATATTGAAAAAATAAAATGAAGTGCTAAGCAATGGTAATAAGAATCATATGAGTGAGATTGATTCCCTGAAAAATCCTCAGCTAAAAGCAAGGAAAGTTTAGAGAAGATCAGGATTGAAAATAAATTACTTGCTGAAAAATCTGAAGCCATTAAGTCTGTCAATTCTCAATTATAGAAAAACATTGAGAAACTGCAAAAAGACTTGAAAGCTCTTAAGGATGGAAGAAAATCTGAAACTGACTCTGATGATCAGATTTTGATAAATGAATTAGTTCAGAATGACAAACTTAAGGAAGAAAATGAGAAGTTAAGAATGCTGAACTTCACTATGTCTGAGAGACTTCTAGCTTTAGAAAAAGGAAAATCTGTTTACATTGAAGAATCTGAAAGAGTAAGAAATCTGGAACAAGAAGTTGAGGATTACAAAATTGCAAACAAAGTGCTAAGCGAATGTGTAAATTGCAATGAACAAGAGATTGCCAGTTATAAAATACACATCGTTTATCTGGAAAATGAAATTGAAGATTTGAATAAATCCCTGTCAAAATTTATGGAAGGACAAGAAAATCTGGACAGGCTGTTAGGTGTTAAGGTCAATACTCAAAAGGAAGGGTTAGGCTACAACAATGTCAACAAGAAGACCTTCAAAAATAAACTAATGACATCGTTTATCAAAGCATCTGATGTAGCCACCACCTTAGAAGATAAACAATCCACCGTTCAGAAAAACCAAAAACAAACTGAAAAGTTAAAAAAAGGTGATGGATCCAAGCTGAAAAATGTTCGTGTTAAATCTTCTGAACAGAAAATGCCTTCTACCTCATCCCCACCTCACTATAAGGCTAAGAAAACACAAGAACAGGATAAGAGACAGAAAATGAATAAAAAGGGCTCATCTGTGCATGTGGATCACAATACAAACACACACACTCATGCCTCTAAACGGAAAGTTCAATGTCACTACTGTCATCGACTTGGACATGTGATGCATGAGTGTAGGATAAAAGATAAAGATGACTGGTTGGCTAGTGAAAAACATACAGGGAACTTTCATGAAAGGGACTTCTCTCGTCAGAAAAAGAAAATTCAGTGTTTTTGTTGTGGCAAGCTAGGCCACACTTTTGCCCCATGTTGGGATAGACCTGGAGGTAAGAAAATTCACTGTTACTACTGTGGGAAACACAGCCATACTCTTAAAAATTGTTGGCATGCTCAGGGGAGTAGATTCAATTCTAGATCTGGAAAACTTCCTGCTCCCAATGTGGCTATCTTTAAAGAGAATCTCTCAGCATGTATCAACTGCCGAAAATCAGGCCACAGAGCTGATGACTGTTGGCAGGCTAGATATGAAAAAGAAAATTTTCATGTTAATAACAAAAATTTTCTTGTTAATGCACACATATTTCATCCTTATCATAGTCTGTATGAACAGAATTTGAAATCAGGTTGTGAGCGCCATGGTGGTCGGTTTGGACATACCATGTCCAAAGGTAAGTTGTTGGTTTCCAAAAAATTTGCTAGAATTGAAGCAGGACCCAAGTTTGCCTGGGTCCCTGCAGGACCAAAATAATTTGATTTGTTGCAAGTGTGCCTTGGAAGCTGAAAAATAAAGAGGGGTAATAAACCAAGGCACTCGAAAGGAAAACCCCAGGATTTTAATATTCAGGTCAGTTTCCAATACCTGCTTTAATTTTTGGTGTATTGTGACTTAAATTTGGTTCTGTGATGTAGTCAGTGTGCAACTGAGAATTCCAGATCATGCTCATAGTCAGGGGTAGGCATACAAGTATTGGGTCAACTTACTGATTTGTGTTCATTGCATGCTCATTGCATCACATTCCATTTATTTGAAAAACCATAAGTTTGCTTCAACGTATTGCACTTCAGCTGATAGCATGCATGTTACTCAAGAAATAATTAATATTTCCAAGAGTTGTGTGTGTGAGATGTCCTCGCGTGGGCTGAAAAGGAGCATGTCAGGTCATCTGGTATCTGAAGAACCTTTGTCTGCCTATGTGGTTAATTGGTGCTGAGTTCAGTCATCTCATGAGGTTGCAGCTTATTGCCCAAGAGCATTCTCTAGTTACGAGATTGTATTTCCTCAGGAAGATTTCATTTGTGAGCTCCTTTGGTCTTTACTCTCTAGAGTAGTCTCTCACTTGCTGCTTTGCTGTAAGGAGTGCTTCTCATCTCATCTCATCTCTATCCATTCTGGTTGTCACCTACTTATCATTTTATTATCCCTTCTGGTTCAGGTATAGTCTTGAAGAATAATTCCTTCTTATAGCCTTGTTACTCTTATCAGATTTGATCATGAATACCTTAAACCACCCAAAATTTATTGTAACAAGTTACACTTGTTAATAAAGAACTTTAATGTATGGGGGTTATATCCTGTCCTTTAATCCTTCTAAGTTATCCTCTCTATTGTTGGTCAACATATTGTAAAACTTTCTGTTAAATGGAAAAAACCTTGCTGAGGATTTCATTTTAACTGAAACTTATGTGAAGAAGGCTATGAGATAAAAAAAATTGTGTTATGTAAGGGCTCTGTCTTTTGTCCAAGATCATGAGAGGTGTTACCAGGGAATACGCCATACTTTATATGATTGAAATTGGTTTGTGATTTCAATACAAACCTTGGTTCTATTTAGCATCATGATATATCGACTTGTTGTATTAATCACATGACTAATTGATTTCATGAAGATATGGATAAACATGTTTTACAAAGTGTTTCTATGCACCTTGAACATGGGTTTTAATGTATGTGCTTTCTACACTTTCTTCATGGAGATCTTGAAAGTTGATTAAATCATGTGAATCATGGCAAAATTAGTTTTGATGTTGGAAACTGGTTTGACAATGCTTAATAGATTTCCAAGACACCAAAACATTGATTAAATGTTTGATGACATCAAAGTGGATGAACTTGCATAGCTTTAACTTCACTTATTCTGTTATGCAAGTCTAGAAAAAAATGTCAATCCCATATGCAAAGGTATCATAAATCATGGTGAGAATTTGGCACTTTGCATATGTGTGTTTTTGGGAAAAATGGTAAGTTTCTAATTGAAGTTTTTAATTTTGTTAGAATGTGGTTAGAATGTGTTTCTACATTGTTTAATACCAAGGAATACTTGGTTGATCATGTTTTATCATCTAACCATTTCAATCTTTCATTGGGTTTCAACTTTTGGACTGAACTGCTGCAGTTTGCTGTACTACAGAGTTAGGTCGACCGACCCAGTAGCTTAGGTCGACCGAACTTTCCAGGGATGCCTGAAACTTTTCCTGCAAAAGTTAGGTAGATCGACCCAATGTTTAGGTCGACCGATTACGGTGAAAACTGTAATACGTGAATCCGAAAACCATCTAAACCCTATCCAAATGGATCCTAATGTTACCCATTTTCCCCTAGGGTTAATATACACATCTTAAGGGGGTTTTCCAAGGGTTTTGTGAAGGGTTTAAAGGTCTTTTCATGTTTTCTATATATACTATCATGTGAACTCCGAATTGTTGTGTAGTGGACAGCGGATCTAGAGGGGAGGGGTGAATAGATCTGCCCCTCTTTTTGCAATGTAACCCTCTATATAGCTAGATAATGATAATAGCAGCGGAATATAACTAGCTAAACGAAGAACACAGTGATTTGCTTAACAAGATGATTATGCAATATAGATATTGAACCTAAGCATGCATCTAACACAAAGCAATCGCACAAGCAAGCCGCAACACATGAGATTTTAAGGTGGTTCGGACTAAATCTCCAGTCCTACGTCCATCCCTCACCAAATCCGGTGAGGCTCCACTAGTGCCACGCACTGAACCGCAAATCGGAAAGACCACCGATTGCCTTCCTACTAACCGCCGATAGGGACGTCAACACCGCAGATCGGACAGCTTCCGATTACCTTCCTACTAACCACCAGTAGGGACGATCTTCAATTCCAAATGTTTGAATGAAATGGAAAAGAACAAGATATGAAAATACTCAAACAAGATATGAAATATGTTCAAAGAGAAAAGATCTTGTCTGAGTTTGCTGGAGCTTGAATCTGATGATTCACTTGGCTTGGAGTTGATCTCCTCTTGAAGTAGCTTGAATCACTTGGAGATATGATGAAGAGCTTCTTCCCGGAGTACTGTTCACAGCTACAGTAACTCGAACTCCTTTCCCTTGAACACACCCTTGTAGCTTCTATGGATCACCTTGAGATGAGGAAGAGGAAGATGATTATGGCTTTTTCTTCACTTGGCTTGAAGTTGATTTCCTCTTGAAGTAGCTTCAATCACTTGAAGATTTGATGAAGAACTTCTTCCCGGAGTAGCTTGATTTCCTTCTTGAAACACCCTGCTTATGGCTTCCTTTGATCACTCTTCTTATCCTTGAGTGCTTCTAGCTTTGGTGGAGGTTGCTTGCTTCAGATCTCACCTTGAAACACCTTGGATGGATGAAGAACTCCAGCCCGAAGTACTGTTCACAGAGGTGCTACAGTACTTCGAAAATAGCCTCCCTTGATCTCTCTTGAAGCCTTGAAGCATTGGGGTTTCCAACCCTCTTGTATTGGTTTTATAGACCTTGAATGGTCTATAGACAAGCCTCAGACCAGATCTACAATTTGTGGGTGATTAGGTGACTTTTGGATTAAAGAAATCCATGTTGAATGACCCTTTTCGAAGTTGGAAACAAAGTCAACATTGAAGGCTCGAGGCTGGCGGTCGACCTACAGCTCCTGGCGGTCGACCGCTATTGTAAAACTTGCATTCGGGTGATCCTTGAGAATTTCGGTCGACCGCCACTGGCTGGCAGTCAACCGCCAGCTGAAAGATTGCAGACTGGCGGATGATGCTGGCTGGGGCGGTCGACCGCCCCTGTGCTGGCGGTCGACCGCCAATTGGGCAGAACCTGGATTTTCCCGGGTTGGTCCGTTAACTATCTTAGCTCTACCGCTTAACTCCTTTAGGAGCCCGTGCATGCTTGTGGCATCGCCCTTGACAGTCTTGAAGATTTTATTATTGAGTCTTCAATCAAATTTTTGTTCCGGGGGCTCCGCCCCCGGAAACCCCCGCAAGGGGCGCTGCCCCCTTGACCACGCGACCTGACCGCGCAGGTCGATCCGTGTGCGAGGGCGCAATATTGAGCTTTCACTTGTCCATTCATTTGCATATCTGTCATGAACACAACAGCACATATGTCAGTCATATAAGAGTGAAAAATAACAATGACTAATAGTGTTTAGCCATTATCAAAACCAAGAATACCAAAGAATGCATATGACCATAGAATGATGTCGAATGACCCAAGTGACCACAGAATGACTCAAATGACTTCAGGGACACAACATTCTCCCCCTTTTTGATGATGGCAACACTGTGAGTCATTATGTGATATGAATGTCTAAAATGGCACAAGTTATAACAAATGCAATATATGCAGCTCAAGATTCATGATAGTAATAGCATGGGAATGCAATCATGAATGTAGATATGAATGCTATGCAATATGAATGCTAGCAGTTATGCAAGACCCAAGCCCCATCACATACACATATGAGATGCAAAGGGAGCAATGTATTCTCTCCCCTTGGACGCTCCCCGTACACCATTCACACAACCCCCAAAGACAACGCGATAACACATAACTAACGCGACAAAGGACTCACACAAAGAATTCTCCCCCTTTGCCAACAGCAAAAAGAAGTAATAAAGTGAAATATCTGTGAGACCAGAGCAGAAAGGAGTGAAGAGCAAGCCATTATATGCAAATCTGAAACAGACCGTGAGCAACATATATGGTTCAAATCTAATGAAATCCGAATTCATCAACAGAGTTCGAAAAGTAGCTACATCCAAGATTTAATAGAAATGAACCAAAGGTGAAAATCATGGCAGTGTTTAACCTTCCCTTGTCTTATATATCCATATTCAATAACGACAAAGGCAATAACACAAAAGTATGTATTGAGGCTAAACAATCATGATTGAAGCATGGAATTGAATGATTGTAGCATATGTTGATTTTCAATATCTTTAGTATTTGAAGGCACATGACTCACTTTATACGAGCAATCAAGTCTAGTTCAGGCCTCCTAGCCGTAAGAATACACGTTGTTCAGACACCAGTATCCCAAGGTATTTGGCAAGACTGACGGTTATGCTTCAGAATGAACAGAGATAGCAAAGTCACGTCATGACATATCCAATCTCATTTCTTTGATGAGAGGATATATTTCTCAGCAATTACGCCAGTGCTCTGCCTAGAGTCCAAATAGAATGACGACAGAGATAACAGAGGCACATCATGACATATCATTTGTCACTTGATTTTGATGACATGACATGTTTCTCCGTGCAACAATATCATTGCTCTGTCAAAATGATTTTCAGGAATTCCAGCTCATCAATATGTTTAGAAGCAATACTAAGCCTGAGTGTATCACCAAAGTTGTCAAGACGTTTGGATTTTCAGATTTCAAGATAGTCATGCAAAACACAATATGCAGTCTCTAGTTAAGGTCTATTAAAGCTTCAGAACATAGATGATTTCAAACAAGATATATCAGAACTACAAGGAAATCATTAAATCTGAACCATTTTCATTGAATGGACAATCATTAGGGCATATAATAGAAAGCTCTTACACCATATGCCCATCTGTCTCGTGAACTCAAACCAGACTGTAAGCCACTGAAGTGCAGTTTGCAAGAGGTTATGAGAATCAACAAAACTCCCCCTAAGGATATGCAATGGATACGCGAAGAGTTATGTGTGCAAGCAAGTGTAATGATAAGTGTTAAGAGGAGAATGACCTGAAACGTGCAGGGGTGGACATGAATTTGGTAGACATGAAATGCATGACCCAACATATGGTTGTACACTTATTAAATGCAACAGAATGGAGATGAAACTCATATATAAATGCTGCAAAATGACAACTCCCCCTTACTATATGGCCTATATGCGACAATGACGCATGGTACTTGGCGGAGGTGAAACCTCACGCATATTGAGTGCTTCTAGACAAGCATAACCTGTCTTTCCATACATCAACATTTGATATACCATGGCCATACAGGAATGATGCGACACAAACCATGTAATGCATTATGAACATAAATTCAACTTTATTATGCAACTACATGCAATGCGACACCATATGCAAAAAGACATATTGACATATAAACAATGCATGAATACCAATGTGCAAAACTCACAACTAATTGAACATGATCATCATTTCAAATTCTTATTGGCCTGAGGTCGGCAAAGACCAAGCTCTCTTCTGAGTGTTGAAAACCTGTCATTACACAAGGGCTTGGTGAAGATGTCAGCAATTTGATTTAGAGTATCAACAAAATGCAGTTCAAAATTTCTCTTATTGACCTCGTCTCTAATGAAGTGATGCCTAATCTCAATATGCTTAGTCCTAGAGTGTTGGACTGGATTTTTTACAAGGTTGATAGCACTAGTGTTATCACACAGAATCGGGACACAACCAAGATCCACCAAGTAGTCTTGGAGTTGGTGTTTAATCCACAACACTTGGGTGCCACAGCTCCCTGCAGCAACATATTCTGCCTCTGCGGTTGAGAGGGCAACCGAGTGTTGTTTCTTGGAGGCCCAAGAAACTAAACACCCGCTTAGAAACTGGCAATAGCCACTAGTACTCTTACGATCCAGCTTGCATCCAGCGTAGTCCGCATCAGAATAAGATATAAGAGATAAATCACATGATGACGGATACCACAATCCCAAGTCCTGAGTGTCAGAAAGATATCGAAGGATACGTTTGACGGCAGTCAAGTGAGATTCTCTAGACTAGCTTGAAATCTAGCACAAAGGCATACACTAAACTGGATATCTGGTCGGGATGCAGTCAAATAAAGCAAAGAGCCAATCATACCTCTATAGACCTTTGCATCCACCAATTTACCATTTTCATCTGAATCCAGTGAAGTTGAGGTGCTCATAGGAGTTGCAATGATTTTGCTGTTTGCTATGTCAAATCTTTTCAGCAGCTCCTTGATGTATTTGGATTGATTTATGAAGCACCCATCTTCTCCTTGGTTGACTTGCAAACCGAGAAAGAATTGAAGTTCTCCCATTAGGCTCATCTCAAATTCGCTAGTCATGAGGTTAGCAAATTTCTCACACATTTCAGATTTTGTAGAACCAAACACAATGTCATCAACATAAATTTGAACAATCAAGATGTTCTTACCTTGCTTCTTGGTGAAAAGTGTTTGATCTACCTTACCTCGTGTGTACCCTTTTTCAATGAGGAATGAGCTTAGTCTCTCATACCAAGCTCTTGGTGCTTGCTTAAGTCCATAAAGCGCCCTGTCTAGCTTGTATACAAAATCTGCATTGTTAGAATTCTCAAAGCCAGGGGGCTGCTCAACATAGACTTCTTCTTTGATCAAGCCATTCAAGAAAGCACTTTTGACATCCATTTGATACAGCTTTATTCATGCAAAGGCAAGTAAAATTCTGATGGCTTCGAGTCTAGCAACTGGGACATAAGATTCATCAAAGTCTACCCCAAACTCTTGATTATACCCTTGAGCCACCAATCTCGCCTTATTTCTTATTATCTTGCCATCCTCACTTAGTTTATTTCTAAAGACCCATTTAGTGCCTATAACAGATTGTAGTGTAGGTCTAGGAACAAGATGCCAAACTTTGTTTCTCTCAAACTGGTTTAGCTCTTCTTGCATGGAATTTATCCAGTTTTCATCTTTTAAAGCATCATCAATATTTTTGGGTTCATGCTGCGAGACAAGAGCAAGTTGATCTAATTCTTCCATAATTTTAAAATGTGACCTAGTTCTAGGTGGGTCATTCAAGCTACTAATGACATTCTCCAAGGGATGATCCTTAAGAATTCTAATATTTTTAGAATCGTTACCTTCTCCTGGAGCTTGATCCCTTGCATTGCTTGATTCAGCTAGGTCACCATCTTCTTTTATTTCTTCTTGTGGAGGATCACTCTTATCCTTTATGCTTAGGAATTCCCCATCTTCATCGTTTTTTCTGCAAGAGTTATCATTGTTAGAATCATGATCTTCATCAAAGGAAACATGGGGTGATTCTTCCACAGTTTGACTTTTAATGTTATAAATTCTATAAGCCCTAGATCTATCAGAATATCCAAGGAATATACCTTCATCGCTCTTGGGCTCGAATTTATCTAAGTCTCCTTTGTCATTGTTGTGGATGAAGCATTTTCCCCAAACACTTTCATATGTGAGAGAGAAGGTTTTTTACCTTTCAGCAACTCATAAGGAGTCTTTTTGGTGTGTGGCCTTACCATAGAGCGGTTGATAATGTAACATGCCGAGTTTACCGCTTCAGCCCAAAATCTCCTTGGAAGTTGCCGTTCAGCAAGCATGGTTCTTGCCATCTCTACAAGTGTTCGGTTTCTTCTTTCAACTACACCATTTTGCTCCGGCGTTCTTGGTGAAGAAAATCGGTGTGAAATCCCTTCGGCCCTGCAAAGGTTATAGAAGTTAGCATTTTCAAATTCACCACCGTGATCAGATTGAATCTTGGAAATTTTAAACTCACCGTCCTGTTTTATCTTCATGTAGAGTGCCTGAAACTCATCAAAAGCATCATTTTTATGTATGAGATAGAAAACTCATGTGAACCTAGAAAAGTCATCCACCAAGACATATCCATATTTTCTACCACTTAAGCTAGCAGTTCTGGTTGGGCCAAATAGGTCCATATGAATTAGCTCGAGTGATTTGGATGATGTATTTTCAGATCTTCCCTTGAATGATTTTCTAGTTTGTTTACCTAGGGCACATGCATCACACAATTTGTTTTCTTGTTTAAAGGATAGTTCAGGCAAACCTTTCACCATTGAATGCTTCAAGAGTTTATGCAAGACATTGTAGTTAGCATGTCCTAGTCTACGATGCCATAACCATGCAATTTCAGATTTTGGTGCAGCAAGACAATGGTTTGAATAAGCAGGATCATCTAAGTCAATCATGTAAACATTGTTGACTCTCTTACCAGAAAATTTTACCTTGTCAGATTTTGGTTCAAAGATTTTACATTCATGAGAATCAAACAACACTTTATGACCTTTATCACACAATTGACGTATGCTTAGTAGGTTATATTTCAAACCTTCAACTAGCAACACATTTCCAATGGAGTTGGAGAGGTTCTTACCTACATTACCTGTTCCAATGATTTTTTCTTTGTTGTTCCCTCCAAATGTGACATGTCCTCCTTCCTTTTCCTCCAAGAGATAAAATTTTGATTTGTCTCCGGTCATGTGTCTTGAACAGCCGCTATCAAAGTACCACCTGTTATGTATGGCTGCATGACACTCCTGCACAAGCAATTAAGCAAATGTGTTTGGAACCCAACCAAATTTGGGTCCCTTCAAACTTTTCAGAATTTCAAAACATGAAACCATTTCTTTTGGAATCTAAACCTTCTTAACATTCATGCTTTGTTTGCTTAGAGCAGCGATTTGATTTTTCTTTTCCATCTTGACATTCATTTTTTATTTAGCGGCTCTTGGTTGGAATTTGTGAAAGTTTGATGAAGTTGACTTCTTAACCCATTTTGGCCATTGGTTATTTTTGGGTTGAAAGTGATTGTTCTGCCACCTAGGAGATTGAAAGTTATAGGATTGATGAACACATGAATCACAATTTCTCCAAAAGTATGGTGGTGTTGGCCTATATGAATGTGCAATCCAGTTTTGGTGATATCTGGAAGATTGAGCATGCAATGGCCAAGAATGTGTTGACCTATGCTGCGGGGAGGGTCGACCTTTCTTAGGTCTTTGGACAGGCTTTTTGGGAATGTTGGTGACTTCCTCTTCAATCTTTTCTTTTCCTTTCTCCTTTTGTTTTTGCTGGTTTTGTATGGGAGTTATGTTTGAGGTGGAGGCTTCGAAAGATGAGACAAATGTGACTATTTTTAGCCCAATTGGCCTTTTGTTTGTTGGTTCAGAACCCAACCCTTCCTTGTTGAAATTCATCCTAGTACCTAGCAAAGCATCTAGGATTTCTTTTCCATCCACAAAATTTTCCAAGGATTGTTGTTTATCCTTCAATTCTTTTTGTAAGTTTTCAATGTTTTGCAAGAGTTGAGTGTTGACATGTTTGACGGCTTCATATTTTTCAATACTCAATTTGTTGTTCTTTTCATAGGTTTGCACTTTTAGCTTAATGCTATCAATCTCATTTCTCAAATTTTTATTTTCAGTTTCCAAGTCAGCCATTCCTTTTCTTCCTTCCTCCAAGTTCTCAATCATTTTCTTGAGATCTTCAATTTCAGTTTCAAGTAGAGCATTCTTATCATCCTTGTCATGATCATGCACAAAAGAATTGATTTTCTTTTTCAATGATTTATTTTCCTTTTTGTACATTTCATATTTTTCCATGAGTTGTATATGTTGAGTCTTTACATGTTTTGAGGATGACAACACTATGAGCCTTAGTGGAGAACAAAAAGAGTTTCTTCAGTTATGTTCAGGGGTTGTCTTCGTGTCGTTATTTGTTCCATCGCGTGCTGAACACTACAGCACCTCGTGCTGCTTTCTGTGCCACCTCGTGTCTCTCCATCTGTGTCACCCCTATGTCTTTGAGTCTTATGTTCTGGCCAAGTCTATACAGCCTCATCTTTACCTTCGTTCCAAGCCAAAGTCTACACATTCGTTTCCTTGGGCAAAGTCTCTACATCGTGGCCTTGAACTCTCAGTCTGTACATTCTTTATTTCAAAGTCTGTACATTGTTGCCTTGAAGACCGTTCCAAGTCTATACATTCAGTTGAATGCAAAGTCTACACATCGCCTCACATCATATGAAGGCTGTACGATGGAAGTGTCTTTCTTGCTTTGTGACCACACTTCGTGTCGGTTTCTGTTTTCGTCTTCGAGTTGGTTTCAGTCCGTGTCGTTTCGTGTCATCCTCGTCTTCGAGTCGTTCGTAAGTTCGAGCAATTTTGTGTTCGAGTTGTTCTTTGTTTATGTCTTCGTGTTGTTCTTTGTTTATGTCTTCGTGTTGTTCTTGTTTATGTCTTCGTGTTGTTTCTGTATTTGTGTCTTCGTGTTATCTTTTGTGCTTGTGTCTTCGTGTTATCTTTTGTGCTTGTGTCTTCATGTTATTTCTGTGTTTGTGTCTTAGTGTTATTTTTATGTCTTCATGTTGCCTCTTTCTATCTTCATCCAGGTTTCCTCTGATCGCGTGTTTTACTACCGTTTTACTCCATGTTATTTCCTTCTCACCTCGTGATGTTCTCATCTGACTTCGTGTCGTTCCCTTTGTAGTGTTAGCTTTATTATTGTGTATCTCGTGTCGTTCTCCCTTTACCTCGTGCTGTTTTCATCTGACCTCGTGTCTTTTTCTCTTTATTTCGTACTATAGTAATCTTGTGTATTTCGTGTCGTTCTCAGAATAGTGCATCTCGTATTGCTACCACATACCTCGTGCAGTTTTAATTTTTGTGGCCCTGAGTTTTAATCGTTTTAATTCTTTGCAGGAGAAGAAGAAAAAACAAAAAGAAGTAGGTAGTCCGAGGAAGAATATTCCCCAGTGACTGGGCTGCACGTGATCTAATACTAAAGGAACTAATACTATAAGGGCACGTGACAAGAAGGTTCTGGATCGAGTATGGGAGGCACACACATTCTATACCTTATCCACCTGCTGCTGCTATATATTGAAGCCTTCGTCCACAGATGAAGGTTGATCGAAAGGGAAAAAGAAAAAACAGAAGTGCAGAGAGTTCGATCCAGAAAAAGAAGAGAAGAAAATAGAGGGCAGAAACTGAAGTAGAGGAAGAAGAGAGAATAGCAAAGAGAGTGAGAGAGAGAGAGCTCGAAGCTGAGAGTTCAGAAAGAAAAAGAAGAAGAAGGTTTCTGGTTTCAGGATCAAATCCGAACCAATTTGCTCTATTGTGAGCTATATTCCGTGTTTCATCGTTCCAGCATTCAGTCTGCTGTATCTTTTTGTGTTTCTTATTTTTTGATCTTTCTTTACTGTTCTAGTTTTGTCTCCGAGTCTCAAGTTGAGATCGGTGGTCCTCCTGTTCTATTGGTTCAGGAAAAGGGAGACGCTGTCTCCGGTTGCAAGTGGCCGTGTGCTGCTTGTGGGTCCCCTCTGGGCTTTAGAGGAAGAGAGACCTTGGTCTCTGGTTCTAGTGACTGCAGATCACTAGTGTTCCCTCCGGTTGAAGGAAGAGGAACGTGTTTCCTAGTTTCTAGTGACTTGGCGTCCTTAGGGTTCCCTCCAGGTGTGGAGGAAGAGGGGAGGGTGTTCCCTTGGTGAATCTGTGAATCAGCCGTTGTCGCAGACTGAGTCTGCTTGGCTAGCCGGTGCTAGTGGAAGCCTCCCTTCGGTTTGAAGTGAGGGGTGGACGTAGGCAGACTGGAGGTCTGACCGAACCACCTTAAAAATCCCTGGCGCAATGTGTTTTGATTTCTTTTCTGGCTTTGGATCTATTCGGTAGATGCTTATCTAGGCCGATCCATCTCTATCTTCCTAACTGATCGTTCTGCGCGGTTAGTATTTGACCGTTAAGATCTTTTTCGGAAACTCCTAATTGAGAACTTAGTTTTTAATCCTCATTGTTTTTACTGGTAAAGGTCCATTCACCCCCCTCTGGACCAATCAGTATATATGCATCCTCCCAATCATCAATTGTATAATCTTTAAATGGAGAATTTACAGAAATCTTCTTTTTCTTTGTCCGAGGAGCTAGTTCCATCATTACTTTCCTCTTCATCGCTCCATGTGGACACCATGGCCTTGTTATTCTTCTTGCCCTTCCATTTGTCAGCTTTTCTGAATTTGTCGGGACAGTCATTCTTGAAATGCCCTGGTTTGTTGCAAGAATAACAAATGATTTTGTCAGATTTCTTAGAGTTTTTAAAATTAGGTTTGAAACCATTTCTTACTCTTGACCTTCCTCTCATGAAGCTCTTACCTTCCTTTCTCATGAATTTCTTGAACTTACGTGTGAGCATGGCTACGTCATCCTCATCTCGCTCACTTCTCGAATCCTCACCTTCATCAGAAGTATCTTGATGGCTGGGTCCAGCTTTAAGAGCTAGGGACTTCTTCTTAGGTGCCTCAGCCTCTTTATTCTTTAGGTTGATCTCATAGGTCATTAATGACCCAATGAGTTCATCTACCTTGGTGGTTGCGAGATCTCTTGATTCTTCAACAACGTTTGCCTTCGTGTGCCATGCTGGAGTTAATGATCTGAGAATTTTTCTTACAAGTTCTTGCTCTGTATATTTCTTTCCCAAATCAGTTAAACTATTAGTAAGCACAGTTAAGCGAGCATACATATCTTGAATTGACTCATCAGGCTTCATGCGGAACATTTCATATTCAGAAACTAAAATATTGGCTTTTGTTTCTCGTACCTGAGAGGTTCCTTCGTAGATTACCTCTAGCTTATCCCACATCAATTTCGCAGTTGCGCAGGTGGCTACTCTTGAGAATTCAACTGGATGGAGTGAGCATTGCATGATATGTTTAGCACTCCAGTTGCCGTTGGATTGCCGTATTTGTTCTTTGGTCCACAAGTCCTCATTATCCGTAAGCTCATACGGACCTTTGCTGATCACACGCCAAAGTTCGTAGTCTTGGGCGCGAATGAACACTTGCATGCGATGTTTCCAATAAGGATAGTTAGATCCAGTGAAATAAGGAGGTCTGTTCACAGAGTGTCCTTCAGGTAAATAACCCTTAGATGTTAATCCACCATTTCCCTCAAGGTCGTTGGACCCCATAATAAGAGATTAGGCTCTGATACCACTTGTTGTGTAGTGGACAGCGGATCTAGAGGGGAGGGGTGAATAGATCTGCCCCTCTTTTTCCAATGAAACCCTCTAAATAGCTAGATAGAACAAATCGCAGCGGAATATAACTAGCTAAATGAAGGACACAACGATTTGCTTAGCAAGATGATTACTATTATATCGATTAGAACTTAAGCATGCATCTAGAACGAAACAATCACACAAACAAACCATAACACACGAGATTTTTAAGGTGGTTCGGACTAAATCCCCAGTCCTACGTCCACCCCTCACCAAATCCGGTGAGGCTCCACTAGTGCCACGCACTGAACTGCAAATAGGAAAGACCACCGATTGCCTTCCTACTAACCGCCGGTAGGGACGTCAACATCGCAGATCGGACAACTTTCGATAGCCTTCCTACTAACCACCGGTAGGGACGATCTTCAGTTCCAAATGTTTGAATGAAATGGAAAAGAACAATTATGAAAATACTCAATCAAGATATGAAATATGTTCAAAGAGAAAAGATCTTGTCTGAGTTTGCTGGAGCTTGAATATGATGCTTCACTTGGCTTGGAGTTGATCTCCTCTTGAAGTAGCTTGAATCACTTGGAGATATGATGAAGAACTTCTTCCCGGAGTACTGTTCACAGCTACAGTACTCGAACTCCTCTCCCTTGAACACACCCTTGCAGCCTCCTTTGATCTCCCTTATTAGCCTTTCTTGCTTCTGCTCTTCCTTGGAGGTTGCTGGATTGAGATATGAACTTGAATCACCTTGAGTTGATGGAGAGAGTGTTGGATGTAGCTTTGATCTTCCTTTTGATCCTCTTGAGTTGATGAAGAGGAAGAATGATGCAGTTTAGATCACCTTTGAACCCCTTGATTGCTTCTTCTTCCTTGGAGGTTGAGATGGCTTCAGATCTGGACTTGAATGCCTTGGAATGGATGAAGAACTCCTTCCCGAAACACTGTTCACGGAGGTGCTACAGTACCTCGAAAATGGCCTCCCTTGATCTCTCTTGAAGCCTTGAAGCATTAGTGTTTCTAACCCCTCAAGTGTTGGTTTTATAGACCTTGAATGGTCCATAGACACCCTCCAGACCAGATCCTTAAATCATGGAAGATTAGGTAAGGTTTGATTAAACAAATCCATGGAAAGGGGCTGGCCACGAGGTGGAATTCGAAGTCAAACAAGGCTACATCGGGGTTGGTGGTCGACCTGCAGCTCTTGGCGGTCGACCGCTACTGTGAAACCTGCAAACGGGCGGTCCCTGGGATTTCCGGTCGACTGCCACTGGCTGGCGGTCGACCGCCAGCTGAAAGACATTCATACTGTCATTCGCTGGCTGGGGAGGTCGACCGCCCCTGTGCTGGCGGTCGACCGCCAGCTGGGCAGAACCCGGGCTTGCCCGGGTCGGTCCGTTAAGTCTTGAACTCCGTCGTTCAACTCCATTAGCAGCCCGTGCATGCTTGTGGCATCGCCCTTGATAGTCTAGAAGGTATCAACTGAGTCTTTAACCTTGGATTCTCTTGGCTATACTTCTTTGTGCATTGACCTTGGATGAGTGATGAGCCGAATATGAAATGTCGACTTTTGCTTGTAAGAGAGATGAGATTTGCATCTTTGCTTGGGCGCGATCAATGAGCTTTCACTTTGGCCATTGCCACTTGATTCCTTGTCCATTCATTAGCATATCTGTCATGAATAAAAACATCACATATGTCAATCACATGAGAGTGGAAGATATCAATGACCAATAGTGTTTAGCCATTATCAAAACCAAGAATACCACAGAATGCATATGACCATAGAATGATGTCGAATGACCCAAGTGACCACAGAATGACTCAAATGACTTCAGGGACACAACAAGATAGTCTTTCAGCTTGTCAAAGACTGTCTGGCAGTCTTCGTCCTAGTAGAAAGGAACGTCCTTCATCATCAACTTGTGAAAAGGCTGACACCGCCCTGAAAAATTGGAAATGAACCGCCGGATATAAGCCAAGCGGCCCTGTAGCGATCTCAGCTCAAAGAGGTTCCTTGGTGCATGTCACGCCCTGAGCCTTTATTACAGAGGAAGACTCACTCGGGGAGCGTGAACAGCCGGCATGGTAAGCCTCTTGCCAGCAAGAATCAATCAGAGCGCAAGACAATCATACAAGTAAATGCAATTGCACAAGATTTTAATCAAACTTCAACTTTATTTCATAATGCTCAATATTCAAGATACAATCACTAATTTGATTTCCATCTTACTAGACTCAAGAAATAGGAAAATTACATTGACTCAATCTAGACATTTTAACTTCCTAAGTCTTCACTCTCATCTTTATAACACTTTCACTCGCTTCCGGATCCACTACTAGTATAGCCCGAATCCGAATCCGAACTATTTCCATCTCCTGAAAAATATTAGAAAATAGGTCATGAGCACACTTGCCCAGTAGGTATCTTCGCATCAACATGAAGGCACTATTTAAGTAATTATCATTTTTGCTCTAAAGAAATAAGGTAAAATCATGCGAATCGATCACGCGTTTAAACCAAAGTAACAAGATAATCATGTAAAATAGAATGATTAAGAATGTGCTAGCAAGAATATAACAAGAACATGATATTGGCCTTCCATGAACAAGAATGTAACGAGATTGTACTAGCAAGCCACATATTCATCACACTAGTCTCTTTTGAGTACATAGTTCGTGAATTTCTGTGGAATATCAAGCAAGAATGTCATGTCGTGCCGTGGATCTTCACTTATTTATAGAAATAGTACTCCCAGCGTAATGCGATGCCAGTAGCATCATACCCCATGGTTTATAAAATAGTATGTTTCTGGCAATCAGCCGAGGGGACTAGCATAGAGCCCTTGAACACAATCAGTGCTCGATCGCATCTTCAGTTATAAATTAATCTACTTCCACGCAGTATAACAGTAACGTATGGCCAAGAATATAGCACTTCCAATAATTTCATGATAACTAAAATCAATGAATGAATGCTTCAACATAAGAATGTAGGAGTCAAGAAATAGACTTTAAACAATGTCATGCTCATAGAAATAAATCGACAGCATAACGGTATTTTCCTTAACTTCCATTTCTTTTAGATCAATTTAAGTAATATGACAAGTTCTAGATCATCAAGGTTTGTCTAGAATCATAGGAATATCAACCCTTGGTCAAACCTTGGGTTAACAAATGCAAGCTATGTAACGGTCATTTGCTGGGCCGTTACATTAACGCGCCAGTAATAGGCCGTTACAGTGATCCGAGTCCAGAAAGATAAAAATAGACACAGAGGAATGTGACGGTCTAGCACTGGGCCGTTACGTGAGCCTGACGGTCCAGTTCAAGGCCGTTACATTTCAAGAATCAAAACCACGATAGAGTGTTCTAATTAATGGGCTTTCATTGATACAACCAACTCGGCGTCCTAGTGGGAATCCCAGGCTCGCGGAGAATTACGAAGGCCTTGAAACAATGATTTCCTAGTCCATTGGAAGGAATATCTAATAGAGAGGTCCTCATGTCCAAGATTATGTTCCTATAGTGCAAAGTGTGAACTAATGACAACATACCGGAATATGTGCCATGAACGTATAGAATTGACTCTATTGACAGAGAGAGATATGTATAATCAATGTGAAAATCATGATAAAAACTCCGTCAATACAATGTTAAAAAGTCATGCTTTATAGTACAAAACTATAGAATTTGGTTTAACATAACTTAAGTAGAAGTGATAACAAAACATGCAATACCTATCATGAATAATCAAATATCCTTAAAATCACATGATTAGGTTTAAAAACTTAGGTAACTAGGCTTTAACTATAATAAGATTGGCAGGTTATATTCTGTCTTAGGTTTGACAGAACACAGATTCTAACGGTCTTAAGAGGGGGCGTCACAGTGAAAGTGACGGTCATGATCAAGCCGTTACTTGAATGTAACGCGTCTGTCCAAGCGCGTTAGAACCAACAGTGCAATTCAAATACCACAGAGTGTGTAACGGTCTGTCGTAGGGCCGTTACTTGAAAGTGACGGTCCTATGCTAGTGCGTTACAGTATCTGCTAACAGAAAATAATCATAGAAACTAAGAGATCAACTCACATCATGTCTTTTATCAAAACATGATGAGTTTCTAGTCATGTTAACGAAGTAAGGCCATCTACATGCATAGGTACTCATGAATAGATGAATAGTCATGTTTTTATTTCTTAATTTGGCTAAGAGGTGCATGATGTGCATAGAACAAATAAAACATGAAATTGATGCTGTATAATGCATGGAATTCAATCAAACCAGAGGGTTTTTAGTCCTATCATGCTGTTTTTGCCGTTCATGAGATAACTTACCTCTTACTTAGACTGTAGTTTCTGAATTTGGTTGAGAACCTTGCCCTAGATCCATTCCTTCTCTTGTGACTTTTTCAGCAACTTCTTTAGGCTCTAACTCCACGCCCTCTTGACCTAAAGATGTGAAATTCGGAGGGGAGTTAGTCTAAAGTATTGTAAACAAATTATTCTAAAGAACTTACCTGAGAAAATGACTCCTTACCTTACTTCCTTACGCCCAAAAAGTAAGGGTCGCACAGTTCAGAACTATGCCCTATTTATAGAGTTTAGGCTAGGGTTTGAGGATTAGATCGAGTTTAGAGTCCTTATTTCATCAAATCCTAATCTCTAAGAGTCCTTAGAGTTTTTACAATCCTTCCCAAGTCGATCGATAGTGGATAGGAACACCAAGTTCCAATCTTTTCATGAGTCCCTTCACTTACGGAACTAACAGGATGTAACGGTCGAGTGCCCATGCGTTACATGGCTGTGGCGGTCTTACGATAGACCGCTACAGTCATCGTAACTTAGAGTTTCAATTTATAAAAACTCTTTTGTTAATTATCTAAATAATTATCTTATATTATTAGTATTTATCCTTAATATCCGTGGATAGGCTTAAATACCTTCTAGAATATGGGCCAAACCTAATGGTCTAGGTCCTAAACCCTTTTGGACTTCAATTAAGTGGGTTGGGTTAATTGATTAACACAATTTTATCCTTATATTGATTATTTAGCCCAATTAATGTCAGAATATTATTTAAATAACTAGAAATTACTTTTATAAATTTTGGGGCTCTACAGCCTCCCCCACTTAGAAGAATTTGGTCCCCAAATTTAATTCATAGATTGAGGAGAGTGTACTTACAGTCAAATAATTCCGGGAATCTTTTCTTCATGGCTGATTCTGTTTCCCATGTTGCTTCATAAGGCCATGCTTTCTTCTATTAAATCTTAACCATAGGAATGACCTTATTTCTGAGTTGACGTACTTCTCGTTCCAAAATCTTCATTGGCGTTTGTTCATATGTCAAGTCCTTCTGAATCTCCAGATTGTCATAAGTGATAATGTGATATGGATCATACACATACTTCTTCAGCATCGAGACGTGAAATACGTCATGAACTCCTGCTAACTGTGGTGGCAAAGCCAATTTATAAGCCACTTCACCGATCCTTTCGAGGATTTCAAATGGACCGATAAATCTTGGAGTTAACTTTCCTTTAATGCCAAATCTTCGAATACCACGACCCGGAGAAACCTTTAGATATACATGTTCTCCTACTTGAAATTCCAAGTCGCGTCTTCGATTGTCAGCACAAGATTTCTGCCTATCTTGTGCCATTTTCATCCTTTCCTGAATGAGCTTGATTTTCTCTATAGAATCCCTGATTAAATCGGGGCCTAGAAATTGCCTTTCCCCTATTTCATTCCAACATATTGGTGATCGACAACTTTTTCCATATAGAGCTTCAAAAGGTGCCATTTGTATGCTTGCTTGATAGCTGTTGTTATATGCAAATTCTACCAAAGGCAAGTGATCATGCCAACTTCCTCCAAAATCAATGACACAAGCCCTGAGCATATCTTCTACCACTTGATTTATCCTTTCTGTTTGACCATCAGTTTGTGGATGGAAAGCGGTGCTAAAATTCAATCTAGTCCCAAGTGAATGTTGTAGACTCTTCCAGAATTGTGATGTGAATCGGGGATCTCTATCTGATACAATAGCGACAGGGACTCCATGTAACTTGACAATTTCTTAAATGTATAGTGCTGCTAGAATATCTACAGACCATCGACTTTTTATTGGTATGAAATGTGCAGATTTAGTCAATCGGTCTATAATTACCCATATTCCATCGTGTCCACCTCTTGTCTTAGGTAGTCCCATAATGAAATCCATTCCTATGCTCTCCCATTTCCATTCCGGGATACTTAAGGGATGTAATTTACCTGCGGGTCTGAAATGTTCCGCCTTCACTTGTTGACATGTGAGACACCGAGATACGAAGTCAGCTACTTCCCTCTTCATATTGGGCCACCAAAAGTTTCTTTTGAGATCCTGATACATTTTTGTACCTCCTGGATGAATGGTATACTTTGATTTATGTGCTTCTTCTAAGATCAATTTCTTTGTATCTTCATGATCGGGTATACACATTCAGCCCTTGAATAGCATTCTTCCATCTTCGGATATAGAAAAATCCGGTCTTTGTTCAATATTGGCCTTAATTTCCAGTAAAATTGGGTCATCCTCTTGTAACTTGGCCAAATCCTCAATCAATGTTGGTTGAGCTCGGATATTTGCCATGAAACAATTATCTTCCTTAATGTCAACATCTAAATTCAATTGAGCAAATTGAGGAACAAGGTTAGTCATACTAATCATGAGACTTGATAACATACCAATTGGTTTCCTGCTGAGTGCATCTGCTACAGCATTTGCCTTGTCAGGGTGATATTGAATAGCGAAATCGAAGTCTTTAAGATATTCCAACCATCTCCTCTGCCTCATGTTAAGCTCTTTTTGAGAAAATAAATATTTCAAACTCTCGTGGTCTGTGTAGATCGTGAACTTTTCTCCATAAAGATAATGACGCCAAATTTTCAAGGTGAAAATAACTGCTGCTAATTCCAAATCATGTACATGATAATTTTCTTCGTGACGTTTCAATTATCTTGAAGAATAGCAAATCACCTTTCCATCTTGCATAAGGACACACCCTAAGCCAATTCCAGATGCATCCGTATATACTTCAAATCCAGCACCCTCTATTGGTAGTGACAAAACAGGGGCTGTTGTAAGATGATTCTTAAGATTTTGAAAACTCTTTTCACAGTCCTTCGACCAGATAAATTGATTTTCTTTTCTGGTAAGTCTAGTTAAAGGAACCGCGATCTTTAAAAAGTCCTTTATGAATCTTCTATAATAACCTGCTAGACCCAAAAAGCTTCTAACTTCAGACACAGCCGTTGGTCGACTCCAATCTCTGACAGCTTTTACCTTAGAAGGATCCACAGCAATACCTTCTTTTGAAATAATGTGGCCTAGGAATGAGACTTCCTTGAGCCAGAATTCACACTTATTGAGTTTGGCATATAGCTTATGTTCTCTAAGTGTTTGCAAAGCTATCCTTAGATGTTCTTCATGTTCTTCTTTTGTCTTGGAGTATATCAGGATATCATCGATGAAGACGACGATGAACTGATCTAAATATGGCTGGAAGACACTGTTCATAAGTTGCATGAATGCTACTGGGGCATTAGTTAACCCAAACGGCATTACCACGAATTCATAGTGGCCATAACGACTTCGAAAAGTCGATTTGTAAATGTCCTCTTCTTTGATTCTAAGCTGATGATAACCTGATCTTAGGTCAATCTTAGAAAAATATTCTACTTCCGAAAGCTGATCGAAGAGCTCATCAATACGTGGCAATGGGTATTTGTTCTTGATTGTAAGTTGATTCAATCACCGGTAGTCAATGCATAACCTGAGAGAACCATCCTTCTTCTTGACAAATAGAACCGGCGCACCACAAGGGGATGTGCTAGGTCTGATAAAACCCTTGTCTAGAAGTTCCTGTAATTGTTTCTTTAATTCCTTGAGTTCTGTGGGGGACATCCTGTAAGGGGCTATAGAAACAGGTGCGGCACCTGGAATGAGTTCGATGGTAAAGTTTACTTCCCTCTCGGGCGGTAAACTAGGTAGTTCGGATGGGAACACGTCAGGGAATTCATTTGCAATAGGAATGTTTGCTAGGATAATTTCTTTAGATTCGGTGACAATGACTGAGACAAGAAAAACTTCACATCCTTTCGAGATAAGTTTGCAAGCGTGTAGAGAAGATATAATGGTAGGATGCTTCTTGTATTTGATGCCAAGAAAGGAAAATCTTGGAAGACCGGGCTTTCGGAAAGATATAATTCTATTTCGGCAGTTGATGTAAGCATCATGGTCTACAAGCCAATCTACCCCTAAAATGGCATCATATCCTTTCATGTCAAGGCATACTAAGTTTGCGGGGAGATTGCGTCCTTCTACCACTACCTCATAATCAGGATAATAGTTGGTAAGCTTAGTTCCAGATCCTAAAGGTGTAGTAATAGTGAGATCTGAAGGTAGGGGAACTGATGCAGTTGGTATGGTTTTTACAAAAGTGGTGGAGATAAAAGAATGAGAAGCACCAGTATCAAATAGCACGAATGCAGGACGAGAATAGATTTGAAGAGTACCTTCCATGAGCCCATCATTTTGATCCCTGGGCGCTTCTTCTTCATCTATAACTGCATTGAGGCGAGCCTGCCTCCTACGTCCTCCATTATTTGGTTGGTCTTTCATAAGGGGGCAATCTGGCACACGATGCTCCCTACTCCCACAGCGCAAACAAGCACCTAGGCGCTTCCAGCATTCTTCAGCCGAGTGGCCGAATTTCTCACAAAAGGTACACACCGAGGTGACTTGCTCCTTTTCTTCCTTCACCTTTTTACTACTCTTTTGAGAACTTCCACCGTTCCCGTTTCTTGATCTTTTCTTATTACCACGGCTTTTGTATGGTTCCGTGATGCTAAACTTCTCTTTCTTATAATGCCGATCTGAGCGCCGGCTAGATTCTTCTCCCTTTCCTTTCAACCTTTCGACCTTCTCTAAGGTCCTCTCGCATAAATATGCCCTTTGAACCATCTCCGCATAAGTGCGGATATTCTGTGTCCCCAGTTGTTGAATGAAACCGGGCCGTAACCTGTCCATAAATCGGTTTGCTTTTAATAAGTCTGTACTAATCAAATGTGGTGCATACGGTGCTAGCCTTGAAAACTGCAACTCATATTCTGCCACGGACATCATCCCTTGACGAAGGGAGGCAAACTCCATAGCCTTCCTTTCCTTTACATGCTCGGAGAAATATTTGGCACGGAATAAATTCAGAAAAACATTCCATGTACGTGGCGCATTGACTGGAGGTGCCGGAACCAATTTCCACCAAGTGCGAGCATCCTTATTTAATTGGAATGTAGCTAGACGGACTTTCTCCTGATCAGTGCATTGAATAACATCAAATATCCTATTCATCTCGTCGATCCAATTTTCTGCTTCGTCTGGATTGGATGATCCATAGAAACGCGAAGGATTTAGACTCTGAAAATTACGATGAAGATCTCCTGCCCTTGCCCCTGCACCACCTTGTGGTATAGTCTGCAGTGCCTGGGTGAGGCCGGCAACAGTTTGTTGCATACCGTCCCAATCTACACGATGAGCCATGATAAGAATAATAAGGTACCTGAGAGAAAATAACAACTTGTTATTTCTCATGAATATTGGAATAAGCATAATAAATCTTAAACTAATTAGCTATCTTATCCCGGGTTCAACCCAATCCTCACATGGGTGTGGAATTTTTCCTTAGTTCATAGGTAGGGGTCCTTAACCTTGGACTTATCCTATGACATGACTCTTTTCCTTAAGTCCTGAGACTTAGGCTCTGATACCAACTTAACTGTCACGTCCCGAGCCTTTATTACAGCAGAAGACTCGCTCAGGGAGCGCGAACAGCCGGCATGGTAAGCCTCTTGCCAGCAAGAATCAATCAGAGCGCAAGACAATCACACAAGTAAATGCAATTGCATAAGATTTTAATCAAACTTCAACTTTATTTCATAATGCTCAATATTCAAGATACAATCACTAATTTGATTTCCATCTTACTAGACTCAAGAAATAAGAAAATTACATTGACTCAATCTAGACATTTTAACTTCCTAAGTCTTCACTCTCATCTTTATAACACTTTCACTCGCTTCCGGATCCACTACTAGTATAGCCCGAATCCGAATCCGAACTATTTCCATCTCCTGAAAAACATTGGAAAATAGGTCATGAGCACACTTACCCAGTAGGTATCTTCGCATCAACATGAAGGCACTATTTAAGTAATTATCATTTTTACTCTAAAGAAATAAGGTAAAATCATGCGAATGCAAATCGATCACGCGTTTAAACCAAAGTAACAAGATAATCATGTAAGATAGAATGATCAAGAATGAGCTAGCAAGAATATAACAAGAACATGATATTGGCCTTCCATGAACAAGAATGTAACGAGATTGTACTAGCAAGCCACATATTCATCACACTAGTCTCTTTTGAGTACATAGTTCGTGAATTTCTGTGGAATATCAAGCAAGAATGTCATGTCGTGCCGTGGATCTTCACTTATTTATAGAAATAGTACTCCCAGCGTAATGCGACGCCAGTAGCATCATACCCTATGGTTTATAAAATAGTATGTTTCTGGCAATCAACCGAGGGGACTAGCATAGAGCCCTTGAACACAATCAGTGCTCGATCGCATCTTCAGTTATAAATTAAGCTACTTCCATGCAGTATAACAGTAACGTATGGCCAAGAATATAGCACTTCCAATAATTTCATGATAACTAAAATCAATGAATGAATGCTTCAACATAAGAATGTAGGAGTCAAGAAATAGACTTTAAACAATGTCATGCTCATAGAAATAAATCGACAGCATAACGGTATTTTCCTTAACTTCCATTTCTTTTAGATCAATTTAAGCAATATGACAAGTTCTAGATCATCAAGGTTTGTCTAGAATCATAGGAATATCAACCCTTGGTCAAACCTTGGGTTAACAAATGCAAGCTATGTAACGGTCATTTGCTGGGCCGTTACATTATGTAACGCGCCAGTAATAAGGCCGTTACAGTGATCCGAGTCCAGAAAGATAAAAATAGACTCAGAGGAATGTGACGGTCTGGCACTGGGCCGTTACATGAGCCTGACGGTCCAGTTCAAGGCCGTTACATTTCAAGAATCAAAACCACGATAGAGTGTTCTAATTAATGGGCTTTCATTGATACAACCAACTCGGCGTCCTAGTGGGAATCCCAGGCTCGCGGAGAATTACGGAGGCCTTGAAATAATGATTTCCTAGTCCATTGGAAGGAATATCCAATAGAGAGGTCTTCATGTCCAAGATTGTGTTCCTATAGTGCAAAGTGTGAACTAATGACAACATACCGGAATATGTGCCATGTACGTATAGAATTGACTCTATTGACAGAGAGAGATATGTATAATCAATGTGAAAATCATGATAAAAACTCCGTCAATACAATGTTAAAAAGTCATGCTTTATAGTACAAAACTATAGAATTTGGTTTAACATAACTTAAGTAGAAGTGATAATAAAACATGCAATACCTATCATGAATAATCAAATATCCTTAAAATCACATGATTAGGTTTAAAAACTTAGGTAACTAGGCTTTAACTATAATAAGATTGGCAGGTTATATTCTGTCTTAGGTTTGACAGAACACAGATTCTAATGGTCTTAAGAGGGGGCGTCACAGTGAAAGTGACGGTCATGATCAAGCCATTACTTGAATGTAACGCGTCTGTCCAAGCGCGTTAGAACCAACAGTGCAATTCAAATACCACAGAGTGTGTAACGGTCTGTCGTAGGGCCGTTACTTGAAAGTGACGGTCCTATGCTAGTGCGTTACAGTATCTGCTAACAGAAAATAATCATAGAAACTAAGAGATCAACTCACATCATGTCTTTTATCAAAACATGATGAGTTTCTAGTCATGTTAACGAAGTAAGGCCATCTACATGCATAGGTAATCATGAATAGATGAATAGTCATGTTTTAATTTCTTAATTTGGCTAAGAGGTGCATGATGTGCATAGAACAAATAAAACATGAAATCAATGCTCTATAATGCATGGAATTCAATCAAACCAGAGGGCTTTTAGTCCTATCATGCTATTTTTGCCGTTCATGAGATAACCTACCTCTTACTTAGACTGTAGTTTCTGAATTTGGTTGAGAACCTTGCCCTAGATCCCTTCCTTCTCTTGTGACTTTTTCAGCAACTTCTTTAGGCTCTAACTCCACGCCCTCTTGACCTAAAGATGTGAAATTCGGAGGAGAGTTAGTCTAAAGTATTGTAAACAAATTATTCTAAAGAACTTACCTGAGATAATGACTCCTTACCTTGCTTCCTTACGCCCAAAAAGTAAGGGTCGCACAGTTCAGAACTATGCCCTATTTATAGAGTTTAGGCTAGGGTTTGAGGATTAGATCGAGTTTAGAGTCCTTATTTCATCAAATCCTAATCTCTAAGAGTCCTTAGAGTTTTTACAATCCTTCCCAAGTCGATCCATAGTGGATAGGAACATCAAGTTCCAATCTTTTCATGAGTCCCTTCACTTACGGAACTAACAGGATGTAACGGTCGAGTGCCCATGCGTTACAAGGCTGTGGCGGTCTTACGATAGACCGCTACAGTCATCGTTGTTTAGAGTTTCAATTTATAAAAACTCTTTTGTTAATTATCTAAATAATTATCTTATATTATTAGTATTTATCCTTAATATCCGTGGATAGGCTTAAATACCTTCTAGAATATGGGCCAAACCTAATGGTCTAGGTCCTAAACCCTTTTGGACTTCAATTAAGTGGGTTGGGTTAATTGATTAACACAGTTTTGGCCTTATATTGATTATTTAGCCCAATTAATGCCAGAATATTATTTAAATAACTAGAAATTACTTTTATAAATTTTGGGGCTCTACAATGCACGTAGCTCTTGAATTGCTTTGATCTTTGCGGGGTCTATCTCAATTCCCCGATTTTGGACAACGAAGCCCAAGAACTTTCCGCTCGACACTCCGAACGCATATTTCATGGGGTTCATCTTCAGCTCATGCTGCCTCAGCCTCTGAAAGATAATCCGAAGGTCTTGCAGATGGTCTTCTTTTCTTCTGGACTTGACCACCAGATCATCTATGTAGCACTCGACCTTGTGGTAGAGCAACTTATCAAAGATTCTAGTCATTGCGCGCTGATAAGTTGCGCCAGCATTCCTTAGTCCAAACGGCATCCTCTTATAATGATAGATGCCTTTAGGGGTTCGGAAGGCAGTATGGACCCGGTCATGCTCCGCGATCCAAATCTGGTTGTAGCCGGATGACCCGTCCATGAATGACAAGGCTTCATGGCCTGTTGTGGCATCAATCATGACTTCCGTTATTGGCACCGAAAAGTCATCTTTGGGGTAGGCTTTATTTAGATCTCAGAAGTCGACACATATCCGGATCTGTCCATTTTTCTTCTTCACGGGGACAATATTTGCTAACCACGTGGTGTACTGATTTTCTTCGACAAATACCACGTCAATAAGCTTGTCGATTTCAGCACAAATTTGGGTGATGAGTTCTGGCCTCATGCGCCGCAGTGGTTGCTTCACCGGCTCGGCTTCAGGGCTGATTGCCAATTCATGCTGTGAAATTGCAGAGCTCAGACTTGACATTTCATTATAAGTCTAGGTGAAGCAATCCCAGTACTCTTGCAGTAGCTGGGTGTACAGCTCCCGTTCTTTTGGAGACAATTGGGCACTGAGGAAGGTAGGCCTAGGGTCCTCCTAACTTCCCAAGTTGACTTCTATTAGTTCGTCGACTGTGGCTTGGCCTCCGTCTTCTATCTCCGGAGGTGCCGGCTGGAGGTCGACGAAGTCTGGAATACCATCTTGAGGGTCGAGTACTTTGACTTCCTCATCTGACACCATCAGAGCTTCTCGGAAGTCCTCTGTTTCATTTGATAGCGGCTACTTGCATTGTTCTTTCAGTAAGCCCGCTGCCATTACAGTCCCCCAGGGCAAGAGGGTAGCTCCGGTCCTTGCGAACGGGGTTGTGGTCACGACTGACTGGTGGCCGTTTCTTGTTGAGCCGGAAGAGTATCCGAGCTTTGTAGCAGAGGGTGAGGGGATCTCACCTTCTGTGGAAGCTGCACATTCTATAGGGATGGCATCCCCTTCCTTGGCAGTACATATGCCTTGGTTGGAGTTCGTATCGGCTCTCTCGATTGTCATGAGGGGTGTCAAGGTTGACATCAGCTGGTCTTCGTCAGGGGGAGAAGTCCCGGCCTCCCTGACACCTCGGGCTTCACCACTGCTAGCCGCATCGAAATCGGCTCGAAAGGTCGTCTCTTCAGTGCGGATCTGCTCCCAACATTGGCATGGGACCACAGCTTCTGTTCCCTGACCCTCGGGTTGATCCCAATAAGTATATTCAGCTTCTGCTGGGTATTCATCAAAAGTTGCCCCCAGCGGGTTATCTTCAGTAGGGTAAAAGGCGAAGATAGTGTCCACCTCGTATCGCCCACTGTGGTAATATTCTTCCAGCGTGAAGCCCAACCCCGGGTGCTGAGAGATGCGTCTCATTTCCTTATCCAGACTCATGGGATACCACATTCTCTGGAAAGCCTCTTTAATCTTCCGAGATTGATCGGAGGGGATGTGTTGTTTCTGGAACATCCCGGCCATCCGATTAGTTGTGAATGTCAGACCCTAGACGGGGACTGACGGGTTGCCTTTATCTCGGGGAGGAAGCAATCTGTGTCTTCCCGAGTAGGGTGCTCTTCAGCCGTATAGAACAAGCTGCTGGGTCCATATCCCTGTGTCTCCTCCCATGTCTTGAAAGGCTCGACAGTGAAGTCGTCGAGGTCGGGGATTGGCTTGGTGAGGCCGTCCGGGACTCCGATGTAGTTGTGCTGCCGGTTGACCTGCAGTTTCTCAGCTTCGGGGTATAATGCTGGGGGCGTTACTCTGCCCACGTCCCCGGATGCTGTGATGTGGGAGACAACCTTGGGCTTGGCATATCCGCGCGGTGGTGGTGGATACCAACTGTCACCGGACCTGCCCCTTGATGCCCCCGCAGGGGTCTTAGCTTCAGAAATCTTCCGGGGAGGCCCCGTATATAAGTTGTCGTCCGCCAAATGACATTCAAACACCTCGAACGGGTGGGGGTCTGCAAATATCCTCTCCTCCTTCCCTTGGAGACTGTACTTGATACATTGGTGGAGCGTGGAGGGCACCACCATATTCTCATGCAGCCACGGGCGGCCGAGCAGTGCCTTGTACGAGGTGCGGGAGTTAATGACATGGAACTGCACCGTCGTAGTGAAATCTACCATGGTAAGTGTGAATTTTGCCACCCCCATCGACACTTCACATTTTTGATTGAAGCCGGCGATATGCATATCCCTGACTTTTTTGAGATGCACGTTGAAGTGGTGCCTTTCGTATATTCTGTAGGGTAGAATATTAACTACCGCACCGGGATCAATCAGAATCCTGTTTAGCTCTCTCCCATTCAGGCGTCCCCTCATATACAGCGGTCAGTTGTGGCTGGTGGTAGGTAGCAGTATATCTTCTGGAGTGAAGGTCATACTAGCTTCCGGCATAGCTTCAGCCAAGCAGGTCTCAAAATGCGCAGGCGTCTGCAGAGTAGTGATGATCGCCTGTCGAGTATCTTCACTCAGAGAGAGGATGTCCCAGATTGTGAATCTAGCAGGGAGCTTCTTAAGTAGCTTCATTATCCGGCTTCCAGCTCGGACATTAGAGAGCTTCATTTCTTCAGCCCAGCTGGGCTTAGTGAAGTCTTGAATTGCAGGCCCTGACGGACCTGCCTCATCTGCCTCGGATTCGGCGCCTTTCTGGTTGGTACCGGATCTTTGGCATTCCTCATTAGCTACTGCAGGGAAAGCTCCATCTGTATCTGGCACTTCGGCAGACTGTATTGGCTGCAGGTAGACATTCCTGGGTGCAGGGTGAGCTTCGAAGCATGGCTGCTTCCCCTTGGACATCTTCATAAATTCAAGGAATGAAGGGACTGTCTTGCCCCGACTCTCGCCATATAAGCCTGACGGAGGAGGGATCTGGACTCCCTTGACCTCCGAGGGAGGTGTCTTGTAGGGCTGCTCTCCCCTAAATATGATATTGTGGTTGGGCGGCGGCTCGCGCCCCCATTTCCGGCACGACCGGGTTGCACGCGCAGCGGTTGCGGCCTCGACTCTGCCTCCCCCAGCACGGGGTGTGAAGCAAATTTCCTCTTCTCCCTTCTCCCCGGGCAGGTTGAAGAGTGCTGATAAGGTGTTACAGGAGAGGACCTGCACTTTATCGGCCTTAGCGACCTTTCCTTTTTTCTTCTTTTGTTTCTTCTTCTTCTTTGCTTCAGCAGGCGCCTGCCCCCAGAACAAACTGCCCTCTTTATCAGGTGCTGCTTCAGCTTCATCCTTTTGCTCGAGTGAGAGCTGTTCCAGCTCCTGCCATGGGACGTGGTCCCGCACTAGCAGGGGCTTCAATTCGGGATGCAACTTTTTCATCTAGCCCTTCAATCAGGTGTTGTAGTCGGCGGACCCCGGGATTGATCTCCTTGACCACCGGTAGCGGAGTTTGTCTCCTCCGATTATGTGTAGGTATCCTGATGACTGCAGGTGGTGTGGTCCACACAGGTGCTGTCACTAGCAGAGCAGGCTGTGGCGCGACGCCACGGATATGTGCCCCCACTTTTGGGCGGGGTGCCTTCTTCCTTTTGTGCTTCATAGGGACCTGCTGCCATCCCTGCTATCCTTTTGCGGGCTCCAAGAAATGAGTTTCATAGGTGCTCCTCATACTTGCTTCAGAGATCTCCTCGGGCAATGCCTGGTACAGGGAGATCATGTTGACTCCTGCCCTCCTCCGAGGGGCTTCATGCGGTTGGGGAGGGTCCACTCTGTACTCTCCCAACTCGATTTCATTTTTCTTCACCATCCCTTTGATGATGTCCTTGAAGACATATCAGTCTTCGATTGGATGCCCCAGCATCTGGTGGTAGGGGCAGAATCTCGGGCTGTCTCTTCTCTTCAGGTCCTCCGGCCTCTTTGGCTCTGGCAGGGTGACCATGCCATATTCCGTTACCCAGTCGAACAGAACCCGGTTCTTGTCCTTTGTAAATGAGTAGGCTTTCTTCATCTTGTCCCGCAGTGAGGGACCTTCCTTGCCATCTGGGGCTTCTGCAGGCTGTGGGGTGACTGCCTTCTTGCCTTCACCTTTCTGTTGTTTGAACGCCTTGATGTCAAGAGCGTTCGCTTCTTTAGGCGATGAGCGCCGCTCCACTGCCTTACCCTTCTGGGTTGTGCTGGCAGCTGATGCAGGGATGGGTCTGGCCAGAAAAGCTTCTACCTTGGCCATGACATTGTTCAATCGGTCAAACGATCGTATTTCCATTCCAATCATCTTTTCTAGAATCTCCCTTCTGAGGTTCTGTTTGCATATTTGCACAGTGTCCTCCTGATGCGGTGGCCGCTTGCACCTCATTCCGAGGTTCCTCCACCTCTTGATATAATCAAGGGCTGTCTCATCGGCCCTCTGCTTTGTTGAGTAGAGTTCGGCCACTGTGACCTCCCTCTCTGTAACATGGAATCTCTCCCTAAACTTCTTCTACATATCCGACCAGTCGCTGATCGACCCGGCCGAGAGGCTGGAGTACCATTCAAATGCGAGTCCCGTCAGCGAGGACCCAAAAAACTTTAGCAAGTATGACTCGTCGACGGCCAAATCACCCATGACAGTCATGTAATATGCAACTTGTTCCTTCGGGGATCCCTTCCCGTTGAACTTGTCGAACTTGGGCGGCTTGTTGACCCTGGGGGAAGCCGCTTGGCAGAATGATGTTGCGGGTAAGGAACCCGATAGGCATCAAATGTGACATAGTCGCTTTCATTTCTTTCTACGAGCTTCAGCTCGATCATTCTTTCCACCATCATTCGGTTCATGACCGTGGGGTCGACCGGCTCAAGATAGAAGTGTGCTGGCTGCAGGTACGGGGTGACCAGAGTGGTCGCCTGCGGAGGACGCAGCAGCGGGGGTGTCTAGTGCACTTGAGGGAGCACCGGTGGCATCAGCGGCTGGGGCTGTGGTGGCCACTGCTGAGTCATCGCCATGCTCGGCTCTGACGACTGAGGCAAGGTGTAAAGTGGCGGAGGGTCGACATGACGAACAGCTCCCCGGGATGATTCACCCTGGACTTCGGGTGGTTTGGAAGCTGATGACTGTTCAATTTTCTCCATCAGTTACTTCTTCAGCAAGTCTATCTCTTGCCGATATTTTTGAAGTAGCACCAAGACCGATGGGTCCATAGTTGCCATGGTGGGGATAGCTTCCGTTGCTTCCCCGGACGTACCCTCAGGCAGGATGTCGAGGGGGACGTCGTCTTCTTCTTCCGCCGTGACTACATTGGCGGTTAAGATAGCAGCTTCATCATTCCACTGGTGGTAGACCAGGCGTTGTTATCTTTCAGCTATCGCCAGGAGTTGCCTTGCGGCTTCTGTTCTTCGAGTGCTAAGCCCTGGCCTTGCGGCCAATTGAGCCAATTCTTGGGGATCTTCGGGAAGCCCTGCGTATCGGCTGAATACGCCAGCCGTGTTGCAGGTGAAGATCTGCATCCCTCTCCTTTGCCGATGGACCCTACTTTTAGCTTGATTAGGAAAGGTCAACCTTTCGAACACAGAAATTCTTCTTGTCTCTTCTTCCCGCTGGGGGGCGGTTTCATCGGCTTCGATCTCAAAGCCGTCGTCATAGCCATTGTCTTCGACCGACGACACCATCATCTTTTCTCCTACATCTTCTTCATCTGCCATTGATGGGCAGTAGTCTTCATTGGCGGCGGCTACTTGCATCAACCGCTGCTGTCCAAGCGAGGGGTTGCCTATCCCTCGAAAATAGTTCCTGACCAAGTTGCTCATCTCTTCTCGACCCCGTTCTTGATGCAGCATGGGGGACAGTTGTCGACCTCCCGTAGGAGGGATATAAGCTAGCTGAGCTCTGTCGGTAGGTTGCCGGAATCTCCGTCCCACAGCAGGGACGTTGGCCTGGTGGGCGCAAGCCCATAATCTTTCGCGGCGCGGAGGGTCCGCAACCACCTCTTCTTCTTTTGGGGCCAGGCCTCTTTCTCTCCTTCCTTCCGCTCCGTCGTGAACAAGGCGGCGGGTAGGTGCAGCGTGATGAACAGGTTGGACCCTCTTGGGGACCCACACCTGCTTAAATTTCCTTGGCCTGGGGGCCACCTTCTCTTGGTCGTAATGGCCGGCTTCTTCTCTTTCTGCCCTCCTTCCAGTAAGGACTTGATATGAGTTGCGGACAGGGATGGAAGGGACGACCCGATCCGGAACTATCCACGCGTCGCGTCTGTTGAGGAAGACGCGCATGCCACCAACCATCATAGATTTGTCGGATTGGGAGAGGGTTCTGGTAACCACAGCAGCACTCCTTCGGATCTACTTGCGCTGACGTCCTCTGGAGTTCCTGTTGACAGCATCGGGGTAGATCCCACGGACAGCATGGTGCACCAGGCAGCTGGCGATCGAGGTTGGACTCTTGAGCGAGTCGTGGTGGCGTCGAGCCTTCAGAGGCTTCATGCTCCTCGTATCTCCCTCGACAGGCTCCGAGGGTTCCACTTCTAGCACATCCACAAAGGCTAACCCCAAGAAGTTGGGGAAGCCAACAGCGGCAGGGAAGTTGCCAAACTCCATGGACACCGCCAGATACCCTTGCGCATGACCGGCAACAATTGAAGGGCCAAAGCCGACGCCAGTCAGCCCAGTCGTCGTCATCGTTCGCCTGCAAAGACAGACAAACCAACGATCAGCAACCTTTGGGAGGTCCTCGAAGCCCGAGTATCTCGGCAAAGAGATGAAAGGTGACACTGGTCCCACCGGGCGTGCCAGACTTGTTGGGATCATTTTTTGTTTTATTCCTTATTATCATTTTGGGTTTATTTGATTCGTTTATCGTGTCGATCGACCAATTAACTAACTGGTAATTAACTGACTGATTGACTGCGTGGGCGTGCCAGTCACGTGAGTGACAATTTTATTGTGCGCTCATTCTGACCCGTGTCGGGCGAGAGTAAGATTCGGTCAGGACCAGCAGTCCGCCATACCATAAAGGCTATGGTGTTAATTACATCCCCCACGAGGAGGGAAGACCATTGATTAATTGCCGAGATAACGGGCTGTCGAGGCCGGACTAAAGGATGCAGAGGATGTGAATGATCATGCAAGATGTTATGATCTACCAGGCGCGGTTCATTAGGGCGGGCCCTCAGTACGTGGCGGAGGATCTAGACCCGAAGACCACCATCACGCGTGGCAAAAGCTTTTCGTCGGGTGTAACCCGGCTTTCTGCTAATGTCATTTGATATACCGAGGGTCCATGCACTCAGGCATACACTGATGCGGCGTGAATGTTTGGACTAAAGCATGATGATAAAGTCGTAAGAATTGCTAATTCAGACTTCAGACGAACCAATTTATTCAATTTACTGATTACAGGGTTTATTGATTCTATTATTAACATTGAAAATCACCCCGAAGGTGAGGAAAGGATTGAAACGGCACGACGACGCGGTTCAAAATGAAACCGACGTGATGCGCGCAGGTATAGAGTTTAAAACGGCGTGAGAAACGTGGGTAAAGGACTGAAGCGGCGCCGCCCATCGTAGGTATAGGGTTTGACCAAAAAATGGCGCGCCCCTCTTCTTGGCGCACCGGAATAAGGCGCGCCGTTTTAAGGCGCGCCATTTTAAGGCGCGCCGTATTAAGGCGCGTCGAGTGTCGATGGCGTCGGTTTAGCCCTATTTTATGAAAACCAAGGTTTTATTGATTCCATTTTGGACTTGTTAAAACATTTTGGAAGATTTTGGAAGTTTACTTGAGTCAATTATTCAACGGATCGGCCCCGGGCCATCCGGAAGTTGAGTCACAGGCTCGCGTGAGGTTCATACTCGAGCACGGCTATCGTTCCGAGTCAAACTCGTTCGAGCCGAAATTTCGGCAGCATCTCCCCATCCCGGAGGATTGTCGGGGAGAAGCGGGGAGTACTCACGTGGCGGAGCAACCCCTGAAAGCCGGGTGGCGCAACGGCGGCCGGCAAACCCAGACGGATAGGAGAACCCCGAGGGCTAGCCTACTAGGGGCACCGAGTCCGTGGGTAGAAAGTAGACAGATGGCGTAACTCACAGTGGGAGCGAAGACCCCGAGGGCTAGCCTACGAGGGGCATGCGACCCGAGTCGATACCATGTCCAAGTCGGGACGACTGATAGAGAGGGAAGACCCCGAGGGCCAGCCTACGAGGGGCACCCGTCTCACGGCCACCACAAGGCCCACTAGGGGCTGTGGATTTGAAGTGTTGGGATTAACCCGATTTCTGTGCACTCATTGGCCTTCGAAGATCCATTATTGGCAAATGGACTCCTACAGATCAAGAAATTAAGATGAAAGATCAGGGCAATGTTCCCCCCCTCCCTGGGTTGCCAAATCCCACTAATGAAACAGCAAAACGGCGCGGCGGGAAAACTTGCACAATTGGCAGGCTGATGCTAATGCCTGTAGGTATACATACATAGTGTCAACAGGTTAATGCAACGTTCATCAGACGATGCTTAGAAAGTAGTGACAAAAAATGTGGGGACGGCCTCATCTTCCTCTGTTCATGGTCGAGAACAGAGGGGGGATTAAGAGGACATCCCAAAACAGGTTGAAGAAACGTGCATATGGATGCACCTCCGACGATGAAAATCTTTGACATTCGATCGGAAGAGAAACCCCTTGGGAGGGGAAAGTGATTGCTATAGCCCGTGAATCACAGGGGCATATACGGCACCGAGGGAAACGGATCCGAGAAAACTTTCGCTCAACCAAACCGTTAAATGCACAGACGGGAAGAAGACGACATACTACTCGTTCCGGCGCCGGCACCATAGCACGACGCCGGTTCCATGGCCAAGAAAAGGGAAACGCCAAGAGAAATAGAAGAGGTGGCATGAAGAAAACGAGGATGGATGACATCAATCATACACCATCAACACATATGCATATATATTTTTCATTCATGAAGAACCCACAACAAACCACTGCATTCGATGCCGGCGTTGATACATCACTCTCACGGGAGGAGTTGCAGAGAGGAAGGGAGATTAAAAGAAAGATGGTGAGAAGGGGGATGAAGAAAGGCTCATATCATCGCCCCTCCCCCCTTCTTACTTACATTGCAACGGAGAAAAAAGGAAATGGATGAAAGGGGATCGATGAGGGACACCACGGCAACCCACCTAAGCAGAGAGCAGAGACTCCTCTTCTCAGGTGACGGGAGCTTCGGGTCAAGCAGAACGGCGGTGGCTGGAGGTTCTCAGGAGGAGAGCTTTCTCCCCAAGAAACCCTTCACAACCTCACTCTGATTGGTGGCGCTCTTCGGCTCAATCTCTCTCTTCGTGCTCTTCTTGTTAATTGCTTCTCCTTCTTTTTTTTCTCTGAATCTCCTCTCTTTTACTTGGTCGAACCGAGTGACATATATATAGAGATCTTAAAACGGCGCCATAGGAGTGCGCCGTGAAGAGGGGCCAGGTGAAGAGGGTTTTTGCGCGCCGCTTTAGGTGGCGCCACTTTAGGGGGCGTCGTTGTTGGGAGGGCATCGTATTAGCATTTTTTGACTATCCGGGGCTAATTGATGAGTCTGGGGATGGTTCCGAAGGTCGCCGTTGGTCATTTCTCCTGCTGTGGTCTTCAGGAAGATCTCGACGGGAGGTTGACGAAACTCCCGGTAGGACGAGCAACCTTTCTCGGAGCTCCGTGTACGTTCGACCTGTGGGCACGGGTCTTCTACTGACACGGCATTCGGCACTACGATCCGTGCTTCTGGCCCAGCCTCGTCAGCGCTCAAAGCTTCCTTGCGGGATGGTATGACATCAAGAATAATTCCGCCCTAACTGGACGATCATTCGGCCGCTAACGGACCCGATGTAGCGAGAAGCCGAACCCGTGTTGGGTGATCGGGACCTTCTACTGTCAGAGCTCTCGGTCTTTCGTTTCGAAGGCCGACGGCGTTCTTCCTCCTCAGGAGAGTCTTCGTCCAGGTGGCGAGCCACTGGGTAGACCGTCGTCCTTGGTCGGGCGACGGGTGCAGGGTAGCGGCACGACAGAGTCGATGCCGAATCATTAGGCGGGCTTGGTCGCACTGCCGGTTGGTTGTGTATCCATCTAGACTCTCCCGAGGTGAAGTCCCCAGTGCTCGTCCCAGGTGACTCGAGACTCTGGTAGCTTGAGAAGTGTCCAACATGTTGCTCTTTATCGGCTTCTGTGCTTCAGTGGGCTGTATCATTCGTCTTTGCGGCTTGGTCGCCAACGATCATATTTTGAGTGCCAACAGGCCTGTAATGGCAATGTTGTTGATATTATGTGAGCTCGGTTATGGCAGAGTACCACTAGATTGGTGTAAGGATAGTTCGATCAGGATGGAGTGCCACTAGACCGGGGTGAGGTAGCTCGGTTAGGGTGGAGTTCCACTAGACCAAGGTAACGTAGCTCGGTCAGGGCGGAGTGCCACTAGACCAAGGTAAGGTAGCTCGGTCAGGGCAGAGTGCCACTAGACCAAGGTGAAGGTAGCTCGGTCAGGGCGAAGTGCTACTAGACCAAGGTGAAGGTAGCTTGGTCAGGGCGGAGTGCCACTAGACCAAGGTGAAGGTAGCTCGGTCTGGGCGGAGCGCCACTAGACCAAGGTGAGGTAGCTCGGTCAGGGCGGAGCACCACTAGACCAAGGTAAAGGTAGCTCGGTCAGGGCGGAGTGCCACTAGATCAAGGTAAAGGTAGCTCGGTCAGGGCGGAGTGCCACTAGACCAAGGTGAAGGTAGCTCAGTCAGGGCGGAGTGCCACTAGACCAAGGTGAAGGTAGCTCGGTCAGGGCGGAGCGCCACTAGACCAAGGTGAGGTAGCTCGGTCAGGGCGGAGTGCCACTAGACCAAGGTAAGGTAGCTCGGTCAGGGCGGAGTGCCACTAGACCAAGGTAAAAGTAGCTCGGTCAGGGCGGAGTGCCACTGGACCAGGGTGAGGTAGCTCGATCAGGGCGGAGTGCCACTAGACCGTGGTGAGGTAGCTCGGTCAGGGTGGAGTGCCACTAGAGCAAGGTGAGTATTCCGATCACTGAGGGAATGTCGGTTGCGCCGTGTGATACAACTTTATATGCTTTCCATTGAGGGGAGAGAACTGGACGACTCCTTTGTGGTCCACTAGGATGTAGGCACCCCCTTCATATACTCGGTGGACAATATATGGTCCGTCCCAATTTTTGACCAACTTCCCTTTGGGGTTGGAGGCCATTACTTCTCTTCTTTTGACCATTACCAGGTCTCCTTTCTTGAATTCTCGACCTTTGACCAGCTTATCGAAAGCACGGGCCATGCAAGCTTGGTAGAGTTGAATGTTTTATTGCGCACGGAGACACTTTCCTTCGAGCTCGGCGAGCTCTTCCAATCTTCTTTCTGCATTAGTTTGTTCACCGCTGACTAGTCCATGTTGGATGGCAACTCGCAGCGAGGGGACTTCTAATTCAATCGGCACCACAGCCTCGGACCCATACACAAGGGAGAATGGCAAACAGCCGGTTGGGGTTTTATAGACGGTACGATAGGCCCAGAGCGCCTCGTACATCTTTTCTTCCCAGTCATTTTTATTGGACCTGACTGTCTTTGCCAGCAATGTGCATAATGTCTTGTTGAAGGCTTCTGCAAGTCCATTGGCTTGAGGGTTGTAGGGGGGCGACGTCCTCCAGTCAATCTTATATTTGTCAGCTAGCCGGTAAACCTTCTGGTTTCTGAAATGGTTGCCGTTGTCAGAGATAATTCGACTGGGAATTCTGAACCGGAATATTATGTTCTGCCAGAAGAATCTTGCAACAAGTTCTCCCATCACATCTCTTAGCGCAACTGCTTCCGCCCATCTAGAGAAGTAGTCTGTAGCTGCTAAGATGTATCTGCACCCTGATGAAGATGCTGGCAGTGGCCCTACCACGTCCTTGCCCCACTGAGCAAATGGCCAGCTTGGTAAGGTAGGATGTAGTGGCACTGGAGGTCTTCTTGACACATTGGCGTGCTCTTGACATTTCTGACAAGCCTTAGCGAACTTGCAGCAGTCATCAAATATGGTGGGCCAATAGTAACCCAACTTCTTTATCTCGATTTTCATTTTCGGTCCTGCCTGATGCGCCCCAGCTGGACCCGCATGGACTTCTTGCATCACCTGCCCAGCCTCTATTCAAGACAAGCAACGAAGTAGAACTCTTCTTCGGGCATCTGCCATTATTCGGAACAAGGTTCCGTTTCTCATCTAGTAAGAGTCCTTGACCCTCAGGAGTTTCATTCTTTGTTCTTTCTCTTTTGGGAGCAGCTGGTGCTGAAACCACCGTAAGAGATGTTCTCACCAATCGGGTTGTTGAACCTCTTCGACGGCTGCCACCTCATTCTCTAGTTCATCGACCAAGACCTCCGTCGCACTGGGGACCTGTCGGTGGTTGATCACTATTTTGTTGAGGCTTGTGTCTAGCGGGACTGCCAAAGAACTAGCCAATTTAGCGAGGGCGTCCACCTAAGTGTTCAGTCCTCGGTTGACATGCTTAACGCTGATAAAGTAAAATTTTGACATCAGACGGATTGCCAGCTGATGGTAGGGGAGGAGCTCTTGCTTTCACACATTGAATTCTCCTTCCAGCTGCTTTATAACTAGCATGGAGTCTCCAAATGCTTCCAGCATCTGAATCCCCATGGACAGTGCGATCTGCAACCCGATTATTAGGGCTTCATATTCTGCTTCATTGTTTGTGCATGGCTTGTTTATCGAGCAAGATGTGTGCACAACTTCTCCTTCTGGAGATTTCAGGACTATGCCTGCTCCGGCTCTGACCCTGGTTGACCCAGTGGCCTAGGTATCAATTCTGGAGACGCCATCAAAATATAACTGCCACAAAGAGGGCTGCACTTGAGCGGCTTCCAAGGTTTCATCTTCAAGAAGTTCGATTCCAGCGGACAGTCATTTGGTACCGGGTGCTCGACGAAGAAGTCTGCGATAGCTTTACCTTTAACAGCCTTTCGCGGCACATAGGAGATATCGAACTCCATAAGGATGACCGCCCATTTGCCTAAGTGACCCTTGAGTGCTGGCTGGGACATAATATATTTCAGCGGGTCCTCCTTGGATACCAGGAAAATTTCATGCTACAACATATAGTGTCGAAGCTTCTTGACCGTGAAGACCAGTGCCAGACAGGTTTTCTCGATATAAGTATACTTCTCCTCAGTCCTGACCAGTCTCCGACTGAGGTAGTAGAGGGCTTGTTCTTTCCCTTCTTCATTATCCTGGGCCAGCATTGCCCCCAGAGAGTTGTGTGTGGCGGCTATATATAATATCAGCGGCCGTCCTTTCACTAGTGCGCCCAGCACTGGAGGAGTCTTCAGATAGTCTTTCAGCTTGTCAAAGGCTGTCTGGCAATCTTCATCCCAGTAGAAGGGAACATCCTTCATCATCAATTTGTGGAAAGGCTGACATCGCCCTGCCAAATTGGAAATGAAACGCCGGATATAAGCCAAGCGGCCCTACAGTGATCTCAGCTCAGAGTGGTTCTTTGGCGCAGGCAGTTCTTGAATTGCTCTGATCTTTGCGAGGTCTATCTCGATTCCCCGGTATCTGACGATGAAACCCAAGAACTTCCCGCTCGACACTCCGAACGTGCATTTCAAAGGCTTCATCTTCAATTCATGCTGCCTCAGCCTCTGAAAAATAATTCGGAGGTCCTACAGATGGTCTTCTCTTCTTTTGCTGTTGACCACCAGATCATCTATGTAGCACTCGACCTTGTGGTAGAGCAACTCATCAAATATTCTGGTCATTGCGCGCTGATAAGTTGCGCCAGCATTCTTTAGTCCGAATGACATCCTCTTATAGTGATAGATGCCTTTAGGGGTTCGGAAGGTGGTGTGGGCCTGGTCATGCTCCGCGATCCATATCTGATTGTAGCCGGACGACCCATCCATAAATGACAAGGCCTCATGGCCGGTTGTAGCATCAATCATGACTTACGTTATTGGCACCGAAAAGTCATCATTGGGGCAGGCTTTATTCAGATCTCGGAAGTCAACGCATATCCGGATCTGTCCATTCTTCTTTTTCACGGGGACGATATTCGCCAGCCATGTGGTGTACTGATTTTCTTCGACAAATCCCACGTCAATAAGCTTGTCGACTTCAGCATAAATTTGAGTGATGAGCTCCGGCCTCATGCGCCGCGGTGGTTGCTTCACCGGCTCGGCTTCAGGGTTAATTGCCAGCTCATGTTGTGAAACTATGGGGCTCAGACCTAGCATTTCTTTGGACGTCCAGGTGAAGCAATCCCGGTACTCTTGCAACAGCTGGATGTACAGCTCCCGTTCTTCTGACGACAATTGGGCACTGAGAAAGGTAGGCCTGGGGTCTTCCTCACTTCCCAAGTTGACTTCTATCAGCTCGTCGACTGTAGCTTGGCCTCCGTCTTCTATCTCCGGATGTGTCGGTTGGAGGTCGACGAAATCTGGAATACCATCTTCAGGGTCGAGGACCTCGACTTCCTCATTTGACATCATCAGAGCTTCTCAGAAGTCCTCTGCTTCATTTAATAGCGGCCATGTATATTGCTCTTTCAGTAAATCCATTGCCGTTGCAGTCTCCAAGGGCAAGAGAGCAGCTTCAGCCCTTGTAGTTGGGGTTGCAGCCGTGACAGACTGATAGCTGCTTGTCGTTGGGCTGGGACAGCATCCCTGCCTTGTAGCAGAGGGTAAGGAGATCTCGCCTTCTGAGGCAGTTGTATCTTCAATAGAAGTAGCATTCCCTTCCTTGGCAGCATATACCTCTTGGTCGGAGTCGACTGAGGCTTCCCCGATTGGCATGAGATGTGCCGAGGTCAATATCAGTAGGACTCTGCTGGAGGGAGAGGTCCCGGTTTCTTCAACATCTTCGGCTTTGCTGCTGCTAGCCGTATCAAATTCGGCCTGAAGGGCCATCTCTCCTAGACAGACCTGTTCCTAGCATCAGCACGGAATCACGGTCTCCGCTTCTTGATTTCCCGGCTGAGCCGGGTTAGCATATTCAGCTCTCGCTGGGTATTCATCAAAAGTTGCCCCCGGTGGGCTATCTTCAGCATGGTAGAAGGCTGAGATAGTGTCCACCTCGTATCACCCACTGTAGTAATATTCTTCCAGAGTGAAGCCCAACCCCGGGTGCTGAGAGACGCGTCTCATTTCCTTATCCAGACTTGCGGGATACCACATTTTCTAGAAAGCTTCCTTGCACTTTTGAGACTGATCAGAGGGGACGTGCTACTTCTGAAACATCCTGGCCATCCGACTGGTTGTGAATGCCAGACCCTTGACGGGGACTGACGGACTGTCTATATCTTCGGGGAGGCAGCAATCTGTGTCTTCCCGAGTAGGATGCTCTTCAGCCGTATAGAACAAGCTGTTGGGTCCATCTTCCTGTGTCACCTCCCAAGTTTTGAAAGGCTCGACATTGGGGTTATCAAAATCGGGAATCGGTTTGGTGAGGCCATCCGGCACTCCAATGTAATTATGCTGTCGATCGACCTGCACTTCATTAGCTTCGGCATATAATGCGAAAGGTGTTATTCTGCCCACGTCCCCGGATGCCGTGATATGGGAGACCACCTTGGGCTTGACATATCCGCGTGGCGGTGGTGGATACCAATCATCGCCGGATGCGCCTCTTGATGCCCCCGCAGGGGTCTTAGCTTCAGAGGTCTTCTGAGAAGGCCCCGCATATAGGTTGGCGTCCGCCAAGTGACATTCAAATACCTCGAACGAGTGGAGGTCAGCAAATATTCTCTCCTCCTTCCCCTGGAGACTGTATTTGATACATTGGTGGAGCATGGAGGGCACCACCATATTCTCATGCAGCCATGGGCGGCCGAGTAGTGCTTTATACGAGGTGCAGGAGTCGATGACATGGAACTGCACCGTCGTAGTGAAATCCGCCAAGGTGAGTGTGAACTCTGCCACCCCCATTGACAATTCACATTTCTGATTGAAGCCGGCGATGCGCATATCCCCAACTTTCTCGAGATGCACGTTGAAGTGGTGCCTCTCGTATATTCTATAGGGCATGATGTTGACCGCTGCACCGGGATCAACCAGAATCCTATTTAGCTCCCTTCCATTCAGGTGCCCCTTCATATACAGCGGCCTGTTGTGGCTGATGGTAGGTAGCAGCATATCCTCTGGAGTGAAGGTCATACTAGCTTCCGGTATTGCTTCAGCCAAGCAGGTCTCAAAATGAGCAGACGTTTGCAGAGCAGTGATGATCACCTGTCGAGTCTCTTCACTCAAAGAGAGGATCTCCCAGATTGTAAATCGAGTAGGGAGCTTCTTGAGTAGCTTCAATATTCGGCTCCCAGCTCGGACATTGGAAAGCTTCATCTCTTCAGCCCACCCGGGCTTGAGAGAGTCCTGAGTTGCGGCCCCTGATGGACCTGCTTCATCTGCTTTGGACTCGACACCTTTCTGGCTGGTACCGGATCATTGGCGCTCTTCATTAGCTACTGCAGGGCAAGCTCCATCTGTATTTGGAGCTTCGGTAGATTGTGTTGGCTGCGGGTGAACATCCCCGGGTGTAGGGTTAGCCTCTTGGCATGGCTGCTTCCCCTTAGACATCTTCATAAATTCAAGGAATGAAGGGACTATCTTGCCCCCACTCTTGTTATATAATCCTGAAGAAGGAGGGATCTGGACCCCCTTGACCTCCGGGGGAGGTGTCTTGTAGGGCTGCTCTCCCCTGAATATGATGTTGTGGTTGGGCGGCGGCTGGTGCCCCCATTTCCGGCCTGACCGGGTGGCATGTGCAGCGGTTGCGGCCTCGGCCTTGCCTTCCCCAGCATGGGGTGTGAAGCAAATTTCCTCTTCCTGCTCCTCTCCGGGCAGGTTGAAGAGTGCTGATAGTTTATTGCAAGAGACAACCTGCACTTTATCGGTCTTAGCGGCCTTTCCTTTCTTCTTCTTTTGTTTCTTCCTCTTTCTTGCTTCAGCAGGCGCCTGCCCCCAGAACAGACTGCCCTCCTTATCGGGTGCTGCTTCAGCTTCCTCCTTTTGCTCGAGTGAGACCTGCTCTAGTTCTTGCCATGGGACATGGTCCCGCACTAGCAAAGGCTTCAATTCGGGCTGCACGTACTCGTCTAGCCCTTCGATAAGGTTTTGTAGTCGGCGGACCCCAGGATTGGTTTCCTTGACCACCGGCAGTAGAGTTTGTCTCCTCCGATTGTGTGTAGGTATCCTGATGGCTGCAGGTTGAGTGGTCCATGCAGGTGCTGCCATCGGTGGAGCGGGTCGTGGTGTAACACCACGGATATCTGCCCCCACTTTCGGGTGGGGTGCTTTCTTCCTTTTCTGCTTCGCAGGGGCTTGCTTCCATCCCTGCTGTCCCTTTGCGGGCCCCAAGAAATGAGTTTCATAAGTGCTCCGCATACTTGCTTCAGAGATCTCCTCGGGCAATGCCTGATATAGGGAGATCATGTTGACTCTTGCTCTTCTAAGAGGGGCTTCATGTGGTCGAGGAGGGTCCACTTTGTACTCTCCCAATTCTATTTCATTTTTCTTCACCATCCCTTCGATGATGTCCTTGAAAACATAGCAGTCTTCGATTAGATGCCCCAACATCTGGTGGTAGGGGCAGAATCTTGGACTGTCCTTATTCTTCAGGTCCTCCAGCCTCTTTGGCTCTGGCAGGGTGACCACGCCATACTCCGTTACCCGGTCTAACAAATTCCTAGTTTTGTCCTTCGGAAAGGAGTAGGCTTTCTTCATCTTGTCCCATAGCGAGGGACCTTCTTTGCCATCTGGGGCTTTTGCAGGCTGTGGGGCGACCGCCTTCTCGCCCTTATCTTTCTGTTGTTCGAATGCCTCGATATCAAGGGCGTTCGCTTCTTTAGGCGCCGGGCGCCGCTCCACTGCCTTGCCCTTCTGGGTTGTGTCGGCAGTTGATGCAGGAGTAGGTCTGGCCAGAAAGGCTTCCACCTCGGCCACGATATTGTTTAGTCGGTCAAACGACTGTATTTCCATTCCGATCATCTTTTCTAGAACCTCCCTCTTGAGGTTCTGTTTGCATATTTGCACAGCGTCCTCTTGATGCGGGGGCTGCTTGCACCTCATTCCGAGGTTCCTCCACCTCTTTATATAGTCAAGGGCTGTCTCATCTGCCCTTTACTTTGTCGAGTAGAGTTCGGCCACTGTAACCTCCCTCTCCGTAACATGGAATCTTTCCCTGAACTTCCTCTGCATATCCGACCAGTTGCTGATCGACCCGGCCAGGAGGCTGGAGTACCATTCAAATGCAAGCCCCGTTAGTGAGGACCCGAAAAACTTTAGCAAGTATGATTCATTGGTGGCCAGATCACCCATGACAGTCATATAATATGCGACGTGTTCCTTCGGGGATCCCTTCCCATTGAACTTGTCAAACTTGGGCGGCTTGTTGATTCCTGGGGGAAGTCGCTTGGCAGCATGGTGTTGCGAGTATGGCACCCGATAGGCATCAAATGCGACGTAGTCGCCTTCACTTTTTTCTGCGAGCTTCAGCTCGATCATCCTCTCCACCATCATCCGGTTCATGACCGTGGGGTCGACTGGGTCTGGATAGAAGTGTGCCGACTGCAGGTACGGGGTGACCAGAGTGGTCGCCTGTGGAGGACGCAGCAGTGGGGGTGCCTGGTGCACTTGAGGGAGCACCAACGGCATCAACGGTTGTGACTGTGGTGGTCGCTGCTGAGTTGTCGCCATGCTTGGCTCTGACGACTGAGGCAATGTGTAGAGTGGTGGAGGGTCGACATGACGAACCGCTCCCCGGGATGATTCACCCTGGACTTCGGGCGGCTTGGAAGCTGATGACTGTTCAATCTTCTCCATCAGCTGTTTCTTCAGCAAGTCTATCTCTTGCCGGTATCTTTGAAGTAGCATCAGGACCGATGGGTCCACAGTTTCCATGCTGGGAATGGCTTCTGTTGCTTCCCCGGACGTACCCTCGGGCAGGACGTCGAGGAGGACGTCATCTTCTTCTTCCGTCGTCACCACATTGGCGGTTAGAATAGCAGCTTCCTCATTCCACTGGTGGGAGACCAGAGGTTGTTTTCCTTTAGCTGTCGCCAGGTGCTGCCTTGCGGCTTCTGTTCTTCGAGTATTCGGCCCCACCCTTGCGGCCAATTGAGCCAACTCGTGGAGGTCTTCAGGAAGTCCCCTGTATCGGCCGAGTATGCCGGCCATGTTGCAAGTGAAGACCTACATCCTTCTTCTCAGTCGATGGATCCTTCTCTTAGCCCGATCCGGGAAGGTCAGCCTCTCGAACACAGAAGTCCTTCTTGTATCCTTCCGTCTAGGGGTGGCTTTATCGGCTTCGATCTCAAAGCCGTCATCATAGTCATTGTCGTCGACTGACGACATCATCATCTTTTCTCTTTCATCTTCTTCAACTACCATTGGTAGGCAGAAGTCTTCACTGGCTGCGGCTGCTTACATCAGCCGCTACTGACCAAGTGAGGGGTTGCCCAGCCCTCGGAAATAGTTCTTGACCAAATCGGTCATCTCTTCTCGACCCCGTTCTTGATGCAGCATGGGGGACAGTTGTCGACCTCCCGCAGGAGGGATGTAAGCTAGCCGAGCTCTGTCAGCAGGTTGCCAGAATCTTCATCCCACCGCAGGGACGTTGGCTTGGCGGGCGCAGGCCCGGAAACTTTCACGGCGCGGAGGTTCCGCAACCCCTTCTTCTTCTCTCGGGGCCAGGCCCCTTTCCTCCCTACCTTCCATTCCGTCACTAGCAAGGCGGCGGCGCACATGTGCAGCTTGATGGACATGTTGGACCCTTTTGGGGACCCACACATGCTTAAATCTCTTTGGCCTGGGGGCCAACTTCTCTTGGCCGTAGTGGCCGACTTCTTCTCTTTCCGCCCTCCTTCCAGCGAGGGCTTGGTATGAGTTGTAGATGGGGACGGCGGGGAAGACCCGGTCCGGGACTATCCGTGCGTCACGCCCGTCGAGGAAGACGCGTACGCCACCGACCATCATGGATTTACCAGATTGCGATAGAGATCCGGTAACCATGGCAGTACCTCTCTGGAGTTGTTTGCGTTGACGCCCTCCAGAGTTCTTGCTGACAGCATCGGGGCGGACCCCACGGACGGCATGGTGCACCAGGCAGCTGGCGACCAGAGTCAGACTCTTGGGCGAGTTGTTGCGGCATAGAGCCTTCAGAGGCTCCACATTCTTTGCAGCTCCCTCGATGGGCTCCTAGGGTTCTACCTCCAGCAAGTCTACGAAGGCTAGCCCCAAGAAGTTGGGGAAGCCGACAGCGGCAGGGAAGCTGCCGAACACCGTGGGCACTGCCAGGTACCCTTACGCATGACCCGCAATAATCGACGGGCTGAAACCAACGCCAGTCAGTCCAGTTGTTGTCGTCATTATTTGCCTGTAAGGACCAACAAATCGATGATTAGTAGCCTTTGGGAGGGCCTCGAAGCCCGCATATCTCGACAAAGAGATGAAAGGTGACACTGGTCCCACCGGGCGTGCCAGAGTTTTTGGGATCGCTTGTTCTACAGGTGTTTTATTGACAGGCTTATTTGGTTTATTTACGCATCGATCAACCAATTAACTAACTGGTAATTAACTGACTGATTGACTGCGCAGGCGTGCCAGTCACGTACGTGACGAGTTTATTATGCGCTCATTCTGACCCGTGCCGGGCGAGAGTGAGGTTCGGTCGGGACCAGCAGTCCGTCACACCATAAAGGCTATGAAGTTAATTACATCCCCCACGAGGAGGGGAAAACCTTTGATTAATTGCCAAGATAGCGGGCTGGCGAGGCCGTAATAAAGACGCGAAGATATGAATGTGACAGGGTCACATGAAATGCTTCTATCTATCATGCGAGAGAGGCACGGTACATTAAGTTGGATACCCTCGGTACGTGGTGGAGGACATAGGTCCGAAGACCACCATCGCGCATGGCAAAGACTTCCAATCGGGAGTGACCCGGACTTTCGTCAGTGCCATTTGATATACCGGAGGGGGTCCATGCAGGCATGCATGCATGATGCTCATGACAACGCTAAGCATGGTCACAGAGTTGTGAAGATGAACAATGATAAATCAAGTTTATCAATCTCCGCCGAGGGAGATGAAAGTGGTAACATGGGCATGATAATAGAAGCATGATGATAACAGACATGATAGTAGAAGCATGATAATAAGGTGGTTCGGACTTGAACATCCCTTCCCTTACTTAATTTATTACTGATTAGGGTTTATTAATCTCGACCATAGGAGGCGAAGATCGCTCCGGAGATGAGTGAGTGATTAGAATGGCACAACGATTCAAAATCGGCGCGACCGCACGTAGGGATAGGTTTCCCCGGCATGGCCAAGCGTAGGCAAAAGGGTCTTAATCTGACGCGGCCATGGAAAACGTTAAACCGGCGCGGTGGCATTGGGGTGCGCCTGTTTAGGGCGCGCCGGGAGCAAACCAATTAAAGTCATGAAGCTATGAGTCTATTATTAATCCGGCGCGGGGGGGTACCGTGCCGTATTAGGGCGCACCGGATTAGGACCGCGCCATTTTAGTTGATTTTTGATGAATTTTGAAATGATTTAAGTTTATTAAGACTCTGTTGAGAGTTTTGAAGTTAATTAGGGTGATTGTTCGTTTAATCGAAGTCCAGAGCCCCCAGAGGTGAAGTTATGAGCTAGTGCGAGGTTCATACTCGAGCATTAGGGTCCTTGTTCTCAGAACAAATATTTTATTGAAGCCATTTTGATATGAGTAAACTCATGTTAGAAGAATTCTGTCAAAAATTGGGCAGCATCTCCCCCGTCCCTGAAGGACTACAGGGGAGAAACGGGGTCATACCCACTTGTGGAGTAAGCCCCTAAACAGTCGATCTGCATGGTGGGAGCCAGTGAAACCCCAATCGGACAGGATACCACGAAGACAAGCCTGCGAGGGGCACCATAGCTCCGTGGGTGGAAACAGAGGGACGAGGCAGCTATTGACGGGATCAACACCCCGAGGATTGGCCTACGAGGGGTGGGCGACCCACAGCGTGCACTGCATCCATTAGCAAGAGAGCATTAGGGAGAGAGGCCCCGAGGACAAGCCTACTAGGAGCGTTCGTCCCTTAGCCACCACAGAATCTTGGGAGATTGTGGGTTTAACATTGTTGGGCTGAAGCCCCTGTTGTTATCAGCCTTTCGGCCCCTGGGAAGCATCCACCACTGAGAGATGGAGTCCCCTCGACCGATTGGCAGTTCTATGAAACAATGGGGAATATCCCCCTCCCCGGATGACTGGGATAAAATCAACGGGACTCGAATGGTTCAGTGGCTGCGAACCATAAAATGAGGAGAATGAGTGTATTCGGCATTGAAAGATCACCATTCACAGAGTCAAGGTGCTGATGCTCACGAGACTGGGTTACCATTCACGGTGGAGAAGGCAAGCAGCAGTCACGGAGAAAGGTAGTTGATATGCAGACCGGATGATTTATCTACATACGCATATGCTCGAGTGGCTGGAATGCATAATCACAAGACGGGTCTTACCATTCCGGAGGTGGCTTCCAACTCCTCTGGGCAATAGAGCAATGCAAAGAGGAGAGGGAATGGCAACCAGACCTCGTATCAAGGTGGGAAGAGACATGTGCACAGGCACGGCTCTATTCACAAAGTATACAGAAACCATCGGGTGAGGCACGGTCACGACCTCGACATGAAAGACTCGGGGAGGGGTCGTCTCTATAGCCCATGACATCCCAGGGCATGTTTTAGGGTCGGAGAAGCCAGAATCGGAAATCACGCGGGAAAAGAAACTGACATATACACCGACTAGGATAGAAATAGGTGAGAGAGAGAAGGCATTGAACATTCAATCCGCCATCACATTCACAATTCATACCATCATCCCATCAACGGGGGAGGCCAACACATATGTTACAGATTCGGTGCCGGCATCATGGCACAACCACCGTATTCTAATTACAGAGAGGCTCACAGAAGAACAACTCAAAAAGATGGCGAAGGGGGGGGGGGGAGAAGGTTGGCTCATATCATCGCCGTTCCCCCCTCTCACTTACATTCGATTGAGAGGAAACAAATCATAGGACGGACGGGAAAACGCAGACGACCCACCTGTCCTAAGAACAGAGTATCGGGCTCTCCTTTCTTCTCCGGCTCCGGAGGGCTTCAGGCAGAGGAGGACAGGCGGCGGCGAAGGACCCTCAGCGAGACCCTGCTTCACTCGCAAGAAAACCCTCTCTCCCTCCAAGGTAATTGGCTCTCAGACTCCCTCTTCCTTTCCTTCAATTCTTTTTTCGATTCGCCCTCTCCAACCGTCTTTTGTTTCAAAAAATGGCCATTTATACAGGGGCCGTTCGAGGTTTAATCCGGCGTGAGAATTGGCGCGTCGGGGAAAGGGCATTTTGAAGCCTTTTGCGCGTCGGAATAGAAGGGCGCCGGACAAGGGGGGCGCGCCGATTTAGGGCGCGCCGTATTAGCATCTCCCGCTCGTCACGGGCTAGCCGGTGAGTCCGGGGATGGTTCCGAGAATCGCCGTGAACATTCATCTTGCCACAGTTCTTCGAAACCTCGACGGGATGCCTCGTCGAAGTTCTCAGGATGATGTATGGCCCTTCTCGGAACCTCGAACGTCTTTTGTTTGAACACGTGGGTTTTCCGCTGACACGGCCCTCGGCACTATGATTCGTGCTGTTGGCTCGGCCTGTTTTGTGCTCGAAGCTTCTTGGAGGGTGGGATGGCACCCGGGATAGTTCTACCCATGTCGAGTGATCATTCGGCCACTAACGGGCCCCACTTGGTGAGAAGCCGTACCCCTGTCGGGTAGTCAGGATCTTCTACCGATAGAGCCTTCGGTCCTCCGTTTTGAAGAGCCAAGGGCATTCTTTTATCTCAGGAGAGTCTTTCATGAGGTGGGTGGCCACCGGGTAGACCGTCGTCCTTGGTCGGACAACGGGTGTAGTGTATGCGGCACGACGGAGTCGATGCCGGTTCATTGGGCAGGCTTGGTTGCACTGCCGGTTGGTTATGAGTTCATCTCGATTCTCCTGAGGTGAAGTCCCCATGTTCATACAGGGTGACTCGAGGCTCTGGCAGCTTGAGAAGTCTTCGATATTTTGATATTTATCGGCTTCTGTGCTTCAGTGGGCCGTGTCATTCATCTTTGAGGCTTGATCGCCGCGAGTGATATTTTGAGTGCCAACAACGGCGTCAAGGACTAATGCAAGCGATGAGACGAGTCGAACCTGTTGGCAAAGAGTAGCTAGAGGTACCCCTTTAACCTAAGCCTAGTACCTTAGTTTATTTGAGTAGCATACCTAGATGATCTTGTCTTATGATTGTAGTATAGAACTAGATACCCCACTGATACATATGGGAAATGAATGTCATGAGAATTTGGGGACCAAATTCTTTTAAGTGGGAGAGGATGTAGCACCTTGAAAATTTAATGTAGAGAATAAATGACAATAATTATTCAATAATAGCCAAGAGCTGGAAAGAGAATAATTTTGATAAATGAAAAAAAATAGAAATAGTTAAAAATAAATCTATGGACCAAACCTCATGTGACATCGCGAAGGCCTTTACCCAAACCTTTAAGCACATATATATATAACACATAAGAAAACCTATGTACATTACCCAATTATATATATATATATATGCACATATATAATGCCGGTATAATTTAACGGGCCTTAATCAAAAAACCCATTTGTACAAGCTTTAAAACTATATACATATAGAGTATATTATGCATCCCAAGCCTTAAGCCACAGTGAGAAAACTACCCACGTATTTATGTGTGTGTGCATATTTATAATACAATGAGATAGATATATATATATATATCATATATATATATCAACCCCATATATATATATATATATATATATAGAGAGAGAGAGAGAGAGAGAGAGAGAGAGAGAGAGAGAGAGAGATAAACCATATATATATACATATTACAAGTGCATTGCATATATTAAACAATATCTGAGCATCTAGCTAATACTAAATATATATACAAAAAATATATATATATATAACACTTAAAGCGGCCTTTACAATTAGCTCAAATAAAGTCTTTAATGGGCTTTACCTACATAAGAATTAATGGGCCTTGTGGGCTTTACAGTACACATACATATATATATATATATATATATATATATATATATATATATAATGGGTTAAGGACATATGAATATATATATATATATATATAAATACTTAACTATTGAAAACATATACATATCTATATAAAAACCTATATATATAATCGATTCATATTCATATATGAACCCCTTATAAACCGTCGAAGCTGTGTTCGTATGGGAGTTGAAGTTTCGCGGCAGATGGCTGCAGATTTAGATAGGGTGATCAATGGAGGGTTATCCAATGTTAGTAGGATTCTCTTATATGGAAAGCTTATAGCTGTTAGGTTTGATTACGTGGGAGCTTGTCTCCCAGTAGGAATCAAAAAGCCCATGGGACTTTCCTCTCTATATAAGTCTCCCCATCGGCAAGCCAAAACATTCTTGGCCGCTAGTATAAACTCCTTCCTCGAAGCCTCCTCTGTTGCCCAATCTCTTCCTCTGTCCATCCTCTTCTGCTGCCTCCTGCGTGCAGACGGAGAGGCTTCGTCCCTTTTGTTACTGCCGTTTCGCTCCCTGTGTCGTCCGTTTGCTACAACGATCCTGTACCGGCGATGCCGTTGCTGTTGCGGAAGCATGAAGAAGCTTTGCTTCTTCCCTGTGACTTCTTCCCTAGCCGTGCGTTAAGGAGGTGCTGCTACTGCGTTGCTGCTCTTGTTATCTCTTCATTTTCTGCCGTGGACGTATCGTGGAGAGGCTGCCACTTCTCCCTACTGCTTCTTCTCCGCAAGACTGCCGCCGCTCGTGTTTCCTTATTCCTCCACTAGCTGCATATGTGAAGAAGACTTTAGTTGCTCTGTTCGCGTTACTTCTCATCTTCCCGAAGTTCATCTTCAACGTCCCAACCAAACACAACTAAGTAGGTGTTCTATCTCAAAGCCAAACAAGTTAATCTTCCATGATCTCTACATGATTTGTATGAGTTTTACACCATGAATTATATGTTTTACACCAACTTTAAATATCTATGAAATCATGTAAAGAAAATAAGATATAATATACATTCTATTGGGTTTTACGTAACACGTTATACGGTAAAACACTGTTGCGATAGTTAGATTTATTGGGTTTAACGTCTTGTTCGTACGCGCCGGAGTGACCTTTGGTCATGAAAATTTATGGGTGTGTTATTGGGATAGTGAACAAGGTAGTGGAGTTGGTACCTCTTTTTTTCGATCCTCCTATCTCAAGATCACCCATCTCTCAAGTAAAAATATTTTTGAACATCAGGTTAGGTAGAGTTTTTTGAGCCTTTTATTTTGGTATATAGATTGCACGATTTCGATGTGTATACGTCGAGGACGGGAGGTTCAAAGATATATAGACCATTAGTTAATGAAATCGTGATTTCTTTAATATATATATATATATATATATATATATATATATATATATAATGTGTAACTTTTACCTGTATCTTTAAAAATATATATCTACTAAATAATGTAAAATAAAATTATAATATATATATTTTTGGAATCCTTAAATTTTTCTCTTAATTATCATATATTTAGTTCCGATAATTTTCTTTTATTTGAAAAATATTACTGTTCATCATTATCAAATTAAAAACTACATATCATGTTTAAATCCTAGAAAATTCATATCTTATGATCAAAATAGGTAAAAATTACAATATATATATTCGTGATCCTTGTAAATTTCCCTTAATTACCATGTAATTAGTTCTAAAATTAGTATGTGTCCTTTTAAAGAGATGCTATTTTTTAAAATTATTAAATTAAATAGATATTAAGATATGAATTGACGTCTTTTCAAAGGGGCGCAAATTAAATTCTAGAATTGGTGCCTCTCCAAAGAGACGCTAATTAATAAATTAATGCCCATCTATATGGATGTGAATTCGTTTTCTCCCCTATTTTATCGGGTTTGACCCATACCGCGGGTCTATTAGCACTCTTATCCCAGTCCGTCGATAGAGTCCGTGTTCTCACGTTCTTTCTCGCTTACACACTCAACTCTCGGTGACATACGAGCCCTCCGTTAGACATTTCGTTCCTTCAGACTGGCAAGTTAGTCATTGGGACCTCCGTAAGTCTCGTCGTAGCCTTGGATTCTCTCAAGGCCGACTAAGCTGGTTGTACCCTAAAAACCCTGGAATCGATATATGTGACTCTGTCTTTCCGAAAGCTTGCACATCTCTGAACTACGACCATGACTTGGGCGCCTAATGGAATTGGCGACCATGACAGGGGCGTAGTTTACTCTTTGTGCGACCTGATACCGGACGCTATTTATTAATTAAGCGACCACTTAAAGTGTCGTTATTATCCTTGAGCCTGTCAAGGTCAACCTAATGTGCGACCACCCCTCGGACGCAGTTTTAATTGGCGGCGACATAATGGATGCCAGTTACCTAGTTTTTGTCGAATTTGTTTCATGTTCGACATATCATGCATTTTCATGAATCAACTTCCCTATTGTCTATGACACTCTGTCCCTTATTGGGAATTATCCTTAATTGAGAACATAACTGTTTGACTCTGTATTGGCCACATCTGATTCTGAAATATTAAGGGCTATGGGTCCGTGACTTTTTCAATGCCAGGCTGGACGGAAGTCCAATTCTGTAAACCATGGGAATTCTGGGTGTGGTATTGCACCAACGTCTGTTATATATGTTATTCTGTTATATCTGTTATTCTGTAAAATTCTGGTATTCTGGAAATTCTGATATTCTGATATTCTGTTATTCTGATCTTCTGTTGTACTTTTATTCTGATAATGTAAATATTCGGTTAGACTGATTATCCCTGCTTATTATTATTGAAATTCTGCTATGTTCTGGTCAATTATGAAATTATGTTCATTTGAGTATCTGTCCTTGATGTACATTCTAATAGCTTGTCCTTGGCTCTGCGTGGGATTTCATCCCTATCTTTCTTACGCTTATATCTGCCCTTGAATTTGATATTCATCTTCTCTGGTAGCATGATTATATGACCTTCAAAATATATATAGTGTTACATGCATTGCATAGTCATGTACATGATTAAGAATTGGCTAATCACTTATATTCTACTTGATGAGAGATGTAATTCCTACTGAGCGTTTTGCTCATCTAGCCTATTTCAACATTTTTTTCAGGTAATGAGATCGAAGACAACCATTCAGACGGGGAAGGGCAAGAGTGATGAGCGTTATGGAGAATCGAGTCGGTGTCCTTTATTTTTATTAAGACTTGTCCTATCATTTGAGTTTTTTTTCTTTTTATTAAAGTGTAATAGTGAGTCCTTTCTTTACTTATGTAAGTGAGTCAAGTTATGTAAATCAAACATTTGAGTATTAATAAAGATTATGTTTTGTCCATATTGTCTGGCCTTGGCATTTTGTGTCTTATGTTTGCTCTGATTATTCACGACTGTATCACTGTCGCGTTCCGAACTACACATTCCGCTGCTATCGGTTCGGTGCGTGATAATTCAGAAATTGACATTTCCATTGCAGAACTTTTCACATCATCAAGGATCAATTTCATAAAATTTGAAGCAATTCATCATAAGCATGCTGCATGTTACGATTGGAGGTCACTCAGTCATGAAACAACATTCATTTCAAGTTGTTTATCTAGCAAGACTCCCCCTTGACAAATACATGAATTTTAAAAAAAATCAGCGATAGTGCAATGTGTTCTCTAATGACATGGGGCTAGCTAACAAAGGAGCACAGAATAGCATCAGAAAATTCATTCAAAGCCAAACATTCGATTTCTCCGAGTTCTGGTACGAGGGGGAGAACTTAGGTCCAAAGGCCAACTTACGCATAGTGAGAGTTTCCAAGTGGATGTAATCCACCTTTTCACTACTCAGCATTTGATATACCAGATACTCAATTAAGCTCAAATGTGCTATGAAACATACAGTTTCAATCAAGAATTGTTCAAAAATTGATTTGGACAATTTCATCACAGTAAAATGGAGGAACAATCAGTTCAGGTATGTAGAAGCAATACATGTCATAAGAACAACATCACCAAGTGCCATTTGCTACTGCAGAGATTTCTGAGATTTCCTATCAAGTGGTTAGGCACAATGGTTGATCTAAAAATCACATAATAATAGCATGATCAATTCAGATATAGCAATTTGCATGATATGTATTTCGACAAAGATGAGTTAAAATTCACAATTCCAAATCATTTATTCAAAAATAAACTCCCCCTTTCTATGTGCATAAAATTCACAATTGACATTTTCTGAAAATCATGCAACCTATGACCTAAATGAACAAGTGACTCATGGTATGAGGCGGAGGCACATTCTCACGCATGGTGATAGATTTCAGACAAGAATGACCTGCCCTTCCTCAAGTCACCATTTATACCATGTAGTCATGCAACAATGAACAGATAGATACAATGCAAACTCATAAGAAAAATGAATTTTTCTTGATTTTCATGAATGAAATTCAAATAAAATAATTTTCAAATTTTCAAAGATAATTCAAAATTTTATTTTCAAAAACGTGTGCCTTGAGCAGCCATTATTTTCTAAGCCTTCCACTTGGCCTCAAGGCAATCCTGCACCAAAAGTTCTCATTTGGATGTTTTGGGTACCTAAGTCTTCTTAGGTCCCGGATGGTTAGTTGCACCTCTAGTGGGTGCCTTCCATAATTTTTGGGCATACATATCATCAAAATATATTAAGGAGCAATCATGCATAGTATGCCCAAACTCACCACAGTAATGACAACTAACAAGAAGCTTTTCATTCTTGTTAACAAGATAAGCATAGAAATTTCTCTTTTTCATAGCATGAGTGTCATCATTCTTCTTTTGAAAACATGATTTCATCAAATGACAATATTTCCCACAATAGTAGCAATGCAATGGGGGAACCCTATTGCATGGTCGTTTTGCATGAACATGTGAATTTTCTAATCCACTTCTTTTTGAAAACTTCTTTAAATTTTTGAACCCATTTCTCTTGCATGCATTTAATTCATCCGATTTCAAAACAAAACATTCATTCATCATGTGTCCATACATGCCACAATAAAAACATGACACACTCTTATTTCTTTTTGAAACAAGTTCATTTTGGCATGCTTTTAAGTCATCCTTTTTTATGACGAAGCAATCATTCATCACATGACCACGTTTACCACAATAATAACAATTAACATTTGAACCCTTTCTCATGTGATAATGCTTCATTTGATTCTTAGGACCATTTTGATGTTTAGACGGTTGATTTGCTTTCTTGGTCCTTGATTGAGTCAAATATTTAGACTTTGATTTGTCAACAAAAGGAGCATTTGACATATTTGAGTAACATGATGCATGCACAAAAGATATTTGATTTTTTAGACCAAAGGCTTTCTTTTTGGTGGGTTCATACCTGTTGATGTTTTTTCCATTGATGTGATGTTGATGTGGTGTGAATATGAATGTGAATATAAATATGGTGGTATGAAAGATATGTGTGTGAAGATACGTGAGCAAGCAATAACTAACTCAAACAATCACCAACATCAAAAGCATGGGTATGTCATCAATGTTCATGTGAAAAGAAAAGAAAAAAAACACACACCGGGGCGTGGAGCAAAGGAGTAAAATAAAAGCACACACCGTAGGTGTGGAGCAAGCAAAGTAAAGAAAAGAGCAAAGATGATGACAATGATGAGCAAAATCCAACTAAAGAAATGTGATCGCCACCAAGGTAATTAAAATAGCAAAACTAAGTTAAATACCTTGGAAAGACGGTGTAACACCCGCCCATGGGAGATGAAAACCAGACCACTCTACGAGCAGAAATGGTCCAATATCAGGCTGCTAGAGTAAGAAACGGCCTTATGATAAGCAACCACAGATCCTCGAACGGCCCAACGTAGAGCAACCAGAGCACACGGAACAGCAGATTGGGACTTGGATCTCCACCTCTCTCGGCCGACGAGAAGAGTTGGGCCTCGTGTTATGAGCCCTGTAGACCTGCAAAAGAGTGTGGAAGTAAAGAAAAACAACCCAAATTAGCCCTTAGACACGTGTAGTAACTATAATGCAAATAAACTAAGATGCATGCAAAAGGATGGGTGAATACCTCGGAGGTTTGGTTTTTTAACCCCTGTGGGGCGTGAAAAAGATGGGGAGATGTTTAAACATGTAATTGAGATGCAAAGAACGTGGAAGAAGAAGAGGGAATATGCTTATGAATGTTATGAAGAGGGGGAGAAACTTATGAAGAAAATAACATAATGAACCCTTGTAACTCAATACTACCTGGACTTTGAAGGCTTATGGACGTAGACAACACTTCTCCTTGATTGGTACTCACTCCAAAACGCGGCAGCACCTCGACGTAAACTCCAGAAAATCTCTCTCTTCAACCCGTGAACTCAAAGGTCCTATTTATAGGCCCTCAAACTCTAGGTTCGAGTTGGAGAGATTCCTGTGAAAAAGTAGGATGAAACTTAGCAAACTCTTGAAGATAATACTTGGTGCGGACACCCGAGCGATTGAGAAGCACGATACGCCGAGCCACCGGTACCGTACGCGGAGTACCACCCGAGCCACTTTGGCGTCCATCTGAAAACAGAAGCAACCAGTCCGTGGGCAGCAACTCCAAAGCTTGGAGATCGGAGCCGATCGGCCTCCGACCGGCGTCCCCGCCCGACCACCGTCCAGGGAGGCACGCCACCAGGGGTCTCCATCACAGTGGGACCCACCCCAGCACACCCGAAGGACAGAGCCGTTCGTGGGTCCCACGGACCCATAGATCGCGTCGTCCGGACAGCACCAAAACGCGGGTTCGGCACCGTCGGAGCTACATCAAGATGCTGCCCGTCAACCCAATTGTAGCGACTCCCGGGCCCCACATGTGACCTGTTACCTCCCTACGTAGAGTGGGTCAAAATTATTGTACTGTTGTAAAAGTGTTTAACCGGGAGTCCGTGATTGGCCGAGGTTGTCTTCCCCACGCCGGGAGTGTGGATGTAACAATCGTAACTTCTTGACATTCATTTGCTAGTTTAGTATATGATCTTAGGCCGCTACCGAGTGCGATAGGAACTAGCCCGTGAGTCCATGTCACCACTGTGAGTGTGAGAGTGACCCGTCCCGTGACTCGATCTGAGCACGGAAGTTGAGTCGGACTACCCTTAACTCTGCCGGTTCTTCCAACCCCGCACGATCCGCGTTTCCCTCGCTTGGGACGACGAGTGAGCTTGCATTTCTGTTAGCGACGTATAGCCCATAGGAACTCCTAGTGTCGGGCTGAAGTCTCTCCAATTTATGTGTTGCTGTTCGCATCCGCATTTAGAGTCCCTGGTCCGCATCACTTAGAGTCGGTCCCCGTGTCCGTCCCGCATCAATACTGCCAAGAGTCCACAGAAACAGACGGAAGCTTCTAAAGATCACTATCGAGAGAGAAATCATCAAATCAAAACTCTACTTCGACCACGGCGTAGCAGAGAAAAGACAGTTAATCAGGACTCTCTGTCTCTTGAAAAGGTCCTACGATAAACTGCCACTTGGATTTAATGGCCCAAGTATAGACCGCCACCCTCAGAAGATAAGACCAATAGGCGGGAACTTCATGAATAGGACTCTGAAGCCAAGAAACGGTCTAAAGTAGAACCACCACAATGCCTCTAATGGCCTTACGATAAACCGCCAGAGCTCAATCGGATAAGAATAGATAAGACGGAAAGAAAAACATTGGCTCTGGACTCTGGCGTCAACAAACGGTCCATAGATAGACCGCCAAACGTCATCAAACGCCCATATAATAGACCCCTAGAGACAATGGCATGGCAAAATGAATGAAAGACCTACTAAGCTTCAACCCTTGGCAAAGAAATGAGGAGCAAGACCCATCAAAGAGAATGACCCATGAAATAAGCCTCAAAACTGACCAAGATGACTCAGTAAACGGAGAATAATTCGGAGCATCATAAAAATAAATAAGGAGATGACCCAACTCATTGGTCATAAAACGGGTGTTAACAGATGTCCCTCCTTAACGTCCTCTTTGCAGGGGAACGAGCGGAGGTGAAGTGAAAACGACATGGAACATGGAGGTGAATCAGAAATGAAGCGGAGTGGACTGAAAAGCAGGCGTTAAGGTAAACCGACACCCGTCCTCAACCAACGAGCGATAGGAATCTTCCTAAAAACTTCGAACCAATCACAAGGAACGGCCAAACCGAACGACACATGCCTGGAGGAACTAACAACAAAAGGAAATAAGCACGACCAACCTCCTCACTGGAACACACAGCTGATAGGCGGTCGGAAAGTAAAGAGACGAGTAACTAACTCCAGATAGGAATCCTCAGTTAACCAAACCGAGCAATAGACTGAAGGAAACCTTCCAACTCAGAGTGGAATGACTCTCCTTACTCAAGACCATGGACACATAGTTATCTACCACTATTGAGACAATCAGACAGATGAGGGCACATGAATGCTTAAAAGATGCGTATGATGCATGCTGGGCTAAAATATGCAAATCATCAAAATGAATGCCTAGAAAAGATAAAATATCAAGATACTCGAGAATAATATTGCTAGACCGGAGAAATCAGAGTCAGGATACTATCTGCAATCACGGCGTGCAAGATACAACCATCATCCCCCAATTTTGCCAACCTAACGGCCTATCCAACGATTAAACATGTGCACCTAGATCATCATCATTTTTGTTAAAGGGGAACATCAGATCCCGGAACACATGAATGACCAGTCAGTTCTCGAGGAAATATATCATAGATACCATATAGTAATACATTAAGGGACTAGGGATCAAAATACTTACCTGACTTACCTGCCTGGCGAGTGTTGAAAGCGTGATGGCGTTCATGATTTTACAATATGAAAAGGTTAGCCATTATTAAAATAGATCCACAGAATAAGCATGAAGCACAATAGATGTATCTTTGAAGCATGAAACATAATAGATAAAGCTTTGTAATTCATCAAACAATTCAGCACCAAACGGTCTAGGATAAAACCGCTAAAATAGCCTTAACGGTCTAAGCATGGACCGCCAAAGAACGTCGGTTCACATCCTTTGAGGAAGAAGCTCTGATGACAAACGGTCGAAGATAGGATCGCCAGAATGACTTTAACGGTCATACGATAAACCGCCAATTTTCCTAAGCATTCAAAAAAATAAAACCGATCGTTGTTCCCCCCATTCAAACACTCATCTCATTCAAACAAAACCCCAACCGAGTGACCCCCCATCCGGCGACTCCGGCAACCACCGCGCATGAATCCTTACCGGCGGCCACCGTGACCACCGCACCCACGATGGTGAAGATGCAAGCGATTAAGTGGCTCCAGTGCCGACTAGAGAGGGAGGAACCCTCCCCGACGGCGGTGAACCCGTCGGAGGGAGAGCAAGGGTCGCCAGCCCATGTGGAAAGGGGGGAAGCTCCCACGGCGGCAGAGGGACCTGGAGAAGCTTCCGATGGTGAAGATGACGCCCCTGCGGCGGAGGAAACACCAGAGAAGACCAAGGGAGGGCAGTCATCAAAGGTAGGCCACCGACCCTAAAAACCCTATTTTGATCATTTTTAAACCGTGCATGTGGCGTGGATGAGGTAAAAACGGGTCTAGAGACCCAATGGAAATGCTTGTAGGCCTTTGGCCATTCCCACGATCTGGGGAAACGAAGAAGATGATGCCCATCTGCTGGGACCGTAGCGGTCGTTTCAGAGACCGCTACACCCTCAGACGGCCCAATATGGGAGCACTAGAGTGTTAAAACGGCCCAAAACCTGGCCGCCAGAGGAACCCAAGATAGAATGTGAATTTTTGTGCTTTTGTGTTCATTTGATTTTGTTGTTGTTTTTGTTTATGTTAAATACAATGAAAGTGTAATGCAGATGACTGACTCACATTCTAAATGTGTGTAGGGGAAGAGACGAACGCGGATTTCCTGGATGTAAGTGCGGGCGGTATACCTGGCTCTACCAGACTATCAGAGGGACCAATTAGCAGCTATGGGCTTCGGGGAGCTGTTGAGCATCGAGGTGACCAGGATTGATGCATCACCAATCTACGCCCTCCATGAGAGATGGGATCTAGTTAGCAGGGCATTCATCTTCCCGTGGGGCCACATGATCCCCACGCTGGAAGACATAGCAAGGATCATCGGATTGCGGGTCCATGGAGCACCGGTGACAGGATGGACATACAGGGATTATCAAGAGATGGCACAGGAGCTGCTTGGACTGGATTTGCTGAGACCAGGGCATCATTCGTCCACGCTAGGATGATCGACACTCCAGGAGAGCCTGGGGCTGAGAGGAGCTGCTATCTTAGTAGGGGAGCTGCCAGAGGAGCACATAGGGAGAGTGATAGAGCAGGTTCGAGAAGGAGTGGCAGCAGAGCCGGGACCTGAGGGAGACATCACTTTACGGTGCTTCCTGGTTTTACTATTCGGGAAGCTTCTTTTCGCGACTAGAGCTGATGGAGTGAGTGTCAGGCTCCTCCCTTTGCTGAGGGATCTGGATGGAGTAGGAGGATACGCCTCGAGAGAAACGGTCCTGGCATTTCTTTTCGACTCCTTGAGCACGACCAACCGACAGACCATGCTGGGCGACTTCTCACCTTTCTTACAGGTAAATGCCCTAAACTCTAAACTTTAATGCTTTTCTATACGCTTGCTATTACTATATGCTGACACTTGACTTATGCAGGTTTTGAGCTACCTATACCTTCCTGGATTAGGGCGAGGGAAGGAGCTACATCCCGAGTGGATCCCCATCGCGAGACGGTGGGTGGTAGCACGGACATGGGATCGATCCTGTGCCTAGCTCGGGCGATGCAGGACGACATCGACACATTCCCCTATGCATCGGTAAATTCTAAACTCAAACTCCTCCATATGCTTTCTAAATGCTTCTAAATGCTGACAAATGTTGACATTGCCTCAATTGCCTTTTCAGGTGCGTTGGACACCTTACAGTGGCGAGGGTCACGAGGGACAGCCTTGGGTAGAGGCAGTGTAACGACCCAAGATCCAGATACCGGGAAGGCCCGATACCATTCGAATCCTGATCCGCCGCCCACGAGCTGGGAGTGCTCAGAAGGGCTAAAAGGAGTGTGGAGGCACAAAGAAATAGGAAATAAAGTAGGACAATTCAACAATTAACAGAAATAAATAAACAACTACAACAGAGTCTGGTCTAACAGAAAGTATAGTCTAAAGCAGTAAAACGTACCACATGCCGAGTGAACACTCGGCCCGGCGAGCTGGCAACTGAGAACCTCTGAACAGCACCCTCGAACCTCGAGGAAGAACCGCCACACCTGAAAAGCAGGGATGAGTCTCCAAAACAGAGACTCAGCAGGGATCCCGCGGAACCCCAACCGGAAACAACGGCGGTAGCCGAAATGAAAGCTACAACGACAGCAGGAACAACAAATCAGTGGCCGGTCCAAACTCGGCACTACAGTTACTCCTACTGTACTAGAGAACACACCCCGATCTCACGGTCGGGGGTTACCGAACCACACTAGTACCACTTACCGAAGTAAAAACCCACGGAAACCCCACTGTAGAGGCCTGTCTCCTAGGACACGGCCAACCTGGACACGTTGTCCAAGGTGCAACCCTGACCACTTGGTCACGGGTACCGCACCAACAAGACGCAACCTCGGTAAAGCTACTAGCACCAGTCTCACAGCACGAAAATCGGCACACGCGCCACGGCAAAATAACCTGGACTCAATGGTCAACACGACCAAAAACTCGAAGGTCGAAGTCACAAAGACTGACAATCTGTAACTCCCGACTCGACATGAGTACCTCCCACTAAAAGTAAGGCCGGATGCGTCCACTGACGTCTTATTCTGCACCTCAGGTGTCTCCCTCCGGTCCAGCGAGAACTGAGACACCGTACAAGTAACCACAGAACAAGTGACTAGCTGGGCTCACGCCCGTCAGCGTGGGTCCAATTGCCCCCAACCACGTGTGCACACATAGACTGTCCATCTCTGGTCTGGCCCTCTGACCGAGTTTCCCCTCAGCCGGACTCTGGCTGCTAGACGCGGGGCCCGACGGAAACCAGTCTAAAACGTCCTCAGGGTAGCCTCTCCACCACTCCCTGGTGGGACCACTAAACGTGTAAGCAGGCTACGACGAGTGGAGGGTCACTGAAGGAGTAGACTCTCAAGTCAACGAAAAATAACGTCAGAACCTGACAAATTACGGGGACCGTCCCATGTACCCTCACCGTCACACGGTGACCACAGTTAGAGAAGAAACGGGACTCACAGTCCACGGGCCACGCACCCGGCGACGCAGAAACACAGAAGCATGGTTCCCAAGGCAGCTCACAGGCCGCCAAACCGAATCCCACTCTCAGGGAAAAGCGGGAAACCTCCATCCCCAGGCTGGGCAACTGGACTCGCAATCAAAGGCCTTACTCATGGCCCACTCGGAAACCTCTTCCCAAAGAAACTCACGACGTGCGGGGAACCCTCGCCACACTCGCACCGACGCACGGTGACTCGATCAAGCGTAACACCAAGCCCAGAACACGAGGAGTCACCCGGACTCTCAAACCCATGGGCACGCTAAACGAGGTAACACGGTCCTCCAGACACCCTCTAAGCACGGACACAAAACCCTCGGGGTGTCTGGGACGTTCACGAGACCGCAGGTCGACCACTGGGTCCCAACCGGGTCGGCCAGGAACCTACACAATGCGAAACGATCGCGGCAAGCACGAAGAACCACTTCGGCGCAATACAATGCCTGGAGGTCCATCTTTGGGCCGTCACAGCTGCAACGGTCCAAAGCTAGGCCGCCACAGCACTATAACGGTCCAACACAGGAGCGTTACATGAAACATGCAACACTGGCTGTGGCGCACCCACCCTGGGGCGTCACAGCCTCTAACGAACCAAACCTGGTGCGTTAGAAGACAGACCAAAACAGGTTGTGACGCACACCCCTCAGGGCGTCACAACCCCTAATGGACCTACTCAGGTGCGTTAGAAGAAGGGATACGTCAACTCTGACGCACCCCAGCTAGGGCGTCACAGATCTCTGATGGTCCACCCCTGGTGCGTCAGAGTCTCAGGACCCTAATCGGTCAAAATCATGAAACACGGATATAACGGTCGAACCCAGGCGCGTCACACCCTCTGGCAGTTTTTCGTAAGATCGCCAGAGCGACCAATGCCCTGCCGACACCACAAACCTGTGTGACGCACCCTCCTTGGGGCGTCACGGCATGTAATGCACCCACCCTGGGGCGTCACAGCCTGTGACGGTCACTGGAAGGACCGTCACACCGTCCCGAGAGAGGGACGGCGGGAAATGACCCAAAAATCATCCCACGCCCCCATACCTCCCCGAGAGAGGGGGAAAACAAAGGGGAAGCCCCACAAATAGCCCCTAGCATGCATCTACGGCCTCGGATCAGCCAAAAACGCGGTGAAACGGTAGATCGGCTCACGAGCCCTAAAACATGGATTTTTCCCAAAAATCCCCAAATACGCCCGCTTGACTCACCACGGCTTACAAAACTCGCAGGAAATGGAATGCACGAGCTGGGGGTCCATCTCCCTACCTCCACCGAAGAAACGACGTGCTGTGGATGTTGATTCACGAAGAAATCACCGTGAAACCCTTGCCGGCTCACGGACGCGCCCCCGAGCTTCGCCACGCCTCCACCACCTCGATACTCGCCTGTCCTCGCCCAAATCCTTGCCCGCATCCTCGCCCGCGCCTCCTCCATCTCACCCCTGCCTCGCTCTGTCAGCCACCGGAGAAGAGAGGGGAGAAAGAGAAAGGGTTAATATATATAGAAAAACCCAAAAATTCAAGAAATTCAGAAAATTACGAAAAATTACCTCCGCGATCCTCGGGAAGAGCACAACGCAATGGTAACGTCCCGGAGTCGGAGAACGCCACGGTTCGCCCTGCACAGAGTTCCGAAGGCACTTCAGGGAAAAACACATGTAAAACATAAAATACACTCCAAGACCCAATAAAATGATCCGAAAAATATCTGAAAAAATCTGGGGCATTATAGGCAGCCCGGGCTTACACCGGACGAGAGATCTGGCTACACTGCATCAACATCGTTGAGCCTCTCCATCATCGACTGATTATGAGGATGAGGGGAGTACACCAGCCAGAGGTGGAGTTCCCCGAGCAAGACGACGAGCGCTTTGGGAGATCGGCGAAGGGACTCAGCGCCGACATCGACTGGGTCACTCGGGTGATCGACCAGGTGCGGGACTAGACACGGAGAGGTCGAAAGGTGAGGACCTGAGCTGACAGCGACGAGGCCTACCTGAAGGCCTACGCTCAGAGGTACGACAATCGAGTATTCTGCGGCGTCCGACGACCGGTATGACTTCTAAACTCATGCTCTTCAATTAAATGATTTTATTCCTATATGCACTGACACCATGATTTGCTATATGCAGCTAGACCCGTAGGGCAGGATAGCAGAGTTGTAGGGCCTCCTCCACTCCACTGTGCAGCAGAGGGATGAGCTCCATCGTGCGCTGGACCTTCTGGTAATCTTCTTAATCCTTGGACTTAATTATGCTTAAGCTTATGATGAATGCGACTGACCTTGACTTCTAAAATGCAGCGAGCTGAGGGAGCACAGCGGCTCGGACCGGATGCACCTTCCTCTTCGTCACAGCCTGTAGGAGGCAGGGCTGAGCGAGATGCAGACTTTGCTCGGGCAGTTGCTCGGGATGAGGGGCCCGAGGCTACTCTCGCGGAGAGGGTAAGCAAAACCCAAACCGAGTTCGTTAGACTTTAAATGCTTATGATGCTTATGCCTAATTACGATGAATGCTAATGCAGGCGAGAGAGCTAAGCACAACACTGGCCGAGGCGGAGCGTGCTCGAGCGGAGACCGAGAGGTTGAGAGCAGAGGCAGTGGAGGTGACCCGTCTCCGTGAGGAGGTGGCGCGATTGAGCGCGGGGCTAGTAGACTTAGAGCGCTACCGGACTGAGGCACGAGAGGCTCGGCGTCAGGCCTATGACATGAAGATTGAGCTGCAGACGATGGAGAGGACCGTGCAGATGATAGGCTGTGGACCAGAGCGGAGCGTGTCCCAGAGCGGTGCTCGGAGCTGCTTGTTCCCCGACTTCTTGATCGGCTCCTTCGGCCATCGGAGGAATGTGGAGGGGGATAGGAGACGACGACAGCGAGAGGAGGAGAGTATCTCCATGGCCCCACCGGTGAAGAGACACGAGGGTACCAACGACAGTGGGAGTCCAGGAGAGGGACCTGCCGGAGCATGACTTGTAGTCTCCCTTTTCTTTTTTGTTTTGATGGACACTTGTACATGACTTTTGATATTGGAATGAAAATCTTTTTGGTGTTTTTATTTTTATTTAAGATGCAAAAATGTGAATGAATGTGAATGCTGACCCACTGACTACTACCTTAGTACTGACAGTGAGTACAGGTGGGAGAGACATAGAGAGAGAACGGTAGGGTTGACTAAGAGGGAAAGAGTTAGGCAAATTTTGATAAAACCTAACAAACGGTCTAATTTAAGACTGCCACAGGGATAAAACGGCTAAACAAATGACCGTAAGAGGGTTGGAGACAGCAGGTGGATGAAGGGATAAAAACGGTCCAAAAATGAACCGCCTGAGGACTCTAGCTGTCTCACGATAGATCGCTAGTGCAGAAACTGTGTAATACGAGCGGGACTCTTCCGTGAGAGTCCGAACTCGGGGGAAAGAGGCCTTAATCTGCACTAGAACCTAATCTAACTTAAGATAAGGCTACGCAACCTCAATCCTAATGCACGAAGATCAAAAATAACCCTCTATAAGGTCGAACAAGCCCAGAAATTGCAGCTCACACCAATTCTCTGCTACAAGCCTCAAAATTTCATCAAAAACTCTCAAAAACACCATGAAGAGGACCTTTGAAGCTAGTGCTATGAGAGAGAGGGTCCACACCGGGCCTAAGGCAGCCAAGAAGGAGCATGGGGAGCTACAACGGCTAACCTCCATCCCCAAGCACTTGAGCTCAAGTTCTTCAAGAGAGGTAAGTTGCAATTTGATTCAAAAGTTCATAAATTTCTGAATATTCTCTTTTCTCATGATCTTCCTCTCTTCTTCCTCTTCTATTTTCCCTTTTCTTTTAGCTTCTTCCTGGCCCAAGATGTTACTCCAACCTAAAGTGGGTGGCTCCCATGATCAAGGAGCTCCCTTTAGAGGTCCTCTGAATCCTAAGGGCAAGGAACCTTCAACCCTTAGTGGTTCTAGGAAAGAATTTCCAGAAATTATCCTTAGATTGGCCAAGTATTTCAGCCCTAGTAGAGCTATGGCATCCACTGTAGATTATGGAAAATCCACTAAAAAATAAAAGAAATAAATGCAATGCTAAAGAATGGAAAAAAAGGGGGAGAAATGGGGGCATGCGTGGATGCAAGAGGGAATGGTGATCGCCAGAGGGGTTACCTCAAAAATATGCGGGAGATTGTGGGATGACTTCCTTCTCTTCTGATCGGCCGGCCGATGGAGAGAGTCTCTCTTTGATTACCCTTGCAAGAAACAAAACACCAATAAAATAAATGGAATTAGAACTCAATGTGTAGCATCAAATCCCAAGTGATTATAAGTACATAAATATATGGAATATGACACACCTTGTTGGTGTTTTGGCCTAAACCCCTTGGAGAAGGGTGGTGATAAAATGATGAATGAATGAAAGATGTGCAAGTGTTGCACGGTGGAGCCTCAACGTGGTTGAGATGTGGAGATAATAAACAAATGATGATGCATGCATGCACGAACTAATGCAGTAAAAGGAAATAGGAAAGGATAAATAGGGAGGAATGTGGGAAGCTGGGATTTTCCCCTGTAGAAATCGTGGCTCTTGGATCAAGCATTCGGAGGAGGCCTCCAGTGGGATGAAGCAGTAAACGTGAGGAGGGCTTCTCCTTGAGCCAACATCCGAGCAGCATCTACCCTTTTGTTGAAAGTTGCCCCCCCCCCCATGCAGAGACTCGCAGGCTCGCTATTTACAGGGGAAGATGAGGGGTGTTGATTTTGGGGAAAGTTAATTTGATGGAAGGTGATAAAACTGGGAAAGAATCCCAGTGAAGTAGGTGGAAAAACGGGGGAGGAAGGGCTGCGGCCGAATGCGAAAATCTCAGGTAAATGGCGCCTAACACCCTGGACGCCTTTTAAATTACTGTTCACCCACACGGACGTTATTTCCAAGCCATTTTTAGAAAATTTAGGAACTTCCAAATTTAAAGAATAAATCGCGTCTTGTATACCGGACGCAAATTCAAAGTTTCTGAATTTGGATGGATCGAGAATATCTCCGTAAAATGGCAAGAAAATTAGCGTATGTGGAAATGGACGTTATTAAGAAATAACGGCTACGAAAGTGGGCGCTAATTCTTGATCTATTTAGGAATGCTGAATATTACCCAAAGAATCACCAAGCAAATAGCGTCCCGATGGGAAGACGCTCATTCTTGATTTTCAGAAATTAGCAAAATAAGATTTCCAAATAGCGCCCAGATAAGATGGCACTCATTCTTGATTTTCATAATTTAGCAGAATAACATTTCAAAATAGCGCCCAGATAAGAAGGCGCCCATTCTTGATTTTCATAATTTAGCAAAATAAGATTTCCAAATAGCGCCCAGATGTGCAGGCGCCAATTATTATTCTGAAATAAAAAACAAATAGCGTCCTTCAGAACCAGAGCATTTCATGAATTTTGGAAATTTTGGTAATTTGTCAGAAAAATAAATAGCGTCCACTTTTTAAGCCGCTTATTAAATGGCGTCCAGGGTATCCGGCTCCAATTCTTTAAAGCCCGGATAAATAGAGAAAAAACTCAGAAAATTCTAGAAAAATCCAGAAAAATAGGAAAAAGTGGAAAATCCAAGCAAAAATTAGAAAATCACTCAAATAAGATAATTTGAGGGTCAAATTGGGGTATTATAAGGTAATATGAGATGTACCCATTGTAACATCAATTTTGGCGTGTCTACAGCTTCCCCGCCTTGGCGTCTGTTTTGCAAGGGAGCAGAACAAACTGAAAAGTAGATGCCAAGGTGTGATGAGACACGTGATCAACATCACTTGATAAGAATTAAATCCAAAGCTCGAGATTAAGTAATCTTAGGAAGTTTTAATGAAATCAACAATGTTTGGATAAAAGGGGAGATAATGTGTACGCGGGCACGAAGGAGATAAAGGAATGATCAACTTCCAGCGCGGTGGAAGTACCCCAGGTCATAAACTCATAGGTTTCACCATTGGAGAGCGGTTACCAGCCAATGTGGACGTGCTGCAGCTAAGGCGAATCTAAGGAAAAAAGAGAGTGAAAAATAAGAGGATAGAAATCTAAACAAGGAGTTTCGAGAAAACAGCCCAAAATCGGTGGCACGACGAACTGAGGATTCAATCCGGCAACGAATAACTCACATCTAAACATTAAGATCATTTTGACTCTCAAAAATCAGCTTATCAGAAAGATTTTCCAACGTTGATTCAAAGTCCTACATGAATGCATGCTGGGTTTAAAGGAAAAATTAAAACAAATTAAAATAGAAGATAATCAAGGATAATATTGTTAAGCTGCCCAGACTGAGTCAAGAAACTAATTTCGTGAGCTAATACTAAGCTGAAGCCCGTTTATCCGCGCACTAATTCATAAAAGGGAACCATCGTCCCCAGTCTTAGACGGCTCAACGACCTATCCGTGCGACTAAGACTTCTCTAGAATTATCATTGTTTTTTATGAAGGGGAACTCAAATTCTAGATTTACTAAAGCCACAAGGTCCTTGATATAATCTAATAGCGTAGATAACATATAGTAGGATGCATACAGGGAGATGGTGATAGCAATGAGCATGGAGGGAATTGAGATAGAATGAGGTGCAAACATCGTGGGACGTAGATGATGATGCCCAGTTGGTGGTACCAAGAGTTTCTTTCATGCACTCAAAATTCATTAGCCAAGATATAGAAAAGCATAAAGCAAATGAAGCATAACAACCATAGCTAACTTAAGCATGTAGAGCATGAACGATACCAAAAGCATGGCATATCAAAGCAATGATCATTATAGCGTGAACACATGGCATCAAAGCATATTCATCATTAGGGCTTTAGCATCATTTTCATGAGGATGACCAACTTGGCGAATCAGTTAAAAGATGTGAAACTGAACGATCAAAATGCCCAGCTAAAAATTGGCAAGAGTGCCTTGTAGGAGAATGATGTGCAGGGCGACAGGAGTAATCAGTAGATTGATGCTCCGAGCGTGGCAGGAGATTGGTGTGAATAATCAGAATGATATAGGGAGATGATAATCAAAATGCCCAGGGTGGCATGTCATGAGAATATTGGAAAGAATTAACAGATTGATAGCAATGAGTGGAGAGGACTCATCCCGTGCTCTTAGGTCCTTGCAAAGAGTGTCCCTGTAAAATAACACCATCATAAAAATACAACACATTTTTTTTGGAATTTTGGAATATGCAAATTTTTATGGGTTTTGAAAAGATATAATTTTTATGCAATTTTTTTAAAAAATATCTGATTTTTTTTCGAATTTTGAGAAACATTTATTTTTTTGGATTTTTATGAAATATTCAATTTTTTTTTGAATTTTGAATTTTTTTTAGATTTTGATTTAGACATTGCTAGTGCAGCACTAAATGGGTATTTAAACCATTGGCTGGGGGTCCTTGTTCCCTCCCCTCTCACTAAGAACTGTCCAAAGCCAGGCGTGCATTTGAGGGTGGCCCCCTATAGACGACTACCCATGGTTAACGGTGCCCCTGCTAAGGCCATACCTGAGAAACATTCGGCCTCGGAGGGAGAAGAGAAGAATAATTGGGGATAAGCTTTATGCAGGATGGGGGGCATCAGGACTTGAATTCCTTCCAAGGTACTACCCCTCAAAGAGGTGGTCTGGTGCGCCAGGGCTTTGTGCCTTTGATTTTTAGACCCTTGACATGCATACGACCAGGATTTTCCCTGCGGGGACTTTGCCTCTCTTGACATGCCTTTATTCACAGATTTTGTCAAATTTTGAGTTGAGTTCACAATAGCCCTTTTGGCGAGATGTATATGATGAAAACTCATATTATTTTGGGTCAAGACTGCCCCTATTTGAGACTTCTCTCGTATCGGAAAGTACCTAGGTTGGTCATCTCGTCCGTCAACCTCTTGCCCCTGTATGCGGCCGAGTAAAGAAGAGAAAATACTTTCAGGTATACTCATGGCATGGCCAAAGTAGCGACGATGCTTCACCAAAGGAGGCCGTCTAATGGTGCCGTGAAGTGTGTGGAATGCCCAGCTAAGGGTTGCCCTTAACAAGCGGGGAGAGAAATGCTGAACTCCCAGCGCGGGATTCTCATAACCAATGGAGCTGCAAAAGTAAGCTTAAAGACTCTTTGATGAGATTTAGTAAAAATAAAAACCTAGGATAAAGGTCTTGACTACCACTCTTAATCATGTTAAGAAGCACTTCATTTTGAAAATCATATGTGAAGTAATGAGGTAATGATATCATAAAAATACGTACTTACGCCAATATGTTACCTTGTGCTCCTTTGAAATGGCAACTGCCGCCGGAGACGATGTTGATCCTCAATTGATTTGTCCTCAAATGGCAGATAAAAAGATTGGAAGCCAAGGTTTGAAGTGGCTTAACATGAAGGAGTGGTGCTAAGGCCAGACTCAGACGAATAAGGAGAAAAGGAAGAGAGGCAAGGGTTAGAACTCCCTCGCTAAGGCGCAGAGACCCTAATCACATGGAACAGTCTACAGAACAAGCGAAAAATCAAGAGGAGGAGTGAGGACTAAAGCCTCGAAAACAGTGGGAGAAAGGGCAGATGCCCAAAGCTGTGGATGTAGAAGAAGTCGGGTCGGACCCGGGATCAGAAGGGATCATGAGGAGAAATTGGTAAATGGAGAGAGGAGGATCCGGAGGGTCCGGAGGCGAAGGAGGAGAACCATGATGGGAAGAAGAATCCGGAGGCTCCGGAGGGAGAAAATATCGGGGGACACGATGCCTCGGAAAGAAGTATGGGAAAAGACGATGGAAGAAGAGGAAGAGAATGAAGGACGCGATGTCCCGGAGGAGCAGGAAGATGAATTGGAGGAAAGATAGAGGGTCTAGAGGTTCCGGAGGAATGGAATCAGAAGGGTCAGGATGCCCCGAAAGAAGATAGAGAGAGTAAGATGGAAAATCCAGAGGTTCCGGTGGAGGAAGATGGAAAAGGGCGCGATGACCTGGGAGGAAGGAAAGAGAGTCCGGAGGTTCCGGAGGAATAGAATCAGAAAGGGCGTGATGCCCAAGAAAAATCAGTGAGATGCCTGGAGGACACGGGCGTGATGGTGCAGAGGGGCGCGATGCCCAGAGGGGAAGGTCTGGAGGTTCCAGAGAAGAAAGGTATAAAAGGGCGCGATGCCTTGGAAGGAAATCTGGAGATTCCGAGAGTGGAGATGAGGAGGGGCGCGATGCCCTAGAATGGAGATTCGGAGGTTCTAGAGGAAGGAAATAGAAAAGGGCGCGATGCCCTAGGAAGATAAGTGAGCAATCCGGAGGGTCCGGATGCAGGAGTTGGAAAGGGGCGCGATGCCCTGGGAGAAATCTGGAGAGGGCGCGATGATCACCAGGCAGAGAAAAATCTAGAGGATCCAGACATAGGTGGTGGAAAGGGGCACAATGCCCTTAGAGAATATTGGAGGGGGTGCAATACCCAGGAAGTGTAAGGGGACCCGGGGATCCCGAGGATAAAGATGAATAAGATGAGAAATGTGGAAGATCCGGAGGTTCCGGAAGGCGGGGAAGATACGGGTCTTAAAACCCGAGAAAGAAGAAGTGCAAATGCATGCGGATGCAATGCAACGGATGCGATGGATGAATGGAATGCATGAGATGCAAAGAACATGAAGGGTGAGAGGATGAGATCCTCCTCCTTACCCTTGGACTGGCCCACGAAGAATCGGTGGTAGACGGGAATATGGGTGGAGTTGAATAGAAGGTGGATAGAATAGAAGAAGGCCCCTTAGTGAAAGAATGTCTGCCCCTCCATAGCAGTGAAAGTGTATAGACAACATGCCCAATGGATAAAGTACAAGCCCATGACGAAGCTTCAATAGTAGATGACAACTCCCATGGAGAGTGAGAAACAACAGTGCAAGGGAGTTGATAGATGGGAATGGGAAGCATCGTCACGTCCAAGGACCATGGCGTATAAAGAGTTTTAAACAAAATGGGCATACACCCCTTGTACGGAAGAATGGGTTCAAAATTGTGTAGTTGGAACAAGGGGTGCCCTGCCCGGCCCTTGGTCGTAGACTCATACGGCATCAACACTTGACATTTTCTTCTGGCGAGCAGCGGCAGGGGCTTGGCCTCTTCAACCATGCTCGGAACAAAAACACAGACTGGCATCCGACAAATAAATTCTTGAACTTTAAATGTCATAACCGTGGCCAAATCCTTCTTGCCCGGCTCTTGATCATCTTCGGCACATGTGCTTGAAGAGGGACTCCCGTTCCGAGTGGTAAAGGAAGGTGAAGCGGAGGCGGAAGGCTCCATGGGTGGTGATGGCGCAATGGAAGGTGTTGGAGAAAGGGTGAGTGGAAGCGGAGGTTCAAACACATCGAGCTTTTCTTTTTGCTTGGAAGCAGTCGGGGTTGGCTCGAGTGCAAAAAGGGGTGAATCCTGCTCAGGATTAGTCACAGGTAAGGGTGAAGGGTTAAGTGGTGGAGTAGGGGTAGCTGGGTTATGGGTTAAAGGTATAATGGAAGGCCGAGGTGGCGGTAATGGGAGGTTAATTGAGGAAGGTTCAGTGGTGGGCTCGGCGGAGGCCTGTGTTGTGGAGGCTAATGGCTTAATGGGTGGAGGTTTAGTTGGTGAAGGTTTGGTGCGGGGGAAACGCCGAGCGGGGCGAACGGTGTTAGGGATAGAAGGAGACTCAAGATGTGCCGGTGTGGGAGATTGAAGTATCGACCCATCATTGTAACACCAGTAAGTCTTAGAAACGGGGGTTGGATTGGGAACGGTGGCTTCGTCCTGAGCAAAGGGTTCATCAAGTGGTAGCGGAGGGAGAGGGAAGCGAAGGAAACTCGGAAGGGGAGCTTGCAGAGCTTCATCATATGCCGCCTCGAATTCTTCAATTGCCGGTTCTTCATTAGCAGGCTCAAGTGGACACCATAGTGGAGGAGTATATGTGGGTGGTGGAATGTAATGGTGTTGCGTATGCGGAGGGCCATATGAGTGAATTGGGTGAATGGGTGGTGGGCGGATGGTGTCCACTTGAATGTTGAAACCCGCCGACTCTTGCTTGCTCGCACTGTCAATGCCGTAGTCGTCTCTCCTATCCTTTCAATCCCTTTCCATCTTGGTAATGTCGTTCAGAGCAGCATAAAGGGGATTGACTGGAGTAGGAGGAGCGGGCCGTGGGCTCGCAACCCTCTTCAATTGTTCCTCCAACGAAGTGACTTTTTCAAGAAGACGTGGTCCCTTGAAGAAATTGTGGTGGGAATTATGAGGTTGAGGAGAATAAGATGTGCTAGGTTGATCACCCTCATTAATATAAATGGAATTAAACATGTTGGCTTTCTTATCAAGGTAATCCAAACAATTCAATGTGTAATCAAACAATTTGCAAAGAAGCACACAAGTTGGAATGGTTACCCTTGATTTCTTTTGTTTGAACCTTGGTGAGTTAATGACTTTATGCAAACTTCGGAGTGATTCACACAAGGGAGGAACCTAGTTTCAATGTAAGTTCACTTCAATGCCAACTAAGAACACTCTCTCACCATGTATAGGCCAACTAAACCTGGGGACTCCAAAGGGTACAACCTACCCAAGCTTCCGTGAGGGAATCCACGGGTGCGGGGACTTACGGAGGTCTTAGACAAACAGGTGCCAGTCCATGAGACGGAATGCTCGATGGAGGGCGCCTATAATTCCAAGAAGGGGGTGTGGCTCCTAGAAAGTGTGGGGAGAGGAGGTCTCCCAAACCAAGATGCAAATGCTCCTGTGCAAATGCTAATGCAAAATAAAAATAAAAATGATGCATATACAACAATATGAATGCAACAGACAAACAGAAGCAAATAATAATGCAAAATGCAAATGATAAATGGGGAATAGAACGAATAGGAAGACTAATTAATATGAACAATATTCAACAGGTATAAATGATGAATGCAGGGAGAGCAGACAAAGTGGCAATAAATATGAACAGTAACAGTGCAACAGAGACGTGAATGTAATGCATGCAACAGGACATATGTAAAGGAGAATATGGGATGCTGAAGGGTGAAAAGTGTATGCAAACACCACATGTTATATGCAAACAGGGAATCATGAATGACATGCAATGAAGAAGGCCACTGAACACACAACAAACATGATGAAAAATAGCGTCTACTTCAGAGGGCGTAAAATTTAATCCTCGTCCACCACATTGGGCGCTGATTTTTTTTTTTACAGGGAAGGGAATGGGCGTCCAGTGCACGGGGCGCAGATTTTAATTAGCGTCCAAAGCACTGGACGCAACCTTTTTCTTTTTCTCCTTTTTTTTTTATGTTGGGAATGGGCGTCCAGAGGCTTTGGCGTAAATTAAATGAGCGTCCAAAGCACTGGATGCAACCTTTTTCTTTTTCTCTTTTTTTCTTTTTTTAATGATGGGAATGGGCGTCCAGTGGCTTGGGCGCAAATTAAATGAGCGTCCAAAGAACTGGACGCAGTATTTTTTTTTTAATGATGGGAATGGGTATCCAATGGCTTGGGCGCAAATTAAATGAGCGTCCACTTCACTGGACGCAATATTTTCTTTTTAATGATGGGAATGGGCATCCAGAGACTTGGGCGCAAATTAAATGAGCGTCCACTTCACTGGACGCAGTTTTTTTTGTTGTTTTTTTTTTGAACAGGATAACAAGAGTGGAATTTTAACTAGCCCTATAAATTGGCAATCACGTGAGAAAATAGACAGAAAATAGTGCTCGCGGAGCACTAATGGGGAATGCACCGTGGGTACAAAAGAGGAGACGACACACGTGGGTGCCTAACGGTGGAGGATAATCAAAAGAAAAACGGTAGGAAGTCCCACCGTGATCGCCAATTTATAGATTATGGAAAATCCACTAAAAAATAAAAGAAATAAATGCAATGCTAAAGAATGGAAAAAAGGGGGGAAACGGGGGCATGCGTGGATGCAAGAGGGAAAGGTGATCGCCAGAGAGGTTACCTCAAAAATATGCGGGAGATTGTGGGACGACTTCCTTCTCTTCCGATCGGCCGGCCGATGGAGAGAGTCTCTCTTTGATTACCCTTGCAAGAAACAAAACACCAATAAAATAAATGGAATTAGAACTCAATGTGTAGCATCAAATCCCAAGTGAATATAAGTACATGAATATATGGAATATGACGCACCTTGTTGGCGTTTTGCCCTAAACCCCTGTGAGAAGGGTGGTGATAAAATGATGAATGAATGAAAGATGTGCAAGTGTTGCACGGTGGAGCCTCAACGTGGTTGAGATGTGGAGATAATAAAAAAATGATGATGCATGCATGCACGAACTAATGTAGTAAAATGAAATAGGAAAGGAGAAATAGGGAGGAATGTGGGAAGCCTGGGATTTTACCCTGTAGAAACCGTGGCTCTTGGATCAAGCATTCGGGAGGAGGCCTCCAGTGGGATGAAGCAGTAAACGCGAGGAGGGCTTCTCCTTGAGCCAGCAGCCGAGCAGCATCTCCCCTTTTGTTAAAAGTTGCCCCCCCCCCCCCACGCAGAGACTCGCAGGCTCGCTATTTATAGGGGAAGATGAGGGGTGTTGATTTTGGGGAAAGTTAATTCGATGGAAGGTGATAAAACTGGGAAAGAATCCCAGTGACGCAGGTGGCAAAACGGGGGAGGAAGGGCTGCGGTCGAATGCGAAAATCTCAGGTAAATGGCGCCTAACACCCTGGACACTTTTTAAATTAGCGTTCACCCACACGGACGTTATTTCCAAGTCATTTTTAGAAAATTTAGGAACTTCCAAATTTAAAGAATAAATCGCGTCTGGTATTTAGGACGCAAATTCAAAGTTTCTGAATTTGGATGGATCGAGAATATCTCCGCAAAATGGCAAGAAAATTAGCGTATGTGGAAATGGATGTTATTAAGAAATAACGGCTACGAAAGTGGGCGCTAATTCTTGATCTATTTAGGAATGCTGAATATTACCCAAAAAATCACCAAGCAAATAGCGTCCCGATGGGAAGACGCTCATTCTTGATTTTCAGACATTAGCAAAATAAGATTTCCAAATAGTGCCTAGATAAGAAGGCGCTCATTCTTGATTTTCATAATTTAGCAGAATAACATTTCAAAATAGCACCCAGATAGGAAGGCGCCCATTCTTGATTTTCATAATTTAGCAAAATAAGATTTCCAAATAGCGCCCAGATGTGCAGGCGCCAATTATTATTCTGAAATAAAAAACAAATAGCGTCCTTCAGAACCGGTGCATTTCATGAATTTTGGAAATTTTGGTAATTTGTTAGAAAAATAAATAGCGTCCACTTTCTAAGCCGCTTATTAAATGACGTCCAGGGTATCCAGGTCCAATTCTTTAAAGCCCAGATAAATAGAGAAAAAACCCAGAAACTTCTCAAAAAATCCAAAAAAATAGGAAAAAATAGAAAATTCAAGCAAAATTTAGGAAATCACTCAAATAAGATAATTTGAGAGTCAAATTGGGGTATTATAAGGTAATATGAGATGTACTCATAGTAACGTCAATTTTGGCGTGTCTGCATCCACAAACACACACTTTCCTCTTCCCAAGCTTTTAAGCCACTGTCCTATTAGAGGAGGTAGAGACCTACCTAGCCCTTCCTAAGACTAAGGTTGGGGATGAAGACCTAGTGTGCCATACGGTTGAGCCTATAAACCCATCACTCATTCTAGGGGATTTCATACACAACCCAAAAGATGTTAGGACCATGATCAGCCCACGCCATATCCATTTGATACCTATGGCTCAATGGATAACCGCTTATTGTAAGAACAAGAGCGAAGATTTGAAGCCATAGCCAAAGCTACCTCGGTTTGTTTGTGCGGGGTCTTCCTTTTCACCACCACCGACCACCTGTTGGACATCCAAAACCTTAGTGTTATTAGTGGATTGTGGCGGGGTTTATCTATCTCGCAAGTGGTCCTTTCATACCTTTACGAAGGCCTTAGTTCAGGTTGCCTAGGAGGGCCACTTTTCGGGTCAATAATCATCCTTGAGTGTTGGATGGGAGTGAGACTTAAGTTTCTACCCAAGGAGGATTTGCCTTCAGCTAGTCGGATATTCGGGAGCCACCCTCTATTCTTCATAGGAGGCGCATTTGGGTTCTCTTCACAGGTTGAGTGCCGGGTGGTGAACAAGAAGACACGAGATGAATGGCGCCTTTACCTCAACACTTTGCAATGGACAAGTTCGTGATACGGCCAAGAGTTCTTCGAAGCTCTACCCTTAGAGTACCTCGGCGACCGGTCCTGGACCTGTAGCTGGTGGGGGACGCTACCTTGGCAATCTACAACCCGCACCGGTGCTATCTTCAAGTTGGGCTACCCCGTACTACGGTTCCTGCACTATCACACTTCCCTCCACTTCTAGCTAGGAAGATGGGGACCGAGGAGGACGAGCGAGCAGTCCGGAACGCACTAATCATGTGGGAAATCAGCTGGGTGCGTGCTTGGCAAGTAGAAGTGGCTGAAGATGAAGAGGGAAACCGTGCTTATGTGAAAGAATTGCGCAAGATCCGACCTCGCGCGGATGAAAGAATGAATGTAATTTGAGCTTTTCTTTTTGATGTACTTAAAATTATCAATGAAATAATGTTTCAATGAACTTGATTGAATGGAATAAAAGATTTGTGTTTAGAAACGTGCAATGGGCTTGAATGGATAGACAAATCAGTTTTAAAAATAGAATTCTCTGTCTAACAAACGATCCATTCTAGGGCCGCTAACCACGCTTAACGGTCCAACTCGAGACTGCCAGAGACAGCGCTCAGGAAAAAATTATGTGTTTTCAACCCTTGGGAGAAGAAAGCGATTTAATCATGGGCCGCCAGAAGGCTGTGACGGTCTATCGTAAGACTGCTAGAGACAGTTTTACTAGAGTTGATTTTTCTAACCTTTCGGGAAAGGAAACGGTCCAATCATGAACCGCCAGAGATGATTAGCGGTCTAATTATAGACCGTTAGGGAGCCAGAGATAGAAGACTTGTGAGCTTTGAATCTTAGGCGCTTGAACCTGCGTCTGCACACACTTAGACAATAAAATAAGTTAGATCTGTTCTTAGACTCAACCCCTTGCCTGAAGCAAGTTAGAAAATGACCAGTTCTTGATACTTGGTCAAGGGGTGGAGCCTTATTAAATAGGCGGAAATATAATGAAGGAAATGCAATGCATGCAATGCAAGATGATGGTATTTTTGGAGTTTTAAAAGATATTTGATTTTTGTGAGGTTTGGAAATATCTGATTTTTGTGGGTTTTGAAATATATGATTTTTTAGATTTTGAAATATCTGATTTTTTTGGGTTTTGAAATATATGATTTTTAGGATTTTGAAATATATGATTTTTTTGGGTTTTGAAATATATGATTTTTTTGGGGTTTTGAAAGCTAATTTTGTCCCGGCAATAAGGGCCCTACTTGTCCCACTCGGAATCTCCTGAGATCGACGTGCTTTTGAAATGACAGTCCCTGGCCAGGGCCAATCTGCGTGACGGCGCCTCTACCGAGGCCATACCCGGGGTACTGTCTAGTCCTAAAAGAGAAAACATAGTATGAGGATAGCTTAGGCCAGGTGTAAAGGTTTTCCAGGGTTTGAATCCTTCTCACTACAACCCATTCAGAGATTCGGCCTGTTGAGTCGGGGCTTTGTGTCTTTCATCGAACCTTCATCCACCCTAGGCACACATACGACCGGGCTCATAATGTCCCGTGGGGAAACTGTACTGCCACTCTTGCTATGCCTAGTCTTATTTTCTCGGAGCTATAGACTTTGAGATACGGACTTTTTGAAATACATCTTTATTCTTTGTTGCGATTGTTGCTCCTTCTTATTCTTTCCTTTGATGAATTACTTTTTCTTATGGAATCAGGTCATAACGGACTGTCCCTATTTGAGACCTCCTCTCATCAGGGTGTTTAGATTAGTCATCGCCCCCTTGTTTACCTCTTGCCCTTAGATTTAGCTAAGGAGAGAAACGGACAGGGACTGTGACTTCCCCCAGGCATGGCCAAGGAGAAACGGTGTTTACATAATTGGGGAACCCGACCAGGGATGCCATGAAGTGTGTGATTCGCCGAACTCGGGGTCCTCCTTCATGTTCGAGGAAGGGACACCTCGCTACCGGGTGTTCATTAGCATGACTCTAAGGATAAAAGCACTTAAGATACAACCCATTCAAAGCGTGAGATAGCTCCTCACCTTCTACGTTACTAAGCGATAAGCGTTCCCTGAATAAGCCTTTCTAACAACGAACGGACCTTCCCAGTTAGGTTATAATTTGGACGTAGGACCTCCGGACCTAATGAATTTGCATTTCAAAACCATATCTCCTACTTGAAATTTGCGTTCAATTACCTTCTTTTGAAAATAACGCAAAACTCTTTTTTGATAAACAGACACGTGATTGGCCGCATTCATCCTCTTCTCATCCAAGAGTTCCAACTGGACGAGCAATGTCTCTTGACGTTCATCGAGATTAAGTTCCTTATCGAGCTTCACCCTTAGGGAAGGGACCAAGATCTCATATGGGAGTACCGCCTCCATCCTGTAGGTAAGAGCATAGGGGGTTTGCCCCGTAGGAGTACGGAGGAGGTGCGATAAGCCCATAGAGCATCCACTAATCGTTCGGGCCAATCAGAAAATTTGTGAGATTCGCACGTTTTCTTTATGATTTTAAGAAGGGTTTTATTAGTGGCCTCGGCTTGACCATTGCCTTGAGAATAATATGGAGATGAATGATGCAATGCGATATTAAACTTCTTACAAAGGTCCTTGAGCTCTTGAGAGATGAACTAGGGTCCGTTGTCGGTGACGATGCTGCTTGGCATTCCGAACTACGAGATGATATTCTTTATGATGAAGCAGCACACCGTTGTTGCTTTGATCTCTGCGTACGCCTCCACTTCGGCCCACTTAGTGAAGTACTACGTGGCAGTGAGGATGAATGATTTTTGCTTGATTTCGGAGTTAGGATCACGAGTGGGCCAACAATGTCGAAAGCCCACATAGAGAATGGCCAAGGAGTAGAGAGAGAATGTAGAGATGAAGTTGGAGCATGGATTTTATCAACGTGGAGTTGACATTTAAGACACCTCCGGACATAGAGGAAGCAATCTTCCTCTAGAGTGGGCCAATAATAACCCTACCTAAGGATCTTCTTCGATAGAGCCTGGCCATTGACATGACCTCCACACTCGCTAGAATGGGCTACTTCAGCCACCTTCCAAGCTTCATCGTCGTCTAAGCACCTCATGAGCATTTCATTGAGGGCGCGCCTATACAATTCTCCAGCAATGATAGTGTATCTTGAGGCGGCTCTTCTGATAGCCTTACGCTGCTCGACATTTGCCCCTTCAGGGAACGATCCATCTTTGCAATACAGCTCGATTTCATGATACCATGGCTATTCTTCTTCTTCCAAGATCTTTTTTAACTTTGTTAAAGATACTTTCCTCAGATCTTCCTTCTCAGCCCTAGCCTCTACAGTCTTCCTAAGGTTGTGATACCAAGGATCCTGAAGAGAGGGAGCATCTAACCTCTAGATGACGATAGTCAAAGTGCTCCGACTGAGAGGAAAAGATAAAGAGGAAGCAAGTGATGCCAGTGCATCAGCGAGAATGTTCTGAGATCGAGGAGTATGGATATAGATCAACTTGCAAAATTGCTGAGTCAAGAGAGTGACCAAGTCTTGATATGGCTTGATCTTGGGGTCACGAGTGTGGTAAGTGGACAGTACCTGTCGTAGAACGAGATGAGAGTCTCCTATAATGTTTAGGTAGCGCGCGCCTAAGAGGTAGGCGTGCTTCAATCCATCCAGGAGAGCCTCATACTCGGTGATATTATTGGTAGCAGGAAAACGGAGCTGATAAGCAAAGGGAATCGTTACCCCTTCTGGAGTGAGGAGAACGACACCTATCCCTCGGCCTTGGGAATTGAGCGCACCATCGAAGTGCAGAGACCAAAAGGGATGATGGGTAAGGATATAGAGATGCTCATCAGGGAAATCATCCTGAATAGAGTATGTGCAAGGGATAGGAAGATGGGCAAGATACTCAGCGATGGCATATCCTTTCATTACCTTCTGAACGACGAATGTGATATCAAACTGAGAGAGGAAGCTCTGCCAGCGAGCTAACCCACTAGAAAAGACATGCTTTTCTAAGAGATAACGGATCGGGTCTATTCTAGAGATTAACCTAAGTGGGTGGGATAGAAAATAATATTTTAGTTTCTGAGCTACCCACACTAAGGCGGCACAAGTCTTTTCTATAGCGGTGTATTTGGCCTCCGCCGGGTTAAATAACCTGGAGAGATAATAAGCTGCCCGCTCTTTCCCTTCATCATCTACTTGTGCTAAGACCGCCCCTAGGGAGTCCTCAATAATAGAAATATACAGGATCAGGGGTTTCCCAGAGACAAGAGGTTGCAAAACTGGGGGATTGGTCAAATATTCCTTTAATTCCTCTTAGGCCTTTTGACAGTCTTGATTCCATTCAAATTTGACTCCCGTCTTTAGCAATTCATAAAACGGGCGGCACCTCTGAGAATGTTGGGATATGAATCTTCTAATAAATTGCAATCTACCAATCAGTCCTCGAAGTTTCGTGATATTCTTAGGCAGAGGCATCTCCATGACGGCCTTTGCTTTGTTAGGATCAATCTGAATCTCCCGTTTGCTAACTATGAAGCCTAGCAACTTCCCCGAAGAGACTCCGAACACACATTTCTTTGGGTTCATTTTTAACTGGTACTTCTTAACTCTCTGGAGCACCTTAGCCAAAAAAGTAGGGTGTTCTTCTTTGGTCCTTGACTTCACCAAAATGTCATCCACATAGGCTTCCATATAGACATGCATCATGTCGTGGAATATAGCCATCATCGCCCTTTGATAGGTGGCACCTGTATTCTTCAATCCAAACGGCATAACCACATAGTAGTACGTGCCCTAGGGCGTGGTGAAGGAGGTTTTCTCTTGATCCTCGGGAGTGAGACGGATCTGGTTATATCCTGAATAACCATCCATGAATGATAATGCTTCATACCCGGCGGTATTGTCCACCAATACATCTATGTGAGGGAGCGGGAAATCATCTTTGGGACATGCTTTGTTAAGATCTCTGAAATCGATGTAAATACGCACCTTTCCATCCTTCTTGATGACATGGACTATGTTCGCCACCCACTGGGGATATAAGATAACTCTAATAAACTTGGCCTTGTACAATTTATCGACCTCTTCCTTAATCCTCAAGGTCGTGTGGGGGTGAAATCTTCTTGATCTTTGTTTCACGGGGGTTGCCCCTGGTTTAAGCACGAGTCGATGTTCCACTAAAGAGGGGTCAAGACCTGGCATGTCCTCATAAGACCAGGTGAAAGAATCGTTGTACTCCCTTAGAACCTTGATCAGATCTTCTTCTACTTCTAAGGGAGATTAGCGGCAATAATAATGGGCCTGAGGTTTTCTTCGGTTCCCAGATTTATTTCCTTCGTAGGTTCATCCACCACCGATGATGGCTCATCGAATCTCTTTAATCCTTGTGCATATAGATCGACAGTGTCATCTATGCTGTTGTCCTCATCATTGACCGGGTCTTTTTCATCCATGATTTCATAAACACCTAGTCTGTCGTCGCTCTACACCCCTTCTTGCTCCTCATCTTCTTCTATCACAATCGTCGTAGCTATAAACTCTGAACACTTCAGAAGAGCATGACATCACTGAGCCAGATCTTGCAAGAACCTATCAGGAACAGATTTAGAATGACGCGTAAGCGGGTGCGGCTCAAGTGAGGAAGGGTTAGACGACCTAGAACAAGACCCTACTTCTATAGACCTAACAGACACTTCCTTCTTAGACTCGACGGACCCTACGTCTAACCTAGGAGAAAGGAAATCTAATGGGAAGGAAGCAGTAGGGACCTCATGCCCCTGGGAGGAGGATGGAGACAAGACATCGTAATCTTCCACCAAAATCTCCATGTCAAATTTGACGTTTTTTTTAGATCAGTGGAGATCATGCAGCAAGAGGGAGGAGATGGTGGAGGGGGAAGCTGGAGAGGGAAGAGAGATTGGAACAAGACATCGAAGAATGGATTGGAAGAAGAGAACCACATATCTGAGAGATTGGATGAGGGAGTCCACATTGTGGAGAGATCAATGGGTGGGCATTGCCCACATGCACACGGTATAATCAACACCTCAGTTGGAAGTTCTGTCAAGAACGGATCAATCATGATCGGAGGTGATCGGGGTATAGATTCTAGCTGCTAGAAGAGTGACATGAGACAGGAAGGAGACCAAGTAAAGACAATGGGCGAGCTCCCCTTTTCCCGTGGATGGTAAACTGGCTTCTTCGGCTCAATCTGTACAAACCGTACCTCTTGACTTTCTTCTTCATAAAATAGCTTTTCAAAAGCCTGGCTATAATCAACCATGTCATCAACTGGCCCCCTCGGAAGCAATGGCGGGCTAGCAAATACCTAAGCTGTATCTTCGTCTTCTTTGGGCTGACTCAGCTGTGCTTTCAAGGTGCCGGGCTGGAGAGGGCCTTTAACAAAATTTTGGCGATAGTCCCAGGTCAAGGGCCCAGAATCGCCCAGAATTGACAATGCGGACTCTCCGTAGCTGAGGCCCCTTCTATTTATCTTTCTTCCTTTGGGGACCAGCTTTGTCCGTCCTTACAGTTGTGCGCCGAGGCCTCTCCCCGGCTGATAACCCAATTTCAATATTATGTCCCAGCCTTTCGAATCTCAAATCTGGGGCTTCACCTTGATGTTTACTGCTGCCGAGACAGGCTTGCATGATGCATAAGCCCATGGGAAATCCAGATATAGCACTGAAATAACTGGCCGCGTGCTGGGCCACAACGTCGGTAGAATTTTCTCTGACACGGCCTTCACAGACTGGACCGTGAACATGCTCTTCACCTTAACCACCCTTCCTTGGAAAGGAAATTTTAGACATTGGTGGGCAGTGAAAGGTACAGCATTCAGGTTATTGATCCACGGGTGACCCAAGATAGCCTTGATCATAGGGTCGATGTCTAGTACGTAGAATTCAACCGGCATAGTGAGAGGCCCAAGCTTGGCCTGAATAGTGACCAGCCCATGACACGCCCTTCAAGAATTGTCATATGCAGCTATGGTTGTCAGGGTCGGCCTTAACAGATCTTCTGATAAGTTGCAGGCTCTTAATGTGCTGAGAGGGCAAACATTGATAGATGCCCCTGTATCTACAAGTGCCGCATCTATGCTGACTTTGTTTAGAATTATGGAAATGCATAGCGGCATTTGCCGATTTTCTGGGGGTGCTAGTTCTGTCTCAGAAAATGTGATTGTCGGCCCCTTTGAGATTGTAGCCAAGGCTGTCGACATGCTATCCACTGCCATGTCTTCATTAGCAATTACCTTCTACAGAAAGTTCCTGAGTGCATCTTGATGAAGGGTGGATCTCTTTATCAGCTCGAGCATAGAGATCTTGGCTGGTACTCTGTCCAGATGGTGTAACAGATCATACTGTGTCCCCGGCAGTGGATCTGTCTCCTCCTGATCAACAGCCAGCTGAGAAGACTGGGGATTAGGTGCGGGTGCACCAGTGGAAGGGTAATTTCTGTGGAACAAACGCCCACTCCGCAGGGAAAGGTTATGGGCCGACGCGACCTGGGATGGACTCAAAATAAGTGGCTTAACTGGCCCAGTGGGGTGAATAAGTGGCGCAGGAGATGGTGTAATGGGGATGACAGGCAAGGGGTTTGATGGTGGTGGAGTAATGATTGGCGCGGGTGTCAGCGACGGGGTAGGGGTAGTTGGAATGAGAATGATGGGTGAATGGTTGGCTAGTGGTGCAGTGGTAGCGAGAGGAGACGGTGGTGGAGTGGGGGTAGACGGGTTTATGGGGAATGCGGATGGTAGGATGATAGGTTTGGTGGATGCAGAGGGTAGTGGGGTTGGTTGGTTAACTAGGAGAATGACGGAAGGAGCAGGGCTACGGTGGTTGTGGTGGAGGGCCATTAGCGTTGCACGGATACATCATCATCATAAGACCACCCGGCATCGGGAGCCAGGGGTTGGACAAGGTTGACTTGAGCCGGTGCCGGTGGTTGTGGCTGCGGAGTGAGAAGATGGTTTGGCATGGGGTTCTGATGGATCCCCAAGTCTTGAGCTGGCTGCGGTTGTTGCTGTGGCGGTTGTTGTTGTGGCGGCGGTGCTTGTTGTTACTGCACTTGCTGCCTCTGCGGCTTCCTTCTCTTCTCTTTAATTTCAATGATGGCCTTATGCATCTCGGCCCAATCTATACGCTACCCTTCGTGCAAGTCGTACACTAAATCTCTTAACTGAAAACAACTTTCAATTGTATGGCCAGGCTGCCTGTGGAACATGCAATACTTCGTCTGATCAATGACCGGGTTCCAATTAGGCCGTTCCAGAGGAAGTTGAATGGCATTGATGGACATGAGATCCGAAAATATGTCTGTGAGGGACTCGGGCAAGGGAGGATATTGGGCTCTCTTCGGACCCAGGCGCTTATTGTTATTGGTGTAGTCATTGGGTGGGGGAACATTGTGGTATTGGGGAGGTTGCGGAGGTTGTTGTGGAGCGGGGAAGGCATTTTATGGAGCGGCGAAGGTAGGGTGAGGATTTTGTGGAGCAGAGAAAGCGGGTTGGGTGTTTTGTGATATGGAGAACTGGGGATTGCGGGGGTTTTGTGGAAAGCGGAACGGCGCGGATTGGAAGGGGAATGCAACGGCTTGCACCTGCTCATTGGTTTGGACTCCTTCAGTGACATGCCCTTGAGGTTTCATGTGATATTTGGGCTTTTGGGCTTCAAAAGTGAGTGGATGGGGGAGTCTTTAAATTGAGTTTGAATAAAGCGCGTGTGGCTGTATAGTTGATGCATGTTTGAAATGCCATTCATAGCGAGAATGTTGCAAAAAGGTGGGGTAGCATTTGATATGAGCAACTTAACCTTCTCTTCCTCCGGAAGGTGACCCGGCACGCGGGCGGCCATCTGTCTCCACCTATCAGCATAGGTGGCAAATTCTTAAGCTAGCTTCATTTTCTCGGACACTAAATCTGTAAAAGAATATTCCGGGCCAACCCGGTCTTGAAACCTTTGGATAAACTTCTCTTTCACCACCTTGAAACTCTCGGCATCCTCGAGCGGTAAGGCATAGAACCACTCCAAAGCAACTCCATCTAGTGATCGGCGGAATAAATACACCATAAGGTGATCATCATATTGGAACTGCACCGATTCATACATAAAGTCCCTCACATGAATAAAGGGATTGCTATTCCCGTCATATTTGCGGTATGTAGGGAGCTCGGACTGTGGAGGGAATCGGATGTTATAAAAGCTAGGAACTGGAACATCCGCTAAAGATTGTGGGCCAACCTACTTTTGAAGAAAGTCGAGTTGTTGTTACATGGCGGCCCATTTATCTAGAAGGTCTTGTTCCCTAGATGGTGCAGGTAAACCAAGAGGAGTGGGCTCAAAGCGGGGAGCCGAGGGATAGACCGAAGAAGTGAGAGGAGGCCCATAAGAAGGATATTAGGCCGAAGGATGACCCGTTTTGACATGAACTTGGGCCACCCCCTGCTGAGGGCGCATGAAATTAGACGGGCCAACAAGAACCTGTGGCATTGACGGAATAGCCCGATAAGAATCTGCCTGGATAGAAGAAGGGAGGACACTCTTCCCTTTGTTAAGAGCTTGCTGGGCCGAACCAGAAGACTGGCCCGTTTCCAGACTAGAGAATTGAATGGTCCTGGGCCGGACCGGAGTGAGATCAATCGGAATGGGCTGAACGGCGGGCCCATCAATTCTTGGTTGAACAATGGAAGCATTGGACAGACCTTGAGCAATCATAGGAGATGGGGCATTGGACCCCTACATGGCCTGATAGACAGCTTGAAGTTGGGCCGGATCTAATTGGGCCATCATTTGAAGGACATGATTGGCGGAATTAGGAGAAGAGAGGGGATTGATGGGCTGCGTGCCCTCCATAGAGATGGAAGATGGAGGAGGGGTGGACCCATCTTCAGATTGGAAAGAGATGACCCTAAAGGGGTCTTCGAGAAGCCCCTGAGGAAGAGACTCCTCCTAGGAACGAGGAAGATCAAAAGAAGACATGACGGACTCAAAGAGAGGATTAGAATAGATGGTAGAAAAGCAATTGCCCCTAGGTGAAGGTTCTAGAGATCAGAAGTAACTCCACATGCAACAAAAGACCTGGATAAAATGCAAACAACACAAACAACACACAATGAGTGACTAAAACTAAGACTCCAAACTTTATAAAAACAAAGAAAGGGATAAGAGACACTCAAAATCAACCAAGTTGGAATGATGCACCAATTTTTATTATTTTCTCCTTTAGAACCTTAATGATTTGAATTTTGATATTCTCTCCAACAAGGTTCCTAATAGGAAAAAGCTATAATGAGCTTGATTAACTCTAAGTGTGAACTCTCCCTCACTTATGCAACCTAGACACGGTGTGGTAAAGGTACAACCGGCCCAACGTCCATGTGGGAATCCACGGCTCACGGGGACTTATGGAGGTCCTTGATGTGATCTCCTAGTCTGCCCCAAGGAATATGGAGACAAGAGTTTCACACACCAAGGTTGGAAAATGCAACTAAAGTATGAATATGAATGATCCTATGTGCACCGGGGTGCATGCAAATTCTAGCCTAAAAACTAACAATCAAATATGCAATCAATGAGGTGAATATATATAACAACTAAGGAGGATATCAGATAGCACCCAAGCATGAAAATCATAGCAAAAATTACAGAAATAATAACAACCTCGGGATGCGTACCTATAACTGGAGAAACGGTCTAAGCTGAGATCGCCAGAGAGATAAGACGGCCTATTTCTAGGTCACTTTTAAGCCTGAGACGGCCAAACAGTAGAATGCCAAGATGACCAGAGAGCAGAAAATAGCAGGAAATTAAATGAAAAATCTGAAGAAAACACAAGGACAACTGGGTCAAATCAATAACAGTAGGTCAAACAGAGGCTCAAACACGATTGGCACTAGATGTCCCACTGTGATCGCCAAAAAATTAGGTTGTTGATGTTTTTTCCTTTGATGTGATGATGATGTGGTGTGAATATGAATGTGAACATAAATATGGTGGTATGAAAGATATGTGTGTGAAGATACGTGAGCAAGCAATAACTAACTCAAACAATCACCAACATCAAAAGCATGGGCATGTCATCAATGTTCATGTGAAAAGAAAAGAAAAAAAACACACGCCGGGGCATGGAGCAAAGGAGTAAAATAAAAACACACACCGTAGGTGTGGAGCAAGCAAAGTAAAGAAAAGAGAAAAGATGATGACAATGATGAGCAAAACCCAACTAAAGAAATGTGATCGCCACCAAGATAATTAAAATAGCAAAACTAAGTTAAATACCTTGGAAAGAGGGTGAAACACCCGCCCACGGGAGATGAAAACCAGAACACTCTACGAGCAGAAACGGTCCAATATCAGGCCGCCAGAGAGTAAGAAACGGCCTTACGGCAAGCCGCCACAGATCCTCGAACGGTCCAACATAGAGTCGCCAGAGCACACAGAACAACAGATTGGGACTGATGAGAATTGACGCCGAGCATGTACATTTTATTTTGCACTTATGTCCTTTAGTTTATTTTTATATCCATGGGAAAGTATATGCGCAATTGTAAGGCTTTGTAAGCCAATGCGTCATTCCCTTGGATTGTGTGGGTTTCTATGTAATTTGCCAGTAGGTCCAGCAAGGGGGGCCCTAGCCCTTTCCCATTGGTCCACCTAGGCCATGTGGGGCTGGTCAAACCATCCTAGGTGGCTTCTAGAAGGGTTGAATGTCAAATGACACATGGGTAGACAAGTGGGTTAAAAATTCAAAGGTAGGCTACCTACCATTTCCACCTTGTCTCCCCCTTGGTCAAGGGGGCGCCCCCCTCCCTATTTCCTTTTATATTTTTTTGTAAAAAATGTGATTAGAACAAATTAGTTCTAAACCCTAGATCTAGGGGCATTAGAGGTCTTTTCCCTTTACTATATATAGCATGTATTTATCATTTTGTGGAATTAATGAAGAGAAAAATTGTTGTAAGCCTTGGAGCTTCTTGCGCCCCCCTCCCTCTCTCCTCTGGTTCCATCTTCCCCAACCCCCATTTCTAGAGTGGTATCCCTTCTATTCCCTCCCCTCTATCTCAGGTTTGATCTGTGCCGCCGCCGCCGCCGTTCGTGCCGTCATCGAGCCGCCGCGAAGCCTCGTCGGAGTTCTGTCCATTCAGGACAGTAGCATCTTCCACGATTTTCTGTGCACACCTCCGAGATCTTCTTGAGCTGGGATTTTTAGTGTGTTCCATAGGTTCCCACCTCCCTCCAAAAAAATTGGTTTGGCCTCTAATCTCTGAAATCCATTTTTACATTTTCGTCCAACCTTTCATTCTAGTTCTGCCAGGTTTCTATCTATAGTGATAGCAACCCTGAGTTTTCCATCTCTCGACCACATTTTGATTTTTCCAGGAGCTCCCAAATTTACAGGAAGTTCTGTCCACCTTCCCCGATCACCACGAATTTTATTGATTTTTCGTCAGCCCTCCACATATTTTATAAAATTCGTCCAAGTTCCCAAATATGTTCTGTCTGCCTCAGTACAGATCCGACCCTTCGTCAGTATAAACTCTCTAGAAAATCCAAACTTCCATATTTTCCAGATCTAAAAATATCCCTAGTTTCCTCTCTTGAACCTCTACAACGTTGCTAAAGAACTCAACTTCAGATTCGGAGGTCTCAATGCTGATTTACAGGACAATCAGTTTCTGCCTGAGCAGATTTGAAACTGAGAACGGCAGCTTTCATAATTCGTCCATCAGAAACACAGATCTGATGAATTTTTTTGAAGGCCACTAGGTTGAATCACTTCGAAGTAGCTTTTCAACGGTGCTAGTTTCGTTGTATTCCGACATCGATGCTGGTCGCAGCAAGCGATCTCGTCAGGTCACACGCCTAAAAACAGAACCTGCAGGTCTGTGGCCGGTTATTCTGGCGGGTGACGATCGGAGCCGCCCGGCTTCCGACCGACGTTCCAGCGCGCCGCCACCCAAGGGGAGCACTCCTCCAGGCGCCCCCACTACAGCGGTGCCGCCCGGTCCCACACGGCCCCTCCGACCAGTCCGTGGGCCCCACGGTAGCGAGTACGTGTGCTGCCGAAACGTCGCAAGAAGCTGCCCGTCAACCCGGAATCGGTCCAACTAAAATCTCAGTCCATTTATGGAAGATTATGAACAACTGTTTACCGACTGATGATAACATTCAAAGAGTGGGTGTTGTCCTTTGCTCTAAATGCTCATGCTGTAGGCTGCCACAGGTGGAAGACCCAATCACTTATTCCTGCACAGTGAAATTGCAAGGTCTATTTGGACTGCTCTAACAGCTGCATGTTTACACTTTGAGGGCCGCACTACTAAGGAATTCATCCTGAACTCCATCTGCCAGTCTCAGCCAGGTTCGGCTTTTGGTCTTTTCTCTCTTGCCTCTATTGGATTTGGAATGTGGGAAATTTGGAAGGCCAGAAACACTGTCAAATATGATGATAAATCTTTCTCCAAATCCAACATCACTCATCACATTATTTCCCAAGTGAAGAAGGCTTGTTCGGCTGCTGCACTTAAGGAACCAAAGTCTACCAACAGGAAAATTTTGGATCAATTAGGAATCAAAAATCAAGCCCCTTGCAGACAACAGCTGAAGATTGTGAGATGGCTTTGCCCTCCTTGGCCTTTTCTAAAATTAAATTCTGATGGTGCTTGCAAGCTATCTAGAGATACTGGAGGAGGCGGAATTATCAGGGATTCTAGAGGCAAGGTCTTCCTTGCCTTTTCTCACTTATATGGACAATCAAATAGTTTAATAGTAGAAGCCCGTGCACTACTTGATGGTATCAAATATTTGAAGACTGTGGACTCCAAACCAGCTCTAATTGAATGTGACTCCCTCACCCTTGTCCAGATTATCAAAAAGGAAACTCATTGCCCCTGGTCCATTCTCAGCTATGTCAGGGATATCTGGAGCCTATTATCTCAGCATGATTCTATTTATCATATATTCAGAGAAGGCAATACAGTAGCAGATTTACTTGCTTCATTAGCTTGCTCCACTAAATGTAATTCTTTTTATTCTTATAGTGAGCTCCCTTCTATTATAAAAGGTGCTGCTCGGCTGGACTCACTAGGCTTGCCTAGTATCAGATTGATGTAATTCTTTATTATTCATCAATGGAATATGATTTGCCTCCTAGTGGCCTGATGGTGGAGTGGCTTTCTCCTTACCTCTGGTAAGGGGTGCACTCTCCCATTGACCCCTAGGTTAGGTTTTTCTATTAAAAAAAACCCAGAATCGGTCCTCCCGGGCCCACTTGTGTAGCCCTTTACCTCCCTGCGTGGAGTGGGAAGTAATTCTTTGCTGTAATATTTGTGTATTACTTGTCCCGGGAGTACGAGTTCGGCCGGGTCTGTCTTCCCCACGCCGAGAGCGTGGAGGTATCGTGTTCGCTCCTACACTCGGCATTTGCTTTATTCATATATACTTGTTTATGCCGCTGCTAGATATCATGCTAGGACCGTAGCTCGCTATATATTGTGATAGCACCGCTGCTGCGAGAGAGAGCGTGACCGCCCCGTGACCCGATCTGGGCACAAGAGAGAGCCGACCACCTTAGCTCACTGCCGGTTTCTCAACCGCGCACGTCCGGCGCTTCCCTCGCTAAGGGACAATCGCGAGCTCGTCTAGAGTCCGAGGATCGCATTCATAATTCGAGTCGAGTCCGTGGTCCGTCCCGCATCAATTTGGTATCACAGCATGGTTGAGTCTAGGGTGTCTAAAATAAAAAAAGAAGAAGTGTCATTTAAGTCTAAGTGTCTAAGTCGGTCTTAGGAGTTGCATTTGCATCCCTTTACTTGGTATATCAAAAGGTGTTGCCCGAACGATTAGGCTACGCCTATCGGGAAGGCCGCACACTTGCGCGAGTGATCTTCGGATCGATTAACTCTGCCACGTACCGAGTCTTGGTTTACGTCTAGGGTCCTTAGTGTGCATGCATTCCAACCTTGCATAGTCGGTCTAGTGTTTTGTCACCGTATATCTGCATGTCCACTATCCGCCACCCCCATGGCCGTTCCCCAAGACCATACGTCCGAGTGGTCATCCTTTGTGGCCCAATTCAATGCCATCATGGCCCGAGCCTTTGGTTTTACCACTCTCATTACTAAAGCCACTCTACCCAATGGGTCCACAACGGAACTCCATTTCACCGATAGGGAGTCGGATAATTGGGTTTCTCTTGATATCGTGGAGTCCCTCTCCAAGATAGGCGAGATTGTCCATGATGGTGATTTTGCTTGTGTCGAGTTCCAAAGGAGGATCGGCTCCATTCTTTACTCTGATGGCGCATGGTGCCGGATCGGCATACTTGCTGGCCCATGCATCATTTTAGGGTAAACGTGGTTAGGAGAGAGAAAAGCCACTCTTGACTGGGACAAGAGGACTTACAGCTTATGCCCACCTTACCTACCCGGCAAGATCATCCTTAAGGACAGGGCTCAGTCGAGCACCCCCGTATTTCCAGCCACCTAACCCCAGTGGTCCACTCCACCTTCGGATTCACGCTCGAGCCACCTCATCCCGAGCCGCCCGTGTTTCTTACGGGTACGCTATACATAGCCGAGCCACTTCTTAGTTGACTCAAGGATGACTTGGTCCCACCACCTTACCCATTCATGGACCCCACCTTACCCCTAGTGTCCGTCAACTCCTACCATACTACATTCTGATCTAGTCACCATGTTGACACACTAGGTGACCTTATTCTTGGTTTAGGTTGGCAATGGAAGTTGACGCACTCATTGGCCCGAGGCTTCGACCAACCCCCTAATCTTAGCTTCACCCATCCGGCCTTAGGGTCCATTACCTCCGTGTGCACGGTGGGGTGTGTCACCACGGAGATTCTTCTACTCCTCCCGATGCTGGCCGAGTCCGACTTCATTCCTTTTTGCCTAAGAGAGGAATCCCATTTTCTACACATGTCCATCGTCCCACCGATCATAATGTATGACGGTGACTATGAATTCCAAACTTGGGACCATGTCATGTTGGAACCCATCTCACGGGGTCACACCTTCTTCGACCCTTTTGACCCCTTCACTAGTGAACCTCCCGAGCTACCATCTTCACTCCACTTCCTCCGCGGAGTTCACTATCATGCCTTCTCCACTCGGGCCAAGCAACCTCCACATAGCCATAGGTCCGAACCTTCATTTGGGGGTAATGAAAACTTTGGTTTCCCCGATCCATCTAAACCACCCGCACCTCCCGGACTTCCCACATCCAAGCCCAATGTCCATGATTGGTGCATCGTAGGGTGTCTAGGAGTTCCCCATGACGTCAACCTCCGATTACGTCAAATGCATGCATGGCACACATTCGGGTGTCCTGGTCCGCCGTCACCCATGTACGGGTCGGACTAACAATAGATTTGTCTAGAGTCATGCATGAGTCAGTTTCTTATTTATGTTGTTTGCATACATGTGTTAGTGCATGGTCAGTCTGCATGTGTCTTGTGCAAGCTCGTTGTTGTCTGTCCCTTGAGAGGTGAGTGGATTCGCTCGAAGAGTATGGGATCAGTTCTATACCCGGATCAAGTCACCTACAGGGGCCCAGCGGTGATTCCTAGTGAGTCTTCGAGCTACCACCTCCCCTTTTGAGAGTGCCCCACTCGGAGTGTCCACCTCTAGCCCATAGCAGCTTGTGCATATCGAGTACATATGGAATGAGCAGGTGATGGTCACTTGGAGTGGAGCATACCTGCGTTACTTGGCACGGTGACGGATCCGCCGGCGTACTCGAGCAGCCGCACCTCTTACTCGACGGGGTCGAGTTCCTACCACCCGGGGAGAGTTGATGGGAATCGACGCCGAGCATGTACATTTTATTTTACACTTATGTCCTTTAGTTTATTTTTATATCCATGGGAAAGTATATGCGCAATTGTAAGGCTTTGTAAGCCAATGCGTCATTCCCTTGGATTGTGTGGGTTTCTATATAATTTGCCAGTAGGTCCAGCAAGGGGGCCCCCAGCCCTTTCCCATTGGTCCACCTAGGCCATGTGGGGCTGGTCAAACCATCCTAGGTGACTTCTAGAAGGGTTGAATGTCAAATGACACATGGGTAGACAAGTGGGTTAAAAATTCAAAGGTAGGCTACCTACCATTTCCACATTGTCCCCCCCTTGGTCAAGGGGGTGCCCCCCTCCCTATTTCCTTTTATATTTTTTTGTAAAAAATGTGATTAGAACAAATTAGTTCTAAACCCTAGATCTAGGGGCATTAGAGGTCTTTTTCCCTTTACTATATATAGCATGTATTTATCATTTTGTGGAATTAATGAAGAGAAAAATTGATGTAAGCCTTGGAGCTTCTTGCGCCCCCCCTCCCTCTCTCCTCTGGTTCCATCTTCCCCAACCCCCATTTCTAGAGTGGCATCCCTTCTATTCCCTCCCCTCTATCTCAGGTTTGATCTGTGCCGCCGCCGTCGCCGTTCGTGCCGCCATCGAGCCGCCGCGAAGCCTCGTCGGAGTTCTGTCCATTCAGGATAGTAGCATATTCCACGAATTTCTGCTCACACCTCCGAGATCTTCTTGAGCTGGGATTTTTAGAGTGTGTTCCAGAGGTTCCCACCTCCCTCCATAAAAATTGGTTTGGCCTCTAATCTCCGAAATCCATTTTTACATTTTCGTCCAACCTTTCATTCAAGTTCTGCCAGGTTTCTATCTACAGTGACAGCAACCCTGAGTTTTCCATCTCCCGATCACTTTTTTATTTTTCCAGGAGCTCCCAAATTTACTGGAAGTTCTTTCCACCTTCCCCTATCACCACGAATTTTATTGATTTTTCTTTAGCCCTCCACATATTTTCTAAAATTCTGTCAAGTTCCCAAATCTGTTCTGTCTGCCTCAATCCAGATCCGACCCTTCGCCAGTATAAACTCTCTAGAAAATCCAAACTTCCATATTTTCCGGATCTAAAAATATCCCTGGTTTCCCCTCTTGAATCTCTACAACGTTGCTGAAGAACCCAACTTCATATTCGGAGGTCTACCTACTGGTCAATGCCGATTTACAGGAAAATCAGTTTCTGCCTGAGCAGATTTGAAACTGAGAACAGCAGCTTTCATAATTCATCCATCAGAAACACAGATCTGATGAATTTTTCTGAAGGCCACTAGGTTGAAGCACTTTGAAGCAGCTTTCCAACGGCGCTAATTTCGTTGTATTCCGACATCGGTGCTGGTCGCAGTAAGCGATCTCGTCGGGTCGCGCACCTGAAAACAGAACCTGCAGGTCCGTGGCCGGTTATTCCGGCGGGTGACGATCGGAGCCGCCCGGCTTCCAACCGACGTTCCAGCGCGCCGCCACCCAAGGGGAGCACTCCTCCAGGCGCCCCCACTACAGCGATGCCGCCCGGTCCCACACGGCCCCTCCGACCAGTACGTGGGCCCCACGGTAGCTAGTACGTGTGCTGCCGAAACGTCGCAAGAAGCTGCCCGTCAACCCGGAATCGGTCCTCCTGGGCCCACTTGTGTAGCCCTTTACCTCCCTGCGTGGAGTGGACAATAGTTCTTTGCTGTAATATGTGTATTACTTGTCCCGGGAGTACGAGTTCGGCCGGGTCCGTCTTCCCCCCGCCGAGAGCGTGGAGGTATCGTGTTCGCTCCTACACTCGGCATTTGCTTTATTCATATATACTTGTTTATGCCGCTGCTAGATATCATGCTAGGACCGTAGCTCCCTATATATTGTGATAGCACCGCTGCTGCGAGAGAGATCGTGACCGCCCCGTGACCCTATCCGGGCACAAGAGAGAGCCGACCACCCTAGCTCACTGCCGATTTCTCAACCGCGCACGTCCGACGCTTCCCTCGCTAAGGGACAATCGCGAGCTCGTCTAGAGTCCGAGGATCGCATTCATAATTCGAGTCGAGTCCGTGGTCCGTCCCGCATCAGGGACTTGGATCTCCACCTCTCCCGGTCGGCCAGAAGAGTTGGGCCTCATGTTATGAGCCCTATAGACCTGCAAAAGAGTGTGGAAGCAAAGAAAAACAACCCAAATTAGCCCTTGGACACGTGTAGTGACTATAATGCAAATAAACTAAGATATGCAAAAGGAGGGGTGAATATCTGGGAGGTTTGGTTTTTTAACCCCTATGGGGCGTAAAAAAGATGGGGAGATGTTTCAAAATGTAATTGAGATGCAAAGAATGTAGATGAAGAAGAGGGAATATGCTTATGAATGTTATGAAGAGGGGGAGAAACTTATGAAGAAAACAACACAATGAACCCTTGGAACTCAATACTCCCTAGACTTTGAAGGCTTATGGACGTACACAACACTTCTCCTTGATTGGTACTCGCTCCAGAACGCGACAGCACCTCGACGTAAACTCTAGAAAATCTCCCTCTTCAACCCATGAACTCAAAGGTCCTATTTATAGGCCCTCAAACTCTAGGTTCGAGTTGGAGAGATTCCAGCGAAAAAGTAGGATAAAACTTAGCAAGCTCTTGAAGATAATACTCCCAAGATTCCACAGAAACAAACGGAAGCTTCTAAAGATCACTATCGAGAGAGAAATCATCAAATCAAAACTCTACTTCGACCACGGCATAGCAGAGAAAAGACAGTTAATCAGGACTCTCTGTCTCTTGAAACGGTCATACGATAAACCACCACTTGGATTTAACAGTCCAAGTATAGACCGCCACCCTCAGAAGATAAGACCAACGGGCGAGAACTTCGTGAATAGGACTCTGAAGCCAAGAAACGGTCTAAAGTAGAACCGCCACAATGCCTCTAACGGCCTTACGATAAACCGCCAGAGCTCAATTGGATAAGAATAGATAAGACGGAAAGAAAGACATTGGCTCTGGACTCTGGCGTCAGCAAACAGTCCATAGATAGACCGCCAAACGTCATCAAACGCCCATATAATAGACCGCTAGAGACAGTGGCGTGGCAAAATGAATGAAAGACCTACTAAGCTTCAACCCTTGGCAAATAAATGAGGAGCGAGACCCATCAAGGAGAATGACCCATGAAATAAGCCTTAAAACTGACTAAGATGACCCAGTAAACGGCGAATAATTCAGAGCATCATAGAAATAAATAAGGAGATGACCCAACTCATTGGTCATAAAATAGGTGTTAACAAGACCCAAGACCTTCTCTTTGGAAATTTACCTTGGTCCCCAAAATCTTGTTTAGATTTTTTTCCATTCACAAACTTAGACAATGAAGCATTCAAGTCAAGAATTTCCTTTTCAAGTGATGAAATATGCAATTCATAAGAAACAATCTCATTTTTACAAGAATTGACTTATTCATGTAATGTGGCATTGATGGTTTTATGACTTTCAATTTCTTGCAACAAAACATGCACTCTTTCAGATTCATCAACAATCACAGATTTTCCTTTTTTTAAAATAATCAATTTCTCAGACATGGTTGTATTTAAGTGCTTCAATTTTTCAATTTCTTCTTTCATACATGAAATATTTTCTTCATACTTTTTGATATCAATCAATAAAGATTCATTTTCAGATTTAAATTCAAAGCATTTATCACATGAAGAATTTTCATGAGAGGATTTTTCAAGACTTTTCAAACTACCTTCAAGCAAGGAAGTCTGAATTAACATAACAGTATTTTCTTTTTGAAGTTTTTCATTTTTATTTCTCAAACATGAAAGAGTTTCTTTAAGCATATTGTTGTCCCCGGTAGATGGCAATCAAGAGGGGAGGGGTGAATTGATTGGCAATAAAAATTTTAACAACCAACTTTTACAGAAGATGAAATGGAAGGATAATGAATGAAGCACACTCTTCTCACCCGATGATGAAAACACACGAACAGCGGAGATGTAATGAGATCTGAAAGGATGAGATATGAATGACACTCAACTCGACTAGAAGCCCACTCGTGTAATAACGTAGAAGCAAACCATGATGAACAATAGAATTTAAGGTGGTTCGGGTTCACAACAGTGACCCCTACGTCCACCCCTCACAACGTGAGGAAAGCTTCCACTAAAGAGTGAAACCCCCCCCCCCCCACACACACACACACGCTGTGAAACACACAGCCACACACACGCGTGCGCTGCGACCAGCAAACGCACACACACACACACAGAGTGTTTTGTTCAAGATAGATGTTCAGATACACAATGATTCTTCAGACTAGAAATAGAATGAACAGGATAAATGGAATAAGGATCTTGAAGTCGCCAGAAATCCCCCTTCAAATGATGTTCCAGTTGTGGTTCTTCATAGCTTAGTTGATGAGGTAGGATGAGGACATATCTTCATGAAGAACCCCAGATGTTGATGTGCAGCTCGAGATCCAAGTTGCCCGGCTTCAAATAAGGAAGGAGAGCTTCGGTTCTTCCTCAGGATGCATCTGATCAGCATGGGGATCGACCCATTTTCGAAGAGGATGGCTTCTATTTGCGCATGGAAGGGCTCCCACGAGCTTTCTTCTTCCTACAAGACAAAAACACAATAAGGTCAAATGTTCTCTTCTTTTCTTATTACTTTTGGGACGGCCTAATCATTGTTATTTATAGTCCCAAGGAGAGGGGACACGTGTGACAAGATGGAACCTCGGATCTCCCAACATTAAGGCAAAACGAGGAATAAAAATGGTGACCGCGAAACGGATCACGAACCGGACTGCCGGTCCGTAACACTAGGGGTCGACCCATTGGGTCGACCCACGACGCACGGGTTAAAAGCCCGACAAGAGTATTTTTCCAGGGGTCGACCCATGGGGTCGACCCATAGCTCATTCTTTTCAAAAACCAAAAACTAAGAGTTACCCGAGAGTTTCAGGTGCCAAAAAGGGTCGACCCATTGGGTCGACCCACACACGTTATGCACAAAACTGAAAACCTGTGGGTTCGGGACCGCCTAGGGGTCGACCCATGGGGTCGACCCACGTACTACTTCTCAACAAAAAGAAAGAATAGAGCTAACAGCCACCAAGGGGTTGACCCTTGGGGTCCACCCCATCAAAATAAACATGTTATTGAATTCCATGAGCTGGATATGAACAAGGATCAACCCATGACAACTAATGAAGAAAATTAACTAAGCAAGGGTTAAGGTTTTGTGTGGATCTCACCAATCATTCTTCAATTGTTTTAGGATGTTAACTTCATTCCAGATTTCTGTAAGAACACAAAATTGGAGTTAGATTAAAACTTTGACAAACATGACTCAAAGCACTTACTCAAGATAGATGATCTTGATCCTGCAAGTATATCACATCTGGCAACATTAGTAATTCATGAACCAAGAGAAAAAAAGGTGATATATAGTAAAGCATTTCAAAATGAGTTTGACTAAATTTATTCACCCATCAAAAGTTCTAGTCTAATATAGTGTTTGGTCATCATCAAAAACCAACAATTAGAATATTCACACAGGGGGTTCAACAATCTCCCCCTTTTTGATGATGACAAAATACTATGCTAGAGTTTAGGATTGACAAGAAAATAGTTATATACATAATTTCTGAATCAACACCTCAACAGAAATTTAACACTAAAACCTCCATATGTATATCCAAATGAGCTCAAAAGGAGTTAACAAGCTGAATGAAATCAAGGCCACAGACCAAATGAGGGAGAACCCAATCATTGCATCAAACCGCGACCACAATGTTGAAACACATTCTTTCCATGCACCAAGCTGAACCATTTAGGAAGCATCATTCCTTAAAACACAGGGCCTCATTCAAGCAATGTGAGATTGACCAGTCAAAAGCATCATCCATTGTTAACAAGCCGACAACAGAGTTTTTAAGACTTACAAAGCCTGGGTTCATGAGTTACAAAAATGCATACATGTGCAATGCCATGAGATGCAACAGTTCTAACTGAACATTTCTAACTGACAGACTAATGAAAGCAAACATGTAAGCAAGCACACACCACACATACTATAACATAATAGTTAACCAAGCACACACATATATCTGAATTTCTCCCCCTTTGGCATCATCAAAAAGGAGAGGGAGAACATGTTAATAACTGTGCAATATCATAGGAGCTTCATAACCTAGTCCGAGGGTGGAGAGGGTGGAGCATGTGACCTTCTAAGTAAAGTCATCATTTCTTCAAACATCCTGGTTTGGGCGTCCAGAGCAGTAGTGTTTGCATCAAGAAAGGAGGTGACCCTTTGGAAAGACTGAGTGTGGGCAACATGGGAAATCCTCAAGTCAGTTACTTCATTGATAAGGGCATCCATTCTCTCCCCATACTTGTCTAGTCGGCTATCTATTGAATCCAATCTTTCAGTGATCAACTTAGGAAACCCATCAGGCAATGCTTCATCAGGAAGTTCTAGTTGTAGAGGTTGATCTGCTTCATCTTCTTCACTATCCTCTTCTTCTTCTGAGTTGACTTGTTGTTGAACTTGACCAGATTTGATCTTACGAACCAGTACACCATCTATTAATTCATAATGCATATTTTTGCAAATTGTGGGGATGGAGTAAATGTCATTCTCACGAATTGTGTGATATCTTTCTTTGGACAAATTAATACCAGCTGATTCAAAGAGTGTTGTCAAAGCTGCTGCATATGGTAGAGTGCGGTTTGTATGCTGCATGCATGCCGATATGTGAAGCAATATAGTAGCAGGGAAATTGATTGGGAGACCCTTCATAAGACAGAAAAATAGGAACATGTGGAATTCAGTTACTTTGTCTCTTCCACCACCCTTTGGTATAATAATGGTCGTCATCATGTGGTGTAGAATGCGCTGCATGGAGGGAAAACGGTTTGCATTCAGGCCGGCGACGGACCTGTCTCCTATTTCCTCAGAGGTCATCATTTGATAGACCTCTTCTTCATCAAAATCAAGATCACCAAATGTGTAACCTTCATGATATGGTAGACCAAGAGCTCTACCCACAAATTCAGGAGTCAAGGTGATCACTTCACCATTTACAATAGTAAACTGCTTGTTTGCCTTGATTGACATATTGCCATAAAATTGAATCACCAGCTTGTAATAGACCCGACGGTGTGCAGACATGAAATGATCAAGATTAGGTTGACTACAGATGATATCCACTAAGCCTGGCAGGTATTCAACCAAGTTCATAAAATCTACTACACGAGAGCGGAGGATATTTCTGTGAGCATCTTTGTTACCGGAGGCCAAGGCTTGTGATTTCATTGCTTCTAGCTCTTTATCCTTGGATCGTATCTCTCTTGCGCGGCTGGAACTCTCTCGCTGACGAGCAGATCGGCTGGATTCCTCCCCCTGACGAGGAGGCCACCTTTTGGGTGCCATCTGAATCACCGGACAGATTAGAAACTCTAGAGGCTTTCTAGATCGTGTTGGTTCGAGAAGAGGAGCCCCTCACGCAGAAATAGTGACTCTCCAAATACCATGGCCTTACCTCAGTGGATCTGGGAGGAAGATGGATGCTTGCGGACGCAGCCAAGAAGGAACCCGCGAGTAGCCACCGGTTAGATCTCGCCTTTAGGGCTGGAGCGGCTTTGGGTTACAAGAGAGGGTTTCAAGGCTTCCAAGAGGTGGTGGCTGATCGATCTAGGGAGTTGGGGCAGTATTATAGTGTTAGGGTTGAAGAAGAGGGCGTTCACGCCCTTTTCGAAACGGGACGATTCGCGTTTTACCGCGACCGCCCGTAATGGGTCGACCCGATGGGTCGACCCACGGGTAGCCCGAGCCCCGGTTTAGAGCGAACTGACAGGGGTCGACCCCATGGGTCGACCCATCCCCTGTTTTGATGGAGATTTCCTTTTAAAATGAAGACATGGAGTACCAAGGAGGATAGGCTCAATTCTCCACTGATGAAAACATATGAAGGTCAAGGAAATAAGATATATTTGAGGTTTGAATCAATTGGGGAGGATGTTTCAAGGAAGCGATAGATTCCCTTAGAAGTTTATTTACCAAACTCTCCATAGTTCAGATTTCGATTGATCAGCTCCACAGAGATGCACTTGTTTAACCAAAAAAAATAGTGTGGCCATAGAAGAGTGCAAAGAAAGGGTTCATACATATTTAATAGAAGAAATGCAATTCATACAAAGGTGGAGATTTCACACAATTCAATTTATTTGCAATTCAAGCAAAAGGGTGCATATGCATGAAGAAGGAGACCCATCGAATGCAACTATATGAAAGACACAAATGCATGATATGCATGCTAGCAACACTAAGTATGATGCAAAATGCAGAACCTCAAGAATCAAACTCCTCTATTCTACAAACCCCTGACTCTCTCCTGAAAGATGTAAATTTTTCTTCATTTAGTGGTTTGGTAAATATGTCGGCAATTTGATTATTTGTTTCAATGAAGTTTATTTCAACATCACCCTTACTAACATGATCACGAATGAAATGATGCCTAATTTCGATATGCTTCGTTCTAGAGTGATGAACCGGATTTTTTGACAAGTTTATAGCAGAGGTGTTTTCGCACAAAATTAAGGTGTTTTTGAAGGAGATGTTGTAGTCAATCAATTGTTGTTGGATCCAAAGCACCTGGGAAATGCAACTACCAAGAGCCACATATTCGGCTTCGACGGTTGACAAGGCCACTGAATTTTATTTCTTGGAGGTCCATGAGACCATGCATCCCCCAAGGAACTGGCAATACCCACTGGTGCTCTTTCGATCCACTTTACAACCCGCATAATCGGCGTCAGAATAAGCAATCAGTTCAAAGCTCGAATTACGCGGAAACCATAAGCCCAAATGTACTGAACCAACAATATATCTAAAAATACGTTTCACGGCCGACATGTGTGTTTCTTTCGGATTGGACTGAAATCTCGCACGCAAGCAAACTGCAAACTGAATGTCGAGCCGGCTGGTAGTTAAATACAACAGCGATCCTATCATGCTTCTAAAGAGCTTTTGATCCACGGATTTACCTTTCTCATCTTGATCGAGTTTGATTGAGGTTGACATGGGTGTGGGTTGAGGTTTCACCTTGCTGAAATTGTACTTTGTGAGTAAGTCTCGAGCATACTTCCTTTGGCATATGAAGATACCATCCACCATTTGTTTGACCTGCAAGCCCAAGAAGAAGGTCAATTCTCCCATCATACTCATTATAAACTCACCTTGCATAAGTTTGGCAAAATTTTCACTCAAGGTGACGTCAGTAGAACCAAAAATTATGTCATCGACATATACTTGAACAATTAAAACTTTCTTACCATTTACTTTGGTAAACAAGGTTTGATCAATGTTACCACGTTTGAACCCATTGTCGACAAGGAAAGAACTCAGCCTCTCGTACCTAGCGCGGGGAGCTTGTTTCAACCCATAAAGCGCCTTGTCCAATTTGTAAACATAATCTGGATAAGCGTGATCTTCAAATCCTGGAGGCTGCTCTACATACACATCCTCAGCCTCAAGTCTTGCCACAGGGGCAAAAGACTCATCAAAGTCAATTCCTATCTCTTGGCTATAGCCTTTGGCTACAAGCCTGGCCTTATTCCTAATTACCACTCCTTGATCATTTAACTTGTTTCAGAAAATCCATTTGGTTCCGATCACGGAGTGGCTTTTAGGACGTGGCACAAGGAACCACACTTTGTTCCTTTGGAACTGGTGTAGTTCATCCTGCATGGCTAAGATCCAGGAATTATCCTTTAAGGCTTCATCAAGAGAGTGTGGTTCAAATTGAGAGAACAATGCTAGATAATCCAAATTGTCAACTTCCCTTGATGAAGATCGAGTTTTCACTCTATCTTCTACATTACCAATCACATTCTCGGAAGGATGACTTTTGTGGAAAATCCATTGTTGAGGAAGCTGCTGTCCTTGTTGATTTTCATCATCCTTGCTTTCCGATCCTTCTCCTAGAGTTGCTTGACCTTGTGCCGCCTTTGGTGGAATCTCTTCACTGGTTTCTTCTTCTTCATCCTGCAACTTTGAGCTTTTATCAACATTCTCATTCCATGATTCATCTATAATAACATGAGGGCTCTCCTCTACAACAAGAGTTCTCATGTTATAAACCCGATATGCTCTAGAAGTAAGAGAGTACCCAAGAAAGATTCCGTGATCACTTTTTGCATCGAATTTGCCCAAATCAGATTTTCCATTATTAAGAATATAGCAAATTGATCCAAATGGTTTCAAGTGAGAGATATTTGGCTTCTTACCTTTAAAGAGTTCATATGGGGTTTTTCTCAAGATTGGTCTTACCATAGCTCGGTTTATGATGTAGCATGCCGTGCTAACGGCTTCGCCCAAAAGTACCTAGGAAAGTTATTCTCACTTAGCATTGTCCGAGCCATCTCAATAAGGGTTCTGTTCTTTCTCTCCACAATGCCATTTTGTTCTGGAGTTCTTGGTGCTGAAAATGTATGCGAGTATCCGTGCTCCCTACAAAATTCATCAAAATCAGTGTTCTCGAACTCCTTACCATGATCACTTTAAATTCTCTTGATGGAACATCCCTTCTCAATCTCCACTTTCCTGCAAAAACCTTCAAACTCCTTCAAAGCATCATTTTTATGTGACAAAAAGTATACCCAACAAAATCGTGAGAAGTCGTCTACAATGACAAAGCCATATAACTTACCACCTAGACTGTGAGTTCTACTAGGACCAAACAAATCAATATGAAGAACTTCAAGAGGCCTAGTGGTAGTCACATCATTCTTGCTTTTGAAAGAGGCTCTTGTTTGCTTACCTTTGCTGCATGCCTCACACACTTTGTCAGGTTCGAACTTCAGCTTTGGCATCCCAACAACTAAATCATTTCTGGACAACTTTGAGAGAACGTTAAAACTGGCATGTCCAAGACGGCGATGCCACAACCAAGCATTGTCAGAGTTATTTGCAACTAAGCAAAGATTATTGTGTGATGTTTCATCTAAGTCTATCATATATACATTATTTTGTCTAACGCCTATGAACATTATTTCCTGTGTGGTTTTATTTACAACAGTGCAGTGCGTGGAGTCAAAAATCACATTGCACCCTTTATCGCAAAGTTGACTAATACTAAGTAAGTTATGATTGAGACCTTTAACCAACAAAACATTTTCCACACTATGAGGAGATCCCTTGCCAATCTTACCTTCTCCAACGATTTTTCCTTTGTCCTTGCCCCCGAAGGCAACAAGTCCACCATCCTTTTCCATGAGGTCTGCAAAGATTTCTTTGTTTCCGGACATGTGTCGCGAGCATCCGCTATCGAGGTACCATTTATTTCTTTGAGCCTTCATGCAGACCTATATATCATCAAAACAAGAAGACTTCTATGATTTTGGTACCCAAGCTTGCTTGGGTCCATATCGGTTAGAAGCTCTTGATCTATTCAACCACATTGATTTTCTTGCAAATTGTTTCTCATCAGCCAACAATAACCTACATGTATACATGGTGTGACCATACATTCCACAGTAGAAACATGAAACAACCTTTTTATTATGATTTCTTTTCTTGTAATCATTCACGAATGGTTTGTGAGCCGGAATGTATTTCTCACTCTTTTTATGTGAAGAACATGATGAAGATGATGCATTAGCATTCACAAAGGAAGTTTGAGTTTTGTTTACAAAAGCTTTCTGGTTGCATGGCTCATAGCCTAGTCCTTCCTTTCTAAAGTTCACTCTCATTCCTAGCATGGTGTCTAGATTTTGCTTCCCTTTGACAAATCTGGCTAGTGAATCTTTCAGATCTTTCACCTCATCCATTAAAACCCCCTTTTCTTCTTCAAGTTCCATTTTATCCTTTTCCAGGGCTTGGATTTTTGCATTCACTTCTTCAATGGCATTCATGGATTTTTCATCATTATGTTGTTCTTCTTTTAAACATGTTAGTTCTTCTTCAAACAAAATGACTTTGGAAATGAGCATTTCATTGTCGTAAGATAGTGTTTCAAGCTTGGATGATAATTCAGCACATTTCAGACATGGAGATTCATTCGACATGCTTTGGTCAATCTTTTTCTTTAACATTCTATTTTCAGACTTTAACTTTTTGCATTTGTCATACAAGGCTTCATAAGCAATTTCCCATTGCTCACATGAGAGATCATCAGTTTCAGAATGTACCTCATTGGAGTCTTCATCATCCGCCATTAGACACAATGTTTGGACAAGCTCGTCCAATTCATCTTCCGATTTATCTTCGGTGTCATCCTCATCGCTCCACGTTGCCACCATTGCCTTAGGCTTCTTGAACTTCCCTTTCTTGAGTTTTTTCTGAAGTTCGGGACACTCTCCACGCATGTGCCCTGGTTTTTTACATTCATAGCAGATAATCTCTTCTTTCTTGCTGCTTTCTCCCTTCTGTGGAATCATTTTCCTTGGCCCTCTTCTGAATGGAGCTCCTGCTCTTCTGGACCTTCTAATGAATTTTCTGGCCCTTTGTGTTATCATGGCCACTAGCTCTTCATCCTCACTATTTGAACCAGATCCATCTTCACTGTCATCCGATCTTTGGAGATTGGTCTTCAAGGCCATGCTTGAGATTGGCTTCTTTTTCTTGACATCTTCCTCATTCCTTTTTATGTTCAGCTCATATGTCATTAATGACCCAATTAGCTCATCAAGCGTCAGAGTAGTAAGGTTCTTTGAGTCTTCAATGACCGTGGCCTTAGTATGCCACTGTGATGAGAGGGACCTTAATACCTTCCTCACAAGATCTTGGTTGGAGTATTCCTTCCCAAGTGCCTTCAGCCCGTTGGTGATCTCCAACAATCTAGCAAACATTTCTGAAATGTTTTCATCCGGCTTCATCATGAATAATTCGTAGTCCCGGACGAGCAAATTCGCTTTAGTCTCCTTCACTTCTGATGTTCCTTCATACATTAAACGAAGTTTGTTCCACATCTCCTGCGCGGAAGCACACATCGAAATTCATGAGTACTCGTTTGGATGAATTGCACATTGAATTATATTCATGGCTTTGAAATTAGCTATGCACTTCTTGATATGATCTTCTCCCCACTCTTCCTCTTTGGGAGGCAATTTATATGGACCATTACTGATTACATGCCAAATTTCAAATTCCTGAGCCCTCAGGAATACATACATCCGATTCTTCCAATATGAATAATTTGACCCATCGAAGAACGGAGGTCTATGTATAGAGTGCCCTTCGGGCATCTGCCCCTTGTTTGCCATTTACTGGATCTTACTCTAAGATCGTGAGATCAGTAAAAATCAGAGACCGTGCTCTGATACCAATTGTTGTCCCCGGTAGATGGCAATCAAGAGGGGAGGGGTGAATTGATTGGCAATAAAAATTTTAACAACCAACTTTTACAGAAGATGAAATGGAAGGATAATGAATGAAGCACACTCTTCTCACCCGATGATGAAAACACACGAACAGCGGAGATGTAATGAGATCTGAAAGGACGAGATATGAATGACACTCAACTCGACTAGAAGCCCACTCGTGTAATAACGTAGAAGCAAACCATGATGAACAATAGAATTTAAGGTGGTTCGGGTTCACAACAGTGACCCCTACGTCCACCCCTCACAACGTGAGGAAAGCTTCCACTAAAGAGTGAAAACCCACACACACACACACACACACACACACGCTGTGAAACACACAGCCACACACACGCGTGCGCTGCGACCAGCAAACGCACACACACACAGAGTGTTTCGTTCAAGATAGATGTTCAGATACACAATGATTCTTCAGACTAGAAATAGAATGAACAGGATAAATGGAATAAGGATCTTGAAGTCGCCAGAAATCCCTCTTCAAATGATGTTCCAGCTGTGGTTCTTCATAGCTTGGTTGATGAGGTAGGATGAGGACAGATCTTCATGAAGAACTCCGGATGTTGATGTGCAGCTCGAGATCCAAGTTGCCCGGCTTCAAATAAGGAAGGAGAGCTTCGGTTCTTGCTCAGGATGCATCTGATCAACACGGGGATCGACCCATTTTCAAAGAGGATGGCTTCTATTTGCGCATGGAAGGGCTCCCACGAGCTTTCTTCTTCCTACAAGACAAAAACACAATAAGGTCGAATGTTCTCTTCTTTTTTATTACTTTTGGGACGCCCTAATCATTGTTATTTATAGTCCCAAGGAGAGGGGACACGTGTGACAAGATGGAACCTCGGATCTCCCAACATTAGGGCAAAATGAGGAATAAAAATGGCGGCCGCGAAACGGATCACGAACCGGACTGCCGGTCCGTAACACTAGGGGTCGACCCATTGGGTCGACCCACGACGCACGGGTTAAAAGCCCGACAAGAGTATTTTTCCAGGGGTCGACCCATAGCGCGTTCTTTTCAAAAACCAAAAACTGTGAGTTACCCGATAGTTTCGGGTGCCAAAAAGGGTCGACCCATTGGGTCGACCCACACACGTTATGCACAAAACTGAAAACCTGTGAGTTCGGGACCGCCTAGGGGTCGACCCATGGGGTCGACCCACGTACTACTTCTCAACAAAAAGAAAGAATAGAGCTAACAGCCACCAAGGGGTTGACCCTTGGGGTCCACCCCATCAAAATAAACATGTTATTAAATTCCATGAGCTAGATATGAACAAGGATCAACCCATGACAACTAATGAAGAAAATTAACTAAGCAAGGGTTAAGGTTTTGTGTGGATCTCACCAATCATTCTTCAATTGTTTTAGGATGTTAACTTCATTCCAGATTTCTGTAAGAACACAAAATTGGAGTTAGATTAAAACTTTGACAACATGACTCAAAGCACTTACTCAAGATAGATGATCTTGATCCTGCAAGTATATCACATCTGGCAACATTAGTAATTCATGAACCAAGAAAAAAAAGGTGATATATAGTAAAGCATTTCAAAATGAGTTTGACTAAATTTATTCACCCATCAAAAGTTCTAGTCTAATATAGTGTTTGGTCATCATCAAAAACCAACAATTAGAATATTCACACAGGGGGTTCAACACATATCAATATCAGACAAGAGAGATTTATTCAAACTTTCAACTTCAGAACATTTAGTACAAGAAATATTTTCAGACTTCTTTTTGAGTTTTCTATTTTCATATCTAACTTTCTTGTATTTATCCACCAATTCATCATACAAATCCATGAGCTCTTCAAAAGAGATTTCCTCACCTTCAGAGTCTAGCTCTGAGCTCTCTTTGCTTGTGGTATCCTGCTTATCAGTCATCAAGCACTCACTATCCTTTTTCGCTTCATAGTCCTTGATCAGGCATTTCAATATCTCCCTGGCCGTCCTGCATGATGAAACAAGTGAAAAATTTTGAAGATCAATTGAACTTCTGAAAACATATAAAAGCTTAGAATTATCTTTATATTTCTTCACATGCTCGACAGTCCACTTAGACTCATCACTAGGCATTCCATAAGAATCATACTTAACTAAATCCCAGAGTTTGGGATCAATAGATTTAACATAACGACTTATGTGTCCAAGCCATTCATTGAAATTTGAACCATTAAAGCAAGGAAGAGAAGACAACACACTATCAGACATGATGCTTATGAAACACGCCTACAAAGATCACTCTAATGATCGTTAGATCTTGAAATAGCAGAGCCTTGCTCTGATACCAATTGTTGGTCCCCGGGGTAGGCGAGCGGACAAGAAGGGGGGTTGAATTGTCCGCCACACTAGATGGCCAATTAAAATACTATGCAGCAGAATTAACAAGATTAATGAGATTGAAGAAATTGACTAAACAAGATAACTAAATTCTCTCAATCTCTCCGATCTCACATGATCACACAAACGGATATGTTATGCAAACCACACAATCCCACAAAGTAAACCACAAGACAAAGAGATTTTTAAGGTGGTTCGGGACCACGACGGGCTCCCTACGTCCACCCTTTACCAAACCGGTAAGGCTTCACTCAGGGATAAATTCTCAAAACGGAGACGATGCTCCAACACACACGGGGACACGCCCCAACACACACACATACACACACGATCCAACGACCGGATCTACACACACACACAACCGCTGCAACAAGCGCAGCACAAACGACTTACACGATCGCACGCAGGCGATCAAAGACGACCATATATAGATGGTCAGACACACACAATATTCTGTTCAGAAAATAAACACAAATAACCAAAATGTGCTCAACCCAAAATATAAATCATGAAAGACATCACAAAGAACATATAGAAGATATAGAAATCATCCCCCTTTATTTTTCCATAGCCGGATGACGATGCTCTTTGATGCTTGGGTCGGAGGGAAGCCGGATGCCATCGATTTGAATGTCAACGCGTTCATCTCTTCAATCCGCTTCACTTTCTCTTCATGGACGATCTCCAAAATCTCCTGGATGAAGATCAAATCTCCCCTTCTTTTCCCCTTTCTCTTCCTCTCCTCTTTCTTGAACTACAAGATAGAAAGCATTAGCTCAAATGGGGATTTCTTGTCAAATTCATGTTGTGTCCCTGAAGTCATTTGAGTCATTCTGTGGTCACTTGGGTCATTCGACATCATTCTATGGTCATATGTATTCTGTGGTATTCTTGGTTTTGATAATGGCTAAACACTATTAGTCATTGTTATTTTTCACTCTTATATGACTGACATATGTGCTGTTGTGTTCATGACAAATATGCAAATGAATGGACAAGTGAAAGCTTAATGTTGCGCCCTCGCACGCGGATCGACCTGCGCGGTCAGGTCGCGGGGATCGACCTGCCGGGTCAGGTCGCGTGGTCAAGGGGGCAGCGCCCCTTGTGGGGGTTTCCGGGGGCGGACCCCCCGGAACAAAAATTTGATTGAAGACTCAATAATAAAATCTTCAAGACTGTCAAGGGCGATGCCACAAACATGCACGGGCTCCTAAAGGAGTTAAGCGGCAGAGCTAAGATAGTTAACGGACCAACCCGGGAAAATCCGGGTTCCGCCCAGTTGGCGGTCGACCGCCAGCACAGGGGCGGTCGACCGCCCTAGCCAGCATCCGCCAGTCTGCAATCTTTCAGCTGGCGGTTGACCGAAATTCCCAAGGATCACCCGAATGTAAGTTTTACAGTAGCGGTCGACCGCCAGGAGCTGCAGGTCGACCGCCAGCCTCGAGCCTTCAATGTTGACTTTGTTTCCAACTTCGAAAAGGGCCATTCAACATGGATTTCTTTAATCCAAAAGTCACCTAATCACCCACAAATTGTGGATCTGGTCTGAGGCTTGTCTATAGACCATTCAAGGTCTATAAAACCAATACAAGAGGGTTGGAAACCCCAATGCTTCAAGGCTTCAAGAGAGATCGAGGTACTGTAGCACCTCCGTGAATAGTACTTCGGGCTGGAGTTCTTCATCCATCCAAGGTGTTTCAAGGTGAGATCTGAAGCAAGCAACCTCCACCAAAGCTAGAAGCACTCAAGGATAAGAAGGGTGATCAAAGGAAGCCACAAGCAGGGTGTTTCAAGAAGGAAATCAAGCTACTCCGGGAAGAAGTTCTTCATCAAATCTTCAAGTGATTGAAGCTACTTCAAGAGGAAATCAACTTCAAGCCAAGTGAAGAAAAAGCTGTAATCATCTTCCTCTTCCTCATCTCAAGGTGATCCATAGAAGCTGCAAGGGTGTGTTCAAGGGAAAGGAGTTCGAGTTACTGTAGCTGTGAACAGTACTCCGGGAAGAAGCTCTTCATCATATCTCTAAGTGATTCAAGCTACTTCAAGAGGAGATCAACTCCAAGCCAAGTGAATCATCAGAATCAAGCTCCAGCAAACTCAGACAAGATCTTTTCTCTTTGAACATATTTCATATCTTGTTTGAGTGTTTTCATATCTTGTTCTTTTCCATTTCATTCAAACATTTAGAACTGAAGATCGTCCCTACCGGTGGTTAGTAGGAAGGCAATCGGAAGCTGTCCGATCTGCGGTGTTGACGTCCCTACCGGCGATTAGTAGGAAGGCAATCGGTGGTCTTTCCGATTTACGGTTCAGTGCGTGGCACTAGTGGAGCCTCACCAGATTTGGTGAGGGGTGGACGTAGGACTGGAGATTCAGTCCGAACCACCTTAAAATCTTGTGTGTTGTGGTTTGCTTGTGCGATTGCTTTGTGTTAGATGCATGCTTAGGTTCAATATCTATATTGCATAATCATCTTGTTAAGCAAATCACTGTGTTCTTCGTTTAGCTAGTTATATTCCGCTACTATTATCATTATCTAGCTATATAGAGGGTTACATTGCGAAAAGAGGGGCAGATCTATTCACCCCTCCCCTCTAGATCCGCTGTCCACTACACAACAGGTGGTATCAAAGCCTAATCTCTCATTATGGGGTCCAACGACCTTGAGGGAAATGGTGGATCAGCATCTAAGGGTTATTTACCTGAAGGACACTCTGTGAACAGACCTCCTTATTTCACTGGATCTAACTATCCTTATTGGAAACAACGCATGCAGGTGTTCATTCGCGCCCAAGACTACGAACTTTGGCGTGTGATCAGCAAAGGTCCGTATGAGCTTACGGATAATGAGGACTTGTGGACCAAAGAACAAATACGGCAATCCACCGTCAACTGGAGTGCTAAACATATCATGCAATGCTCACTCCATCCAGTTGAATTCTCAAGAGTAGCCACCTGCGCAACTGCGAAATTGATGTGGGATAAGCTAGAGGTAGTCTACGAAGGAACCTCTCAGGTACGAGAAACAAAAGCCAATATTTTAGTTTCTGAATATGAAATGTTCCGCATGAAGCCTGATGAGTCAATTCAAGATATGTATGCTCGCTTAACTGTACTTACTAATAGTTTAACTGATTTGGGAAAGAAATATACAGAGCAAGAACTTGTAAGAAAAATTCTCAGATCATTAACTCCAGCATGGCACACGAAGGCAACCGTTGTTGAAGAATCAAGAGATCTCGCAACCACCAAGGTAGATGAACTTATTGGGTCATTAATGACCTATGAGATCAACCTCAAGAACAAAGAGGCTGAGGCACCTAAGAAGAAGTCCCTAGCTCTTAAAGCAGGACCCAGCGGTCAAGGCTCTTCTGATGAAGGTGAGGATTCGATAAGTGAGCGAGAAGAGGATGATGTAGCCATGCTCACACGTAAGTTCAAGAAATTCTTGAGAAAGGAAGGTAAGAGCTTCATGAGAGGAAGGTCAAAGGTAAGAAATGGTTTCAGATCTAATTATGAAAATTCTAAGAAATCTGATAAAATCATTTGCTATTCTTGCAACAAACCAGGGCATTTCAAAAATGATTGTCCCGACAGATTCTGAAAAGTTGACAAATGGAAGGGCAAGAAGAAGAACAAGGCCATGGTGTCCACATGGAGCGATGAAGAGGAAAGTGATGACGGAACCAGCTCCTCGGACAAAGAAAAAGAAGATTTCTGCCTTATGGCCAAAGGTGATGAAGAAACTGAGGTAAATTCTCCATTTGAAGATTATACAATTGATGATTGGGAGGATGCATATATACAACTCATAGAAAAATATGAAATGTACAAAAAGAAAAATAAATCGTTGAAAAAGAAAATCAATTCTTTTGTGCATGATCATGACAAGGATGATAAGAATGCTCTACTTGAAACTGAAATTGAAGATCTTAAAAAATGATTGAGGATTTGGAAGAAGGAAGAAAAGAAATGGCTGACTTGAAAACTGAAAATGAAAACTTGAGAAATGAGATTGATAGCATTAAGCTAAAAATGCAAACCTATGAAAAGAACAGCAAATTGAGTACTGAAAAATATGAAACCATCAAACATGTCAACACTCAACTCTTGCAAAACATTGAAAACTTACAAAAAGAATTGAAGGATAAACAACAATCCTTGAAAAATTTTGTGGATGGAAAAGAAAACCTAGATGCTTTGCTAGGTACTAGGATGAATTTCAACAAGGAAGGGTTATGTTTTGAACCAACAAACAAAAGGCCAATTGGGCTAAAAACAATCACATTTATCTCATCCTCTGAAGCCTCCACCTCAAACATAACTCCCACACAAAACCAGCAAAAACAAAAGGAGAAAGGAAAAGAAAAGATTGAAGGGGGAGTCACCAACATTCCCAAAAAGCCTGTCCAAAGACCTAAGAAAGGTCGACCCTCCCCGCAGCATAGGTCAACACATTCTTGGCCATTGCATGCTCAATCTTCCAGATATCACCAAAACTGGATTGCACATTCATATAGGCCAACACCACCATACTTTTGGAGAAATTGTGATTCATGTGTTCATCAATCCTATAACTTTCAATCTCCTAGGTGGCAGAACAATCACTTTCAACCCAAAAATAACCAATGGCCAAAATGGGTTAAGAAGTCAACTTCATCAAACTTTCACAAATTCCAACCAAGAGCTGCTAAACAAAAAATGAATGTCAAGATGGAAAAGAAAAATCAAATCGCTGCTCTAAGCAAACAAAGCATGAATGTTAAGAAGGTTTGGATTCCAAAAGAAATGGTTTCATGTTTTGAAATTCTAAAAAGCTTGAAGGGACCCAAATTTGGTTGGGTTCCAAACACATTTGCTTAATTGCTTGTGCAGGAGTGTCTTGCAGTCATACGTAACAGGTGGTACCTTGATAGCGGCTGTTCAAGACACATGACCGGAGACAAATCAAAATTTTGTCTCTTGGAGGAAAAGGAAGGAGGACATGTCACATTTGGAGGGAACAACAAAGAAAAAATCATTGGAACAGGTAATGTAGGTAAGAACCTCTCCAACTCCATTGGAAATGTGTTGCTAGTTGAAGGTTTGAAATATAACCTACTAAGCATACGTCAATTGTGTGATAAAGGTCATAAAGTGTTGTTTGATTCTCATGAATGTAAAATCTTTGAACCAAAATCTGACAAGGTAAAATTTTCTGGTAAGAGAGTCAATAATGTTTACATGATTGACTTAGATGATCCTGCTTATTCAAACCATTGTCTTGCTGCACCAAAATCTGAAATTGCATGGTTATGGCATCGTAGAGTAGGACATGCTAGCTACAATGTCTTGCATAAACTCTTGAAGCATTCAATGGTGAAAGGTTTGCCTGAACTATCCTTTAAACAAAAAAACAAATTGTGTGATGCATGTGCCCTAGGTAAACAAACTAGAAAATCATTCAAGGGAAGATCTGAAAATACATCATCCAAATCACTCGAGCTAATTCATATGGACCTATTTGGCTCAACCAGAATTGCTAGCTTAAGTGGTAGAAAATATGGATATGTCTTGGTGGATGACTTTTCTAGGTTCACATGGGTTTTCTATCTCACACATAAAAATGATGCTTTTGATGAGTTTCAGGCACTCTACATGAAGATAAAACAGGACGGTGAGTTTAAAATTTCCAAGATTCAATCTGATCACGGTGGTGAATTTGAAAATGCTAACTTCTATAACCTTTGCAGGGCCGAAGGGATTTCACACCGATTTTCTTCACCAAGAACGCCGGAGCAAAATGGTGTAGTTGAAAGAAGAAACCGAACACTTGTAGAGATGGCAAGAACCATGCTTGCTGAACGGCAACTTCCAAGGAGATTTTGGGCTGAAGCGGTAAACTCGGCATGTTACATTATCAACCGCTCTATGGTAAGGCCACACACCAAAAAGACTCCTTATGAGTTGCTGAAAGGTAAAAAGCCTTCTCTCTCACATATGAAAGTGTTTGGGGAAAATGCTTCATCCACAACAATGACAAAAGAGACTTAGATAAATTCGAGCCCAAGAGTGATGAAGGTATATTCCTTGGATATTCTGATAGATCTAGGACTTATAGAATTTATAACATTAAAAGTCAAACTGTGGAAGAATCACCCCATGTTTCCTTTGATGAAGATCATGATTCTAACAATGATAACTCTTGCAGGAAAAACGATGAAGATGGGAAATTCCTAAGCATAAAGGATAAGAGTGATCCTCCACAAGAAGAAATAAAAGAAGATGGTGACCTAGCTGAATCAAGCAATGCAAGGGATCAAGCTCCAGGAGAAGGTAACGATTCTACAAATATTAGAATTCTTAAGGATCATCCCTTGGAGAATGTCATTAGTAGCTTGAATGACCCACCTAGAACTAGGTCACATTTTAAAATTGTGGAAGAATTAGATCAACTTGCTCTTGTCTCGCAGCATGAACCCAAAAATATTGATGATGCTTTAAAAGATGAAAACTGGATAAATTCCATGCAAGAAGAGCTAAACCAGTTTGAGAGAAATAAAGTTTGGCATCTTGTTCCTAGACCTACACTACAATCTGTTATAGGCACTAAATGGGTCTTTAGAAATAAACTAAGTGAGGATGGCAAGATAATAAGAAATAAGGCTAGATTGGTGGCTCAAGGGTATAATCAAGAGTTTGGGGTAGACTTTGATGAATCTTATGCCCCAGTTGCTAGACTCGAAGCCATCAGAATTTTACTTGCCTTTACATGAATAAAGCTGTATCAAATGGATGTCAAAAGTGCTTTCTTGAATGGCTTGATCAAAGAAGAAGTCTATGTTGAGCAGCTCCCTGGCTTTGAGAATTCTAACAATGCAGATTTTGTATACAAGCTAGACAGGGCGTTTTATGGACTTAAGCAAGCACCAAGAGCTTGGTATGAGAGACTAAGCTCGTTCCTCATTAAAAAAGGGTACACACGAGGTAAGGTAGATCAAACACTTTTCACCAAGAAGCAAGATAAGAACATCTTGATTGTTCAAATTTATGTTGATGACATTGTGTTTGGTTCTACAAAATCTGAAATGTGTGAGAAATTTGCTAACCTCATGACTAGCGAATTTGAGATGAGCCTAATGGGAGAACTTCAATTCTTTCTCGGTTTGCAGGTCAACCAAGGAGAAGATGGGTGCTTCATAAATCAATCCAAATACATCAAGGAGCTGCTGAAAAGATTTGACATGGCAAACAGCAAAATCATTGCAACTCCTATGAGCACCTCAACTTCACTGGATTCAGATGAAAATGGTAAATTGGTGGATGCAAAGGTCTATAGAGGTATGATTGGCTCTTTGCTTTATTTGACTGCATCCCGACCAAATATCTAGTTTAGTGTATGCCTTTGTGCTAGATTTCAAGCTAGTCCTAGAGAATCTCACTTGACTGCCGTCAAACGTATCCTTCGATATCTTTCCGGCACTCAGGACTTGGGATTGTGGTATCCGTCATCATGTGATTTATCTCTTATATCTTATTCTGATGTGGACTACGCTGGATGCAAGCTGGATCGTAAGAGTACTAGTGGCTATTGCCAGTTTCTAGGCGGGTGTTTAGTTTCTTGGGCCTCCAAGAAACAACACTCGGTTGCCCTCTCAACCGCAGAGGCAGAATATGTTGCTGTAGGGAGCTGTGGCTCCCAAGTGTTGTGGATTAAACACCAACTCCAAGACTACTTGGTGGATCTTGGTTGTGTCCCGATTCTGTGTGATAACACTAGTGCTATCAACCTTGTAAAAAATCCAGTCCAACACTCTAGGACTAAGCATATTGAGATTAGGCATCACTTCATTAGAGACGAGGTCAATAAGAGAAATTTTGAACTGCATTTTGTTGATACTCTAAATCAAATTGCTGACATCTTCACCAAGCCCTTGTGTAATGACAGATTTTCAACACTCAGAAGAGAGCTTGGTCTTTGCCGACCTCAGGCCAATAAGAATTTGAAATGATGATCATGTTCAATTAGTTGTGAGTTTTGCACGTTGGTATTCATGCATTGTTTATATGTCAATATGTCTTTTTACATATGGTGTCGCATTGCATGTAGTTGCATAATAAAGTTGAATTTATATTCACAATGTATTACATGGTTTGTGTCGCATCATTCTTGCATGGCCATGGTATATCAAATGTTGATGTATGGAAAGACAGGTTATGCTTGTCTAGAAGCACTCGATATGCGTGAGGTTTCACCTCCGCCAAGTACCATGCGTCATTGTCGCATATAGGCCATATAGTAAGGGGGAGTTGTCGTTTTGCAGCATTTATATATGAGTTTCATCTCTGTTGCATTTAATAAGTGTACAACCATATGTTGGGTCATGCATTTCATGTCTACCAAATTCATGTCCACCCCTGAACGTTTCAGGTCATTCTCCTCTTAACACTTATCATTACACTTGCTTGCACATATAACTCTTCGCGTATCCATTGCATATCCTTAGGGGGAGTTTTGTTGATTCTCATAACCTCTTGCAAACTGCACTTTAGTGGCTTACAGTCTGGTTTGAGTTCACGAGACAGATGGGCATATGGTGTAAGAGCTTTCTATTATATGCCCTAATGATTGTCCATTCAATGAAAATGGTTCAGATTTAATGATTTCCTTGTAGTTCCGATATATCTTGTTTGAAATCATCTATGTTCTGAAGCTTTAATAGACCTTAACTAGAGACTGCATATTGTGTTTTGCATGACTATCCTGAAATCTGAAAATCCAAACGTCTTGACAACTTTGGTGATACACTCAGGCTTAGTATTGCTTCTAAACATATTGATGAGCTGGAATTCCTGAAAATCATTTTGACAGAGCAATGATATTGTTGCACGGAGAAACATGTCATGTCATCAAAATCAAGTGACAAATGATATGTCATGATGTGCCTCTGTTATCTCTGTCGTCATTCTATTTGGACTCTAGGCAGAGCACTGGCGTAATTGCTGAGAAATATATCCTCTCATCAAAGAAATGAGATTGGATATGTCATGACGTGACTTTGCTATCTCTGTTCATTCTGAAGCATAACCGTCAGTCTTGCCAAATACCTTGGGATACTGGCGTCTGAACAACGTGTATTCTTACGGCTAGGAGGCCTGAACTAGACTTGATTGCTCGTATAAAGTGAGTCATGTGCCTTCAGATACTAAAGATATTGAAAATCAACATATGCTACAATCATTCAATTCCATGCTTCAATCATGATTGTTTAGCCTCAATACATACTTTTGTGTTATTGCCTTTGTCGTTATTGAATATGGATATATAAGACAAGGGAAGGTTAAACACTGCCATGATTTGCACCTTTGGTTCATTTCTATTAAATCTTGGATGTAGCTACTTTTCGAACTCTGTTGATGAATTCGGATTTCATTAGATTTGAACCATATATGTTACTCACGGTCTGTTTCAGATTTGCATATAATGGCTTGCTCTTCACTCCTTTCTGCTCTGGTCTCACAGATATTTCACTTTATTACTCCTTTTTGCTGTTGGCAAAGGGGGAGAATTCTTTGTGTGAGTCCTTTGTCGCGTTAGTTATGTGTTATCGCGTTGTCTTTGGGGGTTGTGTGAATGGTATACGGGGAGCGTCCAAGGGGAGAGAATACATTGCTCCCTTTGCATCTCATATGTGTATGTGATGGGGCTTGGGTCTTGCATAACTGCTAGCATTCATATTGCATAGCATTCATATCTACATTTATGATTGCATTCCCATGCTATTACTATCATGAATCTTGAGCTGCATATATTGCATTTGTTATAACTTGTGTCATTTTAGACATTCATATCACATAATGACTCACAGTGTTGCCATCATCAAAAAGGGGGAGAATGTTGTGTCCCTGAAGTCATTTGAGTCATTCTGTGGTCACTTGGGTCATTCGACATCATTCTATGGTCATATGCATTCTTTGGTATTCTTGGTTTTGATAATGGCTAAACACTATTAGTCATTGTTATTTTTCACTCTTATATGACTGACATATGTGTTGTTGTGTTCATGACAGATATGCAAATGAATGGACAAGTGAAAGCTCAATATTGCGCCCTCGCACACGGATCGACCTGCGCGGTCAGGTCGCGTGGTCAAGGGGGCAGCGCCCCTTGCGGGGGTTTCCGGGGGCGGAGCCCCCGGAACAAAAATTTGATTGAAGACTCAATAATAAAATCTTCAAGACTGTCAAGGGCGATGCCACAAACATGCACGGGCTCCTAAAGGAGTTAAGCGGTAGAGCTAAGATAGTTAACGGACCAACCCGGGAAAATCTGGGTTCTGCCCAGTTGGCGGTCGACCGCCCCAGCCAGCATCCGCCAGTCTGTAATCTTTCAGCTGGCGGTCGACTGCCAGCCAGTGGCGGTCGACCGAAATTCTCAAGGATCACCCGAATGCAAGTTTTACAGTAGCGGTCGACCGCCAGGAGCTGTAGGTCGACCGCCAGCCCCGAGCCTTCAATGTTGACTTTGTTTCCAACTTTGAAAAGGGTCATTCAACATGGATTTCTTTAATCTAAAAGTCACCTAATCACCCATAAATTGTGGATCTGGTCTGAGGCTTGTCTATAGACCATTCAAGGTCTATAAAACCAATACAAGAGGGTTGGAAACCCCAATGCTTCAAGGCTTCAAGAGAGATCAAGGGAGGCCATTTTCGAGGTACTGTAGCACCTCCGTGAACAGTACTTCGGGCTGGAGTTCTTCATCCATCCAAGGTGTTTCAAGGTGAGATCTGAAGCAAGCAACCTCCACCAAAGCTAGAAGCACTCAAGGATAAGAAGGGTGATCAAAGGAAGCCACAAGCAGGGTGTTTCAAGAAGGAAATCAAGCTACTCCGGGAAGAAGTTCTTCATCAAATCTTCAAGTGATTGAAGCTACTTCAAGAGGAAATCAACTTCAAGCCAAGTGAAGAAAAAGCTGTAATCATCTTCCTCTTCCTCATCTCAAGGTGATCCATAGAAGCTGCAAGGGTGTGTTCAAGGGAAAGGAGTTCGAGTTACTGTAGCTGTGAACAGTACTCCGGGAAGAAGCTCTTCATCATATCTCCAAGTGATTCAAGCTACTTCAAGAGGAGATCAACTCCAAGCCAAGTGAATCATCAGATTCAAGCTCCAGCAAACTCAGACAAGATCTTTTCTCTTTGAACATATTTCATATCTTGTTTGAGTGTTTTCATATCTTGTTCTTTTCCATTTCATTCAAACATTTGGAATTGAAGATCGTCCCTACTGGTGGTTAGTAGGAAGGTAATCGGAAGCTGTCCGATCTGCGATGTTGACGTCCCTACCGGCGGTTAGTAGGAAGGCAATCGGTGGTCTTTTCGATTTGCGGTTCAGTGCGTGGCACTAGTGGAGCCTCACCGGATTTGGTGAGGGATGGACGTAGGACTGGAGATTTAGTCCGAACCACCTTAAAATCTCGTGTGTTGCGGTTTGCTTGTGCGATTGCTTTGTGTTAGATGCATGCTTAGGTTCAATATCTATATTGCATAATCATCTTGTTAAGCAAATCACTGTGTTCTTCGTTTAGCTAGTTATATTCCGTTGCTATTATCATTATCTAGCTATATAGAGGGTTACATTGCGAAAAGAGGGGCAGATCTATTCACCCCTCCCCTCTAGATCCGCTGTCCACTACACAACAATTCGGAGTTCACATGATAGTATATATAGAAAACATGAAAAGACCTTTAAACCCTTCACAAAACCCTTGGAAAACCCCCTTAAGATGTGTATATTAACCCTAGGGGCAAATGGGTAACATTAGGATCCATTTGGATAGGGTTTAGATGGTTTTCGGATTCACGTATTACGGTTTTCACCGTAATCGGTCGACCTAAACATTGGGTCGATCTACCTAACTTTTGCAGGAAAAGTTTCAAGCATCCCTGGAAAGTTCGGTCGACCTAAGCTACTGGGTCGGTCGACCTAACTCTGTAGTACAGCAAACTGCAGCAGTTCAGTCCAAAAGTTGAAACCCAATGAAAGATTGAAATGGTTAGATGATAAAACATGATCAACCAAGTATTCCTTGGTATTAAACAATGTAGAAACACATTCTAACCACATTCTAACAAAATTAAAAACTTCAATTAGAAACTTACCATTTTTCCCAAAAACACACATATGCAAAGTGCCAAATTCTCACCATGATTTATGATACCTTTGCATATGGGATTGACATTTCTTTCTAGACTTGCATAACAGAATAAGTGAAGTTAAAGCTATGCAAGTTCATCCACTTTGATGTCATCAAACATTTAATCAATGTTTTGGTGTCTTGGAAATCTATTAAGCATTGTCAAACCAGTTTCCAACATCAAAACTAATTTTGCCATGATTCACATGATTTAATCAACTTTCAAGATCTCCATGAAGAAAGTGCAGAAAGCACATACATTAAAACCCATGTTCAAGGTGCATAGAAACACTTTGTAAAACATGTTTATCCATATCTTCATGAAATCAATTAGTCATGTGATTAATACAACAAGTCGATATATCATGATGCTAAATAGAACCAAGGTTTGTATTGAAATCACAAACCAATTTCAATCATATAAAACCCCTCATGAATAAGCATGAAAACCTTATCATGCACAACTAAAGATCAAAATCACATAGTTATGCATATGAACAAGGTTGAGCATCATTTAACCAAAAGTCGACTCCAAATAGTCATGCAATCAAGCATCATGTATGATCCTCAAAATCCATTTTCCATTTCAACCAAATGAGACCATTAAGAACACAATGGCTCAATGTAACTCATGCAGGCATAACATAGCAATGATCATGACTGTTCACTTTCAACAATGACATATGCAAGCAAGAACATATGCAAGCATACATAACATACATAAAGTTTAGTTATCATCAAAATCATATTGCAATGCATAAAGTTTAGTTATCATCAAAAATATAAACATATGCAAGGCACACAACAAACACAAGTCATGCGTCAAGTGACAGAAGCACCTCCTCACTAGAAGAATAGCCAGATGCGTCCACTGACGTCTTACACTGCGCCACAAGTGTCTCCCACATGCCTAGAACAGCGGTAACTGAGACACTCAACAGGAATCAAGTGCAAGGAACAACAGTAACGAGTGACTAGTTAGGGTCACGCCCGTCGGCATCTGTCCAATGCCCCTGACCACGTGTGCACACACAAGCTCAATGCCTTGAGCCAGGCCTCTAGCTTGTTTCCCCCTCTAGTAGGATGCTACTGCAAAGCAAGGGGTCCCATGGCAACTAGCCTACAAACCATCTCTATCCGGAACTGCCTCGCCACTACTCCCAAGTGGGCCGACACATAGAAAAGTGTCGTCAAGCTACGACTAGTGGAGGCTCACTAGACACAGAGACTCAAAACAGCGAACATCGAAACACAGACAAGCTAACACATACATGTCACACATACTATGGAGCATAATTCAGTGTACAACTGTTACCAGACTCAGGACAGTCAACTAGACCTGCTGACAACGATCCTTGAGTCACGATACTCAGGGCAAGATCGTCGTACATCACAGCAACATGCTATTAATCAGCCTAGTCCCTAAGCCAAAAACTACGGTAAACCTATTATGGAAGACGGCACCGAACAGCTAGATCCATAACAGCAATAATGACAAGAATGAGTCCTCGGCCCCCGAGCTGCACAATAGACTCACAATTTTGCATAACATGAAACATAGAATATGAGGGATTTCTTAAAGCCCTCAAATCACATGGACACATAAACTGAGGTAAGACAATACCTCCAAGCGTCCAAACCATGTCTCGATCCTTACAGAATAGATGAGACACTCACGAGGTCACGTGTCAACCACTACGTCATAACCAGGTTGACCAGAGACCATAATGACCCTCGAAATAATACAAAACACTGCACAGTACAGTGGCACTCCTGAACTCCCTATAACACAGTCATAGCCCTCATAGGACGTCCAAGACATCCACGGAACAATGGACTAACCAAAGGTTCGAAGCCACATTAACCGGAAACCAAAACATCACAAAAGAACACTCTCGGTAGGTGGCGGTCTTACCCCTGGCCGCTAAACCAAATTGGCAGTCATCCAAAGGCCGCTACCCTTAAGAAACCCCAAGTATAAAAATCCATGGAAACAGGAGCCTTGCCGTCTACCTAAGGCCGCTACTAGCACCAAACGGTCTCCTCAGGGCCGCAAGCTGGACCTAGGGGTCACGACTTGGCCACTATACCCAGTCAACCCCCTCAAATAGTCAAACCGACTTAACCAGTTGAAACCATATAACGGTCTCCCTTAGACCGTTAATCAGGAATGGCGGTCACCCCAGGGCCGCCAAAGACCCCATGCGGTCGGAGCTAGACCACTAGCCTGAACCGACTTAGAACTGATATAACTGACTTAAGCGTCGAATAGAGGTCGCCCAAGGGCCGCTGAACTTGATTGGCGGCCGGTCGCAAGACCGCCAAACCGAACTGACATGGAACTCCACCTAGCGGTCTCCAGAGGGCCGCCAAAGCCAAATAGCAGTCACTGGTAAGGCCGCCAAACCGTTCCGGTGGAAAAGCCGTAGGACTACCCAAAACTTGATTTTTTCACACCCCAATCGCGTCTAAACGATGGGGAAACAACCCTAACGTTGATATCCACCATCCATAAGCCGGAAAGGATCAAACCATACACAAAACAACAACAAAAATGGGCGATTCCCATGAAACAACCCAAAACGACTCACATGGATAGTCGGGCTCATGTCGGCCCCGATTCTAAACCAGACGTAGTAAAACTGGCGGAAATGTTTCCCAACATGCCAGGGGTTCAAATGAGTCCATTTAAAGTACAAACTGTCACCGAGAACGGCGAACACGGCTCACACCCCCCGAACATGGTTTCACCCTTAAAGTAGGAAAACTTGCTCAAACTCACAGCGTTCGGCTCCAAATCACGAGGGAACACAGGAAAAGAGTAGGGCATTTGTGCCCCTACCTCTACCGAAGAGCTCGCGCGCCGAGACAGCCATACCTCACCGAAAACCATCACACGAGCAACCCACGTCGGCTTTGAATCCATGAACGGGATCGCGCCAATGTCATGCTCCGATACTCGCGCCATCACGCCTCAAGTCAGCTCCACGTCATCACCACCTCACCCAGCTCCGCACCGATCGTATGCCCCGGGGGAGAGGAGAAGAGAGGAGAGAGAACAGAGAGGGAGAGAGTGAGAGATCGTAAGGAGAGAGAGGAGAGAGGGAGGGTTAAAAGAAAACGAAAAATAGGAAATTAGCAATTTTTCTAAAAATCTAATTTTCTGCATGAAATTTTATAAACTCAGAAAAATATGAAAAATAGTCTTCGCGATGCTTGGAACGAGCACAACGCACCTGTAGCGTCCCGGAGTCGCACAACTCAATGGTTCACTCTCCACAGGGTTCCGCAAGTTATACAAAGGAAAAACTCGAGTGGATCGTAAAACACGTTTCATGACCCACGAAAGCGCTCTGAAAGCTCTCCGATAATGATCCGAAGAATCCAGGATATTACAGTTTTTCTCTGTATGCGTGCATCCCCCCTCTATGTCCCCATTGAAGGTCCATTAATAGGGGTTGTCCTGGCGGTGGAGGCCTATCCCTTAACAGGAATGGCATGAGTCGTGGGGTAACATCTCCCCGTAATCGTGGGGAGTTTCCCATTGTGTGCCAATTCATCCGGGACTAAGCGCTCTTTAGGTGAGTCTTACGGCACCCGTGGGGTGTGCTCGCCTTTACTAGAGTTGGGGCCGATGATGGCGGGAGTAACGTTCGGTCATTGGAGGGTCATCCAGCGTCCGATATGCCTAGGTCGATGCCCCTTGAGGGTTGGTGAATCTGATGGCTAGCCCTATTGGGACACTTGGCATCGGCCGTTGGCTGTCAGGGCTCCGTTACGCGTTTCACAGACCTTGGGCTAGCGTGGGCCTGGTGTTAACGGGCCACACATGGGCCGTATTGGTGTTACCCTCCTTACTAGCCCCCCACTCTCAGACATTAAGCACTTTCGGGGTCTGAGAGGCAGTCCCGGTGGGCCTGTCGAGGGGGAGTCTCTAGGAGAATTTCCTCATATCAATAGGGTAGGTCGGCCCTGCCACCTACTTGGCTTCTTGGAGCGCAAGGCACCGTTGGTCGAGGTGTCAGGTGACGTCGATGCCATCATGACGCTACCATTTTTGTCTGGGAGCGTGGGTGCGAACGGTCGCTTGGGTTCGGTGGCTGTACTTGGTGGTGATGAGCACCCTTTTTCCCCTCGTGCCGCCTCGAAGTGGTCGATTCATCTTCGAAGCTTATAAGTATCGACACAAGGATATCAGGGAAACCCCACTTGCCTCTCTTGTATTCGTTGTGGGTGTCGGCCGCTTCCTCATTGTCTTCCTCCTAACCTGGTGAGGATTCTTCCATCTTTCTCTGTCCCTAGACCCATGGCGCCTCGCAGGAGGATCCTTCATGCTGACCCTACGTCCTTTGCCAAAGAGGAGGTCAGTCGCGTCGGTGTCCCGAGCACTTCGGGCGCCGGTCCCAGTCATCCTCACTCCCCGCCACTAGTCACCTATAAAGTGGTCCATGGCCTCCATGAGACCTTTCAAATCCCCGCCGAATACGACATCATCTTCCCAACTTCTAACGATTGCCTGGGGGGTCATTATCCGGGTAGCATTAGTGTTCCCATAGAATCCTTTCGGGCAGGCTTTCGTCTCCCTATGCATCCTTTAATGCAGTCGGTCCTCCATTACTACAGTAGGTATCCACGGGACCTTTCCTCCAATTCTTGGTGCATCCTGTATGCTTTTGTATACATCTGTAACCAAGTTTTGGTTACAGCCAACGTCTTTCTTTTTCGGCAGTTCTATTGCCTCTAGCACTATCCGGTTGAGTCGTCATGCTTTTACCTTCAGGCTAGGAAGGACAGGACCATTATCCATGACTCTTCCCTTGTCTCCAACACCAAGCGCTAGTTCGAGCGCTTTGTCTTCATAACGAAGGTAGGGGGAGTGGTCACCCAAGTGATTGGAGTTTTGCCACGAACATCTATCCTCCTAGGATCGACAGGTTACTGACTCCGACTGCTAAGGAGGCAAAGGTGATTAAGGCTATTCTTTGCCACCCCTCAGGGATGCCGATACGAGGCTGACCTCGGCGGTTCTCTAAAAGTTGGGGTTGAGCCCCCCATTGCCCCATGTTACAACCTTTGTTATTTCCTTCATCTTTATGTCTTCTGTTGCGATGACCTTCTTATGCTGTGCTGCAGGAGCATCGGTGTCGTCAGAGTTGCAGTTTGAGATAGTCGAGCTGCCGACGAACGTCCCTCACCCTCTTGATCACGTAGAACCTGGTGTTGACCAGGTTTTTACCGTTGCTACCCGACAAGCAGTCATCCTCGAGCCGGGGTGCTTGCCATATCCTCTCCCTACAACGACTCTAATGGAGTGCTCGCATCTCCCTCCTGCATTGTCGTCTGTTGTGCCCGTGCCCAACGTCGATTAGGGCACTCGTGCGGCAAGTCAGAGGGTCACCTTCGGGAGTTCGTTGAGCACGCCCATCGAAATTTCCCCAATGGTGATGGAGCAATGCCATCGGGTGGACCTTTCTGCGGTGGCGATGCTGGATCACCAGTGTCACCAAGGGAAGAGGAGGAGGACTGCCACCGAAACCTGCCGTGCCATAAAGGTCACGACATTAATTACATCTCCCTGAAAAGGAGAAAACCCTTGATTAGTCGCCAGGAGAAAGGGCCCAATAGCCTGAAATTTGCATTAATGATAAAAGAAAGAATGGATAATTCAAAAACACATCGAAAGTTCTCGTGTTAGGGCGAGGGCATTTAAGCCTGTTCATTTACTCATCCCATGCTCCGTGCTCGGGAAGTATTCTGAGTCGGAAGCATAGCGAAAGCATGAATGACATTCCAGAAAAATGTCTACCGGGAATATGGCAAGTTTGATATCTGGTGATAAAAGGGAGTGGGATAAATCCCAGTAGAAATAGATCGGATTCAAAGGATTGTTGGCCCAAGGCAAAGTCAAGCCATGGCAATGGCGGGGTGGTCCCCGAGATCCAAACCTGGCTTGCGAGGGCATCATTTATGTTCCCTTCACACAGGGTCTGGGGGAGGTGAGGGCACCGGAACAGACACCGTTAGTCCCTTGGTTATTATCTTTTTTTACTACTATTATTATTATTTCTATTTATTATTATTATTTTTGTTCGATCAGGTATGATCATTATTATTATTTTCCTCGGTCTCATCACTCGTCTCCATTTATTTTCATCAATAATATACTATATTTTTTATTATTAAGATCAAGTAGGTCGGCCTAGGCGAGGGCTGAGTCGACTGAAAGGGTAGTGGGTCGACTGAAAACTGAAGAAATCAGTCGACCTAAGCCAGCCGGGGACTGTTCAGCCCACGGGCGGACCAGTCTACTGAATAGGGAATCGTTCGAATGATTTTTACAAATTGGTCGACCGAAGGCAGAAATTAGTCGGCCATGTCTGTAGATGCGTCGACTTGAAGTGCAGGTGAGTCGACCCACCCTTCTTTTTTTCCTTTCTTAAGTTACTCCTTCTCATGGCTTTAATATGGTGAATTGGGGGAGTTATCAGATTCTCCTCTCCTCTCTCTTCCCCCCTTTTTAATTATATGTATATATTTTTAATTATTATATTTTATATTTTAATAATATATTTTTGTTTTTTTGACAGACGGGCCAGAGGCCTGCCTCAGTCGGCAGAGCTTTGCCTCTGTCGACAAGAGCCTTGACCCTGTCATCAGAATTTTCTGCTTTTCTTCTCTTTTTTCTTTTTTTATATATTTTCTTCTTATTTTCTCTTTTTTTTCTCTTTATCATATATTTCCCTCTTTTCTTTATTTTGCTTTGTTGTATTTTGTTTGTTTGTTTTATTTTTTTCTACTTGTGCTGTTTGTTTTTTTTCTTTGTTGTTTTGTTCTGTTTATTTGTTTATTTTTATTTTTTTGTTTGATGTTTGTTATTTTTTGTTGTTTGTTTGGTTTTGTTTTATTTGTGTTTTTATTTATTATCATTATTTTTCTTCTCTTATTCTTATTCTTCTTCTTTTTTTAACTCATTGGGAGTGTATCGACCCAACATATGGGTGGGTCGACACACCCATCATCCTTCACTACTTTTTTTCTTCTTCTTTTTTAATATCTTCCTATTCTCTTTATTGTGTTAATTTATTATTGTAATCTTCAGAATTTTTTTACCATTATTTCACATGTTATTTCCTTTTATCTTTTTCTTCGCAATTGTGATTACTCCGTCATTTGCTTGTTCATCGGTTAGACTTTTGATAAAATTTCAGTAGCATCTCTCCCGGACCCAGGCATTTTAGGGGTGAGAAGCGGGTACTCATCCACGGAGAATTCGGGACGATCCCTTAAATATTCGGATACGCCTAGCATAATGGCATACCGAGTTATCCATGGCGCCGTATCCCTGAGGGCTAGCCTACGAAGGGATCGGGATTACTAGGATGTTCCGAGAGGGGCAGAGAAGCACGAATCATGATCCGAATATCGAGGCGAAGACAGGGTCGCCGGATCAGCCCGTTGAAAGGAGCTATGGGACCACCCGGTCGGGTGCGCCCGTCCAGGTAGGGCGTGGGTACCGGATCAGGGGCTGGCCACCGCGCAGGCCAGCGCTAGATCGCGCAGGGTGTGGACGCAGGATCAAGGGCTGGTCAATGCATAGGCCAGCGTCGGATCGCCTGCACGAGGGGAGGATATCGACCACAGTGCACGTCCACACCGGTTCACCCACGTCGAGGGGGGGAAACATCGGATCACATGCATAAGCTGCCAAATCAGCCTTCAAAACCCGTCTGCTCTTGCGATGAGGCATGCCAATTCAAACAACAGGGGGGAACGCCAGATCATGCAGTTCACAGCGCGTCAGATCATCAATGATGAAAACAGAGCATCATAAAATCCCTCGGTGAGCGCTGTGTGAAGGGCCAAGGGGAAAGTCAATCACACAGACATGAAGGGGTGGTCTCCCCATGAATTTCCCCCTCTCTGATGGACTATAGAGGGGAGGAAAGGAATATTGGAATCCTATGGGTTTACACAAGAAAACCACACCGATTCGCGGTAGGGGGAACAAAACATCTGGGGTTCGTGATGATCTCATCACCATGAGGAAACAACGGAGAGGACACCCGTAGGGATCACTGAGGTGGACATATGGCCATCCTTCTTCTCCCTCTGATGTAGAGCAGAAGAGAGATAGGGGCCTGGCACCTCTTCACATAGGGGGTTTTCAGTGGGGAGCAGAACAAAGGCGTCCATCTGGCATCGGGGAAATAAAGGGGGGTTTTAGACACTCGCACCCTGGAGCACTGCTCATTACTCTGAGCAAACCCTGGGAGCTGGTGCCTAGAGAGGGATCATCGTGATCACACACGCAAACTAGAAATCGGTCACAGGGAAAGGAGCAAACATTCATTGCATAAAAGTAACGCGAAGATGAACATACATTTAAGACAACATGACCATCCAGAAACAAGGCCTAATGGCCAACAATTTCATTGATCGAGAAAATAAAGAATACATGGGATGTAGCCCTCCATCGGGCATAAAAAAAAGGGAAGCAAAGATACGCCGACCCACCTATGATAGAGCCTCTTCTTCTCCCTCATATCTCTCTTCTCCTCCTGGAGTTCTCTCTAGTTTTTTTTGCCTTTGCATTCTCTCTCGAGTGATTTCTCTTCCTTCTTCTTCTCATTCTTGTTCTTCTTCAGTGGCTCCCCTATTTATAGGATGACTAGGCTTCTCTGGCGTCACCAGGCGCCAACCGGCATGGGTGGGCGCATGGCTCATCCGGCGCCGCCCATCGGGCACCACCAGCACCTTGAATCGGCTCGGGTATGAGGCCCCTACTCCATACACGACATGTGCTTTGAATCGGCACAGCTAACCTATTCCGACGCCGGAATGACACCAGATCATGTTGTCTATCGCTCTTAATGAAGCCATCTTGGGCACTTTCGATATTTCACCTTTCGTCGACGGGTAAAAACGTGTCATTCCATTTTCGGGACGTATCGTTGGGCGTGCAATGCGAGTTTCAAAAATCTGGGGATTCATATTATCCTTCGGGATGTAAGCTTCAAGTTATCCCGGTGTGAGTAGCCTAACGTCGATTCAAGTTGATTTTGACGTTCAGAATATCGCCGTCAGGAAGAGCGTGTTGACTCTTTCTCCCTAGGTGCATCATCGGGTGTGTCGAGCACACTCGCAAGCGATTAGGTTTCATCGTCCCTTCTGGATGTGGGCTTAGATCAGCTCGGCATGGTTCTTCGGATGCCATGTCAAAACTTCTTGTTATCAATTAGGGGGATTTTCCTTGTATACGGTGCCATATTTTAGGTGCCAACAAATGTCCCCCACCCGTGGGTGGCGCAAACGAGGGACGAGTGTGCAGGGCCCACGGGTGTAGACTCCATTTTAATCACATCATTTAATTTTGTGAGAGGGTGGGCCGTTAATCTGGCGTGGGGTCTAACCATAAACTAGCATAGGGCTTCATGTGATCCGGTGTTAACCCTTGGGTTGATCCGGCGTGGACACTTTTTGCAGTTGATCCGACGTTCGCCCTTGTGAATCGGCGCGAGAATTCACCAATGATCCGGCACGGAGCTCCAATTTCATCTGGCGTCGGGGCTTGTTAATTCGGCCGGGGGTGATGCGGCGTTGGTTTTGTGAATCGGCGCCAGATGACGATCGCTTCCTTTTGTGAACTGGCTAGGGTGATTCGACGTGGGTATGCGGCCGCAACAGTGCGCCGATTCATATCGCTTTCTGCCTCTTCCCCTTCCTTCCCTTTTAAGAGGAGAGCTGGGTCAAGGGTTTCCTCCCATTGGCTCTCCTTCTTCCTTTGTTATGCTGTCGAGAAGCTTTTTCATCGACTCACACACAGCGATCCTCGCCGTACGTGTCTTTTGGCTGTTTCTTCCTCCCTTAGGGAGCCCAAGGGGCCTTCTACTCTACTGTGCTCTTCTTCTCCGTTGCAGGTCAAGGCCGTTGCCCACGACATGGCCACCGTTGGGCACGGTCGCTCTTTCTCTTCATCGCTGCCCTCGTAAGAGGCGGGGTCATTCTCCCTTTTTTTCCCTTTCTTTCTTGCTCGTTTCTTCCTTCAACGGGGATCAGTAGTGCCACCGTGGTGATTCCCTAGGGTTTGAGTGTGGTCGCCGCCACTGCCATCTCGGGGAGCCTTAGGGCTAGTCCAACGGTCATGACGGGCCTCCTGCGTCGATTCATGGCAACGTCGGATTGCGGCGGGACTAGCCAACAGCCACGATGGGCCTTCTGCGCCGATCCATGGCGACGCCGGATCATGGCAGTAACTTCTTTTGTGGGTGGGACTTCATCTTCCTCCACGGCATCAGGGCATCCCCTCTAGTAGGCCAGTCCTCGAGGTTCGATGTTCCCCGAAGAGCCTAACTGGCATAACCATCGCGCACGCTTAGTCTTTTTAGGGGCCGTTTCACTTTATGCGTGGACGAGCACCCACTAAACCACCCCCAGAGCCTCCGGCTAAGGGGAGACTCTGTCGAAAATTTTCTTGAATTCTACAGTATTGATTTTGCTGCTAATGTACCTATTTTCCTTCCCTTCTCAGGTAGAATGGCTTCTTCAAGGACTTCTCTATCCTCTAGCCTTCCGGCCCCCAGTGGTGCCTGGGTGACGGGGTCAGCTGAAACGCCAATTGTGACGTGGATGAATTTTGCTGACTTGGATCGGGAACATACTAAAATCGCTAGTTTGGCGGAATCGTCGGACTCGGAGACCGACACAGTGGAAATTGATAGGATCACCATGGTGGAGAATGATTTCCACTTCAGTCGGGCAGGCAGCTATCGTATTGATCATCTGAAGGACTGACACTTGGTTAAGTTTTTAAAGACTTTCAGCTTGGGTGGCAAGCATGACTACATCATGGCCCGCCAGCTGGAGCATACTATTCAAACGCCAATTATGACGTGGATGAATTTTGCTGACTTGGATCGGGAACATACCAAAATCGCTAGTTTGGCGGAATCGTCGGACTCGGAGACCGACACAGTGGAAATTGATAGGATCACCATGGTGGAGAATGATTTCCACTTCAGTCGGGCAGGCAGCTATCGTATTGATCATCTGAAGGACTGACACTTGGTTAAGTTTTTAAAGACTTTCAGCTTGGGTGGCAAGCATGACTACATCATGGCCCGCCAGCTGGAGCATACTATTCTGAAGAAAAGGGACATCTTGGCAGAGAGTGCCATGAAGGCAGAGCCTATGTATCGACTGGGCAAACCCCGCAAGTGGGATACAATTCTGGGCGTGGCGGAGCTAGCAATATGTTGATGAGAGCCCGCGAATTCACCCCTGCTCGGTGGGATAATGCTGCCGGCTGTGTGCACAGAGAGAAGCTGGGCTTCAACCTATTTCTAGCCCCCCTGAAGTGGGGTTACAAAGAAGAACCCTTCCTGCTGAACTGCTTGGCTGTCAAGTTCAAGCATCAGCTAGTAGTAGGCTGGTTTGCCGACCTGAGCGCTTTTGATGCTCACTCCTTCAGGGAAGGCGCCATTGAATTCATAGATTACGTGCTACAACACTATGCTCCGATCCTGACCACCGTCGGGGTGTATCACAGTGTTTATGCTTCTCGCTTCAAGTACCCCATTTCAAAGGGGCTTTGCTACGGGATGAACGAGGTCTTCAACTCTGAATTCAACACTTTCTATACTGCGGAGGGGGAGACCTCGTTGGATCTGTGGAGCTTGTCCTAGCTTAGTGGCTTACCTATTAAGGGTGTCGACCTATTGAAGGATGAGATAGATAGAGAGGGTCGGTACACACTAGGCTTTTCATATCGATACCTGATGAAGGTATATCACAAATTATTTCTTTCCTCCCGCGAAGATCCAACTAACGCTTCCCCTTCAAAGATGAAGAAGCGGCCTAAGAAGAAGCGGGTGCGGGTGGACTTGTGGCTTAAATATTTCTTTCACGGTGAGGTGCAATATGATGACTTTACTTCTGTTGGAGCCTCTGTTGTGAAACTGAAGAAGAGGGCATGAGGAAAGTTGACCTCCCTGAGTCCATGCTTAGGGGCCGGAAGAGTGGGCCCAACCATGTTGGAGTTGACGCCTTGACGCACTGTGCCGCCTACCTGGCCTAATGGTTGTGTGCCCTACGGCGATGAGAGCATCATCTGCCCGGAAGCCATTTACCCAGCCTGCCAGATGGCATAGGGTATTAAGTTTTCTTTATGTCAACTGGCTCTATGCCTGGTTTACAGACTTGTCGGGGAGGTTAGCAGGAGTCAGATCTCAAGAAGCTCAAGGACAGTATGTCTGCTGTATTTCTTCAATGCTTGGGCCTGCTCACTCTTCCCAGAGTTTGCACCCATAACCGTTCAGGCCCCACTGCTCTTCCCTCGAATGATCGAGTTTACACCCATAACCGTTCAGGCCCCACTGCTCTTCCCTCGAATGATCGAGTTTGCCAGTGCCCAGCATGGCTCTACTTAGGAAAAACTTTATGCCATTGGAGGGAGGCTGACTTCAATCCTGATGGACTTGCCAGGGACTGTACATTTCTGGCATCTGGCAGCACATAGTAACCCTTTAGTGAATCACTTCAGAGAATGCCGAATGGATCAGGTGGAAGAGTATGCTCACCCCTTGAGAGGCAATATAGTTACCCGCCCCATTCTTGAGCCTGAACTAGTAGCATGGGCTTTATCAATTTGACCAAGTGTATTAGTCTTTCGGAAAGGCGGCAACCTTTATCTGGAGCCTTACTATCCTTTCCATTTTGGGAGGAATTTTAGCTATAATCAACACATTCTTCCATCTGCAGCATAATTCCCTTTGTCTAGCTGGGCCTTAACTAGAGTGCCCGTTGTCGAGCAGGTTCGCGCCTGGTGGGATTTCTTCCATCGTCGAGGTAGCTCGTCCTTCAGGGTTCCTGCTCTGGGGTGATTTTTGAGGGTTACACAAGAATATATCAAGTGGTGGAATGCCCGTACATGCTTTTATCGAGCTTGCAAGGTAGACTGCTGGGATGTAGCAGAGAGGAAGTTTTTAAGCCAGCAATCACTCCTAGTGTTTGATATAGATGAAGATCATCTGATGAGATTAAAATCCCGTCGGGTCAAAGATGTGTAGGACCATATGGCTGCACAAAAATTAGCAAAGAGGCGCACCCCAAGACCTCAAACCAGCCTGCTAGAGGTGGCCGAGAACAAGTTCATGGAGACCCTTCAAGGGCTTTGCAAAATCGGGGCTGCTGGGCTAGAGTTAGCCAATTATCCCCTGCTAGTGGAAGAGGGTGTTCCTTTGGCAAGTACCTGGCATCCGGAGGTCGACAAGTTTTGACCTTACCGAACTTTTATAAGGAAGGCAGACAGAAACCCTTCCTATTACAGTCAGACCACCTAGCTATTCGTTTTGCTACAGACCCATCGACTGACTATAGAAAATCAGGAGGAGACGATATTGAACCAGCAACTGCATCCCTCCTTTAAATACGTCGATGGTTGGGGAATAAATCATTTAGGCCTTTATCATTGCCTATCTTTACATAATCATCTTGATCTGGCATCTCTGGCCGAGCTTTGTGAGAAGATATGAGACGTATGCCGGCTCATACGGGAGGCTATGTTCTGAGATCAGAAAGTATCCCTGACCTATTGGCCCCTTTCTCATTTGTATAATGGGCTGGCAGGTATATAACCCATGTGCTTCCCCTCATATGCCAACTAATTCTTTCTTCCATAATGACGCGAAGAGGACTAATGCTTTCATGTTTTCTTTCCTTCTTATTTGCTTATTGCAGATAGGCCGAGCCCACAAAAATTGAATAGCTACTGACAACTCATGTCGGTGGCGAAGATGCCAGCCTATTTTTTTCACCGGGCACCTGAACCAACCACAACACCATTACCAACTGGTCCCAAATGCAAGTGGGCCAAGTCCCTTGTTGCATCGGCTCTCTCCCGGGCTAAGAAGGGTCTCGAGGGTGGCAAAGCGAGGACAATCGGATGTCGATCGCCCGAGCCCGGCTGAAGTCGCAGTTCCAACAATTCCTTCTTTTGCAGAATTCACCGCAACGCTTGCATTGCTTAAGCCCCATGGTAAGGCTTTGAATTAGGCATATGTAGCGCTCTTGAATTGCTTCTAACATCTTCATCTCCCCAGGCATTGTATTAGGGCTCCCTCAGATGCTGTTCTCAAAGAGGAGACTTCGACTGCCCCTGAGGGTGACCAGGCTCAGGAGGCGGCTAAAGCGGTCGCTACGGAGGAGTGTTCTGAGGAGCGCACTCGGTATCCCACGCCTGTTGGCAGCGGTGAGTGAAAATATTATGGTTAAAAGCTGTAGGCTCCTTTCTTCAGTTGCTTTTTCTTTTGTAAGATTCAATTGCGCTTTGGTTGATTTATGAGAAGCAATGCCGTCGTTAAGTCCGCCAGCACCGACCGCTATCGCCGTGGCACAGAAACACAGAAAGGTAGCGATGAAGGCCATGCTTGCTTTGGTTCACCGTGCTTCTGGGCGTGTGGCGGCTGCGGGCTTCATAAAGAACTTATCTAAAGCCGCACTAGGAAGTTCGGCCTCTACGTCGGTAGCGGTAGAGCCCGTCGCCTCTTCTTCGGGGAGCTCTTCTTCGAGTGAGCCAATTGATTATGATTATTCCTCGAATGCAACCTCTTTCGACACTGGGGGGTTCCGCCTACTGTCATCAACTAGAGGCAAAGGGACACTGGGGACTGTAGAAGTAGCGCCAGGCTCGCCTGACATAGAGGACACATTGTGCAAAGCTGGCCTATTTAGTGACAATGCGCCAATATCTGTACTGCCACCCAGTATTTCTTCCAGTTCTTCTGACCTTGGCCTGTTTGAATTTGATGTAAGTATAGATTTTTCTATCATTTAGTTAATATGCATCACTGCCTAATCTTTCTTTTCATTTACTTGGGCAGATTCCCATCAGTCTAGATGAAGCTTCTAGCTCGCCGGCCACCACCTCTGATATGACGGTGGTGGCTTTTATAGGCCCAATGCCCAGGCGTAGCCTGGCACCCATTGTATGAGCACCTATTGGGGCCCCGATGTTTATTCTGGGGTCGGTAGTGTTCAGCATGCCTTCAATTCTGCATCCCCTGCCATGACGCTTGGACACACCGCTAGACCCGCAAATCTTCGGGCAAGTCCTTGAGCTCCTCCAGCCGGTCGAGCCCCTAGCTGGCTTCACCCGAGGTGAATCACACATTGGGATCCCCAGTCTCAACATTTATTGCAGCATCATCACAACCGGAGATGTCTGCCCTTTTGCCCGAACCCGAGCCCGAGGTTCCAGAGATAGAACCAACTCCGGCGCCTTTAGCGATGGTCATATCTGGCGCTCCGACTGAAGATGATGCAACAACTTCCTCTCCTCAGGCAATAACACTACCATCCTCATCTTCAATGGTGAATGCTAATATATGGAAAGTAGTGGATAGTATTGTGGAGTTTACTCTCCCTCCAGCGGCGCCTTTTGGCCTTTCATCTTCAGATTTGTCGGTGAGGCAAAACTTGGAGGTATTGCAGACACTGGTCTCCTCTCAATCGAATCTAACGTGCAAGAACCTGAGAGAAATAGTAGGTAGGATGATAGCCGTACTTCAGGTGATTGGTTGTCCTTTAGAAGAATGGGCTCGGCAGGTACTCCTTTTGCTAAAGTATGTAAACCATCGAGACTTCATCAGAGGGGAGCTGTCTAGTCAACTTGCTGCGCTGAGGATGCAGAAGTCTGAATATGAGTGAGTGTTACAGCCTCTGAAAGAGACAGTGGATCACCACTGCGAACCTATCATGACTTCTACTCGGGGCATATACTTCTTAGAGGGCAGGGCTGCAGAGCTAGAGGCCGAACTGGCTCATGTTAAGGGTGAGTTACAAAGATTGCAAGACGCCCGGGCAAAGGACGTGAAGGAAGCTTCTGCGGCCGAAGGGCAGGCAATGTCAGCTCAGAGCGAGCAGGAGGGTCTTTAGATTTAGGAGGACCGCCTAATGGAGATGGCGACTTTCTTGTTTGTGGGCATCCTGCCTTTTGATGAAATATTCTGTGGGATGTGCTAGCTTCCTGGCACTCCATGTGTTTGCTCTCTCTCTCTTTTTATCTTCTCTTCTTTCTTTTTAGTCATTGTAAGTCAGGGGTATGCCCCGAAGATAATGTACCAATTGATCTATTAAGGATAAAATTTTCTTCATCCCTCTCGTAGTGTTCAAACTTTCAATTTTTAGCCACTAGGACATGACTACAGGAGAGAGACTTGTTCAATGCTTGGGGGGGTGAACCGTATGAGTATATGAGAAAGCGCTCACCCCTTCAGTGAAGGGATGAGGGGATCACTTCACCGCATTGAGCACACAGACCAAGAGATTCTCTCCCAAAGGGGTTTAATCATCGGCATGGGGTCAATGCTGAAGCAAAGAAGAAGGGCCTTGTGTATGGGTTCTGACGGAAGGCCTAAAGCGAATGATTGGGTGGACCCGATGGGACTGAGGGTTAGCGTCGAGGTAAGACAGATGACTTATCATCGGCTTAGATGAAAGGTCCAGGCCGAAGGCTCTATAGTAAGACCCAATGAAGATAGAGGTTAATGCTAGATAGGAAGGAGTCTTAGTTGATGAGGACAGAAACCTCCGGTGCCAAAAGGATCTACTCATCGAAGGAAGAGACATCTCCAACAACGGTAGTCTTTCTTTGTTCAGCTCAGAGAGTGACTTGATGATCATGGGAATCATCATTTCTCATTCATTTTTTTTGAACCACATTACTGACTCAAGTGCCCTTTCGGGTTTTTCACCAGAGCCATCCCCTTCTTAATTTTGCCCATGCGCCTTCTTAGGTTTTCACGTGACAGGGTACCAAATTTTGCTCGCAGCCCCCTTTTACGTTTTCACCACGATCTAGTTTTAGGCCATTATTGCCCTTGCTCAATGGGATGTTTGAGCAAGTCTGGCTGGGCACCTCAATTTTAAGCCCCCCCTTTTTTTAATATAGCTCAGGTATGGTGCCTGCCGCCAATTACAATTTTATCCATTGGTGTAGACAGGAAGGGTCTAAGCCAGTAGTCTATATGCATCGGTTCTGACAGGGTGTCAGACACCGTCATAGGTGTATCATTGGCATCAGGTCTATGTCAACGCAAGGAATCATGGGTATCTGGCCTTAGACTAAATGTCTAGGCCATTGGATAGTATTGATTGGTCCTGATAGGGAGTCAAAGAACCAATCATGGTGGTATCGTTTATATTGGGTTTATGCCAATGCAAGGGATCAAGTATATCTGGCTCAGACGGAGGGTCTAGGCCATTAGGTAAGGTTGATTGGTCTTGACAGAGAGTCAGATACCAATCATAGTGGTATCCATCGACATCGGGTCCATGTCGATGTAAAGAATCAGGTTTATCTGGCTTAGACTGAAGGTCTAGGCCCGAAGCTTGTCTACATTAGTCCTCGAAGTCGAAACAAGTCACCTCTTATTTCGGCTCTTCGAGCCCGTAAACTTATAAGGAAAGGTTGCATGGCCTTTCTTGCTCTTGTCACAGTAAGGGAGGTCAAGGAAGCAAAACTAGAAGATATATGCGTAGTTCAGGACTTTCCCGATGTTATTTCGGAGGATTTACATGGTTTACCGCCGGCGAGGGAGGTGCCATTCACCATTGACCTTATCCCGAGTGCTGGTCCTGTCTCTAAGGCACCCTATAGAATGTCCCCCACCGAGTTTAAGGAACTAAATGAGCAATTGATGGAGCTTTTAAAAAAGGGATTTATTAGACCGAGTACTTCCCTGTGGGGAGCGCCCGTACTATTCGTCAAGAAGAAGGATGGATCGATGAGACTCTATATCGATTATCGGCAGTTGAATCAATTTACTATCAAGAACAAATACTCGATGTCGAGAATCGACGAGTTATTTGATCAAATTTCAAGAGCTAAATACTTCTCGAAGGTTGATCTTAGATCGGGATACCACCAACTAAGGATCAAGGATGAGGATATTCATAAGATCGCATTTCGGAGCAGGTATGGACATTATGAATTTACTGTTATGCCTTTTGGACTAACAAATGCCCCTGCACCCTTTATGTAGTTAATGAATAGCATATTCAGGCCTCATTTGGATCAATTTGTTGTGGTTTTCATTGATGATATATTGATTCAAAGTTCGAAGAAGATCATAAAGAGCACTTGAGGATTGCATTGCAAATATTGAGGAATAATTAGCTCTATATCAAATTTAGCGAATGCGATTTCTGGCTCGAGGAGGTATCTTTCTTGGGACACGTAATTTCAAAAGACGAGATTTCTGTTGACCCATCGAAGGTCGAGGCAGTGAAGAATTGGGAAAGACCTACCAATGCTACCGAGATCCATAGCTTCTTGGGTCTGGCTGGTTATTACCGACAATTTATAAAGAACTTCTCCTAGATTACTATCCCTCTCACTAGGCTAACACGAAAGGAGAATCCGTATGTATGGTCTGAAGATTGCGAAGAGAGTTTTCAAACCTTAAAGAACCGTCTAACTACTGCCCCTGTCTTAGCACTACCCATAGAAGGAGAGAAATTTGAGGTATATACCGATGCATCTGGTATTGGCCTCGGATGTGTATTAATACAACAAGGGAAGGTTATTACCTACTCTTCCTGGCAGTTGAAGAAGCATGAAGAGAACTACTCGGTTCACAACCTAGAGTTGGCCGCGGTGGTGTTTGCCTTGAAGATTTTGAGACACTATCTCTATGGAGAATTCACTGTGTACTCCGATTACAAAAGTCTCAAATATTTATTCTCTCAAAAAGAATTGAATATGAGACAAAGGCGCTGGCTAGAGTACCTCAAGGATTTCGACTTCACCATACAATATCATCCAGGAAAGGGTAATTCCGTAGCTGATGCCCTTAGTCGGAAGCCAAGAGCATTGTTAGCTAGCTGCATGATTCAAGAGTGGAGAATCTTAGAACAATTTTCCAAGCTAAATTAAAATGTGGATGAAGAAAAAGGGTGTATTACTCTATCACACATGAGTTTACATCCGAATCTACTTTCCGAGATTAAGGTTGTAATACCCTGGATCCTTCGGATCGGAATCATAGAGCTTTCAGAGCACTTTCGTGGGTCCCAGATCGTGTTTTACAATCCACTTAGGTTTTTCCGCTGTGTAGCTTGCGAAACCCCGTGGAGAGCGAATCGTTGAGTTTAGACACTCTAGGACACTGCAGGTGCGTTGTGCTCTTTCTGAGGATCACGAGGGATATTTTTTTATATTTTTCTGATTTTATGGAATTTTGGGCCAAAAATCAAAATTTAAAAATATTCGTAATTTCTTATTTTTCTTTTCTTTTTAATCCTCACCCTCTCTCTCCTCTCTCATCTCTCAAGTTTCACTCTCCCTCTCCCCTCCGTTCTCTCTCCTCTTTCCCTCTCTGATCTGACAGCCGACAAAGAAGGCTCGGGGATGACGTGGAGACGGTGTGGAGCTGTCGAGGAGCGTGATGGCGCGAGGATCGAAACGTGGCATTGGCGTGATCCCATTCTGTGGATTTGAAGTGTCGGCGAGTTCGTGTGATGGTTTTCGGCATAGATTTGGCCTTTTCGGTGCGCAAGATCTTCGGTGGAGGTAGGGGGATGGATGCTATACTTATTTCCTGCATTTCATCACGATTTCAAGCCTATTGGCATGAGTTTGAGCGGGTTTTCTTACTTTTGGGCAAAATGCATGTTTTAGAGGTGTGAGCCGAAATCGCCATTCTAGGCGATGGTTTCTAGTTTAAATGGTAAAACTCGAACCCCTGGAATGTCGGGATTCGATTCCCGCCAATTTGGTTCTATTTGCTTGTGATTTGGGGCCGATATGAGGCCGGATGCCCAGGTGAGTCGATTTGGGTTCATTTGAGAAAATCACCTATTTCTTAGCCGTTTTGTGATTTTTTGGATCCCTTCCGGATTGTGGAAGGTTGGTATAGTGTTTATGGATGTTTCCCCGTCGTTTGGGAACGATTGGGGCATGGAATCATCAGGTTTTGCGAGGTTTTACGAATTTTGGACCGAAGGCTGAACGACGTCGACCCAGGAACCACGTTCTGCTCTCGGCGTTGGAAGCGGTTTGGCTTGAACCGTGTCCACTTTTCGAGCATTGTTGGTTCTGTAGGTGAGGTGGTTCAGAATGTGGTTGGCGATCAACCGCGACTATCTGGAAGCGGTTGGGGTGAAACCGCGTCTGGTTGATGGCAGTTTGTGGTTAGCCGCATTTCTACCTGCTTTCTTATCCCCTTTGAAGATGGTTTGTAGAGAACCACGGCTTGATGACCGTGGTTAACTCTCAACCGCATTTGGGTGGTGTCGACTCTGTGATTTGATGCATCGACGCTAACCACATTTGTTTCCTGCTCATGGGCTAGAGGCGGTTTGCTCTGAACTGTGACTTTGAAGAAGCGGTCTATTGAGAACCGCAATCTGATAACCGTGGTCAACTCTCAACTGCGGCCTGGTTTAGCTGGTAGGAAGCTGCTTGTTGACAATCACGGCCTACCTGCTTTATCTGTTTTGGTCCTAGATCGACCCGGTTGTGACCCAGTGGTTGACCTTTGACCTTAAAAATATCTTGGATGCCTCCTGAGGGCCAAGACTATGTTTTTGTGTATTTGGATCAATCACCATTTCTCAATTAGCATGCGCTAGTGGTCTAAAGGTTCCAGATGACCCTACGTGCTCGGGCTTTCTTTGCTATGCTAGATCGAGTCATCATGTCTTTGTGTGGGTGCGGAGGTTTGTCCTCGCACAGCGCAGGATTCTTCGAATAATGATCTTGACCCAGGGACTAGGCGGATTTGTCGGCTTGTTGCCGCTTTGTGCGACGATCTTGACCCAAGTCTTGTGACTCAAGGATCATTGTTTTAATAGGTCTAGTAGACTGTCCTGAGTCTGGTAGCGTGGTGCTGCCTTGTGTTTTGAGTGTTTGTGATAGGTGTGTGCTTAACCTCTCCACACTTCGGTGCTTTGTTTTGGAGAGTCTTTATATCTAGTGAGCCTCCACTAGTCGTAGCCTGACGACACTTCGTGTCGGCCCACCTGGGAGTGGTGGCGGGGTAGTCCCGGTAGAAACGGTTCATAGGCTGGTTGTCGTGGGCCCCTTTGTCTAGCCGTTAGAGTCTGACAGGAAGGGAAAACCAGCTAGAGGCCTAGCTCAAAACATTTAGCTTGTGTGTGCACACGTGGTCAGGGGCGTTGGACCAACGCCGATGGGCATGACCCTGACTAGTCACTCATTACTATTGTTCCTTTGTTACTTGTTCGGTGTCTCAGTTACCGCATTTGAGGTGAATGGGAGACACCCGAGGCGCAATGTAAGACGTCAGTGGAAGCATCTTGCTTTTCTTCTAGTGAGGAGGTACTTCTGTCACACGACACATGATTCGTGGCTTGTGTGGTTCTCGTGTTTTTAGTTTGAGTTCCCGTCTATGCTGACGTTGTTCTTCGGGTAGTTGGTGTTCAGCTTTACCCGTAGTTAGTGTAGATCACACGACAGTGAGGTCGTGTATATGTTGGTGGTTTTTAGACTATGTGGTCTTGAGTTGGGCTTTTGTCTCTGAGGATGAGCCTACACGATAGGGATGTCGTGACATGTCCTGGCTATATAGCTAGAGTTTCCTTGTATCGGTTTGGTGATTCCCAACCTTGAGGTTGGGAATTTGTGTTTCTTACCGATAGGAGTAGCTTGCGGCTCAGTTGTGGTTTTCTCGACTGTCATCATTACGGCTGTTACTCTTGTTGTTGTTGTTGTTACTATTCCTGCTGTTGTTTAGCACTACTGTTACCATTGTTGTTTCATGGTGGGAATATGCGGGACCCCTACTAAGCCAGTGAGACGAGGCTCACCCTTGAGTTTTTAGGTGTAGTTGTTCTTCCTCATGGTTCGAGGTGTAGTGCGGTGGTTCTTAGTTGCTAGTTTGCCAGTGTCGGGCTACCCCTGACTTGAGAGTACGTTTCTCTTTCCTGTAGACTATACTTTAGTTGGACTAGACTCTGATAGCTCTGATGTAGCTCTGTTAGCTGCTGTAGTTTAATTTGTTTAATTAACAATGTAATTTTATTTCTGTTAATTTAACAGTCCTGATCATAATTATATAGTTGTTTACTGCTTTATCTTGAAGTTCAATGTATCCACACACACCTTTCTTTCCCTTCGGAGCCTTATAGCTCTTGGGAGGCCTCTCAGGATCCAAGTGGTATCAGGTTTACCCAATATCTGGGTTATGGGTCGTCACAGATAGTATCAGAGCAAGGGGTGTGGAAAGTACATGGGAATTTGAGATATTATACTGATCAGAGTCTATATGGTCCAGTACAGTCGCCAGCTGGCATAGGTTTTGTGTTTCTTTACCGCTTTGCTTCTCTTGTGAGAGATTGTGTACGCTGTGTTGGCGCTACGAAGGTGGTTTTGCTCTCGTCAGAATGTGATGGAGAGTCCTTCTTTCATCGTGGTGTTGGTCTCGGTTGTGCTACGATGGGCAGAATGTGCCGGCAGGCGTAAATCTGTGGTGCAGTATTTGTGATTTCTATGGCGTGGTCAGGCGGCTGATGGAATTGTTGTTGGTGTAATGGCCGTGCATGTTCTCCGATGGAGATTAATGTCATTTTGGCTGTCCCAACTTGAGGTCTAGTCAACCCCTGAGGTGTTAAGGTTGTGACTTTCGGTAGTCTTTTCGATGCCCTAATTGAGAGAGTGCTCGGGTGAGCTAAGGATTTTCCTTCCTGGTCAGTTGTTGTTTGCCGAGCTTGACTTTCTCATCCTGTCTTGTGACATCGTCTTGAGGCTAAGTTGACACTGGTGTTCCTTGTGGTTTGTGCAATGGCTCGTGGCACGATGTTTTGTTCTATGGCAACTTGTGATCGACAGTTAGCATGATCAGTGCTCGAGACGTAGTATATTGCAGTTGGGTGAATTGCGATGGTGCCGAGTGTGTGTTGAGATGCAGATGCCGAGTTGTCTGTGGTGCCTGTGCATGTTGTGTTGAGAGTGTAGCGGAAGCGTGTGGGCTCATAACCCACATGTCGAGGATCGTAGGGTCAGATGATTCTGACCAGCCGAGAGGATTGTTTCCTCGGTGTGAGATTGGCTTGGTTATGTGTGCCTTGATGTTGTTGGTTGCCGTACCATTGCTTGAGGCATTATGGTTGGCACTGATAGTTTTGAGAATTGGGGAAATCTGTCGGTGAATATGTTGGGTGAGTACCCTTTGTATTTCGTGGAAGTTGTGCTCTCGAGACGTGATCGTGGTCCTAGAGATGCATTTTTCGAGAATTGCTTATGGGTCCTTGTTGGTAAGCTGCGAGCGGCTAGTACATTTTAGCCATGTGGTCAGCTGTAATTGTGCCTTGATGTGACCCAGTCTGCAGCTGTGTCCCATGGTTCTGTGTTGAGAATGGAGCCGGGGATTTGCAAGCGTCCATCATTTGGTTGTATGATGGATTATGCTTGTGGTCAGCTTGGGAGGAATTCCATGTGAGTCTAAGTTTGGTATTGCGTGGACCAAGATCTTGTCGGTTGATTTTGTTGTACTCTCCTGAGAGGGTAGAGTTGGCGTGCAACTCGAATAAGATGTAATGTTTGAGTGAGGACCGACTCGATTGTATTTATGGTCTAGTGCTGTCATTGGCATTCTGCGTGCCAGATTCGATTGTTGTTATGGCGCGGACACCGATGGGTTGGAATAGTTAGCTGAGATGACTATGTTCCTTGTGCGAGCTGATGCTTGTGTTGTCCACCGAGCATGTGATTTTGTCGGTGGTTGTTTCGTGGCATGGGTCGTGTCTCCTTGATTTGTGAGACGATAGCGATGATGCCATGATTTGGAGGTGCCAGACTTGTGTTCCTTTCTGTGCCATGCTCGTTCTGTGGATCATGTGCTTTGAGATCCAGAGCATGATGATCTTGCTTGCGATCATGATATGGCAGTGTTCCTCTGAATCATGTTTTTCGAGAATCGCATTATCGTGTTTTCGTGTTGTGTTTAAGGTTTGGGTTTGGCTGGAGCTTGGAGAGCGTTGCCAGCTGTTGGGTTGTTCTTTCCTACTTCCTGTAAGTTCCTTAAATTTTGAGGATGAAATTTCTTAAAGGAGGGGACGATATAATACCCTGGATACTTCGGATCGGAATCCTAGAGTTTTCGGAGCACTTTCGTGGGTCCCGGATCGTGTTTTACGATCCACTCGGGTTTTTCCACTATGTAGCTTGCGGAACCCTGTGGAGAGTGAACCGTTGAGTTTAGAGACTCCGGGACGCTGCAGATGCGTTCTGCTCTTTCCGAGGATTGCAAATGTTATTTTTTCGTATTTTTCTGATTTTATGAAATTGTGGGCCAAAAATTAGATTTCAGAAATATTCATAATTTCTTATTTTTCTTTTCTTTTTAACCCTCACCCTCTCTCTCCTCTCTCATCTCTCACGTTTCACTCTCTCTCTCCTCTCCATTCTCTCTCCTCTTTCCCCCTTTGCTCCGGCGGTCGATGGAGAAGGCTCGGGGATGACGTGGAGACGGCATGGAGGTGTCGTGGATTGTGATGGTGCGAGGATCGGAGCGTGGGGTTGGCGCGATCCCATTCCGTGGATTCGAAGTGCCGGCGGGTTCATGTGATGGTTTTCGGCGTGGATTTGGCCTTTTCGGCGCGCGAGATCTTCGGTGGAGGTAGGGAGATGGATGCTCTACCTATTTCTTGCATTTCCCCGCGATTTCAAGCCGATTGGTGTGAGTTTGAGGGGGTTTTCCTGCTTTTGGGCAAAATGCATGTTTTGGGGGTGTGTGCCGAAATCGCCATTCCAGGCGATGGTTTCTAGTGTAAATGGTAAAACTCGAATCCCTAGAATGTCAGGATTCGATTCCCGCTAATTTGGTTCCATTTGCTTGTGATTTGGGTCCGGTATGAGGCCGGATGCTCAGGTGAGTCGATTTGGGTTGATTTGAGGAAATCGCCAGTTTCTTAGTCATTTTGTGTTTTTTTGGATCCGTTCCGGCTTGTGGAAGGTTGGTATAGTGTTTATGGATGTTTACCCATCATTTGGGAATGACTGGGGCGTAGAATCATCGGGTTTGGCGAGGTTTTATGGATTTTGGACCAGAGGCTAAACGCCATCGACCCAGGAACCGCATTTTGCTCTCGGCCTTGGAAGCGGTTTGGCTTGAACCGCGTCCACTTTTCAAGCATTGTCGGTTTTGTAGGTGAGGGGGTTCAGAATGCGGTCGGTGATCAACCGCGACTATCTGGAAGCGGTTGGGGTGAAACCACGTTTGGTTGATAGCAATTTGTGGTTAGCCGTGTTTCTACCTGCTTTGTTATCCCCTTTGAAGACGGTTTGCAAAGAACCGCGGCTTGATGACCGTGGTTAACTCTCAACTGCGTTTGGGTGGTGTCGACTCTGCCGTTTGACATGTCGACGCTAACCCCTTTTGTTTTCTGTTCAAGGGCAAGAGGCAGTTTGCCCTGAACCGTGGCTTTGAAGAAGGGGTCTATTGAGAACCGCGGTCTGATAACTGCGGTCAACTCTCAACAGCGGCCTGGTTTAGCTGGTCGGAAGCTGCTTGTTGACAATCGCGGCCTACTTGCTTTATCTGTTTTAATCCTAGATCGACCCGGTTGTGACCCAGTGGTTGACCTTTGACCTTATTAATATCTTGGATGCCTCGTAAGGGCCAAGACTATGTTTTCGTGTATTTGGATCAATCACCATTTCTCGATTAGCGTGCGCTAGTGGTCTAGAGGGTCCAGATGACCCTATGTGCTCGGGCTTTCTTTGCTATGCTAGATCGAGTCATCATGTCTTTGCATGGGTGCAGAGGTTTGTCCTCGCACAGTGTAGGATTCTTCGAATAATGATCTTGACCCAGGGATTAGGCGGATTTGTCGGCTTGTTGCCCCTTTGTGCGACGATCTTGACCCAAGTCTTGTGACTCAAGGATCGTTGTTTTAATAGGTCTAGTTGACTGTCCTGAGTCTGGTAGCGTGGTGCTGCCTTGTGTTTTGAGTGTTTGTGACAGGTGTGTGCTTAACCTGTCCACACTTCGGTGCTTTGTTTTGGAGAGTCTCTATATCTAGTGAGCCTCCACTAGTCGTAGCCTGACGACACTTCGTGTCGGCCCACCTGGGAGTGGTGGCGGGGCAGTCCTGGTAGAAACGGTTCTTAGGATGGTTGCCGTGGGCCCCATTGTCTAGCCATTAGAGTCCGACGGGAGGGGAAAACTAGCTAGAGGCCTGGCTCAAGACATTGAGCTTGTGTGTGCACACGTGGTCAGGGGCGTTGGACCAGCACCAACGGGCGTGACCCAGACTAGTCACTCGTTACTATTGTTCCTTAGTTACTTGTTTGGTGTCTCAGTTGCCGCATTCGAGTAGAGTGAGAGACACCCGAGGCGTAGTGTAAGATGTTATGGGGATGAGATCTTATTTTGGTTTATTTATTAGAGGTTTTATTATTATTATTATTTTTAGCGTAGGGCGTTCCAGTCACACGTGTGACAAAATTATTATGCGCTCGATCTGACTTGGTCAAACGAATGTGAAGTACGTGTCGGGACTGGAAGTCCGTCATACCATAAAGGCTATGACATTAATTACATCATCCGGGAAGGAGGAAGACCCTTGATTAATTGCCAAGATAAAGAATCACCGGGGCTGAAATAGATATGGAAACATAAGCAAATCAAAGGACAAGATCTACACACACATTCAAGCATGTAATGCAATCGTATTTATTAACTCGACTCCCGGTACACGGCGGAGAACATAGGTCCAAAGACCACCATCACGCGTAGTGAGAGCTTTCAATCAGACCTAATCTGATTTTTCGCAAATCACCATTTGATATACCGGGAGGCCGGAACAATGACAGGCACACGAAAGATGATAAACCCATATATCCGTGTATATGTATATAAGTATAGATGCATGAGCAAGCGTGAAGACAACAAACCCAAGAGAGAATTATAAATGCAATTATCACCATTCTTATTACTCATTCACAGGATGGCCATAAGTTGGACACGTCGGAAGGGAAGACTATCAGCTCAAAAGGGACAATTAATTAGCGGGCCGATAACAACACCGAACTCCTAAGTGGAAAGCCAAAAAGGGGAAGAAGACTAAAGCAGGAAGCCAACTCCTCAGACTTAGAATTGACTCTGTGGGAGGTACGGCAATGAGAGGGGACATGGAAGGAGGAACGTATGCTAAAACCAGCGTGGGCGTGTATGTGAAGCTCTAATCCAGCGCGGGGTGTGAAGGGCGTTTAATCCGATGCGGGGTTTGAAGGGAAGCTAATCCGGTGCGGGGTTTAAAGGGAAGCTAATCTGACACGGTGGTGGGCGCGCTAGATCAGCGCCCACGTCATTTAAGGGGATTGAGGAATTTTTGAGTTTGGGAGAGGGGCTAACCCGACGCACTAGTTTGGGTGTCGGATTAGGAGATGGGTTCTTCTGAAATCAATTAGAACAGAGCAAGCTAAGACATTTTTCCATGAGAGTTTTGTGGCTCAATTCTGAAGCTCATTCAAACTTGTTAATCACCAAATTTTATTAGGGCAAAAGTTGATTGATTCAGCTCTGTGCTAGGTTCATACTCAAGCACAAATTGTCCCAGTTCGAGGCAGATCAGTAGACCAAGTGTTTGTTGACATAGTTATATATATATATATATATATATATATATATATATATATATATATATATATATATATATATATATATATATATATATATATTACATTAACTTGGATAGCTTGATTATTCCTTAATCATCAGCAAGATTAGCATACAAGTTTGAGAGTAAACTTGGGCAGCATCTCCACATATCCTGAAGGGTCACGGGGGAAAAAGTGGAGGCTTACCCATCGGATCCCCGGGGTAAGCTCCTTGTTGGCCCGGTTAGGAAAGCAATCGAGAGGGGGAGTGAATTGATTGCGCCCCCCTTTCTGAAACTAAAAACAGAGATGACAGAAGATATCTAGATAACTGAATAAAAGGATTTAAATATGATGAAGAACAAGCAAGCTCTCACAACTCTCCAGCGCAGTTTGATGAATCACTCGGATAAAACGTAAAGTGCGGACAAATTGTATATACTCTCAGCTCACCGCATCACACTCGTAAAACAGAATGGATTGAATAGATCAACAATCTCACAAACAGCAAACCACATCACAAGGAATTTTTAGGTGGTTCGGACGCACCAGAGTGCCGTCTTACGTCCACCCCTCTCAACTCGAGAGGATTTCACTAAAACCCGTTGCACGACGGCAGCAAAACAAACACACACGGGGTCAAAGACCCCACATACGTGCGTTCTCGCACAACGACGAGAAGCCACGTACACGGAGACAACGCTCCAAAATCGTCTATGAAGAAAAGATATATGGAAACACAAAGCCCAGTTCAGATATGATAAACTTATGCTCAAATAGAAGAGTAGAAGAGATAGAACAAGAGATTCCCCTTTAAATCTTTAACCAATCTCGGAGATAGATGGAAGGGTGCACTAGAAATCTTAAATCAGGGAGTGGAAGTAGCTGCCCCTTGTAGATTCGGATGCCCAAGGCAGCAGATGATGGAGAGCAGCCGCAGCCACCTCCAGATCTGAGCTCAGGTGGGTGAGAAGTGATCTCCAGCAGCCTCTTTTTCCTTCCTCCAGCATGCATCGCCCTCTTCTCCTTTTCCTGCAAAGATGAAAAACTTTAGCCCAAAAAGATATCCATCGTATGAGAATCACAGCCTTCATATACTCAAGAGAAAGAGATGCCAAAAGACATGAAAGCCCATGGGAAAACCTCTTAGAACCACACCCAATCAAGGGTAGAAACTCTAGGGGTAAAGGGGTAAAAGGGCAAGCCAAATGGATCAAGAAATAATGGGTTCGAAGCCAAACCCGTGAGCCACGATCCAGACGCACCTGAATGGGTGTCGACACCTGGTGTCGACACCTATTTTCAGGTGTTCTGCCCCTTAACCAAAAAACACACCCAGGGTTATGGTGTCGACACCAGTTTCACTGGGTTCTGTCCCTTTGAAACATACCCCCCAGGGAGCTGGGTGTCGACTCTTGGAGTCGACACCTCCTGGGCAGAGTTCTGTCCAGCCCAAAATGAACCCCAAGGGACTGGGTGTCGACCCCAGGGGTCGACACTTGTAGTGGGGGAAAGATAAACTGCCAAAGGTAGTCAATTTAAGCCCAGAAATGCTGTGAGTGAATTAACCCCCAATCAAGGCATATTAAGACTCATTCAATCAAAGATTCTTACCATTGTTTCAAGGGTTTGAGAGCCTTAAAGTACCTGTAAATTTTGAACCTAAAAAAAACATGTTATATCACATTTAGGAATCAAGTCTATGCATATAAGAGACAAGTCCAAGCACATGAACAAGCAAGGTCCATGCAAATGCAAGTTCAGTCCAGAAATTCAAAGGTCCAGTCCAAAAGTTCAGATCCAATCCAAAGTGGTCTGAACCCATATTGAAATCATATATGTAATTGACATGTAGTCCAATGCTAACTGTGCTCACACAAACCAATTAACACAAAACCATAATTAAGTGAATATGCATTTGAAATTCAGCTCAAGGATGGCCATTCATGTGACCTTTCAAAATGACTCACATTCATCAAACATACATTCAATGCAAATTTCACAAAATAGAACAATTGTCTTTGTCAAAATACGCCGGGGAACAACAATCTCCTCCTTTTGACGAAGATAAAACACCTTGAAATACCACAAGGATTTGCATGAATGAACCAGAACAACCATCACCCATTAAAACAGCCATCTCAATATACATTTTTAACAACCATTCACCATTCACAATCATGCAAAATACTAGACTTTATTACCCCCCTTTTTGTCAAAGTCAAATAGGGGATTATGCAAAAGATGGTGAAAAAGGAAAGTAGATCAAATGCCTCATATGTACAGTTAACTCAATGCAATGCATGTGAAGTGGAATATATGATCACTCAAGCACACATGCATTCATAGTAAGATATAGAATCAAACATGTCCATGAGGGACGGGTTTAAGAAATATGTAATCAATTTTAAGCATGATGTGCATGAACAGTATTAAGAAGGGTGTGCTTACAAGAAGATGGTACTGCATTAACCATGAACGATGGCTGATTCATAAGGTATATTCACACAATCAAACGCGAAGTGAGAAATGAGCATGAAATCTATATGAATATGGATTATCAGATTTTCTCAAGAACACTAGAAAGAACATTTTCTCCTTGCACTTTCATACACAGTGCTCGACTTTCGGTAGCTTGGCACAGCCCCAATATTTTTTTTAATACCAACAAGATGACTAACTTTTTGACACGAGTCATGCCCTTTGTTTCAGGGGCATTTCCCGGTTACTCAGTTTCGTCACTTATTTGAATTATGGATATTTGTCACTTTTCGATCCGAGTTTTCTCCTTTGTTTCAGGGGGGATTCCCGGCTACTCGGTTCCAAATCCACTTATTGAATTTTTGGTAGGGCTGACAATTGTTTCCTCACGAGACACGTGACTTAGATGTAGGGATTCGAGAGCCCTCAAGAGTGTTGAGTGGAATAACTGAAATCCTTATCAAATAGAGTCATTTATCTAAAAAGTGCACATTTTAGAAAGATTGTACTGAATATAAGAGATGAATTAGTCTAATCATTGTTATGTCTCCCCTTAAGTGTATGCACAGTTATAAAAAGAACCTCCCCCTTAATGTGTGCCATGTAACAAACATGTCTGAACCAATGCATTTTTATTTAGCAAGGGTAAAAGGTCATAGGAGGAATCAAAAAGAAGGGTTATATTTTATATACACTCAAACATGCACTGAGATGAATTTTTCACACAGTTTGATTACCAGTACGTGGCGGAGAATGTAGGTCGGAAGACCACCCTCATGCATGAGGAAAGTTTCTAGCTGGACATTATCCAACCTTCGGCAATCAGCATTTGATATACTGAAAATCATGGCATTCATGCACACAAAACTATGAGATATATGCAGTTATATACATGTGGATGCAACTGAATGAAGATATGAGTGAAAATCAAATGTTATTCAATGTGTTATGCACAAAAAGGGAAGATTGAAATAAAAGTGCAGTGGAAAATTTCCTTATGTGCAAGAGAGTAAACCAGTATTCACAATTGCATTATTTGAAATTTTGAGAGAATATGTACAAATCAAGTCAAAAAGATTTTAACTATCTAATCTGCGTACACCTAATTCTCTCCTAAGAGAGCAAAACTGATCAGAATTCAACGATTTTGTAAAAATATCAGCAAGTTAATGTTTTGTATCTACAAAAGATAGTTCAAAATTTCTTTTATTGATATGATCTCTAATAAAGTGGTGTCTAACTTCTATGTGCTTTGTACGAGAGTGTTGGATAAGATTTTTGGACAAATTTATTGCAGAAGTGTTATCACACATTATGGGAGTATTTTTCAAGTAAAAACCAAAATCTAACAACTGGTGTTGGATCCATAGAACCTGGGCCGCACAACTGCCTGCAGTCACATATTCGGCTTCAGTAGTTGATAAAGCCACACAGTGTTGTTTCTTTGAGGCCCATGAAACCATGCAGCCCCCTAGAAACTGGCAGTGACCGCTAGTGCTCTTACGATCCATTTTGCACCCAGCATAATTAGAATTAGTATAAGCAAGCAAATCAAAAGAAGCATTCTTAGGATACCACAAACCAAGTTCAAGTGTTCCGTTCAAGTACCTAAAAATTCTTTTCATGGCCGAAAAATGAGATTCCCTGGGACAAGATTGATATCTTGCACAGAGACACACACTAAAATGTATGTCGGGCCTGCTAGCAGTAAGATATAGCAATGAACCTGTCATACCCCTAAAAGCTTTTGATCTACAATATTACCTTTCTCATCTACCAATTTAAGTGAGGTGGACATTGGTGTAGCAAAAGGTTTGGCATTCTCTAGTTGATACTTTTTTTTTGGTAAGTAATGATATGGTGCTTGTATTAAATGAGAAAAGAACTGTACATCATAAGTCTGCAAAGTAGAGCTACTATGCTCAGGACCACACAGGTTGTGGACTCAGAGTTTATTGAGAAAATAGAATGAATCTACTGAAAATGTTTGTTTCCCTTCTAGTTAGTCTCTTTTGCCCTTGGAATTCCATGCAACTTCTTGCATCTTCAAGTATTTGGATGAGAATACTTGATTTGGAGGTAGGAGAGTCTTCAAAGATTCTCACACATCGTTCCTTCCAGAGCTTCCATATGGCAATACGAAACAAAATTCTTGCAAACTTGACTAACTGACCAGATTTTTGAAATTGGGCTTGCAGCAGCTGAAGTTCATGGCACAGCCCAATGCTCGGCTGTCTATGGAAGTCAAATCTTAAAAGAATCTGCTTCCAAACCCAGCTAGTAAATAAGCAACCAAAAAAGAGATGGTCTTGGTATCTCTGCCCTGCTTGCATAAAGGACACATGCTAGGAAGGTAGAATCCCTTCTTTTGCAAGTTGTCAGCTGTGGATAGCTTATTAAGGACAGCTTGCCAAGCGTAGTGGGATGCTATTTGCGAAGTTGGATTATCCGAAATCCACTCATGATAGGCAAATGTGTGTCCTTTCTGTTGAACCTCATTCTAGATGGAGCTAACTTTGTTGATTTGTTCATTGTTCTTCCATTTGATGACATCTGAACCTGCATTTTGAATTGGTACTTGTTTAACAAGATTCCACAGGTCAGCCATTTCCATGGAAAGTGCAGTGGGAAGAACCTACCGCCCTTCAGAGATAAATATTTCCACACTTGCTCCTTTGTCAAGCTCCAGATCCGGTCTAATCTGATCTCCATACAAATTGTTAATACTGGCTCCATTCAGCCACGGATCAGACCACAGATTAGTGTCCTGGCCATTTGAAATTGAATAAGTAATATGTCTACGGATCCAATTCCTGGCTTGTAGAACTCCCTTCCCAGCTGATGAGTGATAAGACTTGATTCTGAAATCCCAGATATTCCTCTTTGCTAGGTACTTATTTTTAACCCAAGAGTACCATAAGGAGTTCTTTTTTTGAAGTATATCCCAAAGCAACATACACACACATGCTTGATTCCACTCTCTCGGGTTTTTGATTCCTAGCCCTCCTTCAATTTTGGGTTTGCAAATATGTCTCCAAGAAATCATATGGACTACTGAGTTGGAAGAATGTCTAGGCCAATAGAAGTTTCGTAATAGTCTTTCAATTTCATCTATTAACCCAACAGGTAGCATAAAAGTAGCTGTCCAATAAGAAGAATAGGATGAAAGGACAGATCTGATCAGCTCCAGTCTTCCTAATCTTGAGAGCAATCTATTCTTCCAAGCATCAATTCTTCTCTTAATCTTCTCAATAATGAGGTAGCAGTTTGCCTTCCTGACAGATTTAGAGAGAAGAGGAAGTCCAAGGTATGGGACAAGAAGCTCACCTGCATTCACTCCAAGTTGACTGATTACATTGGATTGGTTCTGTACACAGCCTTCTAAATATGCTTTACTCTTCTCAAGATTAAGCATATAATACATCTTCACAGTCTAATGGGTTCGTTTCTTATGTTTACTGGTTGATTTGTAGGAACTTCATCACCAACTCACAGGTTCGAGCTCCCCGTTCTTGGCCGATCGAGAGCGAGGATAGGCAGAACCCACATCCTCCCATTTCAAAGGTATTTGCAATCACTCTACCCCTATGAGACTCAGGTAAAAGTCTTTGGTGATCATCGCATTGTGTTTGATCTGTGCACTATAGTGTTGGATGATCTTTGGAGTCGCGTCGATCGACGGAAACCACCCGAAGGTCCGAATTTTGGCGCCTATAGGTATAATGACCATCCAGGGATTTCAAGTCGGATTAGTTCAGTGAACTCATTCTCTAATGAGTACCTACAAGTTTGCCTTAGTGTCCCCACACAAGTGACTATGAGACCAGTCACCCTCATCACATGAGCATGCATTACTCGTACTGATCTTATCAGATATTTATTGTCCTTCTCAAATATCCATTGATCTGGAACATTTAAGACACATGTTTATAGAAGATTGATCTTGTTAGCATGATCTCGTCATGATTCAATATTCATTGCATATGTCTACAGACTTCATTATGTAATGCAAATACGCAGTCACAACATAATGAATAAAATGCCTTTGTAATATTATAAACCAAAATGCATTATAAATGTGCACGATTGGCTCATAAGCCACACATTTATTACATGTTCTACAAGAACATTAGGATTTGGAAGGGTTCACTAAAGACTTTGGTGAAGGGAACAAAGGTAATAGTTATAGTAGAACTATTAAATCAAGTCTTCAGAGGTGAGAATCAAGGAGTAGGGCCCAAGGATAAAGTAGGTAATTTAGAAATAAAGGCAGTAATATAGGATCTTTTGAGAGTAGAATCAGAGAAAATAATAGTGACCGACATGGATGCCTACCTTAGGATTCTGCACCTTATCTCAGTGCACTACATTAGTCCCAGAGGTGGGAGCTTTGATCATATAAGTAAGGAGGATCTTTTGATCATGCACACCCTGAAGAGTGATTAGAAAGACAATATTGGGGGTCTCTTGTTTGATGATATAGTATCTATTGTAATAAAAATAGAAAAAGAAAAAGAATGAAGCAGCGGAGGAGTACGCATGTGGCTCTCACACTGATATTAAGACATTATGGAATTGGCCTGGCTGGTAAGGAAAGTGTGGAAATATCACAAGCCAACTCCATAAATATCACCACACTTAGGAAGTTTGGGTTCACCCAAATTAAGAATAGATGGATGAAGAAGGCTGCTAAGGGAAGAAGAAGGTGGTGGCTGTAGAGCCAGCTCAGGTGGAAGCCGTTGTGGAGCAAAGAGATAAGATAGTAGTAGAACCCATAGCAGCATCAGAGGCCACAACAACAACAAAGGCTACGGATTAGGAAATTGAAGAAGAAGCTTCACGAGTAGCCTCAGCAGCAAAAGTACTACCAGTGATAGAGGTAGTAGACATTCCAATGATGTAGTGGGAGTTCACATCCCTATTGATGGAAATCGAAAGGGTATTCCTAATAGAATAGTGTCTCCTCAAGATGTATCATACAAAGTAGACGATCATGCTACTGGTATACAAGGGGGGAGTGCTACTCCTGAAACCGAAGCCGCTGCAGCACAAGCAAAAGCCAAGCAAAGCCAATGGACAGAGAAAAATTAGACAGAGTCCCTATTGTCCCTAAGGTTCTCGTATAGACAAGAAGGGGGGTTGAATTGTCCCTGCCAAGCACGATGGTGGTTTTTAAAATTAACGCAGCAAATTAAATAACTACCAACGCAAATGATGATTGGAAGAAATACAAGCTATGAAGAAATTAATTCTCTCAAGCTTGTCATTCTCACACGATCAACAAAAACAATATACACACACAAACCACAATAAACCATAATGCGAGACAGATTTTTAGGTGGTTCGGGACCACAACGGGCTCCCTAAATCCACCCCTCACCAAAACGGTGAGAATCCACTTGCTTCAAATGAAGCGCACGGAGCTTCCACTCCAAAAGACACGGAGACGATGTCTCCTACACGATCCACAACGGATCTAACCACAAACACAAGCTGCAACATCGCAGCACAACAAACCACCACCGTTCGCAAACGGTTCAGCACACACACAAAGTCAGAGTTCAAAAAAATGAAGGATATGTTCAATACATGCTAGTGAACCAAAAGAAAATGACTCAAACAAATCCAAACAAGATGTAGAAGTGAATCCCCAAGAGTAGGAAAGGGTTGTAGAAGGTCTTCTCTAAGCCTCAAGTCGGAGGGTGACCGGATGTCGACGATGAGAACGTCCCCGCGTTCCCCTTCTCATTCCGCTCCTTTCTTTCTTCAGCCACGGGCTCCAGAAATGAGTGGAAGTAGATCAAAACCATGGATCTTTGCTCAGCTTCACTCCTTTTTCCCTTTGTTCTCCTACAAGATGAAAAACAAAGCACATTAGGGTTCACCATCCCCAAATTCGGATCTCACATTAGCATATATAGAGGACTAACCCAAAGACCCAAATACCCCTCCCAAAGTGTGTTAGAAACATCCATTTAAGTTTAGGAACCGTTGTGGGGTAGTTTGGTAATGTTTAGAAGAGTTCTCATTGGGTTTAGAACGCTCCCGGAAATCCCGTTCCGGAAGGGTCGACCCTTGGGGTCGACCCTCGGGTAGATAGAGGTCGGTCGGGGCCAAAAAATAAATGCAACCTACAGGGGTCGACCCTTGGCAGTGGGTCGACCCCAGGGGTCGACCCATGCAGTGTGCTGGGTTGTCTGCTATGCAGACAACACACAGCTCAGGGAGGTCGACCCCCGGGGTCGACCTCTTCCCTGAAGGGTCTGAAAGTGGGGTTTTAAACCCCGTTTAAGCATCAAAAAATATCCAAAAAATCATGATATTGTAGACACGCCAAAATTGACGCTATGTTGAGTAAATCTCATGTCACCATGTGACGCCCCAAAGTGAACTTCAATATTGCCGTAATATGAAATTTTTCTATTTTTATGTGTTTTCTGTGATTTTCTTAGCTTTTTTTTGGAATTAACATCTTGACGTGGGGCGTCTTTTAAATAACGGCTTAGCCAAGGGCGTCTCTTAATGAAAGGACGATCGTCGTCAGAGGCGTCAGTTTCTGGAATTTTACGGATTCTGCCAAAAATGGAAAAGCGAGAATTGACGTCCCCCAGAGGGTCGTTTATCAACTAACGCCCGTTGGTACAGGCGTCATTTCATAATTTTTATTGAGGAAAGGATTTTGTTGCTAAAATTAAATCCATGAATTGACGCCTTTGTCTCGGTCGTCATTTTAATTAACGCCATGAGGCAGGTCGTCAATTTCAATTGACGCCCTTCTGAGAGTCATCTTTTACCCTTTTGTGTCCTACTCGAACGAACCTTTCCTGGAGAGTTTCCTGCTATATTTATTCACTTTGTTGGATTAGGGAAGTAGAGACCTTGCCGTAAATGAATGTTGCAGGTTCTAATCCTATTAAATCTACGGTTTATACCCTATAAATAGAGCCTCTGTTCTGCTCGCGCGGGGGAGACAGAGATTTACACGGAGATTTTACACACAGAGAAGACTTTGCTTCTTACGAAGTCCTTCGACCTCTTCCACCGGGGTCTCTTCTTGTTGCAGCAGTCAGAAGTCCTCCGTTTCGTGTCCTCCCTTTACTGTTGCCAGGAACAGCAGGGACTTGTTAGCTTGCTTAATTGATATTCATCGCGCCTCCTTCATTCATCATATAGTGTTTTTTTTATACGTCTGTCTTAGTCTTTGCATCATATCTCCTCTCCTTAATTCTCTTAGGGGTTTCTTTTAAAAAGACTAAAAGGTGTGTTTTCATGTTCATATTTCATCATTATCTCATACTACTTATGGGTTGATACTACACTCTTGGCTAATCCTCTTCTACTTTGGTTGTTTGTGTTTTTGTTTAAGGGTAATCAAGAAAGAGAAACCCCCTTAATCGGCCGGCCGGTAGAAGGAGGAGGAGAAGAACCATAATCCATCCCGCATCACTTTTTCTTACCAGGTATTCACGATCATACTCCTTTTCTTTTGAGGTAATCCCTCTGGCGATCACACTCCATTAGCAACCTCTTGCTCCTTTATTTAGTTTCTTTTTAATTCTTGATGTCGGTGTGACACGATCTATAAATTGGCGATCACGGTGGGACTTCCACTATTTTTCTTTTGATTACCCCCCTCCTATTGGCACCCACGTGTGCCCTTTCCCTTGGCACCCACGTGTGCCCCTCCCTTTGGTACCCTCGGTACCCCTCCATTGTGCCCCACGCATCACCCTCCATTGTGCCCCACGCGGCACCCTCCATTGTGCACCACGTGCACACTCCCCATCGGATTAGCCAGTTTGTGATCATCCACCTCATCTTTTAAACGAAAGAAATTTGGTTACTGACTGCTTTTTTTGTCTCTGTTTGATCATCTGATTTAGCGACTTATCTCCTGTCGTCTTCTTATTATCCAGCGACCCCTCTCAGAGGCGCTATTCTATCATTTTCTTTATTGACGCCTCCCCCCAAGGCATCTTTTCCTCATTTAACGCCTTCATCAAAGGCATCATTTTAGCATATCTTGTGTTTTATTTCATCTCTGCCTGTGATTTCACGCCCTGCATTGCGGGCGTCATTTGTTCATTCAGCGCCTAATTCCAAGGCATCTTTTATCTTGAGGTTGTGCCTTCTGAGCAACTTATGAGTGATTCGCGACAGCCCCTCTGTCGTGTTTTCTGATTGTAGCGACTTCTGCCAAGTCGCTAATTACCTGTGTGTTAACAGAAACTTGTTTGCTGTGGCTATTTCTACTGGATTGATTCCTATATTCATCATTTGATTATACTTGTTGGATCTGATTATATTATTTTGCATCTTTGTGGCATTTTGTTGAGAGACCTCCTCTCTCTACACTAGGATCCCACGCACCTCTCTTGGAATTGGGACGACCCACCATTGAGCATTCCATCTCTTTGGACGGGAAATTCCTTTTCTAAGACCTCCGTAAGTCCTCGCACCCGTGGATTCCCTCACTGACGCCGGGCTGGTTGTACCTTGAAGTACCCGAAGTTTAGATAACCCATCGTTGGTTAAGAGAGAGAAAGAATCTAGTTGACCCGGAGATTACACTCAAAATTTACAACTAGGATTCACATTGCAAAGAGAGTGAATTGCTCTTCAATTCAATTCACCCTAACCTCAAACACAAATCTAAAAAGCTTGCGTTCATTACAACTTGTTTGCATAAGCTTGATTGGATTGGGTGATTGTTGTGGTTATATTTCCTTCAAGAAAAGCTTTCTTTCTTCTTAAACATGCAACTTCGTTCAGGTAAAATCATCAACATGACAAGCTACGGGTACTCTTATGATGATATGGATGAAAATGCTTTCAATCAATCTTATGAGGTCCCCCTCCAAGATTCCACTTACCATGAGGGAAATTATCCTCCCTCTCATGCATATTATTCTCAAATCCATGTGGTTGACACCACAACTCAAGAGGTCGAGCCCTCTTCTCAAGCTCCACCCTCCAATCAAAACACATCGGGGAACACCTCCCCATCATTCAATGTCAATGATTTAATTCAAGCTTTATCACAACTGGATGATTCCCAGCGGCAGGCAGTCCAGGCCGCTTTGAAAGGGAAAGATGTTCCCTCTTCATCTTCCAACCCCCCTCCAGCCGCGAGTGGCCATCATGTTGCTAATGACCCGACGGTCTTACATAAAATCCCTTCACGTCCACCAACGCCCGTTGTGGCCATGCCGGCCCAACAGGCAAGCTATTCTGCAGCTAGGCCCCAATTCCCTCCACCTCCTCAAATTCTAAGGACGCCTATGCCAAATTCCTTCCCTCCAAATTTGGCCCCAGTCGAGTCAGACACCAATACTCTTCTGCTGCAAAAGTTGGCTAGCATGGAAGAACAACTTAAGAAGGTTACCGCAGCGAAGAATGCCCCGGAGATTTCTCTCTCTACATTGCCAGTTTTCCATCTACCACCTTCTGAGATGCCAAATTTTCGGCGATACAACAGAACTGGCAATCCGTTTATTCACTTGAAGGATTTTATGTATGAAACTTCCTTTTGGCAGGGTAACAAAGCCTCATTGGCTTATTTGTTCAGACGGTCTCTAGAGGGGCCAGCCCTCGAGTGGTTCTACTCCTTAGAGCCGGCAGACGCTAGTGACTTTGATGTGGTTCAAAAGAAATTCTTGCAGAAATATAGGGACTGGGTCGGAGCCTCCCTATCAGTCACTGATTTGGTCGTCGAGAAAATGAAGCTCGAGGAGGACTTCATTATATTTGCTGATAGATGGCGATTGATGGCCGAAAAGTTGAAAGATACACTGTCAGAGCCGGAACAGGTCAAGATGATTATTTCAAATACAACCCCTCAGTTCCGACACATATTGGCCATGAACAGGCTGACTACCATGGAAGAGCTCTATGAGAGAGCTCGATACATTCAAACTCAGATGAAAGATTCGCCCATCATGGGCATGTTTGAACAGAGACCACGGTTGGTCAAGAAGAATAAAAATGTCAACAATAGCGGCGCCACAACTGAGGGTACTGTCACTAATGAGCAGGTTGGCGTGGTTGGCAACCCCACACCTTTCCGCCAATCTAACCCACGACCTCCGCCACCTCCACAACAAAACCCCTTCTTCAACTCACCCCCACAACACAAATTTGCTCCTCAACATTCCTTTGCTCCTCCACAAAACCAAACGCCTCACCCGGACCCCCCAGCTCCACAACAATACCACCAAGTACCACCACCCGCCAACTATGGCCCACCACAACAACAACAAAGGAGACCAAAAGGCCCCAAAAGGGCCCAGTATCCACCATTGTCGAAAAGTCTCCCAGACATATTCAATGCCCTCATGGCCGCCAACCTGCTCACATTGCCGAAAGAAAGGACGGCGTGGCCCGCTAACGTTGACACGTCCCGCTACTGTGTTTTCCACCGCTCGCCTGGTCACAACATTAACCACTACTTTCATTTCAAGGACTATATCTATGATTTAAATGACCAAGGCGGTATTAATTGGGACGAGATGAGGTAGTTTATCGCCACTCTAAAAGCAAGAAGGCCTCCTCGGTAACAGCAGGCTCAGCAGCCGCAGCAACCAGCTCCACAAGCACAACAGCAAGCTCCAGCACCGCAACAAGATATGGGGATTGTCCACAATCCACTGCCGGAGCACCCCCCAAACCAGCATGTAAACCCTGTCACAACCCTCCACGAGGTGGAGAGAGGGTAGGGATGGCACGAAGAAAATGCCTCTGTCGGGGCATTTAATCACAATTCAAATCAACCTCCGCGCCTCTTACGCACACTTCCTTCTTCTACTCCTCATTTGGCCCGTTCCCTTCTACGCCCCGTTAATCCATCTACTCCAATTAATTCCCCATCCTTGCCAACCCGGCCTCTCCTTATCCGTTCTCCGCCATCGCAGCCCATGACGCAGCAAACTCCACCACCTATCACCAACCCTTCACCCTTGCCATCTAGGCCACTCCTCATCCGCCCATCATTGACACCCATTACATCCACCGCCATTACCCCTCCACCGGCAAGGATCCCTTCACCGTCAGTCCACCCCCCATTCGTACCCAGACCTCTCCTTATTCAACCAACTATTTCCTCCCACGCTCAGGTGCCCCTTACTTCTCCTACGCCTCCTATGGGGGCTCCTTTTTTGAACCCTTCTCCGACATCCCCTACGGGGGCTTCTTCTTTGAGCACCCCTCCAACACCTGCCAACACTAACACCCCTTCTTCTTTCGCTAACCCTCCATCCACACTTAGCCCGACAGAGGCGTCACCAAACCAAACCATGGTACTCCGCAGTGGACGGATATTCCACTGCATTTTTCCTCAGAGGGAGCAAGAGCCCGCACAAGGTCCCAATGAGCAAGAACAGGAGCAAGAGTCTGTACCGGGCACTCAATATGATTTACTAAAGCATCTGGACAGGACCCCAGCAAGAATTTCTATTTTAGAGCTGATTAAAAGGTCAACAACCCATCAATTGGCCTTAAAAGAATATCTGCAGAAGGTTATGGTTAATGAAGACATTCCTGCCGAGCATATAACCACAGTCCTAACGCCCGCTAGCGGTCAGCCGGCAATTACTTTTTATGAACATGAACTAGCACCTCAATCGGCTAGAAAATATGCTCTGTGTATCACAGTGGACATTAACAAGGTGGCAGTAAAACAATGTTTGGTGGACACTGGGGCATCCATCAACGTATTGCCGCCCAGCACTTTAAAGATGTGCGGCATTCCGGGAAGTCAGATTCGGCCGTCCACTATAATAGTCACAGCTTACGACAACACCAAGAAGCCTCCTTTGGGCATGATAACATTAAAAGTCAGTTTGGGCCCAGCTACAATCACATCATATTTTCACATCTTGGACATGGATCCAACATTTAATGGCATCCTGGGCCGCCCCTATATTCAACAGCTAGATGCAGTGCCCTCTACAAATCATCAATGCCTCAAGTTTCCACATAAAGGCCGCATTACCAAAGTCACTAGCATGCCGATTCTGCCAGATGAAGACATACACTTAGCAACGTCAGTTCCTTCTATTTGGCCTTCCAATAAACCGTTGCTATCAGTGTTAGATATCACTAACCCACGGCCGATGCCATCCAAGACAGTTACAACAGTTGCCATGACACCCCTGACTTCCAAGGGGAAGAAGAAGAAGAGCATAATGAATACCCTTGGCTGGAATATTCTGATGAAAATGGGGTACCAGGTCGGCAAAGGCCTGGTGTCAATTTCCAAGGCAGAACTAAGCCCATTATGCCACAAAAATTAATGGTACGGGGCGGCCTAGGCTATAAAGGGCCGAGTAAGAATGAAAATGAACCATGGGCAATTATGACATCCACTTTGAAGACAGATCGCCAACCGCTTACCTGGACACTGCAAACACACTTTGTCAAAGGTGGCGATCAAAACAATGAGCAGACTACAATAGTTACTTCTATGCTAGACTATCAAGATGTGCATGTAAGGTAGTTTGCTCGCCACATAGCCCCACTGGCCACTTACAAAGCCTTGGAATCCTTGCGACCGAACAAAAGAAGGAAAATGGATGATCCAGAGTGTGACTGGTATAGATGGTTTGATATGAATGATATTACTATTGCTCTGAGCAGGTTGTTTATGCCAACTGATCTGGAATGGCCGCCGTTGATTCATGAACTAATTGAGAAGCCATCAGTGATCACAGACAAGAGGCAGTTGTTAAGTGATTATACAGATACCGGAGAGCCCGATGTGCCGTTCGAGGAAGGCTTCAATATAGATAGGCTGTGGGCCGGCCTCTTCCTTACCAAGTCCATTCACCCGATGGCTGTTGTCCGTTTGATTGATCAATTGTTTTTCTCAGATATTCCTAAATCACCCGCGGTCTTAATAAACTTTCCCCCAAATCCACTTCAAGCTTCTCCTCCAATTCCTCCCTTGCTCCTCGAGCAATTTTCCAAACTCTCCATCACACCCCCGCGCGGGTCATCACTCATTCAATCTTTTGCCAATCTGTCAATCTTCACTCCACCTCCTGTTTCCCCCTCGCATTGCTTCTCCTTGAAAATGAAAATGAAAATAAAAATGAAAATGAAAACGAAAAAAAAATGCCAAAAATTCAACTTTTCAATTCTCCATCTCCATTGAGGAGACCTCCTATCTCCTTTCATTGATAGATCTTTTCTACCCCTCTGGTGAGGGGTCTTCATCTGTATCCTCTTCTGTACCCGCTTTTTCTCCTCCTTTCTCTTCTTTGTCAGGTTCTAGTGATCAAGCTAGTTGTTCTTATTCCTCTTATGATAAGACTCATGGGGTAGCTTCACATAAGAAATCCAAGGGTAAGTAGATTCCCCGTAGATTTCTCAGAGAGTTAGCCATTAGATGTCAGGCTTGTTTAGCCATCCCCGAATTTGTGGAGAATCTGATTGTCCTGTCGGAAGAAGAATATGAGGATACTTGTTCTTCTTTTGAGGGTTTTAGTGTTTATGAGATTATGAATGATGAAGACCCTGTTGAAGAGGGGGATGAAAGTTACGAAGAATATGAGGACGAGGCTGATGCTTTTTCCAGTGGCATGAGGAGATTTGATGAACCATCAGTCTCAGTAGAAGAGCCTACCAAAGAAATAAATCTGGGTACTGAAGAAGACCCTAGGATTGTCCTCATTAGCAAAAACTTGCCGTCGTCCGAAGAGGAGGCGCTTATTTTGGTACTTCAAGAGTATAAGGACACGTTCGCATGGAGTTATGAAGATATGCCTGGACTAGACCCTGTGCTTGTTGAACATCGGCTTACACTTAAGCTAGGGTCTGTCCCGGTCAAACAACGGTTGAGACGTTTCCACCCTAATATGGCTTTAAAGATGAAAGAAGAGGTCGACAAGCTTCATAAGGCTAGATTTGTTAGAGTTGTCCTCTATCCCAATTGGGTGGCTAACATCATCCCGGTCATGAAGAAGGATGGAAAGGTCAGGATTTGTATAGACATTCGGGACCTCAACCGTGCGTGTCCTAAAGATGACTTCTCCCTCCCTCATATTGATGTTTTGATTGATAATACGGCAGGATATGAGACTCTCTCCTTCATGGATGGTTTTTCAGGCTACAATCAAATTCGCCTGGCTGAGGAAGACCAAGAGAAAACATCGTTCACTACACCGTGGGGTACATACTGCTATGTGGTCATGCCTTTTGGACTTAAGAATGCTGGAGCCACCTATCAAAGGACTATGATGATAATTTTTCATGATATGATCCACATTTATATTGAGGTGTATGTGGACGACCTAGTAGTAAAATCAAGAACAAGGATTGAGCATCCTGGGGTTCTAGCTAAAGTCTTGCAAAGATCACGAGAGTATCAGTTGAAGATGAGCCCCAAGAAGTGCGTGTTTGGTGTCTCATCAGGGAAATTACTCGGATTTATTGTCAGCAAAAGAGGAATTGAAGTCGATCCTAATAAGGCGAAGGCCATCAGAGATATGCCTCCTCCCAAGAATTTGAAGGAAGTTCGAGGATTAATCGGGAGGTTACAATTTATTCGCCGCTTTGTCTCCCAGCATTCACAAAGATGCAGGCCGTTTTACGAACTTACTAAGTCGGGAGTCAAGTTTAGTTGGGATGACAAGTGTCAGGCGGCTTTTGACGGACTGAAGGATTATCTGGCCAATCCTCCTGTCCTGAGGCCGCCAGTTCTAGGCAAACCGCTCATTCTCTATGTCTCTGTCCTGGATGACTCTGTAGGTGCTGTCCTTGCGCAAGTAGATGAAAAGGGGAAGGAGAGGGCAGCATACTACTTGTCTAAACTTCTTAACCCCTGTGAGCAGAAGTACTCAACCATGGAGAAGACTTGCGCCGCTTTAGTCTGGGTAGTGCAGAAGTTAAAGCATTATTTCTTAGCTCACGTGGTTCACCTCATTGCTCGCATGAATCCGATTAAATTCCTTCTTGAAAAATATGTCCTTACCAACCGATTAGCAGGCTGGCAAAGTTTCCTTTCCCAATTCGACATCACTTACATTCAACAGAAAGCTATCAAAGGCTACGCCATTGCCGAACATCTTGCTCACCACCCTCTACCCCGATTTGATCCAGTCAATTCAGAGTTTCCAGATGAGGAACTAATGTCCATTAATCAACCCCACGATCCTATGTGGACATTACATTTTGATGGAGCTCTGAATTCTCAGGGAAGAGGGATCGGCATGGTTCTATTAACACCAGAAGGGGTCACCATCCCATTCGCCGCTCAGCTTACTTTCCCTGTCACAAACAATATAGCTGAGTATGAAGCTCTTTTGACCGGCCTGCAAATCGCTCATGAATATGGTGTTACCCAATTATGAATCGTTTGTGATAGTCATCTCATTCTATGCCAGGTGCTTGTCAAATGCCGCACTATCAATCCTAAGCTCAAGCCATACCAGGAACTTGCTTCAGCTTATGCCAAACTCTTTACCAAATTGATCTTTGTCCATGTCCCTCGTAGCCAAAACATCTTAGCTGATGCTCTTGCCTCATTGGCTTCTGCTTTAGTCTTCCCTCCTGAACAAGATTTCCATGTTCCCCTCATTCATCAGCGTGACACTCCAGCTATTAAGGATCGTGCATTCCTCGACATTAGGGACAAGGTGCTCGAGAAGGTCAGGCAGAGTGAAGCTCTTAAAAGCAAAGAGGTCATGTCATGTTATTAGATTGGGAAGAAGAATTGGCTGATGAGGAAAAACCATGGTATTACGAGATTGCCAGATATTGCAATGATCAGTCCTATCCTGAAAAAGCCACTGTGGAAGAGAAGAAAGCAATTAGAAGAGTGGCTCAACGTTATGTTTTGGTTGGGGGCGTGCTCTATAGAAGAGGGCTCACAGGTGTTTTATTAAGATGCCTCGACGATGATGAATCTTGGAAGGTCGTGGAAGAGGCGCATTCAGGAGTGTGTGGTGGTCATGTGAACAGCCAGATGCTAGCTAAGAAGATCCTTAGGCTGGGCTTCTATTGGCCCACTTTAGAAGAGGATTGTTCTATCTATGTCCGAAAGTGTGTTAAGTGCCAACTACACGCCGACAAGATCCATTCTCCTACTTCTTCACTCCATCCTATGTCTTCCCCATGGCCTTTCTCTATGTGGGCTTTCGATATCATTGGACCTCTTGGTGATTCGAACCTCCTTACAAAGCAAAAGTCGTTCATCCTCACGGCGACGGAGTACTTCAACAAGTGGGCGGAAGCGGAAGCATACGTGGAGATTAAAGCGTCAACCATTTGCAAGTTTATAATGAAGAGCATCATCGCAAGGTTTGGCATCCCAAGTACCATCGTCACCGATAATGGACCCTAATTCATCTCTCAGGAGCTTAAAGATCTCTGCAACAGGTATAACATTGTATTGCATCATTCATCTCCTTATTATCCGCAGGGCAATGGCCAAGCAGAGACAACTAATAAAACCTTGATTAAGATTGTTAAGAAAACGTGTGAGGCTAACAAATTCGTGGATTGGCCAGAAAAGCTGGTTGAAGCTCTTTGGGCCTACCGCACTTCTATTCGTACTCCTATTGGGCAGACCCCTTTCGCCCTCACTTATGGAATGGAGGCGGTAGTTCCTTATGAGATTCTCATTCCCTCTCTGCGAATACAATTGGATAAAGAATTCTCTATTGATGAACGGCATGAATCTCTCCTTGCTCAGTTGGAACTCCTAGACGAGAAGCGTCTGGTCGCCGCTGAGCATGCGCGTATTTATCAAAACAGGCTTTCCCGTTTTTACCAAAAGAAAGTAATTGAGAGAAAATTCAAAGTTGGTGAATTGGTAATTAAAAGAATCTTTGTAAAACCTGGTGGACCACGTTCAAAACTCCAACCTAACTGGGAAGGTCCTTTTGTCATAAAAGATGTTTATTCTGGCAATGCTTATAAATTGATTAATGTTGAAGGCGAAGAGCTAACTCATCCTTGGAATGGTCTCTATCTCAAGAAATACTACCCCTAAAATAAAAAAAAAGAGCAAAAGAAAAAAAATGAAAAAGAAAAAAAAGGAAACGAAAAAAAAGAGAAAAGGAATTTTTGGAGGTTGGTATGGTACATGGGCCACGAGCCCAAAACAATCAAAATCCTTAATTCGTTCTTCAGTCTCAACGATTTAACTCTTAGGTCAATTCACGCACACACTACAAGCTTTATTCTTGAGCTCAAGTAGCCCGAAATTTGAGGAAAGTCTGACCCAAACAAGAGTGTAAAAGCCTTACCTATTCTCTTCCCTTCGGCTCATGAGAGGGAGTACCAGTTAGGGGTTACTAACCAAGCCTGCCCGCCGCCCTAGTAGGTGGAAGTCAGGGCCCAAAAGGGAACAAAATGCTTAAAGCCCAAGTACAATTAGGTCTTTATCTATTTCGAAAAGGAAGAGAAAGAAAAAGGAAGTTATGATAAAAGAAAGCATGTCAATAGGGCAAAGTCCCCGCAAGGAAAACCCTGGTCGTAAGCATGCATCAATAAGGGCAAAAAGAGCAACAAAATTTCCCTAAGCCAAAGACCGAATCCCAACATGTATTAGGGTAGGGGAGGAGCGTGCACCATTCTTGAAAACCTTTTGTGAGCTTCCTTAATCATTCTTCTCTTCTCCCTTCATGGTGGGTTGTGAACTCGAGGAATGGCGAAGACCGACCAAGAAGGATGGGCTGCGAGAAAATATGAGTAAAATCCTAAGTATAAGTCACGTTGACTCTTTTGTTAAGTCTCTTCAGAAAGGCTAATGAATTTTAGATTATGAAGGTATAAGGTTTTAAGGCCCTGTACTATACTTGCCTCCGAAAACAAAAAAAAATTCAAAATAAAAAAGACCAACAAATTTTTTTTAATAAACGCCTATCATAGAGGCGTCATTTATGAATAAGCGCCCATCGCTGAGGGCGTCTTTTTGAAAATTAAAAAAAAATAAAAAAGAAGAAAAGAAAAAAATAATTGAAATTTCAAGCCCTTTGTTTCTCATATGCTTGGTTGCATTCTTGTATGTGGCATCTTTTATTTTCAGTCAGCATTTGCTTGCTTGCATGGCGCATTTTATATTTATCATTTGCCTTCATTGATTAAAGGCTTGGCCCCTTGACCCGTTATCAAGGTCAAAGTAAAGACATCCCTTGCTTATTGAGCAAGGGGCCAAGCCGAACAGATGGATTAACCTGTTTGTGTAAGTGTGAACTACAGCTACAGGCGCGAGGCAAAAAGTAAAAGGCGAGAAGGTGAAAGAAAACACAAGTACACAACTACACAAGTGCTCGGGTAACAAAAATTTCAATCTCATATATATATATATATATATATATATATATATATATATATATATATATATCATAAATATCTGAGTACAGGTGTCAGGGTGGAGGAGTACAAGTAAGTCTCTCAGCTCTCGCCTCCACCCTCCTCTCTCCTACTCTCTGCCTCACTCTCGTCCTCCCGATGAGGCGCTGGTGGAGGGGGCATGGACCCCCGGGAAGTAGCTGGAGCTCGAGCCGGCTCCTCTGCCTCGCTCCTCTGCCAGAGAGAGGAACCCGCCATAAAAGTAGAGCTAGCGAAGGCGTACCCTACAGCTCGCGTCCACTCTCGGCCTCGCTGAAGCCGCTCCTCGGTCGCTCGTAGCCGCTCCTGCGTAACGGCTAGCTGGGCCCTCAAGGCTGTAAGCTCCCGCTCGCAAGCTGACCGCTCCTCTCGATCCCGGGCATGGTCCCCCTGGTGCTGCTCACGGTCGCGGGCACGGTCCGCCTGGTGCTCCTCGCGCTCCCGGGCACGCTCTCTCCGCTCCATCTCGAGAGCGACTCGCAGCTCTGCCACGTCCTGGGGCAGCTCCTCTCGCCGCCTCAAAGCCCGCTCGAGCTCCGCAACCCGCTGGTCGCGGATGGCCAACTCTGTCCCAACTAAAGCGGTCTGGGTAAGCAATGCCTGTACCTCCGAGGTCTGCAAACATTTAAACAAATCATCAGTTTCATATACATAATTCAATAATTCATGAAATAAGCAAGTAACAACTGAAAATAAATAACTCACCCGAGCGGTCATCGCACGCTGTCCCTCCTCGATGCAAGTAAGAGCGGCCCGGAGCTCCTCGGTCTGTGAACACAACTTTTCATGAATATATCATAAATAATTTAATGCAAGATTGAGTTTGAGTTTAAGTGCATACTCGTGTGGCGAGGTCGCGCTCTGCCGCCTCGGCCCATGCCACAGCTCCAGCTAGCTGCTCCGCTAGTGCAGTCGTCTCTGCACTAGGTCCTCTCGAGCTGGAGGCCTCCCCCGTCGATCTCACTGCTGCTCCCTGCTGGGCACACTGCATTCATTGAGATTGTCAGTGGCTAATCATCAATAATTCAGTAATTCATTTGCATATAAAATTTAAACACTCACCAGGGTCTCAAGGTTTGCCCGTGTGGAAGCCAACTGGGCCTCCAAGCTATGGAGGTGGGTCTGCATGTCCATCGCTGCTATGTCCCGTGCATCCTATATTCACCACATATTAGTCGCATAATAGATATACATAAGCATTTGTATTTAATTTAGAAATAAGTGCATTCATACATACCCCTAAGACCCTCATCTAGGGTCGGTCGGCGTAAACCTCCCAGTAGCGTCGGAGGTACTCGGAGCTGTCCGCTGCCTAGGAAGTGACTCGGGTCCCGCCGCGCTGCCAGTCTGCGTACTACTTGGAGAACCGCACTCTCCAGTCGATCGCCTTCGTGCGACCGCGCGTCTTCTTGCCTATCCCACGCGGCTCTCCTACCTCGATCCACTCCTGGTGTAGGCCGAGGGTCTTCATCACCAGCCTAAGCCGTAGCGGCTCAATCTCGCTCAGGCAATGAACCCAAAGCTCATATCCAAAGTGAGGTCGGCCCGCTACGACCCAGGGCTGGCCCTCATCGGTCATCCCCTCATAAGGTCTCCACCTCACCTGCATTCACAAGCATGCATATCAGCATATCATCACATATCAAGACATTTCACATAAAAATAAATAAAAATTGCATCATGCGTACTAGTGAAGTGGGGAAGTCGCGGAACTCCCTCCGTAACACTCGCAACTCGTAGGCGAGTGGGGCTCCAGTCACCACTGGTAGCTAGCGCCGTGCCAGAGGGAAGGATCCCCCATCTCCAGACCGTGGGTCAGCGCGCCCCATCGGCATGTATAGGTGGCTCCACACCTGCATCCATGCATTGCATCAGTAAATCATTCATATGCATATAAAAAAAAATGAAAAGAAAAGAAGGAAAAAAAGAAAGAAAATGCGTACCTGAAGGAAGGGTGAAAAGCCACTGACCGTCGTCTCTCGACCTGTCCTCGTGGACAAGTCTGCTATCAAGTGCGCCAGCAGCGCTGCTCCCCAGGCGTATCGGCCAACTTCCTCTAAGTCCTCGAGTATGCCCAAGAATCGGCAGTTGATGACATCGCCCTTCGTGCCAAGCAGCAGCCTCCCGAGCATCATGAATAAGAACCTCCTCAGATCTCGGTCTACCCTCTCCCTGTCAGCTGGGTCCTGACAGTAGGCAGCCCTCGCCCCGTCCATCAACCTCTGTGAAAATTGCTGTACGGACTCCCTAGACCTCTGCCTAGAATCACCTAATCCCATAGCTATGGTAAGGTCGGTGCGGAAGATGGTCCTACACTCGCTAGGTGTCTCGTAGACGGTCTCTAGCCTTAGCAGTCTCTGTGTAAGCTCGCTATAGTCGGGTAGGGTGATCCCGCTCACCGCCTCGCCGTCTACCCTCAACCTGGTGATCCTAGCCACATCCTCTAGGCTGGGGACCATATGCCCCCACAGCATCAGAAATGCCCGGCTAGTCCTATCCCATCTCTCTCTCAAAACCTGGATCAAGGGTAGGTCGGGTCTCACTAGCTCAATGCTAAGGAAAGCCCCAAACCCCATGGCATCTACTCTAATCCTCTGGAACTTGGGAAGGCCGTAATACGCTGCCCGGACCTGGACCCAAGAAGTCCGCGTCCTCATCAACCCCTGCATGCATATAAAAGCACTTTTGCTTAAGTTTTCATGTGGAAATTCATTTAAGTTCATTTACTGTGATATTTGCTGTTGACGACCTACCTTGGGTCATGGTTTTCATAATTGACGCCCCTGAGGGAGGCGTTATTTCCAAATGGGTTTCTGGTGATACTGTGCGTTCATTAAATTGATGACCCAGCCTGGGTCGTTGTTTATTTAAAAGACGCCCCTGTGGGAGGCGTTGTTTTGAAGCTAATTTCCTAAATTCTGAGAAAATTTTGAATTAACACCCATCCTCGGGTCGTCATTTGTTTAAGTAACGCCCCTGTAGGGGACGTTGTTCAAAATGAGCAATTTTGGCCCGAAAAGAAATTCTGGTTTTTTTTAATTAACGACCACTCCATCGGTCGTTGTTTATTGAATTGACGCCCTTGTGCGGGGCGCTGTTTTTCCCAGGGTTTTTAAAATAAAACAACATGCGAAATAAATAAACAGGGGCACATATATTGAAAATAATTTGAAAAAAAGAAGCATGGAAAATAACAGCATGATGCTAAGCATTATAATTTTTAAATGACAACATGCTGTAGGGCGTGATTCATGAATTAACATTTTTCAATAAATTAATTGAAATTGACGCCCCGGTGGAGGGCGTTGTTTTAATTAGCGACGCCCCTGGGGGCGTCTTTTCTCTGTGTCACCCGAGAGCTATGGGCGATCATGGAAAATGGAAATAAAATTGAAAAGGAAAAAAAGATAGAAATGGGGGTTTGAGGCTTACCTTTCATCGTTCGGGCACCACTAGTCCTCCCCGGAGTTGGGGCCGGGGTTGCCGTGGCCGCCGTGGCTGGCCGGGACGAGGGAGCACCACCGCCGTGGCTTGTGGTTCGTCTTCTCCTTCTTCATCTCCTCCTTCCTCTTCTTCTCCTTCGCCTTCATCATCATCCTCGTCCTCGCCTTCATCTTCATCATCATCTTCTTCATCTTGTGCCTCTTCATTAACCGCTTCTTCCTCCTCGCCGTGCTCCGCCGCCGGAGCTTCCTCGGTCGCCGCGGGAGGAAGCTCCTCCACGGCGTGTTCTTCCAAGTCCACCACGTCGGGGGCCATGACGTGTTGGCGTTTGTGTGCCATGGGTGCCAGTAGAAAGTGAGAGAGATAGAAAGAGGGAGAAGTGAGAGAGTTGGAGATGGGGGCTCGGTTAGGGTTGCAGAAGGAAGAGAGAGGGAAAATGGACGAAAGAAGAGGAAGAAAGGAGGGAGAGAAAAAATCAAACGGTCGAGATTAATTGACGACCTAAGGAAAGGCGCGGCTTTTTGAATTGACGGATATACCTCTGGGCGTTAGTTCAAGATTTGACGACATGCGTGGGGGCGTCATTTTCCTTTGCGTGGGAATCAGTAACCATCGTCAGGCGCATTTAATGGAATTGATAGATGTGATTGAAGTAATCATTACAGTTTTTAATTGACGACTTCCTTGCAGGCGTTATTTACATAAGAAGTGGCTTATCTGAAGGCGTTATTTATAGATTTTAAACAATTAATCTTTGGAATTTGAATAAAATTAACACCTTGTCCTGAGGCATGAATCAATTAGCACCACTTGCTGAAGGCGTCAATCATGGGAATTGATATTTTGGATTTCAGAAAATGATTAATGATTGACGACGCGTTTGAAGGCGTTACTTTTGGAATTGACGCCATTCTCTAAGTCGTTATTCAGAACAGAAACGCAATTTGTTGGAAGAATTAATCAGAAACATTATAATTGGCTCCAATGGAGGTTTATCTTTGTTTTATTGAAGAAAAGATTATTGTACATCTAATGAGCCATTTTGGGCCTTAGACTTCTTAAAGCTATTACATATGCTTTCCATTGATCCTTGTCTTCTTCTAAGTCTTCCACAGGTTGATGTGCTTTGCTGATTGTCCATAAAGCTTGAATTGTCGTGGTTTCTTCTCCATCTTCATTGCTACCGATGTCTCTTGTCTTGATGGGAGGAAGATGAGATAAGTCCTCGAATAATCACCGTGGGAGCTCGAGTTGGGGAAGGCACCTATGAGAGTTGTATAGTGCAAATTCCGTGGCACCTATTAGCTGAAGATCCATCCCGGGAGAGAATCGTGCGTGAAGTTGTTGAACCTTGAGTAGTCCCGGGGTGCATGTGAAAAGATTCTTAGGCATCACCTTGAGGTGCTCCCTCCATTCCACTCTTTTCTTGATTTGAGGAATCCGGTTCATCACTCTATCGCTCAACCCCAATGAGCCGGTCATATAGGAAAGAGGACTTTTAGAGAATATCCTTGATGGTTGTTGGGCCTCCTCGCATGGGTCAAATTTGAAATGGAGATCTACCCAACTAGAAAGAACGACCATGCATCCATAAATTGGTCTCCCCATTGCCGCCGAGGTGAGCCCACTATATAGGTAGGCTAACATCGCCGGTCCCGCTCTCTCTCCTTCCCAAAGGCTAGCTATAGCGCTCAATTGGGACTCTTCTAGAAAATCTTCCGTGGAGGGGAACAAGATCGCTCCCGCTAAGCACACCATGAAGGCCTTTGCCACCCGTTCTACTTCATCATCCTTTTTAGCTTGGTCGGATCTTTTGTATACCCACGAGGTAAGCTTTAAGAGGTTAATCCCTTTGGTGGCTTTAATTTGATTCACTAGATTGGGGCTAGGAATTAAGCTTGATAGTAATTCATGAGAGGTGATTTGTCTTGGCATGATGGCCATTTTCTCCTCATCCCCTTGTTTTATCTTCTTTAAGCCTAAGATCATTTCTAACTCTTCTAATAAGATTGTGGCTTCAAAAGTAGAGAAAAGGAAGGTGTGGGTAGAAGGGTGCCATATCTCCACAAGAGCTCCTATAGCTGCCCAATCTAGGTGGATTTGGTCATAGTGTTTGGCATGGGTGACTAAACCTAGGAGATGCCATCTAGATAAGAAAACTCTCATGTCTGAATTGAACTTAGAAAGTAAGAGGGGGAGCCACTTATTCTTAGTGAATCTCCTTGCACCGGGAATGTTTGGATAGTTCTGTAAAAAGAAAAGAGAAGGCACAGAGGAGAAGAAGGATGAGCAGTTGAAGGAACAATGAAGAGCAAGAAGCAGATTACCCGAATAAATACCTGGTTCATGGCAATTCGGTTGCTGATATGGCCGTTAATTTCGGAGAACCTGGGAGTGGAAGTCTTCGGTTTCTTAATAGCTCTCTGCATATTTCGAGAGTGTGTTGCGGTACTAAGCTTCACGAAGACAGCAGCAGCTTGCAGCACCTGTGTATGAACGAAAGGAAGAAAGCAAAACAGAAAGGAGTTCGGATGATTTCGTTGATTAGCAGGAAAGGAAAACTCCTCCTTTCATAGAGATCGAAGGACGTTCAAGGCTCTGCTATTTGAATTCGAAAAGGATTGTGTCTCAAGCTTTCTGTTTCAGAGATGGATCGAATTACAGTGAATTAACGACAGCGTTCAGGGCATCATTTATTGAATTAACGACTTGTTTCAGGTCGTATTTTATTTAACGGCTCCCGGGAGGGCGTCATTTGCTTGCCAACTTCTAATCGGACCTTTAAAGCAATTAACGCCTTTATGCTAGTCGTCTTTTATCATTTTGACGCCGCTTCCTATGGTCGTCAATTTCTGGGCTTACATGTTGAATTGCTCTATGG